>CM057452.1:1412722500-1414000000 GCA_016271365.2 Neoceratodus forsteri | reverse complement strand
GAATTCCCTTTGTTTGTATCACAGCTGTCAATTCTTTCTCATCAAAACACTGCATTGTTTTCTGGCTATATAACACAGGATTGCTATTTCAGGAACATGCACTGTCTGAACTCACAAAATTCAGTTAATTGGGGTTTTTTGTGTGAAAATACATCATGTATATGTATAACTAGAAATACTATATATAGAGCACAGCAACCCCAACTGTGGAGACAGGCACAGCGGGCAACACAGGGGGCAACAGGGTGTATTGGCCCTGACTGTGGGGGTGGGGGACAGAGGAAAGCAGGGTGCAGCAGCCTCAAATGAGGGGCAGATGACAAAGGCATCAGGATGCTATGTAGTAAACCCCTCAAAGAACTTTATTTTGTGAGTTCGTACAGTACATGTTCCTTAAATAGCAGAGTGTGGCAGACACCTGTTTGTCAATCTGACATAAAAACACAGTCATTCTCACATGAACCTATTTATGGAGTCTATGTCCAAGACACGCTACGTCTATGAATTAACACACTTCAGATTTTATTTTATATATATTAAACAACCCTGTTTCATACAGCCAGAAAACAATGCAGAGTTGTGATGAGAAAGAACTACCAGCTGTGATACAGACAAGGTGATTTCTCACAAACATTTATACCACTTCAGTTCAGCACTGAAACTCAAATTATTAACTTTTTATGAGAACAGAATGATAGATGTTAGCTAATCTATCTAAACACAGACCAGATGGGTAAGTAACAAACTTGAAGTGAAAACAATTAGCTCTACAGACTGCTCTGACTGGCAATTGCAACAACTTCTTCAGTCAGTCAGGGACTTAACTGCTGAAACAGCAGGCTAGACAAAATGATGTTATCACTCTGCAGGCCTCACTGATAGGGACAGGAAAATCTTCACTGTTTTCATAAATTAAAATAACTTAGAGATACCTTCAGAGTAAGATAAGGATATCTTGAGCATAGATCTGTATAGCTCAATTATGAGTGCAATGCAGTTCATGAAAAACAAAACCCACTTGGATTGTCATAATTGTAAGTTAAAAATAAGCCATCCAAAATAGAACTACGAAAAATAAATATACATGGCATACAAAGGGTTTAAAGTAAAGTTTACCTAATGTGAGCAATAGTTGGAAACATTACCCAACTATACTCTCAAACTGGTTATTATGCTCCATAAACCTTAAGGCCTTTAGTGTTGTAACAGGAGTTTATACATGATAATATAAATTGGCAGTTTAAGAGCCAAACAAAAAACTGCTTGTCAAGGGCCACCAAGAAACTAAGACTATGCAATATGATATGTACAGATTTCAACTTGATGTATTAAAAATGTCTAAGGAATCTGAATAAGAAATCATAGGAATTAAATTCTCCCCCCCTCGGGGGGGGAAGATAACTAGTAAAGAGATACACACACACACACACACACACAAACACACACACACACACACACACACACACACACACACACACACACACGTCCTAATGCACCACCATTCACATCAATCACTTCAAATGTTATCCAATGGAATTAAATTTGTCCTGAACCTCCAAGTAAAAGAGATATGTACAGAGTTCAAAAATGCAAAAACTGCATTCTCCCCAGGGTAAGATAACTAGTTAGAAGTGAATGTACACTATATGTATGTGAGACACGAGTCCTAACATACCTTCATTTCCACAAGTCACTACAATATTAGCCCAATGTAATTGAATCTGCCAAGGATCCCCATGCAAATGAGATCCTGCACACCAGTATATGTTCAGTGTACAAAAATGTGACTATATAATGAAACTACTTTCTGAAGAGTAACAGGCAAGGAATTTGAATAAGACCCAATGGAATTAACCCTACCCCACCCCAAGGAAGATAGCTATTAAAGGAAATAATATTAATTATGGGTGTAAACTAAGAGTCATAACACACTGTAACACCATTATGTCATGTACCTGAATATAAGCCCACCTCTGTGTAACAGCAACCCCCACACCCACCACAGTCACACAACCCCACCACACATACACCCAAGGAGATGCTGAAGTCCTATAATATGTCTATCCTTTGAAGTAAAGATCTATGGATGTTTAAGTCCTATAATGTGCCATAAACCCCAAATCTGTGTTCACGCCGTCTTTTACCATATTGAGAAGTAATATAAATTTGATCTCAAAAGCACATCTCTGTTGTGTATTTCTGAGATTTCTTTTTAAGACCATTACTGACATATCTGAGATTGAGCGGTCCAGCAAGAGAAGTGTTGCGCCGCTGGTTTTTCTGTCATCTTGAGATTAATATTATGTCTGTGTGAGTTCATTCTAAAGCAGAGCAGTTGGCTTGTCTCTCCAACATATATAGAGTAGTGGATGGGCGACCAAGGCTGTGTTTCCATCGAGGGTGTTGATTACATCACAGAGACCTCGAGAGCGAAGCTCGAGAGGTATCCATGATTGCATCAACTCCCGAGATGGAAAACGCTTCCTTAGTTGTGGATCATCACCCATCCACTATTTTATATAGTTTATGGTTTCCCTAATGTTTAACATTCATTTTACAAGGTTTCATACCTTGTGTGTTTGCAGTTTCACAGCCCTGCTTCGTCCCGGTCCTCTCTACAGACATACTCTGATCCCAAAGATTATGGTACTCACTGACATTCTCTCTGTCCCCAATCCAGATCAGATTTAAATTAAAGAAACTGTCAAACTGAAATCTTGAATACACGGAGCTGACTATGGCAAAGTCTGTGTACAAACTTGCTTTGAACGTGTCGCTGGACTGCTCGCTTTGCAGCACTGCCATTGTTTGAATTATTTTGTGAGGAGCAGAGTTTTCACCAATTGGGTGGCAGCTCAAGGAAAAAAAGTTGTACTATCGATGTGATGTCAGAACAATAGTACAACAACTTTTTTGACCTTTGAACTGTCCTACAACAGGATTTCGAAAGCCACCATTTTTTATTAACAATAATCCCTAACCATATACTGTAACCTGTTTGTGGACATCTCTTGCATTGAACAAAATAAACAACATGCCATGATGCACATGTATAATTCCCCTGTACCCTGAATTGTCTGCTTTGTGATGTAACCACACAGTCCGAAGTGGAAATGAGCTCACAAGTCTTACATCTGAGCTGATTACAGGGTCATGTATCATTAAGTGTCATGGCATTCTGTTCTGGTGAAAGTTTACTCCTAATAATTAGTTTGGCTAAGTTTGGTAATTGTTTAAAAGATAGTAGTAGTAGTTCCTTAGAAATACAATTAAGGGTCTCATCTTCAATAAATATTGGGTAGAGGTCCTTAATAAACTTGCACAGAAGTTCAAGGTCAGGATAATATGTGACTACTAACGACATTCTGTTGATAGCTGTCCCTTCCTTATACTGAAATAGTTGTTGCCTTGGTACTTGTATTGCAAATTCTATTGTCCTGTCAATTTCTCTGGAAGAGTGTCGCTGCTCAATAAAGGTGTTTTTCAACATAGCCAAATGTGTATATCTGTCTTCCTCATTTGAACAGATATGCTGATACCGAAGTGCTTGACTGTACCTGATAGATTTTAGTGTGGACTGGGTGATTACTATTCCTGTGTAAGTATCTCTGTCTGCCTGTTGGCTTCCTGTAAATACATGTATTTAAGGTTCCATCCTTGATGGTGACAGTGGTGCGCATAAAATTAACACTTGTGGCAGAATATTCCAGGGCAAACTTTATGGTTGGGTGGAAGTTAAGTTCATAAGTTATTAAGATACATATTATACAGGCATGGTCACATCTGTATATTAGGGATGAGTAAGCACTTTAATGTTAAACTCTGATTAATAACTTTTTCCGCATTCAACTAATTTAGCTAAAATGTTGAAGGGACAAAGTTAATACCTGGATCTGTGGATCCTGAAAATTTCATGGCATTCGAATTACGGGAGGACAGTTACAGAGGTGCAACAAACTAAGAATTACATCCATGAAGACCTTTTTTTGCTCACCTATAACTTGAAAACTAGAGTAATTTAAAATATGAAACTTCAGGTTCGACAGAGTTTGCCCTGGGGTGTGTGCTTTTGTGCTTTTGATCTCCCAAACTTTAGCACATTTTGAAATACTGTATTTACTAACAATGGTTCTGTTTCTGAACATGAACAGTTAGAAAAGCAAACATTCTAAGGATAATTGAATTGCTATAAACACACCTTGTTATGTGTTTGTATTATGAAGCATGTTTGCATCACAAAAGTCATGTGTTCTTAGACTTAGCAATGTGAACACAGGAAAAACGGTAACACCATTGCTCCATTATAAAATACTAATAGTATGTAAAATGGTTGTCCCTCATAGCATGTGTTTGCCTTTAAATGTTTTAAGTAGTATGTTTTTGAGTACTTTTTACAGATTTGTAGTTTTATTTAGAGAACTCAAAAAAGGCTTGAATTTCATGTAATATGAATGTACAACTATTAAAGTATTTTAAAAAAAAGATGGAACGGGGCTGACAATACCATCATCAGACAAAACACAGCAAAGGGTGATTATCAACCCTGGGGAGGTAGAAACTAGGTTAAGTAAGGTAAATCCATCCCCCGTGCCAGATGGCCTGCATCCCAGAGTTCTTAAAGAACTAAGCAAACAAATTGCAGCACCCTTAACATTGATCTTTCAGGCATCACCGGATGGGGGGAAGTGGTAGAACACTGGAGAAGGGCTACTGTGGTCCCCCTTTTTAAAAAGGGTTTAAAATCCTATCCTTCCATCTATCGCCCTGTTAGCCTTACATCAATTTCATCTAAGATATTGGAATGCATTTTGAAGGGTAATATTCTGACATTTATCAACCAAGAAGGACTAATAGATAATAGCCAGCATGGTTTCACTAAGGGAGGATCTTGTCAAACTAACATGCTGAGATTCTATGACAGGGTGGTTACAGAACTTGATGAAGGCAAAGCCATGGACATATTGTTTCTAGACTTTTCCAAGGACTTCAATAAATTACCACATGCCGGATTATTGTCAGCTATGATAAATATGGGTATTCTGGACACTATAATACTTTGGGTACAGGACTGGCTAAAGAACAGAAGCCAAACAGTTTGCATTAAGGGGTCATACTCTACATGGATGGAGGTGACAAGTGGAGTGCCCCAGGGTTTGGCGCTGGCCCCTGTCTTTTTAACTTATATGTGGCTTCACTACATTAAGAAATGCAAGATGTTTGATTATATAAATTCGCAGATGATTGTAGGGTGGGAGAAGTAGTAGATCATAACACTATAACTACAAACTGCACTTGATCATGTCTCAGGATGGACAAAAGATTCAAAATTGTCACTTAATCAAGACAAATGTACAGTTATGCATCTCAGGAAAAATAACTCATGCCATAGATACACACTGGATAATAAACCCATAAGAACCACGGTGGAGGAAAGAGACTTGGGGATCTTGGTATCAGAGGACATGAAGTTCACATCACATTATAGGAACATTACAGAAAAAGGGAATACAATTTAGAAGTGGGTGTTCAGTCACATAGAAACAAGAAACAGAGAAGTCATTCTGCCCCTATATACACAACTGGTGAGACCAGTTTTGGAGTATAGTGCACAGGTCTGCTCACCATACAAGAAAGGGGACATGGTTATGCTGGAGAGAATCCAGAAAAGGGTCAAAAGAGGAATACATAACATGGCATGGAAAGATTATGCAACAAGACTGAGGGAGTGGAACCTATTTTCATTGGAGTATAGGAGGAAAGAGAAGACATGCTTAGTGCATAAAGCATGGGCAGAAAATGATTTATGGGAAAATCTGGGCCTAGAAGCCTCGGAAAAGGTGTATAATACCAGGTCACATCCATTGCAGCTAAAAACAAGACATACAAAACTAGTAAGAACTAGCAAATGGTTCAACCAAAGAGTGATGCATGAATGGAACAGATTACCCCTTGAGGTGCTGGGCAGTAAAACTACACAGATATTCAAACACAAGCTAGACGGATTCTACCAAGGATAAGGATACTTATCCAAGGCGAGAAAAATAAATGCAAGTCTTCTGGCTCTGTAGTAGTTCTATGACTCCTAAGCCATGTGTTTGCATACTGAAACCATATTTTCATATCACAGAAGATATGTGTTCATATGACTTGCAAATGCAGAAACAATGGGCAAACTATTGATCCTTATAAAAATACTGCAGCCCACATTTTCAAAGCCCAAGCGATGTCCAATGCATCTAGATGCACCACCCAAATAAACAGGCCAGTGCAAAAAAATGCTATATTCAAATGAGATGCGTGATCATGCATCTTGTTTGAATATAGCAATGCTAGTGGGCGGTGCAAATGGGGGCAGCTGACAATGTGCCAGCATGGCTTGAATACCTGGAATGGGGATGCACAGCACATCCGCAGATGCACTGGACCCAAATTCCAGATACACAACTATGAATATTGTACAAGCTATGTGTTATATGACTCAGGGATGCAAACACAAGAAAAACAGTCCAACCATTGCTCCTTGAAAAAAATAGTAAATATGTAAAATTGTTGTCCTGGATAGCATGTGTTTGCCTGTCAAAGTTTAAAGTAATGTGCTTCTGAGTATTTTGTATAGATGTGCCAGTCTTATTCGGAGAAACTGGAAAGTGTTGCAATTCATGCAATACAAATATATAAATATTAAAGCCATGTGTTCATAAGTTGAAACCATGTGTTCCTGTCATAAAAGTCTGCACGGCAGTGACATGAATGCAGGAAAAACAAATTATTGCACCTTGAAAAAATACTAAATAATTAAAATTGCTGTCCAGGATAGCATGTGTTTGCCTTTAGAAATGTTTGTAGATTTGATACTTTCATTTACAGAAAATGGAAATTGTTGAAATTTAAGTAATACGAATTAACAACTATTAAAGCCGTGTGTTCTTATTTTGAAAACTTGTGTTTATATGACATTTTATTTGCATCCTTATTAAGTCTTATAGACATGTAAACCATATTTTTTAAGTGATTGAAACAGCAGTGCAATGAAAATGGGTTAAAATTTTACCCCACTTTTTTTCTTTCAAATTGATGCCAGATGTCTTCCAGTTTATTTTAGTGGTGACATTTTCAGTTTTTGTTATCATTTAAGAATTTTATGAATGTTTTATTGACCTCAAGAAACTAGAAGAATGATCAGGAGTGTGGCAGCTGAGATTTAATGCCAAAAAGTGCAAAGTCATGCACAATGAAAAGAAGGCCATGCATATAGGAACGAAAAATCCAAGAAAGGAATATTACCTAGAAAGCGAAAGACTGGCAGCCTCAAAAAAGGAACGAGATCTGGGAATCATAATCTCAGATGACTTGAAGGTTAGTAAGCAGTGTGAGAAGGCAACAATGAAGGCCAACAGAATGCTGGGCTGCATTGGGAGGGGAATCACGAGCAGGAGGAGAGAGGTTGTACTTCCACTGTATAGATCACTGGTTGGGCCTCACCTGGAATACAGAGTCCAATTCTGGAGGCCTCACCTCAGGAAATACATTGACCAGGTGGAAACAGTACAGAGAAATGTGACAAAAATGATTCAGGGTCTGCAATACATGTCCTATGAGGAAAGACTTAGGGAACTGAATATGTACTCCCTGGAGCAGAGAACAGAGAGAGGGGACATGACTGAAACATTCAAGTACATCAAAGGCATTAACAAGGTTCAGGCACAGGAACTTTTTCATTTCAAGAAGAGCTCCAGGACCAGGGGACATGACCTCAGGCTTCAAGGAGGGAGGTTCTCTACCAACACCAGGAAGTTTGTTTTCACAGAAAGAGTGGTGGATACTTGGAACAGCCTACCCCAAGAGGTTGTGGGGGTCAGCACTGTGGGGGGGGGGGATTCAATAATGCATGGGACAGACACAAGGGAGCCCTGACTACAAAGGGCAACTGCAGTGTCAAAATAGGTCTAAAACAAATGGGCAGACTAGATGGACCTAGTGGTCTCCTACTGCTGTCAACATCTATGTTTCTATGTTTTTGTGCTGAAGTCATTATTTCTCAAGAAACAAAAATGGTAGCCTCATTTTTGCATAGAAATAATACTGAGGGCCCAAGGAGGATCAGAGTCCAGTCAAAAATGCAAATGTACAGTACACAGCATAGGAAGCATCTAGAAAACCCAAATTAGCCATTCTGCCAATATTTTTTATAAACAGCAGAAAATTAGCTTTCCGGAATAACTTTTTTTGGATGTGATATGTGTATGGGGGGATGGAGTGAAGCCCATTCCTACATCTCTTCTCCTCTTTGCAACAAGTCATTGTTCAGACAACCACTACTGTGATCCTTCCTCCCACATTAAAGGGGAGTAAATGAACAGGTACCTACTGAGGAGATATATTGCATGTGGGGGGGATGGGCTAATGTAGTTTAGAGTAACCCCATTCTGGCATCTCTTCCCCACCCCCAACCCTTCTTTGCAACAACAGTGAATGGACAAATGACTACTGAGGTGATGTGGGGGTTGGGAAGGATGGGCTGAAGCGTATCCTCCTTGAGGCTCTTCGCGCATCTCAACAACAGTGACTGGACAGGTGACCACTGAAGAGATGTTAGAGAAGGGAGGTTGGCTGTGTCTGTTTATGTACATTGAGTGGGGCTATAGGGTAGTTTGGCTTATTTCATGTTGTTTCTATTTGGTTAGTTGGTTTTTGAAGCTGGGGTAGAAATATCTCCACTATTCTGTGTGTTTCATTTTGTGCAGGTCCCAAAGGGACCTGCTTGAATGAGGATATGATTCCACTATCACAAAAAGAAGAGAAATTCATTGCAAAAAATAGGTTAATGCAGACATTAAGGTTTAAGAATGCAAAATGCACAAAGACAGGGAAATGAAAAACATTAGGGTTTTGGTTCTCTGTTGTCTTGGCAGATCAGTGGTGGGGTGTTCCTTGGGGTTGTCAACCCTAATGCCCACCCCTTCCCTGAGCAAGAAGGTGAGAGGTGATCTCTTTTCTTCATGCAGGGACCTGCATCAAGAAAGCTACTCCTGATTTTTGTTTGCAACATGAGACAAGCTATAATTCTCTATCTCTGAAGGGTTTATCACTATCAAGCACTGGTCTCGAGCTGTACCTTGTGCTTCAGACAGGAGTCTATGGGTTGGGAGGGTGGGCATTAGAGTTGAAACCACCTGGAACACCCGACTACTGATTCACCAAGACTCCAGAGACCCCAAACCCTAATGTTTTTTCATTTCTCTGCTTTGTGCACTTTGCGTTCTTCAACTCTAATCGCATTAAATTATTTTTTTGCAATATACGTAATACATAGGCATGGACCCATCTGTATGTTAGGGTTGAGTAAGTACTTTAATGTTAAACCCCAATTTTACACGTTAATAACGCTGCCCTCGGTCATCTGATTTATTTTAAATTTGAAGACACAGAGTTAGTGCCAGCATTTGTAGATCCTGAAAAGTTCATGACAATTGGTTTTGGGGGGTTGGGGTGGGGCAAAGTTATAGAAGTTGATCAAACATAAAATTACATCAATTAAGACATTTTTTCTCACCTTTAACTACAAAACTAGCAAGATCTAAAACTTGAAACTTGCAGGTTTGTTACCATTTGACTCAAGGTGGGCATGTTTGTGAATTTTATCTTCTGAAGTAAAGTAGTTTTCAAAATATTTAAGAAACAGTTCTATTTCTGATCATGCATGTTAGAAAAATAAGTGTTCCATGGATAACTGAAATTTTACAACAACTTTTCTTATGTGGTTGTTTTACAAGAATACATGTGTGTATGAGGAGACAGGGCTATCCTGATGCTTTAAACAGTGTCCATATATATTTAAATAGTGTTTATTCTACAGGGGTGGGGCTATGTGTCAGTGTGTAGCTCTGCCAATGCTGAACCAAGCTGTGTGCCTTAGGTGGCCATTAGCCACCTAATTTGTTTAGAATGGACACAAGGGTACCTAATCCCCAGTGTCAGCAACTATTTCATCAATTCTAACACTGGGGCGCTAACACCTGGTGCTAGTTTAGTCTTCCTCTCATAATTATTGATACCCCCTGACCATCCACCACAACAACATCCTGATACCAGGTTGCAAAATCTCCAATGCCAGCTCAACTATCCCTCTCCTCTGACCCAACACTAAGTGACACTGGGATGCCCACCCCTGGTGCCATGAAACATCAAGCCAACAAAAGGGTGCCCAACCCCCAGTGTGTATACCTGCAAAAGAACAAATGTCCCTCATTGTCTTTTATTTTTACTCTGTAACACAGAAAACCATCTATTGATGTCTGTTGTCACCATTGCTATTACCCTCACCCCACCCAACCCCCACTTCAGTACTCACTGCCCCACACTCCCCCTACACCTTACATGACTACCAGAGACCCAGTGCCATAATCTTCCCTGGACTGGAGACATGTTTTCACTCTTTAATGATGGAACAGAGCTGAGCAAATGAGGTAAGTGCAGTTAATGTATTTTAATGCATTTCGATGTTTTACTCATAACCTGGTCATTTTAAAATATTTTTTCCCCATAGTTTTCAACATGGCCTTTTTGGGACCCCACCTTATGAACAAGGTAGGTGAAATATTTTAAATCCAGCCTAAATGGTGATTTCACAATTACTCTGTGAAATCACAGTTTTGGTTGGATTTGAAAAAGTTTGCCTACAAGGTTCATAAGTTGGGGTCATAAGAAGACAATACTGAAAATTTGGAGTAAAATATTAAAAAACAATAACGTTATGAAGGTACATTTACCATTTTCAATGCTCACTCATAACTTTAGTAATTTTCAATATTTTGCCCGCAAAATTTTCAACATAGTCATTTTGTCATACCACCTCATGAATATGACAGGTGTCATTTTTTCAAATCCTGTCCAAAATGTGTTGTTTCACTTGTGGCATGAAATGATGTTTCATCCAGGATTTGAAACTGGGTTCATGATGTGGGGTTATAAGAAGACTTAGTTGAAAATTTTGGGTTAAAATATTTAAAAACAACAAAGTTATGAAGGTACCTTGAAATTGTTCAATGCTCTCTCATAACTTTGGTAATATTCAGTATTCTGACCCTAAATTATCAACATAGCTATTTTTTCAGGCCACCTTATGAATGAGACAGGTGCAACTTTTCAAATCCTGGCTAAAATGTATTTTTGCACTTGTGGTGCAAAATGATATTTAGTCCAGTATTTTACAAATGACACCTGTTATGTTCAGAAGTGGGGGTCATAAAAAGACTATGTTGAAATTTGGGGTTAAAATGTCACAAACAAATTATGAAGTAACATTGTTCGCATAGTTGACCATTGGCCCAATGGGGACCACGTTACCTTCCTGTGCTAGTTACCCGAGTTTGAGTGCCATCGCAGTGAGCTGGCTGAATGGGTCGAGGTTAGGGAGAAAGCAATGCAGTATGCGGCACCAGTCCCAGATTGGGGATGGACATAGCAGTGTTCTGTCATACAGATGACACCTTGTAGTGGGCTGAGGAGATTTTCCTCACAAGGGACTGATGTTGTAGGTCAGTGGTGTCATATTAGTCTCAGGAAAATCCAGTATACTTTTTTGTTATCTTTTTATTAGACTAACTAAAAAAGTTTTACACAAGTTTTTGAGACCTGTCAAGTCCCTTCATCAGATGCAGGGAATGCTAACCAGCATTTTAGAATATATACAAGAATCCTATTGGTTCAGTTCTCAAAAGGCCCTTAGACTGATGCAAGCTGTGGCAAAAGGCAACTTGCATCAAAGCCTGGTGCCCCAGGGACCTGTGCCTGATTCTGTATCAGGCAGGGTCCCGGCTGCAAAGTCCCATGGCTTGCACACAACTGTGACCATGCACCAAACAGAAAGCACATCCAGAGGATTTGCCCCAAGCCACGGGGTAGCCTTGCACCACTCTAGTTCCTAGTGGTCTAGCATCCCCCTGACATGTCCATTTATGAAAAAAACTGTAATAAATCCTTACCTAGTGGTCTGGCGGTTCCCCACCTGACATGCTTGTATGTGAATATGTGTAAAATAATCTATTCCTGGTAGTCTAGTGGACCCCCCACACCCTCATCTGGCATATAGTGGCCATCACCCCACTTCTCCCAGCCCAAACTGCAAGCCAGCAGCTGGCACAGCCCTCCTCTCACCACCATTGCAGGTCACCGACTGAGCCGTCACTGAGTGCATACTGTATACAGTACACACTCATTAATTGACAGCTCACTGTGAGCTGTCAGTAAATCAGCATGCACTGTATACAGTATGCGCTCAGTGACATCTCAGTCAACAGTCCGCAGTGGTGAGAGGAGGGCTGTGTCAATCACCAGCTCAGGGTTTGGGCTGAGGGAGTGGGGTGATGGGCACTACCTACTGTGTTGGGGTCCACTAGTTCACCAGGAATAGATTATTTTACACATTTTCATATACTGTATGAGCATCTCGGGGGTGCTAGACCACCATGTAAAGATTTATTTAAACTTTTTCATATAGGGACATGTTGGGGGGGGCATCAGACCATCAGGTAAAGATTTATCTAACCTTTTTCATATATGGGCATGTTGGGGGGGCTGCAAATGACCAGGCAAGATTTATTTAAATGTTTTCATATACAGGCATATTGGGGTTGGGGGGGGGCTGCGGCACATCTGATAGAGGGTTCTGATTGTGGCACAAGTGGTCAAACCCTCCCAGAAGGTGATATTCCATGTACCCTTAGACCAGCTCTGGCTTATCTAAGGGTACTTAGAATTTTTACCCTCTGGGAGGGTTCTGAGAATCCTGATTTAGAGGTTGTGGCTGCTTGCATCTGCTGCATTCCTCCTAGCCTCATGCTGCAACCCATGGTATGGTGCATGGATGGTGCAAGCACCCTCAGATGCATACAGTCTGTGGTTGATACAGGCTGCCTCTGTGAATCACTCCCTGTGCATCTTTTGGTGTAAGCGTCACTTTGCACCATTCTTTGTGGCACAAGCCCCTTGTACTATATTGCAAGTTTTGAGAATCAGTCCCCTAGATTGTTTAACAAAAGGCAGGCTGTAAAGGAAGCAATTTAATACAAAACAGGTGACTACCAGGACAATAGGCCTGAAGTCATTAAAAGGTGAGAGATCAGACACGCAAATGGTGAACTACTTCACAGTGACACCATAACAAAAGAGCAATGACTAAAAAAAGTTCCATTAAGTATGTAGGATGTATACTGCTGCCAGTTCAGTAATTTAATTGTGGTGTATGCATATGTGGCTTCTTTAGACTAGTTATGTCCCTACAACAGAGTTTAACAACAGTGGAAGATTTAAAAAAAAATTCTAAGTGGTAGGGCTCAGAGCTGCAGTAGAAACTCAGTTAGGGATCTGGTGATGTGTGATTACATATACAGTACACGGGAAGGCGATGGTAGGGTGGGGGTGCCACTAGTAACCAGGGAAATGGCAGCTTACTAATCTCAAACCAGCCCACAGCACATGTTCCAGCTGCAGCTGCAGAACTCAAGAATGTCTTGCTGTTTTCATTCAGAGAATGCAGGTAAATGGCTCCTTTCGCTAAGCTGAGCACATAGGATTCTGGAGTGCCCAGTAAAGGTATTTCTGGCTCTTATTTGATATAAAAAAACAGCAGAATATAGCTAAACAGATACCATTTAGCTAGCTTCTGCTGTTTTGTTTTACAAAATGACAGCATTTTTATGTACAGTATTTTCCATGTTTTTAAGTTCAAGGGGAAAAAATGGTGACACTCACAGCACCAAAAACACTTTTGGTACTGTGAGAAGCAAGTGGTGAGAAATCACAAATGGCCCTATGGCACAAAATTGTTGGTGTTGCATAAAAAAACCCCACTATCCTAAAACCCATACTGAGCATGCACAGAACAGAAAAATATAAAGCTTTTATATCCTTACAAATCTGGAACCATTTAATACTTTTTAATGAAACATTCCAAAGGTACTACCTGGGAACAGCATACTTCTACTCTGAATGTTTTGGGAAAAATTCCATTTCATGTAGGCTGTAGGTGAGAGCAAACCCAAATCCCATGTTAAGTAAAGGAATAAAATGAGACCTCTACACAAAAATGACATATGCAGATCTCAGAAATCACACAGGCTGCTGTCAAGAACTTTTTCACAGATGTAGGTAGACCTTGGCTCTTAGACAACACATGCAAAATTTCAGCCAATTCCATTAAGTGATGCTAAAGCTATTAGTGTGCAAAATTCAGGCTTTAACATGGCACACTGAACTCAATCCTAGCTATAGGGGCACGGTAGCACCCCTATACTATATATAGTATTATACTGGCACGGTAGTGCCGGTATATTTAGGGTTACCCATCAGGTTCTATGTTAAATCCCTAGTTTTACACTTTAATAGCTTTGGCATGGTTCAAAAAACTGCTTGAAATGTGACATGCGTTGTCTAATAGGCAAGGTCTCAAAATGTTAAAAGTTTTGTTGTGGCAGCTTGTGCAGATTCTGAAATCTGCATATATAATTTTCCTGTTGTCTAATTTTGTTCTCATTCTGAACTTGGGTTTTTGGTTTTGCTGTTATGTACAACCTAGAAGATAAGGATTTTTTTTTCTGAAACTTTCAGGATAGAAGCCAGCTGTGCCAAAGTAATGCCTTTTGAAGGTTTTGTTAAAAATATTATACAGTTCCAGAGGCATAAGGATTTAAATCTTGTTTTTTAGCTGTTTTGAGCATGCTCAGTAGGGGGTTGTGGACAATGTTCTGACACAACACAATGTCATGTCATTAGACCATTTTCGATTTCTCACTACTTGCTACTCACAATATGAAAATATTTTTTTTGGGTTGGGACCACTGCCATCATGTATTTTTCCCCACTCTAAAATACATGGAAAATACATCAAAATTATAAATTTTTAAAAGAACAAACACCGGAACTTAGCTAAACAGGACCCACTTAGCTAGAGTATGGAGTTTGTCCATTAATACTACCCCCCAATCAGACTGCTGTGTTAAGTTTTCCACACTGTCTATCCCATGCCAGCTTGAATTCTCTGACTGTCTTTGACCCCACCACCCTTTCTGAAAAGAAGAACTTCCTTGTGTTGCTGCTGAACCTACCCCCTTTTAGGTGCATGTCATGAACTCTTGTCTGGGTGCAGTTGTTTCCCTGAAGGAGATCCTGTGCCTGTACCTTGTTGATACCCTTCAGGTATTTAAAAAAAACTCTATCATGTCCCCCTCTCCCTTCTTTGTTCTAGTGAGTACCTGTTGAGCTGTTTTAACCTTGCATCTCATGGCTCATGGTGCAGACCTTGCACCATCTTTTTTGCCCTTCTTTGTATAGTTTTTAGTCTTTCTATGTCTTTCCTGTGGTGAGGTCTCCCGAATTGGACTCAGTACTCTCTGTATGAGACAAGCAGGAGTTTCTTTTATTAGTATAGCTATTTGGTCCACATTGCCTCTTCTCACCAATTGGTGATGGGGACACAGGCATTTTGTAGGTTTTCTCCCTTGAACCCCCAAGGCCCTGGCACACAGCTGTGTGAGAGTGTGGAGGCATGCTTCACACCCTGTGGTGCCAGCTCAGCCCCTTTCACCTCCTATTACTTTGCCGCCCCCTCTCTGCCTACACTACCCACTGGCCCTCCACTTGGTGGGTGCAGAACTATGGAAGGGGCACCAGCCCACCCCCACCACCCTCAGGAAAGGAAAGCTGCCCACTGGCATGCTCAATCCTGCTCTGCCCACCCCCTTGCTGGCACTCTGATGACCTGAGGTCATTCCCGAACCCCTGGTCATTGGCATAACGTGAGGTAAGGTGTCCAGTGCCTCAACCCTCTGCACTACCGGGCCAGCCAAGCAGGAGTTTCTTGACTTGTGAAGTCACTGCTAGAGTCATGCTGCTAGCTTCTGTTTGAATTGTGAGCTAGTGATCGTGATCATGCTCTCTCTTGCTTTCTCTTTCTTTGTATCTATCTATCTATCTATCTATCTATCTATCTATCTATCTATCTATCTATCTATCTATCTAACCTTAGCAAAACATTTGTGCAGATGATTGGCCTAGGACTAGTCACATGACATTCTTGGTTTTTGAGCAATTGCTCAGTTCAAAACAAAGAAATGGGCAATAGTTCATTAGAACTGGTCAATATTTTTTTTGACTGTGCCCACTGAGCCTATAAATTATTGAAACCATGCCCACATCACTTTTCCAGTAAAAAGAAACATTGTGTTAGTTTCCCTAATTCTTTAACTGTCCCTGGTGCTGGTGACTCCACCCTCTCACTTTTAAACCTAACACATTCCCTGGTGCCAGTCCCCCCCCTTTCTCATTCACTTTTACAAAAAAAATATATATATATATATATATCATTGACTCATATTACACAGTGGAAGAGTTGGTGGCTTTAGCAGTATTGAAACTGTGGCGTGCAAGTGGATGTTGCCATAGCAATGCTCTTGCTCTATTGTTTCTGTGCAGAATAACTTCTGTTTCTTATTATTTAAAATTCTTTTGCTTTTTTCAATTTATTTATCCTTTGAACCCCTCTGGGGTTTTATCTTGCAATTTTCTCTCCGCTCATCACCACCTGACAGTCAGCAGGTTGGAAAAGGGAGAGCTTCAGCACTGTGCTTTCATTTTGTCAGTTTAACCAAGCAGAGCTATGCTAGCACACTTTTGACAGTCTCTCTCCCACTGCTGAAACAGATTGCATTTTTTTATTGTTAACCCCACAGAGCCAAAGGAAAGTGTAGAACTGATGGTTTTCCTACATGTGACTAGCACACAGAACCTGAATATAGGCAAAGCTTTATTTTTATTTCACTTAGGTACTTTTTTCTACAGCTAATTTTTTGTGGGAGACCTTGGTTATTTCTACACGTTTTTTATTGGGGGTGAGGTACAACAGAAAAGTTTTTTATAAAACAGAAAGAGAGAAGGATTGGTTAAATCTGCTTGCTGTGGAGAACATTTTTATAAGTTTTGCTATTGTTTTTAAACTACAGGAGAGAAGGATTACTTAATTCAACTTACTGTTGACAGTTAATGTGCAGAGGATTCTTGTAAGTTTTGATAATGTTTTTTTTAATTTAGCTTAAGGTGAAATTTAGCTTAAAGGTTTCTGTGGCTGGAGTGACTGCACAGGGCATGTCCAGACTTGCCCACCCACAAAGCCTTTAACTTCTGACAGAGCCATCAAACTGCAGGAGAGAAGGCTTGGTTAATTCTGCTTGCTGTGGAGAAGATTTTTGTAAGTTGTGCTATTGTTTTTTAAACTACAAGACAGAAGGATTAGTTAATTCTACTTGCTGTTGAGAGATTTAATGTGCAGAGGTTTTTTGTAAGTTTTGATATTTTTTTTTTATTTAGCTTAAGGTAGAATTTAGCTTAAAGGTTTCTGTGACTGGAGTGACAGCACAGGGCATGCCCAGACTTGCCCACCCAAAAAGCCTTTAAATTCTGACAGAGCCATCAAACTGCAGGAGAGAAGTATTGGTTAAGTCTGCTTGCTGTGGAGAAGATTTTTTTGTAAGTTTTGCTATTGTTTTTTTAAACTACAGGAGAGAAGGATTGGTTAATTCTGCTTGCTGTTGAAAGAGTTAATGTGCAGAGGATTTTTAGAAGTTTTGATACAGTTTTATTTATTTTTTTATTTTAGCTTAAGGTGGAATTTAGCTTAAATGTTTCTGTGGCTGAAGTGACTGCACAGGGCATGCTCAGATTTGCCCACTCACAAAGCCTTTAAATTCTGTCAGAGCCATAAAACTGCAGAAGAGAAGGACTGGTTAAGTCTGCTTGCTGTGGAGAAGATTTTTGTAAGTTTTACTATTGTTTTTTAAACTACTGGAGAGAAGGATTAGTTAATTCTACTTGCTGTTAATAGAGTTAATGTGCAGAAGATTTTTATAAGGTTGTTTTATTTAGCTTAAAGGTTTCTGTGGCTGGAGTGACTGCACAAGACATGCCCAGACTTGCCCACCCACAAGGCCTTTAACTTCTGACAGAGCCATTAAACTGTAGGTGAGAAGGCTTGGTTAATTCTGCTTGCTGTGGAGAAGATTTTTGTAAGTTGTGCTATTGTTTTTAAACTACAGGAGAGAAGGATTACTTAATTCAACTTACTGTTGACAGTTAATGCGCAGAGGATTCTTGTAAGTTTTGATAATTTTTTTTTATTTTATTTAGCTTAAGGTGAAATTTAGCTTAAAGGTTTCTGTGGCTGGAGTGACTGCACAAGGCATGCCCAGACTTGCCCACCCACAAGGCCTTTAACTTCTGACAGAGCCATTAAACTGCAGGCAAGAAGGCTTGATTAATTCTGCTTGCTGTGGAGAAGATTTTTGTAAGTTGTGCTATTGTTTTTTAAACTACAGGACAGAAGGATTAGTTAATTCTACTTGCTGTTGAGAGAGTTAATGTGCAGAGGATTTTTGTAAGTTTTGATTTTTTTTTTTTAATTTAGCCTAAGGTGGAATTTAGCTTAAAGGTTTCTGTGGCTGGAGTGACTATACAGGGCATGCCCAGACTTGCCCACCCACAAAGCCTTTAAATTCTGACAGAGCCATCAAACTGCAGGAGAGAAGGATTGTTTAAGTCTACTAGTTGGAGAGAAGATTTTTGTAAGTTTTGGTATTGTTTTATTTATTTCTTAAATACTGAAAAAACACTGGGGGTTGGATTTGAAGGCTGTGAGGGAGAATCTTGGGGAGCTGCAAACTGACCTGAGCCCTCAGAGCAGGTCAGGAAGGAAGAAATAAGGAACAGCCATATGAGCTTATTCTTAAAGATATATAAATATATATATAACTTATGATTAGGTCTGTAGTTCTTATGAGTAGGATTGTGGTTTCCAGTTAGTACTGTAGTTGGCTGTCTTATGCTGCATGCAAGGGCATTTGGAATTAAAATTTCTGTTAGAGGCTGGGCTAAGATTAGTTAATTCTACTTGCTGTAGGGAGAGTTAGGGTGGAGAGAATTTTTGTAAGTTTTGCTATTTTTTTTTCTTCTTTTACTTATACATAGATACATAGACAGTGTCAGCAGATAAGGGCCTATGGTCCACCCAGTCTGCCCATTTGAGCTTGTAAGTTCAGTTTATGTTTTCCTAGAAGTCTGTTGCCCCTTAGCCCTGACCTCCAAAATTCCTTTATGTCTATTCCATGCATTCCTAAATCCCGTGATAGTTTCAGCCCCCACCACTTCCTCTGGCAGGGTGTTCCACCCATTCTGTGAAGAAATTCTTCCTCACGTTTCCTCTGAATTGTCCTCCCTCCAACTTCATCCCATGCCCTCTAGTCCTGGAACATCTTTTTCACTTAAAAATAGTGTATTTCTGCACCCTGTTCCTCCCTGTAAGATACCTGTATGTCTCTATCATATCCCCCTCTCTCCCTCCTCTCCTCCAGGGAGTACATGTTTAGTTCCTTCAACCTGTCCTCATAGGACTTGTGATGCAATCCATGCACCATCTTTGTTGCCCTCCTCTGAACCTTCTCTACCCTGTCTATGTCCTTACGTAGGTAAGGTCTCCAGAACTGTACACTGTACTCCAGGTGGGGCCTCACTAGTGTCTTGTATAGTGGAATTATGACCTCCCTTTTCCTGCTGGTGATGCCCCTGCCTATGCATCCTATTTGCTTTACCTGCTGCCTTGTCACACTGTTTCCCTATCTTGAGGTCATCAGAGATGATAACCCCAAGATCCCTTTCCTGCTTGATGCATGCTATATCCTCACCCCCCAACTGATATTTTGTGCCAGGGCTTTTGTGCCCCATATGCATTATCTTGCACTTCTTTGCATTGCATTTCAACTGCCAAACCCCTGACCATTCTTCAAGTTTCTGCAGGTCCCTTCTCATTCTGTCTACACCCTCAGGTGTGTCTACTCTGTTACAGAGCTTTGTGTCATCAGTGAACAGTGAAATTCTGCCTTCTAGGTCCTGCGCAATGTCACTGATGAAGATGTTGAATAGGACCGGTCCCAGCACTGATCCCTGTGGTACCCCACTGGTCACTCTTTCCTCTGTGGAGTGACAGCCATTTACCACCACCCTCTGTGTCCTGCCACCCAACCAGTTACCTACCCACCACACTACTGTCCTGCCCACACCCATATTCCCCAGTTTGTGTAATAGTCTTCTATGTGGCACAGTGTCAAAGGCTTTGATGAAGTCCAGATAGGCCATGTCCACTGCCCTCCCCAATCCACCTCCCTAGTCACCCAGTCAAAAAATTCAATGATGTTGGTCTGACATGACCTCCCCCTGGTGAAACCATGCTGCCTTGGGTCCTGTAGTCCATTGACAACCAGATGTTCCACTAATCTCTCCTTCAGTAGTGCTTCCATGATCTTCCCCACTACCGAGGTGAGGCTGACTGGTCTGTAGTTCCCTGCTTCCTCTTTGTTCCCACTTTTGTATAAGGGGACTACATCTGCTACCTTCCAGTCTTTGGGTACCTCCCCTGTTTCCAGCGATTGGCTAAACAGGACAGCAAGAGGTTCAGTCACTACCTCTCTTAGTTCTTTAAGGACCCTGGGGTGCATCCCATCTGGCCCCATTGCTTTATCAACTCTTATTACTTCCAGTTCCATCAGGACCCTTTCTCGTGTAAAGGGGCTTGTGTCCATTTCTGCACCATTCTCACCCCTTGTACTCCCTTCAGACCCATTACCCTCCTCTTCCTCAGTAAAGACTGAGCAGAAATACCTGTTCAATATGTCAGCTTTACTGTTGTCATCCTCCACATGGCCTCCATACTCCCCCTTCAGTCTCACTATCCCTCCCTTTTTCACTTATGTACCTGTAAAAGGTTTTGTACCCTCTACCCACTGATTTTGCAATGTGTTCTTCTGTCTGAGCTTTGGCTTCCCTTACTGACCTTCCTGCCTACCTTTGCTTCTCCTGGTTCTTCTCCCTATCCCCTTCTGCCTGTGTCTTTTTGTATTGCTTGAATGCAATATTTTTGGCTTTCACTTCCTTTGCTACCTCTTTGGAAAACCATAATGGTCTCCTCTTCCTTTTCCTCTAGCTAACCTGCTTAATGCATAATTATGTTGCTCTTGTAATCCCCATTTTAAATACTGCCCACTGTTCCTGAACCCCTGATTCCTGCCCCATTCTCTTTAATGCCTCTTTCAAGTATCTCCCCATTTTCCCAAAGTCTGCCCCCCTAAAATCCAGGATACGTGTTTTTGTGTGGTTTGGTTCTGCTCTTTCTGTGATTTCAAAACACAATGACTGGTGGTCACTGTTCCCCAGGTGCTCCCCCACTGTTACCCCCATCACACTGTCCCTGTTTGTGAGCACAAGGTCCAGTATTGCCTTCTGTCGAGTTGGTTCCATGACCAGTTGCTTGAGGAAGGCACCCTGAAGGGAGTCCAGGATAAATCTGCTCCTAGTTGATGCTGCTGCTGGGATGCTCCAGTCCACATCTGGAATATTGAAGTCTCCAACCAGTACTACCTCACCCTTGTCTGCCATCCTTTGGATGGCTAGCATCAGCTCCCTATCTGTATCTTCCTCCTGGGCTGGTGATCTATAGACCACTCCTGTGCGGATGGCTGGCCCCATTTTCCTTTCCAGCTTAACCCACAGTATCTCTCCCCCATTTTGTTCCTGCTGGATCTCTGTGGCCCTTATGTCATTTTTCACATACAGTGCCACTCCTCCTCCCTTCCTGCCTGCCCTGTCTCTTCTGAATATGTTGTAGCCAGGTATGGCCATGTCCCAGTTATGGTTATCATTACACCAGGTTTCAGTGATGGCCACAATGTCCAGGTCTGACTGCACCATGACAGCCTCCAGATCTTCCATCTTGTTGCTAAGGCTCCTGGCATTTGCACACATGGCTTTCCATGATTTGACCTCCCTAGACTGTTTTGCTGTTCTCTCAGCCCCTTCCTTGGTTGTCCTTTATCCCTGGTTCTCCTTGCTGTCTGCCCTTCTGCTGAATTTTGCCCCTTTTCTGCCTATCCACCTCTTGGGCGCTAATCTCCATCTTTTGCACACTGCTTTGTAGAGACAGCCACTCCTCTGGTTCACTGGTTCCACTGCTAGCTGTGGGGGGTGAGCAAGTAGGTACCCTCCTTGCTGGCCTGCCACCCCCTTTCCTAGTTTAAATGCTTGTCAATGTAGCATTTAAACTTATTGAGTGCTTGGATTCCCCTCCAGGATGGATGCAGGCCATCAGGCTTGAACAAACCTCCATCCCTCCAGGTGGGTCCCTGGTCACCAATGAATCCAAATCCTTTCTCAGAGCACCAGTTCTTCAACCATGAGTTAAAGTTCTTGGTGCATGCACCCCTATGCTCTCCCTTGCCTCTCGCAGGTAGTACTTCTGAGAAAGTGACAGAAGTAGCTACTTGCTTGAGACCCCTTCCCAATTTCCTAAACTCTTCCTGACCTTCCTTTGGCTCCCCATTTGCCAGGTCATTAGTACCTAATTGGATAATGACATCCAGCTCACCCTCCCATCTTGCCTTCCCAGTGATCCCCAGGATCTTCCTTCCATCCCTCCATGCCGTGGCACCTGGTAGGCACCTCACCTCTCTGTCCTCCCCCTCCTGTGTTCCTAGCTGGATCCCTCTTATGATTGAGTCCCCCACCAGGATTCACTTCCTCCTCCTCTGGGGTCCACTGCTTTCCCGCTTGAGGTCACCTCCTCTAACCTCCACATCCTTTCCTTCCACTTCTCTGGGTACCTCTGTTTGGTTGTCCCCATTTGCCAGTGTGGCATATGAGTTCCTGAGTGGAATAGGATCTGGGATGTGCCTCTGCCTGACTTTTCTAACCCTCCCTGAGCCCACTGTCATCCAAGTGCTCCTCTTTCTCTGCATCCTTTGAGGCAGTTGCATTGGACAGGGTGGTCTCTGGATAGGGTGATGGTACTCCTGACCCAGTTTACTTCCACTCTGAGTCTGGCTACCTCATCCCACAGTCCAGAGATGCATGCAGATAGGGCAGCACCTCAGTGTCCAGAAGGTCTGCCTGAATATGGCTGCCCACAGCCACTGCATTGCACCACTCCCACATTATACTGCAATTATACTGCTATTCCACTACTTGTCTGCTACTGAAGTTCTCCTAGTTCCCTTTTTATTAATTTACTGTCCTAAAAATCCTGCCACTGATCCTCAGATACTTTTCTTTTTAAAAAAAGAAAATAAACCAAGAAATAAATAAATGAATCAAAACACTTGTCATGCTGAGGGTGGGCTTCTTCAACCTTATGCCCCTCCTACTCCACACCCCTTACTATACCCTGTGTTTAGCTCATGTCAATCAGATTTAACAGGGCATATAATTAAGAGATGGGGGAAGGGGAGGGAGGGGGGCAAAAATTTGCAGCCATTAAAGACAGCAAAGAAATACACCACCACTACATTTTAAATTTTCAACAGCCCAAAAACAATTCTAAGTAAAGACAACAAAGAAAGTACAGTGTCACTAAAAGCCCACTATCTAAGTTTAAAAGAAAAATAGCAATTAGTAGTTACTGTAAAGCAGTGAATTGAATATGTTTCCTTCCCCTTCTGGCTTCTTCTGAGAAAATAAAACTCACTTGCTACCTCAACTCTGGCTAAGCCCACCCTCCTGTTATCACGTACCTGAGGTCAGAGGCCAGACAATTAACACCCCTTACTCAAACTACAGGGCAAGTCAGACAAGCCAAGACTAAATTTGCAGCAATTAAAGACAGCAAAGAAATACACCACCACTATGTTTTAAATTTTCAACAGCCCAAAAACAATTCTAAGTAAAGACAACAAAGGAAGTACAGTGTCATTAAAAGCCTACAATCTAAGTTTAAAAGAAAAATAGCAATTATCAGTTACTGTAAAGCAGTGAATTGAATATGTTTCCTTCCCCTTCTCTTAGCTTAAAAGTTTCTGTGGCTGTGTTTTTTTAATTAAACTTAAAGGGTTCTGTGGCTGTGTCTTTTGAATTTACTTTTAAAGTCCCAATGTCTGTGTTTTTTGGAAATAAGCTCAACCGGGGCACAGTGGCACCACTTACAGCTGGGGGAGGGTCCTAAAGAGAACCTGGAGCAAAAGTCTAATTTCTGGACTGTATGTGTATGTGAGACCTGGGAATGCTATTGGAGGGTTTGTAATTGTGTTTGTAAACAACTGTACTCAATACAGAGAAACTGTACTTCACTGTTCTGTATAGGTGGTGTGGACCATGGGTAGGATTTTACGGTGCAATGGTTGTGGGGCAGCAATGTGGATGAACATTCTGTGGAGGCTGGGAGGGTGCCCAATATGCCACAGGCTAAGAATGTTTGAGGAAGAGGTTCAGTGGCTTGGCAGGGAGCTGGGGAGGTTCAATGATGAGGGGGAGGATTGCATCAGTAGGAGGGCTGATATCTGAGAGTATTGTGAGGGCACTACAGAGAAGGAACAGTGGGTTAAGTGAGGGGTCAGGGAGAGGGGGCAAACTAGACAGGAAGCCAGTTGATGAAGGGTGGACTTTAGTAGGACCTAGAAAAAGAGGAGCAGCAGTAGGCAGGAGGAGGAGAAAACACATAGTAATGCAGAGGGGTAGGGAACATGTTTGCTGTACTAACAGCACATGGTAAAGAGGACACCAGAGGAGACTGCACAAGGGATAGTACTCACGAAGAGGAGACAGTGAGGGGCATTACTAGTGGAGAGATTGAGCGTAGTGTGGTAGGGGGAGGGATAATACTCAGAGAGATGAGGTGGGAGAAGGAGGTTGGCAATCAAACAGGAAGGGGGAGGGGTCTCAATTGAGAGGGGCAGTGGGGAAGACACTGGGGCAAATGATAAAAGCATCATCTTGAGTGGCCCCAGGAATGAGAACCTGTGTGTGGGGGGGTGGTGATGGGCAAAAGGAAAGAGGAGGGGGGGTGTACTGGTGTTGGGGGACTCCATACTCAAGGGGATCAGATGGGGCAGCAAGGAGGAGAGGCACAGTTGGATATGGATGGAGTCCATATCGGGATTAAAGGCAGACAAGGCAGGACAACAATCCTAAGGTGCATAAAGAGGTTTAGGAGGAAACCACACATTGTGGTACATGTGGAGACAAATGACCTAGTGGTGGAAATGGTGGAGGTAACAAGGGAGAGGACTGAGGATGTGGGTAGGTTGTGTGAGGAGACTGGGGAGTCTGTGGCCTTCTCTGAGGTGCTCCCAGTATCCTGTGCAAGCACAGTGAGAAAGGAGAGGATTAGAGAGTCGAACACATGGTTGGTAGAATGGTGTTGGACAAAGGGGTATGGGGTTGTGGGTGGCAGGGGCAGTACCTTGGATAATAATAATCTATCTGCACGGGATAGGCTGCACCTGAGTGGGGAAGGGAAGGAGGTATTAAAGCAAAAACTGGGGAGGTATATAGCAACAAAGGTGGATTTAAACTAGATAGGGGTGGCAAGTGGACAGCAGGTAGGTTGGGATCTGATAGAGTGGAATCATAGCCTACCCTCCCAGGCTAGCAGGGAAGGACTCAGGGCAGCTGAAAAGGGAGGGAATAGAAGTGAGGAGATGGAGGGGGTGAAGGGAAGAGGGCAGGGTGAAGGGTGGTCTCCTTAAATACAAGAAGCTTAGGCAACAAATCAGCTGAGTTACAAGCAATCTTAGTAGTGTGGAGAGTGGATATTGCAGCTGTCACATAAATGTGGGCAACTGAGCACTGGGACTGGGATCTGGCAATCCCAGGGTACAAATTATACAAGAAGGACCATATGGGGGTGGGGTGGCTGTCTATGTGAAGGACAGAATCAAATGCACAAGGGACGAGGGGAAAGAAAGGAGAACAGAGGCAATATGGCTGTAGCTCTTAAACTCAAGGGTAGGAAACTGAGGTTTGGGGTGGTATACAGGCTGCCGTCCCTGTCTGAGGAGCTTGACAGGGAACAATTCAGAAAGGTATGTAAAAAAGGGAAGGTGGTCATCGTGGGGGATTTCAACTTGCCGGGGGTTGACTGGAGCATTATGGTCACATCCAGTGTTAGGGAGCAAGTGCTCCTGGATGCAATCCAGGAGGGTATCCTGGCACAGCTGGTTAGTGTACCTAATAGGCTAAAGAACACTTTAGATGTGGTATTGTTGAATGGGGAGGCAGTAAGGGAAATAAAGGTGGAGGACCCACTAACCAACAGCGATCACCAAACGGTGTGGTTTACTATCACAATGTGCGGGGAGCCAGAGAAATCAGTTACTCGGGTGGTAAACTTCAGGGGGGTGGACTTTGGGGGATGCAGGAAGTACTGAAAGGGAAACTGGAGGGCATAAGGCAGGAGATGGACGTGGAGCAGAAATGGGATATTATTAAATGGGGGATTACAGAGACAACAGAAGCCTGCACCAAGACACAGAGTAAGAGGAGCAGAGCAAGGAAACCATGCTAGTTGAACAGCGAGTCAGTGGATGTGGTGAGGGCAAACCGAGAGGTGCACTAGAGGTATAGGAGGATGGGGAAGGAAGTGTACAGGGAGGAATATGCAATATGGTCCAGGGAGGTGACCAGAAAAGGGAGAGAAGCCAAGGCCCAGAGGGAGCTGAGATTAGCGCAGGGAATTAATGGAGGGAAGAAAGACTTTTTCCAGATACATCAGGGAGAAAAGAAAGTGCAAGGAGACAATACTGAGGATAAAAAAAGGGGTGGGAGTGAAAGGAAATGGGTGAAGAGCAGGCAGAAGCACTGAATGAATACTTTTGCTCAGTGCTTGTGGAAGAAAAGGGGGTACCGCTACCACCATAGGCTGGGAGGGTAGGGACAGGGGGAGAGAAGGTGACAGATGGAAGAATTGAGGCAAGTAGGGTCCTAGAGGGACTGAGGGCACTGAAGGTAGACTAGGCATCAAGGCCAGATGGTATCCACCTCAGGGTGCTGAGGGAGATGGTGGAGGTGTTGGCAGAGCTGCTGGCAGATCAGTACAGAACGTCACTGGAGTCAGGATGTATGCCACTTGACTGGAGGATGGCACATATAGTACCATTACACAAGAGTGAACCAAAGGATGAACCTGATAATTATCATCTGGTAAGTCTCACCTCCATAGTGTGCAAACTCATGGAAATGATACTAAAGGAAAGACTGGTGTCATGCCTGGAGGACAATTACCTACTGGATGTGAGGCAACATGGGTTCATTTCAGGGAAATCTTGTCAAACCAACCTGATACAATATTATGACTGGGTGACAGGTGAACTGGATAAGGGTCATGCGGTGGATGTTCTTTACTAGGACTTCAGCAAGGCCTTCAATTTGGTGCCTCATTGGCAGCTTGGGGGGAAGCTAACTGGTGTAGGAGTAGGGGCAAAAATGATGAACTAGATAACAAGCTGGCTGAGTAGGAGTCTGCAGCGGGTGGTGGTGAGAGGGGAGCTCTCAACCCCAAGGTTGGTGATGAGTGGGGTGCCACAGGGCTCTGTGCTGGGGCCAGTATTATTTGGGCTCTTCATATCAGACATTGCACATGGGGTGGTGAGCAAGGTAAGTCTGTTCACTGATGACACCAACTTCAGAGCAGTGGTAGATGGAGGACAGCGATGGAAGCAGCTGTAGGGGGACCTAAGCAAGCCAGAGGAGTGGTTAGAGAGGTGGCAGATGGGGTTCAATGTAAGGAAGTGTTAGGTTATGCACTTCAGGGCATAACCTAACAAAAGGAAGCAGTTTTTATGGATACTATAAAGGGTAATGATTTTTCAATTGTACACTTTAATATGCGCAGTTTGAGTAACAAAATAGATGTTTTTAGAGAATGGGTGTTAGAGCATCATGTAGATTTAATTATCTTAACTGAAATGTGGTTAAGCATAAAAACTCCATCTCCCCTTTTTCAAATTGATGGCTACTTGCTGTTTAGACGGGATCGCAACAAAAAGGGGGCTTATATATATGCTAAGCGGCAATTAGACATCAAAGTTCTACAAAATAATATGGACTTTCAGGGGATAGAAGTATTAACAGTGGAATTAAGATTCCCTTTTTCTTTACCCATGATGATATTGGGGGTGTATAAACCCCCTAGAGTTCATTCATCAAAATTTGGGGTTTTGTATGATTATTTGTATAACTTTCGAACTACACATGAAATATTGCTGATTGGCGATTTCAATGTGAATTGGGAACAAGTTATAAGTGATCACGAACTCGTTGATTTATCAAATAGACTTGGATTAATTCAGTTAATTGATGAGGAAAATAGAATTAATAATAAAGATAGTGAATGTTCTTCTACTTTGGACTTAATTTTTACCACAAGAGTGGAAAAATATAAAATGAGTAGTGTTTTGTTAGACACTTTTAGTGATCATCAGGGGGTGGTATGTGTGAGGGTGAAAGAGAAAAGTATTAAAACTGGATATTGGGTTTCTAAAAGGATATTTAGACAATTTGATTATATTGCCTTTATGCAGGATCTGGAAAAAGTAAATTGGGAGAGAATAGCTTTAATTCCCACTATTAATGAGGCATGGCAGTATTTTCGGGAAGAGTTTGAGAATGTTTGTAATCAGCATGCACCAGTGAGAAAAGTTTATCGTGGATTAAAAAATGCAATTTGGTATAATGGGAATTTGCATAATTTACATAAAAGAGAAATATTCAATGGCAAAAGGCTAAGAAATCAAAGAAACAGAAGGATTGGGATGGCTATAGAGCCTTAAGAAATAAATATCTTAGGGATATTAGGAAGGCAAAAGCAGATTATTATAAATATGTGTTAAAGGATACTAATTTCACTTCCAGGTAAATTTTGGAAATTAATTCATAAATTACAAAATCCAGGAAAAAATGATTACCCACAAACCTTTAGTATTAAAGGTAGAGAGATGGAACAATGTACAGAGGTGGCTGATTGTTTTAATGACCTTTTTGTTAATTTGGGGGCTGTAAAGGAAGGTACAAATGTTGTCACTTTTTACAGTCAAAAGTTTATTAATATTAGAAGGGGAATGGATTATTCATTTGATTTTGGTCATATAAATGAGAATGAGGTCTTATTAGAATTGTTGCATATTAATGAAAGAAAGGCAACTGGATTAGATAAGATTAGTAGTAAATTGTTAAAATTTGCAGCCCCAGTTGTTGCCTATCCCTTGACACAAATCTTTGAGCTGTCCTTGTATTCAGCGGAAGTACCAGAAGAATGGAAATGTGCAAAAGTAATTCCAATTTTTAAATCTGGTTCAAAGTATGAGATCAGTAACTATCGTCCAATATCTCTGATACCAGTAGTAGCAAAGATTTGTGAAAAAATAGTAGTTAAACAGGTTAAGAAATATATAAATGAACAGAATATCCTGCACAAAAATCAGTCAGGTTTCAGATAAGGATATAGTACTCAAACTGCATTAATAAAAGTAACAGAAGATATTCAGAGAGCTATGGACAATGGATTGTTGACAGGGGCAATTATGATTGATTTGTCAAAAGCATTTGATTCATTAAATCATGAAATATTAATTAATAAATTGTTTAGTATGGGGTTTTCAGATAATGTGGTAGCCTGGTTTTCCAACTATTTGAAAGGCAGAAAACAAAAAGTGTCTTTAAATTCATATATCTCAGATTTTAGGCAAATAAGACAAGGGGTACCTCAGGGAACAATTCTGGGACCCCTATTATTTAATCTATATACTAGTGATTTGGATTTCAAGCAAGACACATTAGAATATCATCAGTATGCTGATGATGTTATTATGTATGTTTCAGATATGAACATCTATAGTATACAGTGTACATTACAATCAACCTTTGATGATATACAGGAATATTATGTTAAGAATAAATTAGTATTGAACACTATTAAAACTAAGGTAATGTTATTTAGACAAAAAGTAAAAGTCACAGATGAAATCATTGGAAATAACAGTGAGGATGGTTCCATATTACAGATAGTTGATGAGTACAAATATCTAGGGTTATGGTTGGATGTGCATTGTAAATGGTCTGTTCACATAAATAATTTAGTTAGGAGATTAGGGCAACAATTGGGGATGCTGTATAGAATAAGAAGTAATTTATCTAGGAATATAAGGCTTCATGTGATTAATACAATGTTAGTGCCAGGGATTGATTATGCGGATGTAATTTATGGGGGTGCAAATAAAGTTGATTTGAAAAATTAGATACTTTATATAATAAGATGGCTAGGTATATCACAGGCTTACATAGATTTACACATCATTGTAAGTTATATAAAACATAGGTTGGGATCATTTATACATCAGGAGAAATCAGCATATAATTAAGATTGTTATGGTTTCTTGAAAATAAATTGCCTGAATATATTGCTAAAGACTTGAAAATTAAATATCCAAATAAGAGTTTGAGATCAGCCCAATATATAGAATTTGAAGTTCCAAAGTTTAAGACGAGAAATGGGTGTGCAACATTATTTTATTTAGGTCCAAAAATTTGGAATAATTTGCCTCCTGATTTGAGAAGATATGGTGTTAAAATAAGTTGGACAAAAATTAAATCTTGGTATCATGGGCAAAGTGAGAAATTTCATGATTGTTGAGAGGTATTAGAAAATGGGTGAATATTTATGTATTATTGTCGCTTTGTTTATGTATGTGATTTAAATATGTGGTAATGTATTTATTGAGTATATGTATATTTGTATTTTTGTATGTTTTTATATTTTTCTCCTATATTGTAACCAGGTATGCACTTTAGAAGGTGTCCCTTGAAAATGAGTGTATTTGTATACTCAATGGGATTGTTTTACCTTGTTCATTATATGAATAAAATCATTACTACTACTACTAAACCCAAGGAGAGAATACTGACTGGGGGAGGTTAAGCTGGAGATCACTGAGGAGGGGAAGGACCTAGGGATAATGATAACAGGGACCATGAACAACACTGCCCAGTACAGGAGAACATCTGTAAAAGCAAACAAAATGCTGGGGTGCATAGTGAGGGGGGTTTTATCCAGGTGAAGAGAGGTGATCTTGCCCCTCTACAGGTCACTGGTAAGGCTGTACTTAGAGTATTGTGTGCAGTTTTGGAGACCATACCTAAAGTGTAATATCAGTCTATTGGAGGGGGTGCAGAGGAGGGCAACAAAGATGATATGTGGAATGGAGGGGAGAGACTATGAAAGCGGGCTGGGAGACCTGAATATGTACACCCTGGAGGATAAAAGGGATGGGGGGAACATGATACAGACATTCAAGTATCTGATGGGGATCAATAAGGATGGGGCAGATGGAGTCTTTTAGGTAAGAAGGGGCAGGGACACCAGGGGGCACAGGCTAAAAATAAAAGGAGGAAGATTTATGAGGGAAATGAAGAGAGACTATTTCATTGAGAGGGTGGTAGCAAAATTCAATGGAATGGACTACCAGAATGGGTGGTATCATGTAAATCTGTGAACAGCTTTAAAAGGGCATGGAACAGAGAACAGGGGAGAGTGAGGGTGGGGGAGGTGGGGGTGGCAGTGGCAGTGGGATGACAAAGGGGGGGTGGGGCAGCTGCAAACTAGGGGTGCTAATTGCACACTTGAGCAGACTTAGATAGACTGGGTGGTCTGTTTCTGCTGGCACATTTGTATGTTCGAAAAACAGATTGTGACCTGAGTAACAGATAGTGACCTGAGTTCTTTCGTGCTACAGTGTGAAAACCTTAGACCCCTTTGGCTTTAGGCAACATAACTATTGTCAGGCAACACTTCCGATTTCTGCATCAAAGTTTTCACACTATAGTCATCAACTGTAGACAATATTTGTATATGATACAATATAGTGGCACGGTTGTGCCACTGTAGCTAGGCTTGAGCAGGGGTTTATAAGTTAAACCTCAAACTTTACACTTTAATAACTTTGCAACTGTCCAATTGATTTGCATGACATTTTGCAAGTGCAGTCCTACCTGGTCACTCTCTTGATGTGGCAAGTTTTGTTTTGGTCAGATTTGTGGATTCCGAGCTGTGCATAGTGCTAAAATGTTTTGCACTTTTTTCGTCATCTTGCTGCACCCTAGTGGTTTGGAATTCTGGTCTGACATTTTCAGGGTAGAAAATGCTTGCCTTACAGAAGGGCATTTCACTGGTTTGGTGAAAAATATTAATCTGTCCGAAGTTATTTAATTTTAAAATTTGGAGTTCTGAGCAATAACATTGGTTGTTACTCAGTAATGAATATTGTAATCACAAATATTTAAAAAACAAGGTTTTTACAATTCTGTCCAGCAGGTGATTTTTCTGTCAGAGACGTCAGGGAGATCTCTATTTCAGTGTTTCTGACTGAAATAAATCACTAATCTGTTTGCAAACCAGTATTCATTTCTAATGCAAGCTGCAGTAAAACAAAATAAAACTAAAAATAGTGGTTTTGTGAGTCTCTGTAAATCGGGGTCTGACAGCAATCTGAACCACAAGGCACAAGCTCTGACTGGTTTCACTCACTGAACAACAGAGCCAAAGATCCATTTAGTTCAACATTTCTGACAGAAAAAAAAAATCACTGATCTGTTTGTAAACCAGTATTTATTCGTTGTGCCAGTCACAGTGAAATGAAGTAAAACACAAAATAGTGCCAGAGAGCCATTTAGTTCAGTGTTCCTGACTGAGAAAAAGCATTGATTTGTTTCATTATCCTGAATAAAATATTTGTGTGTGTGTAAACGTTTGTTAGCCACTGTAAAGTCTTCGCTTTTTTATCACTGCTTTTGAAACTCTCTTCCTGTGGCAAAGTATTTTACTGACAAAGTGCTATCAATAAAATAAAAGTAACAACTGCACTTCTGTTGGCTTACCTCAAGTGGTGGTCTGACAGCTGTCAGAACCACAAGGAGACACAAGCACTGATCTGTTTCATTATCTTGAATAAAATATCTGTGTGTACAAATGTTTACTAGCCACAGTAAAGTACTTGCTTTGTGATCCCTGCTTTTGAAACTCTCTCCCTGTGGCAAAGTATTTTACTGACAACTTGCTATCAATAAAATGAAAATAACTGCACTTCTGCTGGCTTACTTCTAGCGGTAGTCTGATGGCTGTCAGAACCACAAGGAGACACAAGTACTGTGTAAAGGTTCATCTTAAAAACTACCAATCAATAAATATTGAAGCCTCCCCTGTTCCTGCCATCTCATATGTCTGGTGATGAAGCTCTGCTGACTGAACGGATAGTGTACCTGATGTGACAGCTTCATCTAAGAAACAGCTAATAAATAAATATTGAATCCTTTGTGAAAAAAAAAAAAGACCAGTCTCTTTTTTTATGGTCAGAACTCAGCTGTAAGCACAAGGGAGTCAACAATCATTTTCTGAGTCTGCCATGTCATGAAAAGGTTTCACTGTGAGTCATGCACTAGATGAAATATTTGCGGACAGTGTCTCAGCTGTGGACACAAGTAGTGACTCAGACTCACTCTCATCAGATTCAGACACTGAAGTTATGTTACCAGAGAACAGCATAACTGGTCGAGGCAGGACCAGTAATAGTAATGCATGCAACAGAGGGGTGTGTGTGTGTGTGTGTGTGTGTGTGTGTGTGGGGAGGGTGATGCAGGGCAAATAAATGCAGCCAAACTGTAAGAGGACCAAGCAGGGAAAATAAAACAGGACGAGGCAGGGGATACAAAAATGATACAGTCGTCACAAGCGTAAGGGGGAAAGGCAGGATAAATACAGAAAAAGTAATGGAATGTGGAACGTGTCAAGGCAGGGCAAAAAAAGAGGACAAAACAAACACAACTGTAAGAGGTAGAGGCAGGCTAACAAAAAATTACAGCAGTATTGAAAGTGGCAGGGGTCGAGGCAGGCAAAACAATGTAAGAGGGCATGGCACAGTACGTGGCATAGATCAGCAAATAACAGTTGAACGTTGTCCATCAACATCCACCAAAGTGCAGGAAATGGCAAGTGTAACAGTATTAAATATTGACATGCAATCTGTTAGGGAAGAAAGTACGGACAGTGACAAAGAACAAAGCTCAGGAAGTGAATGGGTACATGACTCCACAAGTGAAGAGTCAGTCTCAGTACAGAGGAGGGGTGAGGTCACAGGAAACAAGACTAGGGGTGTAATAAGTATCCAAGGGAGAGGAAGAGGCTATGGAAGAGGAAGAGGAAGAGTCAGTGGACCATCCCAGCGAAATTTAGCTATGAATACTACTGGGGCAAATCAGAGACGTGTGGCTGAAATGATGCGGCATGAAAGTGAACAGCAGTTAGAACCTTTCGAGTTTACAGGATCACTGGGTATTATTGTTCCTTTGTCTGATAACCCTACACCACTGGAGTGTTTTTAAATCTTCTTCTCTGAGTCAGACATTGATGGTAATGATGGCATTATACATTTAATTTGTACAGAAACAAACTGATATGATGAACAATTTCTGATGAATGAAAGCCAGTCTGAATTCTCTCATTCTTCTTCCTGGAAACCAGTCAGTCATTCTGAGATGTATGTGTTCCATATATACCTCTGAACCTCTTGTCTCTTGAATCAGGGACAAGGCTTAAAAACATCAGGGACAAAGACCCCAAATCAAGGACATATCTTAAAAACTGGTACTATTCATTCAGAAAGCTGATAGAATAAAGGCATTTGTGTTAAGATGCATTTTCTGAAGAACAACAAGTCTGTAACTTGAATGTTTGACATTATTTTGTGTTATTAATCCCCACTGTTCTGTCACAAAAACACACATTTTACGAGGGACAGAGAAAAATTTTGAGGCCAAATCAGGGACATCCCTGAAAATCAGGGACAGTTGAGAGGTATGGCTCTATAGTATTTTCATGTTGACTGGGCTGATGAAAAAAACACAACTATCTTGATTGCTGGTCCACTAACCCATTCCTCTCCACACGTATTGTGCACTCACGCATGAGCAGGGACAGGTTCTTTAACATATTAAAAATCCCACATTTTGTGGATAATGATATACTGTATGCATGGAATCACCAAACAAGCTAAGGAAAATATGGAATGTATTACATTTCTTACAGAACAAGTTTATGACAGCATATACCCCTGACCGATACATTAGCATTGATTAATCACTTCTATTATTCAAAGGCTGTCTAGGATTCAAAAAATATATGCCCTTGAAACGGTCAAGATTTGGCATAAAAACACATGACTTGTGTGAAAGCTACTCAGATAATAGTGGGATGGAAGGGTATGTGTGGAATTTCATGGTGTACACCGGTAAAAACGTACTAGATGTCACAGTTGACAAGACCATCACACACACTACTGTAGAAAATGTTGAACTGAATGCTCATCCACTTTCTTGTAATAATCATTCTGATGTAACAGCAGTGGTCAGAAATACTGCATTGACTATAATGACAGGGCAAACAACACATGACATTGTAAACAAGTTATTGGGAGGACTTGCCGGTCAGGGGTATATATTGTTCACAGACTGGTTCTACTCTAGCCCTAAGCTTGTTCAACACTTACAGGACCTCAAAACCAAGTTCTGTGGAACTGTCAACAAAGCCCGATTAGGACTGCTACAATAGTTTCAAAAGGCACAGCTGAATGTAGGAGACAGTGTTTCTCTCGTTGAGGAGGACTGTCCCAAAATATGAGCCATCATGTGGGGTGCAAGGCCCAAGAAAACTCAGACTGTATACATGTTGATCACTGTGCCTCAGGGGGCCATGGTGTCATGTGGCAACAAGCATGATGGAACCCCAAAGATTAAACCAGACGCTATACTGCAGTACACTAATAAGATGGGAGGAGTGGATGTTAGTGACCAGATGCTCAAAAATTATGTATGTGTCAGAAAAACAAGAAAATGGTACAAAAAATGTTTTTCCACTTAGTGGATATCTCAGTTTTCAACTCATTTGTGACCTACAAGCATAAGGGTGGTAAAGACATTCACTATCAGTATGTTGCAAAGCTCATAGAACAGCTTGCAGCAGGTTACCTCTGTAATGCTACTGCACATGTAAGATATGTGTTGAATACAGAGACAAAGATATGCCTTACTGGCTGGCACTTTCCTGCTAAAATCCTTCCCACACCAAAAAAGAAGAACCCGACCAGATTTTGCAGAATTTGCTCGGCCAAGGCCTCACGTGCCCTGATAGCCAGTGGATCTAAACGTAAGACAGGATCATAGGGTGAAGCAACTGAGAGTCGCTACTACTGTCCTGACTGTAATGTCCCACTTTGTGTTGGAAGGTGCTTCAAATTATTCCACACAGTGAAGGATTACGGCATCCTGGACAAAGAATCATCATCGACTTCGGAGTAATATGAATAAGCAAAGTTCAGGACAGTAAAAAAATGAAATTTTACTGACATTATTATCATATTCAGTGCCTTTACCACCCTTACAGTAGTCCACACAGGCAACACACATTTGCCTTGCTTTTTACATTGTTTTACCTGTCTTACCCTTGTAACTTCCAGTGCTCTTTCAGCCTATGACACAATTTCAAAATTAGCCTGATTTTTTTCATAAATACACACAATACAGTGGTGTAGTGAGGTGCAAAAATACATAAATATCAGGGAAATATAACTCTAATTTATTTAAATAACATCCAGACTGTTAAATAAACCTTCGTGTGAGCTTCAGTTAGCTTTTATTCTCAACTTTTGTCTCATGACATAACAAAAGGACACAAAAAAAACATATTTGAAAATGGTTTTATTTTAGCTAAATATGCAAGATTTGGTTACTCAATTACCATTAACAGTGGAAAAACAAAATTAGTACTGGGTGTAGCTATTGACCCTAACATCATACACAGAGAATTTCATTAGGATATCTCATGCACAAAAAAATATACAAGACTGTATTTTAGGGTCCAAATTCCTGCAAAATCGCCAGCAGCAGGGAGTCAAAATTACTAAAAGTGACTAGCAGTTAAAGGGTTAATATACTGGTCTGCCAGTATAGCCTATAGGTTAGAGTAATAAGCTGTGAATGAGCTTGGTACATCTAGCAGACCAGACAGTTTGATTTAGGGAGGCAGTATAGTGCAGTGGTTTAAGACTCTGAGCTGTAAATCTGCTGACATCCAGCAGACCAGACCTGGGTTTGAATCCCACAGCTTCTACTTACATACTGTGTGACCCTGACTAAGTCACTTAACTTCCCTGTGCTCCCAGGTCATGCCTGTAAACAAGCTTTCAGCTTAGTGTGCTACTCTTGGTTAAATAACTAAAAAAAAAAAAAAAAATTGCTACCTCAATTTGCATACTGTGTGAATCTGAGCAAGTCTCTTAACTGCCCAGTGCTCCCTGGAAACCGGCACCTTTGCCTGGCAGGCCTTACCCAGTTACTAAAATTGAAATTAAATGATATTTATATACAGTGTATATCTATATACAGTACATATTATAATGGTGTGGTAGTGCCATTATAGTTAGGGTTGAGCAGGGTTTTTATGTTAAACCTTCAAAACAATCAAATGGATTTACACAAAATTTTGTATGTGTGGTGTTGGAGGGTGGTTTTCTTGACTTGCCAAGTTTTATTGTGGCTGGATATGTGGATACCAAGAGCTGGATAGCAGGTGGGGTGTTAGGGTTGGAAACCCTAATGCAATATTTCTCTACTTTTTTAGCTTTAACCCTACTTGTAACTGATACAGTAACACAGTTTTTTGCAATTTATAGGAGGGTGGGGGAGTGTTATGTTGACAACCCCCAGGCACACCCACACCTTTTGCTGCCTGCAAGGTGGGGATGGGGGTGTTTAAGTTGGAAACCTTCATGCCACATTTCCTACTTTGCTGCTTTAACCTAACTAGTGCATTAACACATTTTACAATATATAAAGCGACAAAAATGGAGATGTTAGTTGAGGCTCCTAACTAATTAATCATTCACATTCATCCTTCCATAGACCAGATGCCGGGTGCCAGGGGTCAATGAGGCCCAACTCTCACCCCATTCCATGTGTAAAAAGGTTGACACTACAGTAAAGGTAGAATGGGGTGAGAGTTAGCTCACGACCCCATGGCACACCCCAGCATCTGTCGGTCTGAGGAGGATAGGGGTGGGGTGGTGGGGGGTTAGGGCTCAACCCTAACATCTCATTTCCCCACTTTGTTGTTTTTAACCCTAACTGATGATTAAATGAAGTTGTTTGCAATAAATATATAAACAACAACCTTCCTGGTAGCTCTAGGTAAAGAGGTAAGAGGTAAAGGGTATGGGGTGTGGGGGACTGGGGCAGTACCTGGGAAAATAAGGCTCTATATGCAGGGGATAGGCTGCACTTGAGTGGGGAGGGGAAAGGGGTATTAAAACAGAGGTTGGAGGGATACACAGAATCAAAGATAGATTTAAACTAGGTGGTGGGGTGGCAGGAGGACAGCTAGTAGGTAGGGATCCCAGAAGGGGGAGCCAAGCATGCCTATCCCTCCCAAGCTATCAGAGAGGTATTTGAGGTGGGGATACAAGGAGAGATTAGGAGGTGGGAACCAGGGTTGGGGGGAGAGAGACACAGGTTGGAGAGTGGTCTCATTGAATGCTAGAATATTAGGTAACAAATCAGCCAAACTACAGGCTTTCTTGGCAGTGAGGAGGATGGACATTGCAGCCATCATGGAGACATGGGCCACCCAAAACCAGGACTGGGATATGATCCCAGGGTACAGGATATTCAGAAAGGACAGGACTAGGGGGAAGGGGGGGCATGGCTTGGCATTCTACGTGAGGGTGGGGATAAGGTGTATGAGAGAGGAGAGTGTGGTGGGCAGGACAGAGGCCCTATGGATGCAGTTTCAAGACTCTAAAAGGAAGACACTGAGCATAGAGGTAGTGTACAGGCCACCAGCTCAGGGGGATGACATGGATAGGGAGTTGGCCGAGCAGATTTGAAGAATGAGTAGGAAGGGGGACACCATAGTGGTGGGAGACTTCAACCTCCCTGGGGTGGACTGGAACACCCCAACCACCACATGTGCAAAGGAGCAGAGATTACTACAGTAGATGCATTTCAGGACTGCTTCCTGGTGCAATTGGTCTGCAAGCCGACTAGGGAGGGTAGGACTGTGGACCTGGTATTAACAAATGGGGAAGCTGTAAGGGATCTAGGAGTGGAGGACTTCCTGACTGGGAGCGGCCATCATACGGTGTGGCTCACACTCAATATGGGAAGGGTAATAGGAGGAACAGGTACCAGGGTGATCGATTTTAAGGGAGCGGACTATAAAAGGATGTAGGAAATTTTGGTTGAGCATCTGGTGGGAATTCAGACATGCATGAGTGCCAGCCAAAAATAGAATATCATTAACAAAGGGCTGGCAGAGGTTACTGAGACCTGCACCAGGAAATGGAGCAAGAAGGGAAGAGCAAAGAAACCAAGCTGGCTGACTCAGGAGGTAATGGAAGGGGTGAGGGCCAAGAGAAAAGGATTCCAGCTTAGGAAATCAGGAGGGCAAGGGGACAAAGATGAGTACATGAAGAATTCCAGGGAGGTTACCAGGCTAGTCAGAGTGGCCAAGGCTTCCAGAGAGCTGAGACTGGTACAGGGAATCAAGGACAGGGAAAAGGACTTCTTCGGATATACTGGCAAGATCAGAAGAAACAAATACATGATTGTGAGGATTAGGAAAGATGGCAGGGGTGGAGAAGGGGGAGGACCAGGCAAATGCACTGAATGAGTACTTCTGCTCTGTGTTCATGAAGGAAAGAGGGAGGCAGATACCCCATGGGAAGAGTAGAGAGGGCAGAGAGGAGTAGGGATGACTGATATCAGAATTACGGAGGACAGGGTGCTGGAGGGACTAAGGGCAGTGAGGGTGGACAAGGTGCTGGGCCGGATGGCATTCACCGTAGGGTACTTAGGGAGCTAACAGAGATCCTGGCAGGACCACTGGCAGAACTGTTCGGTACATCACTGGACACAGGATGCATACCACAGGACTGGAGGATGGCTCATGTGGTGCCCATTCTTAAAAATGACCCAAAGAATGATCCAGGCAACTACAGACCGGTGACTCTCACTTCAGTCGTGGGGAAATTCATGGAATCAACCCTAAAAGAGACAATGGTGACCTTTCTGGAAGACAATGGGCTCCAAGATGGCCATCAGCATGGTTTGTGTCAGGTAGATCCTTCCAGACAAACCTAGTTGAGTACTATGACTGGGTTACCAGGGAACTTGAAAGGGGCTATGCAGTGGACGTCCTGTATTTGAACTTCAGCAAGGCCTTTGACTCAGTGCCACATGGGAGGTTGGGGGGGAAACTGGAATACATTGGGGTGGGGAAAATAATGGTCAAATGGCTCACCAACTGGCTGAGGGGTAGGCAGCAAAGAGTGGTGGTGGTGGGGGAACTCTCAACACCAAGGGTCATTACGAGTGGGGTGCTCCACGGTTCAGTACTGGGGCCGGTGCTGTTTGGAATATTCATAGCCAATATCTCAAACAGGATCTGGAGTAGGATCAGTCTGTTCGCAGATGATACTAAGATCGATGCAGTGGTAGATGACATAGAGGGGTGGAGGGGGCTGCAGGAATGCCTGACCAAACCGCAGGAATGGTCAGAGACATGGCAGCTGGGGTTCAACGCAAAGAAGCGCAAGGTACTACACTTTGGAGGAAAGAACCAGGAAAGGAAATATAATTTGGGAGGGGTACAGTTGGTAAGCACAGTGGAGGAAAAGGATCTAGGGGGTACTAATAACGGGGAGTATGAACCAATCATCTTAGTGCAGGAAGGCGGCTGCAAAGGCAAACAAGATGCTGGGGTGCATAGTGAGGGGAATCTCCCCCAGGCACAGAGAAGTGATTCTACCCCTGAACAGGTCACTGACCAGTCCACACCTGGAATACTGTGTGCATTACTGGCACCTATTCCTGAAGAGGGACATCAGATTACTGGAGGGGGGGTGCAGCATAGGGCAACGAAGATGATACAGGGACTTGAGGGAAAATTCTACAAGGAGAGGTGGGAGAACTGCAAATGTATTCCTTGGAAGAGAGGAGGGATAGAGAGGATATGATCAAAATCTTTAAGTACCTAAAGGATATTAACATGATAAATATGGAAGGGATTCTTCTGATCAGAAGGGGGAGGGACACGAGAGATCATCAGCTGAGATTGAAGGAGGGAAGATTCAGGAGACACTTTTTCACTGAAAAGGTGGTAGATAAGTGGAACACTCTGCCCGAGGAGGTGGTGTCATGTAGAACAATGGGAGGATTTAAGAGAGGGTGGGACAGAGTGAGCGGGATGGTTATGTGGAAGTGAGGGGAGGGTGGGGCAGCTGCAAGTTGAGGGGCTAGCTGTAAAATCGAGCAGACTCGATAGACCATGAGACCTGTCTCTGCTGGCATTTCCTATGTTCGTATAATCAAGTCTTAGATCATAAACGCATGAAGCAGGGTCTCCAGGTCCTCTTGCAACAGATAGGGTCTAATCTAGGCAATATTTCTTTGTTGAAAAAAAATTCACTGTGGACCAAAGCCGCTGAATGATGTCCTAGTGACAGCCTCAATGACGCACAGATTGTTAACCCTATCAAATGCCTAGTAATTGCCTTGCCACTTGTACAGGCCATTTAACAGCCTACAATAAATGAGTGTTTCTACTTTACAGTGTGGTACAGTATTCAGTGCCTTTTTAAAACTGCGTGGAACAGTTTATGCCCCCAGTATAAGAGAAGAACAGAGGCATAAATTACATGATACAGTTCTGAATTGACAGTTAGCAGAAAACTTTAAATCAGAAATACCCACTATGATACTTTATCTAGAAAGCATGTATAGATTCTGTAGGGATGAAACACTAACAGAATCATTTAAAGCTGAACTGCTCTGGAAATATGTTAGAAAGATGGGATATGTATAGGGGAGGGGCAAAGGGAATGGCAAAATATTGTTCCAGTTCACAAGCAGAGCAACACCTACCCCTTTACTTTCCAGCCTGCATGGGGCTCTCACGTCTGTAGCAGCGATTACTTAAGCAGTACATTTTAAGCAACAGAACTAGTAGGACCATAATTAAAAACAATTGCCAAAAAACTGAGATAGAAATATAAATTAAACACAAATGACTATCTTAAGCACTAATAAATTTTAAGCAGTGAAGTGTAGGAGGGCCCATAATTAAAAGCGATCACCACAAAAGTGAGATAGAAATAAACAATCAACAGCAATGACTAGCCAAAGAAGCCAGCTGAAATCAAATACGAAATGTTTTTTCCGCATTAAATGTCTGCCATAAAACAGAAATGAATTCTAGCTACCAGGGTTGAGATACAAAGCTGCAGATCAGCATTAAACACTAAACAGTGAATGAGAATGTATTTAAAGAGGACAGATAAATATATTATGTCCATGGAGAAAAGAAGGTGACAGATAAAAAGGAAAAGGTACTGCCCTTGTAGAGTATGTGCTATAAGCATGACTTTCGTAATGCATTTTTTTAAGGAGAGAAATTGAAACAGGACCCTAACAGAACTAAGACTCTAAGGCATTAAGGCAGGAAATATCGGAGGGGATAGCAAGGCAAATAACCCCTGAATAAAGACCAGTACTGCTGAGGCACAGGATAGTAAGGATACACAGTGTGTACTGGAGTGTTTATTATGGTAGGTCACCTATAACTAGTTGCACCTGTGTGTTGCTAGCCCTGGCTGTGTGTGTGCAAGGGTGACATATGTGCTGTATAAATGTCATTTAGCAACATCTGCTGGCTGCTGCAGGAACTGCAATGCTCCAAAAATTCTAATGTCAGAGCAGGGTGGAAATATAAATGACACTGCAATTTCATGCCCAGAGCTATGGTGCAGAATCATTATGCACGGCTCACAGGCAGATTGACACATCAGCAGATGAACCACATCATCTGACAGCCTGACACCTAAACCAACAAGTCACATCCAACTAACAACAGGAAATAAATTCTGCCCTGTGATAGTCTGCAGCTTCCTGCACACGATAGTATTCAGATTAACCCAGACCTCTACAGCACCTTTGGTTGAAAAGTAGGAGTGGCTGTTGTCTCCATCTGTCACTGTACCAACATGGTTGTATGCATTTTAAGTCAAACATAACAAGCATTTGTCAATGCTGAACGTTCGCTTGCAGGTATTTGCAGTGGTATTTGGCACTTGGACATGGCTTAAAAAAATCAGTGACAAAGAAGTACAAGCCTTTGTCAATGCCGAATGTTGCTTGCTTCTATGTGCTGTTTAGGTATTTGGAAGTCATTGGAGTGCAAATATTGAAAATTCGCGAACTTACGAGCGTGCGTAGGAACTGCGCAACGCATGCTTGTGAAACAGTCATTTTTAGGAATTTTTTCACCAAATTTTCAACATAGCCATTTTAAGAGCTCTGCTCATGAACAGTGTCACTGTGATTTTCTTAATGTGTCCCATAAATTGATTTCGCGATAACCGACTGCGCCATTGTGCGCCATATGGTGAAACACATTTTGGGCATGATGTGAAAAATGACAGTTGTACTGCTCATAAGGAGGTGTGTAAAATGGCAATATTGACAATCTGTAGTGAAAATATTGAAAATTAATTAAACTTCTGGCGTCTCGCGTAGGAACTGGCAACATAAGCTAGTAAACAAAGTCACTTTGTGGATTTTGCGCATCATTTTCAATATGAATTCGGACTCTTCTCATGATTCACTGTCATGGCATTATTCAGGCCTGAAGGGTGATTTCAAGACAGTGACCGCGCAGTGATCATGTAAATCACCCTTCGGCCCGGCTAACGCCATGACAGTGATATCATTCATGAGAAGGGGTCCCAAAACCCCATGTTGAAAATCTGGTGAAAAATTCCAAAAATGCCTGAGATATGCACAAAGTTGAAAACCCCTATCTAGCCCATTATACAGCTTACCGCATTTCCTCAGTTCGCGGTCAGATTTGAAGAGTGCAGCGTGTTCCTGGTCCACCGAAGATCGTGTGCCGAGCTCCGGAGGTAAGTATGGGGTGAGGGGTGGGGGAGGTGGGGTGCGGAGGGTGGGTGCGGGTTGTGGGAGGGGGCCTGGGAGAAGCGCCGGGACTGTTTTCAATTTACAGGTTTAAAAAAAAAGATGATGGATGTTTGCCATGCTGGGGTGGGCTCCTGCATGGTAGAAGGATGGCTGGGGGCCGTGAGCCGACGGGATTGGGCACCCCGCCAGCAGATGACGCGACGTGGACGCTTGCCACGCTGGGGTGGGCCCTGAGCGTGGCAGAAGGATGGCTGGAGGGGCTGGAGCCAAGGAGGATTGGGCACCCCAGCCGGCAGATGATGCAGGATCGCCCGCCATGCTGGGTGGGCTCCTCAGCATGGCAGCAAAGATTTGGGGCGGCGGATGGTATAGAGTAGGACAGCGGTGGTTTCTTGAAGAGAAGACCACCGCTGTTGCCACACAGCACCACATCCAATTGGTGCAGGATTTCCATGCCTGCTCAATGGAGCAGGGGATTGCAGGGGAGGGTACCCAAAGTGTCCCATTCTTCCCAAGACGCCTCATGCATGTGCGCAGCTTAACGAAAAAGGACATTGAGGCAGTCAAGATGGTGCAATACAGTGTCATCACAATGAAAAGCAGTATGGAGGGCAAAATCTGTGAGGAGAGGCAGGTAGCCTTGCAATGCTCACCTCTGAGAAAATAATGCAGAGTTGGGACATAATCCACAGCTTTCTACCCACTCAAGGGTATTAACAGTATCAAACATACACACATGTTTGATGTGGTGTCCTCTAGCAGAACTTGAGGACATGCCCTGAAGCACAGAGGATGTCAGTTCAAACCAAAGTTAGAAGCATGTCCCATCCCTTACTAGGTTATGAACCTGCGAAAGAGCTTACAAGTGGAAACAGTGAACATATATACAGTACTCACCATCAGTTTAAGACTTGACAGATTTCTTCTCATTAGGGTTATCACAAAATACCTTGGGTAGAAGAATGGGTAGGGAACTTTGTTAAATTAATACAAGTGCAAGCTCCCTTGTAGGGTGTCTGCCCTGATATCGTGGCGGTGTGGACCACAGCTACATTACAAGCCCAACGGGTCATTGTAGATGTCACGGTAACTCCTGGGCTTGGTTATCAGTTTGTCCTGTTAGGGGGCTAAATCCAGAGAGTAGAAATAGTGTGTGGTTTCCACCCAGAGAAAGATTAAGAGGATTGATGGATATGAAAATAAGGTCAAAAAGGTGACAATGTCACTGCTGTTTTGAAGTCCCATAGGTAGTGTCCATAACAATACAAAAGCAAAAAGTCTGGGCTACCCTCTGCCTCACTACAACAACATGCAGACCAGCTAATTCAGTGTGCCTTCAATGTGCAATGTTGGTTTTTTTATCTGTGTTGTTGCAGCTTGCTACTTGTAAGTGCCTTTGTACTTGTACTATATGCTGCTAAATGCCACCATATATTAAATGTGTATGTGCACCAGGTCAGCTGGTCTGTATGTTTTGTGGTGAGGCAGAGGATAGCCCAAACTCTTTGCTTTTGTGATATTTATGTCTGTTGCACTGCCATACTCAAAGATGCTGATTAGTGTTTGCATAGTCTCCATGACAGTCTAGATTCACACAAAGTGCACAGCCCACAAAATGAGCCACAACCAAGCCAGTACCGCATGGGTGCACTATCAACTGTGGTGTAGTTAGTCAACAGAATTGTTGACTGATCAAGTTCCTGCCACAGTAGTGTTGGCTCAGTTAGTGGCTGCAAGCACCTTTGATGACCAAGCACAGGCAGGAAATATTAATGGCACGGTAACCCACTAGGGGATTACACATGCTTGCACAACATACTAATTCATCCCTGCTTATGAACAGGGCCGTGTCAATGACTGTATGGGCCCACCTGCAAAATATATTTTGGGGCCCTACATCCCCACCAGTCAGTGTAAAATAACCATTAGCACATATGCAACATTTATAGTGTAGATTCTTTTGTCATTTTGTATCAATCCTGCTGAGGATCTGCAGTTTGTTCATGCTACCCCTTTTTCTTGCTGGCACCATGATCAAAGAACTGAACAATATAATTTTCCCTGCTCCTGTGGAGGACATCAGCACCCAGATCAGATGTTTTGAGTAACGGGCCTTATTGCTTCTTTGTTCTGTACTCCCCCTACCCCATCTAGAGTTTGAATCTGCAGCACAGACCCCACTGCAACCACTGCTGACGGCCACAATTTCAATTGGATAAGCAGTGTACAAAAAGAGAGTTGCAAGTTTGTCTGTGACAATAAAAGACTTGTAATGCTGACCTCTGAGGCAGTGGGCCCCCTGACAGTCTGTGCCCTACTGCAACCACATCTCTTACTTCCCCTTGATCATGGCCCTGCTTATGAAGCAGTGGTAGGGGCCGGTGAGCATGACTGACGTAGTCCCTTCAAAGCATAAACATCAATGGCAGTGCTGTTTTTTTAAGTTCATCCTACAGCTTTGCTATGTCATAATTTAATAATAAAAAAAAAGTTTTCAAAACTCATGTAATGTGTATTTTGGCTCTTCATTATCCTTATAACACACTCACCAAGGCCGAACTGGAGAGCAGCTAATTTTTTTTCAGGCCCCATTTTGTAGCCAGCTGCCACTGACATCATTCAAGGTGTGCGTCAATGGTAGCTGTACATAGTGTTAGTACACAGCTGATAGCTTTTTCTGGTGACATGTCAATATTTTTAGTTCATGTTATTCATGTGTATGAGAAAATAGAGTTTCAGAAAATAGAGTGAGATTAAAAAAAAATGCATTGTCCAGCAGCTTTATATGACTGATGATTGTCATGCATTTTTTATGTTTGCTTGCACGCATGTGCAGGAAACATAGTGCCATCATCCAAGTTTTTGGAGGTGTGGCAGCCCTCTTCCAATTCAATCAGTGTGTTTACAGGTGCGGCCGCAGTTCTCCAATGGCTGCTGGAGCTGTCTATGACAGCAGTCAAAAATGCAGTGGAGTACAGTTGAAAGGGGGAGCTATGCTTCAGTGAGCAGCAATAAGATATCGCCTGCTCATGTGCGCTCCCCCACACACACACACACGCACGCATCGCGTGCTCGCCTCCACCACACTGTGGCTAAGACGGTGCCCAATCCCTGTCGGCTTCACTGCCCCCAGAGAGTACAGGGGCTGCTGGGAGCCCATCCCAGTGTGGCAACAGATGCTATTGCTGACGGGGTGCCTAATCCCCATCGGCTCCACGTCCCCCAAACAGCTGTCCTTGTACCACGCTGGGAGCCCACCCTAGTGTGGCAAACGCCCGCGCCGTCATTTAAAAACAAAAACCCTGAAACACAAAAACGGTCCTCGCTGTCTCTGCCCCCACCCGCACTCCACCCACTGTGCACCTCCTCCACACCCTCACCCCATACTTACTCCGACTCTGCACGATAATCTTCGTGGATCGAACACGCCTGCACTCTTCAAAGCCGACCGCAAACTGAGGAAATGGACGGTAAGCTGTATAATGGGATAGATAGGGTTTTTTCAACTTTGCTGCATATCTCAGGCATTTTTTGAATTTTGCACCAAATTTTCAACATGGGGTTTTTGGGACCCCTTCTCATGAATGCTCTCACTGTCATGGCGTTAGTCGGCCCGAAGGTGATTCGCAGTCACTGCACAAAATCACCTTTGGGACTGAGTAATGAAACGACACTGCCACTGTTCATAAGGTGGGGTCTCAAAAAGCCTATGTTGAAAATTTGGTGGAAAATTCTAAACTTATGACTGTTTCACAGTGTCTTGTGCAGTTCCCATACGCTCACATAAGTTTGCTAATTTTCAATATTTTCACCCAGATTTCGCATTGCCATTTTATTACACTTCCTGGCGAGCAGTATAGCTGTCATTTTTCACATCTTGCCTAAAATGTGTTTCCGCCATGTAGTGCACAATGGTGCAGTTGGTGTGCGAATCAATGTATAGTACACATTAAGAAAATCACAGTGACACTGTTCATGAGCAGAGGTCTTAAATGGCTACATTGAAAATTTGGTGAAAAAATTCCTAAAAATGACTGTTTTACGAGCGTGCATTGCGCAGTTCCTACGCACGCTCATAAGTTTGCAAATTTTCAATATTTTCACTCCAGATTTTCAACATTGCCATTTTAGTACACTTCCTTATGAACAGTACAGCTGCCATTTTTCACATGTCGCCCAAAATGTGTTTCTGCACATGTAGCGCACAATGGTGCAGTCGGTGTGCGAAAGCAAAGTTTGGGACAGATTAAGAAAATCACAGTTACACTGTTCATGAGCAGAGGTCTTAAAATGGCTATGTTGAAAACTTGGTGACAAAAGTCCATAAAATGACTGTGTTATAAATGAGCATTGCGCAGTTTCCACGCACCCTCGTAAGTTCATGACTTTGTAATATTTTCAGTCCAGATTTTCACCAGTGGCATTTTTCCACACTTCCTTATGAACAGTATAGCTGTCATTTTTCACAACATGGCCAAAATGTGTTTTCACACTTTAGCGCAGAGATCCGTGGTCGCTGTGGGAAATCATTGTTCGGGACAGATAAAGAAAATCACAATGACACTGTTCATGATTGGAGGTCCCAAAATGCCTGTGTTGACAATCTGCTGTAAAAAATCCCCAAACTCAATTACATTACGGGTGTGTTGCTGACAGTTTCTATGCATGCTCGTGACTTCACCAGTTTTTAATATTTTTACTGCAGATTTGCAACATTGCCATTTTTCCACCTCCCCATGAACAGTACAGCTGTCATTTTTCACATCCTGTTCGGAATGTGTTTTGTACCTGTGGTGCTAAATGCTGTAGTCGCTGTGCATAAGCAGCTGCCAACAAACTGATATTGATACCGCCATGAGGTGGGGGGTCACAAAAACCATGTTGAAAATTTGGAGTGAAAATACCAATGAATGCCTGAGGTGTTAGGGTTTCCAACCATGACGCCCACCCTGTAGAGAATGACAGGCATCAGGGGTGTGACTTGGGATTCTTGCCTGTAATGCTCATATCATTCCACACCCTGCAGCCAGTGAGAGGCATCGAGGTATGCCTTGGACTCTTCGCCCCAAAGTTCACGCCATTCCTATACCACACCCATCTCACCATATTTCTTGATGGAATGGGGTGCGATAAAGCGCCAAAGACCCCAAGGCACACCGTGACACTTGTCAGTGTCTGCAGGGTAGGGTGTGGTGAAATGGCGTGCGGTCAATGCCTGATGACCCAAAGGCACACCCCAATGCCTGTCACTCTCTGCAGGGTGGTGGTGGGGTTGGCTTCAGTTGAATACTTCACTGCCATTCCTATAATGCAGCTCTGTAACTTCTACACTACCAATGCCAATGCCAGCAAGCAAACATTCGGCATTGACAAATGCTTGTTTTAAAACATGTCCACACGAGTCTTCATTTCATTTCATAAGGCTCAATGTACTGTATGGTGACTTTGCTGGCAAGCAACAGTTTGCATTATTTATTTTTTACTTCCAACAAGTGATCAACATAGAGATATATTCAAATCTGATAGCATGTTGGTAATGCAAAATCTGAATACCTCGCTGTTTGTCTGAGTGAGCAGAGCAGCCTATACTGATCATTTGTGTGAGGCAATAAATACACTGGAATCATACAACTCTGCAGTTTGAATAACTGGATAGAAACTGAAACACTAAGCAAACAGGCAGGCTGTCAAAACAGGAAGGTACTGTAGTGCTACTAGAATGTGCAAGGTGATACTGCCTAGACCGTTCATTTTGTCAGATCCCACTGCTGATTCTGATAGCTAACTACAGGCAGCATGCAATTCTGCTTAAAGTTGGACCAGCATAACATTCTGTGGTGATTTGCATATGCAGCCCATGATGCTTTGCATTGTGGGGGCATGTGTGATTTTGTATTTTCTTCTAACTACAGGCAGTGTTACTTTGGCCTTACAAAAAGGCAAAACTTATCAGTGAACTAAAGAGATTCCAGCTGTATTGGTCCTTGGAAAACAGGAGATGATGGAAGGTTTGATACCTTTTATTGGACCAGCAAGAGTCTTGTACAAAGATTGAATTATACACAAGCTTTCAGGGCCTCACAGGTCCCTTCTTCAGGTGAATAGCAAAACTGAGCAATAATGGAGTGTTTATATCTTCTGAGGAGCAATTTAAAATAATAGCAGGAAGTGAAGTAAGAACGTGATAAAAGGGGACTGGAGATAAAAATCTATATTAGATGCAAGGTAAAACAAGCATTTGCCAATGCCGAAAGTTTTGTCGTGTGTAGAGATAAGGAAGTGTGTGAGAGTGTAGTAGTGCAGCAAGAGTTTTATTGATAATGAGCAATAGAAAGTTGTATGACACCTGTACTGGTCATGAGGTGGAATGATAAAAAGGCTATATGGAAAATTTCGAGTGAAAACATTGAAAATGACCAAAGCTGCATGATTGCATAGAAAATTGTGAACGGCTGGGTGTAACTTTGCCATTTTTTGGAGTTGTGTCACCACATTTTCAACATGGCCTTTTTAGTACCCCACCTCATGAAGATGTCATTTTGTACACTTGTGCTGAAAGGTGATTTTGCAGAGCGGCTGCACCATTCTGTGCCACAGGTGCAAAAACACATTTCGGGCAGGATACAAAAAAATTACAGCTGTAATGTTCTTAAGGAATTATGAAAAAATGGCAATGTCGAAAATCTGAAGTGAAAATATTAAAACTTGGCAAAGATACAAGCGTAGAAACTGCACAACACACGCTCATATCGCAAGCATTTTGTGGAATTTTTTTCACCAAATTTTAAACATGGCATTTTTGGGACCTCCCCTCATGAACAGTAGCACTGTGATTTTGTTACTCCATCCCAAAAGTTGATTTCGCACACTGACTGCATCATTCTGGGCCACAGGTGCGAAAACACATTTTGGGCAGGACATGAAAAATGACAGCTATACTGTTTATAAGCAGATGTGAAAAAATAGCAATGTTGAAAATCTGGAGTGAAAATATAAAACATTTGCGAAGTTACGAGTGTGCGTAGAAACTGCGCAACACACACTGGTAATGCACGCATTTTTTAAAATATTTCCACCAAATTTGCAACATGGGCTTTTTGGGACCCCACCTCATGGACAGTGGCACTGTTATTTTGGTAATTGGTCCTGAAAGGTGATTCCATGCAGTGACCGTAAAATCACCTTTCAGTACTGAGAACCGAAATAACACTGACATGTTCATGAGGTGGGGTCTCAAGAACCCCATGTTGAAAATTTGAGGCCAAAATAAAAAAATTGGCTGAGATATCAACCTAAGTTGAACCCCCCATTGAGTCCCATTATACAGGCTTTCCCAATTCCTCAGTTCCTAGTTTGGCTTTGAAGAGTGCAGATGTATCCTGGGCCAGTGAACATCATGGCACCTGACCTCCGGAGGGTAAGTATGGGTGAGGGGGGGTGCAAGAAAGTGGGTGCGCAGAGGGAGGGTTGGGGTGTTGGATGGGGGACTGGGAAGACGACGCTGGAAGGTTTTCTTTTTTACAGGTACAATAATCTCAAAAAAAGACTTCCGGTGGATGTTTTTTCTGTTTTACAGGTATTTTTTTTAAAAACATTTAGGCAGACTGAGGTGGGCTCCTAGTGTGCCATACTATTGTGTGGGGGGATGCCATTGCCCACAGGGGGATTGGGCACCCTGTTGTTGGCTAATAGTACAGGAGGGGCACATCCAACATTGGGAATGGGCATCCCAATGTTGCTAAGGGGAAATTGTTTCACCAGGAAAGACACACTATGGGGCTGCAGGGAATGGGAAATAGTTTAACCAGGAAAGATACGCTGAGCTGCAGGGACCAGGAAAATCATTTAACCAGAAAATGTACGCTGAGCTGCAGGGACCAAAGAAATCGTTTAACTAGGAAAGACACGCTGAGCTGCATGGACCGGGGAAATTGTTTGATCAGGAAAGACGCACAGAGCTGCAGAGACCGGGGAAATTGTTTAACCAGAAAAGACATGCAGAGATGCATGGAGCAGGGAAATTGTTTGCCCAGGAAAGGCAGGCAGAGCTGCAGGGACCGGGGAAATCATTTAACCAGGAAAGACATGCTGAGCTGTGCAGCTGAAGAGCTCGCATTTCAAAGGACAGAGCAACGCACAGCATTGGCTCTGTCCTTTGAAATGTTGGCAGAGACCAGCCCCCTGAGCAAGCCAGTGTCATCAGGACACTGCCTGCTGATATGCCGGTCAGAGACCAGCCCCTGCAGCACCGCTGGTCATTAGGATGGCACCCCTCACACCCCTGTGTAACAACTCTCATATCAACAAGTTTGTTCGCACTTGTGCACTCGACAAACTTAAAAATGATGTAAGAGAAGAAATGGGGGGGTGCTAAGTAGGACAGGTCAGTAGGACATAAAAGGAAGGTTGAAGGGGGAAGAAAAGGAACCAGATAGGAACACAGATAAGAAAGATCTGGGATAAGGAATCTGAGGTTGGCTGAAAGGGTAGAATAGACAGGAGATGCCTAAGAAATGCATGGAAGTGAAATGCAGTGAACTAAAGCAAATGATGTTGCTTGGCAGCAAAGTCAGCATACAGTACAGTACAAGACAATACAGTGAGCTATATGAAATGAAGAATCTTGCGGCTGTGTTTAAGAAAAAAACGTGACAATCACCAGTCATCAATGCTGATTTTTTTTAATTTACCTCGCAGCTTTATTTTGACATGATGCATATAACAATGGGTGATTAGAGTTTCCAGGCACAACCTCCTGGAGAGCCCCAATGTGGAGTTTAAAACTTTTAACAAAGTAAAAGCATTGTTTATCTTCAGGTTATCAGCATTTAATATATTGTAAAAAAAAAACATATGCTTGCCATGAAGTTAGTTTTAGTGATTTCTGTAAAAACTCTAGTCACCCGCTATCATATGCACTTCCACCGGGGTGCAAGGTACATCACTAGCATGTCACGTTGATATATCAGGCATGTGATCTCATGACATCCTAGACGGCGGCAGCTTCAAAAGCAAGCCAGAAGGAGCACACAGCCAGATCTGCATTATAATGGCTGTAGCATTCTGAACAGCTACACAACAGCCATGTGAGCTGCTGGGTCGAGATTATAAAGTTTAAATCGTGAACTAAACTGGTAAGCAACTTTAATTTGACACTTTGAAACAGAAGAAAAAAAATGAAATTGTGGTAACTTGTTTTGTAGTGCAACAGGCTTTAAGCATACAGAACTGATTACCAAACACATTTGTATATACAGTATTTTTAAATTCATAGGGTCACTCCTGTTGAAAAAATTGATAGGGTGCCAGCGAAATGTTGGAAGCAAGAACTTTTGGTGGCCAGTGTGAAAATAAAGATGAATTTGTTAAAAAAAAAAAATCAAGCTTAAAGCATGGTCAACTGGCTGATAGATCTACTGTCTGTTGTCTTGGATTTAATTTCACCTACCAAACCTTACACCACCTCTCTAACCTTTGAAGATCCAGTTGTAGCGCCCCTAACCTCTCTTCACTGTCTACCCTGCCACAGATCTTAGTGTCATCTGTGGAGAAACACATCTTGCCATGTATCCCTTCTCCTATGCTGCTGATTTACATATTGAAAAGGACCGGTCCCAGGACTGACCCCTGCTACACCCCACTCATGACTTCCCTCTCCCCAGACTTGACACCATTGACCACCACCCCTTGCTGTACCCCCCCAAGCCAGCTTTCCAATTATCTATCAAGGTTCTTTGCTGCTCCCAGATACTCTAACTTCTTCAGCAATCTTCTCTTTGGCACCAAATCAAATGCTTTGCTGATGGTGAAATAGAGTAAACTGACTCCTTGTCCGTTGTCTACTGCCCTTGTTACCCAGACAAAGAATGCTATCAGGTTATTCCGAAAAGACTGCCATGCTGTGAACCTGTGGTGCTTACTGTCCTGGAGCCCATTTCTCTTCTGGTAGTTCACTAGGTCCTCTCTCTGACCAATGTTTCCTTCAGTATACTCACAATGGAGGTACGATTGATGGGTCTGTAATTTTCTGGTTGCTCCTTGTTTTCTTCTTTTTAGAGTGCAACCAATTCTGCTATCCTCCAATCTCCTGGAACCACCCCCGACTGTAGTGAGCTGTCGAATAGCCCTGTGAGGGGTTCAGCTAGTTCCGAGTACTGTGGTGAGTGTACAAATCTCCTCAGTACATTTGACTCTGGCTCACATCTGTGCATAACACAAAGGTATATTGATATTCTTAAGTTTTAGGTAAAGTCTAAAATGGTATGACTGTTTTGGCCGGTATGTGCTGATGCAAACTTTGCTTAGATGTCAGACCCCAGATTCAATTTATGTTTGAAATAAATTAACTCTCTGATGTTCCAGTGAGTTTAATTCTTTTTGCCTGATTCATTTCAGCTTCTGAAGTGAAAACCCTGAGTCACATGTGAGTGAAAGTTGCATGCCAGAGGCTAGTCACACACCAAACATGTGGAATTTATTATTTTTCTTGGGACAAAGCCATTTTAGACATTGATACCACATAAGAGAGTATTAATATCCCCATCTCTTCTAGGTATATGAATTGTTTTCAGAACAAAAAAATGAAAATCTGCAAATTAGAACTGTGGCCTACAAATGAAATAGGCGATGCCACAGTGTTTTATTATCCAGTAGAAATTCCTTTTCTGCCACAAATCATTCTGCCTTTTTCTCTCACATTTCTGGGAATCAGAAGGATTTTGGGTGTACAGTAGCTGGTTAGTTTCTTTCTGTAGAAGCATTTGAAATTAAATGTGAGGCTACTTGCCAAATGAATATTTGCAGCAGAGACCCAGTTATGTATTGTGCTATTATCGTTTTTGTGTTTTCAGATTTCTCCGATTCCTCCATTCATTGAATATGTTATCCTGCTCCTCCATAGTTAACTCACTGCCTCCTGATGATTAAAAATGTTTTTTCCAGGGTTAGATCTAGGGTTTTGATAAGAGGGGAGCCCACTGATGTAGACAACTTTAGATAAACTACCATGCCAAGGGTCTTCGTGCTGCTGCTGGGAACTTGCTACCCTGGTGCAATGCATCTCTGTTGAAAGTGATGAGACTATATTGAGGTTTACAGCAGAATAAAAGAAGGCTCTGAGGCATACTGGTTAAAACACCAAACTTTGAAGCAGGAGATACTGTAACTAGCTCAAATCCTGTAACAACTATTGGCTTACCATGTGACCTTGAGTAAGTAACATAGCAACAAAGTAATGTGATAATATCCAGGTAAATAGCAAAAAGCACCGTGGCTCAAGTCTGCACAGATAAAACTGGAGCTTCGCTACACCAAATCCAGAAGAAGCACAAAAGAAAACGCAGGCTTCAACAGTGATCCAAGAAGAACAGTCCACAGAATTAGGACACACTGAAACTGCTTATTTATTAAATTAAAAATTGCAGTAAAAATCCACTAATATGTGGGCGCAAAAGGTGGTAGCAACACCCGAATAACACCATCAATGTTTCACGTCGATAACAGACGCTTTATCAAGATGTCAGCAGCCAGATAAGCCACTACTTAAATAGTGAATATAAATACCCCCCACACAGACAATTACAAAGCTAATCAATTTAAACTACTTAAGGCTGGTTAAACATCACGCACTATGTGCCAAACATTACACACAATAGATTATACACACACAATACTCTACTTAATCAACGTACTTAATTAAACAATACTACCAAAACAAACAATAAAATCATATTTGTTTTTTCAAAAATGGAGTTAACTGAAAAACATCATTCAAACCAGGGTAATAACTGGATTGCAATTTATACTGCCAAAAAGTTTCACGACACATCAAGGTATTATTTAGATCACCTCCCCTATTTCCAAAGGTTACTTGTTCTAGTGCCCTGAAAGTAAAGGTGTGATCACATCCAGTTCGTGAAACATGCAATGCCAGTGCGTTATCCAATTTTTTCATTCTAATGCTATTCAGATGTTCCAAGATTCTATGTTTAAACTTTCTAATGGTTTTGCCAACATAATAACAGTTACATTTGCACATAGCTAAATAAATCACCAATTCAGTACTACAATTTATAAAACTCTTCACCTGATGTAATCCTTTCATATTGGGTAACATAAAGTCAGATCCCACCTGAATATGTTTACAAGCACTGCAAGTCCCACATTTATAATTTCCACTTGGTAATGTAGGTCCACGTTTGGATATTATATTGTCTTTACCATGCACCAGTAAGTTCGCTAAGTTGCTTCCCCTTCGGTATACAAAGTTTGGTCCCTGTTCAAATATTTCCTTCAGTTTAGGCTCCACACTTAAAATGCCCCAATTCTTCCGTATAATTTCAGGTATTTCAGAAACCTGTGCATCAAATACAGTAATGAAATTAGGAGCACATACATTATTAACTGTTTTTTCTTCTTTTGAAGCAAACTAGATCTCTGCATGTGATCTACTCTATCAATAGCTCCCTGTATACATTGCAAACTATACCCTCTATTTTTAAACCTACTGTGCATATCATCTCTTTCCTGAAAATATTTCTCTTCTGTGCTACAATTCCCTTTTAACCGCATGAACTGCCTAACAGGTATATTTCTGACAACATGTCTTGGGTGATAACTGGTATAATGTAAAATCCCATTCCAGTCAGTAGACTTCCTATATAAATCAGTGGCTAAACCACCCTCTGCATCTTTATAAATCAGTAGGTCCAAGAAAGCTATCTGTTGTTTACTCACATTCATAGTAAATTTTAAATTTGAATAAGTTGTTTCCAAATATTTAACAAACTCATGCAGCTCATGAATGTCACCTTTCCATAGTAATATAATGTCATCAATAAAATGACGATAAAAATCAATATACTTCAAAAAAGGATTATTATCAGCATTATATACCCATGCAGTCTCCCACTCTGACAAGAAAATGTTGGCATAATTAGGTGCCATACTCGCACCCATGGCAGTGCCCTTGACCCGATGGTACAGTTGTTCACCAAACAAGAATACATTCTTGGTGAGCACCATTTCCAATAAATCCACCAAAAACATCACAAACATATTGGTATATGCAGAAAAACTGCACAATGACTCATAAATAGCCTGAAGCACTGCACAATGAGGGATATTGGTATATAAAGATTGTATATCCAATGTAACCAAATACCATTCAGGTTCAATCGCTATTTCATTCAATAAATTCAGTACCTGTGTTGTGTCTCTTAAGTAAGCTCTATAGCCCATTGCAATTTCCTTGATGTGTGTATCTACATACTGTGCTAGGAGTTCAGTTAAAGAACCCCTGCTAGATACTATTGGCTTCATTGGTGGACAATCCATGCTCTTATGTATTTTAGGCAAACCATACACATGTGCCGCAACAGGATCTGAAACTGTCAGAAAATCATATGTCTTTTTGGAAATGGTGCCCACCACAAACGCTTCATATAATAGTGTATCTATGTCAGTTTTGTATTTACTAAGGATACCACTATTAACCTTCACATAAAAATCAACATTATCTAAATGATCTTTCATTGCCATATTGTACTTAACTTTGTCCATCACCACAATGGCTCCGCCTTTATCAGCGGGCCTAATGGTCATGGATTGATGTTCCTTGAGCGTTTTAATAGCCTCCTTCTCCAGTAATGTGCAGTTGTAAAATTTCGGTTTTAGTAAGGACTGATGTAACTTGCCAATATCCGCTTCACATTTCTTCAAAAAAACATTAACGGTGGGATTCATACTGGGCATATACACAGATGCTTTTTTAAATTCCTTCTCCAATGCAGACTCATCCTCTTTACAAATATGATCCTTATCATTAAATTGTCCACCTGAAGGAGATGTGTCTCGATGGTAAAAAAACCTTTAAATTCAACTTGCGTACATAACTGTGCAAATCAACTATAGTGTTAAACTCATTGTTGTTAGTAGTTGGAACAAAAGATAGTCCCTTAGAAAGTATTCGATGTTCATGTTCATTAAGAACATAAGATGATATATTAATAACAATAGAGAGATTTTCACTGGGACTGGACTCCACACATGTGCTTAATGTGGTAGCAGAATCAGATGTTAACACTGCCTTCCACCCCTTCTGTATTGGCTGTATGACCCCCTGTTCTGTTTGCTGAGGCCCGCTCGTCTCCCCCTTCTGTTGTGGGTGTACTTCCACGATTTGTTTGCATGTTCGAATCCCTCTTGCGCCTCTGCCTCTAGTACCCCTCCTTGTACCTCGTTGGCAAGTCGCATCAATCTGGGACTCCTTCTGGTATGCATTGCTCTGTATGGCATAATTGGAAGAGCCGGATATACATCTTTGTCCCCTGTTTCTACAGACTGTAAAAGTTTGCTGTTTCCTTGTATTTTTATACTGGTCAGTGGCAGGGTCTGAGACATAATATCCAATTTGTTCACTCATTCCTGTACAACATCCTGGTTCATTATCCGGCTCGTACCCCCTACTGAAGGTGGAGGGGCCTGAGATAAAAAAGGCTGTTCCCGATTTATAATCACCATGCTGACATCCTCAATATCCGAGGGGTCTTCACTATCAGTTCCTGAAGTGCTGGTATGCACATCAGTGCTCCTATTTTTTAAAATGGAACGTACATTATCTTGTTTTTTACTCCAGTTGAAAACAGTACCTCTCTCATAATCACGACGATCACGTTCAAATTTGGTTGTTTCAATTCCCTTAATTCTATTGTCTTGGTTAGTAAGTGTATTTTTAAGTTTGATTTTGTAATTTTCATATTCAGAATGACAATTAAATGCCTCAAAATTGGCTTCACATTTAATCAATTCAAGCCATAACTCTTGTTCCATAATAGCCCAATGTTTTAAAATAATATTGATCAAACCAGCTGCTGATTCCAATAAATGTACCTGCCAGTCTCTAAGAAAATTATGTTGCTCCAGACCAAAACTAGGCTGTTTAACCAATCATAAACACCTTGGAACTCGTTTCACTTCAATATAGGCTTGCATGGTAACCTTTTGCCAATAAAGCCTTCGGGCTTTTAATGCTGCTCTTTCAAGAAGCTCATACGCTTGCTTAATATCCACAATTAAATTATCAGTAGTAGCTGTGCTGATATCATTACTACCACTACTATGCAGCAATGAGTTTGCGTCCCCTTCCTTAAAAAATAACGTATCAATTAAGGGACTATCTCTTCTGTCTGCAGCACTATTTAGAGACTCTGTAGGTAAACCAAAAGGGGTGCTACTCACTGTACCATTGTTACTTGTAAATTCCATAGTTCTTCCAACAAGATGAGCACACTTGGTAAATAAACATCCAGGTAAATAGCAAAAAGCACCGTGGCTCAAGTCTGCACAGATAAACTGGAGCTCCACTACACCAAATCCAGAAGAAGCACAAAAGAAAATGCGGGCTTCAACAGTGAAGCGAGCAGTGCTGTGTCAGTCGCTGACATGGGTCGGGGTTTGGGGGGCGTAGGGAGGTGTCCTGTCTACCAGGGTGGGGGTCCACTACACTATGGAAAAGTGTGACTGGGTTTTGGTGTGTTATGAGGGTATTGTCAGGGGCAGACGTTTTTTAGTTAGCGATTGGGGTTCAGGGATCTGGATGGGGTGGGGGTGTTACTATACATTATGCTAACAGGGATGCTATTTGTGCATGGCATCAGGGATCTGGAAGTGGTGGGGGTTTACTATACATTGTGCTTATGAGGATTCTATCTGCACATGGCATCGGGGATCTGGATGGGGCGGTGGGGTCCTTATCCATTGGGCTACCGGGGTATGATTGGCAGATGGCACTGGGGACCTCACTAAGGTTTTTACTGCCCTGGCATCAGGGTTCAGGACAGGGTGGGGGGTCTACTGAACACTAGACATGGGGTTACCCATGGACAGGCATTGGGACATGGGGCTGGGTGGGGGGTAGCCACTGGAAGCAGGGAGCTGGCAGGCGCTGTGCTGCTGTGGCATTACCGCAGCCTTCCTGTGAGTGGCCAGGAGTTAGGCATGCTTTTTCATGCCAAACTTTGCACAACTCATCTCCTGCACTTGGGCAGCGCATCTTTTCTGAATATTTTTTTTACTTCTTTTTTTTACTGAATATTCTGTGTATTACTGCTCACTGGACAATGCAGTTACACACTGTACACTGTGCCTATGATTTGTTTGTTTTGTACCAAATCTCCTCATGCCTGATACTGAAATCTTGTAATCACTGTTCTCAAATGAACCTATGCATCAAACCTGTATATTGTGCTTACTATTGTTGCTTGAATCAAATCTGTTTCATGTGTATTACTGTTACCTTGTACTCCACTGTCACCCTGCTCTATGTGTTATGGCCTGGGTCATGCCTGAAAACGGTCCCTGGGATCAGTGCAATCACCCGGTTATCAAAGTCATAAATAAGTAAACATAAATAAGTATCCCAATGTACAGGATATTCATGGGCATGCCCCCTGAACTTGGGCTGCATACATTACCTTTGGACCGTAGCCCATCTCGATTTGGGTTGCTCATCTCCCTCCTCTTAATGTGGGAGTTCGGAGCAACTTCTGAGATGAGCGGCTCATCTCTGTTTGTGCCAGAGATGCACCGCTCATCTCTTTGGGAAATGTGTGCAGCAGCAACATGGAAATTTGCCTTTTGCAACCTGTCTACTACTCCAACTCGTGCTGTGGAAACCTCAATGTAATTTCCTCTCAGGGACCTATGTAGTACTGGTTTAAAATCCTGAACAGAACTAGCTTCACCAACCTTACTAGCTAGGCTATGCCACTGTTAACCACCTTATATGTAAAATAAGTAAGGAGTAGGACATGACAAACGGGGCATTCTTGTATGATAATGTACTTCCTGGTGTTGTTTCCTCAATGGCTTAAGCCACCAGAGGATATAGTGACATACTGTACTGTACAGCAGCAGCATAATGCCCCTCCAATATATATTATTTCAGTTATGCAATGGATAACATTTTTTTTAAATGATAAATTAATCGTTTCTTAAGTGTAGTCGGAAGCTTATTGCACCCTTAAAAATTAGATCCCTTTACAAGTGAGCTGTGGGGTCACTTATCCTATTAGCTCCAATAGGATATGATCGTCTTTACCAATGGTTCCTCAGTCTCTGATGTGGAGGCACCCCCTCCAATGAGACTTTAACAGTATCCTAAAATGGTCCCATGCAAACCAATTGAGGGTTAATACAAAGAAGACAGTCTCTATGACCTTCGGGTCAAGACAAAAACTTGCAACACTCTCTACCCACCTTATCTTCTCCACTCCTGATGGCTACCCCATAGAGGCAGAAAATACCTTGGGGTATGACTTGATAATAAGCTAGACTATTCACTCCATATTGACACCCTGCACTCTAAATTCTGTCCAAAACTCGGTATAATGTACAGAAACAAAAAATGTCTCTCTCTCTCTGTGCATTGTGAGCTGGTTACAAACACAATCCTCCCTCTGAATGACTACACAGATATTGTTTACAGCACTGCTCCTGCCTCCTCCCTCATCAAACTAGATATCCTCCTAAATACCTTTTGCTGCTTCACCACAAGCTCTCTTTTTTCAGACCCACCAGAGCTCCATTCACTCCTTCCTTCCATCCCTCCCCTCGCCCACCGTCATCAAGTCCCCTTTCTCACCTTTATAGGAAAATACTGGTTCGGACTTCTCCCCTCCTATAGTTCCTCTCTTTAATACCCTGTGAGTCCCTCCTCATACCCACTCTGCTCCAGGTTGTCCCAATCTTTTACCCTCATACACCATCACAAATATTCCGGCCAGCCTGCCTTCTTCTTCCACCTACTATCCCTCTGGAACCAAACCCCAGCCACTCTCCAGCAAGCCTCTTTGCTCCCAGTGCTCAAACGTCTTCTCAGGCAGGGCATTGTCCTTTTGAGAAAGGGCTACTTGTTTCACAGAGTTTGCAATCAGTGTGAGCTGCTTATAAGACCTGCTAGAGACTGAGATGCACACACAGACCCTCAGACAATCACATGCATCCTTTGACATGTATACACTCTGAGATGCAGTCAGAGATGTGTACACACAACCTCAGATGCATGCATATGCACATCTCAGACACATTCATACACTCACCCTCAAACACACACATTCACACCTTCACAGACACACGCACACAGAGAGACACACACATACACACACGCGCACACACACACACACACACACACCATCAGAGACACACACACACACGCAAAACTTCAGATGCGTTCACACATCTCAGACATACACATACACGACCTCAGACATATGGCTACACACAGTAACCCCTCAGATACTGTATGTATACACCCTCAGACATACACACATACTGTCAGACATCCCCAGTACATATATCCTTAGACATGCACAGCACACACACCTTTGTATACACAAACACACACACACACACACACACTTAGATGCATACATATAGTATGCACATACAGAAACATGCACATACCCACCCTCAGACATGCAGACACACATACTCTTGAGACATGAGCACACTTTTGGGGGCAAATGTGCACACACAAACCCTAACACAGAAAATATGTTCCCAATTTCCATCCATGTGTATTTTAACAAAATGAATATTATAAATTTTTGAATCACTACTGGGAATCCCAAGGAACAGGCACTTAGTCAATTGGCTGACTTCTCTGAGAGAGAGGAGAATACCTCCTGGCTCCAGCTGACATCATCTTGGATCCAACTAAACCCATAGGAGCAAAAGAGGAACCATAGCAAGAAACATAGAAACATAGAAGTTGACGTCAGATAAGGACCGCAAGGCCTATCCAGTCTGCCCATTTTTTCTACCTTATGGATATGCCATAGGCCTGTACTCTGTCAATGGCCTATCTATTAATACTTATTTGTATTGCTCCCTTATGCCTGTCCCATTGCTGTTTAAAGCCCTCCACTGTGGTCATATCTACCACTTCCTGAGGTAGGCCGCTCCATGCATCCACCACCCTTTCTGTGAAAAAGAACTTCCTCACATTCCCCCTTAATTTGCCTACCTCTAATCTCATGCTGTGTCCTCTTGTCCTGCTAGTTTTCTTATATTGAAACATGTTAGACTCTTTCACCTTGTTAATGCCCTTAAGGTGTTTGAATGTTTCAATCATATCACCTCTCCCCCTCCTTTGCTCTAGGGTATACATATTGAGCTCTATTATTCTGTCCTTATATATTTTCTGATGCAGTCCCCGGACTATTTTGGTTGCCCCTTCTCTGGACTGCCTCCATTTTGTTAATGTCCTTGTGCAGGTGTGGCCTCCAGTACTGCACGCAGTACTCCAGATGGGACCTGACCAGTGTCTTGTAAAGAGGGATTATTACCTCCCTCTTATGACTTGTGATACCCCTACTAATACATCCCAACATCCCTCTAGCCTTACCTACTGCTTTAGTGACGTGCGTGGATGATTTCAGGTCATCTGTAACGATGATGTCCAGGTCTCATTCTTCCCTTGTGATTGCCAGCAACTCCCCTCCCAACCTATAGGTGGCTTCAGGGTTTCTTTTCCCTATGTGTATGATCTTGCACTTCTTTGCATTAAACCCCATTTGCCACTCTTACGACCATTTTCCTAGTTTATCCAGATCTCTTCTCATTCCTGCCCACCCCATCTGGATCATCTACTCTGTTGCAGATCTTGGTGTCATCTACAAACAGACAAACCTTATCCTCCAACCCATCTGCAATGTCACTGAAGAAGATTTGAAGAGGACTGGCCCCAGGACTGATCCCTGAGGTACCTCACTTGTGATTTGCATCTCTTGTGACAGTATACCATTTACCACCACTCTCTGTTTTCTGACCACCAATCAGTTTGCCACCCAGCTGACCAACTTCTGACCCACCCAGAGCCTACCCAGGTTATTAATCAATCTTCTATGTTGTTACAGTATCGAAAGCTTTGCTGAAGTCAAGGTAGGCGACATCAACTGCTCCCCCTTGGTCCACCACTCTGGTTACCCAGTCAAAGAAATCTATGAGATTAGTTTGATAGGACCTTCCTGTTGTAAACCCATGCTGTCTTGGATCCTGTGCTCCAGGTGCCGCACTATCCTTTCCTTAAGGAATGCCTCTATAATCTTGCCCACTACTGAGGTAAGACTGACTGGTCTGTAGTTCCCTGCCTCCTCCCTGCTCTACCACTCTTGTGGAGCAGGATCACATGAGTCCTTATCCACTCTTCTGGGACCTCTCCTGTGCTCAGAGACTCACTAAACAGTTCCAATAATGGCTCTGCTAGTTCCACCCTTAGCTCCTTTAGTACCCTGGGATGTATGCCATCAGGTCCCATTGCCTTGTCCACCCTGAGCTTAGCGAGCTCTTGTAGGACCCTTTCTTTTGTGAAGGGAGTAGTGCTCACCTCCCTCCCCCCTGTGTCCATGGTGCTGAGCTGTGAGCCCTGCCCTACCTTCTCTTCAGTAAATACTGAGTAGAAGTATCTATTTAGGATAGATGCTTTTCTTCGGTCCTCCTCTTCACACTTCCCCTTATCCTCTTTGATCTTACCAATACCCCCTTTGGACTTTCTCCTTTCACTAATGTATCTATAGAAAGTCTTGTCCATTTCTTTAACTGTTCATGCTAGTACTTCCTTGGTTTGGGCCTTTGCCTGCCTTACTGCCTTCCCTGCTTCCCTTAGGGAAGTTTGGAATGCCTCCCCATCTTCGTCCTGCTGCATTCCCTTATATTTTCTGAAGGCCAGCCTTTTGGTTCTGACCTGTTCTGCTACTGTTTTTGAGAACCAAAGTGGTTTCCTTCTTCCTTTGCTCTTGCTTGTCTCTCTAACACAATGTTGCTTTAAGTATTGCATCCTTAATGCTTGCCCACTTTGCCTGTACCCCCAACTTGTATTTCCTCTTGCCATAGCTAGCATACAACTTAAAGGTGAAATGTAATAAAATACTTGAAAGACATTTATTTCATTTGTTGTCATCTTTGGTTCCATGTATTTGAATCAATCAGGTAGTCCTTTGGCTTCTTCAAACTGTTTGTGGGACAACATTGTTTTATTTGTAATAGAGACTGCTGGCATGATTTTCAAAGCATCGGCAGTGACACAAGGTGCTTGTATAAAAGAGAAATGATGCAAGGGGTTTACTGCACCTTGCATCATTCCCTATTTTCTACCATAGTCTGCACCAGTTGGGGGATTGCCTGCACCAGCTGGGCTTGTGCCACGCTTGCAGCAGCCACACAGCCACACCATGGCGGAGGAGGGCTTGCACCACAAAGCATCTGCAGCATCCCCTTAATTGAGATTTTCTAATCTCCCGCTGAGGCCACACATTCTGCTAGAGTTAGATCAGCCAGAACTCATCGAACAGAGGTGTGCCAATGCTGATGCCCACAGCAGGCAAGGTAGGATAATCCACTGAGCTTCCCACCGCAAGGGACACGTCGGTCCACTGTGTGACATATAGGTTACCAAGAAACAGCATTGGGACAGTCTGTTATGGTCCTGACATGGCACCGGTCACTGTGTTGTACACCTATTGCCACAGGCAGAGTTGAGGAGCTCACAGTGTGAGGATGCTATACTCCACCCATGTACTGAACTTATACACAGACCTCAGGAATGTGACACTGATACCCACAGATGTGGGAACAGCAGTGGTAAGGTCCATTGAGCCATAGCATGAGCCATACCTAGAGTACAGGCTGTAGTGGCTATGGCGGCCCTGGGGTGTAATGTACTGGGACAGCTGGACAAGGTGGGGAGGCACAGGAATCAGGCAGCACGCAGACATGTATGACCAGGAACTGTACGTGACAACACATTTGAGAGGGGATGGCTGTTGCACCACTGGCGCTCACCCAGCTGCTGAGCAACCACTGACCCAGCTCCACTGAGGTGGCCAGTCCACTAACCATAGTGGTATATGTCACTCCTCATTTCACAGGCTATACAACCCCCCACCCATTTGCCACTGCAGGCTGTGCAGATAGTGGGAATAATGGGGCTCTACAGTGCCACATGGCCATTGCACTAGCAGAAACCTTCCAGATGGGACATGTGGGACCTGATATGATAGGGGCCAAGTGATAGGGACTGGTGTCACATTCTCAGCCTCAGCTATCTCACTGCCTGCGAGCAGCTGTGATGCTGCTGCCAAGGGTATGCATGGCCACCATTGCCATCTGTGACAGAATTGATGATGTACAGGGCTTGGAGGCATGACTGCCTGTAGTACCACTGATTCTCCTACTGAATGCATATGGTGATACGTGTGCTGCTTGCCATACCTGTCATACTGTATACTGGGTGGCCTGTTCCATGCCTGTTGTGTTTGTAAGCTATATTTCCTCTCTGTACTGCCATGCACATTATTCGCACAGCTTGTCTGTGCTGTTTTCATGGACTGTGCAATGAGAATAATGCTATTAGCTGTGAATTTGTATGTGCAAAACCACCCATGCTGCTGTGCTGTGCTTTGCAGGCTGCTATGTACACTGTGTACTCCATCATGTGCCTCTGCAAGGCGAATAACGTTTGGTTGCATGTGTGCAGTATACACAGCCATGTTGCTCTTCCCTCTGTTGTTTGACCTTGCCCATCACTACCGTGATTGTGTGTCCCCATACTTGAGTTGTGCTGCAGGATCCTTTTCTCTCTATTGTGCTGTTCTGCTGCACTATGCACTTACTGCCACTAAGTACATCCTACTGTTCTGACATACACAGCCATCATGGGCTAGTTTCTCATGGGCTACAGGCTGACAGCAGAGCTTCTGTCAAACCCCTCCCATGTGCTTTCAATTTGGTGCAGTGGCCTGCTTGCAGCAGCAATGTGGACTTTGGTGTCAGGGACTTTGCTGTACCAAAATCTGGTGCAGTGTCCCTGGCACACCTGACTGCTGCAAGTGGAAATTCAGTGCAACTTGCTCTGATCTAACGGGTTTTGAAAATTGGGCTCCCCGACTAGAATAGTAAAATGTTTTCCTTCACTGCCCAAGTTGTTGACAGCTTCTCAGACACTTTCCCTGCCTGGGGACATGCATGTCACAACTTCTCATCTTCATGGTCTTTGTCAGTGAGCATGCAGATGCAATGCCATGTGCCATGTGGCATGAAGCATTTCTGTGTTTCGCCTCTCAGCAATCCTTTTGACCGTTTACCATGTCAACGAGAGTCAGGCAAAAGAATACCAATTGCAGGCACTACTTGGGGACTCAAACTGCCTGCAATTGTTGGTGTATGAATTTTCTGAAACCTAATTTCTGTTCTGATTTTTCTCTTAGTGGTGAAATAACTACTTCTGATTACAGTATAGTAGTTTCCATTTACCAACTCCACTAATCTGGAGTAAATAAAAAAAACAAAAAAACAACAGCCGAAAATGACACTGTCCAAATAATCGACACATTTTAATACTATGAATGATTAATTCAAATTGCATAGAACTAGTTGTATGTCATGCTTACTCCCTTGTGTATATTAGTAAAAGAAAAAAAAGCATGACGTAAACCACCAGAGATGACAGGCCCATAAAGTAACATCTGAGACTTGTAAAAAGTGTTCAAACTATTTAACAATTACATTCAACTGTGTATGTCTGTAAACCTTCATCAATATTGAAATGGTTTACTGAAAGAGAGATAACGGAATGTAAATAGCTATGCGACAGGTTATCAGCAACTGAAAATTGCAAACTAATGTAAGGATAAGGAAATAACAGAATTAATTATACCAGTGAAATTTAGTGAATAAATGTTATGCACACAGTAACATTATTTATAAAATGGGTAGCAAAAATCCTGCACCCTGATTGATTGTAATCTGTGCATTAGATCTGTCTAATGCACAGTAAAAACAAACATTCTGAGACAGGACACGGTGCAATATAAATCAAAGTGCCAAATAGAACTTTCATTTTTAAAATGCCTCCATTTTATTCTTTCACTTAGGGATGCAGACTTCCACTTAAATCAGAACACAGAAAATAAATAATCAGCCCTCACCCAAGCAGTCTGATTAATTTAATAGACATAACTCAAGCCATAAAGATATGCAGCAGTTTTAATTTAAAGCAAGAAAGTTTCATCTCACAGTGCTGCCACCTGATATGTCTGAGCTCATAGACGCCCCTGCATTCAGAGAAAGCACCAACTGCTTCCTGCCGCCTCTGTCTCTTTCTGTCTGTCTCTCTCTCTCTCTCTCTCCCAGAACAACAGTAACTGTAGAAAATTGTGACCATTTGGTGAATATAAGTTACAGAAACAATGAAGATGGCTGAAGCAACGTTACCAGATACTGACATACATGCTCCCGAACCAAACTGACATCCTCTCAGTCTCCCCCCCGATCGATCATTCAAGACCAGAGACTGATACTGCCGACCACGGAACACACTGTAGAACAGTCACAGGAATCAGGATAACGATTAAAAAACACAACAGACACATCAAGTTTGTGTACATTTATGTGTCTGTTTTAAAAATACCTTTCAGCACTCTTGAAGTCATGTTTGCGCCTCTCCTCCCACCTGGTCATTGACTCCCTCAGTCAGCTGACTTGCCACTCGGCCACCCACTTGCTTGCATCACAATCAGCAAAATTTACCAGCATATTAAAACTATGGCTTTACTACATTGTGAAAAAGAAAATTCAATAAACACTGTTGCGTGTGCATGTGTGTATGTGTGTGTTGGGTGCAGGGAGCTACAGCAATGGTAGCCACTGTATGACAAATGTCCTCAAGACAAAATAAATTCAGCTATCCATTGGAGGCAGAGGGACTATTTTACAACAAAGTATATTAAAGATTACATTTTTCTGCATATACACATAAAAATTTAGATTAATATTTATATGTAAAATACAAAGGCCCATTTTATAAGCACAATAAGACACTCCAAGGGTGTGCATTAGACATTTCTAATGCAGTCAGAGGCTGAAGGCACTTCACCTGCAGCCTTATGCCTCACTATGCCCCTTGCCGTGCATTATAAATGTCTAATGCACACCCCCTCATGTCTTATTGCTTACAAATCATCTGTTAAATTGAAGTACATTCAGTTGCTGACAGTAAAAGCAAATACTCAGACATTAGCAGTTTTCCTAATATTGGGGGCTATTCACTATAGGGTGGGAAATTCTCCTTGACATGCTCTCCTCGTTTGTGTTTACTATTACTTGCCTTGTTGTTCCTCCCCTTGGGCAAGTTCCTTAGGCTTTGCATCATGCCTGCAGGGCAGATTCTGGGTTTGCCACTGCCCCTTACAGGGTCAGTTGCGTGTTTAGCCTCTGGGACATTGTGCGACACTCCACAGACTCACCGCAATCTGCTTTGCTGTTTGGAGTGAGTGGCTACTTGTGGCCTGCTGCCGATTGGGATTCTGCTTGCTCATGTTGCTGTGTATGCCAAACTGTGGCCACTGCAGGGGATCATGCTCACTGTTCATTCCTCCTGCCGATTGCTGCGAATTCTCCTGGACCCTGTGTTGTGCATGCAGGTATTTCCAGTTACCCAAACCAAACTATGTCTGCATCCATTTCTGTGGCTCTGGATGTCCAGTTGTGACCACTTTCCTTGACTACTGTCTAGTTGTTTTTTTTTGAAGATACTTATACCCATTCTCAATCTGTTCAGTAAATTGCTTGCCTGTCCAGCAGTTTCCACTTTACCATGCACATGCAGACGCACATGCAGGGAACGCAAATCACACACAAAAAAACAAATAACCATTTTCACCTCTCCTCCTTGTTGACTTCCAGTCCCCCCACATCCCTCATTCTTGCCCCTTGTCCATTGCTCCCCCATATTTCTTTCGGGCTTGCTCGCTAATTGCATCAGCACTCTGTCTCCATTGCCATCCCTTCCTATTTCAACAGCCCATGCTCCAAGTTTCACCTCTTCTGGCACCTGCAATTCCACATTATCTGATTCATTCATTCATTCATGTATTGCAAATACCCTTCCCTATGTGGGCCATTAGCTAGAGGACCGGCTGCATCCTCTACTCCTCTTTGAGCAGTGCTTTGCAATGCCAAGTCACTGAGGAACCAGACCACTATTTTTGTGGACTTGATTTCCTCTGTCGACCTGGTTTGCATCACAGAGACCTGGCTGGGTGATGATGTGGGCCCTGTTTTTGAGGCTGCCATCCCCACTGGGCATACTGTGGTGCACTGTCCGAGGAAGGATCACAGGTGTGGGAGTGGCCATAATTTTTCGATCTAGTCTGGGCTTCTCGGTGCACTCAGTTGGTAGTACCCAATCTTTTGAGTGTGTTGCCATGCATGGGGGTCCAGGCACAGGTTGCAGGATTCTCCTTGTTTACCACCCCCCGGGGGCAGGAGAGGAATTCCTTCAGGTGGTAACAGACTTTGTCATCGACCAGGTGTTGGAGTCCCCCAGGTGTTTAATCCTGGGGGACTTCAAAGCCTGGGTCATTGATGAATCCTAGTATTTCGGTTAAGACCTCCTCCAGTTGATGCAGTCACTGGACCTGTCACAAGTGGTTGCTGCTACTACCCATCAACATGGCCACACACTCAATCTGGTATTCCAGCTGGGTTTTGAGATTGATAAGCTCAAGACTGATCAGGTCATTTGGTCTGACCACTGCACCTTGGAGTTCTGCTTTGGGGCCCCCCTGAAAGTCCTTCCCCTGTGGAGCTGGCCAGGTATTGCCCCATAAAGGGTGTTGATCCAGAGGTACTATTGGCATTAGCTGAATTACCTAGGGTTGACACAGCATGTGTGACTGGCACTGGAGAGGCAGTGTCCACCTATAATAGGGTGGTTACTGAAGCTCTAGATGCCATTGCTCCAGTCCATATATGACCAAGATCCTCTCACTTGAAATCCCCTTGGTTTGATGGGGATCTCAAGGCGATGAAGATCAGGGGTCAGAAGATGGAGCACTGCTGGTGGAAGACCCGGCTGGGGGCTGGCAGGCTGGCCCTGCGCTCTCACTATGTTGAGTACCGGGGGAAATTTCCCATAAGAAGGCAACATTTCTGTCCAGGGAGATTTCTATGGGGAGAAACGGACCATCTCAGCTGTTTCAGACCATGGACAGGCTTTTACATCCTGCCTGTCTCTGGACGAAAAAAGCTTTCTCAGACAGCCTATATGAAGAGTTTGCTCTGCTTTTCTCTGACAGAGTGTTGGTCATCCAGTCTGGGATTCTTCCAGGGAGGCTTGTGCCTCACAATGGTTGAGGTGGGAGCTTCAGAGGCACTCAGTCTGCCTGGGAGGAGTTTAGGCCAGTGGAGATGTCTGAAGTGACTAAGGTGATCTTGGAGCTGAGGCACACATATTGTGAACTGGACCCAGCACCATCGCATTTCTTAATGTGATGAGCTGATGCCATTGGTCCGGTGTTCACCAGGATTGCCAGGTGTTTGATGGTGGAGGGGAATTTGTATTATAATAACAACATAAACAAATCATTTACAGAATGAATAGTAGCTTGGCAGAAGACACCAGGAGAAAGGACTGCTTTGTGACTGGACTTCTCTGCTGGGACTAAAGAAGTAGAACTCTTGTACTTGGAACTTTAATTTAGGGTAAAAAAAACTAACAAAACAAAAAAAGAGTGTGTGTTTGTCTGAGTTAACTGAACTGAATGGTTATCTGAACAGTTATCTAGGTATAAATCTCAGGTGATTGAAAGGACTTGATAGTTGTAAGGTTTAAAATACGTGTAGAAAGACCCAGTAAGTAGGGGGAGTGGCTTAGCTAGAAGGAAGCTACATTCAAAGACTGCCTTAGAAAGATTTTGCTAGTAGCTTGGCAGAAGACACCAGGAGAAAGGACTGCTGTGTGACTGGACTTCTCTGCTGAGACTAAAGAAGTAGAACTCTTGTACTTGGACCTTTAATTTAGGGTAAAAAACTAACAAAACAAAAAAAAGTGTGTGTTTGTCTGAGTTAACTGAACTGAATGGTTATCTGAACAGTTATCTAGGTGTAAATCTCAGGTGATTGATAGGACTTGATAGCTGTAAGGTTTAAATTACTTGTAGAAAGACCTAGTAAGTAGGGGGACTGGCTTAGCTAGAAGGAAGCTACATTTAAAGACTGCCTTAGAAAGATTTTGCTAGTAGCTTGGCAGAAGACACCAGGAGAAAGGACTGCTGTGTGACTGGACTTCTCTGCTGGGACTATATTGCCCTCCTTCCCTCCCTTCCACCCTCCCACCCAAAGCTAGTTCTACTTTTATAGGCACAGAATTTGACTGACAACAGGAACTTCCTGTTTGGGAGCAGGAAGTGAGTGATCACAGAGCCACCAAAGACCTACCATCCTAGAAGGGCAAGAATAGCTCTCCACCCCCCTCTAGCTGCTGGAGGTCTGTCTTTGAGCAAGTAAGGGGTCTACTGAGAAATATAGGATATTCTTGTCTCAGAACATGACAATCAGGAGCTTAAAGGGCACACAGGCAGAAAGTAAGGAGAAAGAGAAAAAAAACAGAGGAAAGAGTAAGGATTGCAAACAGTTAAGGGGCCAGAAATAAGACATGATGGGAGTGGGGCAGTGCAGTGGCTGTGGAGCAGCAGTCTTCCGGGAGACGTTCTGGAATATGCAGTGTTGTCCCATCTGCAGGCACCTCTCTTGAGGGAGGAGGTTGCTCATCTCCAGGCTGAGTTGGCCAGGATTTGTGGGACCTCCTCTTCCATCCAGGGACCACCAGTGCCACTGCCGCTGCCTCAGAGGTTGCCAAGAAAGAGGAGCAGTTGGACTACAGTGGGCTCAGGGAGGGTGAGGGTGGTGGAAGAGAGGTGCATCCCTCCAGTTGTACCTCTCCACAATTCCTATGCCATTCTGGCAAAGTGTGGTTCCTCTATGGAGGCACCCACAGTGGAGACAAAGGAGGATGCTTGGAACCTCCACAAAGGAGACCCACAGGAGGGTGGCAGGGGACCCCGCAAGGGAAGGAAACAACTCCTGGTGGGGGACTCCATTGTTAGGAAGGTAGAACTGGGGGAGGAAGGGGAGAGGGATATAAGGTGCCTACCTGGCGCCATGGCTTGGAGGGACAGGGAGCGAATCCTCAGGATTGCCAGAGCAGCTGCACAGGGGAGGGAGCTGGATGTCATTGTCCACCTAGGGACAAATGACCTGGCTAACAAAGGGATTAGAGAAGTGCAGGAAGATTTTTTGGAATTGGGGAGGGGCCTTAGACAAGTAGCATGCACGGTAACCTTCTCGGAGGTGCTACCCATCTATGGCATAGGAGAGGCTAGGGTGTTCCGTACCATGGGATTCAATCAGTGGTTGAAAAACTGGTGTGGAGCTCAGGGATTTGGCTTCATTGGGGACTGGGGGTCCACCTGGAGTGATGCAAGCCTATACTGGCATGATGGGTTTCATCTGTCCAGGAGGGGAACCAGGATCCTAGGTGATAGGTTTAAATGCTTCATTGGCAAGCTTTTAAACTAGCCAAGGGGGGGAAGCACTGGAAAGGAGCAGGGAAATCCTAGCCCCCCCAAAAAAATCACGGTAGTAAGTGCGGTAAACACCAACATAGAGGTGTCGATAGGGAGAAGGGCAGGGGTAAATGGAGAAAGTGACAAAGGCAAGAAGGACAGAAATGGGGCAAAAAGGAGTAAGGCCATCAGGAAATGGAGGGTAATGAGTACCAATGCCTGTAGTCTGGGCAACAAGCTCCCTGAGCTGGTGGCCTTGATGGAAGAGGGATGCCTGGATATCGTAGCAGTCACAGAAACATGGTACACAGAGAACCATGACTGGGATGTTAACATACCAGGGTACATAACCTACAGGAGAGACAGGCAGGGGAGAAGAGGAGGAGAAGTTTCATGTAACGGAAGGGATAAAAGCAACTGAACAAAAGAGTAAACAGGGAGGAGATGCACTGTGGGTCACCTTGAGACTGGAAAGGGCACCACAATCCACACAGGGTTGTGTACAGACCCCCATGTCAGGGAGGAATGGACAAGGATATGATAGAAGGCATTCTAGAATGGCAGAGAAAGGAGGTACTGTTGATGGGAGACCTGAATATGCCAGATGTTAACTGGAGCACATTTGCTGCAGCCACATCCAAGAGCAGGGCCATTCTTGATGCCCTACAGGTGGCAGGCCTCAGACAGCTAGTTTCGGAACTCACTCGTGAGGGAGCAATCTTAGACCTCATACTCTCAAACGGGGGCAGTGAGAGGATCTCAGATGTAGAAGTGGGTTGCCATCTGGGAACAAGTGACCATCAAACAGTGTGGTTCATGTTAAACTTAGCTACAGAGTCAAGCCATACAAAAGTGAGGGTACTGGACTTCAGGAGGACTGACTTTGGCAAGATGGGAGAGTGCCTCAGAAAAGCACTAGCAAACAGGCTAGAAGGAGTTGTGGAGCAACAATGGGGAATCATCAAAACTGCCATCACGGAGGCAACAAGTCTTTGTGTGAAGCAAATAAATAAATCAAAATGAAAGAAAAAGCCACTATGGTTCTCAAAAGAGGTGGCTGTGAAAGTCAGGAAGAAAAAGATAGCATTCCGGAAGTATAAGGAAACACAGAAGGAGCAGGACAGAGAGCTGTACCAGTTAAGGCAGAAGGAAGCAGGGAGGGAAGTCAGAATAGCAAAGGCCCAAACTGAGGAAAAGATAGCCAACTTGGTTAAGAAGGGGATAAAACCTTTATAGGTACATCAGCGAGTGTAGAAAGACAAAGGAGGGATAGTGAGGCTGAATAGAATGAACGGTGGGTGGACAGAGGGGACAGTGAAAAGCAGGGATGCTGAACGAGTATTTCTGCTCAGTATTCACAAAGAGGAGGGGAAGTGCCTAATCCAATTAACAAAAGCACTCTTGATAGGGGGTCGATCCCAGTCCTTTCACAGAAGAAAGGGTTCTGCAAGAACTCCTAAAACTGAAGGTGGACAAAGCAATGGGGCCTGATGGAATTCACCCCAGAATTCTAAAAAATTAAAGGAACTAGTGAAACCACTGGCAACTCTTTTAATAAATCATGGGAGGATGGTGTGGTACCTGAGGACTGGAGGAAGGCGGATGTGATTCCACTTCACAAAAGTGGGACCAAGACAGAGGCAGGAAACTACAGACCTGTCAGTCTGACCTCTGTGGTAGGGAAAGTGATGGAGTCACTTCTGAAGGAAAGAATAGTTGAGTACCTTGAGGCCAGTGGGGCACAGGACCCAAGGCAGCATGGGTTCACAGAGGGAAGGTCATGTCAGATGAATCTAATAGATTTCTTTGACTGGGTGACCAAAGTAGTAGACCAGGGAGGGCTGTGGACATGGTCTACCTAGACTTTAGCAAGGCATTTGACACAGTCCCACACAAAGATTAATAGTCAAATTAACCAGCCTGGGAGTGGGTCCCAGGTGGTAGCCTGTCTAAAACATTGGCTGGACAACAGGACACAGAAGGTAATTGTAAATGGAGTCCACTCTGAAGAAAGAGGGGTTACTAGTGGGTACCGCACTGCTCAGTATTGGGTCCAGTCCTTTTAATGTCTTCATAAGTGACATTGCAGAGGAACTGAAGGAAAGGTATGCCTCTTTGCAGATGACATGAAGATCTGCAACAGGGTTGATACACAAGGAGGCATGGAAAGGATGAGAAGGGACTTGGCAAGGTTGGAGGAATGGTCAGAAGTATGGCAGCTAGGATTCAATGCAAAGAAGTGCAAAATAATGCACCGGGGAAAAAAGAACCCAGGGGAAGAATATACAATGGGGGGGAGGGAGATAGTAACAACAACAAAAAAAAAGGAAAGGGACCTGGGGGTAATCATATCAGATGACCTTAAGGTTAGCAAGCAATGTGAGAAGGCAGTAGGAGGCTGGTGTATACTGGGATGCATAGGGAAAGGCATCAGCAGCAGAAAACAGGAAGTTGTTATCCCTCTGTACAGACAGTTGGTGAGACCCCATCTGAGTACTGTGTCCAGTTCTGGAGACCCCATTTCCACAAGGACAGAGACAGGATAGAGGCAGTCCAGAGGAGGGCAACTAAAATGGTGCAGGGTCTGCAAGAGAAGCCATATGAGGAGAGACTAAAGGAACTTAATATGTATACCCTTGAGGAAAGAAGGGAGAGGGGGGACATGATAGAAACTTTTAAGTACCTCAGTGGAATCAACAAAGTCCAAGAGGGTAGCATCTTTCTGAAAAAGAGACGTGCAAGAACAAGTGGACACAATTTAAAGATGGGGGGGGGTGGTTCAGGGGCAATGTGAAGAAGTATTATTTCACAGAGAGGGTAGTGGATGCATAGACCAGCCTTCCTGAGGAGGTTGTGGGGTCTAAAACCATGGGAGAATTCAAGAATGCATGGGACAGACATAAGGCAATTTTTGTGGGGGGTAGGAAGAAATAGGCTGTTGGTTAACAAGGATCTGCGGCTTATCCTATAGGTAGGGAAATGGGCAGACTAGATGGGCTAAGTGGTCCTTATCTGCCGTCAAACTCTATGTTTCTCTGTTACAGAATGGAACAAAGGATTAAATATTAAAAATACAATTGTACACACTGTACAAGGAAAAAAGTCATTTAAAGTATGCATTCATACATTGTCCTTTCTTGTTACATTTTTATTTTCCCTATCATTTTACCCACACTCTTATTTTTCATTTTAACCCCCCTTCCACCCTCCTATTTGTACTTTATGAATATCTCAAATACTCTCCACCACTGAAGAACTTTTTGGGAGTTATGACAATTATTATCCTTTATATAAACCCCTTTCATAGCTTCCATAACCAAAATGCTAAGGGTATCATATGCCATTTACTTTTGTTGCAATACCCACTGGCACCGGGCTTGCCAAATATAAAATTTTAAACAACAAAAAAAAACCCACAACTGTACTTGAATCATATTTACTATTTGAATGGGTAAAATACCCTAAAACTAGAGTTTGATAGTTTAAGGCTTTTAACCAATTCAGTCTCCATTTGTTTGCCAGAAAAAAAACACACATTTCTAGTGTAAGAACAGTCAAACAAAAAATGGGCCCTCGTTTCTTCCGTGGCCTGACACTGTAAATATGGGAAATACCTTTCATTTTGCATTTTATGTTTAGCATTCCCTTTTATATTTAGTCTTCCTTACTGTACATGGACAACCATAAAATCTCCCACATATGCATGGGAACTCTTTCATCATTTAACTGTTTTAGCACTGACCCTTTCAGAAACTCTGGACAATTTTTGAACTGTGGTTCTAACGGGTGTACTTGTTCTAGTATAATTTTATAAAGCTGAGACCCTGAACTTTGAGATATTACAGCTTTTGATAGTGCCCATTTGTAAAGTTTTTGAGCACAGGGTTTCAAATAACCCAGAATATATATTTTTTGGGATAATTTAGGGGATCTTCCAAGTTGTTTTGAAAGAAGTACTGGTAAAACCCCTCCTAAAGAAATCGTCTCTCGACCCAGATGTCCTGGCGAATTATTGTTCCATCTCCAACCTGCCGTTTTTGAGCAAGGTTGTTGAGAAATTGGTAGCACATCACCTTGAGGATCACCCAGTGTTCTCGGATGTCTATAAGCCATTTCAGTCAGGTTTTCGGGCCAGACACAGCACTGAAACTGCTCTAGTGAGGGTACATAACGATCTGCTTAGGGTTAGAGATAGAGGAGACAGATCAGTTCTTGTGGTCCTTGATCTATCCTCAGCTTTTGACACTGTGGATCATGCCACGCTTCTTGATTGACTCTGAGTTTTGTGGACTCGCCGGCACTATCATCAAATGGTTTGAGTCCTATTTCTTGGATGGAGTGCAGTGGGTGGTGATGGGGAATTTCTTCTCCTCCCCAATGCCTCTGTCTTGTGGAGTACCACAGGGTTCGATCTTGTCACCGATATTATTTGCAGTGTATATGCTGCCCCTGGGTGAGATTATTTGACAATACAGTGTGGAGTTTCACTGCAATGCAGATGATATCCAGCTGTATTTGTCTTTTGCACCTGGAACATCAGGAGCGGTTGACGTGCTTAACATTTGTCTGGCTAAAATCAATGACTGGATGGCTTTCAGCTGGCTGAGACTCAACCTGGCTAAGACTGAGGTGTTGGTGATTGAGCCTGGTTGCAGGCATAATGGGCTGCCATCAGGGCTTGACTCTGGACTTGTTCTGAGGTCTACTGCATTGGTGGTTTCTCTAAGGGTGCAAAATCTAGGCATGATCCTTGACTGCAGATTGACCTTTGAAGATCAGGTGTCAGCTGTAGTCAGCAGTAGTTTTTACCACTTGTGGAACATTGCCCGGATTAAACCCCTCATTCCGCCCGAGGACCTGCCGACACTAGTACATGACTTTGTGACATCCAGGCTCGACTACTGTAATGCTCTATACTTCAGGGTCATGGGGGGGACCCTCCGCAGGCTGCAGCTAGTACAGAATGCAGTGGCCTGGTTACTGATGGGTCTTTTGAGGTCTAGTCACGTGTCCCCAGTTCTGCGTGCTGTGCACTGGCTGCCAGTCAGGTGGAGGGTCATTTTCAAGGTGGATCTTCTTACCTTTAAAGCCATGTACGGGCTGGGTCCTGTTTACTTGTCTGAGCTCCTGATACCGGTGTTCTTTGCTTGCTCCCTCCGCTCCTCTTTGAGGGGCCTCCTGGATGTTCCCAGGGTTTAGCTCAAGACCTCGGGAGATTGTGCTTTTAGTGTCTCTGGGCCAATCCTGTGGAACTCGCTTCCACCTACAGTCTGGGAGGCTCCCTCGATTGAGGTGTTTAAGGGGAGGCTAAAGGGCCGCCTCTTCAGCCTGGCCTTGGACTGCTGATGCCAAATTTAGGTTTGGCCAGTCCCCTGAAGATTGACTCTTGGAAACCTCAATTTTGTTAAATTTTAATCCTTTTATGGTTTTAATAAGGTTTTATTACGTTTTTATCTACTGCTGTACATCCTCATTTATGTTCGGCGCCCAGAGCCTCCGGGATTGGGTGCCTTGTAAATAAAATTGCCTTGCCTTGCTTATCAATTTTGTCTATCATCAATGCTATTTCCACTTTTACCCCATTTGTATCATTTCCTGGTTTCAGAGTCCATATACAGTACATTGCTAGACCCCATTGTTTTTACATAGAAACATAGAATTTGATGGCAGATAAGGACCACTTGGCCCACCTAGTCTTCCTTACCTAATGGATAAGCACTAGATACTAGTTAACCGACCGTCTACTTCCTCCTACCTCCCACTAGAATTGCCTTATGTCTGTCCCATACATTCTTGAATTTCCCCACTTTTGTTGACACCACGACCACCTCAGGAAGTTGTTCCATGCATCCTCTACTCTCTCCATGAAAAAATACTTCCTCACATTACTCCCGAGCCATTCCCCCTCTATCTTCAAATCATTCCCCCTTGTTCTTGCACATCTCTTTTTCCTGAAAGATGCTACCCTTTTGGACTTTATTGATTCCCTTGAGGTACTTGAAAGTTTCTACCATGTTCCCCCTCCGTCTTTTCCTCGAGGGTATACATATTAAGCTCTTTTAGTCTCTCTTTGTATGGCTTCTGGTACAGACCCTGCACTATTTTAGTTGCCCATCCACTGGACAGCCTCCATCCTGTCTATATCCTTGCTGAGATGGGGTCTCCAGAGCTGCACACAGTACTCCAGATGGGGTCTCACTGACTGTCTGTACAGAGGGATAACCACTTCTTGTTTTCTACTGGTGATGCCTCTCCCTATGCATCCCAGTATCTGCTCAGCCCTCCTTACTGGCTTCTCACATTGCTTGCTCACCTTTAGGTCATCTGATATGACTATCCCAAGGTCCCTTTCCATTTTTGTTGTTGTTAGTATCTCACACACACATTGAGTACTCTTCCCCTGGGTTTCTGTTTCCCAGATACATTACTTTAGAAATCTTTGCATTGAATCTAATCTGCCATGCATTTGACCATTCCTCCAATCTTGCCAAGTCCCTTCTCATCCTTTCCACCCCACCTTGTGTATCAACCCTGTTGCAGATCTTTGTGTCGTCTGCAAATAAACATACTTTTCCTTCCCGCCCCTCTGCAATGTCACTTAAAAATCATTAAAACGGACCAGTCCCAGTACTGAACCTTGTGGTACCCCACTAGTAACTCCCCTTTCTCCAGAGTGGACTCAGTTTACTATTACCTTCTGTGTCCTGTTGTCCAGCCAATTATTTACCCAGGCTACCACCTTAGGACCTACTTCAAGGCTGGCTAACTTGTATATTAATCTTTTGTGTGGGACTGTGTCAAATACCTTGCTAAACATTAGGTAGGTCATGTCCACAGCCCCTCCCTGGTCTATTACTTTGGTCACCCAGTCAAAGAAATTGATTAGATTCATCTGAAATGACCTTCCCACTGTGAATCCATGCTGCCTTGGGTCCTGTGCCCCGCTGTCCTCTAGGTACTCAGCAATTCTTTCCTTTAGAAGTGATTCCATCATTTTCCCTACCACTGAGGACAAACTAACAGGTCTATAGTTTCCTGCCACTGCTCTGCTCCCACTTTTGTGAAGTGGAATCACATCTACCCTCCTCCAGTCCTCAGGTACCACCCCATCCTCCCATGATTTGTTAATAAGGGTAGTCAGTGGTGTCGCTAGTTCTACCCTTAGTTCTTTTAGAATTCTGATGTGAATCCCTTCAGGCCCCATTGCTTTGTCTACCTTTAGTTTTAAGGGTTCTTTCAGAACAATTTCTTCTGTGAATTGACTGGTATTGACCCCCTGTCCATAGTGTTTCTATTGTTTGGTTTAGATATCTCCCCCTCCTCTTCTTTTGCAAATACTGAGCAGAAGTATTCATTCAGTATCCCTGATTTTTAACTGTCACCCTCTGCCCACATTCTGTCCCATTTATTAAGCCTCAATATCCCTCCGTTGGTCTTTCTTTGCTCCCTAATGTACCTATAAAGGTTTTATCACCCTTCTTATTAGAGCTGGCTGTCTTTTCCTCAGATTGGGCCTTTGCTGTTCTGACTGCCTTCTCTGCCTCCTTCTGATTTAATTGATATAGTTCTCTGTCCTGCTCCTTATGTGTTTCCTTATATTTCCTGAATGCTATCCTTTTTCCTTAACCTTTCCTGTCACCTCTTTTGAGAACCATAGTGATTTTTTCCTTTGTTTTGTTTTGTTGATTTGCTTTACACAGAAGCGTGTTGCCTCTGTAATGGCAGTTTTGATTTTCCCCATTGTTCCTCCATCCCTCCTTCTTGCCTGTTTGCTAGTGTTTTTCTGGGTCACTCTCCCATTTTGCCAGAGTTAGTCCTCCTAAAGTCCAACACCCTTGCTTTTTTATGGCTTCACTCTACAGCTGTGTTTATTGTGAACCACACCGTTTGGTGGTCGCTTGTTCCCAGATGGCTACCCACTTACTAAATCTGAGATCCTCTCTCCATCCCCATTTGAGAGTACCAGGTCTAGGATTGCTCACTCCTGAGTGGGTTCTAAAACTAGCTGTCTGAGGCATTCCCCCTGTAGGGCATCAGGAATTATCCTGCTCTTGGATGTGGCTGCAGTAAAGGTGCTCCAGTTAACATCTGGCATATTCACGTACCTCATCAACAATATCTCTCCTTTTTCTACCATTCTAAGGATTCCTTCTGTCATTTCTTTGTCCATTGCCTCCCCCTGAAACAGTGGGGAAGGGGTCTGTAAACAACTCTTGCCCAGATTTTGGTGCCATTTCCTGTCTCCAGGGTGACCCACAATGCCTCCTCTCCTCCCTGTTTACCCTTTAGTTCTGTTGCTTTGATTCCTTCCCTTATGTAGAGAGCTACTCCTCCTCCTTTTTCATCCTCTCTATCCCTCCTGTAGATTGTGTACCCTGTCATGTTGATATCCCAGTCATGGTTCTCTGTGCACCATGTTTCTGTGACTGCCACAGTATCCAGGCATCCCTCTTCCATCAAGGACACTAGTTCAGGGAGCTTGCTAGCCAGACTATGAGTGTTGGTACTCATTGCCCTCCATTTATTGATAGCTTTACCCCTTTTAGGCCCATCCCTGTCCTTACTGCATTTGCCTTTTTCTGGATTTACCCCTGTCCGGCTCCTTATCAACTTCTCTACTTTTGTGTTTACTTTGCTAACTACCCTGTTTTGTGGGGGATGGGGATGGGATTTCCCTGCTACCCTTCAGTGCCTCCCCTTGGCTTGTTGAAATGCTTACTAACATACTAAAATGCCAGCAGAATAGGCCTAACAGTCTTTCGTGTCTGTTCGTTTGGTCAGCCCCCACCCTGGGTGCTGACCTTGCTGTCCCCCTCGCCTTCTCTGGCTTCTCCTGTCCCAGTTCCGGATATTCTTGCTGCATTGGATTTTGCTTCCAGAACCCTTCCCTGTACCTGTCCCACCCTCTTGAACCCCTCCACTGTCTCTGCCTCCACCAGCCCCTAGGTAGTGCATTCCATGGCTCCACCACCCTCTCAGTGAAGTAGCACCTCCTCCTTTCTCCTGAATCTTCCCCCCTCCAGCTTCCACCCATGCCCTCTAGTGGCCCCTTCCTCCTTCCTTCGAAGCACCCTGACTGTTCCTCCCCTATTTACCCTCTTCATGTACCTGAAGACCTCTATCATGTCTCCCCGGTCCCTTCTCTCTTCCAATGTGTACATATTTAGCTCTTCGAGCCTCTCTTCATAGGTCCTGTCCCCCAAGCCCCAAATCATTTTGGTTGCCCTCCTCTGGACCCTCTCCAGGAGGTTAATGTCCCTCTTTAAGTGTGGCCTCCAGAACTGCATGCAGTACTCCAGGTGCGGCCTCACCAAGCAGTTATACAGAGGGAGTATCACTTCCTCCTTCTGGAGGTGATCCCAGCGATGCATCCCAGCATCCTGTTGGCCTTGGCTGCTGCCCTCCCTACAAGTCTCAGAGTTGTTCATCTTGACATCCACCACCACCCCCAGGTCCCTCTCAGCCATTGAGACTTGTAGTATTTCCTCCCCAGGGTGTACACTTGGCCTGGGTTTCTGGCCAGCAGGTGAGTACCTTGCACTTCCCTGCATTGAACCTCAGCTTCCACTTTCTAGACCATCTTTCCAGAGCCTCCAGGTCCCCTGCAGGCCACCTCCCTCCTCCCCATCCACCACCGCCCCCAGTTTTGAGTCATCTGCAAAGAGACTCATTTCACTCTTGATTCCTGTCCTTATGTCAGATACATAGGCATTGAACAGAAGGGGCCCAAGGACTGATCCCTGTGGGACCCCACTAATGACCCTCCTTGGGGATGAGACTATCCCACCAACTACGACCCTCTGGGTCCGATCCTGGAGCCAATTGCCTATCCATCTGATCATCTGGTTTCCCACCCCCATTTCTCTTAGCTTATCCAACAGGCCCATGTGAGGAACAGAGTCAAATGCCTTGCTGAAGTCTAGAAAGAGGACATCCACTGGTCTACCCAGGTCCAAGGCACTTGTCACCCAGCCATAGAACTCCACCAGGTTTGTCTGACACGATTTCCCCGGGATGAATCCATGCTGTCTATCGTCCAGGCACCCTGACTTATCCAGGTCCCCCCAGCCTCTCCTTGACAATGCCCTCCATCACCTTGCCCACCACCGATGTCAGGCTGACAGGCCTGTAGTTCCCTGCCACCTCACTTGATCCCCCCTTGTGGATAGGCACTACATGTGCCACCTTCCAGTCTTGGGGCACCCACCCTGTCCTCAGAGAGATGGTGAAAAGCTCTGCCAGGGGTTTCGCCAGGACATCTGCAAGTTCCTTCAGCACTCTAGGATGTACTTTATCCGGCCCCGGTGCTTTCTCCATCTTAAGGGAGCTGAGGGCTTCCCTCACTCTCTCTGCTGTGATTTCCACTTCTGGTACCTCTTCTCCCTGCTTAGCCCTCCCCCCACCTGCCAGTGATGCCTCCCCCTCTCCTCAGACCTGCCGATTGGTAAGGGTCCCCCTCCTCATTATCTCTGTCTCCTCCCATGAATGATGCAGCACCCCATTTTCCTGGTGAAAACTGAGGTGAAGTACTCATTTAGTACCTCAGCCTGCTCCCCTGGGTCTTGTGCCCATCTCTCCCTGATTTAATCCTGCTAATCTGCCCCTTCACCCTTCGTTTTTCCCCAATGTATCTAAAGAACCCCTTTTTCCCTCTTCTAATTTCCCTGGCCAGGTTCTGCTCCTTCCTTGCCTTAGCCGCCCTCACCACTCTAGTGGCCCTTCTAGCCATCAGTCTGCACTCCCCGATCCCTTTCACTCCTTGAGCACTTGAATTTCTTATAGGCTGCTTTTTCCCCGCACCACCTCCTGGACCTCCCTGGTCCACCAACAGGGTTTTTGGCCCACCGCATTTTAGTCTTACTCTTGCACAGGTGCTGGTAGCATCCTGCACCCTCTCCTGATGATTTCCACCTACTATCAGTGTCCATGTCTGACCCAATCCCATCCAAATGCTCCTTAAGGATCCTTCCCATTTCCTTAAAATCCGCCCCCCTGAAGTTGGTTACTTCCGTCTTTGTGCAGCCTTCTATCCTCCTAGGTCCAGGCAGAACCAGACCGTGGCATGGTCACTCCCCGCCAATGGGTCCCTTACCTCCAGGCCCCCAATCTGGTCACTGTCTGCCAGGACCACATCCAGTACCCGTGCCTCCCTGGTCGGTTCCCTCACCTGCTGAGTTAGGAACGCGTCTTGAAAGACATCCAACAACCTCTGTTCCCTGGTCACAGAGGATGTCATAGTCTCCCAGTTTGTTCCTGGCATGTTTAAGTCCCCTAACACCACCACCATTCCTCTGCGCAGTCTGCAGTGTCTCCTAACATCTGCCACCAGACTGTCCTCCAGCTCCTCCGCCAGGGCGAGGGGTCTATACACCACTCCTATTTTTACTCTCTTGCACCCCCTTGTTATCAAGGTGACCCAAATCGCCTCCACGGTTCCCTCCGCCTCCTCTACTCCCCCTGTGCCAATGCAGTTTTTGACTATCATTGCTGCCCCTCCTCCCCTTCCCTCCCCCCTGTCCTTCCTGAACATAGTGTAACCCTCCAGGTTCAGGTCCCAGTCATGTCTTGCAGTGGCCCAAGTCTCAGTGACCGCTGCCACATCCACTGCTCCCTCAGTTATCGCCTGGAGCTCAGGCATTTTATTGCCTAGCTCCTGGCATTTAGCAGGACCACCTTCCACACTTTCCCTATAGTTCCATTTCCCTGCTCGTGTTCCCATGGGATTCTGTTTTCTCCTGGTCTGCACTTTTGCCAGTTGGCCTTTTCCTGCAATCCTCCTGGTCCCCAGGGGGTGGAGACAGAGTCCCTCCTTCTCGCACCCCTTGACAGCCTTTTCTCCCATCCCACCCCTTCACAAGTTTAAACCCCACTTTTCACCAATGAACTCCTCTATTTTCAACTTAAGGATTCCCCTTCCCTCCAAATTGAGATGTAGTCTATCTCTAGCATACAGCTCCTTATCCTCCCAGGTCTCCCCCCAATCCCCCATCAACCCATACCCTCTGGCCTCACACTACTCCCTTGCCAATGAAGCATTTACATCTATCACATAGAATCCTGGTTCCCCTTCTGGACAGATGTAGACCATCATGCCAGTGTAGGCCTGTATCCCTCCAGGTGTACCCCCAGTCCCTAATGAAGCCAAATCCCTGAGCTCCATACCATCTTTTCAACCAGTCATTGAATCCCATGGTGCAGAGTACCCTAGCCTCACCCATGCCATAGACAGGTAGCCCTTCCGAGAAAGTTACCATGTGTGCTACTTGTCTAATGCCCTCCCCAACTCCACAAACTCTTGCTGCACTGTTCTGATCCCATTCCCAGCCAGATCATTTGTCCCTAGGTGGACAATGACATTGAGCTCCCTCCCCATGCAGCTGCTCCCACAGTCTTGAGGATTCGCTCCCTGTCCCTCCAAGCCATGGCACCAGGCAGGCACCTTACCCCCCTCTTCCCTCTCCCAGTTCTACTCCCCCTAACAATTGAGTCCCCCAACAGAAGTTGTTTCCTTCCCATGTGGAGTAACGTTCCACCCTCCTGTGGGTCTCCTTTGTGGAGGTTCCCAGCATCCTCATTGGTCCTCCATAGAGGAACCATGCTCCGCCAGAATGGTAAATGAATTGTGGAAAGGCACAACTGGAGGAATGCACCTCTGTTCCACCACCCTCACCCTCCCTGAGCCCACTGTGGTCCAACCATTCCTCTTTCTCGGCAACCTCTGAGGCAGTGGTGGTTGCCTGGGTGATCTCTGGGTAAGGGAGGCAGTTTCATGAATCCTCACAAGGTCAGAATGGAGACGAGCAATGTCCTCCCTCAGACCAGAGAGGTACCTACAAATAGGGCGTCAACGCAGCCTCCACAATGTCTCCTGGAAGACAGCTGCTCCACAGCCAGTGCATTGTACAACTTCCCGCATGTCTGTCTTCCTTCCTGTTTAAGATTTTTTTTTATTTGTTTTAGATGTTTGTTTTATTTTTTTTAATGTGTTTAAGCATATGCATGTCTTTACCCCCTATTTAGTGTGCTGTGCCTTTAAGGATATGAACAGGTGTATGTCCTTTGCACTTTTAGGGAAGTGGTGTCAGAATCCCTGATATTAAGGAAGTGATGTACTTGGGGCAGGCGAGGTGAGGGACATGGTGTGTGGGACTAAGCCCGTGCCCACCAGAAACAATCAACTACAATTCGGTCCCACCACCCCGCTGAGTGCTTTCCTTTCTTTCAGACACCTATTTCACAGAGTTTAAGAAACAGGTCTAGTCACAAATAACTGCAAATATTCTCCCAGCTGGATTTCCCCCCTGGCAAATAAAAGTTACACTAACGACCCTTAACTCCAAAAACAGAGATCCAAAACACTGTCTTCTACTTTCTTACGCAGGCCCCAAAATTAAGAATTAAATTCAGTGTACTCTATTAAATCACCTCCTTGCTTTAAGGAAGCTGGTGGCTGGTCTCTCTCTCTGTCTCTCTCTCTCTCTCTCAGCTGCAGCAGACAGAGTCCACAAACAACTCCTGTTTTGAATCCACAGTTCCTCAAGCCCCTTTCAGCTCCTCCCCATATCATACACCTATTACACAGACTTTAAGTAGCAGGTCTAGTCACAAATGACTGCAAATATTCTCCCAGTTACAGTAGATTTCCTCCCTGGCAAATAAAAGTTACACTAAGAAAAGTCAACCCCAGATAACAGAGAACCAAAACACTGACTTCTACATACTTACACAGGCCCCAAAATTAAAGAACTTTATCCCATTGTACCTCTACTACTTCATCCCCTTCCAGTGCTCATAACCATCTTCCTCCTCCACCTTGACTGATTGGGCTCCTCCACCTTCCTACCCTTTCATTTTTCCCTAATATTGTGCTCCTTCCCATATCTTTCCTATATTGTTTGCCATTGCCCGTGCTATGTTTTTTATGTTTCATGTGTTCCATGTTCCCACACTATGCTCATCCTCCTCCTATTCCCCACTTATATTCACTTTGTCCTGCTCCGTCCTGTTGCTCAGCCCATACCAGCAGTTTTCTGGCCTCTGTCTCTAACTCTGCCTTTTGAGGCATCGAGTGTAGGTGGACTTGCTCTGTTTGCTGGGGATAGGAGTCCATTTCAGTTGATCTACCATCTCATCCATTTGGATTCTCTACTGTCAACAACCAATCATACCAGCACCCTGACATCCTCTGTCCCTGACTCTGCCTTCTGAGATATTTAGTGAAGGTGGGCTTGCCCTGCCTTCCAAATATGGGAGCATGTTTCCTCTGTCTCAGTCTCAACTCATTCTACACCTTGCCACCTGCTCACAGTCTCAATCACTAAGTCTTCCCGGCATGGCACTGAGTGACGGTTAGGTCACTCCGACTTCCAGGAATGGGCGCATGTGTCCTCGATCTACTGTCTCATACTAATGCATCCTCTACCTGCTATCTGGTTGCTGCTTCCCTTCAGTAATAGCACCACTGTACCCCATCAGCCTCCAATCTCCTGAATCATCCAACTACATTCTATACCAGCACTTTGAGTTTGCCACTTCCCACCAGGAATGGGACCTCTGTACTCCATCATGTCAGCTACCTGCATCCTTAACCTGCAATCCGGGTTCACCACTTCCCTTTGGGATTGGGACCATTGTACCCCTTCAGTCTCCAGTCTCCTGCCTTATCCATTCAAATTCTTTGCCAGTGATCTGAGCTCACCACTTTCCTTTGGGAATGGAACCCTGGAACCATTAGCCGTCAAGCACATGTATCTGAGCCTTATCTCCAGCCTCTGCTGCATATTCTTCCCAGTCTCGAGCCTTCTTATTATGCTACTTCAGCCCATCCCTGGGCTTTGGCCTCCTGTTACCCTGTGAAAGTCTGGACTGCTTTGGCCTAGTGATAGCCCTTCTCCTGCTGTCTCTTTTGCTTGGTTCTGTTTGTACCTGGGATTTCTATACTTGACCTCATCTTTGGCCTCCTCATGTTCTGGATTTGGACCTCACCAGCTTGTTCAGTCTTGAATTCTAACCTGCCTATCAGACTTTGGACTTCATTGCTGCTTGACTTCCGATGGTCATCTGGTGCTCATATGCATTGTCACCTTTGACGTGCCTTTTGGCTTGACATCTTCCAGTCTCCTTGCCCTTTTCAGCTCCATCCTGCTGGCTACTACATCATTGCTTCTCAGGATGTTTCTGTTCCCTTATAGCCTTCATCCTGGACTTGTTTCTACCTGCATTCACCTTTGCTTCCTGCTGGAGGTATGACAATTTGCACATCTCCGTGGACAGGAGTCTGAGCCTTTGTACAGTTTGTTCACTAATGCTCCCCTTATCCTGAACAATTTGTTTAGTATCAGTGATTCCAGTTCACCATCTTCTTTGGGTGTGGGAACATCATACCCCATTACTGTAGCTCCTGTTACTATCAGCACTTCAAGTTCACCATCTCCTTCGGGGGTGGGAACCTCATATCCCCAAATCTTCAGCACCTTTGTACTTGGATCCTCCTCTTAGTTTTACATGGCTCTAATGCCTGGGGCCTTTTTCAGTTTCCCTTCATTCTGTTTCGCCTTGCCATGGCATTACCTTCAGTCCAATACCTTACCAGCACCTCCTGAAGAAGCTGCTGCTCAACCTCAATGAATTCCAATTGAGCTCCATCCTCCGGCAACTGGACTTCCACATCGAACAGTTCCATCAAAGATAGGGCTATTCCCTGCTACATTGCTGAGCTGGAAACCAGAGGCTTACACCGTATTGCTGCAGCTCACATGCCAGAGTTCTATTTCCTACTCCTTGTTTCACACTCTCAGCCAGCCCCGACTCTCACTCCCTGTTAACCAATTTCTCCCTCAGATCCGTGACCATGTCAGCACTCCAGGATTTTATGGCCCAGATTTTCTCCTCAGTTTCCAGCCTCCAATTCGAATGTCGGCAATCATTGCCCACATCCCCTTTGCTGCTGCTCCTGCTCCTACCCAATCTTCTTCAGTCACCATCTTGTCCACCAGTTGTGTTCTCAGCATTCCAGCTCTACTTCTTCTGGACATCATCCTCCAGCATCCTTTGAACCCTCACCTCTCCAGCCTTCAAGGTCATCTTGCTGGGCAGGCCATAATCTGGTTTCCTTCCTTATCTCCTCTCAGGAGGTAGTCAGCGTTGGCCAGCCTGCTGTCGGGCACTTTCCTTCTTGCCACCCTGGTCACTCAGTGCTCCTCCACGTTTGCTGTTCTGTATTTTTTGGGGGTGTTCTCATGACTGCCAATGTCCAGCATCCACTCATCTGTTCAGTTACCTCTACTGGTTCATCTGCCTTATACAGTACTTCTGCCATCTCTGCAAGATTATTCCTTTACATATTCCGTTTAATTTGAACAGCAAGGATGTCCCTATCTCCCAATGTCTTTCACAGAATCCAGGCTCTAGTGGAGTCTTTTGCATGCCAATTATCTCTCTCTGGACTAGTGAACTTCTTTCCCTCCTCCAAGTCATTGTTCGTTGGTCCCTGGATACCACCATACTTCAAAAAGTTATATACTGTACACCTTTTTATTACGATACTCTTTGTGAGCCACCTATCTTATGGTCTTTCTAACTCAACTGACAGGATATATCTCCTTCATACTCCTTCCAGCGAATACCATTACCAAGAGTAGGTCATCATTTGATTCATCTTCCTGCATGTAAACAACTGATCTGGCTATTTCCCTGTCACATTTGCACTTCACAGCAGTCTCCATTGGACTAAGCAGTCAATGCACCTGTTATTTTCTATTGCTGACATCAACTCCTTATGGTCCCATCAGTCAGTCGACTTAGTCAAAGATCCCTCTTTTTCAGGCACTCCCACAACATACTTGTATTGTAACCACCAGCAAGCCAATGCCACAAGGGTCACATAAGCTCCTGCCATTGGGCTACTATGCTACAGTAATAATCATATCCACCATCTTTCATTAGCAGTCCTTCCTAAATATCTGCCCATCCAGAACCTCATTATTGCAACTATAACTCGCTTTCAAACCTCAAATCTATTGTACTGAACATTTCGGTTATACATATTGGTATCCAGATACTGTCTTATGACATACTGCATCCATGCCTTCATTGGAATGAACTATTTCAGTTACTCTCTCCTACCAGATACCCAAAGCCTCATTCTCTCTGAATCCTTAATTGTCCCCTATAGAAAACTATATATTGAAACATTGGGATTTACTGAACTCAAAGCTGTTAGACTCTCCTTGAACGCCAGAGCTTCTACTATCTCACTGTCCAACTTTCATTCAGTTCCTACATTTCTTCCCAAACAAGTTTTGAGGACAAGCACTTCAGAGAACCTTGTAGTCATCTGAAATATTTGCCAATCTACAGAAGGAGCTAAGCGTTGTATCCTGCTCCCACCTTCTTCAAAGTCTGATAGATTACCTTAAGGATTTAATAACCAATCGTACACCCAGTAATTTGTAATCTTCTCCTCTGGCACTCTGCTCACCTTTGATGCTTGGCCTCTTATTCCCTACTCGCTACTTGCCTTACCTACCAGGGGTGGAAATAGAGAAAGGCCAAAGTTCAAACCTTATATGTACACACAAGCACTGCTCTCTTCACTAAAACATTGAACTTGTTTTCTTGACTACCCTTAAAAACAATACCTGCAGGCACCTTCATTGTTGAAACAGGAATACCTAGCTCCTGCTTGACATTTCATGCACATTTAGGGTGTTATTATTAATATTTGGTATTATTCCCAGACCCAGCTTTATCTTTAGAGGTCTGCCTCTCCCATGCACACCCTTCAAACATGGCGCAGAATCTCTTTTAAATTCCTGCATGCACAATTTGTGATTTTAGAAACATGTTGCATAAAAAGTCCTTTCTAGAGAGAGGGCTGTTCCATTTACACGGCAAAGTAAGTCCAGTGCTAAAATGAGTACTCTAACATCTTTAAAAACATTGTCTGAAATTTAAAGCTGTGACTCTGAGCATGTGCATTACCCTCAATGCTAATGCACATGCTCAGAGTCACAGCTTCAAGTTTCAGACAATGATTTTAAAGATGTTGGAATACTCATTTTAGCACAGGAGTTACTTTGGCATGTTAAGGGAACAGCCTTCTCTCTAAAAAGGGCTTTGTCCCCAGATCCCCATCAATAAATACACAGACAAGTATATGTGTGTGTGCGCTCACTTTTTACTTATTCTTAGTTCATATTATGTTTACACATCTTGTTATACATATCTCTCCGATTAAATATTTTACAAACAACCTTCATTCCATCTCCATTTTATCACATAATCAATTACTGTCCATTTATTGTCCATTTTCGAATATTATTCATTCTATTTCTCATCCTCTTCTCCCCCCTGATGTACATCATGGGGGGCTGACTTCTCTCAGTCTTCTTCATTCAAAGGGGGTACTAGCGTATGCTCTGACCCCTTACTTCCTACTGATTTTCTTATCTCTTATTTTTTGATATCTTATTTTCTTTGTCCCCTGATCCCTTCCCCCCATCTTCTCCTCCCCCTTCCCTATTTTTCTCACCCACTGTTTTTTTGCCTGCCGTCCACCTTCGGCAGTCCTCCAATGGTCACTTGCGCTCCACCTACCTCAGTGACCCCACCAGTTACAGTCACCATATTATACTAGGGTGGGGGGCTGGGAAAATTCTCTCAGAGCAAAATTGTGAGCTTCCTGGGCCTTTAAGTACCCCTGTTGCTCACCCCTCTCTTTCTCTCCACCAGTCCTTGCTTCCCACCTTACTCCAGCCATGACATCATGGCTCCTCCCCTTTTGTGACCTCACCAAGCCCATCCACCCCTCCCCTTTCTTCTCCAGCCTCAGCCTCTCACCATACCTTGTCTTGGGCTGGTGGACAATGGGGCCTGCCCTTTGGGGGGACAACTCTCTTTGTCCCCATATCCCTACCAATAAATGCACAGGCAAGTACAGTATATGTGTGGGTGCTTACTTTGGCAATCAATTTACTTATGCTTTCTTTGTTCATATTATGTTTACACTTCTTGTTATACATATCTCTCCAATTAAATATTTTACAAACATCCTTCATTCCATCTCCATTTTATCACATAATCAATTACTGTCCATTTATTGTCCATTTTCCAATATTATTACTTCTATTTCTTGTCCTCTTCTCCCCCCCAGATGTACATCATGGAGGGGCTGATTTCTCTCATCCTCCATTGTTCAAAGTGTATACAAGTGTACACTCCGATCTCTTACTTCCTGCTGATTTTCTTATCTCTTATTTTCTTATATCTTATTTTCTTTGTCCCCGCCCCCTTCCCCCATCTTCTCTTTCCCTCTCCCCTATTTTTCCACTAGTCCACCTCTTGCTTGCGATGGACTTCCCACCCCAAAACTAAAGGGAGGAGAGGCTTGCTCAAGCTAACTTCCGTTGCACCCAGGGCCCTAGTGTGTTGGCAATTTCTTCATTAAAATGTGCCAAACTAAGACCGGAAAGGTATACCCCATCGCCCCAGCAGTACTCATCTCTTTCTTCCACTAAACCCCTATGCACCACCATATCACCCATGCTCTCGAACTGCCTTCCTATCCTGGCATTCATGTGTTTCCTAGCCCTGTCCACAGCTTTGTGGTTGTCTGCATGTCTCCACATGCTCTGTGGAACCATGTCCGACCAGACTAGGGTCACCTCTGGCCACCATGCCTTCATTTTTTTAACCTCCCTTTTTATCAGATGAAAGATGTCCAACCACAGCCTGGTTCCTAGGTCATTGCCTCCCAGGTGGATCATGATTATGTCTGGGCGGCTGTGTTCCTTCCTTAATTCCCTGAGTGCTGGAAGCAGCTGTGCCCATTTCATGCCTCTCACACCCCTCCACATTAACTTGATGCTGCTGATGTTGAAATACAGGTGCCTCTCCCTGGGCCTCCTGGATGCCCACTTCTCTGCCCAATGGATGAAAGAGTGGCCGCAAATCCAAGCCTCCAGTCTCCATATCCTTACTGCTGAAAACCATAAATAAATACAATATTACTATCTGTCTTACTTTTTGGACTTGTCCCTCCCCACCCTGTGCTTCACCTGCTACTGGGAAGAAATAAAAGACATTATTAGTATTTGGGCAACGTGTTGGGAACATATCTTTTATAGCAGTCAGAAGACCATCTCCCTTTTTCTTTGATATCATCTAGCTGCCATCTCGGATGCTGCCCCAATCTGGAATGAATGGGATGAGTATCTTGCCAGGTTTTCCCCCAAGAAGCTCAGCCCCTTCTTTAACACCACCACCACCACTTGAGCCCCCATCACTGGGCACCCTTCCACATGTAAGAATATTAAAGAATTCCCATCCAGTGGCTGCCCAGCCACGTATGCATGCAGGGCTCCCACCGGACAGATGGTGGCATTCCTGTGGCACTGCAATATTACCCTGTTTCCCCCTGCTGGCCTGGCCCATCTTGGATTGCCTTACCATAACCAAAATATTGTCCCCCATCCATACCATGTCCTCCCAACACAAACCGGCAGACTCATCTGCTTTGCCATGTGCTACCAACTCACTGACTCTGAATGCCCGGCTATACATGGGTGCGAGCACCGCTCAGAACAGGACTGCTTCACTACTACATCTGCATACCTGGTGCAGTAACCCCCCCCCGGCCACTCTAGCAGGCCCACTGTCAGTGGCCTCCTGTTTTCCCAAGTCCCCCCAGCCTCCCTCATCCACCCCTGCATCATGCACCGAATGAGGTTACTCTTTGTGTGGTCCTCCCATCCCTTCAGTACACACAGCTGGCTTATTGCCACCAAGTGTACCCCCATTGTGGTGTATGCCAGCTTGTGTTTTCACCCTGACACTATGAATTGTGTGACTTGATCCCCTGTCACTGCCCCACTTACCTGGCAGCCAGATTGCACCTGAAACACCTGAAAAGCCCTCCATGAGGCTTCATACGCCTTTAGGGTCCTGGGGGGACAGGAGTTGCAAAACAAATGTTCGGCTCCCTCGATCCAATCCTCCACACATAATCTGGAAATGCTGTCTGCCTGGCTTCTGCTCCTGGTGCGATGGCCCAGAACCTGTCCATCTGCAGGTGGGAGATGCAGTCAGCTATCACGTCATCCATATCATCTGTAAGTCTAGCCTTAAATGACATATTCAACGTGAGCCCCTGCAGTACCAACTGTCTTAGGACCCTCATGACCTGCACTGACATTCCCCCACGACTGTTTAGCACAACCACCACCACCCTATTGTCACTCCAAAAATTAACTTTCTGATGCCTTAGCCCTTTCCCCTAGACTGCCATAGTGACCCAAATTGGGACTATTTCTAAGAAGGTGATGTCCTTTGTCAGGCCATCCCTGACTCATTTGCTGGGCCATGCCTTAGCAAACCATTTTCCTCCAATATATGCTCCCATGCCTATGCCCCCCGATGCATCTGTGTATAGCTGTAGGTCCTTGTTAAAGACCCATTTGTCCTGCCAAAATGTCCTGCCAAAATGTCCTGCCATTGTAGTGGCTTAGGAAGGTATCCCATACTTCCAGATCCCCCTCACAAAAGCCATGTAAACATGTGGCCTGATGCTATTGCCCTACAGGTGAAGTTCAAATGACCCATATGTTGCTGCACTTACTGGAGCTGTACCCTCTGCCAGTCCTGCACTGTCCCCAGTAATGCCCTTAATTTTTTCATTATTGCCTCGGGAAGGTGAAACAACTCCTCCACCATATCAGTTTAAAGTCCCAGAAAGTCAATGGTCTGGCTAGGCCCTTCTGCTTTTTCCGGGGACAAAGTCACCCCTAGGTCACGTCATATGGCCTTGAAATCCTGTAACATCCTCTCCATCTGTTGTTGCCCTTCCCCTATTAATAGGAAGTCATCCAAATAATGGAACACTGCCTGACACCCGTATTTTTCTTGAAATACCCATTGTAACCAGGTACTGAACAGTTCAAATGTTGCACAGGCAATGGAGCAGCCCATGGGCATTGCTTTTTTGAAATAGTAGTCCTCCTCTCCTATTCGGAAACCCAGTAAATCCCAGTCTTCTGGCCAAACTGGCAGCAAGTGAAAAGTCGCTTCTATGTCCTTTTTTGCCAGCCATGCCCCTTGTGCTGCCCTACTTAGCCTAACTGCCTCTTCTGACGTAGCATACATCACCTTGCTGTCCTCCTCACTGATGTAATCATTAAACAATCTCCTTCTGGATAGGACAGGTGGCGTATCACCTGAAATTCCCTGGCTGCTTTTTTGGTACCAGACTTAGGCGATATCCTTAGGTGTGGCAGTGGAGATTGCCCAAGTGGTCCCTCCATCCTGCCAGCTGCTATTTCTTTCTGGATTTTTTGCTCCAGCAACACTTCCCTCTCCTTAACCAACTTCAGATTCATTGCTTTTGTCTCTTTTCTGCTCCCTTAAACTGTAAACTGAACCCCTCTCTGAAACCCGCCAATAATGTGGCAGCTGCTTCCTTGTCTGGGTATGCCCTCAACCACTCTTGCAGCACACCTACCTTAATGGTGGTATGTTCCAGGTGGAAATCCCCTGTCACACCGGTCTTAATTATCCTGGTGTTGGCTGTAGTATTATTGACCCCTACCCCAGCCCCCCTGCCCTGTGTCCCCCTTCCCCACTGCTGTCCTCAGACCCCGCATGATTACTCTGAAAGGACTCTCTCCACCTTTGTTTTAGTTGTTCTTGCACCTGGAACAAGCATGCTGGAACCGGCAGTTGGGCCAGGAGTGAAATGCCCTGTTGTACTGTAACTCCAACAGCATTTTGCAGCTGTCCCGCCATTCTTGTCCCCTTCTCCTTCAGCCCTGGTAGTCCCCATACATATCTTTAACCATAAGTCAATCTGTTGGGCATCCCACCTCATGTCCCCAAAATGCACCATCCTCTTTCTGAATTTTTCATCATATTTCAGCCAAACTATACCCTCCCTTTTTATATGTATTCCTTATAATCAGTGAGCATATCAATAGAGGGGTAGCCAAGCACAGCTTTTTTTCAATAACTATGGCCGTATAGTATGTAAAACCAGTAGACCAATTGTCCAATGTTTTCCCTTTCATAGACTTCTCAGCTTCCCCCTTTCCCAAAAGAACAATGGCTGCTGCAATGTTCTTTTTCTCAAAACTCTCCTTCTCTTTATATTTATTCATGCTGTCCACATTGGCCATAGTGAAAATGTCTACAAATTCGCCCTTCCAAATTTTTTCTTTGGTCGTTATGGGTACATGGTCCCTGATCCTAACACTGGGTGCTCCAATTTCAACCCCGACTCCTTTCTCCCCCATAGCCCCCCTTCTTGCCCTTTTCTTTGTTCCTCAGCTCCCCCAGTGCTTTCTCTAATTGGCCTAAGCCATTATCCTCCATAGCTTTTAGCATTTGTTCTACATATTCATTTAAACTGCTTTCTAATGTAACCTCATTATTACCTGTTTGTGAGCCTGGCTGGGGCCCACAGGTGGAGCTGGCTAAGTGCCAACCAGCACTGGCAGGATAATCAGCTGTGTCACCAGGGCAAGAGGAACCAGGTCCAGTGGCCTCTCAGGTTCAGGCATCGTAGCAGGAGCAGAGGCCAGTGCCGGGGTGGGCACCGGTGCAGGAGGAGGTACTGGGCAACCTGGTTCTGGAGTGGGGTCTGGGTGCCTTGGTCCAGCTGGTACCCTTTTATCATTCTTCCTTCCCTGCTGCTTGTCCCTTTCCTGCTTCTTGCCCTTGCCCGGGCTAGTAGGTTCTGCCGCCTCCATCAGTAGGTTCACCTTCGACACCAGTTCCATTACCACATTGTAACACTCTTCCTTGGAGGGCTTGTTCTTCCTGGGGACCATTGTCACTCCTTAAATCTGGAAAATATATAACAGTAACCATTACCCTCTGCATGCCCGTACCATAGTTCCCTTCTGTCATGGGTGGACCTCTTATTTCTGCCGTCGTACTCACTCTCTCCACCACAGGGAACTCCTGCTATATTTATAACTATATAGCTTCCTTTTTTGTTCTTTTTTTTTAAACTGGCCAGCCCTGACATTACCCTGTTCTAGGGGCCCTTATCTTGCACTGCAGGGAGTTCATTCCTGCAGCCTTTTCCTTCTACCCCCTATAGATAATAAGCTGGTATATAGCATGTCTGGGTTTTGATTTTTTTTTAACTTCAGATTCCCTTCCCAATGTCCACTGCACTAGCATTTCCTTATTGAGGTCTCCTGCTGGTGTGGATCCCCTGTCTGTCCAGGGGCCCTCTGTGGCCTTGTGGTGCAGGATCGACCCCTTCCTGCATCTTTCCTCCTATGCGTGTGTGCTACCATGTGCTTTACTTCCTTCTCTATATTATCTTTTTTTTTAAAACACACCTTTTACTTATGATTCCCCTCCTTGTTGTCCTGTCTTCTTTTGCAGGTTTCCTGCTTCTTAGGTCATCCTTGACTCACTAGGCCACATGGCGATGACATCAGATGCTGCCGTGACACGTGCCTCTCATACTCCCCCTTGCTTGCCCTGATCGTTTTCCCCTGAGGCCAAGCTTTTGTTATTCATTTGTTTATTTGGCCTATCTTCATATTTCATTGTATGTTTTTTGGGAAAATACCCCCCTTCTTTTATTATGCTCCATGCTCCCTGCGCCATGTTTACAGGCCTCCTGCTGCCCTTAGTCGTCTTCCGCTCAATAGGCCACGTGGCGATGATGTCGGACGCCATCACCACATGGTCCTCTCAGGTTCACCCTTGTTTTGGCCTGCTCAGCTCTCAGATAGGCCTGGCTTTTCAGCCTCTAGCCTAGCCGCCAAACAGCCACAAAAAACTCTGCTTTGTTGCTTGTGGCTGATAATGCTCCCGCTCTGCAATCCCTTGCTGTTCCTCATTTTGCCCCTAAGGCAGTAACGACAGCTGCCACCACCGCAGGCCCAAACTGAACTTCTCTCCATCTCTCTGCTGCCCCCCATTCTCTCCCTCTAAACCATGCAGCAATATCAAATAACCCCCACTGCCTCTTCACATCAACGAAGGCCTGGTGCCTCATGGAGATCCGGTGGACAATGCTGGCTTCACTGAACACTCGACCTCAACACCTCAACATCCTGACCCCTAAAAGCCCCATTGAAGTTAGCATGTCCCACAACTCCCAGCTGCTCCAAACAGACAACAAGGTGCTACCCTGCCACATACCACCAAACTTGCTGGCTACCACCAGGCGTGGGTTAACAGTGTCACTGGTGCAAATACTTCCCCAGCATATCTTCCCTCTGGGCCCCATACAGTCCAGCCCTGTACCATGATTTGGAAATAAATATTTCTCCAATGCTTATTCTAGATTAACCACTAAATTAACCTACTCCTATTTAACTCAGAATCCTAGCTAGAAACAGCCCAGTGGCTCAGTAAACAAAATTAAACTCAGAATAAATGTCAAAATGACGTGCTTCCTCGAGAAAAAAATTCTATCAGAGCAAAATGGTGAGCTCCCTGGGCATGTGTCTGCCCTTAAGTACCCCTGTTGCTCACCTCTCTCTCTTTCTCTCTGCCAATCCTTGCTTTCCACCTCACTCCAGCCATGACATCATGGCTCCTTCCCTTTCGTGACATCACCAAGCCTCTTTCCCTCTTCCGCTTTCTTTTCCAGCCTCAGCCTCTCACCATACCTTGTCTTGGGCCTGTGGACAATGGAGCCTGTTCTTTAGAGGGGGCAAACCCTCTTTATATGCAACATGTTTCAAAAATGACAAGTCATGCATGCATAAGTTTCAAAGAGATTTGGTGCCATGTTTGAAGGGCACACATGGGTAGAGTGGACTGCTGCAGATAATGCCAGGTGTGGGAAGTATGGCAAACATTAATAATAGCATCTTAAATGTGCATGAATGTCAAGCAGGAGCTAGGTTGTCTCCTTTCATCAATAAAGGAGCCTGCAGGTATTGTTTTTAATGGTAGTCAAAAAACTGAGTTAAAGGCTTACAGTGTCCCTTTAAAATACTAGGATTCATTGAATATGTCACAGGAATCCTCAGAATGTTAAGGAGAGTAAAGCAATTCAATGCTTTTTACCACAAGCCAAGTATAAACTGAGGTGTTAGAAAATGGTGAGGAAAGATAAATGTGGTGTCTTTGACACAAAGCCACAGATTAAACACAGATGTGTCAGCTGAGTGCTGAGTCAGACTTCAACATGGACCAATTCATGTACTACACATTTAGTCTATGTGTAGCAAAAATGCAGTTAAAAATATTTTATTACTAGACAGTTGGGTCACTAGTAGCTGTTGGGGAATGCATGATAAATCCTAGCTAAGACACTGTGACTGGGTCACAGTATCTTAGCTAGGATTTATCATGCCCCCCGAAACTCGCTAGTAGGTGTCTGGACCTGGTCCCCACCCTTACTTACCAATTGCAGGAACTAGTTGGAAGGCCTTGACCTACTCCACTCCTATGCTCCTTCTCTGCCATTTGCTCTCTACTCTCTGACTCACTCCACAGCCTATCCTTGGCCCCCGGATGACCCAGCAACATGTCCAGCCCAGCTGACCCTCTTGGTCCTGATAGTGATACAAGTGACAACTTAGCCTGATGACAGATGACTCACTCAACTAGCCCTGAGTGAATACTGCCTGTTAGCACATACCTGGGAGCAAGCAGGTATACACTGAAAAGAAACTATCTGTCTATGCATGCAGGCTACAGGCTGCTTGTGTAACCATTACTCCCCAAAGGCTGTAGGTCTGCAGAGCAGCAGAGCTGGATAAAAAGTTAATCACACATCCCTGCCAGCACTGTACCAGACCCGATGGTTGAAACTTGACCATCCCTACACGCACACACACACACACACACACACACACATACACACACACACCAGATACAAACAAGCATTTGTCAATGCTGAATGTTGCTTGCTTGTATGTGCTGTTTAGGTATTTGGATGTCATTGGAGTGCAAATATTGAAAATTCGCTAACTTACGAGCCTGCATTGGAACTGTGCAACACACGCTCGTAAAACAGTCATTTTTAGGAATTTTTTCACCAAATTTTCAACATAGACATTTTAAGACCTCTGCTCATGAACAGTGTCACTGTGATTTTCCTAATGTGTCCCATACATTGATTTCACACACTGACTGCGCCATTGTGTGCTACATGGCGAAAGACGCGTTTGGGCAGGATGTGAAAAATGACAGCTGTACTGCTCATAAGAGGTGTGGTAAAATGGCAATGTTGAAAATCTGAGTAAAATATTGAAAATTCATGAACTTCACAATGCGTGGGAACTGCGCAACACACTCATAAAACAGTCATTTTTAGGAATTTTTTTCACCAAATTTTCAACATAGGCTTTTTGAGAGCCCACCATATGAACACTGGCAGTGTCATTTTGTTAATTGGTCCTGAAAGGTGATTTTGCGCAGTGACCGCTAAATCACCCTTCGGGCCCGATTAACGCCATGACAGTGCAAAAATTCATGAGGAGGGGTCCCAGAAACCCCATGTTGAAAATTTGGGCCCAAAATTCCCAAAAATGCCTGAGATATGCACCAAAGTTGAAAAAACCCTATTTATTCCATTATACAGCTTACCAGCATTTCCTCAGTTTGCGGTCGGCTTTGAAGAGTGCAGACGTGTTCCTGGTCCACCGATGATCATTGCACTGAGCTCCGGAGGTAAGTATGGGTGAGGGAGGGTGTGGGGAGGCAGACTGCGCAGTGGGTGGGTGCAGGTGGGGGTAGGGAGACTGCGAGGGACCGTTTTTTTATTTACAGGGTTTTTTTTTTAATGAAGATGACATGGGACGTTTGCCATGCTGGGGTGGGCTCCCAGCGTGGCAGCTGAAAAGGCTGTTTTGGGAGGCTGGAGCTGACGGGGGACTGGGCACCCCTGTCGGCTATAACAAGATTTGCCATGCTGGGGTGGGCTCCCAGCGTGGCACCTGGAAAGTTTTTGGGGGGGCCTGCAGCTATGGAGCCAAGGGGGAATTGGGCACCCCTGTCAGCTATAACATTTTTTGCCATGCTGGGGTGGGCTCCCAGCGTGGCACCTCGACAGCTTTTGTGTGGGGGGAGGCATGGAGCCGATAGGGGATTGGGCACCCCGTCGGCCATATAGTGAGTGCGTGGGGGAGAGGGAGCGCATCAGCACCAATATGCTTGCTGCGTGTGTGTGTGGGGGAGGCTCTGCTCACTGGGCGGAGCTCTCCCTTTCAACTGTATGCCACTGCATTTTTGACTGCTGTCATAGACAGCTGCAGCAGTCATTGGAGAACTGCGGCCACGCCTGCCACCACACTGACTGAATTGGAAGACAGGGTGCCACACCTCAGAAAACTCGGATGATGGCACTATGTTTCTTGCACATGCATGCAAGCAACATAAAATGGCCACACTACAGTCTGGGGAAAAGAATCTGTTTTTTTTTTTAACTTCCTTTTTTTTTTTAAGGTGTGATATTTATTTTGGGGGTTACATGCTCCCTGTGCTCTAGGGGCATACGGCCACTGCTTACAAATGACATCGCCCTATCAGAGTGTGATGCCCCAGGGATAGGACTTTATGCTAATTTTAGAATTTAGAATACAAGTTCAAACTCTTCACTGTGGTCACTCTCTCCCTGCTGTTGATTTGTTTTTCCTCTGAAGATAGTTTAAAGCAGGTTTTTTTGCATTTCAGACACACAGTTCCAACATGAAGGGAACCAGCCAGGTTTTGACTAAAAACTTGAAACAATTTTTCAATTTTTATTTTTTTTACTTGTTAGCAAAATGAGCAAAAATTGCCTGTTTTCACAAGCAACACGTTTACAAACATTATATAGTTAACAAAACATAGATAAAATTACAATAAACAATATAAAAGCATTTACAAAAAACAAACAATTCAATATCAATAAGAAGTATATTCAACAAGAGAATCAAGCCATTGCACCAGTCTGACTTTAAAGAGCTAACAGTTCTAAAGCAAGTCACAGTATCAGGAGTAGAATTAAAAAAGGTTGTAGCCCTAAAAGAAAGTGATCTCTTGACCTGTTTTACTTTTACTCTTACTTTACCATTTCTTATACATTTTGAGAAGAAAAAGTATTTTATTTTAACATGTTTGGGACTGGGAATTGAATGATGTAATTTACAAGACTTTTCAGTGTTTGGCATGACTGATAGTCCTAAAATGAGACCAGGACCAACATGTTTTAAAAATTGCACTAATTGTTTTCAGCTCATGGCAAAGGCAGGATGCTGCAAGCTCTGTTTATAGTGCCTGGGTGCACAGCATGATTTTATCAGTTGTGAGCTCTGTAAAAAGTTGTACCTTAAAACCTAATTGAAAAAGGGCTCTAAAAAGAAAGGCATTTATATCTTGTCAGTCTGCCTCGATGTCACCAAAGCACAGTAAAGACTCATGGGTAGTTTCTAATGATGGTGGGAAGTACACATCAGTGGGCTTTTCTCCTCATAAGTAGCAGTCCCTGTCAAAGGGTACAGATGTAAGTCCCCCTCCCTGGTGTCTAGGGGTATGATGGTGGAAGTCCATAGGGAGGGGACACCTGCAGCAGAAGAGAACACATACCTGGTTGGCCTAATTTCTTAGGCCATGCTGGAACCAGCATGCCCTTGGACTGCTGGATGCTGAGCTGCAAAAGCAAAATCTTGTTAGCAACAGAACAGTTCATCCAAATAAATGAGACAGCACTCCCAAACTTCAGGAACAAGGGATTTCATTTGATGAACAGCTAATTAAAACAACAACAGTCACTCCATGGAGCAGTAGGAACACATGACTAAGTTTGTCCTGGACTGAGAAGATCCATCTGAACATAATGTCACTCTGGACTGAATAGATCACATCTGAGCACTGAATCCTTGCAGCTACCTATTATGCTAGGCAGCCAATGTCCACACACAGACAGCTTAACCTAAGGCTGAATCAGGTGTTTCACTGCAGGTCTGAACTAGCCTGATTTCTAGGGGCCTCTCAGTTCAAGAACATGGACGTCTTAAGGGCCGACCAGCTCAGAATAGAGCCACCCTCCATACTCAAGCTCCTCTTAATCAGAGGCCCAGGTAGGAGACTTCACCCCAGGCATCAAAAGCCGATGTCCCTGCATGGCTCCTCTCCCAGAAACAGGGCAGTCTGAACCTTAGGAAGTCCTGGAAAGAGGCAGTCTGGGACCAGGGGCCCTCCCCAGACCCCCAAATCTCACTGGACCCCCTTCCCTCACAGTCTGTCCAATATCCCAGATAGGAGCAATCGTGGGATATGGGGCTGTGCCAGGATCCTAGATCCCTCACCTTACAGGCTTCACATTTTGTACACCCTTTTTCCTGGTTTCCCCAAATTCTCTGCCAAGCAGCTCCTTCTCCTCAAGTTCCTTTTTACCTCTGAATTGTCTGCTGAATGACTAACCTGCTTTCCCTGCCAAGAATGGGGGCATGCCACATAGGCTCTCACTCTATTTCTTGGGTTGGGATTGCTCTCCCTTTCCTGGTTCCAAAAATGGGCTGTAACCAATATATCATCCCCTGAATGGGCCTATCAGCTAGCAGCTGCTGCTACATCCCTACACCCTCTGTAACTCCTTGCCGCTAGCTGAAAGAAAAGAAACATCCCATATGACCATTCCCCCACTTACACACAGGGCATGGAATAAACATGGCGCTCAGTCCACCTGCCCCAAATGAGGCTGAGACACCAAAGGTTCAGTGGCTGGAGTGGCAAGGCAACCAAAGGGTGCTGGGCATAAGTTCCACCCAGGACCACCGACTAGAAGATCGGCGTGAGGAGTAGAGAGTCATAGCTCCTAACTAGTAAGCCCATTTGAAGGGATTACACCAATAAAAAAGATAAAGCTGCTCAGCCATTAGGTAAGCATTGTAAAGATAGTAAAGAGGCCATGGTGTCTGAAAGGGGAAACCCTGATATCAGTGATGTCAAAAATACAAATAAAAGAGCCTCAGATCAGGTACCAGAACCACTGTCTGCTTTGAAAAACAAAACAAAAAGAAAGACATGTCCATGCAAGTCTTTCCACAAAGGAAAATGAGCAGGCAGTGGATCAGAAACAAATGGCCTCAACAGAGGACATTACTAAGGTGTTACAGTTTTTCCAGCCCTTTCAGGCTATGGAATTTTTTTTTTTTAATATTCCTTCCCCCCTTCTGAGGCTCTGGTTCCACACCACTTGCCTGAAGAGAAGTTGCATATTTATCATGAAGAGGAGGAGAAAAATGAACCCATAGAACTGATGGCTCACTTGACCAAGAGTTCCCCTCTTAGGCCCACAGAGAATTATACCTCTTACTCCACATTCATCAAACAGATAGGGTTTTAAATGAAAGGAAGATGGCCACAGTAATACCCATACATAAAAAGGGTCAAAAAAATGATATTACAAATTATATACCTGTTAGCCTCACCGCAGTAGTGAATAAAGTTTTGGAGGAATTTGTAAAGGAGATACTAAATGAGCACATTAGTACAAACTGATTTTGTGACATAAACCTAAACCTAAAGAAACTTGGCAGGGGGAGCAGTTTAAACATAAAACAGCAGGCCCAGATGGAGTACATCCAAGGGTACTAAAGGAACTGGCTGAGGAACTGGCTGGGCCACTGGTGGACCTATTTAACAGTTCACTGGAGACAGGTATAGTACCACAGGACTGGAGAACAGCACATGTAGTGCTGCTGCACAAAAGTAGTCCCAAGGATGACCCAGGAAATTACAGACCTGTCAGTCTGACCTCCATTGTGGGCAAGCTCATGGAGACCATACTAAAGGAAAGGTTGATGTAATATCTAGAGGAGCCTGGTCACAAGGATGTGAGACAGCATGGGTTCATGGGTGGGGGGAGATCATGTCAAACAAATCTGATTGACTTCTTTGACTGTGTCACTAAGACAGTAGACAGGGGCCAAGCGGTAGGCATCCTCTATCTTAATTTCAGCAAGGCCTTTGACTCTGTGCCCCACAAAAGGTTGATCAGGAAGTTGGTGGATCTTGGGGTTGGGGAAAAGATGGCAAGATGGGTGGAAAACTGGCTGAAGGACAGAATCCAGAGGCTGGTTATGGGGATAGAGTTGTCTGGCACAAGACAGGTAGCCAGTGGGGTCCGGCAGGGCTCTGTGCTGGTGCCGGTGTTGTTAAATGCATTCATCAACGACATTGGAGATGGCATTAAGGGCAAAATGTGCCTATTTGTGAATGACACCAAGCTCTGTGGGAGAGTGGACACAGCTGAAGGGATACAGGACCTACAGAAAGATCTGGCAAAGCTAGGGAGGTGGTCCATGATCTGGCAGCTTGGCTTCACTGCCAAGAAATGCAAAGTTATGCATATTGGAATTAAGAATCCTAGGACAGAGTACTACCTGGGTGAAGTCCGAGTATCTGCATCAGAGGAGGAGAAGGACCTGGGAGTGATGATCATTAGAGGCCTGAAGCACTCCATGCAGTGCAAGAAAGCAGCAGCAAAGGCAAACAAGGTGCTGGGATGCATATCAGGGATTTATGTAACTCTAAAAATTGATTAGCGTTTTGCTCATAAAAGTTCTAAAACTTTGTGAAAATGCATAGCACTTGCCTCACTGTGTTTAACAAACATAACACTTCTAGAAAACCTATATGAATGCTTTCTGTACAGTTAGTATTGTCCTAAGAAAAAAAGTGCTAATCAATTATTTAAAACCCTGCATATATAGGCGGATCAGTAGTAGGAGAGAGGAGAGAGGAGGTTAAACTGCCCTTGTACAGGTCACTGGTAAGGCTGCATCTAGAGTATGGAGTTCAGTACTGGTGCCCGCACTTCAAAAAGGACATTAACCTTCTGGAGAAGGTCTAGAGGAGGGCTACAAAAATGATAGCTGGACAGCAGGGTAAGGCATACAAGCAGAGGTTGAGGGCACTGAACATATACTCCCTGGAAGACAGGGAAGCGAGAGAGCGAGAGAGAGAAGGGGGACATGATTGCACCTTCAAGTACTTGAAAGGGATAAATAAGGTTGGTAAGGAGAGTCTCTTTAAGCTGAGTGGCAACCATAACACAAGAAGGCACAGTCTTAAGCTGGAGGGTGGGAGGATTAGGAGGGAGGTCAGGAAGCACTTCTTCACAGACAGGGTGATGGGCACTTGGAATGCACTGCCAGAAGAGGTAATCTCGTTGAAGACAATGGGCAGCTTTTTTTTTTTGCAGCTGCTTATTTTTCTGCCCCCTCCGGAGTCCTCTGCCTGCATCTGACGTCCCCCTGTGTGTGGCTCCGGGTAAGAGACCCCCTCCCTGGAACCCCACAACTTACCCTTTGTGGCAGAGGGTGGGGAGTGACTCAACCCACCGGTCCAGATTAGCGTTTGGGGAGGTGTCTTCCTGTGCCACCACAGCAGGGGACCATCGTCATCCTCAGAGGACTCCACCATTTTCTATGCTCTTTTCTTCCCCTTGAGGTTGCGGTGTGCAATGGTGCCAGTGGCGGCAGCGTGCATGCTCCCGTGCACATTCTGCCAAGCCCCTGCCGCAACTCTTGCCCCAATCACCAGTGCTAACGTGACACCTCCCAGCCTCCACTAGGTGGCAGACAATCACCGAGCCCTGCAATCCCCCCCTTCCCGGAGAAGGAGAGCAGTCCTGGGGGTGCTCAATCCTTCTTCTCCCTGCCGACCCCTGGTGTCCCATGTCTGTTCCTGAACATGGGTCACCAGCATGGCATGAGGTAAAGTGTCCAGCACCTCAGCCCTCAGCTCCACTGGGCTGGCTAACAGTGGGCAGCTTTAAGAGAGATGGGGACAGGTATGGGGGAAGGTAAGGGTCATGGGTAGGGAGGATGGGAGAGTGGGAAGAGGAGGCAGGGACAGTAGCTCAAGCTGTGAACCCTGCAACATGAGCAGACTTGATAGATCAAATGGCCTTCTTCTGATGGCTTCTTCATATATTCATATGGGTTTGTAACAGGAAGGTCTTGCCAAACAAAATTACTCCACTTTTTTTACTTGGTTAGTAGAGCTCTTGATGCTGGTCACCCAGTCAACATCTTGTTTTTGGACTTCTCGAAAGCATTCAATACGAAGCCACATACTCCTCTAATTAGACAAATTCATAGCATGAATATAGATTTGTGCACTATAAACTAGGTGGCCTCATGGTTGGAGGGAAGAAAACAGGGTAAGTGTGAAAGGCCACAACTCCTCATGAGAGAAGGTGACCAGTGGAGTTCCTCAGGGGTCATTTCTGGGACCTATCCTGTTTAGTATCTACATGTCTGGTATTAGAACATCCCCAGCAACATGGAGCTCTAAATTTGCTGATGACCTAAAAATGTGTGCAATTGTAAATAACGATGCATGTAGGGAGAATTTGTAGATGGAAATAAACTATTTAGAGCTCTTGGTTCTCTAAATAGTTTATTTCCATCTACAAATTCTCCCTACATGCATCATTATTTACAATTGCACCCAAGGAACATAAATTGCCACTAAATCTGGACAAATGTGACATCATGTACCTTGGTGACAAAAATATGATGGCATCACACTTAAATTATTGGAAACTGTCCGAGAATGTGACTTAGAAGTCATTATAACAAATAAGTTTACAACTGATGAACAATGTAAAGAAGCAGTCAGGAATACAAACACAATTTTAGGCTGCATTTACAGACACATCAGGAGTAGAGTCAAGAGAGTTCTTATACCACTATATACTTCCTTGGCACAACCTCATCTGTGATATTGTGTACAGTTTTGATCCTGATAGTTCCAGACTGTGCCAGACAGGCTAGATACTCAATGTTTCTGACCCTGTCCACAATACCAATCAGCCTGCCACAGAGATTTACCCTTCTGACTCTTATCTTTGGGCAGAATAACATTCCCAGTCCCCAGAACACTGCATCGGAGGGGCATAGTTCTTGAAGACTAAGAATTCTCCACTTTGAATCTGTCAGAGCAGGTGCTGAGGATACTGAAAGTTTCCAAGAAACCAGCAACAAGGAAAGCATACTCCTCTTAGTGGAAGATATTCTTATACTAGTGTGCTCAAGGAAAATAATCCCAATGTAGGCAGGGCTGCCTACAGTTCTGGATTAACTGGTACCTTTACAGTAATTAGGTGTGAGACCCTCAACCCTTAATCCTGAAGGTGCACCTGGCAGCTGTGTCAGCCCACATATCAGCAAGCAAAGACAAATGCTTGGCCTCACCATGTGTTTTTTAAAGGTCTCAGTCACCTTTATCCTCCTGTAAAGGACCCAGTCCCTCCATGGGATTTAAACATGATTCATCCAGCAGATGGAGGCTCCTTTTGAGTCTATAGTTACACGTGATTTAAAATATGTTACATTAAAATGTTTTCCTGATATCCATGACATCTGCCAGGAGGGTAAGTGAGTTGCAAGCCTTCTCTATAGATCCACACTACATAATCATCCACATGGTTAAGGTAGTCATGAGGACCAAAAGGATCCTAGGTGATAGGTTTAAATGCTTCATGGGCAAGTATTTAAACTATCCAAGAGGGGAGGCACTGGAAAGGAGCAGGGAAATCCTAGCCCCCCCAAAAAAGTCATGGTAGTAAGTACAGTAATCACCAATATAGAGATGTCGATAGGGATAGGGAGAAGGGCAGGGGTAAATGGAGAAAGTGACAAAGGCAAGAAGGACAGGGATGGGACAAAAAGGAGTAAGGTCATCAGAAAATGGAGGATAATGAATACCAATGCCCATAGCCTGGGCAACAAGCTCTCTGAACTGGTGGCCTTGATGGAAGAGGGATGCCTGGATATCATAGCGGTCACAGAAACATGGTACACAGCGAACCATGACTGGGATGTTAACATACCAGGGTACGTAACCTACAGGAGAGATGGAGAGGGGAGAAGAGGGGGAGGAGTAGCTCTCTATGTAAAGGAAGGTATACAAAAGAGTAAACAGGGAGGAGAAGAGGCACTGTAGGTCACCTTGGAGACTTGAAGTGGCACCACAATCTGCACAGGGGTTGTATACAGACCCCCAGGTCAGAGAGAGGGAATGGACAAGGATATGATAGATGGTATTCTTAGGATGGCAGAGAAAGGGGAGATACTGTTGATGGGAGACCTGAATATGCCAGATGTTAAATGGAGCACACTTGCTGTAGCCACATCCAAGAGCAGGGCCATTCTCGATGCCCTACAGGTGGCATGCCTCAGACAGCTAGTTTCAGAACCCACTCATGAGGGAGCAATCTTAGACCTCATACTCTCAAATGGGGACAGTAAGAGGATCTCAGACCTAGAATTGGGTTGCCATCTGGGAACAAGTGACCATCAAACAGTGTGGTTCACGTTAAACTCAGCTACAGAGTCAAGCCATACAAAAGTGAGGGTACTGGACTTCAAGAGGGCTGACTTTGGCAAGATGGGAGAGTGCCTCAGAAAAGCACTAGCAAACAGGCTAGAAGGAGAGGTGGAGCAACAATGTGGAATGATCAAAACTGCCATCACAGAGGCAACAAGCCTTTGTGTGAAGCAAATAAATAAATCAAAACAAAAGAAAAAGCCACTATGGTTCTCAAAAGAGGTGGCGGGGAAAGTCAGGGAGAAAAATATAGCATTTAGGAAGTATAAGGAAACACAGAAGAAGCAGGACAGAGAGCTGTACCAGTTAAGGCAGAAGGAAGCAGGGAGGGGAGGGAAGTCAGAATAGCAAAGGCCCAAACTGAGAAAAGGATAGCCAACTCAGTTAAGAAGGGGGATGAAATCTTTTATAGGTACATCAGGGAGCATAGAAAGATAAAGGGAGGGATAGTGAGGCTGAATAGAATGAACGGTGGGTGGGCAGAGAGGGATACTGAACGAATATTTCTGCTCAGTATTCACAAAAGAGGAGGGGGAGGTGCCTAATCCAATTAACAGAAGCATTCTGGAAAGGGGTCGATCCCAGTCCTTTCACAGAAGAAAGGGCTCTGAAAGAATTCCCAAAACTGAAGGTGGACAAAGCAATGGGGCCTGTTGAATTCATCCCAGAATTCTAAAAGAATTAAGGGAGAACTAGTGAAACCACTGACTACCCTTTTTAACAAATCATGGGAGGATGGTGTCATACCCGAGGACTGGAGGAAGGCAGATGTGATTCCCCTTCACAAAAGTGGGACTAAGACAGAGGCAGGAAACTACAGACCTGTCAGTTTGACATCTGTGGTAGGGAAAATGATGGAATCTCTTCTGAAGGAAAGAATTTTGAGTACCTAGAGGCCAGTGGGGCACAGGACCCAAGGCAGCATGGGTTCACAGCAGGAAGGTCATGTCAGACAAATCTAATTGATTTCTTTGACTGGGTGACCAGAGTAGTAGACCAGGGAGTGGCTGTGGACATGGCCTACCTAGACTTTAGCAAGGCATTTGACACAGTCCCACACAAAAGATTAATAGTCAAATTAACCAGCCTGGGAGTGGGTCCCAGGGTGGTAGCCTGGATAAAACATTGGCTGGACAACTGAACACAGAAGGTAATTGTAAATGGAGTCCACTGAAGAAAGAGGGGTTACTAGTGGGGTACCGCAGGGTTCAGTACTGGGTCCAGTCCTTTTTAATGTCTTTATAAGTGACATTGCAGAGGGACTGGAAGGGAAAGTATGCCTCTTTGCAGAAGACACGAAGATCTGCAACAGTGTTGATACACAAGGAGGCGTGGAAAGGATGAGAAGGGTCTTGGCAAGGTTGGAGGAATGGTCAGAAGTATGGCAGTTAGGATTCAATGCAAAGAAGTGCAAAATAATGCACCTGGGAAGCAAAAACCCAGGGGAAGATTACACAATGGGGGGTAATAACAAACGCAAAAAAGGAAAGGGACCTGGGGGTAATCATATCAGATGACCTTAAGGTTAGTAAGCAATGTGAGAAGGCAGTAGGGAGAGCTGGGGGTATACTGGGATGCATAGGGAGAGGCATGACCAGCAGAAAACAGGAAGTTGTTATCCCTCTGTACAGACAGTTGGTGAGACCCCATCTGGAGTACTGCATCCAGTTCTCGAGACCCCATCTCCGCAAGTACATAGACAGGATAGAGGCAGTCCAGAAGAGGATGACTAGAATGGTGCAGGGTCTGCAAGAGAAGCCATATGAGGAGAGACTAAAAGAGCTTAATATGCATACCCTTGAGGAAAGGAGGGAGAAGGGGGACATGATAGAAATGTTTAAGTACCTCGGTGGAGTCAACAAAGTCCAAGAGGGTAGCATCTTTCAGAAAAAGAAACATGCAAGAACAAGGGGATACAATTTTAAGATGGGGGGGCGGTTCAGGGGCAATGTGAGGAAGTATTTTTTCACAAAGAGGGTAGTGGATGCATGGAACAGCCTTCCTGAGGAGGTTATGGGGTCTAAAACTGTGGGAGAATTCAAGAATACATGGGACAGACATAAGGCTATTTTTGTGGGGGGTAGGAAGAAATAGGCTGTTGGTTGACTAGGATCTGTGACTTATCCTGTAGGTAGGGAAATGGGCAGACTAGGTGGGCCAAGTGGTCCTTATCTGCCGTCAAAGTCTATGTTTCTATATGTTAAGTTCCTACCTAAGGTGGTGTCAGATTTCCACTTAAACAAATCAGTTACCTTTTCTGGAACACTCCAGTACAGGTGAGCAAAAATTGTACTTTGTGGATGTTAAGAGGGCTCCAGGTCACTACATGGACCAGACAAGGGCTGTCAGGTCCCAGAACACTCAACGTTTCGTTACCTGTGGAGAGGTTGCTAAATGTAAGCCAGCAACTAGGAGAACTATTATTGGATAGTCTCCTGCATACAGTTCTTTTATGAAAACACTGATAAGGTACCCCCCACCGGAGGCCTACAGTACAAGCACATTTCACAAATGGAACCTCTGCCTCTGTGGCAGCCACAAAGGGCATCCCCCTCAAGAAATCTCTAAAACACCTGCTTTGAACATACAGTCCAGAAGGGACGCTCGTTTTTGAACTGCTGTCTTGCAGAACCTTTTTCCTAAATAGGTTTTACACCCATCCTTTCAAGGTACTGTTAGTGAGTCTTACATTTGTAAGGCATTTCACTGATGGATTCCTGTTGTTTTAAGAAATGGTTACTCACCATTGTAATGTTGCTTTTCCTCAGGGATCCATCAACCCTGCCATACCTTCTAGAACCTGAAAATAGGTTTGCACAAGCATCTTAAGGTTGCTTGATCATTGCTTTTTGAAATTCCTCAACAACTGTTAAAATGTGATAATTTTAATTTTACATATTGTCTGCTTCAAGCTGGTTGGATTCTTCAGTACCTGAATAAAATTTAAACAAAGTTGCCATTTAGCTAGTTTTAGCGCTCACTGCTCCCCTGGATATAGAAACAAATCTGACATTATAGCAGCAGGGGGAATCTGACCACAGTGCAGTTTGAACTTGCATTCCAAATTCTTAAATTAGGATAAAGTTCTGTCTAGGGGGCATCATACTCTGGTGGGATGATGCCATTTGTAAGGTTCACTGATGGATCCCTGAGAAGAAACACCATTACTAAAGTGAGCAATTTTTTTATTTAACCTGAGGGAGAACTATCAGTACTTGAATGAAATGTGCAATGCAGTATTCAGTTTGCTTCAGGACAAAGAGCAGTAATTGATAGTTTTAGCTCACTTTACTTGTTTATCACATGACATGCTCACCTGATATGGTGAAATATCAAGATCACTGTCCTGACATTTACATTATCTTTCAGACACTTTATTCCTGATGTTGGCAGCATGAGTTTGTAGTGTGTTATATCTGCATGTGTTTGTCATCATAAATGTCATTTAAATAAAAAAAAATAATCTATCCCGTCACCCTCTTTGCCATATATAGGAGGCTGTTTGGTGACTGATAAAGAAACAGAGCAGCCTAGAGTTCAGACCCAAAGTGGTGAATTGGGTTAGATGCTGGTTAACTGATAGGGGACACAAGGTGGTGGTAACTAGCAATCATGCAAATGATGTAGAATTGAACAGTGGCTGCCACAGGGCTCAGTATTGAGACTTGTCCTATTCAAAGTCTTCATAAGTGACATTGCTGAGGAACTGGAAGGGATGCTTTGCCTTTTTGCAAATGAAACCAAAACCTGCAATATGGTGGACACCAAGAAGGGGATAGAGAGAATGTGAAGGGTTCTTGGGAAACTTGAGGAGTGTTCAAGAGCATGACAGTTGAGGCTCAATACCAAAAAGTGCAAAGTCATGCACCTAGGACATAGGAACCCAGGTGCTGAGTATAAGATGAGGTGAGGCACTAATAATCCATAAACAGGAGAGGGACCTTGGGGTTAGCATGTTGGATGACCTCAATAGTGTAGGGCAGTGTGACAAAGTAGTGGGCAGGGTTAGTGGAATGCTGGAGTGCATAGGCAGGGGTATTGGGTGCATTAGTTCATCCTATCTAGGTGGTGTGTCTATGCGGTTCCCCCAGGATGTTATTAGTACCCTAGAGTCACCTATAGAGGTGTTGTGTTGAAGCAGCCTCCCAGAATCCCAACTGCCAGGGTCTCCATCTCTGGGAGTACCCAATTACTATCAGCATCCAGGGTTCTGGATCCCATAGCCATAGTGGGGTTCCCTGTGTCTAGCTGCTGTTGCTCTTATGTGCAACTCTTGAGGGGAACCATTTTTCTTTATCTGCTGAAATACACTACCCAATATTGTGCTGATACCTGTGTAATCCTAAACTGAATCTGTTAATTAGTTTCATGCACCTCTATGTGGGACTTCAGCTTCCCTTTTCTGTATGTAGTACCATTGCAAAAATGTTACTAGCAATACCGATACCTCTGAGCCAACTACTTACTGAAAGGCGCTATGAATATACAAAGCCAACAGAAGCAGATGTTGCCTATTCCTTAGAAAGTGGGATGTGCCCCATTATCCTTCATTAATCCATCACAATCTGGGTTTAGACCAGCCCATAGCACCACATCAGCACTAGCTTCCATCACAAATGATTGGTTCCTTGCTTTGGATAAAAGAAAAGTCACAGGGGCCATATTCCTGGACCTCAGTAAAGCCTTCGACACTGTCAACCACACTTTGCTCCTCAAAATGCTAAGTTGGCATGGCATTACTGGTTTGGCACAGTCTTGGTTCAACAGCTACCTGACAAATAGGCTACAACAGGTAAAAGGTAATGGATCCCTTTCCCAGCTTCTCCCACTCAAGAGAGGATTCCCGCAAGGCTCAATACTTGGACCTCTCCTTTTCATGATTTACATTAATACAATCAGAAACAACATCAGCAAAGCAAAATTACACCTGTTCGCAGATGATGCAGTTATATATATATCCAAACCCTCAGTGACCAAAGCACGTACAGAGCTCCAGTCCGAGTTTGACCTTCTACAACTCAGCCTGACACAATCCAAACTCCTCTTAAATGCTAAGAAAACAAAAGTTATGTATTTCCACTCCAACCATATGTCCTCCATCATGAATGCTTTGGAATCCCTACCTCCCATCAATACTCTTCTTAATGACAACTTCAAAGTGGTCAATACTTTTAAATACCTGGGCTGTGACCTTGATCAACATCTAACGTTCTCAGCTCACATTGCCTCTCTTGCAAATAAACTCTGACAAAGACTTGGCTTCTTCTACAGAAACAAATCCCTGTTGCCTACTGAAGCCTAGAAATGACCGGTCCAAACCAGTTTCATCCCACTCTTGGACTATGCTGATATAGTATACGCTCACTGTCTTGAATCTCTGCTACACCAGTTAGATAAACTTTACCATCAAGCAATTTGGATCCATGACGCCGCATCGACAATTTTATGTAGACACGATGTTACCCTGACACCACTACACTTGACTGCAATTGTGGTAGGGAAGGTGTCGGCATGTGCATACTTCTTGTTTTGTGGGGAGCTGTGCCCTGCACCCCCTCCATGCAGGGGCTGTGTCCCCTGCACCCCCTGTTTTGGATTCTCAACTCTGAGATGGAGCTGAGCCAGGGATGGGGTGCAGGACCTTGGGAAAGGGTGCTGGGGTACCAGGTGGATTTTACAGTGACGTGGCGATGTTGTCGGTATCAACCACGTCACTGTAAAGTTGTCACTGTGGTGATGGTATACCAAGCAATTCGATTAATTTCTAATGCCCACCGGCATACACATCATTGTGATCTGTATGCCTCCTTAGGGAGGACCTCTTTAGTGATCAGGTGTTCTATCCACTCCCTAACCTGACTCTACAAAGCACTTCTGTGTAAACTCCCCCCATACATCTCTAATCTCTTTTGGTGGTCTACCTGCTTATATCCCCTACACAGTAATTTGTATATTATGCTACATTTGCCAAGCTCTCGCTCCTGTTTTGGAGATATGGCCCTAAGTCGTGTACTACTGGCTGCCTGGAACAAAGCCCAGGCTAAACTCAAGCTTCAACATCTAATTACCCTGCATAGCTTCAAAAAATGTGCTACCAGCTGTTTATCCGACACATGCACTTGTCACTGGTTAAGACCCAGTTACTCTAAACCTTATACCTCTTTCCATTTCTGACCCTGCATCTCCCTCACCTTCCAACTCTCACCCATCCTCCTTCACATTATCCATTCTCCGCATTCTATTTTCTTCCAATCTCCCTTCTTACCTGCTTTCTACCTCATTGCCCTACTCTGTCTACTGCCTCTCTACTTACAGTTGACTCTTGCTATATCCTGCAACCCGGTTTTGTGACTACCTTGTGTTTGACCATATATCACTCCTTAGTTCTATTGCATGGAAGTTCACTTGTATATAACATTGACTGCATATAGATATACACAGATGCTGAGTGTTTCTTCATATATTCTGTATAATGTTACCTAGATTTACTATGTGCAGTATATGCCTTCTTTACATTTTCTTATGTATATGACATCTGCTAAGGACCTCATTGTAAATGAGCCTGCTCAAAGGAGTATTTTCCTGCCAGTAAACTGAACTGAACCCTTGGTGATCCTGCATGGCCAATCAGCTCCCGAGGCCCCCAACCAAAGTCCGTCCCCTCAGTGCAACAAAGCCTGGCAACAATAGCGGAGTTTTACAACATCTTTCTTAGCATTTCTGTCACCAGAGTCATTCCGAAGCCCCACTCCCTCAAGAAGAAATCCCTGAGACTGAGACATTGCCTGTGGGACAAAAGAAGCCTTATACTAATCCTTCTCTTATTGTTCAGCAATATCCACCCAATCCCTGGCCCAACAGGTAACCATAGAACAGGAGATGGTTGCAACGGGAAGCTAAAAATAGTCTCCCTAAACAGTGTTAGCCTCTTTTCACAATTTGTTCAGTTTGAAACCTAGGCTACATTGGTACAAACAGATGTAATATCCCTGACTGAAACCTGGCTCATCCCATAAACTTCTGATGCTGCTATTTCCCTTCCAGGATTTAAGCCTTTTAGAGATGACCAGTTGGGCAAGCATGGAGGGAGCTGACTAATCTACATAAGGTCAGACTTGCAAAGTTCCAAACTAGAAATTAATGGCTTGACTAGTGATTGCAAATGCCTAGCAGTTAAACTCCAGTTGGGGAGGTGACACAAATCATTTATCCTTATAACAATCTACATTTCACCTGGAAAACACCAAATGGGCTTCAAGTTCTTCTCTAGCCATTTCAAGCACATTAATCAAAACTGAGAAATGATTCTCACTGGGGACTTCAACATCAATTTTTTTGTTTATTCTTTGGTAACCGGGTAAGGCCTACTAGGCACAAGTGCCTGTTTTCAGGGGTGATCTGGGAGCATTGAGAAGGTTAAGTGACTTGCTCAGAATCGCACAGTATTCAAGTGGAGGTTGTGGGAATCAAACCCAGGTCTGTCTGTTGGATGTACCAAGCTTGTTCACAGCTCATAGCTCTAACCTCTAGGCTATACTGCCAGCCCAATTGGACTTCCAAAACTGGCATAGGCCATATGGAAATGGTTGCCAGCCTTTTTCTCTCCCAATTGGTTACAGAAAGCACAACAGGCAACTATAAAACTGGCACCAGGACCCTAACTGACTGGATTCTGGCTACCCACCCTGACAAGGTCATAGAGGTCAGAATACTAATAGACACTATTAGGGACCTCTCTCCAGTTCAGTACATGTACTGTATTCAGTTAAACAGTCTACACCCCTTCCCCACTTTACCACCAGCCATGTCCTAAGCAAATACAAAGTTTCTAACTTTAAATCACACTTGACACACAATCAGTTGGAGCTACCTGGATGACACCCCTAACATTGATACTGGTCTTGACTTCTTAAAAACAGAGCTCACTGCAGCCTGTGACAACTGTGCCCCTCTCGAAAAGCTTAAGGTGTGAGATACTCCATCAGGTTGGATCTTCCCTGAACTCCTGGCCCTCATGAGAGAAAGAGAGTACCTGTGGTCACTGGTGGGAGAAACCAGTTTACCAGGGCACCTACAAAAGTACAGGGATGCCTGAAATAGCTGCACAGGAAGGCATAGGCTTACTAAATCTGACTACTCCAAGACCCAGTAAACCCAAAAGTGGAGCAATGAGAAACATTCTGAGAGAACATCTCAGAGTTCCTGGGTAAGGTGAAAAACTGCCCTCTAAAATGCTCGAAACTGATGGGACAGAGATACTGGACCCAACAGAGGTTGCAAACAAATTCAGTATAGCCTTTACTGACCTATGTTCAGTCATCCCACCTAATCCCAACCAGGTGTCCCAAGGTGGTGATGCAATACCTTCTACATACGAGACCCAGAACCAGGTTATACAAAATTCTATTTCAAGCCTGTCTTTACTAAAGATACCCTGAAGTACATCAAAATGGTACTTGGCAAAACAAGGACGAGGAGATATGCTCGATATGAAGTTGCTAGCCCTGACTCTTCAGGAACTTGCCGACTACATGCAGTATCTAAAATGCTAATTTTTTCCCTATGGCACTCCCAGTTCCTGGGGATATGGGAAACTGTGCTGGTCATGTCAGAATTTAAAAATGGTGACCACTCCAACCTTGCTAACTGCAGCTTGTGTAGAATTATTTTGTTATAAATGTTATCTCTGTAGCTCTTCCATCTTAATTCTGTATTTGCCAAATATCCTCAGCAGCTCTGCACTGCCCCCCAAACAAAAGCACTACAGATGCCCATACAAGCTTAATAGTGTCTGTAATAAGCAATGTTTCTGTCTATTATAACCAGAGAAAAATGCATTGGATTTGATATATTTGGTTTGGAAGATCAGTTTTTGTCCACTATAACCGACTGTCCATTATAACAGTGTCCATTATAAGTGGAATGCACTGTATCTAAAATGCTCAGTTTTTCCCTGTGGGAACCTGTGCTGGTCATGTCGGCATTTAAAAATGGTGACCACTCTAACCTTGTTAACTGCAGGCCAACATCAATCCTCTCACCTTTGCACCTTTGTCCAAGGCCATGAAGAGGACTGTGTCAGACTAACTTGTCACTTACCAGGAAAAATATGATATTCAGTGTGCAGAGCAACATGAATTCAGAAAGTTTCATGGCACCGGTACTGCTCAGGTAGAATACTCCAGCTACTTGCATGAGGCCCTTGACAATGGTTACCTGTTCGGGGCCATCTATATCAACCTGACAAAGATCTTTGACCTTGTCAACAACAAGCTACTGCTTGACAAGCTCCTCTTCCTTGGTCTGTCAGAAGACACAGCAACCTGATTTTGAAGTTAACTCACCAACCACTCCCAGCATGGAAAGAGCAATGGATTTCTATCCTATGACAGTAGTGTTTCAATACGTGTGCCCCAGGGATCTATTGTCTCCCTCCTATTTGGTATGTTCATCGTCAGCCTACCAGAGGCCTGTGAGTCTGCCAGGGTACTCCTATATGCAGACAATGCTGCCATTTACACCTGCTATGCAGATCTTGGTAACACAGTCTGCAAGAGAAGCCATACAAGAAGAGGCGAAAGGAGCTTAATATGTATACCCTTGAAGAAAGGAGGGAGGGGGGGACATGATAGAAATGTTTAAGTACCTCAGTGGAATCACAAAGTCCAAGAGGGTAGCATCTTTCAGAAAAAGAGATGTGCAAGAACAAGGGGACACAATTTGAAGATAGAGGGGGAGATGGCTCAGGGGCAATGTGAGGAAGTATTTTTTCATCACAGAGAGGGTGGTGGACACATGGAACAGCCTTTCTGAGGAGGTTGTGGGGTCTAAAACTGTAGGAGGATTCAAGAATGCATGGGACAGACATAAGGCAATTTTTGTGGGGGGTAGGAAGAAATAGGCTGTTGGTTAAATAGGATCTGCAGCTTATCCTCTAGATAGGGAAATGGGCAGACTAGGTGGACCAAGCGGTCCTTATCTGCCATCAAAGTCTATGTTTCTATGTATCACTGATGACCTCCAGGGCAAGTTTAAATCAATAGAAAAATGGTTCACTAACAACAAATGTGTCCCTAATTACAAAACAAAACAAACAAACAAAAAAAACTATGCTCTTTACAGGCCCACAACTGAAAAAGGGTTCCCACTGGTCATCCTCAACATTTTCAACATAGTCTTTTTATGACCCCACTTCATGAACCTGGTAGGTAAAATTTTTCAAATCCACCCCTAAAGGTGAGTTCATAGAGTGATGGTGAATTCACCTTTCAGGATGGATTTGAAAAATGTCACCTTTCTTGTTCATGAGGTGGGGTCCAAAAATGCCATGTTAAAAATTTGGTGATAAAATATTAAAACATGAGTAAAAATTCAAAATACATTGACTGCACTTACCTTGTTTCTTCAGTTCTCAGCTGGCAATGTAGAAAGCTGTGCTTTGTTGCAGAGTGGTGGTGAACCATTTCTAGGTTACTAAAAAAGGACTATGGGGAACTTTATTTACAGGTGCAAAGGTGACATTGGGCACTGGGCATCCCAGTGTCACAGATGTATGATGGCACTGGAGGTGGGCACCCCAGTGCCAGCACACATGAAGTGGGTAGTGGCACACATCATGGTGGGGTGATTACATTACAGCTGCAATATGGTAGCACCGGGGTGGGAACCCTGGTTTCTACAAACATGAAGTGGATGGGGGATGCTACATGGGAGATGATTATATTACAAATGCCTGCTCATTGGTCTCAGTAGAGTGATCCGTGAGGCTGATAGTGAGGTTACACAGCTGCTTGCTGAGTGATGTAATGCAGATGAAAGCATCAAGCCACTCCCTCATAGGAAGAGCTTGATCCTTTCAACTGTTGTAGAAGACATTTCCGCCCTGCAAGCACTGAACAGCATCATGATTATCCTGAACAGCAAGGGACTCAACAGTGACACATCTCTGAAATGCAGTTCTTGTAACAAGATCATTGCTGTGCATTGGCATGCAGTCATAAAACTATATTCAGCAGTAGGAGGGAGGTGGCATTACTACTATATTGCTCGCTGTTGAAACCCCACCTGTAGTACTGTGTCCAGTTTTGGAGGCCACACCTCAGAAAGGACATAGACAGGATGGAGGCTGTCCAGAGGCGGCAACTGAAATGGTACTAGAGTTGCACTAGAAGCCCTACAAGGAGAGACTAAAAGATCTCAACATGTACACATTGGAAGAGACGAGAGGAGAGTAAGAGGTGATGCGATATAGACTACAAGTACCTTACTAGGAAAAACAAGGTGCAGGAGTGGAGTCGCCTTTTTTTCATTATATTTTTATTGAGATTTTGCAATAGTAGTAAAAGAGGTAACACAAGCTGTGCAACCAACTTTTTGTCACTATTCCATATACATTACATAGATCTCCAGATGGGACATTCACACATTACAATTACATTAGAGTTTGCTTGCTAACCATTTGGGTCACCTGTTCTGATATTATACAATTATTTGCACTGTCCAACCCCTTCATTCACCCATGCAATGTAAGCTCATTTTTAATAAAAGAGGTAGCAAGATAAAGAAGATAGACAATAGGTGAAGTCTCATTTAAATGAGAAGGGAAACCAGCACCAGGTGGCATGCAATGAAACTGAAGGGGGAAATTTCAGAGAGATGTAAGGAAATATTTCTTCACTGACAGGGTAGTAGATGCTTGAAACAGACTGCCAGCAGAACTGATGGAGGTGAAAACAGTGGGGGACTTCAAGCATGCATGGATTAAACATAGGGATGTATTAGAAAGTAGGCAGGAAGGGTTGCTGGAGACCAATTAGGGCCTGTGGAGACAGATAAGGCAGAGGAAAACCTGGACAGACTGGGTCACCCAAACAGTCCTTTTCTGCCAATAAATTATATGTTTTTACTGTATGTTTCTATGTAGCCCACCCCCTCTCACCACACTATGTTTTTTAAACTGAAGCTCCCCCCAAGCCCCCATAGCCCTCACTTCTTTCCTTCCCCACCTACCCAATGATGTTTCATTAGTCAGTCACAGGTTCATTTACTCATGCAAGCTAAAGCATGTTCCTACTCAGCTCCCCTACCCCTCTCTACTTCTGATCACAACACCCGTGTCCTTTGTTTATTTATTTATTTAAGCATTTAGCCAGGAAGGCATGCTGAGCAGGCTACTGTTAGTTTCCAGATGCGTCATTTTATACCCTCTTGCCAGACAATACCCATTCCTCACCTCCAAAGCCCCCAAAGCCCTTTTTACACTTATGATATAGCCTGTAAATAAAAGTCCCCCTTTGGAGCGAGCTTGTCCTCACTCATCAAGTCTGTGATAAGAATGAATGGTGTGTGATGTCAGTCCTAGTAGTAATACCTGATTTGCTTTGTAGGTCGAGGGACAAAACTCATAGGTGACTGTCTTACACTTCCAAATTTGGATTAAGAAATGTAATATAACCGAAACCCTGAGTCCTTTAATATATAGAATAAAGTATGCGGTGGGGTATGTAAAATTAAAGTTTTACACACCACCCCATATTTTAGTTTATATAATTGCAGGGTATTGTTTTTTCACCACAGCAATTATATAAAATAAGACAACATTTCTGTGCAGCAACACCACTGTCCGATTGGGTTTCAATGGGTTTCGTTGGATGTGGCTCTTGAAGAAAACTTTTGTTTTTATAAGGTTCCTCTGTTTTTTTGTGTGCTTTTAAAAAAAAATTGACTTATCATGGAGTCCAAGTTCCCATGTAAGCTCCAGCAGTAAGTCAGCATCCAGCAGTGAGGGAAGGGAGATGGTGCCACCAGAGCATGCACAGGATGAGGGGAACCCAGTGCATGTTTGCCATTACAAATATGCCTTTATAATGGCATATTACACTATGGGTTTCTCTATTGAAAAAAACAATACCCAGTTATTAGTTAAGCAAAAAGCCACGAGAGGGTGTGGGTTATCGGGAGATCTACCATGGCTGGCGTGGTTTGCCCACGAGGCACAGCCGAGTGGGTAAATCCCCGCCAGCCATGGTAAATCCCCCGATAACCCACATCCCCTGAGTGGCTTACTGAGATTATACAAGGGATTGGAAGCAAAAAATTCAAAAAAAGAGCAATAAATAGTTTATATTTATTTTTAAATGTGTTTTTCTTGGCTCTTTAGTGTGGTAACCTTCCTGTGTTAGTTAAATAGTCCATTATTGCGATCTAAAATGGGTGTTATCCGTTAGTTATCTCACAACAGAGAGAGACACAGAGAGAGATATATTTCATTTTTAAGTCTGCAGTCTTTTTTTTTGTTTTAGGTTATGAGTGAATGTAGCACGATGTGAACGTTTATAGACTTTGTAGATGGCTGCAAAAGAGGGAGCTGTAATGGAGAGCTAGGGATAGATCAGGCAGGTGCAGTTTAGAGAGCGAGAGAGAGACTGTGAAGTTTCATTTTTGTTCATCGAGGGAGAGAGACAGAGAAAGAGCAGTGCGAAAATTTTTTAGTTGCTGCTCACATAGAGAAAGAGAGGAGGCCAGGTTTCAGTTTTTATTTTTTTCTACAGTTTGTGTGTCTCAGATTTCGGAAGATGTTGCTTGCAGGTGTCGGGTTGCAGCACATAGACATTGTGATGTGTTCAGCGCAGAGACTGGGCAGAGTGGGGCATCAGAGATAATGTTTTTTTGTTGAGTTTCTGGTTATGCAGCGAAAATGGTGTTGAGGGGAATTTATTAGAGGGAATTTTTCTGGCTGTTCCATTTTTTCTAATGAATTATGGGAAACACAGGTTGCATAGGTAGAGGGCTAGTTAGTACACCAACGTTTATTGAGAAAATGAAGATGGCGGCTCGGAATGATTTTTTAAATTTATTTTATTATTGAGATGTGGCTGGCTGGCACCTTTTGCGGTGATTATCAGTAGATAATCAATGGAGGTAAGGTGCCAGCCTGCCTATCGGATTGGTCAGTGTCCGTGGTCCATTGTATAATCAGTTATTACACACGTGCACTCTGGTTCAGAGCAGAACAAGTTAGCTGCACTTTATCCAGTATGCTATTACTCTGCTGCCTACCAAGAATTTGAAGTTGAGCTGCTATACTTGTATATTCCTACAGAGAACTGCATACAATATTGCATAAAACATTCATGTGCAAAGCCAAGAATCTATCTATAACTACACAACTTGCATTTGATCTGATTGGCCACAAAAAAAAAAAAATTTTTGGAGAGGGGGTGTTTAAAACTGATGAAGACTACCAATATTTGCTAGCCATACAGTTTGCTGTCCTATTCCCAAGAAGGCTTGTTCACTGTGCTAACACTGGGAACCTTGCATTGTCCTTCTCCAATAATATCCAGGTGTCCAGTGTCACCCCTCCTTTCCTTTTCCAATGCCTTCCTGGTGGAGTCCAGTGTAAAGTAAACACCTTTCTCCTTTGCCTGTCCCTTTTCAAGTAGTCTACCTAATGACACACCTTGTGTAATGACACCCATCCCAGTCTTTTTATGAGTTCTCATTGGTGTCCATACCACCTTTAACTTCCCTCTCCATGACACTGTCCAAGTACTCCCTGGTGTTTTCATCTGCCATAGAGTGTTTGGAAAGGGACAGGGAGAGAGAGGTAACATGGACACTAGGGGGCACACTGAAAATGGGTACCAGGTCAAAAGAGTGCACCAAGAAGAGTGCTGCAAGAAACACACTGTGTAAAACATTAAGGGATTTAGAGCAAATAGTGATAAGGTACTACTGCTCCCCCGTCACTTGGCATGTTTCCTGAAGAGGGCTGAAGTTGCCGTGTGTTGGGGTGGATTGCCGAGCCACTCCTGTGATGGAGTGGCTAGGGCACCAGCACAAGGCATGGCAGGAGGCCTCGGATCACTGTTCAGTTCCCACCAGGTCTTCTTCCTGCTACAAAATGTTTTGTCATGGAAACAAGTAATTTCCCCCCTCCTGACATTCTCCCCATCCCCAAAGTCCATGATACCCTGGAGTTAATTATATTAAGTCCGGGGGGGGGGGGCAAAGACCCCACATCAGGGAGGGGAGCCCTATGCATAAAGAAACAATTTCCATTTGTTTTGCTGGGGCTGCACTGTTGCCGACAGGTCGCTGTATTACCCAGCACTGTTTCAGACAGTGCTCTTTTGCTTGCAGCATTTATTACTGCACAGTTTTTGCATGCGGTGATATGACCCTTTGCCCTGAAAGTGACATGGACAGGTGCTCTTCACACTGAGTGTGCCAACAAAATATTTGGAAAGAGAGAGTCAGAGGATAAAGATGTTTACACCAGATACTATCCTGATGATATTGAAAAGGGTTGGAGGGAAGGTACTGGTCACTAAGGCATAATTGCAGAGGGGTGATGCAAGGTGCAATGACAGTACCCTAGAGTTCATGGACTAAATAGGAATGCCACTCACTGTACTTGAGGGCGTGAAGGGTAATTGCCATGGAAGGGAGAGAGGGGTAGTGCTAAACGGTAAAAGAACATGCTAAACATGTTTTCCATACAATTTGTTAATGATAATCAGTCAGTTTTTGTTGTGGCTGTATTACTGATCTCACTGTATAAGCCTCCAGATGGTCTTCTCATGAAGAGTATCTGAAGCTTCTTCATCTGTGTGTTGTCATAGTCTGGAATCATTTGCATTCCTGTGGTTTCATAGCCATCACTTGGCAGTGGAGTCAGATTCCCAATGACTTAGTAGAGGCCTCAAGAGATTCATAGCCATCAAACTGGAGATGTGCTTAACCATCAAATGATTCAGAGTCATAGTACAAATGTTATTCATTTCACTAAATCCTCTTTCTGCTTCTGACACACTTATTGGTATTGCTTTGATGATGTTCTTCGGCCTCTGTACTGATGGTGACATTTTGTTACCAGAGCTGTCCATAAGGTCTGGAAGTCATGAATGGGAACTGGAATTTTTAGAGTTTTGCAAAGTCTTTTTAAACAGTTTTCACCTTCAAGTCATTGGCATTCAGTATCCTAGGGCCATTTTGATGGATACAAAACATTAAGTTCTTAAACTAGATCTATGTATGATTCCATACTTGCAGTTTTGTTTTGTAAAGACAAGTCTGGTGTTAACTGTTGACCAAGCCTGGATGTCATACTAGCTATGAAACTTTGATAGAATTGATCATACACCCTTTAGCATGGGCAAGGAGTTCTATACCTTGAAATGAAGTAATGCATTCAACTGTCTTTTCATATGAACCCTTTTCTTCTTTTTTCTGGCCCAGTGCTCGAATGCTCCTTTGAAGTGCTTTGTTTCTGTAAAGAAACATTTCTTGGTGAGGCTTAAGTCCTCATGAATCAAGTTACATAAGATTTTCTTAGATAACAATTTAATACAGTTTGCTGTGCCCTGTCCCGACTGTTTGCTGCAGCTGCCTTTGAAAAATGAGCATGTAGTGCCCCAGATGATTTTCATACAACATTCACAGCTTGTGCATTACAAGCTACCCATCATAGACCAAAATCCTACCAATCTTTTTGACTTTCAACTTCGAGTTCTGCAGCAACTACTTTTAATTCATGAACATTTTTTGGGGACTGACTGTAGCCTCAACAGATTTTATCAATACATATTTGAAAGCAATTGTGCTTTACAGCATCATCAATGTCCAGATGAATCCTATAGGTTAAACAGTGTCACACTGCAATACCAGGATAGTTTGAAGAAGGATGAGCAGCTACCCCACTTTTTGCTCCTACCATGCAGATAGCTTCATCACAGAAGAAACTGATCAGATGTTGTAGCAAGTAATTGTGATTAAGCCATATTTTTGTAAGCCGTTAAGCAGAGTTTCCACAGTGTTTGCAACATCGGTGCCAGGCAGTTCCATGAGGTCTAAAAACTGCATTCCTGGATTTGCATCTTGGACTTCATGTTATATATACATAGAGATCCATGGCATTCTTTTTTATTTTTTATAATTTTTATTTTTATTTTTCTGCAGTTTCTTGTTATTTCTTTTTATTCATTGAAAATGTAATTTTACTTCTCATTATCACATTTACATTCATAAACTACCTCAAAATGACCTAATACACTAGAATTCACATTCCTAGGATACTACATTGTATTATGCAATATTCTGTTATGATCTTGAAAGGTTTTGTGAATGAAAGAATTCCACTGTCATTTCCTTGTGGACCATCTCTGTGGTTACAACAGAGCCTAAACAACAACTGCTGCAAGCATTTATTGAGCTTTTGCCCCCCTTAAAAATCATTTTTTTCACTTTATTCATGTGTTTGTTTTTGTTTAATTCTTCTTATATGTTGAATGTCTCGTTATTTCTTTTTATACCTTGAATTTCTTGTTATTTCTTATTTAAGAAAAACACGGGACTCTATATAAACGCAACCAACACACAGCTGTTTAAAATTGTTGTTGATTCATCAATAAACAGTGACACTTTTGAATTATATGCTATAATATTTTTTTAGATAATATTTGGGGGCTATCTTCTGCTATGTGATCGACAATATGAGTTGCACTAAATTGTGAGTGAAGACAAACACCCATTTCTAGACCATTTTTATGTTGTATATTAATGAAATCTTCAACACTGGATAATTGTTTTAAGTGGGGCAAGCAGTAGACTGAATTAAAAATGCAGCTTGTTGCCCCAAACATAAATTTTATTTATTTTTATTTAGTTTTTGTTGACCGGGTATGCGCAGAAAACAAATTCTGCCTATTTTCAGGCATGACAGCAGATAAATGCCAACTGACCTTGAACCAGATTAAGCTGCCCCAGACCAGAAATCTAAAACAAAATAAATTGTTTTTTCTGTCCACAATGGACTACAATAGACAGGATTTAGTGATCTTTTGCAGGTTTTCTTAATTCAGTAGCAGATGCATGTGCTTTAGAACTGGTATGTTCATTGTTTTTTTTTTTTAAAGGGATGCCTGCTGACTTTTTTGTTTTGAGCATTTGGCTTAATAGAAACAGTCTTCCATTCAGGGGGTAATGTATCAATCCTACATATCTTGGAGTGCTCCCAATATCTTCATTTCACTACAAACTTTATACCCCAAACAGCCACTTTTTTTTTAAACAATCCAATCGTGTGTTGATTTACAAGTCTCTTTTTATTCATCTGACCAGCATGCTGGAAAAAATGGATCTTCAATTGAAGACAGACTACTGTTATTTTCATTGTTAGACAAGTATGGTCTTTTCAGATGTAGCTGTAGAAGTGCATATGGTACTATCAGTTATACCATCATCAGTGACTTCCAGCTCCTCCTCAAGCTAGTTTATGGGTTCTGAATGTGAATGTGAATTGGAAGTTTCAGCAGCTTCCAAACAGGCAGATTTTGAAAAGAAGAAAAATAAATTGTAGATTGTTGATGCTTGAATGCTGACATACAGTATTACTTTGCTAGACTGTATTCAGTATTTAACACAGGCACTGCTATGTTGCTTTACAGTAGACTTACATTGGGGTGTTACCAGCCAGGGCACTTCTGTGTGATATTAAGATTCAGATGACTTTATTTTGCAGAGCAGATTAGTGACCCGGAAAGGAAGTAATTCTGTTAGAAAAATGTCAAATTAAACCAAAAATGCAATTCACAGTTCATGATGTTTTCTTCTAATATTTTGTGACATTTTTGTGTCAATTTGTGGGACTGATCGTTAACATCTCAAATAAAGACATTCCACCACACAATGAGATGTTTTACTTGGATTCTTCTAACACCAACTTGTATGCATATATTAATGATCTGTCCTCATGTTTTGTTTTTCTTTCTCAGTGCTGTACTTGCCACATTCCTATGTCTCATCTGTTTAAAAAGTACCTTTCCTGCAATTATTTATCTGGCTACCAAATGAACAGTAGGCTTCTTTACCTGACTGGGAGTTCCTCTGTAGCAGTCTGAACATTTTTTGTTAATCCCCCTAAGGAAGGGAAGGGATCGTATTGGGCCCCTGAGAGAGCTAGCCACTCGATCCCTTCCACTTCTGACTACACCTCCTCACTTCCTTGTTTATGATGCCAATGTATCCTAGTGCATGGCGTGCTCCATGCAAGCCTAGGGAGCATGGTTTTAATGGTTTTTATTATTTAACCTGACTTGTAATATAAATCGGAGCCAGTATTCAAGTAACAAGAGCCTTATTACTTGAATACAGTCTCTGATTTATATTAGAATCAGGTTAAAATCGTAAAAATAACTTTAAAAACCACGCTCCATAGGCTTGCATGGAGCACATCCCCATACTAGGCATACATTGTCATCATAAAACAAGGAAGTGTGGGGATGGCATCAGCGATCAGGAAATAGAAGGGACTGGGTGACAAAATATGATCCCTTCTCTTTCTTAGGAGGCTTAACAAAAAATATTCAAACTGCTATGGAAGAACTCCCAGTCAGGTAACGGAGCCTTCTGTTCCTTTTGCAAAGCACCAAGAAAGGCGCTTTTTAATATTCACAGTGTTGCCTGCATTCAGAACATAACCTTTACTTACTTGTATTGTTCCTTTCTGTCCTTTGCCTCTTTGTCTAAATATTTGCACACTTCTGTCACAGACCAAGCACTTTTGGGCCACTTTAAGTTGTGAACATTTTTCAGTTAGTTGTTAATTGGTATTCACTTCACAAAGGGTTTTGTTCTGCTTCGTCTTTTTCTCATTTTTATGTTTGCTTGTGCATGCCTAGCCTACACTGCAAACATTTTGTTACAATGAAGCACATTTCAGAGGTGTGTCACTGTCATGTCAAATGCAGGTCAAGCTTCATTGGGCTTGTTGGTGACAGACCAATGACCAGGCAAGCTGAATATGATAGTGGTCATTATCCGATGGGTGGAAATTTCATATGGTTGAAAGGACTGAAGTCCTTCTATGAGAGAGTACTTCTGTCCTTTCATTCACATGAAGCCTGCTGCCAACTGACAGAGTGGCTTTACAACATTGTAGTTTCAAGCTGTGTCTCTTTTCTGTGTGTTTTGGCCCATACTCCCCACTATTTTCATGGTGTGTGTGTGCTGATTTCCTTCCCCACAAGTCTGACAAATAGGCACGTAATGCTTATCCCCTTTATTTGACTTCCCAGCTCCTGCCAACACTTGCTCTTACACCCCCAACTCTCCATGCTCCGGCTGACTCTCTATGAACCCCCTTACTGTTCACTCCAAGATTAGTGACTTGTTTTACTTAAAAAGGAGCCCTATAAGTCAATTGCATCTGCCAACGCTGATTGCAGTGTATGCAAGCCATGCTCTCAACAACTTCCACCCAACAAACAGTGCTCAGATACCAAGGATTGTGGGCTACATACATCAGTAAAGGTGAGCACATCAAATCATTAACTTCAGTATTAGTGCAAATAGTTTCTGTAAATGAAATGATTGCAAGCTGAATTAAAGAGAGGACCTCAGTAAGGCACAAAAAGAAGAAGTTGCCATTCCAGTAAATTATATTGCAAGAGGTCAAAGAAAGTTATAGTCTGTTTGCTTTTTTTGTTTGCTTTTTAAATCTGTTTATTGCATGAACACTTGCTATTACACCCCACTCCCATGCTCCTGCCTACTCTCTGTCTACTATCCATTCCAAGATGAGGGACTTGTTTTACTTAAAACAGAGCCATGTAACATAATTGCTTCTGCACACTCTAACTACTGTTTATTCAAGCCCTGCTCTCAAGAACTCCCACCTAACAAGCAGTGCTCAGATACTAAGGGTTGTGGGCTACATACATCACTCAGAGTTAGCACATCAAATCATTAACCTCAGTATTAGTGTGAATGAAATGACTGCAACCTGAATGTGAGAGACGGAGAACTTGATAAAGTACAGAAAAACAAGTTACCATTCCAGTAAGTTACATTGCAGGAGGTCAGATGAGGTCATAGTCAGTTGTTTTAAACTCTGTTTATTGCGTTTAATTCAATGACAACAAAAGATTCACAGCTGCTTCTCAGAATTTGTCCTGATCATTGCTGAGAAACAGAATCATAAAAACTGCAGGAAGCGTCATCTTGATCACATTCCCTTCCAACATCCACATTCTTTGTAGCTGACACACACACACACACACACACACACACACAAACACACACACAATAACAAAGGGTGCTCCATGCTAATCCCTAGACTTCAACACCAGTAGTGGACACCATCTGTACAAGTTGCTAGATAGGGGCTATGTGGACAGGCTGAAGTACTTCCCTGAAGTTGCTCTTGCAGCCTATTGCATAAACAATGTAAGCAGACACAATAAGCTCTTCAGAGTTTCCTTTTTATTCGGTTTAATAAGCAATATTCATGTCTGGCCCGGTGGTGCTGAGGGTTGAGGCGCTGGATGCCACACCTCACACTATGCTGGCGGCCCGGGTTCGGGAACGAGTCTGGGTCATCGGGGGTCAGCAGGGGAGGACAAGGATTGAGCATCAGGAGACATCTCTCCTAGTCCTGGGGTGGGCTGGGGAATCCACACCACACTGCGGTGACCCCTGGGGATGCCCAGGGGTACTGCTTGCGCTGGTGCGACTGGGGGGGGAGCACGGCAGACTTTGGCACAGATGTGCACAGACATCATTGCACGTCTGTGCTCCCAATTGGAGAAAAAAGTGGAAATGGCTGGGCATGACCGTGCAGCCTGATGGCTGCGCCCTGCGTCGCCGGGAGGACTTGCATGGAATTGTACTAGGGGGGTCTGGAGATGGTCTGGCTGGATAGGGTATGGGGAGACCCTCCAGTGGACTGGCAATGGCCGTGCTGGATTCTCCAACATGTGAGTGAGCCTGGTGCTCTCCCAGCGGGCAGGGCCGGTGGCTGGATGCCCCCACCGGTAGTCGCCGCAGCAGGCGGATAAATAAGAATAATAAAAAAAAAGCAATATTTATGCAAGACATCCATTAAAATCAGAGCAATCTTTTTCCTTAACAGTGTGTCCCAATGTGAGGGCGACACTGGGTCAGAACAGCGCTAGTCACAATAGCACGATAAAGAACTGTGCTGTAAAAATAGCACCGTTTTTGATTTTGGGGGGCTCTGCCCCATACACACTCTGAAGCAGGGGGCTCTGCCCCCTGCACCCCTAAGACTGAAGGATTATCACTCTGGAGGGGAGCTGATCAAGGGGAAAGTTATCATTCGAAGGGCTGTGGAATACTGGTTCCATGGCCTCATGTAAAAAAAAATAAGCCCCAATATGTGTTAAATGTTTGGAGACCAGGATTAGAACCCTGGTCTCCACTCCTGGATTCTGGTGCCCTTGTGCTGTACTAACACCATGGACATTGACCAGGGGAGCACTTACTGATAGTGCTGTATATCCCCTCTTGCTGTCTGTGTGGGCGCTAAATGAACTAGCACTCTGTAGACTGTTGCTATTCATGTAGTGCTATTCTAACCGGGTACCATGAGGGCTAATATTAAAATAATAATAATAAACTACCAAAGACTTTACATGATGGAATAAACAGGAATAATGAAGAAATAATCAAACTCGTAGTCATATCTTTCATATTTCTTATCTAAATAAATAGAAGTGAAAATGCACTTAAATTATGTTTATTCTGGTATCCTTGTGGCTTAATGTATTGCTGAAGTATAAAATAGCTTGAATAATCCAATAAACCAGTTGCTTCAATTCGATCAAGCATAACATACATGAATAAGTTAAATGTTGCTGCTTTATCATAGTTCATATTTTGTCAACACATATTGAATATTGCAGTTCAGTATTTGTATTGCTAACTGCTTTGCTGGTATACAGTTGAACATATTGTAAAATACGATTATGTTCTCATAGAACATTAGGTTACAATTTATTGTACCACAATAATAACGAGTTTATGTACCAAAATGACAGTCTCAATTCATTTGATAAAAGGTATGAAAACTACCAAACAGAAGTTATTTTTACTTTTTATTCATGCTGTATCTCTCTGCCTGTCTCTCGCCATACACACAAAATAGTTATATCAACTTTTTATATTCATTCAACATGTGTTTCAGCTACCTTTTATTTAAACTAAATTCTGGGCAAATGCTCTATTCTTACAAAGACTCCAGCGGCCAGCTATTGCCCACCAAAGATTTTATGTTACACCCCATGGAGAAGTCCATGTGTGGTCTGAAGGGCACCCTTGGATTCCAAAATTTGTTTTCCATTGCAGAACCCCCCCCCCAAAGAATAAGTTATGCACAAAAGAATCATAACATGCTTACAATGTCACACAATCTTGACTGAATATGTAATTCATACATACTGCCCATGCACCCCCCCTTCTTTCTATTATTATCATCATTATTATCAGTTATATTGTCACTGTGTTTCTCGCCACCCTTGTGACTTTCAAGATGGTAACATCCTTATGTATGAAAAAACAACCATGCATTCTGAATTATTTGACAAAAGGTTTGGAAACTACAAGGCAGAAGATGTCTTTACGTTTTAGTCGCACTGTATCTCTCTGTTTGTCTTTTGCCATACACACAAACTTAGCTGTTTTATCAGTCTTTATGTGTATTCAACACATTTTTAAACTATCTTATGTAGACTTATTCTTGGGAAAACCCATTATACTCTTTCAAGGATCACATAGATTACTCATACTTTCTGCCCATGCTCCCTGTTATAATGTTATCATCATTATTATCAGTTATATTGCGTCTTTCAAGATGGCAAAGCAAGGCATGGAGGGGGGGAACAAGAAAAGAAACTACAAAAATGCTAGGACTTCAGTTGCCTACTGCCTTGCACGGAAATGCACTGTAATGGTGTATCAGTATAATTAATTTTCCTTCGATATATAACTGCAATTAAATTGTGGCTTATATGCCAGACTACATTGAAAATGCGGGGTCAAAACCTCAAAAAAACAATAACGTTATGAAGCAGTGTTAAATTTTCTTCACCGTTTACTCATACCTTTACTATTTTTCCATATTTTGACCCCAACTTTTCAGCATAGTCTTTTTGTACTCCACCTCATGAACAAAGCAGACATAATGTTTCAAATCCCCTCCGAAACAGGTATACATAGTCACTCAGTGAATTCATCTTTGAGATGGCATTTAAAAAAAATCCACTTCTCTTAATAATAATAATAATAAATAATAATAATAATAAACCTTTATTTATTAAGCATCTTTCAAGTGCTAAGGCACTGTACAACGTTAAAAACAGATTCCATAAAATTTTGCAATTTAAATAAACCATTAATAAAATCATAACAGTTCCTGAAATGCCTGACTCCATAAGAAAGGCTTAAGTGCCTGTTTAAAGCTCCCCACGGGCATGCACTCCTGAAGCTGATGGGACATAGAATTCCAGAGGGTTAGGGGCCACAAACACAAACTGATCATAAGGTGGGGGTAATAAAAAGACATGTTGACTGTTTGGGGGCAATCTCAAAAAAATGACAAAGTTATGAAGAAACGTTGAAATTCTTCAATGTTTACTCCTAGCATTGTTATTTTACCAGATTGTCACCTTGCATTTTCAGTATAGCCAGTTTTATACCCCGGCCCGGATATTCAGACTGCACCAGGTTGTGGCGCAAGCTTGGGCGCAGCACAACTGGACTGTGCAGAGGCGTTGACAGGGTGATATTCAACGGAGCTGTGTCATGGCACAGCAGCGTTGAATATCGCACCCTGGCCACCCACAGTGCGCATGGTGCAGTGGCACTGTGCCAGCGCAAGTGGCCAGAGTGGAGCAGGGGGATGCGCCAGCACAAGTTCCATTGTGCTAGGCACAACAACCATGATATTCAAAAGTGCACATGCAAATGGGGCCATAATACATGCAAGGTGCAAATGGGGCCATTTGCATGTCATTATGGCCTCATTTGCATGCAGGTGCATAGATCCCCAGCGACTTGTGCCTGGCACCCTGCCAGACTGCAGCTGTCAGGGACAGACGCCCCCTGCACAGTGAGAAAATGTGCCCCACTGCCTGATCGCGGGCATATGGAGAATATGATACACGTCCAATATCCCTGGTGGTCCAGTGGACCTCTTCACGCCCGATCATGGGCTTAAGTATAATAATAATTGTCCCATATCCCTGGTTGTCCAGTGGACTGCTTCACGCCTGATCGCGGCCTTAAGTATAATAATACTCATCCCATATCCCTGGTGGTCCAGTGGACTGCTTCATGCCCGATCATGGGCATATGTGTTAAATCCAAAGTCCAATATCCCTGGTGGTCCAGTGGACTGCTTGCAGCCCAGTCGTGGGCATATGTGTGAAATCCAAAGTCCAATATCCCTGGTGGTCCAGTGGACCACTCGCAGCCTGATCTCAGGCATATGTGTGAAATCCAAAGTCCAATATCCCTGGTGGTCCAGTGGACCACTCGCAGCCTGATCATGGGCATCAGTAAAACATTAATGCCACACCAACCCATCCCTGGTGGTCTAGCGGTACCACTCTCCCCACCCGCCCACTAAGTTCGACCGCCCCGCCCCCCCCAGTCAGTGGTGGGCGGCAGCTCCCCACCTGCTTGCTGCCCCACTGCCCGCTGACTGACACCGTAAGGTAGAGCAGTATGCCCATTGGTCCACAGTATGGGCCAATGGGCATGCAGCCCTTAGCGTACAACACAGTCCAGATATGTGAATGGATCCAATATTCACAATCCTAAATTACTTGTTTGCACCCCCTGAACTGGCAACTCATGGTTCCACCATGTCGGTTTGAAAACCAGACTGGCGACCAACATTACAGTGACACCCAAATGCCAATGGCGACCATGTTGCCCGGCTATTGTGCTGCCTGACCGCCATGGTACCCAAAGCACCAGGGCACATCTAGCTGTTTGCGGGGGGCTTTTCCCCCATACCCCCTAAACTATTTAATAATCACCTTCAGGAGTGGGGTGTTACCGGGGACGTAGGGCAACACTGGTACAGCATTGTGGGTGTACCTCACTCTGACAACCAGTTCAGCACTGTGAGTTTTGAACTGGTTGCTGTGCACCCATGGCTGTCACTGTAATACCATCACTGTGTTGATGGCATGCTGGCAACTCATACGTATGCAAAGTAAAATACGCTGACATTTTTTTTGGGTGGGGATAACATTCATTGACTGAAAAGATGTAGCTTCAGAACATAATGCTGTTGCTGTATTAAATACCTCTGTGTGATCAGCACATGGTACAACAATATCACAAAGTACTATTAGTTGTGTAAAAGATGCCCATACACGGATGCTTGATCAGCTGAACTACTGAGAAAAAAGATGCCTGCACAGTTGAGTGTAACTGACAAAGAAGTGTGAGTGAACTTCTGATGCAATCCACAGCTGCAGGTGCCATGGCATACCTCCATTGGCCTCAGGGTGAAGAGCATTGAAGTAACCAGGCTGCAAAGTCACAGACGTGTACCAGTGGGGGTGAGGGGGTGGTAAGGGATCTAATCTGGCTGATGTTCCACAGATGGTAAAAGCCATTCTGGATTACTGCTAACACCTGAGCCTCAAATGTCATCCTCTAACTTAGAATGACTCCCTTCACCTTTGTAGCAGTCAAACACCCAGAGAAGCTGTGCTGGAGCCCTGTCTCCCTCTCGGTAGCTGCCACTCCCCTTCCATGACCCTGCTCCAGCACTAGTGCTTCAGTTTTATCCAGGTTAGGTTTCAACCAGTTCAATGACATCTAATCTTGGATCTTAGCCAGGCACCTTTTTAGCACAGCCACCACCCCTGGCATCCCAGGTGCAAAGGACATATAGAGCTGGGTATCATCTGCATAGCAGTGAAACCCAAGCCCATATTTCCTAATGATCTTCTCAGGGGTAGCATATACATCATGAACAGCATGAGCAAAAGGACCAAGCTTGGTGTATGCCACAGGGCAGAGTAATTGTCGGACTAGATAAATGTGCTAGTAGGACATGACATCTTGTTTATTTTGCTAGTGTAGTGTGTCACTCTGTACCCACACTAACAATTGTGCCTCATTCTCTGCTGAATTGTGTGGCAGCCATGTTTTCTTCAACAGTGCTAAAGCAGAATGAATACACTGGACATCTGATAGATGGCTCTCAGATATCTTTTTCATGTTCATTCATGGTCAGTGACCCCTCGAGCCTCATTATAAAAGCTGAACCCCATGAAAAATGTGATACTGCATCTCACTTTTACTGTCCTTGTCAAACACAGTATAAAACCCTTTAAAATCAGGACCCCATTGCAAATGACTTATTATATGTCATCTGATCTATCTTGGGTACTGTAAAGCAAAAACATGTACAAGCAGGACCCAGTACAACATCATGAAAGCAAACATTCAGCACTGATAAATGCTTGTTATCCTTTGTGCATATGGCACCCAGGTGCTTCCCTAATCTGTCCTTCATGGCGCGATTAGTTTTACCTATGTAAAATGCATTACAGTGGCACTTGGCCTTGTACAGTATATGACATTCACAGTAGAGCAGTTTATAAACTGCATAATGCCATATGATTTGTCTGCATTTGCTGTGTAAACTTTCTAGCCTTGTCCACATTAACACAGTGTTTGCAGTGGCTACAGTGAAAACAAACTTTTGGTTGAGATGAAAGCCATGACACACTAGTTCACATAGATTGTAGACTGTGGACTAACTTGTCTGACAAATTGGAACCAGGTTTGTCATCGTTCTAGGTAACTGTGTAACTGCCTCTTCCAAAAGGGGATCTGCACATACTTGTTATCCTTTGTGCATATTGGATATTGTGGCAGTCACAGAAACATGGTACACACAGAACCATGACTGGGACATAAACATACCAGGATACACTATCTACAGGAGGGACAGGGAGGGTAAAAGAGTAAGAGGAGTAGCTCTCTACATAAGAGAAGAAATCAAAGCAACAGAACAAAAGGGTAAACAGGGAGGAGAAGAAGCACTGCTGGTCAATTTGGAGGCAGGCAATGGCACCACAATCCACACAGGGGTTGTATACAGACCCCCCTCTCAGGGGGAGGAAATGGACAAGGAAATGATAGAAAGTATACTTAGAATGGCAGATAAAGGGGAGATATTGCTGATGGGTGATCTGAATATGCCAGATGTTAACTGGAGTGCAGTTGCAGCAGCCACTTCTAAGAATGGGGTTATTCTGGATGCCCTACAGGGGGCATGCCTTAGACAACTAGTATTGGAGCCCACTCAAGAGGGAGCAATCTTAGACCTGGTTCTCTCAAATGGAGATGAAGAGAGGATCACAGATGTAGAAGTGGGTAGCCATCTGGGAACTAGCGACCATCGAACAGTATGGTTCACAATAAACACAGCAATAGAGTCAAGCCATACAAAGACAAAGGTACTGGATTTTAGGAGGGCTGACTTTGCCAAAATGGGTGAGTGCCTAAGGAATGCACTAGCAAATGGGCAGGAGGGAGGGGTGGAAGAACAACGGAGAATAATAAAAACTGCCATCACAGAGGTAACAAGCCTTTGTGTAAAGCAAATAAACAAAACGAAATGAGGTAAGAAACCACTATGGTTCTCAAAGGAAGTGGCAGTGAAGGTTCAAGAGAAAAAGAAAGCATTCAGGAAGTACAAGGAATCACAGAAGGAACAGGACAGAGAACTGTATCAGTTAAAGCAAAGGGAAGCTGGAAAGGCAGTCAGAACAGCAAAGGCCCAAACCGAGAGAAAAGATAGCCAACTCAGTTAAGAAGGGGGATAAAACCTTTTATAGGTACATCAGGGAGCAAAGAAAGACCAAGGGAGGGATAGTGAGGCTTAATAAAGGGGAGAGAGGGTGGGCAGAGGGTGACTGTGAAAAGGCAGAGATACTAAACAAATATTTTTGCTCAGTATTTACGAAGGAAGAGGGGGAGGTACCTAAAACAAACAGTAGAAACAGTCTGGATGCAGAAGTTGATACCAGCCCATTTACAGAAGAAAGAGTTCTGAAAGAGCTCTTAAAACTGAAGGTGGACAAAGCAATGGGGCCTGATGGAATTCATCCCAGAATTCTAAAAGAACTAAGGATGGAACTAATGACACCACTGACTACCCTCTTTAACAAATCATGGGAGGATGGGGTGGTACCTGAGGACTGGAGGAGGGCAGATGTAATTCCCCTTCACAAAAGTGGGAGCAAGGCAGAATCAGGAAACTACAGACCTGTTAGTTTAACCTCAGTGGTAGGAAAAATGATGGAATCACTTCTGAAGGAAAGAATTGTTGCGTATCTAGAGGCCAGAGGCACAGGACCCAAAGCAGCATGGATTCAGCGGAAGGTCATGCCAGACAAATCTGATAGATTTCTTTGACTGGGTGACCAAAGTAGTAGATCAGGGAGGGCTGTGGACATGGCTTACTCTAGACTTTAGCAAGGCATTTGACACAGTCCCACACAAAAGCTTAATATACAAGTTAGCCAGCATGGGAGTGGGTCCCAAGATGACAGCCTGGGTAAAGAATTGGCTGGAGAATAGGACACAGAGAGTAATAGTAAATGGAGTCCACTCTGAAAAAGGGGTTAGCAGTGGGGTACCACAGGGTTCAGTATTAGACGGTCCTCTCAATGTCTTTATAAGTGACATTGCAGAGGGACTGAAGGAAAAGTATGTCTCTTTGCAGATGACACAAAGATCTGCAACAGAGTTGATGCACAAAGGGGTGGAAAGGATGAGAAGGACTTGGCAAGGTTAGAGGAATGGTCAAATGTATGGCAGCTTAGATTCAATGCTAAGGTGCAGGTAATGCACCTGGGAAACAAAACCCAGGGAAGAGTACACAATGTGGGCGAGATACTAACAACAACAAAAATGGAAAGGGACCTGGGGGTAGTCATATCAGATGACCTAAAGGTGGGCAAGCAATGTGAGAGGGCAGCAAGGAGGGTGGGGAGATACTGGGATGCATAGGAAGAGGCATCACCAGCAGAAAACAAGTTATTATCCCTCTGTACAGACAGCTGGTGAGACCACATCTGAGTACTGCATGCAGTTCTGGAGACCCAATCTCCGCAAAGACATAGACAGGATGGAAGCTGTCCAGAGGAGAAGCACCAAAATGGTGCAGGGTCTGCACGGAAGACATATGAAGTGAGACTTAAGGAGACGTAATATGTATGCCTCGAGGAAAGAAGGGAGAGGGGACATGATAGAAACTTTCAAGTACCTCAAGGGAATCAACAAAGTCCAAGAGGGTAGCATCTTTCAAAAAGAGGTGTGCAAGAACAAGGGGCACAATTTGAAGATAGAAGAGGGGCGCTTCAGAGGTAATTTAAGGAAGTATTTTTTCTCAGAGAGGGTTGTGGATGCATGGAACAGCCTTCCAGAGGAGGTTGTGGAGTCAAAAACAGTGGTGGAATTCAAGCATGCATGGGACAGTCATAAGGCAATTCTAGGGGGTTGGGGTAGGAAGAAGTAGGCTGCTGGTTAACTAGGATCTGCAGCTTATCCATCAGGTAGGGAAATGGGCAGACTAGGTGGGCCAAGCGGTCCTTATCTGCCGTCAAATTCTATGTTTCTATGTTTCTATATGATGCTGAGTTCTTGGCTGGGTGCCTCCTTCTCGGTGGTGTGGCTCCACCAGATTGCTGCCGCCTGCCCCCCTTCACACAGCAAGCCGCAACAGCAGATTCTGAGCCCTTGACTAGGCAACTCCTTCCAGTGGTGCAGCTCTACCGGATCATCGCCACCCACCCCTCTTCATACAGCAATCCACAACAGCAGATGTTGAGCCCTTGACCGAGCCCCTCCTTTCTGGTGGTGCGGCTCTACCAGATCACTACTGGCCACCCCTGTTCACTCAGCAAGCCGCAACAGATTTATTTATTTATTTAGTTTTTGTTGACTGGGTAAGTGCACTAAGCAGATTCTGCCTATTTTCAGGCACGACCCGGGGGAGGGGGGAATACAGATGAAATGCCAACTGACCTTGAACCAGAGTAAGCTGTTGGTGGTATTTTTAGTGAATGAGGGAAATTTGTCCCGGACACTGGGGAAATTCCCCTACTCTGATGCCGTTGCTCTGTGGCCAGTAGAGGGCCGTTGGCCATTGCGATGGCCACTTGGAGTGAGTCGTCGGATCAGCAGGATGCTGCGGAGTTAGGAGAGCAAGCCTCCTCTACTACTCTTGTAAGGCAAGAGGCTTTCTTTTGTAAACAACTGGAGTTGGATTTAGAAGGTGATGGAAATGATGTTTTTCTTTCAACGGATGATTTAACTATGGCTGGCTTAGAGCCGGAGATTCAATTAAGTAAAACCACATCTTTTCCTATTCTTGATTTACCGTCGAATTATAAAGCAAATGGTTGGCAGGCTACCAAGGAAATTTCTGCACAAACTGCAAGTAATGAGATTGTTATTGGGCATATGAAACAACCAGAGATTTTTACAACTTCAAAGGGACACACGGTGAATCCAGTAGCTGTTTCTGAACATGGTGAGTTGGCTACTGAATCTTGTCATGATTTACAAATTTTTCCGATGGCTGGCAGTTCTAACGTAGCTAGTGTGTGCCGACAGCCTGTCTTTTGTTTCCCGGAAAAACATTCTCAACCTCAGGTACGGGCTGGCAGTTCTAACACCGAGGCAGGTGTGTGCCGAAAGCCCAACTCCTGTAATTTGCAAACTAAGGCTAGTGAAATTCCGGCTGAGGGCGTTGACTGCATTCTGAAAGTGTTTGCTCTCTCCCCGGGGATGGCGCAGTCCGCCGTAGCCTCTTCTGACCCTGCGATTATGACAGAATCGGGTTTTGTGTTTTGTTTCCTGACGAGTAAGCCAGACAAAGTTTTGCAACAGGAAACAAAAGGTGACATTATTTATCAGACTAGCCCAGGCATACAGACGGAGGCTACTACTTTTTCTTTTCTAAAATTGAAGGATAAATCTCACCTTCAGGTTTGAGCTTCCATGGAACAGTCTTTTAAGCCCCTTGGCCAGCAATCTGGCATTCATTCATTCACCTTCACTTGATCTGCCGGTTGGCCCCTTATTACTGCCTAATACAGACATAAACTGGACTCCCCAAAAAGCCTTACAAGGGGCGGGATGGCTTCAAAATGAAAAGGGGAACTGGCATCCAGACCCTAGCTGGGATTCCTCTTTGACTTTTTTACAATCCTCCCCTGAGTGGAAACCTTCAGATGTTAAGGCTTGCAAGGATCTTGAAGTGTCGGAGATTTTGGAAAATAAAAAAAACACCTATGGAAGAAAAAATTACTAGTGATCAGAATACAAAACCTCAAGACTCAGTTCCAGATTGGACACCCTTATTGTCGTATTTATTCTCTAAAATTAAAAAAGAGGCCGCACCTAGGCGGAACGCTGTTCGTATACGATATAAGGGTGGTTTGGAGAACAGACCAGACCGTACTTATGTTGGTCGAACTCTATTGAAGGAATCCTTATCTTTTTCTCCTAAAGATGTTTTTGCTTTAATTAATATATCTGGGGAAGATAACTATGATATTAGTTTCCGAACAGCATATACTTTAGATCTTTTTTGGGAATGTTATACACAAGTCAAATTTTCACCGGTTTGGACCCCTTTTTTAGTTTAGGTTATTCCCTTAACCAAGCCTGTAATTAAATTTGTAACAGTCATGTTTAGAAATGAGGGTGTTCATGTTGATGATATTACTTTTTGGCTGTCTCAGAAATGTGAGATTTTGAGTACTCCAGAAGCCCTGTTAGACTCAGAATCCTTCTGGACAAGGGGGTGGAAATATAAAGTTAAATTAAGAGCCACTGATACAGGAATGGAACATATCCTCAACTCCTTTTTGTTAGGGAGAGATAGGGGAGTTTGTTTTTATGCAGGACAGCCTAGGGCATGCTATAAATGTGGTGCAAAAACTCATTTGTCCAGTATCTGTGATAAGGCTCGCTGTGATAATTGTGGGGAAATTGGTCACATAGCAATGCAGTGTGCTAATCTAACAAAATGTGATTTGTGTGAGGATGATGGCCATGTTTTCAGTGAGTGTCCTTGGGCTGCTAAGAATAAAGCTTCATGTGCTAGTCCTGAACTGCTGATACAGCAAGCCCAGGACTCTAATTCTGCTAAAGGAGAATTTCCAAATGTAATTTCAGTTCCCAAGTCAGTTTCTCTACAGGACAAAGTCTTGGTTCAGATCCCCGTCTGAGGTAATCCCAGAATCCAAGATCCTGACCCATACTATTAAAAAGAAAACTCTATTAGTACCACCCTTTTAACATCAGTTTGTTATAAGGAACCAGCTATCCCTGGGTGAGAATTGGCTAACAGCAAGGCTTTTCAGCCTGTGACAAGAAGACGTTCCTCTAGGAACAATAAACCTCAGGTTAAATTGATTACTCCAGTACTAAATGAAAATGATAATACTTATGCTGCTTTGTTCCTACCAGATGAAGGTTCTGATATGGAACAAGGGGATGTGGATTCCCGATCAGTAGAAAGCAGTCAGCCTTCTATTGGAACAGATCAAGGGGATTATAAAACTAAAAAAAAGAAAAAAAGGAAAAAATGAAAAAAAGAGAGTTATTGACCTTATTTTGGTATTGCTTGTTTAACATCTCATGTTTTTTTTTTCTATTGGGTCTTTAAACATTCACAGCATTTTGAATCCAGTTAAGCGTCAGGCTGTTTTTTCTTTTATTCATGATTCTGGTTATGATCTTTTTTTTTTGCAAGAAACATGGATGTGTTCTAGGGAACAGTTATTGTCATTTAAAAGAAACTGGATTTGGGGGCCGTCTTATTGGTCCTTTGGTCCAGAATGTGCAGATGGGGTGGGTATTCTTTTCGGTTCATATGATTTTTCTTTAGTGAAATTAGTAGATTTAATTCCTGGTCGTTTATTGATGTTAGATGGGAAATGGAAACTGTCTGCTTTTCGTTTTATAAACGTTTATGGGCCTCAAACTAAAGCTGATAGAGTGGGTCTTTTGAAAATGGTTCAACCTTACCTAGTTTCCTCATATATGGTTATATTGGGAGGAGATTTTAATTGTGATATTGTAAGGGATCAGGTAGGAGGAGGGAAAAGGAAGAAAGTTTATTGCGATTCCAATATGTTAACAACTTTAATTCGCACAGCAGGATTAATTAATTGTAGTATATATAACAAAGGTTCCAGGTTCACATATGTTAGAGGCATTTTTAAAACTACTATTGACCATCTTTTTCTTTCCCGGAATATCCCTGAGGGACAGTTTTCTATTATTCCTTGTGAATTTTCTGATCATTTACTATTAAGGTTTACTATTAAGGGGTTGAGTTATAAACCCAAAATTAAAAACAGATGGAAATTAAATCCTTCTTTATTAGCATCTTTGGAAGTTCAAAGACATTATTGCGTTATTGTCTGCTAGATTATCTGTTCATTGTTTATATAATGATACTGGAGAATGGTGGATAGACACCAAAAAGGATCTACAATGTTTTTTTAGTAACTATAGTAAGAATTTAGAGAACAAACGTTTTTTAAAATATCTTTCCCTTCGAAGCCAGTTACAACACTTATATTCTATATCATATCTTACTAAATATGATTATTCTTCACAAATTAATAAATTAAAAAAGGACATGTTAATTTATCAGTACAACAGAGCCACTATAATAGCTGCAAAGCTTTCTAGTGGAACCCAGAAGTTGCCTATAGGGGATCCCTATGAGGCCTGTAAAAAAATCCATTCGGATATGTCTCTTGAATCATTACAGGATGTAGGGGGTAATAAAATAGATTCAGTTTTAGATACGGAAAATTTCATTAGATTACATTACCAATCTATGGAACCTATGGTAGCCCCTTCCGATGAGAATATTACAGAGTATTTAAAAAATATTGAGATTCCATTATGTTCAAATGAAGCATTATTATTGCTTAAACAGATTACGGTGACAGATGTTGCAGATGCAATTCAAAGTCTCAGTATAGGTACTTCACCAGGACTGGATGGTCTACCAAATCAATTTTATAAAGTCTGTATATCAGAAATCTCAGTTATTTTACATACTGTATATTTATTTTTTTTTTCAACATAAGAAGATCCTGATTAAATTCTCTGAAGGATTATTAGTCCATCTAATTAAATCAGGAAATAGAACAGATATTTCAAATTGGAGACCAATTATATTGTTAAACTCCGATTATAAAATTTTAACTCATATTCTTAATACCAGACTTAAGATTTATGCTTCCTCTGTACTCTCAGTATAACAATTTTGTGGACTTCCAAGGAAGAAAATCCAAGATGCTCTTGTCATCATTAGAGATTTTATTGAAGTTTTACTCATGATGGGCAAGGCCACTGTTTTTCGGTTTTTACCGGAAAATCCGGTAAAATTCCGGAATTAGGGCTGCCTGAAAACTGGTAAAAATGAAGATTTCATGGAATATGGCATTTTCTATCAGATCAGTAAATCTATAAAAAAGTCTGTTTTTCTTTTAATTCCTTCCTGTACTATTTTCAGTTTCCTTTATTTAATGCTCTGTATATTAAGCCTTCTTTAATTCTGATTATTTATGCACATACTAAAAGAATGATAACAGAATCCCGGTAAAATCCGGAAATTAGAGTAACAATCACCGGTGAAATTCCGGAATCTTAAGTCTTGAAAACGGAATTTAATTGTTTTAATCACCGTAAATCAGTGGCCTTGATGATGGGTAATAAAGGGTGTATACTATCTTTGGATCAGGAGAAAGCGTTTGATCGGATTGATAGGGTTTTTTTTTTGTTTTCCACATTAGCTAAATATGGGGTTCCTTTATCTTTTATTGCATTTATAAAATTATTATATTCTCCCATTTTTGTGAAAGTGTTCTTAAAAGGGCAAATAATGGATGGATTTAAAATTTATACAGGAGTCAGGCAAGGATGTCCTCTTAGCCCTTTACTATATTTATTCTCTACTGACCCCTTGCTACAATTCTTGACAAAAATGAATTTGAATAGATTGTCAGGGTGGGGAGCATTTGCTAACCTTTCAGTGATAGCTTATGCAGATGATATTTGTAGGTTTTTTTCCCATTATGATCAAATTCCTTCGTTTTTACAGGAATTAGGAAGATATGCGATTGTTTCTAATTCAAAACTCAATTTTTCTAAAAGTAAAGGGTTAATGATAGGCCCTTGGGATATTAGTTCGTGTCAGGTGTCAGGGATTATTTTTGCTAAAAAACCTATAGTCATTTTGGGTATTAAGTTTGGAGTAATGAATCTACCCTTAGATAATTGGGAGTTAGTGTTATCAAAATCACAGATTAAGGTTAGGAGATGGCAATTCTGGAAACTATCTAAGATTAAAAGAATTCAAATTTTGAAACAGTTTATAGTTCCTCAATTACAATCACGTAATATCCCCCCCTTCCCTGGAGACTGCTTTGTATGGATGTTTTCCAAATGCTTTGGGGAAGCCAACCAGTTAAGCATTGTTATACATATTTAAGTAAGGCAAAAGGGGGACTGGGTATGATTGAACCTTTGATTTTCTTTTATTCTTTATTTATTTACCATACTGTTTTGTATAGTATTTCCCCCACTTCTGATGGAGTTAGAGGAGTAGTACAACAGGTTTTGAAGCACTATTTAACTAGGTGGCATGATATAGCACCAAAACTTCATTCAAGAATTCATTTTCCTGACTGTTTTCATCCTATGTCTCAAAAACTATGTAAATGGAAAATTTCCCGAACTGATATTTTGCATAATTCCAGGAAAAAGTTTTATTTTCAATTGTTGGCTCATTTATACCCTTCAGAACCTAGTTTTAAAGATTGTCCCCCAGCCCTTGCTGGGCATGTTTTGAAACAACTCACGAACAAAAGGGTGCCTGCTACTATGTGGGAAATATTGTGGCTTACGCTTTACGGTAGATTGAATATTAAAGGAAATGCTAAGCATAAAAATCTGGCAGAAAGAAATTGTCCATACTTAACGTGTATTAATTTAGAGGAAATTTAAATTTGATGGACTGCATCTGACTAAAGAGGGAGTCAGTGCATTGGGGCAGAAGTTTGACGTCTTTGCAGAATATTTAAACTAGCAAATGGGGAGAGGGGTGCAGCACCCCATACGTCGAATGGGAAGAACACCCCTCCCCCCTCAGCTAGTGGTCAAACAGGAATTCAGCGTGTTTGCCATTCATTTGCATCACCAGGTAAGAAAAAGGTTTGTCTCCCATACGATGCACAGGGTAATGCCAAACTTCACCCAACAACTAACACACCGAAATCTGGCCAATGGAAAATCATGTACACAATGCTCACAGCCTGGGAAATAAGATCCCAGACCTGCAGGCAATAATGTCAGAGGCTAAACTGGACATAGTAGCAATTAGTGAGACGTGGTTTACCAGTAACACACTTGAGAGACTTCAGTACCTGGATATGTATTGTTCAGAAGAGACCGAGGTGCAAAAGGGGGAGGGTGGCCCTGTATGTTAATGAAAATATCAAAGCTACAGAAATTCAGAATACACATAAGGAGCCAGAAGAACTGTGGGTCACCCTGAAACAGGTAATGGGACAGCCATAAGAACTGGGTTGTCTACAGGCCCCCAGACCAGAGGAGGACATAGACACATTACTGTTAGAAGATATACAAAACATGACAGCTAAAGGGAGGTTCTGATAATGGGAGACTTCAACATGCCAGATACAGATTGGTCAATACCAGCAGGAACATCTGCCAGAACTAGACTCATAGTGGATTCCCTGCAGGGGGAGGGCCTCAAACAACTGGTACAGCAACCCACAAGAGACAGGGCTATCCTAGATCTAGTACTGACTAACAAAGAAGGGATCACAGATCTCCAGGTAGAAGGTCACCTGAGGGCCAGTGACCATCACATGGTATGGTTCAATTTGGCTACTACATCTAAATCATCCCATTCCAAGGCAAAATATGGGACTTCAGAGGAGCTGACTTTGATAAGATGGCCAACAGAGTTAAGCTAGCCCTGGCAAAAAGAAACACAGGTGAGGAGGTACAGGCAAAGTGGGCAAGCATTAAGGATACAATACTTGAAGCAACATCCCATTGTGTTAGACAGAAAGGAAGTGCAAAGAAGAAAGAAACCACTTTGGTTCTCAAATATAGTAGCAGAAAAGGTCAGAGCCAAAAGGCTGGCCTTCAGAAAATATAAGGAACACAGCGGGATGAAGATAGGGAGGCATACCAAACTGCCCTAAGGGAAGCAGGTAAGGCAGTAAGGCAGGCAAAGTCCCAAACTGAGGAAACACTAGCACGAACAGTAAAAGAAGGTGACAAGACTTTCTATAGATACATTAGTGAGGAGAAAGTCCAGAGGGGTATTGCTAAGCTTAATGGAGAAAAGGGAGCATGTGAGGAGGAGGACCCTGTAAAGGCATCTATCCTAAATAGATACTTTTGCTCAGTATTTACTGAAGAGAAGGTAGGGCAGGGCCCACAGCTCAACATCATGGACACAGGGGAGGAGGTGAGCACTACTCCCTTCACAAAAGAAAGGGTCCTACAAGAGCTTGCTAAGCTCAGGGTGGATAAGGCAATGGGACCTGATGGCATACATCCCAGGGTACTTAAGGAGCTAAAGGAGGAACTAGCAGAGCCATTAGCAGAATTGTTTAGTGAGTCTCTGAGCACAGGAGAGGTCCCAGAAGACTGGAGAAAGGCTCATGTGATCCCACTCCACAAGAGTGGTAGCAGGAGGAGGCGGGAACTACAGACCGGTCAGTCTTACCTCAGTAGTGGGCAAGATTATGGAGGCACTCCTTAAGGAAAGGATAGTGCAACACCGGAATCCATAGGGCACAGGATCCAAGACAGCATGGGTTTACAAAGGAAGGTCCTGTCAAACTAATCTCATAGATTTCTTTGACTGGGTAACCAGAGTGGTGGACCAAGGGGAGCAGTTGATGTCGCCTACCTTGACTTCAGCAAAGCTTTTGACACTGTTCCACATAGAAGATTGATAAATAAGCTAGGTAGGCTCGGGGTGGGTCAGAAGTTGGTCAACTGGGTGGCAAACTGGTTGACTGGCAGAAAACAGAGAGTGGTGGTAAATGGTATACAGTCAGAAGAGATGCAAGTCACAAGTGGGGTACCTCAGGGATCAGTCCTGGGCCAGTCCTATTCAACATCTTCATTAGTGACCTCGCAGATGGACTAGAGGGTAAGGCTTGTCTGTTTGCAGATGACACCAAGATCTGCAACAGAGTAGATGATCCAGATGGGGTGGGCAGAATGAGAAGAGATCTGGATAAACTAGCAGAATGGTCAGAAGAGTGGCAACTGGGATTTAATGCAAAGAAGTGCAAAATCATGCACATAGGGAAGAGAAACCCTGAAGCCACTTATAGGCTGGGAGGGAGTTGCTAGCAGTCACAAAGGAAGAAAGAGACTTGGGCATCATCATCACTGATGACCTAAAATCATCCAAGCAGACCTCTAAAGCAGTAGGTAAGGCTAGGGGTGTTAGGGTGTATTAGTAGGGTATCACAAGTCGTAAGAGGGAGGTAATAATCCCTCTGTACAAGACATTGGTTAGGCCCCATCTGGAGTACTACTGCAGTATTGGAGGCCACACCTTCACAAGGACATTAACCAAATTGAGGCAGTCCAGAGAAGGGCAACAAAATGGTGCAGGGACTGCATCAGAAGACATATGAGGACAGATTAACGGAGCTCAATATGTATACCCTTGAGCAAAGGAGGAGAGAGGTGATATGATCGAGACATTTAAACACCTTAAGGGCATAAACAAGGTGAAAAGAGTCTAACATGTTTAAATATAAGAAAAATAGCAGGACAAGAGGACACAGCATGAGATTAGAGGCCGATTAAGGGGAATGTGAGAAATTCTTTTTCACAGAAAGGGTGGTAGATGCATGGAATGGCTTACCACAAGAAGTGGTGGCTATGAATACAGTGCAGGGCTTCAAACAGGCATGGGATAGGCATAAGGGAGCAATACAAATGACTATGAATAGATAGGTCACTGACAGAGCAAAGGCCGATGGCACATTTATAAGGTAGAAAAAGAAATGGGCAGACTGGATGGGCCTTGCGGTCCTTATCTGCCGTCAACTTCTATGTTTCTATGTTTCTATGAAACCATGTCTCATTTTTTATTGATCTGTTCATATTCAAAGCCACTTTGGGCCTTTCTTAATGATAAATGGCATATGGAATGGTTACTTAATATAGATTATGATACTTTAGTGCTAGGTCTTTTGCCTACTGAGAATGTTGATTTTCATTTAGAAACATATTTTATTTTTCTATGTTGTTTAAGGTTCTATCTGTGGCAAGCTCGATGCCAGTGGGTTCTTTCTCAGAAACTAATGCCATATCAAGTTTATAGTTTTTTAGTGGCTCAGGCAATGAATTCAGTTTATCATTCTGATTTATTAAATTATTCAAGTGATAAAGTATATTGATGGTGGAGAGGTTTTCAAATTTTTATTAAGTATAAGTGATTCTTTTTCCCCATTTTAGGGGTTATATACTTATGTTAAATATTCCTTGATTTTCTTGCTGTGTATGTATTATGTGATTTTCAATAAAAAAACCCTACTCTTTTCGAGAAGTGCAATGGGATCTTTAACATCCACCTGAACTACCACCAGAACAGGCAGATGGGACCTCAGTTTAACATCTCATCCAAAAGATGGCATCTCAGGAGTGCAGCACCCCCCTCGTGCTGCACTACAGTGTCAGTATTGGGATATTAACCCAAGTGCCTGGTGTGGGGATAGAACCCACAGCCTTCTGATCTCCCGGCCTCAGAGGCGAGTGTGCTACCTGCTGAGCCATTGACACTGCAAGATGCAGATTCTGAGCCCTTGACCGAGCACCTTCTTCCCGGCGATGTGGCTCTACCAGATTGCTGCCACATGCCCCTCTTCGCACAACAAGCTGCAACAGACACGGAGCCCTTGACTGGGTGCCTCCTTCCTGGCAGTGTGGCTCTATCAGATTGCTGCCATGTGCCCCTCTCTACACAGGAAGCCACAACAGCAGACACTTAGCCCTTGACCAGTCACCTCCTTCCTGGTGGTGTGGTTCTACCAGATCGCTGCCACCCACCCCTCTTCACACAGCAAGCCACAACAGGTACGGTCCTTCAGTGGAGCACCAAAGGTTCAATTTTTGGCAGTTTCTCTCTACCTGCTCCCAACTGGTTAATTCTTGGCCATCTCGGCCACTGATTGGCTAACTTGCCTAGCCAGGGACTCCGCTGTGTGTCTGGTGCTACAGCCAGTTTTTCTGGCACTCCCTTGGCCTTCATCTTGCTATGCTTATACTGCCAGGATTTGGTGTCTTCTGAACTGTATTTAACTGCATTTTTGTAACATTTGCATGCAGCTGCTGTGGCCTTGCACGTTAGAGTACTGTTTAGCTTTTTTTTTGTAAACTGTTCCTGATTTTCCTGCACTAGACATTGTAATTTAGCCTGAACTCTTATGACTGCTGCTAATATTGTATTGCATTGGGCTGTTAAATTTTATTTTCTTTCCCTGCTGCTTTGATTGCTCTCTCTCTCTCTCTCTCTCTCTCTCCCTCTCTAATTGCTCCTCTCTAAGCCTGCACTCCCCCTCTCATATCTTAGCACCATTCTGACCTGCTCTCTCTTTGCTCAACCTGAAGCGCCCACCCCCTTCCCAGAGCTCAGCGCTGACCCGCCCTGCAGTTATGTTTTATTTTCCTTTTCTCACTGTCTGTTCTCAGTGTCTGCCCACCCCCTGATTTAGCTAATTGTTCTCTGATGCCTTTGGCCTACTGCTAATCCATCGTCAGCTTCCCCTACCCTTACACCCTGCCTGTGCTCTGACTGTTTAATTAATCCCCTCTTCTTTTCTGTCCAGCAGATGCTGAGCCTTTGACCTTGCGCCTCCTTCCTGGCAGTGCATCTCTATCAGATCGCTGCTGTCTGCCCATACAGCAAGCAGCAACAGATACGGTCCTTCAGTGGAGCACCAAAGGTTCAGTTTTCAGTGCTTTGTCTCTACCTGCTCCTGTTTGGTTGATTCTTGTCCATCTCGGCCACTGATTGGCTAACTTGCCTAGCCAGGGACTCCACTGTGTGTCTGAAGCTACAGCCAGCTTTTCTGGCGCTCCCTTGGTCTTAATCTCACTGTGCTTACACTGCCAAGATTTAGTGCCTTCTGAACTTTTCTTAACTATATGTTTTGTCCTGCCGGCCCCCCCTACTCCGGCCTCTATTAAACACATCTAAACTCCTCCCTTTTCATCTTCCTGATACCTAGTGGCTGGGTTTACACCAAATCACACGCTCTCAAAGACTTAACTCCTGTCCTGTTGACTGACTTACAAGCCAATCCTTCATACCATCTCATACTCAACTTCACTCTCCTGCTCCCCTGCTGGAAGGGAATGGTTTGTGGATTAGCTTTATGGGTGGAGCAAAACACACGGTTTGAACACCCAAGCTGTGGGGGAGAGCATCTTGTTTATTTCATTAACATGTATTTTCAGCTATGGATCAACTGAAAAACTAGTGGTATGTTCCACTAGTGGTAAAATGATATATAGAACATGGTACCCCTTAATGTTCATTGTTAAGAAGATGTTTGATTTTATATATGTATGGATCAGCACTAACTATAAATCACAAATTAGGATTAGTTGAATGCAAAGAATTCAAAAACTGATCTAACTTCTCCTGGTCACCTGCCATGCCATTAGAATACTATCAATAAAGTGTCTCCATATGTCAATTTTTTTTTTTGTAAAATGGATTCCTATCCTGGGAATAAATAAATTCCCTTTTCTAGTGTCCAAGATAAAGACTGGTGTACTTATTGGCAAAGGTGGCCCCCATTGCAGTTCCTTTTTTTCTGGCGACAGCCTTGAAAATGAAACCATTACATCTTCTTACAAATTCTGACAGGGTCACCAGAAACTCTTTCTTGTCCTCCTCCAAAGTGGTGCTCAGGACCAACCATTTTTTCAGTGCCTCAAGTCCCCATTCATGGGGTATGTTGGTATAAAGGACTCAGTGTCCATAGACACAGGTATCCAATCAGCCTGAAACTGGAGTTCCCCAGGATGCAAATTATGCTAGCTGTATCCCTGACATATGATGGCAGAATTTTAACAATATTGCATATATACACATCTACATTCTGTGAAAGGGGCTCAGTTAAAGACCCTATTCTTGCCACAATAGGTCATCCTGGGGGATTATCCAGCCTCTTGTGTACCTTGGGCAGCATGTACATGGTTGACCTGACCGGATGTTGGACCGTGAGAAATTAAAATGTACTCTGTTGTATAACTCACTCACCTAATGACCACGACAAATATAAGTCTGTAGTTTGGAAGGGGATCATTCATGATCCTGGTTGCTACATGTCATGTTTAGAAGGGGGAGTCATAAATGACTATCTTTAAAAATTTGGGGACAAAATAAAAAAAAAATAATAACAAATGTGTATAGTGCCAGCCTTCACTGCAACAGGAAGTACTTTGTGATCTGACCATGTGCAGAGTTAGGGGGTGAGCTCAGTGAGTCAGTTGGATTGACTGAGGCTTGGGGGATGGCACAGTCATGCGGCACCACCCCCTAGCCTTGTAAGGGAAGGTATAGGGTTGCCCATACAGGCCCAGGTATCATATAGTGAAGAGAACTCTGCTCTTGGCATAAGCCATGTGCCTTTGCACCTGTGAGTGCCACAGAGCCCTGTGCTTTGGCTGACAGATGGTCTCTTTGCCCTGCATGTCTGTATCTGTAGCCACAAGAATGTGCAGGGTCCAGAGGGCTCCATGCTTCAGCAGGTCCTGACCCCCCTCCCACAGATTCTTCACATCCATTGCAACATGTAAGTGCTTCTGCAGGCAGATGATCTCTTCTCATTGTGTAGGGCCCAGAGGGCCCTGTGTGTCTGCATCTTCTCATGCAGGTCCCAAAGTGACCTGCATGAATGAGAATACGATTCTGCTGTCTCATAAAGAAAGGAAATTCTTTGTAAAATACAAACAAACCTCTGTCAATGCACCAGTTATGGATCAATATAGCGCAACAAAAGTAGGGAAATGTGGCATTAGGGTTTCCAACTCTAACTCCTGACTCCCCAAGCAGCAAAAGGACAGGACCATGCAAGCAACCACAGACAACCATCATCAGGTAAGACAAACAACATACAACTGTTTCCAGATGACACAAATGTAGTAGCACTGATGTGCTACCTTTGTGGAATTGTATCTGTGGCTGCAGAAGCACAGACTCTGCAGGAGCCTGAACTTCTGCAGCCACACCTGTGTGCAAATGTCACACCAAGTGCATGAGTACCTGAGGGCTGTGCTTCTACAAACAGAAGTACTGTTGTAATGTGGGTATCATGGTTTCAGCAGTGGATCTATAAATTTTTCAAGGGAGTAGCAGTTTTGTCTAGGGTAGCACTTTCACAGAACAAGTAAAATGTTACCTTTTAAAGCTCAGATTAGGCCAAAGGGATACTGCCAGCCTTTGGCTTATTTTTCCCCCTTTGCAAAACTATACCTGCAAACACGTGCAATACTGACAATTATAAGTACAATTCATTATTGATGTTAAAATCAGCAGTTGCACAGGTTTTTCCAATATTTTGCATATTTATTGTCATGGCTGAAACTCCCACAGTTTGTTCTCCCCATGTGTGCACTGGTAACATGGTGACAAAGCACCTGCAAACTCTTGCATGTAACACGTTTGCTTTTTCTCAAGTTGTGTGAGAGAAAGGGCCTTTTTTTATTGAGGTGTTTATGTTCCTGGGCCATGGCATTGTGGGCTCCCTTCAGCCAATCTCCACCACCCACTACATCATCCACCATCTCCCCGGCATACCTGATAGCAGTATATGCCCATGGATCTTTCCCCCATGGCAGGGTCAGAAGAGGGCATGCTTCCCCCCGAAGCACAATCTAGCATTTGCTGCAGGTGTTGGTGATGGGGTGGATGGAGGTGAGGTGAGCGGGTGTCATATGACCCTGCCATGCTGCTATTTTCCACCTGCTTTTCTCCCCAGCTGGAAGTTGCATCTATGGAGGGTGCATACATGAGGAGGCACACTTGCACTATGGCCCATTTCTTCTTCCCTGCTCCCTGATGTAACATCAGCCTCTGGCCATATGCATTCTCACATCTAGCCTCCACTAGGCATCAGCCAAGACAGGAACAACTTGGAACCCTCCTTAGGAAAGAAGAGCTGCCTCACAACATGCTCAATCCTGCTCCTGCCCTCCCCAGCAAACCAGACTAATTCAAACCTGGTTGCCAGTTTGGCATGAGATAAGGTGCTGTAACAGCACCTCAGCCCTCAACACCACTGGGCCAGCTAGAGAAAGATTTTCTATGAGAGGGCAGTTCCCCAAGTGCCAAAAAGTTAGTGCTGCCTAAAAATGAGCACTCTATAGTGTTTTCTTTACTGGTTGAAACAGTAAGCCATGACTGAGGATGCACAGCATGAGCATGAGCATTTGTCTTTCATGAACTGAAATTCTTCTTCGTGAGAAAAAAACTTCTTTTGTATGACTGCCATCTTGTTTTTGATTTTTTTAATTGAAAACCCATAAAAATTATGACATGGGAAAAAAACACATGAATCTAGCGAACTCGGTCTCTTTCGGGTGTCCCATAACTGGTAGTAGGAGGGCTTCTTTAGGGGGCCCAACTGTTCTGGGGGGTGGCCCTTTTCTGTCCTGGCCACCCAGCAGGACCTTATTCTGGGTCATTTGCTGATTGTACCTCTGCTCTTCTTGTGACCATGCTGAACATTTTGCTCCTGAGCACAGGCAGCTGTTGTACTTCACTCCTTCATTCAGCTCCTGTATTTTGTTGGGAGGTGGTTTCAGTGCCTCCCTCAAGTCATTCCTGCATTTAAAGTTGGTTATTTGAGGACTGCCAGAGAGTCCAGTGCACTTTGCTGGACATTTTAACTTTTGCTTGCTGGGGGTGAGAGCCTCAGTATAGCAGTTTATCATCAGGACTAGTACTCTGACTTTGTTTTCACCCTGGTTATACTCACTCTCTTCTTCTCATTCGTGGAGTTTTTCAATTTAATTGTGGTTATTTTTATTTGTTAAAGTGGGGCTGGTTTATGTGTTTTGTTATTGATTAATGTTGTTTTTTTTTTTTTATTAAATTATTTAAGTTTTTGGTGGGTGGGGCTTTTGTGTGTGGAATTTTATTATATTGTGGCTGTAGTTCTGGCTCTGTTAGTATGTGCTGACAGCTGGCTCTCCCTGTCAGGCTCCAGGACATCCACCCTTTTGTCTGTCCCCCACTGCCTCCGGTGGTATATGGCCACTGTAGGGCATTGGGGATAGTGGGCAGAAGGCAGAGGGGTGGGGGTCCTGGACCTGGAGGGGGTACCGAGCGGGACAGTCGGATAGTGGTTGTTAGAACCAGATGATGTCCTGGGGCAAAATAGAACTCCAAGCAAGGTCCTCCTTGCTTGGTGTCCATACCCAACAGCTCCACTTTGGGTGGGCCGGTAGCTGCGTCGGTCCTGGTATCTCATCTGACTCGCACAGTGTTGTGCAATGCTAGATCCATTAAGAACAAGATGGCTGTTACAGCTGATCTTGTTGGGTCAACTGATCTGGCTTGCATCACCGAGACCTGGCTGGATGATGATGCTGGCCCTATTTTGACTGCAGCAATTCCAACCGGTTTCTCGGTGATACACCGTGTGAGGTTGGCTCGCAGGGGCCGGGGTGTAACTATCTGTTTTAGATCGAAACTGGGCCTTGTGGCTGTGCCTGTTGAGGGATTCAGATCTTTTGAGTGTGTTGTGGTTGGATGCAGGATCATTCTTATTTACTGTCCACCCAGGGATGAGAAGCTGTTCCTGTAGGAAGTTGCGAACTTCGTCATTGATATGGTGTTGGAGTCTCCCAGACTAATGGTGCTGGGTGACTTCAATGCCTGGGTCGATGACAAACTCTTGCCTTTTGACCAAGCCTATACAGCCAGGTACCAGAAGTCCAGGTGGGGCACTGGACTGTCACTGGCTAAACAGGCCTCCCCCCAGCTAGCCAAGGAGCTGGAGGAGGTGGCTGCAGATGGGATTGAGGGATCAAAAGTACAGTTTCATGCTGCTGTGGACTCCAATGATGTGTCGTCAAGAGTCATGGCTACATCTGTGGCTCTTCGGAGAATGGCTTGGCTCAGATGTACTAGCCTCTCACAGGACACCCAGGCTAAGGCCATGGATTTTCCTGTAGTGGGCAATTCTCTGTTTGGGGAGCAGACAGAGAATTACATGAAGAAAATGGACAAGTACAGGACCACTTATAGGAGTGCTCAGGCCAAGGAGAGGCAGGTAACTCCTCAAAGGCAGCAGTCTAGGGGCAGGGGCAGGCCTTTTCATAGGCCTTTTTACCAAGCAAAGGCCTCTTCTCCCTTTTCACAGAGGGGGTTCTTCAGAGGGAGAGGCAGAAGGGGGATGAGCAGGGTTGCATCCACTCCTCAGCCTTATGCCCCTGCCAAGCAGACACCCTGATGGGTCTGCCTGGGTCGACTATCCTATTCCAGCAGGGGGCAGGCTGGCTTACTTTGTCCAGGACTGGATGTCTATTACCTCAGACAAGTGGGTCCTGGAAGTAGTAAGCCAGGGACTGGTTCTCAACTTCAAAAAAATTTCCGAAGATGAGAGCCAGCTCTTTTCCACCTGCAGGTCTCTCAGAAACCCTTGCCTTAGAGGCAGAAGTTTAATCTCTTCTGGCCTTAAGAGCCATAGAGAGAGTTCCTACCCTAAACAGGGGCAAAGGTCTGTACTCCAGGTACTTCCTTACCCCAAAAAAGACAGGGGAGTGGCGACCCATCCTAGACCTAAGATACCTGAACAAACATCTTTTTAAACCAAAGTTCAAGATGGTAACTCTGGGAATAATTCTTCCCTCTCTAAGGCCAGGGGACTGGCTAGCCTCTCTGGACCTAAAGGATGCCTATTTTCACATTCCCATCAGGTGCTCCCACAGAAAGTACCTCAGGTTTGAGTTGCCCTCAGGCCACTATCAGTTCAAAGCAATGCCCTTTGGTCTAACATCAGCCCCAAGGGTTTTCACAAAGTGCCTGGCAGTAGTCGTTGCCTTTCTAAGAATGCAAAAGATTTCCATTTTTCCATATCCGGATGACTGGCTCATAGTGGGCCAGTCTCCAGACCAAGTCAAGTCAAACCTGCAAGTGACCCAGTAAGTGCTCACTTCTCTACGATTTCTTCTCAACCTTCTCAAGTCAGTTCTCGAGCCAGTGCAGCTCCTTACCTTTATAGGGGTGGAGCTGGATACTGTCAAAGCAAGAGCCTTTCTTCCCCTGGAAAGGGTAAGAGTTCTTATAGAACAGGCTTCTTCCTTCAGCCTTCAGGTGTCTTGACCAGCAAGGCATTTCCTCCAGCTCTTGGGCCACATGGCAGCTTCTACAGCAGTGGTCCAGGGGCAAGATTCCAGATGAGGGACATTCAGTTCCATCTGAGGGCCTTTTGGTCCCAAAGGAAGGATTCCCTTACCAAACTGATTCCAGTGACTCAGACCCTGATCCAAGCCCTTCAATGGTGGCAGGATCATGACAATTTAAGGCAAGGGGGTCCCATTTGCCACTCAGTCTCATTCAGTGGTCCTTACCATGGATGCTTCCCTCCTGGGCTGGGGAGCCCATCTGGGGGCCCTCACTGCCCAGGGACTGTGGTCCCCTCAGGAATGCCTTCTCCATATCAATCTCCTAGAACTCAGGGCAGTTTTTCTGGCCCTGCAAGCTTTCTCTCAGTCAATGCAGAGCAAGGTGGTTCAAGTCAGAACAGACAACACCACCACCATGTATACATCAACAAGCAGGGAGGCACTCAGTCTATGGCCTTGTGCACAGAAGCCATGAAGTTGTGGTCCCTGGCTTATTCCCTGCAAACCTCTCTGATAGCAGTCCACCTTCCAGGGAAGGACAATGTGGCTAGCAGATGCACTGAGCAGGATCTCACAGGGCCATCACGAATGGTCCCTGGACCCTCTGGTCTTGAAGGTGATTTTTTCAAGGTGGGGCACTACAGAGATAGATCTCTTTGCAGTCCCAGACAATCACCAACCTCCTCTCTTTTGTTGTAGACCCCCAGTCTTGGGCTCAGTCCCTCTGGATGCTCTAATTCTGAACTGGGAAGGGAAATTTCTGTATGCCTTCCCTCCCTTTCCTTTACTGTTCAAAGTTTTAGTCAAGATAAGGTCAAAGTGATTCTGATTGCTCCAGATTGGGCCAGACAGCCTTGGTACCCCCTGTTGCTGTCCCTAGCAGTCCATCTTCCCCTGTCTCTTCTCAGGAATTACAACCTGTTAACCTCCTCTCAGGGGAGGATTTGGTACCCCAATCTTCAGTCTCTCAATCTCAAGGCATAGCTCTTGAAGAGTTAGAGTATGGAGATTTGTATCTGTCTCAGGGGGGCTCTGGATATCCTCAAAGCCTCTCAAAAGCCCACCACTAGAAAGACCTATAACTCCAAATGGAAGAGATTCAGAATTTGGTGTTCTAAGCAACATATTTCCCCAGACACTGCTGAATTGCCTACAGTTCTGGATTATATGGTCCATCTTAATGGCCTAGGCCTCAGACCAGCTACTCTCAAGGTACACTTGTCAGCTGTCTCTGCTTTTCTGTCAGTGGGAAAGTCTTCCTCACTACCATCTCATCCTGTGTTCTGTAAATTTTTCAAGGGATTGCTTCATACCAATCCTCCATTTAGAGACCCTGCCCCTGCCTGGGATTTGAATGTTTGCATTGCTCAATTGATACAACCTCCCTTTGAGCCTATGTCCTCAGTAGAGCTTAAGTACTTGACTTGGAAAACTGTGTTTTTAGTAGCCATTACCTCTGACAGACGTATCAGTGAACTGCAAGCCCTGTCAGTGGAACCTGATTTTATCTTCTTTCATAGGGATAAAGTGGTCCTTAGAACCAACAGGAGGTTCTTGCCCAAAGTGGTTTCAGATTTCCACCTGAATCAGTCTATGTCTCTTCCTGTTTTCTTCACATATTATTCCTCTTCAGGCGAGAGGAGGCTACGCAGTTTAGATGTTAAAAGGGCCCTTAGCTACTATATAGAGTGTACCAAGGGTCACAAGTTTGATTCCTTCCGGTTGTTCCTTACTTATGGAGAAGTGGGAAAGGGCAAATCTGCCACCAAGAGAACTATTGCCAGGTGGATTGTGTCTTGTATACAATTCTGCTATGAGAAACTAGGAAAAATTCCACCCTCAGGCCTGAGGGCTCACTCCACCAGAGGTACAGCTGCTTCCCTGGCTGCTGCCAGGGATATTCCTCTCTTAGACATTTGTCAAGCAGCCACCTAGAAAACAGTTCATACATTTACCAAGCATTACTCTCTGGATATCCAGGCTAGGAGTGATGCTCGGTTTGGCACAGCAGTACTTCAGAGCCTATTCCCAAAGTAGGTTCTGTCCCTCCTCCATGGAGGTACTGCTTGGTAGTCTGCAATAGTTAGAATACAGCAAGACTTCATGTTGTTTGAAGAAAAAATTACTCACCTTAGTAATTATGTTTCTTCTAATGGAGTCTTGCTGCATTCTGACCTCCCTCCCTGCCTCCCCTCTCAGAAACTGTTTTTGGGAAGTGGGTGGGCAGATGCAGTGTTGCACCTCAAGGGTTCTCCTTTTACACCCTCTTCTTTTTGTTTGGGTGTTTGTTTTATTATTATTCTTATTTGGTTTGGTTTTTGGTTTTGGGTTTCCTGACTTGAGTCTTCCTTTGGGAATCCAAAACTTTTTGTTGCCAGTTGGCTAGTAAAAATGTGACAGTTTTCACATAGGATAGTCAGTGAGTTTTTGCTCATAAGAATCTGACAGTTGGGTTTCAAAGGGCTCCAGACAGAGACCTCAACTGAACTTAAGCTCAGCATTCTATGCTCTGCATAGAAAGTTAACCCTTTGTTCTCCAGGGCAGTTTAAAGGCTGGGGCTAACTGCAATAGTCAGAATACAGCAAGACTCCATTAGAAGAAACATAATTACTAAGGTGAGTAATTTTTTCTTTCCTCACATTCACTTATAAATGCTGTTACTGTTCTAATGTTGCTACAGTTCAAAAATAAATTCTTCATCTTTTGAACATCTTAATGATTCTTGTCTCTAATGAGTTTCAGGGACACTATACACTATAAAAAAATGCTGGTTGTGAAGCTGTGCCTGAGCTGCTGCTTCAGAGTTCTGATTTCCTAGTTCCCCTCAAACTTCACTCTCGAGGTCAAAGGAAATCAGAACCCTTCTGTTGCAGCACAGGCTGATTGTGCACACTTGCTGATCCAGTATTTTATCTATCTGTCTGCTTTATCTATCTGTCTGTCTGTCTGCCCATCTGTCTTTCTGTCTGTCTGACTGTCTATCTGTTTGTTCTGACTTAAAAACTGCCAAAGGAAAGTAATATGACAGTTTTCAGACCTAATGTCCACCCCTCCCACATCCCCTACCCTTGTGACCCAAGGAAAAGCAACAGGTCCAGGACTGTGCCCCATGGATCTGCTGCTTCAAGCTACAGGTCTGGAGTGTTGCCCAACAGGTGCCCTATAGGTGTCTTATTTGACGTAGGGCCATACAGAAAGATTCATACTAATCAGGAAGATGGCCTGTAGTTTGCTTTGTAGGGTTGAAGGAGTAGACCCATGGTGCACGGCTTCAAATCCTGCAAGCCCTAAGTGAAGCAGCAGACCTGTGGGGCACAACTTGGTCCTATAGCTTGCTTCTTGCATGGCCTTGCAGACCTTACACAAAACAGCAGACCCATGGGGCACAGCCCAAGATTTGTAGCTTGTTTCATGCTGTGCCCTCTGGGCTCTACTTGAAGCAGTAGATCCATAGACTATGGCCCCAGACCTGTAGCTTGCTTTGCTCAGAGCAATGCAGGCCCTATGTGAAGCAGCAGAATCAGGGGAATGGACTCAGACCTTAAGCTTGCTTTGCACAAGACCATACGGATACTACATGAAGCAGCAGACCCGGGGGAATAGCCCTAGACCTGTACCCTGCTTTGTGCAGGCCCTAAATGAAGCAGCACATGTGTGGGGCACAGTCCTAGACTGGTAACTTTAAGTTGCAGTCCTGTGAGGCAAGACCCAAGAGCTGTAGCATACACCCATAGTGCATGATTCTGGACTCATGAGGCACAGCCCAGACCTGTATGTTGAGGAAACGGATCCATGGGAAATGCCCCCAGATATGTAGCTTAGCCTTGGGTCGCTAGGGCAGGGGATGGAGGAGGGGTAGGCATTAGGATTGAAAACCAAACCCACCATTTCCCTCCTTTTGTGGCTTCCTAACCCTAACATGTTCATTAATGTAGCTTTTCGAAATAAATGGCCTTACTTTTTTAGAAAGTTTAGTGCCAGACTATAACTTGCTTTGTACAGGGCTCTCTGGGCCGTTTGTAAAGTAGTAGGTGAGTAGTAACTCATTTTATGCAGGGCCCTGAATGAACACAGGAGATGGTAGAGAGAGAGGGAAAGCAGGTTAAAAATGTAAATGCACATGAAGGAAGGAAGTACTGCAGTAGAAGATCATTTAATTTCAGTGGTCTGGTTTTGTATTTTTTTGTAAACTTTATTGAATAGTGCTGCAGATTACACTTCATCTGAGCAGTTGGTTGCAAAATGTTCCAGTTGGATGTCAAGGTTTGGTGCTTGCAGGCTGCCAGGCTTCACATAGGTCACAGTACAGATATCAGTAATGAGCGAGACTTCATATACTTGGCCTGCCTAGGTCACTTTCAAAGCAAACCTTCCATTATCTGTTATCTTAAGAGTACTGTTTAACATGATCCTAACACCATACCTCATGTAATTGATCTAGGTTCAGCTCACTTCTGCTCCATCAATGGGGGTTTAGTACTGAGTCTTGCATGTTGAACCAGTCTGCCTCCAAGGCTCTCTCGGGCGGGGGGCATTTCATAATACTTTGCTTGCTAGTGGAGCACATTGCATTGGGTTTTTTTGCAATTTTCACCACTGTGCCTGTGTGTGTGGGGGCCTTGCCCATCCATACCTGTGCCATCACTTTTTTCCCCACTGCCAAGCCCAGCAGCCAGAGTGGATGCTGATACTGATGCTGCTGGGTGCCCCAGGGGTACATTCTGGTGGTACTGCCTCCTGGACTGGGGAATAGGGACACTCCAGAATTTAAGATTATGAATCTGCTACTATAGACCAGAAAGCTGCTACTGTAGGACAGGCACAGGCATGATGGTTAAAGATTCCCTCTCTCACCTTGCACTTGGGGCATCTATCAATTTTATCCATGTGTATTTTGTGTGACATGGCTGGGGTGAAGTACACTGCATGCAAAAAGTTATATTGGATCTGCTGAACCATATTACTTCTGAAGCATATGGTTACTGCTTTAGTGTCTCTGAAATTTTCATAGGTTATTGAGTAAGCTTGATTCCTCCAAGTCATGGGCCCTTTTTTTGTTTTATGTGTCCCACAGTATCACCCCTACTGTTCAACAGGGTGGCATAGAACTGCATCAGGGAGCCCATTGTAAGTTGAATTATATGCAGCACCTGTAGGTACACAGGAAAATCTTTCGGCTGGAGCCCATACTCTAGGTAGCAGATGAATATACCTCTTCATAAAGTGAGTCAGCTGTATCTGGACCTTTCTTTGACCAGCACCAAGTGCTCTTTCAGTCTGTCAGGAAACAGGCATAGTGTGCCAAGCACCCATGTATGTCAGCTCATGCTGAAAGCTTCCTCCCATAGCCAATAACAGTAGGGGCACTCAGCCAGACCCTGACAAATGTTCTCATAAATGTGTTCTTCAGTTTCTTAACTATACCAATACTTAGTGAAGGGGCTAGTGCATGTTTTAGTAAGGGAACCTTCAAGTAATTTTCCTGCATTCATACTCAAACTGTCTTCTTATTATCCTGCTCCACTCTGGCATCTTTCAGAAAAGGTAGTTGGGCTGCCAAAATAATATCTTAAGTTGGGAGACCCCACCCTCCCTCCCCTCCTTCCATAGGTCACCTTTGCAAAGTTTCTGGTTTGATGTGTGCTTGTCCCCTTCCATAGAAGAGAGGTGAGGTGAAATTTAACTTCTGTGAAAAATGTCAAGGGGACTCAGGCTGGGAGGACTTGTAACATGTACAGACATTTCAGGAGAATACACATCTTAACTGTATTAACCCCCTCTATACAGTAAGTGTGAGCGGCAGGGTCTTCCAATTCTTACAGTTGTGCTTGACTACATTTAGAGGGGCTTATAATTCAGTGACAATAGCTGGGATAGCGTCTTGGATAATATTACTCCCAGATATTTAATTTACATTTCCAGGTGCAGCTGTGTGCCTGACACTCTGAGAGGAGGGCAAACCCCTTTTCACAAGAGGTGTGCAAAACTAATGGGGTTTTGGTTTTGATTTTGGTTTTGCCAGATCACCCCTGGTGTTGTTTTTGGTTTTGATTTTGGATTCACAGCCAATATTCGTTCAATATACAACATGGCCTGTACCTTCATACCAAAGTATAACATAAAGGAAAACAGGTTAAATTCTGTAGAAATAGTTTGGCAAATCTACTTTTCTTAGTTGCTGGTTCAGAACCAAAGCTTTTTTTGTTGCCTTTTACTTGGCCTGTATTTGAAAACTGGGTATCATCTGCAGCAGCAGACGAACAGGATGTGATCTAAGAAGACAAGTACTCGGAGCCTGAGGACACTTCAATTGATAAAGAAGAGAATGCGCCTTCTGCAGTAGAAGAAGCACTGTTTAGTTTTCTGTTTTCTTTTCTTCTGAATTGCTGCCTTTGTCTTGGAAACTTGTTTCACAGGCCTACTCCCTTCTATCATTGTTTAGTAACAGTTGCTGATCAATAATGAAGCCAGCTTTCTTCCAAGAAAAATCCCAGTACCTAACCATACTACTTTCCTTAGTCGCCTTGAGGAAATAGGTGGCACTGGCAATGATGATGAGTATTTAGTGCAGCCTGTGCAGGTCACAAGTCAAGAAATATGAACTGGTTAACTTGCAAGACTAAAAACTTTGCAACTACCAACAGTTGCCCCACCCTCCAAAATGTTTCATACATGACATCAGCCTTTATTTGACAGGACTACACAAAAAAAATATGGTCTTCCTGTACTGACTGCCACTTGTGTGGGAAATGACTGGTGACACTATGCAGACAGAGGCTACTCAACTGCCAGGCTGCCCCCTTCCCAAAACATTTCTCACATGACACTGATGCAAGTCTTTATTTGATAGGAGTACAGAAAACAAATAGGGTCCTCCTGCTGTTCCAACCCCTGCTTGTGTGGGAAATGGCTGTTGACACTGTGCAGACAGCGGCTACTGAACTGCCAGGGTACCCCCTCCCAAAAATGTTTCATACGTGACACTGACATAAGCCTTTATTTGACAGGACTACAGACTCCACCTTTCCCAACTCCTGCTTGTGTGGGAAATGACTGGTAAGGACACTGCTTTCTAAGCACAGGTGCTGTTTTCAGAGGTGACCCTGGACTCAGGAGCATTGGGGACTGGGAAGGTTAACTGCCTTGCTCAGAGTTACATAGTGCACAAGTGGAGGCACTGGGTACTATGAATCTGCTGCTGCTGGAATCAGCCCACAAAACAATGCAAGTATGTTCTGCAGCACTTCCCATCCTCCCCCAACACACACAGTCAGTCACTTACCTGGCCTGAGTCACAACCCGCTCATTTTTGGTTTTATTAACTTGCTTTTGAGTTGTTTTGTTTATGTTTTGTTGGTGATGTGAGTGGAACCTTTCTTTGGAGCCCTTGGCTTCCCTCCCCAACACACAGTCAGTCCCTGGCTCGAGTCCCGACCCTCTTAGTTTTTTTATATTTGGCTCGCGTGCCAGCCAACATCTTCTTATTAATGTAGATTGGGGCCTTGGTCACTGTTGGGCGAATGCAGGGCACGCATCAGTAGGTGCATCCCTCATTCCCAAATAAGCCAGCAGCAGGCGCTGACCTCATGCATCCCTAATGTGGCCACCAGATCTAAGAAAATGTCCGCTGCAGTGAGAGTGAAGGTCTCATGCAGCGGGACCACAACATGCCTCCCGACGTGCATGCGACATGGCAGCAGTGACTGCCACCACCTCCTGTCACAATGCCGATGGGGGATCCCACTCCCCATCAGCATAATGACCCCCTCTCATTTAAAATGTATGCCAAGGGGGTGTCCAATCCCCCTCAACATCATGTGCCCCCAAACAGTTTTTCTTTGCCGACGGGGCCCAATCCCCATTGGCATTTGTCCTCCATCCCTTTTATTTTGCTAGCAGGGGGCTCACTCCCCATTGGCATAATGCTCCCCCCGCTTTTGTTGTGTGTGCCGGTGCCCTAGTCCCCTCGGCTCATGTCCCCCCTTCAGTATGTGCCAACAGGGGTGCCCAATCTCCCATCAGCTACAGCATCCCCCAAAACATTAGATGGCATGCTGGAGCCCACCCCAGCATGCCAATTCCCTGCAAAATAAAACCATCACTCAATTTTTTTTTTTAAACCTGTACAAAAGAAAACGGTCCCTCATGGTCTCCCTGCCCCCTCCCACAACCCACGCCCACCCTCTGTGCACCCTGCCTCCCCACACCCCAACACCCCATACATACCTCCAGAGTCTGGCGCGACGATCTTTGGTGGACCTGGAACACGTCCGCACTCTTCAAAGCCGACCGCGAACTGAGGAAATGCCGGTAAGCTGTATAATGGCATAAATACGGTTTTTTCAACTTTGGTGCATATCACAGCCATTTTTGGGAATTTGCCCACCTTATTTTCAACATGGGGTTATTGGGACCCCCTCCTTATGAATTCAGGCACTATCATGGCGTTATTCGGTCCCAAAAGGTGATTTTGCGGTCACTGTGAGAAATCACCTTTCGGGACCTACTGTATCAATGAAATGACAATGCCACTGTTCATGAGGGGGTCTCTCAAAAAGCCTATATTGCAAATTTGCTGGGGAAAAAAATGGCTGTTTTATGAGCGTGTGTTGCGCAGTTTCCACGCACGCGCGTACGTTCATGAATTTTTAATATTTTCACTCCAGATTTTCAAAACTGGCATTTTTCCACACCTCCTTATGAACAATACAGCTGTCATTTTACATATCCTGGCCTAAATGTGTTTTCGCACGTCCGGCACAGAATAGTGCGGTCGCTGTCACAAATCAGTTTTCAGGACAGTTTGAGGAAATGATGGTGACACTGTTCATAAGCAGAAGTCCTAAAATGCCTATGTTGAAAATTTGGTGATGAAATTCCATAAAATGACTGTGTTACAAGTGTGAGTTGCGCAGTTTCTACGCACCCTTGTAACCGCCAAATTTGCAATACTTTCATGCCAGATTTTAACACTGGCATTTTTCACACCTCCTTATGAATAGTACAGCTGTCTTTTTCACATCTGCCCTAAATATGTTTCACACCTGTGGCACACAATGGCGTGGTCATCGTAACGAAATCAACGCTTTGGACAAATTAACAAAATCACAGTGCCACTGTTCATGAGGGGAGGTCCCAAAATGCCTATGTTAAACATGTGGTTAAAAAAATCCCCAAAATAATTGGGTTACGGACGTGTGTTGCACAGTTTCTATGCACGCTCGTAACTTCACCAATTTTTCATATTTTCACTCTAGATTTTCAACGTTGCCACATTTTTACATCTCCTCATGAACAGTACAGTTGTCATTTTCCACATATTGCCCAAAATGTGTTTTTGTCCCTGTGTCAACAAATGGCATAGCCACTGTGCAAAACCACCTTTCAGCTAGCAAACTGATAGTGCCACTTTTCATGAGGTGGGCTCACAAACAGCCCATGTTGAAAATTTGGAGTGAAAATACAGACACACGCCTGTGGTGTTAGGGATTCCAACTGTAGCACCCCACCCTGTAGAGACTGACAGGCATCAGGGATGTGACTTGAGATCATCGGCTGTACTGCTCACGCCATTCCACCCCCCAACCCCACCCCGAGCCAGTGGCAGGCATTGTGGTGTGCTTTGCACTGTTCGGCCACAAAGTTCACCCCATTCTCCTATACTGTACCTACCTTAGTGTATTTCCTTATAGAATAGGGTAAGTATAATGCCCAAAGACTCCAAAGCACACCACAACACTTGTCAGTGTCTACAGGGTAGGATGAGGTACAATGGCATGAGTGTTCTAGCTGATGACCCAAAGGCACACCCCAATGCCTGTCGGTCTCTACAGGGTGGGGGTGGGGTTGGCATTACTTCAATACTTCACCGACATTCCAATTCTGCTTCTCTAACTCTGGCGCTACCAATGTCAATGCCAGTGCCAGCGAGACAACATTTGGCATTGGCAAATGCTTGTTTTTATTTGGCTTACATACACACACACACACACACACACAAAGTCAGTGTGGCCTGAGCCACTTTTTTTTTTTTTTTTTTACTTTTTCTTTTTTTTCTGTTTCATTGGTGGTGTAGTGGGAGTCCAGGCAAAATGCCTTGAGCCTCGCTCCTTATTGCCCAGTCCCTGACCCACATCCCTCACAAGTCCCCACCCAGTTGCAGAGTTTTGGTGTTTTTTTCTTTGTTTTTTTTTTTTTTGGTCCTCCTCCTCTGTGCTGCTCCCCACAGACTTCTATATGACTGAACAACCCTCCCTTTCTGCTGGTTCCCACTACCCTCCCTGACCACTGGCACCACTACCTGAAGAGCTCCTCACTTCTCTGTGGCTGAAATGAAATGGTGCCAAGGAAGAGAGCTTTTCCAGGGATACTCTGGTTTGCACATGTGCAAACCAAAGTATCCAAGGAAATCACCAACTGATGAGATATGACAGGTGGGAGCTCAAGAGGGAAAAAAGTTAGAGAGCCGAGCCGGCAAGGTTTATCTCGGGTCTCATGGAGACAACTGTATGTGTTTGGGACTGCTTGGTTTCCACAACAGAGGTTCAGTGCACCTCTAATTTTTACATAGAAAGCCACTTGCACTTTGACAATTGATCTTACGGCCAGACAGGGGACTGTAAATGGAGAAACTATTTGAAGGGGGCAGGAAGAGACTGCTCAGGTTGGGAGAGGTACAGCAACAAATTGTCTGTAAATGGTGAGATGACATGATGTGTCCCATTGATCACCTTCCCCCAGGTGTCAGGGTTACTCTTGATTACTACTGCTAGAGTTTCTATGGTCATCACATATAGAAGTGGGGAGAGGAGGACTCCTGCCTTGTTCCCTTTGTGAGGGGATAGGGTGGGGATAGCAAGTTGATGGTAAGGATGTGTGGCTGCATTGCTCTGTACAGGTACCAGTTACAGAGATAGGGGCTGAGGGCTTCAATAGTCACTTCCAAATTGGTGCCTGCAAATTAAAAAGTAAATAGTCTGAAAGCACATCAGGAGCACAAAACGCCCAACCAAAATCTGGTGGGGAAGCAACTTTCAAAAGAAAATTGAACAAAATCCATGCTGACACCATCAGGTATTCTGAAGCTATGACTAGACGACTGGCAGACAGCATGTGTACTCAGAGCTCTGAGGAAGGTGTGTAGCCAAAACGTCAGCATGTTGTGTGTCATGCTTGCATGTATGCTCACTGTCTGCTGGCTGCCTAGTCATAGGTTCGGAACAACTGATGGTGTCGGCATGGATTTTAATTTAATTTTCTTTTGAAAGTTGCTTCACCGCCTTTTTGCACAGCACACTTTTTGCTGAATGTAGTTTGTTGTCCAACACAAGATGCTGCACAATAAATGATAATTTGCTACATTAAGGTAAGCCTCTGTCAATTGCTTCCAAACATATGTGGTGCATATAGCATTTGGTTGTAGTGCCACAAGTTTTTGGTTGGGTGTTTTGTGCTGCAGATGTGCTTTCAGTCTGTGTACAGGGCCATCACCCATGACTGAATATGGGGGCCCAGTCCATATTTAGCTAGAGCTGCAAACATGAAGGACCACTTTCTCCACATCTAGCACCAACAATTCAAGTTGAGCAACCTCCCCTGAACCAGTGCCACATGATGTTTAGTGAGTGTCTAATGTTATTTTTTGCATGGCAGCCCATCGCAAAGCTTACCTGTCTACATGAATTAGACCTGGCAGCATACCATCTAGCCTACCCACCAACACCTTGACCACCACCTTGTATTCTGCATTCAGCAGTTAGATGGGTCATTAAGACCTACACAAGGTGGGGGTCTTCCTTGGTTTGAGCAGAACAGTGACGGTGGCCAGGTACTGTGATGGTAGAATGACCACTGAGTCCAGTACCTCCCTATCATTCCATCACTGTAAGTGCTAAAATCACCCAAAAGCTTTTAGAAATGTCTCCTGGTATATCATCTGGACCAGGGGCCTTATTTGTGGTTAGGGTTTTTGCCACTATGTCCACTTCTGCCATCCAGATGTCCTTATCCAGTGTCCCACTCTGTTCTGGGGTTACCTTGAAGAGTGGAAGAGTATCCAGAAAGAAGTCCAATGGAGGGGAGTCTCTGGATACCTCTGTGGTGTGTAGTTTTTGGTAAAATGTTTTGAAAGTCTCCCCAATGGCAATTTGGTCAGTTACCAGTTGTCTTCCTTCCCCTTGTATACTGTGGATAGCTTTCCTTTTTTCTTTCTGCGTTGCTGGGCAACTATTTCCCTACTCTGTCACCCTTAAAATAAGCCTGAGCTTTGGTGAGCAGCACATTTCTCTTTTTCTCCCGTTACCATCTGGTTTGGTTGACCTTTCAATCTCCTTAGTTCCCTCAGATGTTCTGGAGTTTGAGTTTTCATGTGGCCTGCCTCCAGGTTCTTGACTTGTTCAATTAGTTCCTGCTCCTTAGACCCATCTTGTTTCCTGTTATGAGAAGCATAATAAATTGTGACTCCTATAACAAAGGCCTTGATCACCTCCTAGCTGGTAGTCTTGGGGGTGTCCCAGTCTTACTATGGGTGAAGAATTCCATCAGAGAATTCACCACTTATACTCATGATCTATGAGCAGCCTATGGTCCAAACTCCATCTGGGACTCCTCTGTTGTACCCCCTTCCTTCAGTGAATCTGTTAGTGGGGCATGGTCTAAGAAAATTATGGGACTATAGCCAGCTCTCACAACTGCAGAAGTGTTGAGGAGACCATTATGAACTGTGTCCTTGTGTCACTCTTGTTTGCATGAGAATAATGAGAGTATTCTCTTTCTACATGTGAAGAAAGTGTCATACACTATTGCACACTCCTCTGCTAGTAGACATAGTGTTGATGTGCTTTTTCTGGGGGGAGGGGGCATAATGGCTGTTAGGATCAATCCATAATACATTCCCATGGTGTAGAAAAGTCACCTCCAATAATTAATGGGTCTAGTACGTTTCCCTGACTCTTCTCCTCCCGTCATACTATTCCCCAACTCTGATTTCCCATTTTGTTATTCCCTGACAGTACAATCTTACTGACGATTCAATGTTACCTGTACCCATCACAGTGTTTTTTATTGTTTCTTGTTGCGACATTTGCAACATAATCTTGCCTCCACTGTAGTGTATTCCCCTTTTATTTTAGACAGTGCTACAGTCTTCAGCAGCAAACATATGTCTCCTCGGTGGACCACCACTCCAGCACGTACATTTCTAACATCTTGCTGAAGTGAAAGTGGCTGTTGTTTCTGGTTGCGACATTTGCAATATAATCTTGCCGCCAGTGTAGTGTATTCTCCTTTTAATTTAAACACAGCACTGCAATCTTCAGTAAACTATATTTTTTGTCTCACACTGCTAATGTTTACAAAGTCCTGTGTGTTTCCTGGTGTTTACTACTGATTTTTACTACTGCAATGAGTCACATCTTTCACTCACCCTTGTGAAAGAACATGCTGGAGCGTGCCGGAGCGTATTACTTCTAGTTACCCCTGATTGCATGAATTACTTTTAAATATTATATTAACAAAGTTTACTTTTAAATTGTGGACTCACTTGATGAAATGACTACTAGATTAAAGCCCTGCTTTGAGACGTGCTATTATTGCATTGCAAACGGAGCAAGACTGAAGTAACATTGAAACCCTGCTGCTGCGTGGAGCTGAAATCTGTTTTTTTCAATGTGCTGTGTGTAGAATGGTTATTTGTCGGCCAGTTTGAATACAGGCAGTTTTAAGGTGGGATAATGTGTGTGTCCGGGAAATGTAGTCGGGAAAATATGTGCCAGGCAATGATTTGTCGGGGAATCAACTGGATCCATAATTAATAGGTGGGTACATCTGCAAGGGTGACTAGCAACTGGTTTAGAAAGTCAAGACAGTTAAGGTCTGGGCCATATACTGATGACAGTGTGTACTGATCCTTTTCCACCCATACGATCACCATGGTGTATCTGTTTTGGGGATCTACTGCCTGCTTCCTAACATCCATAGCTAGCCCCATCTAAACCAAATTGTTGTTCCCCTTGCCTTTAATGTGAAACAGAAGGCAATGAGAGTTCCTCCCTGGTCATGTACATCTCCTGAAGGAGTGCAATGTTCCTTTTTTTCGTTATAAAGACCAACAGAAGACCTTCCTCCTTTTTTGCTAAAAATCTCAGAGTATCCTACAGCTGACATCAGAGCGATAGGCAGTAGTGGGAGATTCAGTAGCCTGCAGTAAATGTTAGTTTATATAAGCTCTGATCTTTTGTTTGCTGGGCCTGCTGTCCTTTCTGGGCTAAGTACAGTCAGTCATAGAAGACTGTTCTTAAAGAGTATCAGTACCAACGAGTACCAACTCAGTGTTACAGCTAGGGCCTGGTGTTCTGCCTCAGCTTTATATCGATTTGTTGCATTTGCCCTGTTGGACCCAATTATTGCCATGACAATTTGCTACAGCAACATTGACGATTGGGCATACAGGTGCCAACTAGGTTTAGGGCCAACTCACCACAAGTTAATAATAAATAATAATAATAAAAAATCTTTATTTGTACAGCGCCTTTCTCAAAACCAAGGCGCTTTTACAATAACTGCCCATAAAACAATAAAATAAACACAGTTCAATAACTGCTAAATTCATAAAATGCAATAAAATATCATCACCAGGGGTAAGATTTTGACTATAAATGGATCTTAACATGCTACTAGGAAATATATTATTGAAGACTGCTTATGGCATTTAGTATTAGTGGTCAGTATTTGTAGTTAGATGTGCTAAGCATACAGTGTAGGTCTAGATATGATCAAAACATTCAAACACCTTAAGGGTATTAACAAGGTGAAAGAGTCTAACGTTTAAATTTAAGAAAAATAGCAGGACAAGAGGACACAGCATGAGATTAGAGGGAGGCCGATTAAGGGGGAATGTGAGGAAATTCTTTTTCACAGAAGGAGTGGTGGATGCATGGAACGGCCTACCTCAGGAAGTGGTGGCTATGAATACAGTGCAGGGCTTCAAACAGGCATGGGATAGGCATAAGGGAGCAATACAGATGAGTATGAATAGATAGGCCACTGACAGAGCAAAGGCCAATGGCACATTTATAAGGTAGAAAAAGAAATGGGCAGAATGGATGGGCCTTGCGGTCCTTATCTGCCATCAACCTCTATGTTTCTATGTAGTTACATGGCCATACTCCTGGAGGCTGAAATTGAAACCCCATTACCCCCTTCCATGTACTCATGGTGGTTGATCAGGTGTAGGTGGTAAATCCTCTTGTGCTAGGTTCCGTTTGTCTCGGTCCTGATATCCCTCCATCGCTCCTTATTCTAGGTTCAACAACAGTGCTATAGTGCTGACTAGTGGGTACAGAGCAATGGGGCATCACTGTAGCCTGCTGGTGACTGGGTTTGTGCCTTCAGCCTGGATGTCAGAAGCAGAGGCCAGAAGGGAGCGAGTCCGAGTGTCCCTTGGACACTTTCCTCCTGGGGTGGGTTCCTGCAGACCACACAAACAGTGGATCCTGGTGATGGCTTTTAAGGACATTCTTGGTGGTAAGGTTGACTACATGCTGCCAAGTGTCCTTGCTCCAAGGCACTGCGAGTGGCTGCATGTAGGGGAGGTGGGTGGGGCCCCAGCACAGAAACATGCCTGCTTAACTGGCCATATGATGGCTGCCCTATGACTCCTGCACCATGCAGCAGCCAATGCACACTACTGTGATCCCCCATTGCTCCAGCTCTCGGATGGCCGTGGAATGCTACTCTCTTTCCTTATTCCCCCCCTGACAGGGGTAAGCTGGACACCGAGGACACAGACACAAGCCTGGAATGGATACGAGATAACAGCAGGAATTAAGTCTGGCAGGGCTTTGGCGGGCTTATGCTGTGTGGCCTGATGGAGGGGCAGGTCGGGGGGCAAGAAAGAGCAAAAAAAAAAAAGAACACTGCTGCAGCTTTCAGGTTGATGAAGGTTTTCAGTGTTTTCCCTTGTGGTGTGATGATAAGCAGTGATTGATACATATGTGCAAACTGCCATTAGCTTGCATGCACACAGTGGTTAACATCCTTAAACTCCTGTCTCTTTGTTTGAAGGTGGCAACTGTCTTTTTTTTTTTTATATATTTCTATTTATCCCTCCTATGTCCCAGTCAAAGCTGCCCCATCAGGATTCACCAATGAAGCTTGTCCCTTCCAACGTCTTACCCGACAGCCCGAGTCCCTCCATCTGGCCGTTGATTGTCCCGGGGGGGGTAGGACACCCCCAAATCTTGTAGTCCCATTAGGTCTCCTGGACAGCAGTCAGACATTGGCTCATTGGGACCAAGCTCAGCGCACCATCTTCCCAGCTCTGGAGGGTGGTTTTTCTCTGTTCTGTGAGGACGTTGCATGCCATGACATCAAGGCATGAGTGCCGATGTCCGCAACATCCTCCCCTCAATGGTACAGCCCCATGAGCTGATTGATCCTCAGGCCTATGCCTGTGACCAGTCAGGCCCCTGAGGCACCGAAGTGCTGTCATGCCCCCAGCCTCCACCATGGGTCACCACTCACCGGGTTGGATCCCCTTCATCCCCCCTGAAAGGGCGACCTGTCGTTGGACACTCCAGCCTATCTCCACTGGCCGACACCAGGTGGCCCGAGTCTGCTCCTGAACCCGGGTTGCCAGCATGGTGTGAGGTGTGGAGTCCAGTGCCTTAACTCTCAGAGCCACCAGGCTGGCAAAGGTAGCATCTGTAACAAGAGAAAAGTCTGATGATTGCATTGCCCAATTTGAGCAGTCCTTGCTCTTTTGCTGCTTGCAAAACAGGTTGTCGGTCTGGATATCTCAGGAACTTTGTAAGGAAATGTCAGGGAGGTTGTGCTGCGTCAGATCTTCGGCCTGGGCATCAGTAAACCCTTTGCACTTCCAACTCAATGGAGCTTTTAAGGCTGAACATATCAGGCAGACATTTCTTAAGAAATTGTAGAGGGTCTGTTTCCTCCACCCCCTAGAGCAAGCCAGTTATGTAGACATTATTGTACTGCTCATGGTTCCTGTGATCATCAGCAGTTCCATCTAGTTCTTTGATTCTTATTTGGGCATCATGAAGTTTGCTGCAGGCTTCAATAAAGTTACCTTTCTGGTCACAGACTTGTGTCTGCAGCTCCTGCAGGCACTTAGTGTGCCTGTCAACTGTGTCCCCCAGTTCACTGACACTCCTTTGTATGTTTGTTTATTTGTTTATTGAATAGAATCGGAAATTACAATCCTTTGAGTCATAGACTCTTTTGGAAAGGCTCCTCGTCAGTTACAAAGTAAGAAAGAAATACACTTACAGTAATGACATTGCAGTGTTGGTGGGACTTGCAGTCTCTTGTTGTTCCATACTGCCAGAAGAAACAATAAGTATTTGGAATCAACATTTGGAAAATAGATTAATCTGCTAATGGGTAATATTTTAAACAGAATGTGCTTTAAAGGTTTTCTGATTGCAAGAAATGACAGCACATAGCAAGAGTGGAATTAAGGTTTAAAACTGTACATTTGGGCAGGACATAGGACTTCTATCAAAAGAGATGTTGACAGTCACTTTTTATTAGACTATGTATAACCAGTCTATTGAGCCATTCAGACCATATTTTGGATCTGTAGCTTTAAATCTTATTTTGGATCTGTGACTTAAAATCTATCTATGTGTTAAGCTTTTCATGTGAGAATCTTCTTTTCATTGTTCCCTTCTCTCCTGTCTGCTGTGAAGTTTTCCACACCAAATAAACAGAGTAATGCAACTAATGTTAGGCTACTTTAAAATGTCTGGCCAGTGGTAATGTAATGTCCTGACACCTTATGTACCCTTTAGACTCACCTATGCAAATGTTTAATTGTGTGAGGTTTTACCAATATAGGCATTTGAGCATGTATTGTAGATAAAGCCAGCAGTCTGACAACTTATGAGGTCTCTAATCTCAATTTCCTCATTTCTTGAGACATTTTTGATAGTTTGACCCTGTAGGTGTTGTAACAATTGAAACAATGGCCACAAGGGTAGTTACCTCATCAAATTACCATCAGCTCTTTCTGGAATTGGATGGTCAGTATGCATGACCTTGTCCCCAGTGGGATTGGCTTTTCTTTGGTGCTACTAAAGGTAGCTGTGAAAAAGCTGTTTCTCCTGCTGGTTACACCTTTAACATATTCCAATATTTTTAGTATGTTTTTTACTGACTAAAAACAGTTACTGTTTGTTGTGCTAAATAGCACTTGATTCAACTGTTCATTTTTCTCATTTGCACCTGTTCTCAGTAAGTTCTCCCTGTCTACCCCATCTGCTCTTTCTATTGCTTTTCTTCACTGATTTGCACTGGTAGTTCCCTATATGCCCTATCATTGAACTTGGATTCCATCTCAGATATTGTGCCAATGCAGTCTATTTCCTTTGAACAATTTCTTTTGGCCCCCAACAAACTGACTGTATGGAATAGATTCTATTAAGTTTTTTGGGTGGAAACTCTTGGCTTGCAATACTGCATCATGGTCAGTAGGGTTTCTGTGTAGTCTGGTACATAAGTTTAACATTCTCTTTAAAGATTGTCAAAGCCAAAAATGTTATCTCTATCTAACACAGGTTCTTAATACAAATTAAATGATCTGTCCTTGAAATCAAAAAGTAATGGAAAGACTCAGGTTAATTTCCTTCACCATTCCAAATGATAATGATATCATCGATAAAGTGCTTCCATTAAAGTATTTTATCAAGAAATGGGTTATTATCCTTATAAACATACTTCCTCTCAAATTCATCCATGTATTGATTTGCATAGGAGGGTGGTATGGTGTCCCCTTACCTGCAGATAAAATTCCTTTTCAAATGTAAAATAGTTTTGTGAAAACACCAGTTCTGCTATATGTACTAAGAAATGATCTGGTGGAAAGCTTTTTTGTTTATCTCTATTTAAAGTTTCTTGTAAGGCCGCACATCCTGCCTCTTGTGGGACTGAGGTGTAGAGGTCCTTTAAGTCCCAAATGACCAACAGGCAATTGTGCAAGTCTCCCTTATCTCAGTTTAGTTCCTCTAAGATGTTAATTAGGTGTGAATTGTCCATCAAATATGATCTTTTTCCCTCTATTAGGGGTCTTACTTGGAAATCCACAAAAATGGATAGTGCCTCTAACATCACATTTATGCCCGATACAATTGGCCTTTCTGGTGTGTTTTTTTTTTTCAAATGTTTAAGGATTTTGGACAATGTATAACAAACTACCACTGATGGTGTGTTTGTCTCACATTCAGTTAGTCAATTCCTGTCAAATGTCCTGTTCAGAACCTCAGATACTAAGTTTTTTACATTTTCAGTTGGATCTCCTTCTATTCTCAGATAGTTGTTTGTGTCATATAAAAGTATTTTATATTAAGCATTGTACTATTCATAAGTAAGCAATAAGACATGACAGGGTGTGCATTAGATAGTTTTAATGCATGGCCAGGAGCATAGCCCCATGCCATGTAAAATAGAACTGTCTAATACATATCTCGGGAGAGTCTTATTGTATTTATAAAATGGGTCTATGTATTTTACCTGACTGGAAAAATGTATATTAGGATGTTTAAATATAAAAAAAAAACTCCTTAACATATTTTTACTAAAGTAGTTCCTCCACCTACAGGACATTGATGCCTTTCTGATTTGCACTTATGACATTTGTCCAAATGTGGCTTATGTAGTTGTAGTCTTTATGCTACTCTGGTATTTAGTTCTGCACATCCCTCCTTCCCCTTATAACACTCCACAAAACTATTTTATTGATGAGTCTTCAGTAAATGTTTGTGCACATTTACAGTGTGAGTAGAGCACCTTGTTTTCTTTACTGTCTGTAATAGGTTTTATTTTTTGTCACATCTGGAGTGCTGTGGAGGACAGTGTTGTAGCGTGAGGGGGGAGCAATCTTGGATGTGAGAAAGTGCAGGTGGAAGAGTGTTGTATCATGAGCATGGAGCAAGAAGTGGGAGTGTGTGGGGTTGAAAATACCAATTTATTAGATTTTAGTAGGAATTTGGGCTAGTTACCGAGAAAGAAAAATGAAGGCAACAGAGCATTGTAGCTTGATCTCAAAGCATGAGGTGGGAGTACATTCAGTTTCTTTGAAAAGATCCATTCACCAGGTTAGAGCTGGGAATTGGGCTGGTTACCGAGAAAGAAAAATGAAAAAAGTCATAAAATTGCCAAAGGTGGACACTGTTTGCAAGCACAGTAATAATAAATTCTAGCCAGAGTCGATAGGGCTGTGAAGAGCTACCAAATGACCAAAGTTACAAATGTGCATTGAAATTATGCAATGCCCAGGTGTAACTTGACCATTTTTTGGAAGTATTGCACCAAAATTTCAACATGGCCTTTTTGGGACCCCTCCTCATGAAGAGTTCCAGTGTCATTTGGTTCACTTGTCCCAAAAGGTGATTTTGTAGAGCGAATACGCTATTTTTTAATATTCAGAAATTGGTAGCGAACTTGATATGCGGTTGGGGAACTTTGTAAAGCTTTGGGAAGTGTAACATTCCTGGATTTTTACTAACATCACTGGCAAACTATAAATTTACGATATCTCTATCTCCAATACAAACACATTCCCTTTTTGAGTTTTTATTTTGAAATATATTATTTTTGCTGTTGTACATGACATGGTCATAACCAGAAGAATAAACAGTATTTACAAGTTAAATATTTAAAATGCACACTGCATATTGGAGTAATATATGACTATTAAGAAGCAATGGTCAAATATGGAAAACATCTTTTATTAAAAAACATTTTCCATACTTTCACTCAAATATTATTTTGGATAAACATTTCAGATAGCAATTTATTATTTTCTTGTTGGTGCTGTAAAGTGTTGTTCAGTCACCATCATCAAAAACTGACATGCTGCTAATTCAGTCCTCTTGAATTTATTTAGTCAAAGTACATGTTGGTGTGTGTGTGTGTGTGTGTGTGTGTGCATGTGTGTGTGTGTGTGAGCATGCAACCTGTCACTGTAGATACACAAAATGCTGTAGTCCCCAGTTCTGACAGTCTCTCACCATTCACCAGGACTAAATGGAGACAGTGTGGAAACCAAGCACTTACCCTGTCCCCACACTGTAGCTGTCTCTGTGGATTATCCAAGGGTTAAAGCCCAAGTGGTGTCAGTCCCTTACCTCTTACCAGCACTAAATCCATCACAGTGTGGGTAAGTGCCCCACATAATACTGTACCTGTGGATAAACTAAGGGCTTTACCTACTTTTTACAACACTAAATTCATCACAGTGGGTGAGTGGGGGGGTGGGGACTGCACTAAGTTTATCACAGTGGGTGAGTGGGAGGTGGGAGCTGCACTAAGTTCATCACAGTGGGTGAGTGGGAGGGCTGCACAGTTCCTGTCCCTGTGGATAAACAAAGAGCTTTAATTTACTGTCTAGTGCTATCTCAATTTATTTTCTTGTTGGTGCCATATAGAGCTGTTTAGTCACAATCATCAAAAACTGGCATGCTGCTAATTCAGTCCTCTTGAATTTATTTAGTCAGACTACATGCAGGTGTGTGTGTGTGTGTGTGTGTGTGTGTGTGTACAACCTGTCACTGTAGATACACAAAATGCTGTAGTCCCCAGTTCTGGCAGTCTCTCACCATTCACCAGGACTAAATGGAGACAGTGTGGAAACCAAGCACTTACCCTGTCCCCACACTGTAGCTGTCTCTGTGGATTATCCAAGGGTTAAAGCCCAAGTGGTGTCAGTCCCTTACCTCTTACCAGCACTAAATCCATCACAGTGTGGGTATGTTTGCACTGAGCCTGCCGCACATGGTACTGTACCTGTGGATAAACTGAGGGCTTTATCTACTTTTTATCAGCACTACATTCATCACAGTGGGGGGGGGGTGCACAGTACCTGTCTCTGTGGATAAACAAAGAGCTTTAGTTTACCCTCTAGTGCTATCTCAATTTGTTATTTTCTTGTCGCTGCATAGTGCTGTTCAGTCACAATCATCAAAAATTGGCATGCTGCTAATTCAGTCCACTTGAATATATTTAGTCAGAGTTCATGCTGGTGTGTGTGTGCACGCATGTGTGCACACATTTGTGTGTGTGCATGCAACTTGCCACTGTAGATAAACAAAATGCTATGGTCCCCAGTTCTGGCAGTCTCTCACCATTTACCAGGACTAAATGCAGACAGTGTGGAAACCAAGCACTTACCCTGCCTGCCACACTATAGCTGCCTCTGTGGATGATCCATGGGTTTAAAGCCCAAGTGGTGTCAGTCCCTTACCTCTTACCAGCACTAAATCCATCACAGTGTGGGTAAGTTTGCACTGAGCCTGCCCCACATGGTACTGTACCTGTGGATAAACTGAGAGCTTCATCTGCTTTTTACCAGCACTATATTCATCACAGTGGGTGATTGGGGGGGAGCTGCACAGTTCATGTCCCTGTGGATAAACAAAGAGATTTAGTTTACCTTTTAGTGCTATCTAAACTGTACCTTCTATGAGCATTGAGAAGAAAAGTCAGCAGTAAACCTGATTCTGTGGATAAGCAGATGTGTTGTAAGTCTCCACCTTTCACCAGCACTGGATAGCAACTATACAAAGGCTGAATAGAAAAATACATAAAAAGAACCAGAAGAAAATGGTCTCAGATCCCAATAAATGCCCATAGGAATGACAGGGCTAAAAAAGCTGCAGGTGCATTGTATGTAATCTGACACTGTAGTCTGTCTGACTGTTTCAGAGCTTCAATAAATTCCAGTACAACAGAAAATGAGTTAACCCCTAGGTTGCTGAATGCAATAGAATAAATCTATTAGACTGAGCTGGACAGATGATAGAAACAGCAGTTTAAAAAGTGTTTTTTCTGTTAATATCCTGAAACGTTCAGAGGTACAGTACAGTAGCAACCCCCCCTCCCTTCAGATGCCTTTAACACAGAGCAGCAAATAGCAAACATCAGAGAGGGAATGCACTATTTGGCAGCTGTGGAGGAATACTTCCAAATGTCCAAAAAGGGAGTTCCACAATCAGCCATTTTTAGAGCTACAATCTGATCCCAATAGGGTTGTAGGCTCCTCCCACAGACCTAAAAATGAGAATGTGAACAGCCGGGGAGATGGAACAACACTGAGATCAGATCTAGTTTTATAAATTGAAATATTTTGAGACAAGTTAGTTATTAAGACAAAAGTTTAAAATTATGGGTCACTTTCTGTGTGCCTGTGAGACCTCAGGCTGTTTTGGGGCTGTTCAAAATTGGAAAAAAATGGTGCCTATTCCCATTCTCTCTTTATTCCTTCCTTCTAGAAAATCTACTCTTGATCAATCTGCTTCCTCATGCCACTTTCCTAAACTCTGGTTCTCCCTTCACCTGTCAATTCACTCTGCCACTTTTGCTTTCTGCTGAAAGCCTCTTCTTCATCACTCTTCTTCTCCCTCCTGCAACTGCTCATGACCCTCTTCCTTTCTCCTCCACTAATTTCACCCTGGCAATCTGCTCCCCCCATTACCTATTCATGGTTCTGTACTTGTAAGAATAGTACATCGCCAAAGTTGTCTCAGTTTTAGCTGCTAGAAAGAGGAGACTGTAGAAAGAGGAGACTGCTATGGTCCTCAAAAAAGGTAGCAGAAAAGGTAAAGGCAAAAAAGGTAGCACTCAGAAGGTACAAGGAGACCCAGAGATAGGAGGATAGGGAAGTGTACCTAGGGAAACAGAGGGAGGCAGGCAAAGCAGTAGGACAGCAAAGGTGCAAACTGAGGAAAGAATAGCTCAGGCAGTTTCAAAAGGAGACAAGACATTTTTTTAGGTATGTTAGCAAGAAAAGGAAGACAAAGGGAGGGATTTTAAGGGTAAAGAGGGAGTGAATAACTGCATGGAGGGGGATCAAGAAAAGGCAAACATCTTGAACAAATACTTCTGCTCAGTATTCAAAGGAGAAGGGGAGGCATCATGAAAAGGAATCAGTAGCTTTGAGGGGAAGGAAATGGACACTAGTCAGTTTTCTGAGGAGGAAGTCTGGAAAGCACTCACCAAACTGAGAGTGGACAAAGCTATGGGTCCAGACAGGGTACATCCAAAGGTGCTGAGGAAGCTCAGAGAGGTACTGGCTGCTCCTCTGACAGACCTATTTAACAGATTAGTGGAGACAAGCATGGTCCCAGGGGACTGAAGCAGGGCAGAGGTAGTCCCACTGCACAAAAGTGGTAGCAAGGAAGAGGCGGCAATTATTGGCCTGTCATCCTGACATCAGTGGTGGGTAAATTAATGGAATCACTATTAAAGGAAAGGATTGCGCATAATCTTGTATTCATTGGATTACAGGATCCAAGGCAGCATGGTTTCCCAGGAGGAAGGTCATGTCAGACAAATCTGATAGATTTCTTTGACTGGGTGACCAAGGCGTTGGATCAGAGAGGAGCAGTGGATGTTGCCTACCTGGATTTTAGCAAGGCATTCCACACTGTTCCACATTGCAGACTGGTAAGCAATTTGGGGAACTTGGGGTGGGAAATATGGTGGTAACCTTGGTAAGAAAGTGGTTAGCAGATAGGACACAGAGTACTACTGTAAATGGAGTTCACTCAGAGGACAGGCAGGAGGATGACCAGTGGTGAACCTCAGGGATCAGTGCTGAGACTGGTCCTCTTCAATGAGTTTATAACTGACATTGTGGAGGAACTGGAAAGAAAGGTCTGCCTCTTTGCAGATAACACTAAGATCTGCAGCACAGAGGACACTCGGGAGGGATTGAAAAGGATGAGTAGGAATCTGAAAAGTCTGATGGAGTGGTAAAGGGTATGGTAGTTGAGTTTTAATGCAAAAAAAAGTGCAAAATAATGCACTTGGGCCATAGAAACCCAGGAACAGCATACAAAATGGGCAGAGTGATACTGATAAAGACCAAGCAGGAAAGAGAAGTAGGGGTAATCAGATGGCACAAAAGTGGCCAGGCAATGTGACAAGGCAATGGGAAGGGATAGTGGGATGCTGGGCTGCATAGGAAGGGATATCACCAGCATGAAAAGGGAGGTGGATTTGCCCCTATATACTGTTGACTGCTGGTAAGACCTCACCTTGAGTACTGTGTCCAGTTCTGGAGACCACATTTCAGAAAGGACATACACAGAGTGGAGGTAGTTCAGAGTGGGGCTACTAAAATGGTGCAGGGTCTGCATCAAAAACCTTGTGAGGAGAGGCTAAGGAGCTAAATATGTAGAAGAAGAAGAAGAATCGGCATTTATACAGCGCTTTTCATACATCAAAGTGCTTTACAAGCAATGCTAGACTGGTAGTGAAGTGACTGAATGTGTGGTGACGGCCATATTGCACATCATCACCCACACACAGCCTGGATAATTGCACGAACCGGTTTATGGGAAGGGGAATGTTGGCCAGGACACCGGGAATGTTCCCTACTCTTTGTGAGGAGTGCTCTGGGTTCTTTTACTTCCACCTGGACACCCACCAGGACAACACCAGGATGGGCAGAAGGAACCTCGGTTTAACATCTCATCCGAAGGACGGCACATTCCAGCAGTACAGCACCCCCCAATACTGCACTTAGATGCCAGCGATTTTTAGGTGCAAGTCCAATCCCGGTGTGGGATGAGAACCCATGACCTTCTGGTCCAGAGGCGGATGTGCTACCAACTGAGCCACGCTGACACCTGTACACCCTGGAGGAGATGAGGGAGAGGTGGGATATCATAGAGACCTTTAAATTCCTCACGGGCTAAATAAGGTACAGGAGTGAGGTATTTTCCAGGGAAAGAAGTGCTCTAGAATAAGGGAGCAGGCTATGAAATTGGAGAGTTGTAAATTCAGGAGGAATGTGAGAAAGTATTTCTTCACAGAAAGGGAGGTGGATGCATGGAACAACCTTCCAGTGCAGGTAGTGGAGACAAAAACAGTGGTGGGGTTCAAAAATGCCTGGGACATTGGGCCAGCCCACCAGCGTAGCAGGAGAGCTACTGCTCGCAATGCTGGTGACCTGGGTTTGGGGGCGGACCAGGATGATTGGAGGGCTGGCCGGGGAGGAGGTGGATTTAGTGCCATAAGCATGCTATACACCTCAGGTGGGGGTGGGGGGGTTGTGTCCTCCAGTGCAGGGCTCCTGGGTGACCACAGAATGTTCTGTCACCGGGGACCTGGCTAGAGCTGGCAATGTGAGGTGTGCTGGATCCAAGGTGTGATAATGCATCAGCATCACTGCATGCCACACCTTCCGCAATTGTGGAAAAACACCCATCCAGACTTGCCCAATGACACTCCTGTTGTGCCACCACCATCGCGTATCAGGCCATGGGCTTCCTGCCCAGAACCAGGCACAGAATGTTCAGAAGAGGTAAGCAGGAGCCCTGGAGGCCCTACCCTGGTAGATACAGCCAGGGGGTTAAACTGGGTAGGGGCAGTATCGGCACCACCATGATGGTGGACGCGTGCGCAGTGAAGGAGCTGTTAGGGGAGAAGTCATCCTGGCTAAAGCTTGGGAGAGGCACAAGACAATCATAGGGGTAAGGAAGAGAGGGGATGAGAAGGCACCATAGATCAAGTTGGGCCTGCAGCAATTAAAGAAGGCCTAGCAAAAAAATTAAAATGGGCAGACTATGTGGGTCCAGTGGCACTTATCTGCCATCACATTCTATGTTTCTTTGTTCCTAGTACGCGTATCTGTTATACTGATTTGCCTTCAGTTTTTTTATTATGCTCCTTGATATATTGTATTTACTGTATATTACTTACCACTTCCCCTCACCCTCAGGACACATCTGGAAATGAGCTGTCAGCAGCTCAGTATGTCTCTCCTGGTGAAACTATTGAAATAAATAAAGTGAGATTCAGAGAAAATGGAATAGTCTAACCTGCTGCTTGATTTTTCTTTTTGTGCTGCATCCAGGTTGTCAGCAGTTTTTTTACCTGTGTATTAGACATATCTAATGCACTGATAACAGCCAATCAGCTTGCAGTATTTTCACCACCCATTTTAAAATCCTTTATTATGACTGCTCTACCCTTATTTTCATTCTTAATAATGATGGACTCAACATTTTCTAACTTCCCTAATACTGCAAACACGGATGCAATAAGATTGTACCTTGTTCTACAGTCCCTATTCCTGTCTGCTTGCATGAGTTTCTAAATGCCCTTATTTACCACAGAAGCATAGGTATCTATGATATGGAGGGTTATACCTGATAGAATGTATTATTAAGGAATGGAAAAGAAGCAGAAGGCAGATGCCCATATATTCCTGACTTTCATCCATAATGAGATAATGTACATTCAGAGGACATAAACTGGTCTAATCTATTTTTGAATGTGAGGTTCAATTGACTAAATAACCACATTTGTGGGCAATAAATTCCAAGGTTTGATAATTGTTTGTGAAAAAAAAGTGATTTCTACCCAAATGTAGAGGGTGCGCCCTAGTATTAACATTAATTTGTTTGAAATTGAGATCCATCTCGACCATAAGATATTGATCATTGATTACTTTCCAAGTCAACGTAAGGTCACCTCTCATCCTTCTACATAGGCTGTTGGTTAACTAGGATCTGCAGCTTATTCAGTAGGAAGGGAAATGGGCAGACTAGGTGGGCCAAGCAGTCCTTATCTGAGGTCAAAGTCAATGTTTCAGTATTTCTATTCTAAAGACATTAGGCCAAGATTTTTAAGCCTTCCTTCATAGTTAAGGTCTTTAGCTCCTTGTACATATTTTGTTATTTGTCTATGTATTTTTTCAATGCATACAATGTCCTTTATTTTGTACGGACACCAGAGTTGTGAGGCAAAGTCTAATAACGAGAATATATAGGCCCTGTATAATAGAAACTTATGTAGATTTAGGCTCCAATTTTTGATTCAGCAGTTTTTATTGTTCTTGAATATTTTGGTTTTCTGATGGAGGAATATTATCAAAATGAAATCTAAAATGCAGTTTATGGCAGAAGCAGTTCGGATCCAAATTTACAGTAGATAGATATTTTATTTATATAGCGCTCAGTGGAGCCAGTCTCGATGCAACACAGTAACTTGCAGTAAGTGACATGTCACAAAATACTGCGTTGCAAAATGGCTTAGTTGCCATTGAATTACACTATGCCCTGCAGTATGTATACTGCAGCATTTCGTGATACACTGCAGCGTTACTGTGTTGCATTCTGGATGACACTGCTGTATTCCATATTCTTTCACATGGTCATGCCGGCAAAATGATAAACTCCTACTAAGTGCAGTTTCTTCTTCCTTTGAGAGATCTCTTTTGGATACCTTAAAGACTAATCTGTCTTCCCTGAGATCTGCTTATGACATTCACCTGTGGTACATCTTTTGACTTGTTTTCTCTTTTCTTTCCTACTGTACCTGTACTATGTTTTGTTCTTCTCCCTCCAGTCTGCCTTTATCTTGTTCTGGCCCCTTTTTTCAAAAGTAAATCTCTTGTCTATTGGTACCCTAGTTTGTGTTTGGGGCTGTAACAAAAATATTAGCATACCTGTCAAATTGACTTTTTTGGCACCTCCTATGCTGCATACAGTAAAATATTTTTACTTTCATGACCTAACCTTTCCTAGGTGTGCAATGCTATTTTTAAGCTAAATGTGACATCCATATATATTTTTTGTTGTTGTTAGAAAAACTAAATTAAAACAGTTATGAAATATTCAGCTTTTGGTGAAACTAGAACATTCTACTACCAAGTAAAAGAGGGACATGCCTGGAATCTTTTATTGAGGAAAAGGTGGGGTCAAATGTTTTACCCAATTTCATCGGACTGCTGCTTTAATACCATACACTATATATATATATATATATATATATATATATATATATGCAACCATGCCCAACTTGGCATGTATTTCTATTACAGGGTTGACAGAACGTCTATGACCTCTCAAGCTTTGCTATTGTTTCTATGATGTAACGTTATCCCCTCAGTGGACATATAGCCTTGTTGTGCATGGTTGCCTATACATTTGTTTTCATATCTTACAGTGTGACTTTGATCATGCTCATTGCTGGGTCAGCACCAACCATCTCTTACTGAATGCCAAAAAAAGTGTTTTCACATTTTTTTGGTTCATACCATCAGCTCCGCAGACTTGCCTAGAAACCTGTCTTCTCTACCCTTGATGATACTCCCCTTGGGTCAGTCCCTTTTTTTCATGTATCTTGGGGTGTAGTTTGATAGTCATTTCAATGTTTCAGGTCACCTTGATGCCATGCTCCAGACTAGGTGCCAATTACATGACCGAATCTTGACTTCTATATCCATTTTGGCTTGAGATTGTTCCTAAAGTGATTCTCTCATTGTTTGACTATACATATATAGTCTATGGTAGCACCTCCTTCTGTCAGTTTGCTTCTGGCTCTCCCACTCTTTCTTAAACAGTTCCCTGTATTAACTCTGAGCCTTTCCATCCCTGTCCTCCAGGCACATATCCCACTGCTCCTCACCTGTCAAAGTACTGGTTTGCATCTCTTCAATCCCACCAGTCTGATCATCTTTTCTTCTCTGCGCCTTCCTCTGACTTCTTCTGCTCTTCTAACACTCATTACTTCAATGCCCTTGTTGCTCTTCCTCAACTGGCCAGCCTGCTTTCTCAGTACAGCTGCCACCTCTCTGGAACTGTCTCACCTCCTCCCTTAGGCTTGCTCCCTGCTACCTTGCACTTAAGCCCCAGCTGAGGCCCCATTTCTCTTCTGCTTGCTCCTGCCCTCTGGCACGTGATCCAGCCTCTCCACTGCTTTCATCATCCACCAATGCTTCCACAAGATTGCGCGATGCACTTTTGTAAGTTTCATATGTGTTGCACTCATCTGTTTCAGATTTTGCTTGATTCTTGTTTTTCTGTATACTCTTTTGAGGGGTCGTGTTTTGTTGTAATTTATTGTGCTGCTTGGATTCTTTCCTATTACTGTCAGTAGTAAGTTTCAATTATTACTTTTGATTGAGTGTAGTATAATGTTTCTTTCATGTCTACTGCTGTATTGCTGTTCTCATCTGCTCCCCTTTGGCTGGGTCACACCTGGAAATGAGCCTTGGATCAGTGAAGCTTTACTAGTCACCAATTTTAAAATAAATAAATAAATAAATAACTAACTCATTTGGTCAGTTGGGCATGTGGATTTTTCTCATGTAGGAAAGACAATCGGACAGTGTTAAGTATGTCTATGGGAACACATGCAAGTCATGCAACAAAACAATTTGTATTATGCTCTTACCCAATATTTAAGGTTACGGGTGGTGATAAAGTATCCCACAAAATATTTGTTGGTATTAAAATGGTAGAAAAGCTTAAAGAGCAAGTGTACTGTCCAAAACTAATAGTTGTTTTTAAATGCAGTCAACCATTACCTTTCGTATCTGTGGTACTTTTTTTCCTTTCCTTCTGGCTAATTAGCAGATTGCTTACCTGATGTTAGCAGATGTGATGTGTGGAACAGTACTCTGTCTGGCAGCTGACATATCTAGTTCTGTTCCCCCCACTGCATCATCAGCATTGTTACCTCACTGACCATGACATCACTTCTGCTTAGGAACAGCCACTCAGTGGTTGCCAGGTCAGTCACCTGTGGTATCACTGTGTCAGTAAGATCACAATGTTCATGATGTAGTGGGGGACTAGAGATAAATATGTCTGCTACCAGACTGACAGCTAGTCCACACATCCAGTTCAATATTATCCCACAGAAAACCTTTTAATGAGCAAAAGGAAAAATATGTCAGAAATAAAAAAGTTACAACTGACTGCTTCTTAAAATTTGTATAATTTTCCTGTGTCTGTTTTGGCTCCACTATCTCTTTAAGGGGCAGAGAATACAACCTGCATCTTTTAAAGAGAGAAAGCTAGTGGATCTATACACTTGAGGCCCATCAATTGTCAAGTTTAAATACAAGAATGAAGATCAGACAATTTTTAAAGTGAATTTGGGTCTACCCCCTGTTGTATGCAAATCTAATGTATGTTTTTTTCCAGATGTTTGAAGGTGAGGTTAGGAATCAGAACAATGAATATCCTCCTGTGACAGGGTTGGGATAAGATTCTTTCCCATTTGTTATACAGAGAGAGTTAGAAGTAAGGATTTCGTTTGTCTTCTCCTAGAAACATAGAGTTTGACAGCAGATAAGGACTGCTTGGCCCACCCAATCTGCCCATCTCCCTACCTATTGGATAAGCTTCATATCCCTAGTTACCCAACAGCCTACTTCTTCCTACCCCCCACCAGAATTGCCTTATGTCTGTCCCATGCATTCTTGAATTCCCCACTGTTTTTGACCCCACAACCTCCTCACGAAGGCCGTTCCATGTGTCCACCACCGTTGCCATGAAAAAATACTTCCTCACATTGACCTTGAGCCGTCCTCCCTCTGTCTTCAAATTGCGCCCCCTTGTTCTTGCACATCTCTTTTTCTGAAACATGCCACCCTCCTGGACTTTGTTGATTCCCTTGAGGTACTTGAAAGTTTCTATCATGTCCCCCCCTCCCTCCTTTACTCAAGGGTATACATATTAAGCTCCTTTAGTCGCTCTTCATATGGCTTCTGGTGCAGATCCTGCACCATTTTAGTTGCCCTCCTCTGGACTGCCTCCATCCTGTCTATGTCCTTGTGGAGATGGGGTCTCCAGAACTGCATGCAGTACTCCAGATGGGGTCTCACCAACTATCTGTACAGAGGGATAACAACTTCCTGTTTTCTACTGGTGATGCCTGTTCCTATACATTCCAGCATTGCCCCCAGCCCTCCTTACTGCCTTCTCACGTAGCTTGCTTTCCTTTAGGTCATCTGACTACCCCCAGGTCCATTTCCATTTTTGTTGTTGTTAGTACCTCCCCCCCCCACATTGCATACTCTTCCCCTGGGTTTTTGTTTCCCAGGTGCATTACTTTGCACTTCTTTGCATTGAATCTAAGTTGCCATACTTTTGACCATTCCTCCAACTTTGTCAAGTCCCTTCTCATCCTTTTTACCTCCCCTTGTGTATCAACCCTGTTGCAAATCTTTTTGTCATCTGCAAAGAGGCATACTTTTCCTTCCAATCCCTCCACAATGTCACTTACAAAGACATTAAAAAGGACGAGACCCAGTACTGAACCCTGTGGTACCCCACTAGTAACCCCCTTTCCTCAGAGTGGACTCCATTTACTATTACCCTCTGTGTCCTGTTGTCCAGCCAATATTTTACCCAGACTACAACCATGGGACTCACTCCCAGGCTGGCTAATTTGTTTATTAATCTTTTGTGTGGGACTGTGTCAAATGCCTTGCTAAAGTCTAGGTAGACCATGTCCACAGCTACTCTCTAGTCTACTACTTTGGTCACCCAGTCAAAGAAATCTATTAGATTAATCTGACATGACCTTCCCGCTGTGAATCCATGCTGCCTTGGGTCCTGTGCCCTGCTGACCTTTAGGTACTCAACAATTCTTTCTTTCAGAAGTGATTCCATCATCTTCCCTACCACTGAAGTCAAACTAACAGGTCTGTAATTTCTTACCTCTGCTTTGCTCCCACTTTTGTGAAGGAGAATCACATCCACACTGCTCCAGTCCTTAGGTACCACACCATCCTCCCATAATTTGTTAAAAATGGTAGTCAGTGGTGTCACTAGTTCTCCCCTTAGTTCTTTTAGAATTCTGGGGTGAATCCCATCGGGGCTCATTGCTTTATCCACCTTCAGGTTTAGGAGTTCTTTCAGAACCCTTTCTTCTGTGAATGGACTGGTATCGACCCCCCTATCCACAGTGCTTCTATTGATTGGATTAAGTATCTCCCCCTCCTGTTTTGTGAATAGTGAGCAGAAGTATTTGTTCAGTATCTCTGCTTTTTCACTGCCACCCTCTGCCCACCCACGCACCCTCCTCTTTATTAAGCCTCACTATCCCTCTCTTGGTCTTTCTTTGCTCCATAATGTACCTGTAAAAGGTTTTATCCACCTTCTTAACTGAGTTGGCTATCTTTTCCTCAGTTTGGGCCTTTGCTATTCTGACTGCCTTCCCCAATTCCTTCTGATTCAACTGGTACAGTTCTCTGTCCTGCTCCTTCTGTGTTTCCTTATACTTCCTGAATGCTATCTTTTTCTCCCTAACTTTCCCCACCACCTCTTTTGAGAACCACAGTGTTTTTTTCCTTCATTTTGATTTGTTTATTTGCTTCACAGAAAGGCTTGTTGCCTCTGTGATGGAAGTTTTGATGTTTCCCTATTGGTCCTCCACCCCCTTCTTCTTGCCCATTTGCTGGTGCTTTTCTGAGACACTCTCCCATTTTGATAAAGTCAGCCCTCCTAAAGTCCAGTGCCTTCACATTTGTATGGCTTGACTCTATGGCTGTGTTTAATTATTGATTTAGTTTTTGTTGACTGGGTAAGTGCACTAGACAAATTCTGCCTATTTTCATGCACGACCTGGGGGAAGGAGATACAGATGAATGCCAACTGACCTTGAACCAGATTAAGCTGTTGGTGGTATTTTTAGTGAATGGGGGAATTGGCCAGGGCACTGGGGAAATTCCCCTACTGTCCAGCAGGGGGAACCTCTGGCCTACTGTCGGCCACTTCCATGGAGCTGCTGAAGGAGATGGACATGCAGGAGGCTGTGGAGCTGGTCTCCTCCACTGCCTTACCAATTTCAGAGACCAAACATTTTTTTGATACTCCAAATTTTTTGGAGGGAGGGTTGGAAGCTCAGATGGACATGGATGATACTATTGTCAAGCTTGATGAAAAGGAGAAAGTCAGTGAAACTAAACAGACACAAGGACAAGTGCCAAATGAAAATAACCCAATGAATGAAGACCTTTAATGCATTTTTTTGTGAGAGGAATGAGAGTTTCTAAGGAAACAAAAAACATTTCGAGATGCAATAGCATTGAGGGATGCACCGAGTTTACTTGTCAATGAAGTGGTGATGCACCCTAGCAACCAGACATTGGCCCAGCAGCAAACTGAAGGTGCAGCTGGCGGTACTTTCTAGCAGTTTGCGATGTCCCCATGAAGGAGCATTCTGTCCATGGAGCAAAATGTGGCTGAAACAACGTTTACTTTCCAGGCAAGTGGAAACTCTACTTCGTTGTTTGTTTTTAATAGGAATAATAAGAAGGGCACTGACTTGGCTAAAAAAGGAGCTACATCAGGAATGGCAGTATCAGAAGCACCCGCTTCTGGCCTAGGATGTAGCTCACAATCCCCAAAGTAAATGATCTCAGATTGATCAGTAGAAACAGCATTAGAAAGTGCTGGATGGGAAATTAATTTAAATGGACAATGGGTCACAGGGCCATCACCTATTCGAGTGCTAGGATCTGCACCAGAAACTACTACTGTAGCCTCTAATGTCTACCCTAATAATATTAAGGGTGTGGTCCCAGAAAGTTTAACAAAGAGTGCAGTGTCACTGTTACACATTTCTGAAACATTACAGTTGACTCAGCATCTGCACCTTGAACTAAAAAATGGTGCCTCAAGTTACAGAAGCTGTTTCAACCCAGGTACAAATTACAAAACAAGTATCCAATGATGGGGGACCAGGTCCTAGTACCTCCAGGCCTGAACTGCCTGAACACCCAGAAGATCTTAACTCAGGGGAACGTCAGCAACCAAGGGAGAACAGAACATACGCATCCTTTTTTCAGTGGACTGTTTATCCTGCTAAACTGCATAATGCCATTAGACTGATTTACAAAGGGGAGGATTGGAGGTGTTTCCAGACTGTATGTTCATTTCTATAACATTGTTGATAGACACTATGAAATACACACCAGCAGAGATATATGCTTTAATATATGCCTCTGATGAAACACTTTTGGTGTCAGTTTCAAATTAAACATGGCTTACAGAAATTTTGGGAAGTATACCATCACTTGAAAGTGGTCCCATTATGGTGTCCCTTTGAAGTTAACCCACTGACTAAACCAGCAAACAATAACAACTGTGCTTTTTCACAATGAAGAGGTTAGCGTGACTGACCTCCTATATTGGTTAAACCAAAGATGTAGTCATGGAAAACCCAGAAGCCATTTTTGATGATGTGAAAATTTGGACTGGAGGATGGAAAGTAAGGGTTGTTTTGCATATCACTGAAACTGGCCTCCAATGCCTGCCTAACAATTTTTTTTATCGGGAGGGATGGGGGGTTTTGTTCTACCAGGGTCAGCCTAAAGCTTGTTATAGATGTTGGGAAACAGGACATATCAGCAGCCTCTGCAACAAATTGAAATGCACACTATGTGGAGAACTAGGACATATGAGTGGACATTGCAGAAATGATCAACTCTGCAATCTATGTGACACAAAAGGGCATTCTTATCACACTTGTCCCTGGGCCGCACGTAATCAGCCAAATCAAACAGAAAGCAAAGAGTTATAATAGCTATTACCCAAAGGTCAAGAGGTAGAACCTTTGCAAATGTACAACCCCTACCTCCTCCCCCCGAACCCCATGACACTGAGGGAACAAGAGCAGACAGTGATTGATAAGCAGGCAGATCCCATAGGGGGTACAGAGGGCCACCCCATGCAAATTTCTGAGCCCCCCCCAACAAAACCACATGGCAGTAAGTAACACATTACCCCAACAAAAAAGGAATGCTACAACTGTGAACATGCCTTCTCCACCACCTCAAGTCCACACAGAGACAGAGAAAACTAGGAATGCCACTAGAAGCAGGCAAAATTGGTCTCAACCCACCCCTAAGGTTCTTAAGACAACTGGGATTCCTGTAGCCAATAGGTTTGAGGTCTTAACTGACATCTCTGAAGCCTCAGGCAATGAGTCAGATGACTCCTCACTATGGTCCTCCTTGCCAGATGTGTGTTCTGATAGGGAAGACCCCCTACCGTTGGAAAATGCTACTAACACTATACTGAAGCCACCCACAAAGGCCAAAGTTAAACTTAAACACATGAGGCAAACTAGAAGTACATCCAAGCATCCTCCATGATTGATACTCTTCTCTACCACCTAAGATGCACCATCTTATCCTACACTCTTGCAATGTTAATAGTGTAAAGAAGCACAAGAAAAAACAGGCTGTATTTTCACGCTTAAGGTCCTGCGGTACTGGTATCTTTCTCCTGCAAGGCACCAAATTGCACACTTTGCTAGACATAAAAAAAGCAACAAGGTTGTGGCATGTAGGGTCCTCTTATTGGTCCATGGGCCCAGATCCATGCTCAGGAGTTGCAATTTTATTCTCGGGTATCCAGTTTCACTTAATAAAAGTCTTGGACATTTTGCCAGGTAGAGCATTGCTTGTTGAGGCCAGGATACATGGGACTTAGGATTTTAAATGTTTATGCAGCACAAACAAAGGCGGAGAGAGTGGCACTCTTTCAGTTAATTCAGCCATATCTATATTCTCCACATAAGGTGATCCTAGGGGGAGACTTTAACTGTAGTCTAACACTGACACACAGAAGTAAAAACACTAAGACTAGGAAGATTTTTTGTGACATGACATTCTTGAATAAAATGATTCATGACACAGAATTGATTGATGTATACAAAAGTTTATCAGGACTAGCTGGGCCTACTTTTTTTAAGGGACCACTAGCAACATGGATTGATTATTTTTTGTTTCTCCTTCCTTCTCACTTCAGGCTGCAGAAATTAAAGTCTTTGAATTTTCAGATCATAAAATGTTAAGGGATACACTAGCTACAAATAGTCAGTTGGCCTATGGTCCGGGGACCGAGAAGTTAATTCCTCTGTTTTAGAATCATCAGAAATTTTTCAAGAAATTAATTACTTTCTTGAAGCAAGACAATCTGTTTACGAATTATATGATGACACCCCCTTGTGGTGGGAAGACGCCATACAGGATCTAACAAAATTATTAAAATCCCTGACTAAAAAAAGAAGTAAGGAATGTGGACAGTATCTGCAGAACAGGTTGCAGCTTCAAAATTTGTTATCTATCTCATATAGTACAGGACATGACTTTGCTGATCAAATTCATAATATTAAACAGAAAATGATAGCCTTTCATCAGTCCTAAGCCCAGAATTTGCAAAGTCAGCAAAGATTTTCAACACAGGGCAAGAAAGAATATTCTTGTACATATGAAATATGTAATTCAAATAATAAACAAAAACAAACAGACAGCTTGTGGAACAATGACCATAAATTATATACGGAACCCCCAACAATTCAGAGAATAGTGGATGACTATACCCAGCTATTATTTGCACTCTCTTGTACTGAAGAATAAAATTATGATGATTTAATTTGTGACTTAGATAACCTTAAATGTTCAACAGAGCAGACAGTGCTATTGACATGAAGCATACAGCAAGAAGAGCTAAAACAAGTTCTAGACACTTTGGCTGAGAATAAATCCCTGGGTAGTGATGGCTTAACGAATGAGCTCTATAAATACATTGGTAACAAACTTCTAGTTGAACTGACTGAGGTTTTTACCTATATTTTAAAGAACCACTACCCATCTCTCCGAATGACAAATGGGCAAATAATTTATTTATTTAAGAAAGGAGATAAGTGCGATATGCAAAACTATACAAAACCCAGACTACGGGCATTGGTACTCATTGCCCACCATTTTTTGATGGCCTTTTCCCTTTTAGCCCCATCCCTGTCCTTACTGCCTTTGCCTAGTTCTCCATTTACCCCTGCCCTTCTCCCTATTGACTTCTCTATCTTGGTGTTTACCTCACAAACTACCCTGTTTTTTTGTGGGGGAGCTGGGATTTCCCTGCTCCTTTTTAGTGCCTCCCCCCTTGGCTAGTTTAAATGCTTGCCAATGAAACATTTAAACCTATCACCTAGGATTCTGTTTCCCCTCCTGGAAAGATGCAGACCATCACGCCAGTATAGGCCTGTATCACTCCAGGTGGACCCCCAGTCTGCAATGAAGCTAAAAGCCAGAAAGGCATGGCCCTTTCTTCTATTTCCTGATCCCTTATTCTTTCCTGCTGCTCAATTTTCCCTATCTCTTTCTCCCCCCTTATCCTGTTTCCCACCCACCTCTCTCTCCCCCTTCCACACTCCAATCTTCCCCTCCTCTTCCTCCTTTTCCATCTAATCCTGTCCCCTTGCAGGGTTCTTAGCATCCTGAGTGTGCTTTGCTCTTGGCTGTCTCCCCTCCATCCCCCCTCTCTCTGCCCTCCCCCTTTTTGCCTGATTCCTGTCTCCCTTGCCATATTCTTAGTATCGGAAGGGACCTTGATTTTGGCTGCTCTCTCCTCTCTCTCTCTCTCTCTCTCTCTCTCTCTCTCCTCGTCCTTCTCTACTCTTGCTTGCCTCCCCCTTTTTTCTTAACCTTTTCACCCCTTTGTGATCAAATACTAGCCCCCCTTGAGCATGCATTGGCACTTAGCTAACTTGTGCTCAGCCTTGTCATCTAACACTTAAATTGTATCTGTGTTTACCTACCTAGTGTACTACTCTGCTATGCAATAGGCTATCAGTGTCATGTAATAGTTATTGTACTTTATTTCACTTTGTATATGTTTTTGTTTGCTCTCCCAACTCTTGTAACCCCCATCCCCTAGGATGCTTCTGGAAACAAGCAGGTTACAGCTCATATTGTCTTTTCTGGTGAAACATTTTGCAAATAAATAATAAATAAATACAAAATCCTGAGCTCTGCACCAGTTTTTCAACCATTAATTGATTCCCATGGTGCAGAGCACCCTAGCCTCACCCATGCCATAGACAGGAGGCACCTCCAAGAAGGTTACCATGCGTGCTACTTGTCTAAGACCCCTTCCCAACTCCACAAACACCTTCCACAGTGCTCTGATCCCATTCTCAGCCAGGTCATTTTTATCTAGGTGGACAATGATGTCCAGCTCCCTCCCCTGTGCAGCTGCTCCTGCAATCCTGAGGATTCACTCCCTGCTCCTCCAAGCCATGGCACTGGGCAGGCACCTTACCTCCCTCTCCCCTCCCTCCCCCAGTTCTACCCCACTAATAATTGAGTCCCACTAGGAGTTGTTTCCTTTCCCTGTGGGTTCCCCTGCCATCCTCCTGTGGGTCTCCTTTGTGGAGGTTCCCAGCATCCTCCTTGGTCTCCACTGCAGGTTCCTCCATAAAGGAATCAAACTCTGCCAAAACAGCGTATGGATTGTAGAGAGGTACAACTGGAGGGATGCACCAATGTTCCTCTATCCTCACCCTCCCTGAGCCCACTGTGGTCCAACCACTCCTATTTCTTGGCAACTTCTGAGGCAGTGGCATCAGCCCTGGTGGTCCCTGGGTGGGAGAGAAGGTCCCTTGAATCCTGGTCAACTCAGTCTGAAGACGAACAATCACTTCCCTCAGCCTAGAGAGTTGCCTGCAGATGAGACAACACTGCATCCTCCAGAACATCTCCTGGAAGACTGCTGCTCAACAGCCACTGCACTGCACCACTCCCATTATGTCTTATTTGTTGCCCCTTGACTGTTTTGTATGATTACTCTTTCCTCTCTGTTTACTTTTTTTGTTTATTTTTTTCTCCCTATTTTCCTACTGCCTCCATGCCTTTACAGCTCCTGCTGTTCATGTTCCAGGATAGGAATTTCCTGTATTCCTCAGTAGTCTCCTTCTTCCTTGGTCAGAGACAGACCTCCAGCAGCTAGGAGTGGAGAGCGCTATTCTTTTCCTTATAGGATGGTGAGTCTTTTGAGCCTCTGTGATCACTTCCTCCCCTCCTTTTTCTCAAACAGGAAGTTCCTGTTGTCAGTGAAATTCAGTGCCTATAAGAATGGAACTGGCTAAAGGTGGGGGGGGTGGAGGGGAGGGAGGGATGGAGGGCTATATAGTCCCAGTAGAAAAGTTCTAGCAGCTGCCTCCTTCCTCTTGTTGCTGTCTGTCGAAAGCTAACTAGGAAGTTTTAAATACAGACACCTGGCTTTTTGTTGCCTAAGCCAGCCACACCCCCTAATTTACAGCTCTTCTCTTCACCTAGCTAACAGCACAGATAACAGTTATCTTCCCCCAACTCAGACAAGCACACCAACTCTAGTTCTTTTTTTCCCCTAATTGAAGGTCGCAGTAGAAGAGTTCTAGTTCTTTAATCCAGTAGAAGAGTTTTAGCAGCTGCCTCCTTCCTCTTGTTGCTCTCTGCCTATTCTGCCACTTGTCTGTTCCTTGCTTGTCTGATTATGCAATCACATTTTTTGTGGCATCTAGGAATTGGTCACTCCAATGGTCCCACAGTGTATCTGTTATTTCCCTTCCTTCACTTGTTGTCTCTTGCTGTTTCCATTCTTCATTCTCCCCATCTCTGTGATTAAAAAAAAGTATATATGAACCTGGATATGAAACTGGGATCCCTTGGTTTGCAAATAAATGTATATAATTATATTGTTGAAATGAATGCAGACAGCTATATGGGCTTGTTAGAAAAGTTATAAATTTGGAACACAAGGGATTGACCTTGAGAAACCTTTTGACCTTCACAAGCTTGTTGACAGAGCAGTCTGCAGGAAGCAAGTTCTAGTTTATTCAGAATGTATTAATTGGTGGCACCTGTTAAGAAGACTAGAGGTACTCTTCAAGCTGGTCACAGGAAGAGCACTGACAAAGTTTTGTTACATTGTGTGAAAACAGGAGCTATAGGTTAATGAGGATAGAAATATGCAGAGTGTAAACTGCCAAGAAAAGACATCTTACAAAAGAGAGCAATGTTTTGTTTGGTTATTTATAGACTGAGATTTAAATTGAAAAGAGACTCCCAGATTCATATGTATGCTAATGACGCAGTTATTTTTACATCTGGCTCTTCTCCCCTTGACCTTACCTCCTGGCTACATTTAGATTTCAACATGCAGCACTGGTTCAAGTCTAACCTTTTGTCCCTTGATGACAAAAAAACCAAAAAAACAGTCTCAATGACTTTTGGCACTTGTCAGAGGCCGTACATAATGTTAGTTAACATAGAGTGAGCTGAGTAAGGCATTTACCAGCAAATCTGTAACCTCTTGTACTGCAATGAAAGTAACCATAGTTAATTTTATTTACTGAATTCACCTCTTATGAATCAAAAAATTACACCATTAACAGTGTTTCAATCATAAGGTTGAAACATAAAATAGGAACTACTGTGTAGAGAGTTTATTGGAGAAGTTCGCTACCTTTGAGATTCTAGCCACTGAAGAAGCCCACATTGGGCAAAATGTTGGGCGTGGTGAGGGGATCATCAATAAGAAATAACTTGCTGAGCAAAATAAAAGAAGTGGAATAGAATTTTTTCTTGTGTGGCTGGTGACTTCTGAATATTGAACTCATCAGAGGCTTGCCAAACTTACTTTTGTCCCGCTATTTTACACCCTTGATTGTGCTAAGAGTGAAGATACTTTCTCCTTTAAGTACCTCGGGGTCTGCCTTGACCAGCATCTTGATTTCTCAGTGCATATTGACGCAATTCACTGTAAGCTTCACCCTAAGCTAAGTGCTTTGTACAGGAATAAAGCATGTATCCCACTCCCTGCTCACCTAGAAATTGTACTAAAAATTATCCTTTCAATCTTTGACTATGATGACTTAGTCTACAGTAGTGTTCTTAAATCCTCCCTTGGCAGACTGGACCCCCTTTTTCATTCTTTCTGTCATTTTTGCTTTAGAGTCCTCTCCTCATATTCACCACTACTCTCTTTACTCAACCCTTTCTTTCCCCTCTCTTGAAGCTAGGTGCATTTCCCATTGTGTCTCTTTTTTATCCAAATTCTGGTTCAGCTCCCTTCCCTCTTACCTCAGATTCCTTCTTCCTCCTCCTACCCTCTCCATAACACTACCTCCTTCTTTCTCTCTTTCCTCTAGAAAATCTACTGTTGATCAGTCTGCTTGTTCCTACCACTTTCCTAAACGTCGATCCTCTCCTCACCTTTCTATTCATTCTGCCTCTTCTCCTTCCTCTCTAAGGTCCCTTCTTTATGTCCATTGTTATCCTTCCTGCAACTGTACATGACCCATTCCTTCTATACTTCCTCCCTACTTGTTACTGTTTGTCCTTCTTCTCTCCCGCTCTAGTTTTACTCTGCTCATGCTGTTTCACTACTTTTCCCTTCTTCTCTTATAAGATATTGTTATATTTTTAATTGCATTTAGTCTTAAATTGCCTCCAATATTTATGATTCTGCATGTCTGTATGTATCATTGTATTTGGTGTCTGTACTTTTATTATTATATTGATAAGTTATCGCCTCTCCTCAGGACACATCTAGAAAAGAGCTATTAGAAGCTCAGTATGTATTTCCTGGTCAAACTTTTAACTAAATAAATGAAGGACCTTTTTTGTTTATACTGCCTTTGTGAAGTGCTATCCTGTAGAACTACATTTTTATTTTATTGTTATTAATAATAATGAAATGCTACTTGCTCATTTTACAACTTCTTGTGGTCTGCCTTTGCTTCTTGCCCTATACTTCTATTACACTGATCACCGATATATTCTGTTTTCCTATAGTTCAGCGTGTGTGTTTTTCATTGTTATTTAGTTTTAGTTATTTTATTAGAATAATTCTTTACTGATAACACTTTCTCTATGAAATTAGTTTAGACCATTAATAATGTTTTTTTTTACTTTTTTGTATTTATTGTAATGTATGTAGTGTTTGTTTTCTGTTTACAGGTACTTGCACCTTTTAGGACTTTTTCTTTTAAATCAAGGGGTACACCTACCCTGTGGTATAACTTATTTTGGACATGAACTGACATTACAAAACTATAATATAAATAGTAACTGTGCTTTTAAGAGGTTGGTATATCAGGATAAATATCCTGGCCCAGATATTCAAACTGCTCCCAAAATGTGCGCAACAGCAGAAGCAAGCACAATTCAATTGCGCATATGTGCAACAGACGCGATATTCAAACATGGAGCAGAACAAATTGCGCAAGCAGCCAACATCTGAATATTGCACAAACTGCACCATAGCACAACCAGGAAGGGGAAGCTGAGCAGAAAGGTTGCGCCATAGTGCAACAAGGGCAGCCCAGCTGAGCAGTCCAGAGGTGCCATAGTGCAAGCAGAGCCCCCCCCAGCAGAGCAATGGAACTGCACAACCAGGGAGGCAGGCTGGGGCCCATCACCAGCCATGCCACACATGGGCACAGGAACACACTGCAGAACCAACAAGACACCTGCACACCCCAAGCACAGCATCACTGGGGGTGGGACAGATGATCTACTGGCCCATGGGGACAAGCCAACAAAGCACAGCAAGGCCATGACGCCCCAGCACAACCACTGGCAGGCTGAGACTGCCACACACAGGGGGTTGACAACCACAGTGCACATCAGCCCCCCATGCGCACAGCACACCCTGCACCATGATCCCAAGACACCACCCATGTGCAGTGACTGGCACTGCAGGAAACACCATGCATCCCCCCGGCACACGTCAACCTCGTGTAGCAGAGAACCATACAAGCCAGACCCACCTTGTGCACCCAGCAGTGGGTGGCAGCAGATGGCAAGACCAACAGAAAGTCACTGCTACACTGGAGACACCTCCCCATGCACACACACGCGCACACACACACACACACACACACACATATCCAGGACCATACCACCCCAGATGGCATGCACACCACTGCAACTGAGCAACCATAGCCAGCTGCAAATCAGAGACCAACACAGTATTCATATCAAAATATATATGTATTAGAAAATGTAAATTACAAAATTAACAACAACAAAACTATTTACAAGAGGGGAGTAGGGGTACAAGGTAGGGGTGGGCAAGGGGTAGGGATGAACAACTTGGAGAGGGAAGGCAGGGTGGGAGGGATGGGTGAAGTGGGAAGGGGAAGCCGGCCTAAGGCTTAGCAGGCTGGTCCTCTGCTGCCTGGTGCCGTCGTGTCTGGCTGTGCCTCCTCCGTAGGCCATGGCGCTGGATGTCGTGGAGGATGGTCCTGTTTTCCATGGACACCCGGGTGAGCTGCTGCAGTGCCCACTCTATTCTTTGGAGCACAATGAGGCCTAGGAAAATGTTAACACAGTAAATGGCTGTGACTGACCACAACCCTGAACACCACCCAACCTGCAAGCCATATAGCCCAATGTCCCGCACCTGTGATGGTATGCACCCACCCACAGTGAACATGCACATGGCCAGCCCAACCAGGCGGCACCAGCTATGTGCACCACTGCACACACACACACACACTGCCCATGTCCATCACAGCACAAACAAGGCTGTCAAGTGATGTGGCAATGTGGTGCAATGCCAGTTCCACAGCCATGTGCCCAGTGCATGCATGGACCACCAGTGACACACACACAGATGTGCAGTGACACTGGACAGTGATGAATGTCTCCTGTGTCGTGCATGGTTGTGTTGTGCATGGCTGGTGGTCATGCCCACCCCCTCCAGCATGCAATAGCATCCATGATGTAATGATACTCACACTCCGCAAGCAGCTGTGGCTGCTGCTGCTGTGGCCCACCCCTCGCAGCACCACCGACCGCCACCGGGGCCCTGCCATGGCCCTCCTCATCCTGTGCCTGCATCCTCTCCGCCCGGCCTGTGGGAGACAAATGTTGAGAAAAACATCAGTGTGACTCCAAAGCAGACTGCCCCCTGCCCCAGTGAGAGTGCCTGCCCACACAGCCAGACCCATGCATCTCACACCTGCACACACTGACACAGCCAACCATGTCAGAGCCATCACCCATGCACAGCCACCAAAACACACTCACACCCCTACAGAGAATACAGGTGCATAGATGGTACACCCACCTGGCCTAGGCACAACGCCCCTCCTGGCACTTGACCGTAGCCGCTCATGCAGGTCCGGCTCCCTCCTGCGGAGGTCACTGTACCTGTGCCGGCACTGCTCAGCAGACCGGTGCCACCCAGTGACCCCCACCAGGTCATTGGCCACTTGCAGCCAGACCTGGGTTCGGGCTATGGTGGGGGCTACTCCCCATACAGTGCCCCATAGTGGGGCTCTACCAGGGCCACCAGGTTGGCCACCTCCACTGGGCTCCATTGGAGTGCCCTCCTGCGTGCCATTCCTCCAACTTTATAGCAGGCAATATGGCACCCCGCAGTGCGGCAACCCCACGTGGAAATGTTGTGCAATAGACCACCATAGGTTCCAATCGTGCTGTTCGTACAGCGCCATCGGTCCACATAGCACTGTCACCAGACAGCGCAATAGGGCCGTACACATGGCAGCCGAACAGCGCCAGAGAAAAGGTCGGACACCAGGTCAGGGGTCTATGGCGCAAGGCCACGCTAGCGCCATCTGGCGTCACGCATCCCGCGCGACCGACCACCTGCGTGACAGTGCCACAGTGGACTATTGTGCAGTAGTGCCACAGTGCCATATAGTGCCCAGTGCTGTAGCGCCACTGGCACAATGGTGGCCATGGCCTGAATTGCCGATCGCGCACAGCACGTCATCAGCGCGGCAGATGCCTGTAAGCTACCTGGGCATGCGCAATGCAGTGTACCGCACAGTCACAGATCTGCGCTATTGGCTCAGCCGGCTCAACCGTATTGCGAAAAGCGCAATGGCGCGATATTCAGCCGGCGCATGCAAATCTTCCGATCAGCCATTCAAAGGCACAGTGGTGCGATTTGCATCTCATTACAGTTGCTCCACTCCTAATTTGCATGCATTGCGCTATAAAAGTGCGACAGGTAGGCCTGCGCTGGCCAGATTCAGTTACTGCAGGTGAGAGGTGAGTTGCATGCTGTGGGATGTTCTGGACAATGGGCATGGGATAACGCTGTAGACTGCACAGTGACAGGTGTCCACTTCCACCCATACAGATCGCCATGACCGAGCAGAGCCAAGGTGAGGGTGAGGATGGTGGGCGAAGGAGGAGGAGGCCCAACTTCACCACGGCAGAGACTGAGGCCCTCTTCCAGGCCTACCTGGAGGAGGAGGAGGCACTACTGAGTGGATGGCGGGGCACCCCTCAGGCCCGTGCGGCTGCATGGGAGGGGGTAGCCCGGGCAGTGAACCTGCACGGAAGCCACCAGTGCTCCATGCAGGAATGCAAAAAGAAGATTGGGACAGACCGCAGGAGGGTGAAGGAGAAGGTGGCAGCCCTCAGGGCGGCATGTGCTGGCACTGGTGGGGGCCAGCCAGCGGTGGTGGAGCTGACCCCGGCTGAGGACCGACTGGCTGCATCAATGCAGTGCAGTGCTATTGAGGGTGTACCAGGAGGTGGATTTCAGACAGGTGGAAGCCCATCACTGCATGGTATGTCATGGTGGTGGTGTTGGGGGGGGAGGTTGTTCACATGCACTCACATGTCCTCTCTTTCTGTTACAGATCCTGTTCATCTTCAGGGGATGGTGGTGGTGGGTCCAGGCAGTGAGGATGACCTGCTGGACATGGAGGAGGGTCCATCCACCTCTGACACCAGCCAGCATGCACTGCACCAGCATGCATGCTGGGCTGCCAACTCTGGTGTCGGTTATTCGGGTGTGAAGGGTGCACAGCCTGTGTCTCAGCAGTCTGGCATGCAAGCATGCCAGCACGCTGTGACTGTGGCTGTAGCACGTACCTGCACCATTGATGATGCAAGGACTGCAATGGGCAGTGACATGTGTGTGTCCCATGACGGACACACAGCAGGCCAGCACGTGCCCCTGGGCCTTGCTGGTTCCAACTTGTGTGCCAGCATGTCGGCACAGTCCCAGGCTGTGCCTGTCAGCACCCGGTGGGGCAGCACTGGTGGCTGTGCAGGTGTCTGGCACTGTTGCAGCCACAGTGGTGGAATGAGTGGTCTCTGGGGCACAGCAGTTGGAGGGGCAGCAGTCACCCACCAGGTCTGGGGGTACAGTGTCCAGCGGTGGCACATGCCCGCCGCCCTTTGATATGCCCATTCCTGGTCCAGGTGAACAGCGCCCACCCTCAAGGGGTGTTGTGCATCAGGACCTTCCACACCCTGGGGGACAGGATGCCATTGTGGCAGAGTACCCATTGGATGAGCACACTTGCCTGCTGTGGGAATCAGTACAGCAGTAAAGGCGGGGTTGCAACATCTGTGGAGGCACTGTGTGTGGCTGTGGAGCAGCACAGCAGGGAGTGTGCCCTGGACCGTGCAGAGATGGTCCATATGCGGATGGATGTGACTGCCACCATTGACAGGCAGACCCAGGCATTGGTCGCTGTTGTGGCTGCATTGGGCACACACGCAGGTGCTCCTGTACCCCGCACCCCACACAGTATGCTCTCCACTCCCCATTCCCGGCGTTCTGCGACACCAGGCCTGTTGACACCGGGTTCTGCTGTGGGCATCCCAAGCACCCCTGGTGCAGGTATGTTTGGCATCCTACAGACCCCACTGTGGACAAGGTCACGATCACACAGTGGGACCCCTGGTGGTCCATCGGTGCCACCCCTTGTGGCCCCTGCTCAGCCTGCCAGTGCTGTTGGGTCATGACGGGGCCACCCACACATCCGCGGTGGCCGTGGAATGGTGCAACATGACTGACCTGTCTCCCAGTGTGGGCTCTGTCTGCTGCTGCCCTGTGTGCACTGTGCGTCATGGTGGGCAGTGCACTGGTGGGTGCCCTGCCCATCACGCCGACATACGGACCACCTGCACACCATCCCGACTGCTGTCCACAGGTGCGTGTGCATGATGATGCCTGCATTGTACTGTACACCAAGGTGCAAGGGTGCCCAGCATCTGACACATGTGCTTGGACAGTACAGGTGGTGGGTGTGGTCTGTGGATCTGTGTGTTTGCCATGTCTATTCCTGCTGTGCTGTGCACCTGCCCATGTACTCTTTGTGCCTGGTGTGTTTGTGTGTGTGTGTGTGTGTCCATATGACTGTTCGCCCCTCCCTGATGGTGTGTTTGTGTGCCTGGTCCCTTCCACCCCCTTGCCGTCATGCACCCCTGGTGTGTTACTCTGTGTGCCTGTGGGTTGTGCCAGGACAGTGTTGTTTGCACATGGCCCCTTGACTTACCTGTGTTGTGCATAATGCTCCTCCGTGATGGTGTCCCGGTGCAGCTGGGCCTGCCGGATCAGTCGGGGGTCCCGCCGTCCAAGGGGGGGCTGCTCATCACCATCAACACTGGCGCCGCTGGCATCCCCATCGCTGTCCCCCACTTCAACCTGTATGGCTATCCCACAGTCATTGGCCATGTTGTGCAGGATACAACAGGCCAGGAATATCCCACAAGCCTTTGAGGGGCTGTACTGTAGGGCACCGCCGGAGGTGTCTAAGCATTGGAAGCATGCCTTGAGCATCCCAAACACCCGCTCAATGATGTGCGTGTGGCGGCATGTGCCTCATTATAGTGTTGCTGCGATGGGGTCATGGGGCGCTGGTACGGTGTGAGCAGCCAGGGACGGAGTGGGTATCTGCTGTCACCTGTGTGGAGATAGTGGAGATCAGTCTCATGTTCAGGTCGATATTGCCCATATCCCTGTGTGCCACTACCATGGCACCTGTGGCATTCCCACCCTTGCCCCGAGTTTGCATTTTCTACATGCGTACTCACCCACTAGATGGCCTGTGGGGATGTCCCCACTCTCGAATCGATGGCACATTGCGGACTGATGCCATATAAAGGCATCATGTGCTCCACCAGGGTGTGTGGCACAGACATTGATTATACGCCCAGTGGCATCACACACCACCTGGCAGTTGACACTGGGGAAGCCCTTTCTATTCCTGTATGTGGCCCCATCAGGGCCAGGTGGCGTGTGAATGGCCACATGGGTGCAGTCTATGGCCCCTAGCATGCCAGGCATACGTGCTACCCTGTGGAATGCCTGCATGTTTGCTGTACGCTCTGCCGCGGTGCTGGGGAAATGGATGTGCTCCGCAGCATGTGGCAGCAGTGCGCTGAGGAATTGGGTGAGGATGCATGACGTGGCCGACTGTGTGATGCCTGTGGTGTCCCCTGTTGGCCTCTGGAAGGTGCCTGTGGTGAGCAGGCACATGCAGGCTGTCACCTTGGTCTCCACTGACAGAGCATGACTCCGTTGTGAGGGTGCCTGCATCACATCACTGCACAGCTCACAGAGCCGCCTCAGTATTGCCCTGTTCAGGTGGTACCGGCCCACGATCTCTACATCTGTGTACAACTCAAAGCTGATGCAGGCATGATACTGCCTGTTGGGGGCGTACCACCGACGGGCCCCTCCACGGCCATGTCCCCCTGCACCTTGCATTCTCACCCCCCTCATTACAGCTTCCATGTGGAAGCTGCCACTGTCCATCTCCTGGCTTGTGCCCCGCTGATGTTGCTCTGTTACCCCCGCTGTCCTGACTGCTACTTCCACTGCACTGGGCACCCCCCCGCTGGCCTCTGCAGCCTATGGCCCACACTGCTTCCCTTGCCTGCCCTGGCCTGTCACTGTTTGTCTTTCTCTCTCTCTTCCCCACTTGGCATCCCTGTGGCGTTCTTGCACCGCTTCCTTGAGCCTTTTTATTTTGGCTCATTTCCGCTGGGGCGCAACTTCCGGCTGGTCCGCTGTTGCACATTGCGCAAGTTTTTGGATATCGCATTGCGCTCTTTATGCATGGATCCACCCCCTTTGGTTGCGCATGCCGTCATTTGCATTGCGCTGTTGCTCAGCATGTTTTTGGTGGCGCAACTGCCTCCTGCTGAATATTGCAGAATGGCGCACTTTTGGACTTGCGCAAGCGCAACCCTATTGCGCATGGCTCAACCCTTTTGAATATCCCACCCCCTGTGTTTAGTTAGCTCTTGATAAAGCCTTGTGTGAAACGTGTCAAGCTGCTGTTGGGGTTACCTATGCTATATTTTGGCAAAGTCATTACACTTTAATAAATATTGGCCCTTTAACTTAAGCAGCTGGAATCTTCAAAGTGTGCTTGTCCTGTAGGGAGGTGGTTGCACAGTTTATCCTGCTTTAATTATATTGTTGTTGCTCACTGGAGCAACACCAGTCCTGCATGTTGCCCTTCCTTTCCTTTCCTTTCTTTTTTTTTTTGCCTTGAAAAAAGGCATGCTTACTTTAATATATTTGGAAAACCATTGAAATGCAGCAAAGTCTTGAGTCTTTGGAAAAATGATATGCTGAATGGCAAGTACGGTAGGTGACATGTTCTGTTTGTGTATCAGAAATAATTATTGATCACAAGAAACAGAGTCAAGTTCTGTACAAGGAAAAGAAGGGTTGAAAAGTTATTACATCTTCTGCCAGATCAAGAGCATTTGGTGCAGTAACCACCTTTGTTTATGTTGCAGATTACATAAACAACTGAATGCAATGATTGCATATATAAAACTTGTTTATTATATTTTGCACACACAAAACAATTCAAAGAACATTTGTTTAAAAAACAAGTGTTAGTTTACATTTATAGACAATTCATATATTGCCACATTATAAATTCTTGCTACAAATGAGATGCAGTGCTGATTTGATATTCACTGTAATGTAACCTAAAAGACATGCACTTTCCTGTCAGGAAGAGTAGAACCAGTTCTAAAACAAAAGCACTCCCTAGAACAAAGGTCGGTTCTGCAATACAGAACATCTCCATAAAGATCACTGGCAAAAACATTGCATTTTGTGTTGTTTTAGGCTTTAGACTATACAGCATGTAAGGGTTCCATGTGATAAAGGTGAGTCAGAAAGACCGCCAACACATAGAGCGAGCAAACTTGAGCCCGTAGTCAAGAAGGGTGACAGATATTGTACCGACCATTGCAAATAGCGATGGTCGCTACAATACCCAACTAACCACAAAGAAATAATTTTTTCATGTGGGGGCTGCACCCCTCATGTCCCCCCTTGCAGAGGGCAAGCCCCTGCACCCCCTGAACTTAAATAACCAACTCAGAGGGGAGTGCGGACCACGGGGCAGGTTACTGGATTTTCGCTACACAGGATATAGCGAGGTATTGCACTACTCGCTCTCTTGTAGAGCGCTATTATTGAGTCGCTCAAAAGTGCAGCACTCAATAATCAGCACTCTACATGGGTGCTACCCATGTAGGGTGTAGTTGTAATAAAATATACTTTATTGAATACAAATCATATTGAAATGTACCATCCTATGATGTCTTTCTCACCGGACACGTGTCTTTTCCCATGATTTCTTAATGTTGCAACATTATGTACAAAGTGACATAATACCTTTTAAATCCCAGCACAGTTTTGGCAAATGAAGCCCCTGAGTATAACAAGCCACTATAATGTATCCAGCTGCTACTTAAAATAACTTTTCATGGACATTTGAGAGTACAATACAGTACTTTTTACTTGTGACTTAAATTATATTTTGAGAATTTTGTACATATAAGAGATCAGAAAATGGGAACCAGGGGGAAAAAGCTATATTAACACAGTCCTTTCAAAAGTATGAATTATTTTGTTTTTTTATATTAAAAACATTATTTATAACAAATACTTTTTACCAGAAAAATGTTACAAAATTTTGCATCTGTTGCTTTTGATCTTTAAAAAACACTTTGAGTGGTCCAGAATTTAATTAGGTATTTAGCATGTTTGTAGCATAAACTTAATATGCAAAAGTATCCACTGTGATAGGTTTTTAAAGTCACTAAAAACAATGACCTTCTAGAACCTCTTTGGATTCAAATTAGAACTGGTGCTAATTACAAATGGAAGAGGTTCTCTTAGACATACTGTACATTCCTGTGCCATCTTCTAGGTAAAGTAAAGAAACATTTGTCATGTGAAAAACAAGCCAAGACTGGTTCAGCCTGAATCAATACCTAAGAGCCCTTCCTTGTTCTTGCAAGTTTTAAATAAATGAAACACACGCTGGATTGCCATATTTTGATTATGAAAGGCTTTAACAGAATTAGAGTAGCTTTAAAGGAATATACTGAAGGGTATTTAATATGTTTTATTACAAAGAGCCAGTAAGATCAATATGACATAATACTCTAAATTACAACCAACTTCCCGTACCAAAAAAGTAAATAGGACCCTCATCATGGTATAAAACAGCTGAGAAAATAAAAGTTTTTAACTAGTGTATCTGCAAAAAAAATCTTAATATTTAATCAATATATTAATCTTCATCTTACAAGCATATATTTTGCTCAGATGACAGTGGTGCACAACTACTGTGTATTCCAGGCCTTATCACCCTGACCACATATTTGCCAAAAGTGAGCAGATATACCAAAAATCTGTATCTCAGTAAACACCTGATTACCTAAGTTGACCATAATATTGTAGGGACGTGTAAACATTACTGTAACTGCAGTTGTGATGTGAAGGTATACACCCATCTACCTGGTTCTGCAGCTTCTGTGTGAAGCTAGGGTCCCTGTTGTCACTTAGTCCCCCTGAGATCTTTGTTCATAACAAATTAAAAGTGAAATTGTTTTAATAAATCTGACAACATTGTCACCCCCTTACTTTCTTGAAGAAGTGTCACTCAGAATCCCCTGCTGCTAATACCATCATTCATGATATTTGTGATGGGAGACTCATTGAGGGTGATTACTATGTTGGAGACACTGTGCCATGTCATACCACACTACAGTAAGGAATTTATATATACTATAACTGAAAGTATGCAAAAGTTTAAACTATTTTATGTTTTTTTTTTAAGTTAATAATTTTTTATCAAGTTTGAAAGATAATATCAGACATAGCCAGGTACATAAAGAAGATACAACATGACACATATGCATACACATTGACTGCAGTGTCATTATATAATTGACAAAGTCTAGCCCATAGAAAAGGACATTGCTAAATAATGATACAGTAAGAAATTGTACAGTGAGTTGTATTGTGCCCCCCACAAAAAAGTATGAGAAATCACATGATTACCACCGCATCTAGATTAGTTAAGATGTCTAATATGGGCATAATACATAAGTGTCTCTTGATACCTGAAAAAGCCTGAAAAGCACAGACATAATAACAAAATACTGGCAACCTTAAGGTCCAGATCTGAATTCTTATCCTATAAGGAGAAAAGATAACAGTCCTTGCAGGGAGTGGGTGGGTTTTGGGGTTCCAAACCATTTCCTACTGGTATATCTACTATGTTGGTCCAGATCATTCCACAGGGGAAGTCAGTCAGTCCCTGCATGTGGGGAGAGATAAGCTAAGTAAGGGGCCCAGGTAAGATAATATTGTGAGAGATTGTTGGTAACTAAGTGAGACTGACGATCCAGTACTGCTACAGTAGAGAGGGCGTTATATAATTCAGAGATGGTGGGTACCTCTGTGGTTCTCCACCTACAGAGGATAAGCCTCTTAGCTTGGAGGCTAAGAAGTGTCAGCCATCTGTACTGTTGACACAGTGAATGCTCTCAGCACATGAGGAAGGCCCAAAATCCAAACTAGGGGATCTAGAGTCAGAGCAGAGTCTGAGGCCTGTTGAGCCAGACCCAAGACAGCCATCCAGAATGGAATGAGAAGTGGGCAAAGCCAAAGTATGTGCAAAAGGTCTCCCTCTACCGAAAGACATCACCAGCGATGACTGTTGTCCATGAGATGCATTCTGTACAAGACAACAGAAGTGCGATACCAATGTGACAGTATCTTGTTTTGCATAAGTTTACTTCTCATATCTGGATACATAAAATGAGCATATTTCCAGCATAGCTTCCATTGGGCATCCAAAATGGATTGTTGAAGAACTTGCTCCCATTTACCTTTAGCCTGAGCTGACTGTGCAGGGAGATGATTCCTAAGATTGGCATATAAGGCTGGCTTTACCCCTTTTATAGATCAGAAATTTAATTAACAAATGGGACCTTGCTATATCTGTCATGTGGTGTTGTTTAATATAAGCTAAAACTGAGCTTCTGAGCTGTAAGTACTTCCAAAAGGCCTGCTTACCTAAGTGGAACTCCTGATCTAATGTTTGAAATGTTTTGATAGTGAGACTGTCATCTGTCATCAAGTCCTTTAGTGTAAAAATTCCTTTACTCTGCCATGGGGCCAGTGCAAAGGTTTGCCATCCACTTTTATGAGCGTGTTCCCCCATATAGGGGAGGCCAGAAGGGGGCATAAATCTGCCTCCAATTTCTTTTCCACTAAATGCCATGTCAGTACTGAGCCTGCTATTGTTTGGCAAGAAGACACATTTTTGGGAAGGGATTGTAAAGTAAAACTGCTAGGGATTGGGTCTGGGCCATATACACCTCCATGTGTATCCATTGTGGTCGCTCAGATGTCTGTGGGAGGAACCAGTTTAGGGTCTGAGCTGCAGTGAAGGCCCATTTATACCCTTCCAGCCAAGGAAGGCCCCAGCCTCCCTGTGACCAATGGGCTCTTAGTTTATTTCTACTATAATGGGGTTTGGTGCCTTCCCAAATAAAACTGGAAAAGGCCTGGTCTATGGCTTTAACCCATGAGACTTGTAGTGTAAATGGTATATGTGAAATGGTATATAAAAGTTTAGGGGCTATCACCATTTTGATTGCAGATATTTTAGCTGCTAGTGTAAGTTGAAGACCACGCCAGTGCACAAATTCAGTCTTGATATCTTCAAGAAGGGGTTTAAGGTTCAGATCCCATATTTTAGTAAGATCTACTGTGAGCCGTATCTCTAGATACACAAGGGAATTTGGGGTCCAATGAAGGCCGAGTTGGGCTACCTGATCTAAAGTGCACAAGCTATTGAGGGGGAGTACTTCTGTTTTAGACCTGTTGATTTTTAGGCCAGAGTAGCTCATAAAATCTGCAAGAAGGGAAAGCAGAGCAGGGAGGGAAGTAGTGACGTCCACTAATGGGACTAACAAATCATCTGCATACATAAATGTGGGGAAAGTGATATCGCCAAAGGGAAAATCTGTTATGGCTGAAGAGTGGCATATGGCAATCACAAGTGGCTCCACTGCTATTATGAAAAGTAAGGAAGAAAGGGGGCAGCCCTGCCTCATGCCCCGCCCAGAGGGAAGGGTGCGGACAGAGTAGAGTTGATGAGGACCCGAGCCAAAGGGTCGTGATACAACGCTGTCACTCAGCTTCTAAAATTGTGACCAAAGCCCATGGCTTCTAGCACCTGTTGAAGGTACTGCCATTCGAGAGACTCAAATGCCTTCTCAAAATCTATTGCTACTGCAGCAGCCTGTGCTAGGAAGTTACTGGCCTGATATATAATATTTATAAGGGAACATATATGATCTCTGCTGAGCCGACCCAGGACAAAATCGACTTGTGAAGGATGTATAAGGTGGGGAAGCAAGGGGTTTAACCTGGTAGCCAGAATGTTTGCAAAAATCTTACTATCCGAATTGATAAGTGAAATAGGGCGATAGCTGGATGGTAAAGAGGCATCTTTCCCTTTTTTGGGAAATACAGTAATGATCACCTCCCGAAGGGATGGGGGGAGGGATTCTGAACTAAGGGCCAAATTAAAAACATCACTAAGTAGGGGGGAGACCAGGGGTACAAGTAGGCTCCACATTTCTGGGGGAAATCCATCCCCACCAAGGGGCCTTCCCATGATTTAAATTACAAAGTCATCTGAGACCTCTTGAGGGGTAATGGGAGACTCCATGGTAGCAGCTTGCTGAGGATTTAGATGACAGATAGGTAAAGATGTCAGAAAAGTTCGTACCTGTGCAACATTAAAAGTGCCGGAGGAAGAATATAGCTGTTTATAGAAATCTGTCATAATTTCATTTGTGCATTCTGGTTGAACTTGCATAGGCCCATCTGGTGCTTTGATTCTGGGAATATGGCTCTTGGCCCTCTGTTTCCAGAGTCTGCAGGCTAGTACTTTCCCAGCCTTCTCTCCCCCCTCCCAGTATTTATGCTGTAGTCTGAGGAAGGCCAATTCATCTTTCCTGGCAAGTAGGTCCTGTACTCGATGACGGATTTTAGTGATTTCCTTGCCTATCGGGGAATGTAAGGAAGTGTGCGGCATACTTTTAAATTTGGTCTCGAGTTCTATAAGATGGGATTCCAATGTTTTAAGCTGGTGTTCTCTCTGTCGCCTGTGATATGCCGAATATCCCATGATAGCGCCTTGTATTGTGGCTTTCAGTGCCTCCCAAACCATTGTTGGGGGGACCTCCATTGTAGCATGATCTTGTAGAAAATTAGTGACCTGTATCCAAAATCATTGAGGAAAGTTAGGGTCCCTCAAGAGAAGCGGATCCAAATGCCAGCTCAGGGATCTAGGGGCTGAGGGACTACTTAGCGTGTGAAGTTGTAGCGGAGCATGATCCGATATGATAATTGGATGATTAACAGCATCATTGGTGCTGTTCATAATAGAAGGGAATACAAGCCAGTAGTCAAGCCGAGAGTCTGATTTAGAATGGAACGAGCTATAGAACCTAATAGAGACTGAGGGTGAAGGTCTGTCCCAAATCATCAGAACCAGGAAATCTGTTATAATCAATTTAAACAACACCAACAAGGGACCCCAAATACACACACAATCCCCCCCATAAGCATGTACTAATCAGGTTAATATTCCCAGCCGATAGACAAGGGATAGGGAGAGCTGAGCTTAATACTCCCAGCAATTTAGATCCCATGGCAAGCCAAGGGACCAGAAGTTAACACATAGAGGGAGAACCAAACAAAAAGAAAAAAAGGGAGGTTCTTTTTCCCTTATTACATACTCAACCCCCCATATTAAACTGGTACCATGCAGTCTGAAACATTCCTCAGTCTGGGAGTTCTGAGCCAGGTCTGGGAAGACCAATGGTAGCATCGAGAGTTCCATCTCGTGAGTTCACAGTGGGAAGGATGGCCGCAAGATCTGGGGATGCAGCAGCAATGTGAGCCCAGGATTTGCTTTGAGACATGGAAAGCATAGGACTTGAGGATGTCGACCCACATATGTCCATCTCTGCCCCTGCTGAAATCCCTTGTGCAGTATCTGAGTCCTGCAGGTCCAGCTGTAGAACGGCAAATGATTTGGGTGAGAAGAAAGACTGCAGATCTATGGGATCTTACTGATCTGAAAGTTGGTCTGAGTGAATCGTCGCCTGTGGGCTTGGGGAGCCAGCTGTTTCAGTAGAATGTTGTTGTCAATCATGACGATGAGATGGTTGCCGTTTCCTTGGCCTCGATGGTAGCGATGTGCCAAAAATCTGCACGCCAGACTCAGTTATGTCTTGTTTAGGAGCCAAGGAAATATTCACTGCAGATGAAGAGGGAGAGTGTTGTATCTGTTCACTCTGATTGTTAGGGTCCCGAAACTCTGCAGGGTGTCTAGTCCGCAGGAAGTTCATCAAGCTCTCTGGGGTCTCAAACAGAAGGGGGGAGACCCATTGTGCATAAGGTACATGGTCGCTGGATACCGCAGTGAGTAAGAGTAGTTTAGTTTTTGTAACAGTCAATGTGCCTGGGCATATTCTTTATGGCGATCGGAGAGTTCTTTAGAATAGTCCTGATAGAGCTGGATATGATGCCCTTGCCAAGTAATTTCCCCCGCAGTTCGAGCAGCAGCCATAATAGATTCTTTTTGCCTAAAATCCAAAAATCTGGCAAGCAGGGGTCTAGGCCTTGCTACCGGGGCAAGCCAGCGATGCGCCTGTTCTATCTAAGGGTGAAAATCAGCTGGTAGTTTGAGCAGCTTTGGGAGGATTGACTGTAAGAAGTCAATGGCTGATTTCTGTTCTGCACCTTCTGGAAAGCCAATAAGCCATATATTGTTTTGACGGCTGCGATTTTCCAGGTCATCTACTTTATTTTGTAGTGTGTGGATAAGCTTGGCCTGTTCCCTCAGAGTAGCAGTCATTTCATGAAGAGCTGCATCATGGGAGGATATTTGTCTTTCATTGTGGAAAAGCCTATCTTCGATCCCTTGCAAAGTTTGCGTAGTGGCATTGACTGCAATTGTGAGTTGTGCCATTTGGGTCATAAGCTGGCTGAACATCGTTTCAGTTCTCGATGATTCTGCAGAAGGCTGCATATTGTAGGCCGCACTGCAAATCCGCCTTCTGAGAGAAAAGAAGAGTGATTTCCAAAAGAGAACTTGCAAGAAAAGTCCCAAAAATTATGCCCAGGAGATTCCTCTCTGCTACGATAACAATTCTGGCAGAAATAGAGGGTCTTAGTGATGGCTAATGTCGGTTTTATCCCTGTGTTGCAAGAGCTATCTCTCTATGCGACCATACTGGATCAGGGCAAGGCCACACACACCCATTTTATCTTTTCTATGCTCATGTTGATATAGGTTTTCAAGTAGAATCATGTTTAATCTCATAATTTCTAGGTGGTAACTTGTTATGTGGGCTGGCTCTTTTATACTCTTAGCACAGCGAGACAAACAAAAATGACAACCTAGAAACTGCAGGCACAATGTACACTTTTTTCATGATGATAGTGTAGTGCTGCTTTTGATTATTGCCTGATGCAGTTTGTTCATCTGTCATTATACATCGAAGAGATACTGTATCAAAAGCGAACAAGTCAATCTCAATTGCAAGAAAAAAATGTTTTCTAAATTGACTAGTCACTGTTCATTGTTGGTAAATTGCTAATCAAGCTATATGTGTATAGTTATAGGAGGGTTAGAACTAACCCTCTCCTTCCTAGAATTATGGATCTTTAACTGGGCTAAATGTTGATGTCAGACAAAACTGGTCATATTATATGCTATCCCAGAGATAAAATTAGTCTGCAGTGTAAAATGTAAAACCACAGACTATTCTGCCTGTGTTTTGAAAGAGAAATGTCCCACTTCATACTGTATGTAACAATTACTGATGCTTGCAGTTGAGGGCCTAATAGTAAACAATCAAGTATCTTTATAGATTGAATAAAAATCAAGCACACCAAATCCCATTTTATTTCACAAATTGTCTAGGGCTCAAAAGCAAGATACACATGGAACCTTAAAAACACATGATAAATAGTTTGCGTGTGATTTTATTTAACAACTATATAGAGGATAATGGCTGGGAATCGGGTGATAACCACACTGTAATCACCTTGAGTGGTTGCTAGGGCAACATGGTAAACCTCAAGAGTGCAGCTCAAGAGGTTTACTGTGGCCCTAGCAACCACGAGAGGTGATTTCAGCATGGTTGTCACCCGATCCCCAGCCATCATCTTTTATAGTATATGGTCAAAAAAATACTGTTTGCATTCTATGTGTGAGAATTATGGAACTCTAGTGCATTTTATTTTGTTATGCAACTGTTTGGAAGTTCTGAAGTGTGGTTAACAACTTTTAAAATTCTAAACAGTGCATAACAAAGCTGTGTGACTGCTGATTATGGTGGTTAATAGGCACTTACCATACATATATAATTTTACTTGAGTACCACTAGAATGCAATTTGTACAATCAGTGAATATATGAAGGAGGCCATGCAGAGATAGCAAAATAGAAAGTAAGTGACATAGTGAAGATATAGCTAAATATCTGCCATTGTATACAGTAAATACGGACATACTGTATTTACTAAAACTTATTTTGTAATACATGGTTTCAGCATTTCTCTATGGAGAATTTTAGTGTTTGAAAACTCTTAACACTGCTGACTTCTAAGGTTCAAAAACTACAATAAATTGGGATTGTTAGGCTCAGGAAATGGAATGGGTGGGTGGAGGATAATGGGGCAAATCAGAGGTACTAAATGAGTTATTCTATTCTGTCTTCACCAGGGAGAGAGATGGTCAGGTACTCCTTGGGGGGAGAAGGGGGGCAGGGGCACAGATGTTTTGATAGCGATGGAATGGGTGAGGACAGGGCTGCTAGCATTCAGGGTAGATAAATCACGAGGCCCAGATGACATACACCTAAGGGTTTTGAGTGAACCAGTGGAGGTGCTTGAAGATCCCTTAACTGGTCTGTTCAATAGTTTACTGGAGTCAGGGGTGGTACAGCAGGACTGAAGAAAGGCACATATAGTGCCCATTCTCAAGGCAGTCCAAGGATGACTCATGGAATTACAGACTGGTAAGTCTCACATAATTCGTGTGCAAGTTCATGGAGACAATACTTTTTTTCCTTAGCCTGCTGCTCCCCCATTGCCCCTCCTGTCTTATGGCAATGGGGGAGACATGGCATTTATATGTTTCTCCCCTTGTTCCTGGGACCCCGGTATGCAGTCATGCATGCACGTGGAGGTGCACATGTGTCCTGTGGCACCATTGATATCACCATCCTCCCTCCCAGCCTAGCGCCAAGGTTCCCCCTGGCATGGAACTGCCACCTAGCCTCCACCAGGTGGCAGCCAAGAGTTGGAGAAGCCTCACATCCCTCCTCAGACAGGAGAGTTGCCTGATGGCTGCTCAATCCTGACTTCTTGCTCTTCCCCCCCCTCACTGACCCCTGGTGGCCAGAGTTCATGCCTGAACCCAGGTCGCCAGTGTGGCACGAGGTATGGTGTCCAGCACATAAACCCTCTATGCCACTGGGCTGGCATGGAGACAATACTTAAGGAAAGTTTAGTGGAGTATCTGGATGACCATCGTCTTCAGGAAGAGAGGCAACATGCGTTTATGGAAGAAAGATTGTGTCAAACAAATCTAATTGACTTCTATGACTGTGTCATTAAAACAGTAGATGGGAGCCAAGCTGTGGACATCCTTTATCTGGACTTCAGCGAGGCCTTTGATTCTGTACCCCCACAAGTGGTTAATCAGGAAGGTGTATCAAGAAGTTGGTGGATCTCAGGGTTGCAGAGAAGTTGACCAGATGGGTGGAAAATGGTATCAAGGGGGAGAACCCTTCATGTATGTCATATGCAGGATCCAAACCACTGTTTATCTATTTATTAATAGTTAGTGGAGATGTAGCAATCAGTCCGGGTTGATGTGCTGGACACCACACCTCGTGCCACACTGGCGACTAACATATGAAAATCAAAGCATAACAAAAAAGGTTAATGCACTTAGAGTTTTAGTGGAAGGAGTAAGAGCAGACATAATGAGAATCATGGAAACTTGGTTACATAATGGAATAAAAGATAAAGAGGTACATATTGAAGGTTATAGAATATACAGGAAAGGCAGAGGGAGAAGAGGTGGGGAGCTATATTATACATTAAGAGCACCCTGGGACCATGTAAGATTATCTATTCAGAAAATCTAGAGGGAATGGATTGCCTTGTGGTTGAAATAATATTAAATAAACTTATGGTAGGGACAGTGTACACCCCCTGGAACAAAACTGGCTCACTTTGACATCCTTGCAGGTAAATTATTGGATAAGGGCCAGCATTTAGATTTTATATTAACTGGTGATTTTAATGCTGACTGGAACCAAAAAAGGGGAAGACAATTAAAAGATAATTTAGATATTTTAGAATTAAAACAGGTCATACACGGACCAACCAGATGTACAAGAAGTATTGAACAAGGTTCTATTTTAGATCTCATGTTTGGATTCAATAATTTACTGGTTAAATCCATTGAAATAATGCCACTAAATCTGGGGGATCATTATGCAGCTAAATGTATTATTGAGAGGATGATTGTAAAAAAGCCAGTAGGAACATTTTGTTGGATAGCAAATGGAAACATTTTACTATAAATGCATTTAGGGAGAGCTTGAGTAGTGTAAACTGGAATTGCTTGGCACTAATACCGAACCTGGATATAGTAGTGCAGGACTTTAACAATACATTCATTTTGATTATTAATAAACATGCCCCTAAGGAACGAAAGACTTTGTGTAAAAGGCAAATATCATGGATCACTGAAAAAATTAAAATGTTTATAAGAATAGAAAATAGTGTAACACAACACTGGGCAGAGTTGTGGAAGGGCGTTATCTCCCAGCACATCTGTTCCATTTTCTCTCTGCCAGGACTACAAAGCATGGTGCATACACTATAAGCCCCAGAAGGCATTGCACCACAGCTCCACCTAGCTGAGTGCTTGATTAAGAATGGGTGCAGGAGAGTGACTGCCTGCATAAAAGAGAAGGCTTAAACAATTGCTGCTGTCTGAGTACCTGATTAGGAAACAGATGTGGAGGGTGGCTGGTGAGCATTTGTAGAAAGAAGGAAAGAAAGAAAGAAAGAGAAATTTGAATCAACTGACTTCCCGGCTTTGACCTTTTGTTTGGCGTGCGACTACGAATTGGATCTTGACTTTGGACTGGCTGAAAACCCGACACTAGTAAATGACCTTGTTTGAAACATGGACCAAGAGACTCTTTTCTGATTTTGTTTGTTTGCCCCAGGAAATAGCTTAGTTATCTGGGCTATAGACAGGGAACTGAAAATTCACTGTGTAGGTAGCACTCAACAAAGAGCCAGGTATTATTTTCTTTTGTTTGTTTGCATCCTGCATTGTTTTTGAATGCACCTCTCTCAGTATTTTTACTAGTAAACGTACAGTCATAGTGCTGTGTTACACTGAATATCCTGTGTCGTGGTGCGAAGTGTGCTCATATCCCTGCCTACAAGATTCCAGTGCAACACAACCCCCCTCACTGTGTTACAGTGGTGGAGAATACAGGCAGGGTTGTGTGGATAACAGCAACACTAACACACTGAAACAGCCATGGAGAACCTACTGCAGCAGCTTGTACAAGCAAACCTGGCCCAGCAAGCCGCAAACCAACAACAGATGGAGACCAACAGACTGCTGCTGGAAGAGCAACGGAGGGGACAACAAATGTTGAACTTGGAGCTACAGTGGCTTGCCGCAGAGGTGGCAAAAGGGAAGGAAGCCCGACCAACAGGTGCATCTTCCATTGTAGCTGGACATTTCATGCAGAAGATGACAGCCAGTGATGATGTGGAAGGCTATCTGAAAACTTTTGAAAGGACTGCAAACAGAGAAGAATGGCCTCAAAGCAAGTGGGCTGGCATTCTGGCCTCCTTCCTCAATGGTGATACATAGAAGGCGTATTATGACCTTGAACCAGAGGACACTGATGACTATGACAAGTTGAAAAAGGAAATCCTTGTGCGCCTAGGAGTAACAACAGCAGTGAGAGCTCATCGATTCCACTCATGGACATTTCAACCAGAGAAAGCTCCCCGCTTACAGATGTTTGATCTGATCCACTTGGCACAAAAATGGCTGCAACCTGAAATCCTGACGTCTACTGCAGTGGTGGAAAGAGTGGTGCTGGATCATTTCACCAGAGGGCTGCCCTATGATTTAAAAAAAAACATCAGTCAAGGCAACCCTAGCACAGCAGAGGGCCTGGTAGGCCTTGTGGAAAGGTATCACGCTACAGCTGAGCTCTTAAAGACTACCAGACCTGAAAGGATCTGTTCTGACAAGAAAACCCACCGGGAGCAAGACAAGAGAGCCATCCACTACACAACACAGTCATAATGGAGAGAAGGAGCCAGGGGACCAGATGACTACAGCACTAACAGAGGGCGTCAGAACTTGTTTGAAGCAAGAAGGGGAGTGATGGACCGAGATACCAGAACCTGTTTCACATGTGGAGAACCAGGACACATTTCTTGGAACTGTCCTAAGAAAGATGAGCCAATGCAAGGAGAAGCAACCCTATCCAAACAGTGTAATGTCATCACTGTCCTCCTGGGGAATCATAGTCAGCCTCCTCGCATCAGTCCAGTCCAAATCCAGAATCAGGAAGTGGATGCATTGTTGGACTCCGGCAGTATGGTGACACTAGTCAGCCCCTCTTTAGCACCCATTAGCCAAGTGAGTGACAACAACTCCATTTCCAACACATGCATCCATGGTTACACCAAGACATATCCCACAGCACACCTTGAAATAAAAACGAAGGAAGGTGTGTTTACTGGAACAGTGGGATTGGTGAAGCAGTTGCCTTTCCCTGTGTTGTTAGGACGAGACTGTCCATTCTTCCAAAGACTTTGGAAATGAGAAAAGACAAAGACAAAGAGGAGGATAAAGACCATGAAGACACAGGCAAAGTCAAAGACAAAGATGAAGACAAAGAGGAAGACAAAGACAATGAGGACGACAAAGTGTATACAGTGTCCAACAAACCTGAAGAAAAAAAAATACGTCAACACCAATGGTACAAGTCTTCGTGGGAGAAGACAATGATGAGGAAGATGGAGGAGCAGATGTCATAGAAGACACTTCAGAGGACTTAGAAGGGGGCAATTTCTTCATACCAGCATGGGCACAGTACAGAGGAAGATTTGGGACAGCACAACTGGAAGACCCCACACTCCAGCATGCCAGAGGAAATGTGAAAGTGGTGGATGGGAGGCCCTTCAACCCTGACCAGCCCCTCCCCTACCCACACTTTGCTATGAACAACAACTTGCTGTATCAAGTACACAAAACAGCCGACATACTGACAGAACAGCTGCTCGTGCCCCAGCCCTTTTGGCGCACTGTAATGCATTTGGATCATCGCCACCTCTTGGGAGGACACCTGGGAATGGATAAAACAAAAGAGAGACTGCTAAATCATTTCTTTTGGCCTGGGGTCCATGCTGAGGTGGAACAATATTGTCGCTCCTGCCCAGAGTGCCAGCAGAGAGCTCCACAACCCTCTTTCTGAAATCCATTAGTTCCTCTGCCAATCAAAACACCCTTTGAGTGGATTGCCATGGACCTGGTAGAACCCTTGGTGAAGTCTGCAAAAGGGTTTCAGTACATCCTGGTGGTAGTAGACTATGCTACCAGATACCCTGAAGCCATACCCCTGCGGAACACGACAACCAAGGACATCGCCCGAGAACTAGTGTAGATGTTTTCCCGAGTCGGGATACCCAAGGAAATCCTCACTGACCAAGGAACACCCTTCATGTCCAGAATAATGAAGGATTTGTGCCAGCTTCTCCAAATCAAACAGCTGCGCACGTCCTTGTATCATCCACAGACAGATGGGCTCATTGAAAGATTCAATAAAACATTAAAGAGTATGATTAAAAAAACATGGAGACAGATGGACGGAGCTGGGACCAGTTGCTGCCATATCTAATGTTTGCCATCCGTGAAGTGCCCCAAGTGACCACAGGATTTTCCCCATTTGAACTGCTGTATGCCCACCGCCCATGAGGTCTCCTTGACATAACAAAAGAGACATGGGAGCACCAACCCTGCCCCCACCAAACCATCTCTGAACATGCGGAAGAGATGAGAGAGTGCATTAATGCCATAATGCCCATCGTGAAGGAACATATGCAAAAGGCCCAAGAAGCTCAAAGTAGAGCCTACAACCATCCCATAGCACCCAAAGAGTTTCAGCCCGGTGACAGAGTGTTGGTGCTTGTCCCCACCTCCGAGTGCAAGTTCCTGGCCACCTGGAGAAGACCCTACGAGGTACTTAAAAAAATAACCAAGTCAATTACAAGGTAAAACAACCAGGTAGATGAAAGCCTGAACAAATACATCACATCAATTTGTTGAAAAAATGGGTGGACCGTGATGTCTTCTGGAGTGAAACAAACCCCTGTCCAGATGAGGAAAACCCCAGAGATGTAGTGACGGTTGGAGACCTGACACCAAGTCAGAAACAAGATATCTTCGAATTCCTTGACAGAAATAAAGATATGTTCTCTGATCTGCCTGACAACACTCGACTCGTCACTCATGACATTGTGACCCCTCCAGGGAAACGGGTACACCTCAAGCCATATCGTGTACCAGAAGCATGCCAAATTGCGATAAAGGAAGAGGTTAAGAAGATGTTACATCTGGCAGTAACTGAAGAATCTCACAGTGCCTGGTCTAGCCCCATAGTGCTTGTCCCAAAACCCGATGGATCAATCAGGTTCTGCAATAATTTCAGAAAACTGAATGAGCTTTCAGCTTTTGATGCATACCCAATGCTGCGAGTAGATGAACTTATCGAAAGACTGGGAACAGCCCACTTCATCAGCACTCTTGACCTGATGAAAGGCTACTGGCAAGTCCCCTTGACAAAAGCTGCCAGACAGAAGACTGCATTTGCCACCCCTGATGGCTTGTATCAATATACAATGCTTCCTTTTGGTTTACATGGAGCTCCAGCCACATTTCAACGCCTGATGGACCGTGTGCTGTGACCCCACCAGGAGTATGCTGCTGCTTATTTAGACAATGTCATTATTCAAAGTCACACCTGGGACAGCCACTTGAAGAAACTGCAAGCTGTGATGCAGTCCCTCCGAGAAGCAGGGCTCACAGCCAACCCCAAAAAATGTACCTTAGGGGTGAGTGAAGCACATTACTTGGGTTATACACTAGGAAGAGCCTTATAAAGCCACAAGAAAAAAAAGTTGCTGCCATTCAAGACTGGCCACAACCGATCAATAGAAAACAAGTAAGGGCATTTTTGGGACTCACAGGCAATTACAGAAGGTTTATTCAAAACTTTGCTACTATAGCAGCCCCCCTCAGTGACCTCACGCATAACAGCCAACCTAAAATGGTGAAATGGACTCCTGAAGCGGACAAAGCTTTCTGTTGCTTGAAACTGGCACTGTGTGCCTCTCCTGTCCTGAATTCCCCTGACTTCTCCAAACCCATGATCGTACAAACTGATGCATCTGAAACGGGTCTGGGTGTAGTCCTGTCACAGGACATTAATGGTGAAGAACACCCGATAATATACTTGAGCCGCAAGCTGTTGCCGTGTGAAGGTCACTTTGCCACGGTGGAGAAGGAATGCCCGGAGATCAAATGGGCACTTGAGTCTCTGAAGTATTACCTGCTGGGCCATAAGTTTCTTCTTGTTACTGATCACGCTCCCCTGACGTGGATGAGACAGGCTAAGGAAAAGAATGCTCCTGTTACCCTATGGTTTCTGAGTTTGCAGCCCTTTGATTTTCAGATGGTTCACCGTGCCGGTGCCAAGCATGGGAATGCAGATGATCTTTCCTGGATCCACTCCTTCTTTTCTGCTGCTGCTCAGCCCGAGGGGGCTAAGCTGAGGGGGGAAGTATGTAACACAGCACTGGGCAGAGTTGTGGAAGGGCGTTATCTCCCAGCACGTCTGTTCCATTTTCTCTCTGCCAGGACTACAAAGCATGGTGCACACACTACAAGCCCCAGAAGGCATTGCACCACAGCTCCACCTAGCTGAGTGCTTGATTAAGAACAGGTGCAGGAGAGTGACTGCCTGCATAAAAGAGAAGGCTCAAACAATTGCTTCTCTCTGAGTACCTGATTAGGAAACAGACGTGAAGGGTGGCTGGTGAGCATTTGTAGAAAAAAGGAAAGAAAGAGAAATTTTAATCAACTGACTTCCTGGCTTTGACCTTTTATTTGGCATGTGACTATGAATTGGATCTTGACTTTGGACTGGCTGAAAACCCAACACTGGTAAATGACCTTGTTTGAAACACGGACCAAGAGACTCTTTTCTGATTTTGTTTGTTTGCCCCAGGAAATAGCTTAGCTATCTAGGCTATAGCCAGGGAACTGAAAATTCACTGTGTAGGTAGCACTCAACAAAGAGCCAGGCATTATTTTCTTTTGTTTGTTTGCATCCTGCATTATTTTTGAATGTACCTCTCTCAGTATTTTTACTAGTAAACGTACAGTCATAGTGCTGTGTTACACTGAATATCTTGTGTCATGGTGCAAAGTGTGCTCATATCCCTGCCTACAAGATCCCAGTGCAACACAACCCCCCTCACTCTGTTACAATAGATTATGAGAGAAACCCCCCCCCCAAAAAAATCAGAAGATTTATGGGCCTGGACTGTGTTTAAAAAATGGCGTAATAATTATTTAAATATGATACAGAAGACCAAATCACAATATCTTAAAAATAAGGTTGTAGAAGGGAAATACCCAAAGAAATTCTGGTTTTATATTAAGAAACTGCAAAACCCAGTTAATTGTAGGACTCCCATATGACTGATTGAAAACACCTTGATAATAGAGGATGAAAAAACAGTTGCACATATGTTGAATCAGTACATTATTGAACTCCCTGACTTGGGGATGCAAAACCCTTAGATGGCTATTTCTGAAATATTACTACAAGAAATTACTCAAAATGCTACAACACCACAGGGATTGGAGATGATCGGCCCTGGTTTAGATTTAAACCAATTAAAGCAAAAGAAGTAGAAAAATAATTAAACAGATTAAAAAAGTAATAAATCTGGTGGCCTTGATGGAGTGGAATCAAAATGCTTAGTTAGTAGCTGATATTCTGGCACCAGTAGTAACTCACTTATTTAACTGGATCCTCATCACAGAAACAGCATCATTTCCAGATGTTTTGAAAATGGGAAAAGGGTTCCTATTTTCAAAGGTGGGGATCCCCTGGCTGCCTCTAATTCTGTGGGAATAGTAATGTCTACTTTGGGAGACATAGAGAGAGGGGTCTCACAGGCCTCAATTTTAGGTCCTTAGCTCTTTAATGTGTATGTGAATAGATTACCAGAAACTGTAAAAAATTATGCAGTCTGACTGCAAGCGGATGATACAGTATTAGTGGCATCTGCAGACAGTTGCACCTCACTTGCACAAAAATTATAGAGGATATCAGGGTAGAAACTTGGTTCTGTGAATCTAAATTATTGATGACCCAATGCATGAGTTTTAATATAGGAAACAAATCCAAGATTGATACAGATATAAACATATGATTTAAAAATGATCAGAACACTGTACATACAAACATACATAAATATTTAGGTGTGCTAATAGATCAGAAACATACTTATGAAGAACATATTAATTTAAGGAAGTCTATTCAAAAACCTGGAGCACTGAGAAGAATTTCTTCTTGCCTTGTTAAAACAACAAAAGTAAAGCTTGTCCAACAATTTATAATACCTGTTTTGGAATATGGGGGGATAGTCTATAGGAGTGCCCCCCAAAAGCATTAAAAAAAGGACCAAGCAAACTATAAGCAACCTAAATGTGCTAGCTTTAGTATATTTGGAATATATCATTGTAAAGTTTATGCTGATCTGGGTTGGATGGGTCCTGAAAAGAGAAGATATTTTAGATGACTGGTCTGGTGTTGCAAATTATTCAACACTAAAATGTACACCCTCTAGGATACCTGGTATATATTGGAAGCTAACATGAAAATAAATATGTGCTAAGGAGAAATACAGCAACCATGTCTTGGTCAAGATCCCTCAGTAGATTTGGTGATGTTACATTGCAGAGAATGGTGGCAAAAACATGGAACTCTATACCTTTCATTCAGAAATTCATTATCATATTTCCAGACAGCTCTTAGAAAACATCTTAATCAGAACTGTTTATACTACACTCGATTTTAATTCCTTATTATGTGCAACAGTTTTTGAATGTTAAATAATATTGTATCTGTGTACTTGTTTGCACTGTAATTGTTTATTATGTGCAATAGTTTCATATGCCAAATAATATTGCATTGCTTGTTGTCTGTTGTACAATATTGTATATGGGTTTTGTTATATTGTACAGGGTATTCTTATTTAAAACAGGGATTTCATCCCTAAGGATTGTAACTGGATAAAAAAATTTTTATCTATCTATCTATCTATCTATCTATCTATCTATCTATCTATCTATCTATCTACCTATGTATCTATTTATCTCAGATTGTGGTGCTGGGGGCTAAGCTATTTATCACCATGGAGGTCACCAGTGGCATCCCACATGGCTCAGTGCTTGGATCGGTGCTGTTCTATGTCTCCATCAATGATACTGGGGATGGTATTAAGGACATTTCCCTGTTCATGGACAATACCAAACTCTGTGTTAACCTGTTGGTTGCATGGATCTAATAATACTAACCACATCCACATGGTATGTGTTTTTCTTATTTCCAAGTATTTCCCTACTGTTCTAATGGGAACAGAGTTCATTAAAAAGTTACACAGTAAGCCTAAGCAATGTTACCCTACAAGTTCACAATTTTTATTCATGTATTGTTGCTGCTGATACTGCTTGTCATAAGAAAGAAATGCAGTATGCCTGTTGTTTTTAACAATGGAACAAGTCTTGATCCAGGACTCACATTGAAAAAATAACTTTTCAGAAATATTTAGCTAGAAACAGTAATCAGTAGTTTGTTTTTATTTGCATGACAAGGCATGGACTTTACATGCTTACAAGCTATTTTGTGTCCAGTTTCAGTAGAATTGCTGTTAGGCCTTAAGCAAGTGGTATGCAGAAAAATCAGAGCACGCAACTGTACATTAGTACTTGATATACAATTCCTGAATTTTAATAACATATGGTACTGTTCATCACTGAGTTATGGGCACACAGTTCTGGGCTACCAAAAGTGTGATCAGACATTTGCCACTTTACCATTCAAGTCAATACTAAGTGACTACAGAAAAATTTCTGTTGTCTTACAAACAGAGTTTTGCACAATTTAAGACACTGTGTTCAAAACAAAATGATAGTAAACAGCAAAAAACTGCATTCTCTTATAACAGATCAGTACATTTCAAATTATTGAGAGTACTGCTTAACCAAAGGAAAGCATCACTGTCTCAACATAAAAGAAAAAAGTTTCATGTAGTACAAGAAATCCACTGTTATTGGAGCCCAAATATTTGTTTATTCATTTGCCATAACATTTATGAATGCAAGTGTTTTGTATTAGCGTTCATCACTGCAATTTATACCATCAGTTAAATTAGCCCCCTCCCCTTACTGGCAGATGTTTTATCATACTGCCACTTCAATTTTTAAATGATTTCAGAATAAATTGCCTCTATATCTAAGTTGTTTGTTATTCTCAGCACATACTACTGTATAATGACAATTACAGTATGTCTTAAGGGAGACGTGTGCTGCACCTGTAAGTCATTTTTCCCTGTACAAGTTGGCTTTTAAACACTGGTTCCAGTTCTGTTACTGTCCCATACTGTATCTACAGGCTGTGCAGTTCTCCTAGCTGGTGTTTCTGAGTTACACTCACATGTGGGAAGGACCATTTTCAAACTATATTATGTAGTTTTTGTCCTTTCTCAGGTCTTCCATTGTTGGCATAAAGCATCCATGTTCTACTATAGAACTCTGTGGTTGAAATGAACATACAGTAAACTACATCATACAGTTTGAAAATGGCACTTACAGTAACAAGCAGAAGATAAATCAGAAACAACCACTGAGGTTATGAATAGGTCCATATAGATGGAACAATAAAAGAATAGGAATCAGTATTAAAAAAAAAGCTTCTACTAGGAAGAATGTCTGTCAGATTTATCACTGTTCTCCTTTAAGTTTTTCCAATAGGTATGGCTTGCAATACCAAGTTTTATTAAAGCTTTATTATGAGACAGCTCTAGTTGTGTTCCTGCACAATGAGAATAATCTTCCTAATTCAGTTCTGAATACAGAGTTATTTTTCAGTTTTAAAAATGTGTTGAAAGAACACTTGAAATGTAAGTCTGACTGTCTGTCCTGACATTTAATATATTGCAGTATGACTGATATGTCCATTTTGCTGCTATTAGTCATGTTCCTCTGAACTATTCCTAGAGAACGTAGAAATGAGAATTATTTACTCAGAGCACTGTTTCTGGGTGAAACATTTTCATGAGTAAATGTAAAAACTATTCTATTTCCAAAGGAAGCAGAATTTCATTAATGGCAGTGGTAGCCAGAGGCATAATATTTGTTGTGTGTGTGTGTAATGTATTTGAAATATTTTTAATATTGTATCTTGTTTTAGACAGTGCTGGGTTGGATGTATTTCAACATGCTGTGATTTTTTTGACATTATTAAAACCTGGCTTTGGGGCCCAGATATAAATTTTAAAAAATCACGTGTTCATGTCTTAATTGATTATTCGGTATATTGATATAGAATTTATTAGGAGGTTGTCATTCAGTGACGATGTCCTCTGGGACATCGTCACTGAATAACAACCTCACTGAATAACACCTTCCTAATGCAGTACTGTAAAGTGAAGATATCCTCTGGAAACAAGTCCCGTTTTCAATGGTGACCTACAAGTGAAACAATGTCAGATAGTATCAGTACAGTAGAACATGATGGCACATCAAAATATTGACAATACTCATGTCCAGCGGAATTCATTAAGCATTTACAATATGCCGGTAATCCAATGCAAGAGTGTCTACATGAACTTTGTTGTAGAAGATATTTCTTCAGATTATTGTTAAAGGATCCAACTTATAATATAGTGTCAGTTATAAACTTTAGATGCTAAGTAGGCAAAGTAATACTGATATGTATGCAAAATGTACATAAATGTGACAGGTGTCATTTTTCAAATCCTGCCCAAAATTAGTATTCTGGGGGAGGGGGGAGTTCATAAAAAGACTGTTACAAATTTGGGCTCAAAATGTGGAAAGAAAGTAAAGAAGAAACAATGTGTGCAGAGTCAACCATTGGCCCAGTGGGTAGTGTGCTGTGTTCCCATATATGTGACTCAAATTCAGGGATGAGCTCAGGGAGCCACCTGGAAAGCACACTGATGGATGTCAGTACTGTCATGTAGCACTGCCCCTATCTTGGGAATGAATTGCACAGTGTTCTGCTGCACAGGTGATACTTTTTTGCTGGCCTGAGAGCCTTCCCCACAAGGGGTTGATGTGTGTGTGTCAAGGCCTGATAGGGTCTATCTAATAAATATCTTTAATATTCTGGTTATTGGACCTGTACAAATGAGGGTATGATTCCAAGATCACAAAAAGAATGGAAATTCATTGCAAAAACTGTATTTATGCAGACTATATGGTTAAAGAATGCAAAGCATACAAAGTAAGGACATTAAAACCTTAGGGTTTGGAGCTTCAGAGTCTTGGTGAATAGGCGGTATAGTGTTCCTTGTCATTGTCAACCCTATTCTCACCTTCTTCCCCTTCTTCCCTGAGAAAACAAACATGATCTCTTGCTCCACTGAGGGCCCTGTGTGAAGAAAGCTACTGTATTCCTGATTTTGTTGGCCACATGTGATGAGACATATTTCTCTACCTCCAAAGAGTATATGCCTGTAAGACATTGACTTGGACCTGTACCTTGCGTTTCAGACAGAACACTAAGGGCTGGGAATGGGTGAGAAATGAAAACACTAATAGCAATCTATCTAAAGTCAGGTAGCAAACGGAATGTGGAAATGTGAAAGTGCTCCTGCCTCAATAGCAAAAAGAAGAGAAAGGTAAGGTGGTAAATGAAGAAGAAAAACACTTCATACAAGAGGGAACTACTTGTTAAGTGGGGTGGAAGAGAAACCCTTTCTAGGGTAAGGGTACAAAGGAACAAAGCAACCAAAAAATGAAAAAAGAGGGAAAACAGAAAAATCCTGTCAGGAATAAGGGTACAAAAGAATTTCCAGGTGACACAGGGAGAGTAGGAATTGGGAATACTGGGAGTGGTGCAGTGCAGTGGTTGTGGGGTGGCAGTTTTCAGAGAGACCTTCTGGAGACTGCAGAGGTGCCCCATCTACACGCACCTTTTTGGATTGAGGGAGGAGGTTGCTAGACTCCAGATGAAGGTGGCTAGGATTTGGGGACCACTTCCCCAGTCAAGGGTCACCAAGTCTGCCACTGTTATCTCAGAGGATGCCAGGGAGGAGGAACAGCTGCACTATGGTGGGTTCCAGAAGAGTGTGGATGGTGGGTCAGAGGTACATTCCTCAACTGCTACCACTACATAATTTCTATGCAGTCTGGCATTGTGGGACTGCTGGGGGGAGGCATCCATGGTAGCGATCAGGGAGGATGAGGAGGTCCTCTGTAATGGAGACCACAAGGAGGGTGGTAGAGTACCCCAGAGGAGGAGGAGGAGGATGCAACTTCTGGTGGGGGACTCGACTGTGAGGGGGATAAATTTGGGAACAGGAAGGGAGGGGGTGAGGAAGCTTAGGTGCCTACCGGTGCCACAGTCTGGAAAAAGGGATAGCAGAATCTGAGGATCACTAGGAAAGGAGGGTTGAGGGAGAGCTGGATGTCATTGTCCAGTGGGGGACTATTGATCTGGATAGGGATGGGGCTGGGATTGTGCAGGGGGAGTTCAGGGAGCTAGGGAGGAGTCTAAGGTAGTCCACTCAGTGGCATTCACTGAGGTGCTGCCCGTCTACAATGAGAGGAAGAAAGGGTTCTCTGTACTATGAGCTTCAACCCATGGTTAAAAGAATGGTTCAGAGAGGAGGGGTTTGGCTACACTGGGGACTGGGGATGTATCTGGAGGGATGAGAGACTATACATGGGTGATGGCCTGCATCCATCTGGAAGGGGAACTGCAGTTCTCAGTGAAAAGTTTAAATGTCACTTTGATCAACAATTAAAATAGCTGAAGGGGTGGCAGAAGGACGCAGGGAGGCATAAACTGCCCCCCCCCCAGACTGAAGTAGAGAGTAGGGCGATTCAAAGTGAGATAAGTCCTTCAGGGTGAACATTAATAAAAGAAGCAGGGTGTCAGAAATGAATGAGGATGGGAATGAGAGCATTAAAAAGATGGGGAATGATGGAGGGCATAAAGTAAAAGAAGGGGATAGCAAGCAGAGTGGTGACAGCATCTAAAAGGCTGTGTGTGTGAATGCTAGAAGTCTAGGAAATAAAATTCCAGACCTAGAGACCTCTTCCCCTTCTGCCCCCTTAAATCCTAAACCATCAAATAGGCTTCCCTTTGACTAGGTTTACCTACACTCTGCCCCCAGTTGCCCAATCAATTAGTATACTTATCTTCTCCTCTTACTATGCTGCCTACGCAGCCCCCATCATAATAATCTCCTCCTCACAACTCATTTTATTGCCTTTGTTTTATATACATATTGTATACTGTTTTTACAACTGTGTTGCTATTGCACTGCTATGCAATTGTTCATTTGTTGTATACCTAATGTATTATTGTTATAGTTATCTGGATGTACTCCATGTCCCATTCCCCCAGGATGCATCTGGAATCAGGCTTTTCTGCTCACTATCCCTTTCTGGTGACTCTCTTGAATAAATAAATAAAATAAATAAATGGCACTGGCTGATCTGGATATTATGGCCATTACTGAGTCAAGGTGCACTAAAAATCATGAATGGGACATGGTCATACCAGACTATACTCCATTCAGGAAGGACAGGGTGGGAAGAAAAGGAGAGGGTGTGGTGCTTTATGTGAGAGAAGGCATGAAAGCAACAGAGATACAGGGAATCCAGGGGGGGAGGGGGCAGAGTCACTGTGGGTCACCATGAAGATGGGGAGCTACTATACACACTGGTGTGATCTACAGACCTCCATCACAGGGGCAGGATTTAGATATGGTTCAGTACTAGTGTATGTCACTGGAGAGATGGCAGAAAAGGGGGAGGTGCTGCAAATGTGGGACTTCAATCTGCCAGATGTATATTGGAGTCTCGTAGCTGCAGCTTCAGCTAGGAGCAGGGACATCCTGGACTCCCGACAGGGGGCATTCCTCAGGCAAGTAGTCAGGAAGCCCACTCATAATGGGGCAATACTGAAATGTACTCATAAACAGAGTCAGTGTTGCAGAAGTTATGATGGGAATCTACATGAGCTACAGTGATCCTTGTACAGTGTGTCTCAACATAAGGGCAGCTGCAAAATTGAACCACATAAGGGCGAGGGTCCAGGACTTCAGGAGGGCAGATTTTAAAAAGATAGATGAATGCCCGAGGATGACCTGTTGGGGGGATAACCTGAGTGGGGTGAAGGAACATTGGGCAGAACTAAGTGAGGGCATAGTGAAGGCAACAAACCTCTGCGCCAAGCAAGTGAGCAAACACAAGAGAAAAAAAGGACCACCACAGTTCTCGAAAGAAGTGACTGAAAAGGTAAAGGCTGAAAGGGTAGCATTCAAAAGGTATAAGGAGATGCAGAGGGAGGAGGATAGAAAGATGCATCAGGAGAAACAGAGCAATGCTGGAAAATCAGTAAGAAGCACAAAGGCGCAAACGTGGGAGAATGGTCTAGGTGGCAAAAAAGGGGACAAGGCATTTTTCAGGTATGTAAGTGAAAAGAGGAAGGCCGGGGAGGGATGTAAGGTTGAGAAGTGAAGGGGGATGTGTAGGGGGGGACTAGGAAAAGACTTATCCTGATCAAATACTTTTGTTCAGTGTTCACAGAGGAAGGAGAAGGAGGGCCACAATAAAGCAACAGTAGCATTGGAGGAAGGCAAAGAGACAGAGGAGGGAGGGAGGGAGGGATAGAGTGAGGGAGGTGAACACTACTCCTTTTTCAGAGGAGAGGTTCTGAAAGGACTAGCAAATCTGAAAGTGGAGAAAGCAATGGGACCAGACAGAATGCATCTGAAAGTATTGAGGGAGCTCAGGGAGATACTGGCTTCACCTCTGACAGTCCTATTTAACAACTTACTGGAAACAGGGGTGGTTCTGGAGGACTGAAGGAGGGCAGATGTAGTCCCACTTCACCAAAGTGGTAGCAGGGAGGAAGCTGGCAATTATAGGCCAGTCAGCCAGACATTGGTGGTAGGAAAGTTAATGGAAGCACTTCTGAAGGAAATGATTGAGGAATATCTTGAATCTAGCGGTGTGCCAGACCCAAGGCAGCATGGATTCGGGGGGCAGGTCATGTCAAACAAAGGGTTACCAGGGAAATACATCCAGGTAGAGCAATGGATGTGGCCTGGCCTACATAGAATTTATTAAGGCTTTTGACACTGTTCCTCATAGAAGACTCACAAGGAAGCTGGAATGCTTAGGGGTGGGCACAACTTGGTGAGAAATTGACAATTGGATAGGTGACAGAGAGTGATGATAAATGGACATCACTCTGGAGAAGGGGGGGGTAACCAGCGGGGTGCCTTAGCGATCAATACTGGGACTGGTCCTGTTAGTGTGTTTATAAGTGACATTGCAGAGGATCTGGAAGGGAAATTGTGCTCATTTTCAGATGACATCAAAATATGCAATAGAGTGAGCACTCCGGGGGGGGGGGGATGGGAAGAATGAACACAGACCTAAGGAAACCTGAGGAGTGGTCAAGGGTATGGCTTCTGGATTTAAATGAAAGAAGTGCAAAATCATGCACTTAGGGCACAGTAACCCAGGTGCGGAGTACAAAATGGGTGGAACTGGAAAGAGACCTGAAGGTAATCATATATGATGACCTAAAGATGGTCAGACAGTGCGACAAGACAGTTGGGAGGGCTAGTGGGTTTCTGGGATGCATGGGGAGGGGTATCACCTGCAGAAAGAGGGAGGTGGATTTGCCTGTCTGTATATTGCAGGTGATATCCTGCCTAGAGTACTATGTCCAGTTCTGGAGACCATAGATTCAATTTTCAAAGAGCCCTGAGATCACTGCAATTTGCGGTGAGCTAAGGCTGTGGCAAATTCCAGGTGCATCAGGGACACTGCACCAGATTCTGTAAAATCAGGGGCCCTGTGCTGAAAGCCCGGTAGTTGCCACAACCACAGGCCTGTGCAAAATAGTGGGTGCACCTGCAGTGTTAGAGCTGTGATCCCCCTTCCCAGTGTAAGCATACAGAACCCATGGAAGTGGGGAGGGGGAATAACAACTGGCTGGAAAGTGAGGAAAGGGGGTTGTACTGAGGGTGTCATAAGGCATGGGGGGCATGGTGGCAGGCATAGGACATGGAGGAGCTATCTGGCAGAGGTGCTATACGGCATATCAGTATACCCTATGGCACCTCTACCAGGTGCCTCCTCTGCTCCCTATACCTGCCACCATGCCCCCTGTGCTCTATGGCAACCTTAGTGCCCCAGCAGTCCCTGGTCCCCACCTCCCCAATCCCATAGCCCACTCACTGCCCTGCCAGTCAGTGATGCAGGGCCCTTAAATCACTTCCTGAATGGTCTAACTTGAACCCCCTGTTGTGAACTCGGTGGGACTTACAGAATCCCAAATGAGGGAATGGTGCAGCTCTGCTGTGGTGCAAGACCCTGTGTGACCTGGAGCAGGGATGCTTTTGCTGCAAGGGTGGTGCAGTGGGGCTTTGCTGCATGGCATCCCAATTTCACCGCACATGGTGTTTGAAAATCAGGATTGCTGCAAACTATGATGCAAGGTACTACTTGTGTCATGCACCAGTGGTGCAGGCACCTTGCATCATCATTTTCCTTTTGAAACTTGGGATCCACATCTCCATAAGGACATAAATGGAGTGGAGGTCGTCTACAGGAGGGCAGAAAAAATGGTGCAGGGTTTACATCAGAAGCCCCATGAGGAGAGACTATAAGACCTCTATATGTACACCCTGGAAGAGAAGAGGGAGGGAAATATGATAGAGATCTTTAAATACCTCACAGGAGTAAATAAGGTACAGGAAGGGAGTATTTTTCAGACAAAAAAGATGCTCAAGAACAAGGGGACATGCAATGAAGTTGCAGTGGGATAGATTCAGGAGAGATGTGAGGAAGTACTTACTCACATAAAGAGTGGTGGACACCTGGAACAGTCTTCCAGCTGATGTGGTGGGGACAAAAACAGTGGTGAGGTCCAAGAATGCATGGCATAGGCATAAGAGAATCTTAGTGGAAAGGAAGGGGGGGACAGAAACAGCCAGAGAGCAAGTAGGGTATTTGGTGACAATGTAAGTAGGGAAAAATGGGCAAACTGGGTGGGTCAAGCTGTCCTTATATACCATTAAATTCTTTGTTTCTATGGAAGGGGTAGGTCATTAGGGTTGACATTGCCAAGGAACACTACACTAGCAATTTGCAAAGACTCCTGAGACTCCAAACCCTAATGTTTTCTGGTCATTTCTTTGTGCACTTTGTATTCTTTAGCCCTAATGCCTGCATGAATGTTATTTTTGTTTAGTTAACTCACTGCAGTGGAAAAATACATTTATTTTACTGTGGTGATATAACCTCAGTGAAATAAATCCATTTATTTCACTGTGGTGACATCATCTAACCACAAAAATGGCAAAAACACAGTCCTATTGTATAAATTGGATACGTTATGGCCAGTGGTGGAATACACTATTTATGTGAATGAGTGGAGAATGACCTCCACAATCATCACTCATGGTTCCACTACACTCTGCCACTTATGAGGATATCCGAGGTCACTCTCAGCTCATTCAGATAAATAGTGTATTCCACCACCGTCCATAACATATCCCCTATTATTAGGGCGCGGCCGCACCCTTATAGTTAGGGTTGAGTAGGCAGTTTAATGTTAAACTCCCAATTTTGCATTTTAATAACTTTCACAACCGTTCAACGTATTTGCATGGAATTTGAAATATGCAGTTTTAGGTGGTAGATCTCATGATCTGCCAATTTGCATTTTGATTGGTTTTGCGAGGCTTGTGTAGCGAAACATAAAAAAAAGTGATTTTTGTTTGCACGATTTGCTTTTTCCTCCGTGCTCTGGTGTCCCCCACTCCTTTGGGCCTTCAAGGCCCCCAACTTACCCCTGGCCATCCTCTCTCAAGCCCTTCCATCCTCACATCACATCCAACCCCCGGGGTATCACAGCATAACCCTTCACTGGGCGGGTCCCTCTCTTCCGAGGGGGAAGGCATCAGGGGATGGGTACCAGTGCACTATTAGGACATGGGGCTGCTGCTGAGGTGGAGATGGTTCCCTGTAGGTTACAGCAGCTTCAGGGATTGGAAGCCGTCATCCAGCGGACTGATTTGGTGAAACAATTGACATTGGTTCTATAGTTATGGGGCATTAAAATCCTTTTTGTGATCCCTATTTGCGAGCTGCTCCTTTTTTGCAATCCCTGTTCGTGAGCTGTCAAAATCTCTTTTTGTGAGGGGGAGTGTCACATGACCTTACCTCATGAAAAGGGATTGGCTTGTGAAAAGGGATTGTGAAAAGGGATTTTAAAAGGGCACTACAAACAAATGGTTTGGGATTTCAGATTGAAATTTTCAGGGTAGAATGGGTTTGCCCTAAAGATGTAACTTGTGCTGGATTGGTGATAAAATTTACATAGCCTCCATAGCTACAAGATTTTGAAGTTTGGAAATTTCCCATTATGGAGTGATGAAAGTGTGATGGTAGTGCAGGGCCCAGAGAGTGATGCAGTGGTGAGAGCACAGGGCCCATAGGGCCCTGCACTCCTTCAGGGAGATGGATGCCATTATGCAGTTATGTGGTCCTTTTTTATGCAGTAGTAGGAGATGACAATTCATTACAATGTCTGTACACTAGATGGGAGTGCAAGGCCCATACGGCACTGTACTCCCAAAAACTCTCTGGACCCTGTGTTCCCAAAAACATATAAGGGTAAGATTACACTTTCTCAAAAAGTGAGGACTTTCATTGCAAAAAACTTTGTTAATGCATCAGTTAGGGCTGAAGCAACAAAAGTAAGGAAATGAGATGTTAGTTTGACACTGTAACACCTCCTCCACCTGACCACCCCACCCCCCATCATCCACAGACCAACAGGCGATGGGGTGTGCCTTGAGGGTCATCGGACCTAACTCACACCTAATTCTCCTTTGAAGTATCATGTCAGCTTTAGTACACATGGAATGGGGTGAGACTTAGGGCCGATGAACCCAAGGCACACACTATCGCCTGTTGGTCTGTGGACGGTGGGGGTGGGATGGGATGGTCAGGTGAAGGAGGTGTTTGGGTGTCAACCCTAACATCTCATTTCCTTACTTTTGTTGTTTAAACCCTAACTGATGCATTAACAAAGTTTTTTTGCAATAAATATATCTATCTATCTCTCTATCTATCTATAGATATATATTTATAAAATGTCAAGAATAAGTCTAGAAATTTCACTGGCTGAGTGATGTCACCTGACCATGCCTTAAACCTCTATAAATGCATAGTCAGGTGCTGAACTTCATTTCCCTCCCCCCAAAAACCCTACTTGCAGCCATTTATTAAGTGCAATAGGCCCCTCCAGGATGTGCATCATAGAATTTTAATGCACTTAACAGGGGCATAACGACACCTAGCCTTCATCCTCATGCCTTACTAACCCCTGGAGCTTGCATTAAAGACCTATAATGCACACCCTTTTGTGGCTTTTACATATATATATATATATATATATATATATACACACACACACACTGTGTTAATGCTGTAGTTAAGGATAAAGCCACAAAAGTTGGGAAAAGTGGCATTTGGGTTTTCAAATTTAACACCTCTCACCCACCCTGCACACACAAACAGGTGTTGGGGGGGGGTGTCTTGATGTCATCGGCCCTAACATTCACCCCATTCCATAAGTAAACTGAGATGTTGCTGATGTTTGTTAGCAATGGAAGACAGACTATTTCTGAACATATAGTTGTCCCCATTACTGCCAGTCTTCGTGGGCTTCACATGGGTTGCCATGATGATGGTGTCTCCAACTTTTGCCTTTCCTGGATCTTTCATGTATGCAGTATATGGGGAAGGCAGAGGAAGCAGCATGATTCTTTTCCTCCTGGTTTCCTTGTCACTGTCTTCCTCTTAGTGTGTTATGGAAGCTTTTAGATAATGTTTGCCAGGTTAGGCTGTACAGCTTTAAGCACATTGAATGTGCAAGTTTGACCATTCTGTTTTTTAGATCCCCTTCCACTTCCCCCCACTCTTTCCCACCAAATATGCTATTTGTTAGGGAGAAGATCTTGTCAATTTGGCTGACAGCTTGCCATTGTTCTTTTATTCTCACGATGACATTATCGGTAAGCTTAGCTGTATTATGGAGTGGGAGACGGCAATATCTCTCTATCTGCAGCATCACCAATATTTGGTACTGCTCTGATCATACTGTAATTAAAATTACAGAAAAAAAGATGCTAAGCTGCAGCTACGTGCCTTTTGGCATGCAGTGCAGTGTTGGTATGATTACTTTGCACATACTTTAATGGCACATCAAGGACACTGACATGCTTGAAGAAAGGCATATAAATAAATAAATAAAATGTTGGCATGCTATTCTTAGATATACGTACATATGTTATTTATTTTTTTATTTGTTCTAGGATTACAAATACCTGTGATCTTGACAATTAAAAAGTATGCTGCCACCTGCAGCATCCTTAGCCTTGCTGTCATTACTGATTTCCATCCTTGCTGGTATTCTGAATATTCTTAAAGGCATACAACCTACTGTGTTGCCATAAAACGAGAACTGCAAATGGTTGGGTGCAGTGGGGTGGCAAAGAGTTGCTGTTTTTTGCTGTGGTAGTGTCACAAATTGTGGCACTTTTGCAAAAACATGCGAAAGAACTGGCACAACACTTTTGTGATTTGCAAAAATGTTGCATCCCTTCTGTCACAGGTTGTTAGTGCTGGGAATGCAAACCCCAACCCTCCCGAGGAGAGGAGAGCAGTTCTCCAGATGATCAATCCTATCCTCCCCCACCGATCCACGATGGCCCAAGTCCATTCCCAAACCTGGGTCACTGTCATGGCTAGAGATGTGGGGTCCAGTGCCTCAACCCTCAACACCACCAGGCCAGCCAGAGATCATGCATCCTAATATGTTAATGATTCAATAGGTACCAATCACTACAATGAATACTGGGCAATATTATGGAGGCATTCCTTTAAGGAAAGGATAGTGCAACACCTGAAATCCGTAGGAGCACAGGATCCAAGACAGCATGGGTTTACAACAGGACGGTCCTGACAAACTAATCTCATAGATTTCTTTGACTGGGTAACCAGAGCGGTGGATCAAGGGGAAGCAGTTGATGTCACCTACCTTGACTTCAGCAAAGCTTTCAATACTGTTCCACATAGAAGACTGATTAATAAGCTGGGTAGGCTCGGGTGGGTCAGAAGTTGATCAGCTGGGTGGCAAACTGGTTGACGGACAGAAAACAGAGAGTGGTGGTAAATGGTATACAGTCAGAAGAGATGCAAGTCACAAGTGGGGTACCTCAGGGATCAGTCCTGGGGCCAGTCCTCTTCAATATCTTCATCAGTGACATTGCAGATGGACTGGAGGGTAAGGTTTGTCTGTTTGCAGATGACACCGAGATCTGCAACAGAATAGATGATCCAGATGGGGTGGGCAGAATGAGAAGAGATCTGGATAAACTAGCAAAATGGTTAGAAGAGTGGCAACTGGGGTTTAACACAAAGAAGTGCAAGATCATGCACATAGGGAAGAGAAACCCTGAAGTCACATATAGGCTGGGAGGGGAGTTGCTGGAAGTCACAAGGGAAGAAAGAGACTTGGGCATCATCATCATCACAGATGACCTGAAATCATCCAAGCAGACCACTAAAGCAATATGTAAGGCTTGGAGGATGTTGTGTATTAGTAGGGGTATCACAAGTCGTAAGAGGAAGGTAATAATCCCTCTTTACAAGACACTGGTTAGGCCCCATCTGGAGTACTGCATGCAGTACTGGGGGCCACACCTTCACAAGGACATTAACCAAATTGAGACAGTGCAGAGAAGGGCAACCAAAATGGTGCAGGGACTGCATCAGAAAACATACAATGATAGATTAATGGTGCTCAATATGTATACCCTAGAGCAAAGGAGGGAGGGATGTGATATGATCAAAACATTCAAACACCTTAAGGGCATTAACAAGGTGAAAGAGTCTAACATGTTTCAATATAAGAAAAATAGCAGGACAAAGAGGACACAGCATGAGATTAGAGGGAGGCCAATTAAGGGGTAATGTGAGGAAGATCTTTTTCACAGCAAGGGTGATGGATGCATGGAATGGCCTACTTCAGAAAGCCGTGGATATGAATATAGTGCAAGGCTTCAAACAGGCATGGGATAGGCATAAGGGAGCAATACAGATGAGAATGAATAGGTAGGCCATTGACAGAGCAAAGGCCGATGGCACATTCATAAGGCAGAAAAAGAAATGGGCAAACTGGATGGGCCTTGCAGTCCTTATCTGCCATCAACGTCTATGTTACTATGTTACCCCAATAGAATTCAACCTGTTAGAGACCCCCAAGTAAATGGAATCATGCATCCCGATATGTATAGAGTTCAAAAATGTGACAGTATATAATGAAACTACTACATGTACAGTAACAGTCTAAGGAACCTGAATAAAAACACAATGGAAATTACCCCCCCCCGGGAAGATAATTAGTTAGAAGGAAGAAAATATTCACTATGAATGTGTGCCAAGAGTCCTAACACACCTTCATTTACACCAATCACTACAATATTTACCCAATGGATTTAAACCTATCAAGGACTCCCAAGTGAGTGAGATCATGCATCCTAATATCTTCAGAGTTCAAAAAAGTGACAGTATATAATCAAACTGCTATATGTAAACCAACAGTCTAAGGAATCTGAATAAAAACCAAATGGAATTAACCACCTCCCAGGGGAAAAAAACTAGTTAGAAGAAAATGAATATTCACTATGTGTGTGAACTGTGTCCTAACATACTGCAACATCATTTATTTTATTTATTTATGTCTAGGATTACAAAGTACCTTTGAGCCAAGGCTCTTTTACAAAGGTTCCACGTCATGCTGGTTACAGGGTAACAGACACTAAAACATAAAACAGTTACAGGTACATGGTTTTAGACAGTAACTTTGCTTGACAAAATCAGACTGAGCAATGAGTAACTCAAGAAACAATAGGAGGAAGAGGGCAAGAAGGAGAGGGCTGAGGGTAGGGAGGCATAGTGTAGAGGGTCAGGTGAGGCAGCCGAGGGCCTTGTCAGGATAGACACAGGGCAAGTGCATTAGAAGTTGCATTGGACAGGTAAGTACAAGAAGAGAGGGCAGAAACTGACACCTATACGGTCAGAAGCAGCGTAGGGAATGAAGATGTTATGGGGTACAAGCACAGGTGGAGGTGCCAATTATGGAGTGGCGGAGCTTTTTTTGAATGCTTCAAGCATTGCTGTGGTTGAGGTGTCACTACAGAGCTCATTCAGCCAACACGGAGCCCTGTATGCAAATTACCTTTGGCCTTGGGACATGCGGCAGTGGGGGATTTGAAGAATTTGGGGCTTAGAGTTCCTGGTGTTGCTGTTGGTGATTTGGGGTTTGAGGAGGGTGCTGACTCCTGGTGGTACCTTTCCCATCATGATTTTCTTAGCAGCGATGCAGGTTTGGTATTTGATTCAGTTGTTCAGTTGCAGCCAGCCTGTTTTGTAGTAGAGGTCGCAGGCATGGGTGAGATGGTGGGAACCAGTAACGAGTCAGCAGGCTTGATTGAGGGAAGTCAAAACACGCCTGAGAGATGAGGTTGTGACAGATCCATAGATAACAAGACCGTAGTCAATGATGCAGATGATGGAGCTATGGACAGAGCTTCTGGGGTTAGATGTTTCCTATGTCGGAATAGTAGGCCCATCCTGGTGTTGGCTACTTTTGCCACGTTATTGATGTGTGGGACACAGGAGAGATTACAGTCAAGGGTGAGGCCGAAGTATTTGAAAGTATGAACTTGTTCGAGGGTGATTCCTTGTTTGGGTTTAATGGAGAGCTAATATTGTTTGTGCTTGTTTTGGGAGCTGCAGAAGATCATGGTCTTTGTTTTTTTCTGGCTAAGTATAAGTCTGTGTTTTGTAAACCAGTTTTCAACTGCAGAGAAGGCCTATTGGAGGTTACCTTGTAGATGGACTGGATCATGATGGGATGCCAAGATGACAGCATCATCTGCGTAGAGTAGGATCTGTTCAGGGCAGGATTCTGGCAGTGAGTTCAGAAAAAGGCTGAAAAGGAGGGGGCCCAAGATTGAGCCCTGTGGGACACTGGACTGGACTGGTCTTTGGTTATGTCATGTACCTGAATATAAGCCTACCACAATATAACCACAACCCCCCCACCACTGTACTCTGCTCACATACACAACCTCCCCTCAAAAAAAACAAACTGCACCATTCTGTTATGTTTTTAGCTAGAAGACTACACACAGTGACACCTTTGACAGCAAAGTGCCACTATACATAGCCTTTGCCAGAAACTCTGAGCATGTGAATTGATGAATGAAATGGGGTCAGTTTCTGAAACATAGCTAAATGTTGAACATTCAATAAAATTTATATAACTGCAAAGAATGCAATGCTACCAACAAGTAATATGGGGACTGAAACATGATATTCTTAATAAAACCTGCAAACCATAAAGGTGTAGAAGATAAAAGGAAGTACGTGCTGAAGACTGTGTGATTTGTATCAGTTCTGCCCACTTGAATATTATAGCTTGCTGCTACTCACAAAACCATGTCATGCCTCCTAGAAATCATACTAGGAAACTGTATGAGGCAAAAAGGCTAGATGCCCATAAAGGCCTCAGGCCTACAATTAACAATTTGGCGTTTTTTTTTTATTTCATGAAAATATCAAGCCTGTTCTTGAAAATGTACTTATTATCACTAATGATTACAGTAGTGGGCAGTTTATTCCATGGTTCAGCAATCCGTTGAGAGAAAAAGTGAGCCCTTTTTTTGGTATTATATTTATTTCTGGTCAGTTGAAGTGGGTGACCTCTAGTATTGACCTTAACTTGTTTAAGGTCAAGACCACTTTCAGCGAACAAAGGTTCATCATTAAGGAGGTCCCATGAAAGCAGAGATCACCTCTAGACTTTTTTTGCATTACACTTGAATGGGCATATCTAGTGATTTTTCTCAAATGGTCAGTAATCGATCTAAAGTTGTCTCAATTTTCTAATTTAAGAAAATGCACAAAGGTAGAAAAAGAAAAAAGCAAATCAACTTGCGCTTTGTAGTGATGTACTATTGTATTTGCAAATTTCTTGGTGGTTGAAAAGCAAAGTGGTGTTTAAGATTTGGAAAAAAAAAAAAGAGTCTAAAAAAGACATTAATGTCCAGACCTTGCTAATATTTTGATCATTTGGCTGGCTACACATTTTTGGCCTTGACTGACAATATTAGTTATGAATTTTGCATTTTAGCCACTGACAGGTGGCTGTACCCAGTACTGTAATCTCATTATTTACAAAGCTACTAATCATGCCTTGACACACACTTTGGTTATTTCCGCTGTCTGTTTCCTGTGAAAAAATGATCTCTAAATGAATGATTCCTTCATGAGGTAAACTGGCTTGCAGGAATAAAACAGTTCACAATGTGCTGATGACTTGACAACTCTTTTACTTTGTAACCTTTAATGGAGTCTCAGTTCTGTCAGTATCTTGCAACCAGACTACAGGTGACTATAACTATTTAGATTATGAGCAAAAGGACCCGGGAATAGGATATGGAGAAAAGATTGTCTTTCTGTTTATCTTCTTTTTCCTTCAGGCCTATTATGTGATACAAGTAACTCCAGCATCCTCTGCATGTCCACAGTCAGTCTTTCCCCAGCCTGAAAAGTTGCAACGAGTGATTGTTTCTTCTTTGCCAGTACAACCAACATCATCCATCCAAATCCGGCCCATACCTAAATGTCAGAAACATAGGTACTGTTACAATGAAGCACATAAAAACAGATGCCAAAGATCAAAGTCTGCAGCCATTCAGCGAGAAGACTATTTTAATCATGCACACTAGTGTACGGGCCTGCTGCTACTGTTTTTATTGAGTGTTTTTTGTGTGTTCTTAAATGGTTGTGGGCACTCTTGTCATTTGTCACTGTAAGAATTGCTTGGCATGTGTTCTTCAATGGTGAAAACTGCAAAGTGCAGCTAAGCTGTTTTAAGCTGACTGTGGGGCACTCTTGTCACTGTAAGAGTGGTTTCACATATGTTCTTTGGTGGTGAAGACAGCAAAATGCAGCTGAGTTGTTCTGGTACCCAAAGGACCAGAAAGCAAGCATTCTTATAATAGTATGGGTAGAGTGCAGCCAACCATTATCACATTATAGGCTGAACAGATCTGTTATTTTTTTTTATTTGGAAAAGAAAACTAAAAAAAGACACTCTAAATCTGCCCATTTCCAGAACAGTTGAAGAAGAGTATGTAACCCACAGGAGGCTTCATGGGCAATGCTCACTTTGACCTGTTGTGCAGTATATGGCGTAGCCTGGCACTGGGTTGATAGTTTGCTATTTTAGGTAAACTTTAACTGTCACTTAACTGTGCTATTTACAGTGTAACTACACTTTGACTGCACTGCAATTGCAATGTAGTTGCATGTAACAAAACATGTGACTACAGTGTAATTACCTCTGTTGCATGTAATTAAGGATAATCTACCCCACAGTTACATTGAAACTGACAGAAAATAAAGTGTGACCCAATACTATCTTTCCATGTGTTTTCTGTGCTACTTTATAGATAAACTTGTGAGGGATTATATGCCCATCCCCTTGCATTAAATTCCTTTCCTGTACTAAAAGCTTTAGGGCAAATGTGAAATATTTTCTGGCTGCATGGTAGTGCTCGGTAAAAGGGACAAAATGCATGCACATACCTCACCCTGAAGCTTTGGGATTCACTATTTGGTGATACAGCATAAGGGACAACGCTGGTTATCAGGATTTTTTGATAAAGGATGGGTAGTCATCCGAAATGCGTCAGGTTGCTCTTTATTATGCCAATGTATTAGTAATAAATATTTTTTTGTTAGAAAACCGGTGCCCTTTTGCTAATTTTTGAGGTGTGAGTGCTCTGCTTGTTTTTGTTCATATACACAGAAGATATGTAACGTTCATGATATTACATTTCAAGGGAGTTACTACAATCACTAGTAAAATGTGAAGTTAATGAAAGAAAGATGCAGGAAAAACTAATTGACTAATATAAACTAACTGTGACATTACAGTTTCCCAAGGAAAATTCAAAGTCCATAGTATTGAAATTTATTTAAAGTCCCCCTGCTTACAACAGACAAAGTGCATGCAGTTAGCTAAAAAAAAACAATTCAAAGAATGTTTCCAATATCCAGGAAAAACAGTTTATATATCATTAATTTTCAGCATTTATGTATTTTTCATTATTTATTAATATTTGCTTTTTGTGCATCTCTCCAGACCGTACAGTACACATACTCTGAAGCCTCAGTCCTAGAACAAGGCATCGTGGGTATGCAATTCCTGGTGTAAGTCAGACTGACAAGGCTTTACCAGAACAGACACTGCCTTTCAAACAGGCTTGCACATTGGATACAGCTTAGGCTGAGAATGTTAATGTACAGACATGTGTTTTGTCTTCTTTGGGACTCCTCAGTGTCCTGTAGTCATAATCTCAAGCCAGCACCTTATCAGACCCTTAGACAAAGTCCATTTAGAACATTTGGAGTGATCATGCTAGAGAGGAAGTTTGCAGGAAAGCAGAGAATGGGATCATTCTTTACTAATGAGGACATTTTCCTGAAAAGCGGATATTTGTGTCCTCAGACAATCTCATCCTCTTGTTATTCCCCTTTTGAAGTCATCATGATCCTTTGTCAGTGAAATCAGAATAATTTCTCCAGCAACAGATTTATGATGTCATAAACAGAGAATTATGACTTCAGCGGGGGGATGGGGTTGCAGGAGTATGAGATGAAGTCTATAGGAAAAATATTACATTTTCATAGACATGTCCTTAGCAATAAAGGGGGGGGAGGTAAATATTGTGAATTAATGAAGTATCACTCATTTGTGTCAGAATATACAAATGATTTAACAAATGTTCTAACTTAAACCTGCTTGACCTGCCTGAAGCCCACATCATATGTGAGGTGATGCAGTTCCATTGTGAGAGTGCTGTGCTCCCAGATCTATGGGAATGCCCATATTTTATGTGGTTTCGGGGTCCAAAACAGGCTACAGGAAGGAAAATATAAGTAAACTATATGGGAGAAATTGCTGCCTGAGAATTTCACTTACCAAAATGGTCACCAAGAATAACAGCGATCACCGATAGATTGTGATTGCTGTCTGCAGTTAATCATGCACCCATCACAACTCTCCCTGAACCCTGTTAGGCAGGTTTAAATCCACTTTGATGCTGCTCATAGATTTAATCAGCCTGTGCTAGCCCATCTGTCTCCACATGCGATCACATTGAACAGGACAGAAGACTGAATGCAGGTGGCTGGAAAGACTAACCAGACCGAGATCTCTTCCCATCGAAGCCACATTGAACAAGGAAGCATATGGCCTTAGCAGCATATGACTGTGTCAGCCACATGAGTTGGTATTGGTCTGCCAGGGAGAGAGAGAGTCAGGGACTAAGAAGAGGATCAAGTGGACCAAGGTACATAAGCAGTGTGTCTGTCACTGGGTACCTTGGAGATGGGTAAGGAAGCAGCTTGCTCTGCAGCAGCAGCACAGATGAGGAGAAACTCCCAACCAGACCTGGCAGCATTCTGGCAGTGTGCAAACTAAAAGGAGCCAGTGAGAAGTTTGAACTGTTTGAGCAGCCAGGTACTAACTTTATAAAAACCAGGACATGGTACTGCTATATATATTCCTATCTGCAGACAGTGCAAGTAAGTGCAAAGACCATTTTACTCAGGAGGCTAAAAGGGACCCCTTACTGTTTAAAAATGTGCATCCAGTGACCAATCTTAAGATTTAAAACAGCAGTGCAACAAAACATTTTCCAAAAAAAGATAGTTTCAGCTACAGTTAAGAAACATATTAGCATATCTGTCAAATGTACTTGTCTGGGTACCTCATCTGCATTACACCATGAGTCCTTTATTTTTTTATCCTAACCCTTCCAATGTTAATGATGCTATTTTGTATGCAAAATGTGGTGACCATCTTTTTTTCTTGAAAAAAAAAAACCTCAATTACAACACTTTTACTCAAATTTTTGTTGAACTAGAAAATGCTGCCACCAAATAGATCTGGAAGATGCCTTGAATTTATTATAATGAAAAAAAGGTAGGGTCAAGCTTTTGCTCAGTTTTGCTGCACTGCTGCTTTAAGTGGCAAGCAAGTTGGGTGGGTGGAGGGGGGGGTTAAACAAAAAATATAAAAAATATATAAAAAATTAGACTGACTTTTGAATGTTCAAATGAACCAGATCACTGGTATTTCAGACTAATCTTTATTTGTAATAAATTATACTGTAGCCTAGAATCGTTGGGTGAATCTTTGTAAAATGATATAGTCAGTAATGTACACAATGAATGTCATGTAAGTAATGACTCTAAATATTTTAATAAAAAATTCAAAGGCCCAGATATTCAAAGGGGTTGTGCATGGCACAACCCCGCATTGCACCCCCGTGGGATATTGAAAAGGCTGCCTGGCGCAGTGCAAATCCCGATGCACCGGGGCGCAATGCTAATGTATGTGGCACAGATGCAGGGGGTGTGCCCATGCATATGCAGCACATCCCAATATTCAGCCCGGGATGTGTGGTGCATATGCTGGCACAACCCCTACGTGTCCGCGATGAGGGGCTCAAGTTGAGCCTGTGAAATGTCTGAAACTACTCCTGGCACCCACAGGCGGGCTGCTGTATTGCAGAGTGCAACACAGCAGCTGCCCAGAACACCATCCACAAGCACCTACATCTCCCTGGTAGTCTAGTGGTACCCCCTCCCTCCTGATTCCCCAATTGTTGGTAAATGTAGAGTAATTAATTTCCTGGTAGTCTAGTGGACCCCCTCTCCCGATTCCCCGATCACCGGTAAATCACCATAACATAATTCCCTGGTGATCCAGTGGCACCCCCACCCCTCTCACCCACACAGGACCCCTTGCCCACCCCACTCCTCCCCATCATCGGTGGGCAGCTGCAACCCACCCGCATACCACCCGGCTGCCTGCTGAATGACAGGTACAGTATAGGCTGTAAGCCCATTTGTCCCAGTGTGGACCAATGGGCTTGTGAGACATACTGTACTAGACAGTCCCAAATATGTGAATGACTTCATTCACATATTTGGGACTGTCTAGTACAGTATGTTCTGCAAGCCCATACTGTACCTGTCATTCGGTGGGCAGCCGGATGGTATGCGGGTGGGTTGTAGTCACCCACTGATGATGGGAGGGGGAGAGCAGGGTGGGCAAGGGGTCCTGTGTAGGTGGGAGGGGTGGGGAGTGCCACTGGATCACCAGGGAATTATGTTATGGTGATTTAATGGTGATCAGGGAATCTGGAGGAAGGGGGATCTACTAGATTACCAGGGAATGAATTACTCTACATTTACTATTGATTGGGGAATTGGGAGGGAGGGGGGTCCACTAGACTACCAGGGAATTAATTACTCTACATTTACCAGCGATTGGGGAATTGGGAGGGAAGGGGATCCACTAGACTACTAGGGAATGAATTACTCTACATTAACCAGTGATCGGGGAATCAGGAAGGAGTGGGGTCCCACTAGACTACCAGGGAATTAATTAATATATTTATCAGGGTATCAGGAGGGAGGGAGGAGGTACCACTTGACTACCAGGGATTTGTGCTATGATGCATTACCGCAATTGCGGCTATGGGGTGGGGGGATGCCCTGAGACCCCCCCCCGTGTACACATCATGCTGTGCAGGGTGCCAGGCGCAAGTCGCCGGGCTGCCCTGCACAAGGCATGCAAATGGGTCCATATGCACCTTGCATATATTATGGCCTCATTTGCATGCCCGCTGCTGAATATTGCAGGTGATGCACCCAGCACAACTGCAATTGTGCTGGTGCATCCCCGTGCTCCCTATCTGTGGCTTATGCCAGCACAGTGCCACTGCACCCTGTGCAGTACCACTGCACCATGCACTGTCCATGCCATATTCAACGGTGCTGCACCATAGCGCACCACCGTTGAATATCACCAGGACCTGGCCCCAGCACATCCCAGTTGCGCTGTGCCCATGCTTGTGCCACTGCCAGGCACAGTCTAAATATCTGGGCCAAAATGTATAACAGCAGCTGCAAAAAAGAAAAAACGTTTTATAAGACTGTACTGTCTACCCACGTGAAAAAAAATCTCAGAATGTTCTTGCTTGCTACCTATTCTGTCCTGCGCATTTAATTAAGAGCTGGACAGCTTTTTTGCTTCTGCATTATGATGTTAGCAACATCCTTGGGTAGGAGAATGCCCTTTTTATTCAAAACATTGAAATTTGATAATATCTTGTTCTTCTGTCTGGGTGCTTGGGGGTCAGCCAGTGCAATATTTGTGCTCAGATCATATGTTTCCATGTATCTTGTCATCGTGAAATATTCAGAATTTTAATATGCAGCATATAGAGAATACTGGCTGAGCAATCATGCTGAACCAGTGTGTTCAGCCACAGAGAGGTTTATGATTCCATGCGCACTCGAGAGCAAAGCTTGAGAAGTCCAATGGAATCATAAACCATGAGGTTGCTGAACTCACACTGGTTCAACCCAGGAGAACACAGTACATAAACACGTGGGAGCAGTTAGAAACAAATTTAAGAATAAAGCCAGCACAACACACTAGTAATTTACACCATTACGACATTTTTCAAAAAATAAAATCAGTAGAACAGCAGGAAGTTCGAACAGCAAGAAGTTTAAAATGTAACAGTATTTTCAGATAATTAGAACAGCCTGCCATCTTACTTGTAAAATGCTGACGACAAGTGGTGTTTTTTTATTGAGAGGGCTTTCATGAGCAGCTCGAGCTTCCCATGGTAAATGAATGGAATGCTGTTCTGCACATATGGTCAGTACAGTGTTCCATTCATTGTTGATTGCGTGGCTGAATGAAGATTTAATGTGATAGGAAATCGTGTTAGTACAGCATTCCACCATACTCTATATTACATTTCTGGTCATTTTTATGAAACTGTGCATGGAAACTCTGCATAATGTTGGAAGTGGGACACTACCTTGAATAATGCCCAGAACAGATGACTTTTGTGTATTGTGATTGAACCCATAGTGAACTGTCCAGAATCATTTGCATTTTGTCTGGCTTAAATGTGAGTGATTATTTTTGTTTGTGCCTTCTCCATTTCCTTTCTGCTGTACAGTATTCAGCACATTATCTAAGTTCTGGGTGGTTTTGCTGTATTGGCTTATAAGGTGGATGGCTAAGATTATGAAATGGGTAGAAAGAATGCTGGCTCCTGATTGGCCAAGGGTACTTTCAGCTGGGTCATTATTCCAACACAATAGCCCAGCTGAAAGTAGTTAAACAAAATATGTTTGAAAGACACATCCGCTTTACTAAAAAAAAAAAAAAACATTTCATAATCTCAACAAGGCACTACAGAGAGTGCATTATGGCAGGCTAACAACCCTTCTTAGGTGGGGGAAGCACTTGGCTTCACCTCATGCTTCAGCTCACCCAAGATGGGCCATTACCCCACCATAATGCACCCTCAAGTCATACCTTATTGCTTAAGTGTGGACTCTGCACTGGCCCTTATAGCAGCAATGTGATGTTAGCCTTTTTGGGACATCATATGGGAGGTAGTCCCTTTAAGGTATACTGCAAGTTTATTTGTTTATTTCAGTTGCCTTCACCTTGAAAGGAGGGCTAGATAAGTCTGCTTATTTTCAGCCTTGGCCTGTGTGTGTGGGGAGATTGAACTTAACCAGACAATACTGTTTGTGGTATTTTTTCTTTAATGACCTACTGGACAACTAATGGAACAGTCAGACTTGAACCTTTGTGGCATCTCATCTGAAAGACAGCATCAGGAATGCAACACCCCCCATGCTGCTCTGCACAGTGTCACTATTGGGATTTTACTTGCCACGTAGAATGGGTCTTGGATTTCTCTTGACCGAATCTAGTAACCTAATGTGCAGAAAGATTCCTGGTGCTGGAGTCCATGCTGGTCAGTGTGTGTGTGTGTGTGTGTGTGTGTGTGTGTGTGTGTGTGTGTGTGTGTGTGGCGGGGTAGGTGAAGACAGAGGGAGTTGGACCGGGGTATGAATAGGCTTTTGGGAGCTTTACCATAGGACATGAGCATGTCATCCATTATTGTGGTGGATGCTAAAGGAACTGATGAGGTCTCCTGCTCCAGCCTGGAACCTGACGTGAATTTTATTCCATACAGATGTTTTGGTTTACTAGGTAGGTGAGAACAAAAGGAAGCCATGAGCCTATCTTGACTGTCCCACACATGTGTGGGAAATTACACTTTGTTGTAGTTTTTAGAGAGCCAATTAATCTACACCCTTTTTAAATGATTCAAAGGTATTACAGTCTACTAGCTCTTGTGGTAGCTGGTTCCAGAGCCTTGGTGTTCTTACCGAGAAGAAATGAAGCCTCCTGTTTGTTTTTGCTTTACACACCATTAGTTGTTGATTGTGAAGTCTAGGTACTATTTTTCTTTGTGTTTTAACAATACCACATTTGTCCATCAGAGAAAGTGATTTGAGAATTTGATGATAGTCAAAATAACATTTTTCTGACTGTATTCCAACAAATAAAAATATGGTTTGGAATGTTTTCTGGTCTCTTCCGTTTCATTTTTGGATGCTTAGTCGTTCATCTTCATTCACCCTAACCAGGGCTACTGTTTGGTATCTGCTGGCAAAGAGTGATCTTCTGCCTCCTTGGGATTCAGAGCCTGTTTTCAAGTATGGTGAGCATATCTGTATGTTTACACACATGCAATGAAATAAGTCCTCAGCTTGAAATAACTGACACCACATTTCTTTGATTCTGCAGAAACCAGCAGCATCTAGTAAACACTGACATATCTTCAATAATAAGGTCACATTCTCCATCATCTCCCTTCATCCACCCAAAAGAAGATGAGTTACAGACAGAGTTACTGAAAGGACTGAGAACTGGAAGCTGAATGTAAAGGATGGCTGTAGAAGAGGAACACGCATTTTGCGTGCACATATTAATACAGAATTCGATTAAATGCATTGTTGGGAAGGGGTGGGTGTAAGGTTGAGGTGACGTATCAGTGGATTGGACTGTAAGACACTAGTTTAATTCAAGTCACAGTGAAATATGTTACATTAGTGTACTATACAGCCAGCAGAGGATTGTTTTGTATGGGTTTATTTTTATGTATGGCTGGCATTATAATTTTTTTTTTGTTTGCCTACTCACACAACTATATAGCTCTTCTCTGTGTTTTTTTTTCTCTCTCCTGTCCTTGCAGCAAACATGGGAAAGTCTCAACTGGAGAGGAAAAATGATATTTGGGACCATGGCCAGGGTGAGAAACACCAGAAGCTAACATACATACTAAAATACTAAGAAGCCAGCAGATTAGGCCCTATGGTCTATCGAGTCTGTTCGATGATCAATGCCTTCCTAGGGCACCATTTTTAGCCCCCCCATCCCTCCCTACAAGGTCTCCATTCCCCAATGGAGCTCTGGGATGCACTCTCCCTTATATCTATCCCAGCCTTTCTTGAACCCCTCCACAGTTGTAGCAGCTACCAACTCTCTGGGCAGCGCATTCCAGGGCTCCACCATCCTCTCAGTTAAGTAGCATCTCCTTGTTTCCCCCCTCAGCCACCCTCCGTCCAGCTTCATTGAGTATCCCCTGGTGGCCCCTACCTCTATCAGCTGAAGTGCCCCCTTGAGGCTTACCCTATTCATTCCTTTGAGATATTTGAAGACCTCTATCATATCCCCCCTGTTCCTTCTCTCTTCCAGCGAGTACAGGTTGAGCTCCTCCAGTCTCTCCTCATAGGGCCTTTCCCCTAGCCCCAGTATCATCCTGGTTGCCCTCCTCTATACCCTCTCCAGTAGAGCAAAGTCCCTCTTTAAGTAGGGATGCCAAAACTGCATGCAGTATTCAAGGTGTGGTCTAACCAGGCAATTGTCAGTGGAAGGAGCACCCCTTGACTCCTTGAGGTTATCCCCTTGGCTATGCACCCCAGCATTTTATTTGCTTGGGCCACAGCCCTTCTACACTGCTCTGAGTTATTCATTTTGGCATCCACCATCACCCCAAGGTCCTTCTCCACCCTCAGAAACCTGCAATGGCTCCCCCCAAGGTGTATACATTAGTCGAGTTTTTGGCCCCTAGGTGCAGAATCCTACATTTCCCAGCATTAAACTTTAGTTTCCAGGCTTGTGACCACCTCCCCAGAGTCTCCAGGTCCTCCTGGAGAGCCAGCTTCCCCTTCTCCCCTTCCACCACCGCCCACAGCTTTGAGTCATCAGCAAAGAGGCTCATCCCGCTCCTGATACCACTTCTGATGTCTGAGATATAGGCATTAAACACGACTGGGCACAGTACTGACCACTGTGGGACCCCGCTAATGACTCTCCTGGAGGATGAGACCTCCCCCCCACCCTCACCCTCTGTACATGTCCCGTTAGCCAGTTTCCTATCCACCTGACCATCTGCACCCCACCCCTATATCCTCCAGCTTCCCCAGTAGCCTGGGATGTGGCACAGAGTCAAATACTCTGCTGAAGTCCAGAAAGAGGACATCCACTGGCCTGCCCTGATCCAGCGCACTCGTCACCCCCTCATAAAACTCCACCAGGTTGGTCTGACACGATCTGCCCTTAACAAAGCCATGCTGGTGATCATCTAGATGACCCCGTGCCTTCAGAACTTTTCCCACTAACGACGTCAGGCTAACCGGCCTATAGTTTCCCGGCTCATCTCGTGAGCCACCCTTGTATACGGGCACAATATGGGCCATCCTCCAGTCATGAGGCACCCACTCCATCTGCAGGGAGGAGTTAAAAAGGTCCACCAGGGGTGATGCCAGGGTATCAGCCAGCTCCTTAAACACCTTGGGATGCATTCCATCTGGGCTTGGTGCTTTATACCCTCTTAGGGCCTTGAGGATTTCACACGCCTTCCCACTGGGGATTTCAACATGCATTTCTGCCCACTTCATCTGCCGGACCGCCCTTCCCTCTCCTCTTGCCATGCCACCCCCCCCATCATCCTTAGTAAAGAACGAGGCAAAGAACTCATTTAGTACCTTAGGCTCCGCCTTCTCCCCCACCTCCTCCACCCACCCACTCCCCATCCTCAGCCTACTAATCTGCCCCTTCCCATTTCTTCTTTCCCTGACATACCTGAAGAACCCTTTCCCCACTTCTACTCCCCTGTGCCAATCTCAGTTCCACCTTGGCCGACCTCACCACGCTGGTGACCCTGCTGGCTACCTTATCATACTCCCCCTTGGATATAGCCCCCAAGAACATTTGTATCTGCTATAAGCAGCCTTTTTTTCTCTCACCACATCCTGGACTTCCCTTGTCCACCAGCTCAGCCTCTTAGCTTTTTGCCACTTGCATCTCTCCCTCGTACAGGCCTTGGTAGCCTCCAGGAGCTCCTTTTTAATAATTTACCACTGGGCCTCCGTGCCCATGGTTGGACTGATCTCATCTAGATAGCCCCTAACGATCCACTCTATCCCCCCTGAGGTCCACCCCTTTAAAATCAACCACTGTCATTTGTGTGTGTTCTACTCCTCCCCCTAGGTCAAGGAAGAACCAAACCGTGGTATGATCGCTTCCTGCCAGTGGGTCCCCAACAAGCTGCTCACATTGCTTGTATCAAATGCTACTGTCAGCAAGTTTCTTGCATGGTTCCTGGATCGGATGTGGCCTCAGAAGAACTGTTGTGGGCAAAAGCACTGGCAGAGCATCACTTGGCATTTGCATTGGCCAGTCACATTAGTGAACTGTTCCCAGTGATGTTCGAGGACTCCAGGATTGCAGAGAAGTGTTCCTGTAATGAGAGCAAAACAAAGTCTGTCTTGGTAAATGTCACTGGTGAAGAACTGAAATCATTGGTCGTCGACCTACTAAAAGTGCACCACTTCAGTCTTCTCATTAACAAGAGCAGTGATACAACAGCGGCAAAGCAGCTAGCCCTTCTTGTTTGTATACTAGATGACCATGGTACAAGCGATCAGTTTTGTACAAGCTGACTGAAGATAGAGATGCTCCTTCAGCACCAGAGGTCACATTTAATGAAGAGATTATTACACAACTCAATCACTGAGGAACTTCAAAAGGATGGCATACCCATTGAAAACATTGTGGTTTCAGGTCAGATGGAGCCAGTGTGATGATAGGTGCAAGAAGTAGTGTGCTATCTAGATTAGAGAAGGACTTGCCTTACATTTTTAACATTCACTGCTAATGATGCATGCAATGTTTTTCCCAATGACATTGAAAACCTCACTGTTGATATCTGGTACTATTTTAAGAAAAGTGCAAAGCACATGCAGACATTCCAAAATTTTCAAGAATTCACAAGCAGAAAACTGCGCCATCTGCTACAACAGTGTCAGACTAGATGGCTCAGTCTGCATCAAATGACTGGTTGAACTGTAGAGCAGTTTCAAGCATTTAAGTCATATTTTGAGACTTGCAGTGAAAGAAGTGCCACAGTAATGGGAATTGGGACAGCTTTTAATCTCCAGCCTGGAAAGGCTGTGCTTTATGTTCCTGGACTATGCATTGTCCATCGTCCTAGAGTTTAACCTACTGTTCCAGCCAGAAAAAACAAATATTCACATAGTTCTTCATGAGCTACAGATTATATACAAAAATCTGCAATCAAAATTTCTAACACTCACAATCAGAGAGAACCTGCAAATATTCAGGACACTTATGTCACTAATGCTGAATATCATCTTCTGTTAGGCTAAACAGCTTTTGGTAAAGCTAACTGCAAGGCACTTGTAAAACAGCTGGAAGAGGAAGGAGAGAGGAAACAGTCCTAAAATCCTTGACACTTTCAAAGACATTCTGGTTTGAGGCATGGCTGCAAGTAAGAAAAAGGCTGCTATTTGCCAGTTATCATGGTGGCAAATACAAACATCTAGAGGCACTGAATCCCGAGATGCAGCATCTCTCAAAGGCCAAATGTATGGCTTTGGCAGACAGATTCCCCAACATTGTTGGAACCAGTAATGATGACAGAGAACAACTTGAAGACAAAAGGCTGGAATATGAAATTTTGAGTTTTTCAGAAGAAAAGTCTGCCTTGCCAGGTGACGAGTATTGACAATATATCAGAAACCTCAAGAGCCGAGGAATCCAAACCAGCCAAGATTCTTACTGCCCAGTCAGCTTACATCAGATCTTCTGATCATGCATCATGGAAATGCCAATGTCAAAAGGCTATTCCATGAGGTCAACTGCACCAAAACTAAGGACAGAAGCAGCATGAAAGCAAACATACTGAATGCACCAGTGCATGTATCATGCAATAAAACAGAACAAGACTGTTTTAAATTTAAACCATCAAATGCCATGATGCTGCAAAAATAAGTAAGCAATTACCCAAAACAGGGTGTGGGTTTATAGGCATTTTATGCATGCCTGGGGTATGTAGTGAGGCATGAGGCCACAGGCCGAGTGTCCTCACAGCACCCCAGGCGTGCATTAAATGCCTATAAACCCACTCCCTGGAATCCACAAAAAGGTTTTTTTTCTCATCTTTAAAGACAAACCACGCTTCTGTATTCTGTCACCTTACAAAATATTCCCTAAAAAAAATAACATTCCATGGCTCTTATGCACATAGAAATGTCACACATACAGTACTAACATAATCTGTGACATTTTATGTGTGTAATATGTTGTGGTGCTGTGCACAGCACTTCATGCCCCCCCCAACATGCGTATGTACCCCGGAGAACACAGGGAGTTGCCTTGTGTCATTGTCTGTCAATCTTCACTGCAGACAGTGACGTACAAAACACATGCAGTGACAATTTTCCCTCCTGCAAGCAGCCTGCATGTGCTTGTCTGTCTGTCACACCACTGACTGTGACAAGTTCATGGAAATACTTGTTGCGAAGCACTGTACTAAGCCCTTCAACAGCACTGATCCCTCTGTCACTCCCATTCACTACAGGATGGCACTGAGAGAGAGACACACACACACACATATGAGTTTTTCTTCATGTATGTGTGTACACTCTGCTGAAGCACATGTTCATTGGGGGACTGTGTTCTGTCTCCCCCCCATGTCAGTACACCTCAGTCTCTCTGGTCACAGACCTTCCACAGCTAGTTGTTGTCTTTCTCTTTCTCCTTCTCTCTGTGCAGAGCACGTTGTGCTTCTCACATGGGGGTCACAGGTGTACTGACTCGGGATAGGGACTCTGTGTATGTCACTGTGGTGGTGTAACACTCTATGCTTTGTGGGACCACTCAACAGCAACTCTCTGGAATGGTGCTGTACACTTTGGGAATGCCAGCTCTCTCTCTCTCTCTCCAGTGGCATGATGTGCTTGCCCTGTCCTTGCACCCACACAGCACACTGTACCACTCTGGAATTGGACTTCACCTCGCTGACTCACAGAACACTCTCTCCTGGTAACTGAGACACAGTCTGGCTGTCTCTCACTCTGTGACAAGTGGTGTCAGCACCACTTGCTGTCTAGCACTCTTGCCAGCCTCTCACAACCACTACCCACACTGCAGAGACACACCGATGGCATGGGACAGGACACCCACCACAGTCACTGGTGACTCGCTCTCTGCCCAGGTGAATTACTGCTGACCTCTCTCCCCTGACAGCTTTGTGGTCTGTCACTCACTGTTGCTCCTGCTTTTTCTCTCTCTCAACCTCTCCTGAGCACTCTGAATTACTAATAATACAGTATTGTGTTTGGTGGCACCACCTGAAGTCTGAGACAGGCGACAGATCTGGCAAAGGTTACTATAACTGTCATGGACAGGGGGCCGGTTATGTGTAGGGAGATTTTACTGTGAGAGACACACTCTCAAGAGTCAGCACTCCCTCTCCCCAGCCATTGTGTGTTCAGTCCCCGGAGATCCACTGGGTGGGTTGTTGGGGAGCCCAGTATCTCTCGCTACAGCAGCATGGAGACAGGGAGTGGGCAGAGGGGAGAGAGAGGGGGTGTGAAGACTGTCCTGTGGGGGCGTACAATGCTTGGAAGACCTTTAACACACAGAGGGCAACATAGAACATTATGCAGAATCTGATCTGTACGGCAGCACTGCACCTCCTCACTTCCACACTCATTTCAATGGCTGCCATTCAGCTTTTCAGTTCACAAGCGGGGGCAAGTCCCGATGGCACGTTCACCAAGTTCCTCCATGGAACCATACATGAAAAAGGGAATTTAATGCATGGCCACACAGAGGGACTCCACCAATCATCTTTCACATGCTTAACTACCCATGTTATAATGAGAAATACTAAACAGCACATGGCAAGCAAATGTTTTTGATACATAAAGTAACCTTTTAATAAACTTTTGTAACATGTTTAATTTGATTTTTGACTTGTAGAATAAATAACTACCCATAAAAACATCCAAACATTCTTTGCAAGGATTTGAGTTTATTGACTTTAAAAAAATGCCTACTTAAATATGTTGGAATGTTTAGGACAATATATGGGAATTTCATCAAGATTTTACAGGGAAAATATAGGGTGTACTACAGGGAAATGCTTTACCAGATCTGGGAGGGCTGTGAGTGTGTGATCCAAGCAGTTTTTATGCACTCCAGCACTGTCTCTTGCAAGCAAGTGGATTTTGTTCCATAGGGTACAGTTCTCAGTCCAAGACTGCTCACAACTTTTATTCATGGTATGACAAAGAATTAATCAGTCTGTATGAGTACATTTGCTGATGACACCAAACTAGGTGATCTGCCTAATACTTTATTTGTGTTGAGATACATCAGTTACAGGCAAACTTAAACAATATCAAACATTCGACTGACTCACATGAACTAGCTTGAATCTGAAAAATTGTACAGTACCGCATCTTTGGTATGATAATAACAACAATAAGTACTAACTGGATAATGTCAAAATAAAAACAGCTGTGACAGCAAGAAATCACAGGATAATAATCACACAATATTTGTTTCTTATTCTGTTTATCTCCCCTCTCTAACCTGGCTCTCATCATGCCAGCCTCCTCAGCCCCATAACCCAGCTTCTCCTAGGACCTGCCTTCACCTTATTTCCCCCAGGGCTTGCCTCCCTGACCAGTTCGGTGAGCTTCCCTATCCCCCATCACATACAGGAGCTGGTTGGAGGTGGTGTTTGAGTCCCTAGTGTGGGGCCTGCAGGAGGCCAGAGAAGTTATCTTGCCTGGTTGCGGCATATCGGTCAGTTCTTGCCCGGAGCCCCAAGAAGTCAGAAGTAAGAATGTGCATGCACACAGATGCAAGCATGCAAATGCAGCACCTGCAGACATCCTTGTCCTCCCATTGTCTAAGTCACTCTAGACTGTGCTGCAATCTGTGGTTGCCAAGGTGGCAGTATGGCAGAGAAGCTGACTGCCCTCCCACCCTGGAAGAGAAGCGCATCCTCTGTGATGCTCAGTGCTCCTCCTCCTGGCTGGCCCTGATAACTCGAGCTTGTTTCTGAACTCAGGTCACTAGCGTTATGAGTGCTAGTACTACCTCTGCACCAATGGACCAGCCCCATACTCACACAATATTTTAAAAATTACCACCAATGCGAGGAGGTAATAAAAAATGTAATAGAATTTTGCGGTGTATCCACAGGGCATTTAGCTGTAGAACCAGTCAAGTGCTGATGCCCTTGTATAGAAGTGGTGTTAGACCGTATCTGAGATCCCAGTTCTGGGGCCCACACTACCAAGCAGACATCAAATGACTTGAGTCAGTCCAGTGAAGAGCAACTGAAATGGTTTATGGACTGCAAAAGCAGAACTATCCTGAGTGACTAAAGTCTCTAAATAGTTCAGCTTTGAAAGGAAAAGATCCAGGAGAGACCTACTCGACACGGGGTCATAACCACGCAAACAATAACAGCGCTGCAACATATGCTGCAAGCACTACAGCGCACTCTGAAATAGAGTTGAAAATAACACCAACCACAACCCAAATAGTGCATCCCATAAGAAATAATGGGACATTCTCTTATTTTGCAGTGGGTTCTCCCCCAGTACCCCTGATGTGGAGGGGGGGGGACACACCAGAATTTATATCATTAACTCCATGGAGGTGTGGACTTCAGGGCTGGGGAAAAAGTCCAGAGGGGGAAAACTTAAGCTTAAAAAAAAAAAAAACACACAGCAAAAAGTAGGAACACCAGGAGACCTGGGGAGAACCGAATAATTTTCCCAGGTCTCCACTCCCGCAGTGTGCTGGTGCCTTAGCCACTCCTCCACAGGAGTGGCTCAACTAGGCACCCCAGCACATGGAAACTTGATCCCTCCTTGATTGTAATGTAGAGCCACAGGGGTAGCAGTAATTCCCTATCGCCGTTATACCCCTGTTGCTCTAAATACAGGCATGCTCTACACCACATGGTTATTGGCGAGCATTGTTTCTTTCACTATTTTGACTCAGTACTGACCTACTCTTTATGAGTAAAATGCATACAGACAACAATCTCTGGTGTCATGGCCAACATTCCCTCATCAATAAAAACAGGTCCATGTGATCCACCTTCAGGATGCACCTGGAAACAAGCTATCACAGCTTAGTGTGCCTTTCTAGGTCAAAAAAGTACAAATGAATAAACTCTTTAGTAATCTTAACATTGCATATAAGATCAATGGATACAATACTAATAGGCATAATCGTCAGATTAGGCAAACCACACAGAACTTAAATGCAAAAATATTTTTTCAATATAATAAATTATGAGTACGTGTAATACACACATTTTAATGAAGTATTAAACAATTTTATGCTAAGCAATTTTAATAGGTAGTAAACAATTATATGCTAAAAGGATGGCAAATAATGTCAAACTGCTGACAAAGCAGGGGATAGACTTGGTGGTCAAAGCCTGCTTTCCTCCTTAATTCCCATTATTTAACCCAGTATACCAATAAAGGAACTTCAGTGCAACAGAGATGGCATTTTCCTCAGAAAATTATAGTGTCACATTGAATCTTCAGCCTCAGCCAGTTGCTTTTACAGCTACTACAGTTGGTAAGTTAATTTTTTATGTGTTTTTCTCTCATTTAAGAGAAAATGAAAAAAGAGCACACCCTCATTCAGGATAGTAAATTTATTGACAAAAGCTGCTTATCATTGCCAGTGCAAACAGAACTAGAGGCAAAGGAATCCATGGTGCTTTGACACGGAAAGCCTTCTTTATGAGTTTTTCTCCCATTTGATTGACAGGCAGATTTTTCCTTAGCCTGGAACTCTGCCGATTTTTTAAAGGACAGTTAATATTTCCTTGTAGAGATACTTACTGCATCTTGTAAGTAGTACTGTAAATTTGAAAACTGAATCTGTTTTCTTGTAAAGCAACAAAAATCTTTAGTTTACATAAAATGTCATTCTACTTTAGTTAAGGAAGCACTTCATTCCTAATTTCCTCCACCATTTTTAAAGCAGTTTCTATTGCTAGATTTATATTGGTGCTCTTAACAAATGTTTTATTTATTTTAAAACAAACAACATTAACATATCCAGTAAAATGGTGCAGTGGAGAACAATCACATACATATAAAGCAGTGCCTATTGCTAGTTTTGTAGTCAGTGACTTAGGTCAATTAAAATGGTCACCGCCCATCTCTTCCCTTGATGTTGCTCTTTGAATATAGTTCCAAAATTCATACTGTGGATGTAATAGGATGATGTTAGCACACATGTGTGATACAAACACCATAGCACTGCAATACACTTTACCAAGATAATTAGTTATCTTACCACTGGTGTGGCCGGAGAACAGGAACTGTTTTAAACTTCAGAACCACTTATTATGTTGCTTGCATGCATGTGCAAGAAACATAGTGCCATCATCGGAGATTTCGGAGGTATGTCACCTCCTCCTCCAATTCAGTCAGTGAGCTGGCAGGCGCAGCCCCTGTAAGCCAATGCATTTTGGAGCTGTTGATGACACGCCAAAATGCAGTAGCCTGACAGTTAAAGGAGAGCTACGCTTCAGTGAGCAGCGATAAGAAGACATAGCTCCCCCACACGCAGGCGCGGCGCGGGCCCGCATGTACTGTGGTAGCCAATGGGGTGCCCAATCCCCATTGGCTGAGCTGCATCGTCCTCCAGTATTGCTGCCACGCCTGGGAGCTCACCCCAGCGTGGGCAATTAGTCCTTGGCCGACGGTGCCCAATCCCCGCTGGCTGAATGGCCCCCATCCTTTAAAGCACGCTGGGAGCCCACCCCAGCATGGCAAACATCCCACGACGCCTTTTTTTAAACCTATAAAACAAAACGGTCCCGTGGGCGCTGCCTCCGACCCCTCCCACAACCTGCACCCACCCACTGCGCACTCCAGCCTTCCACACCCCTCACTCCCATACTTACCTCCAGACTCCGACGCAATGATCTTCGTGGACTGGGAACACGTCTGCACTCTTCAAAGCCGACCGTGAACTGAGGAAATGCCGGTAAGCTGTATAATGGGCTAGATGAGGGGGGGGGGGTTCAACTTTAGTGCATATTTCAGGCATTTTTGGGAATTTTTGGACCAAATTTTCAACATGGGGTTTTTAGGACCCCTTCTCATGAATGGTGTCACTGTCATGGCGTTATTCGGGCCCGAAGGGTGATTTCGCGCAGTGACTGTGCAGTGACTGCAAAATCACCCTTTGGGCCCAAATACCACCTTGACAGTGACATCATTCATGAGAAGGAGTCCAAAACCCCATGTTGAAAATTTGGTCCAAATATTCCAAAAAATGACTGTTTTACGAGCGTGCATGTGCAGTTCCTACGCAGGCTCGTAAGTTCGCGAAATTTCAATATTTTCACTCCAGATTTACAACATTTCCATTTTACCACACCTTCTTATGAGTAGTACAGCTGTCATTTTTCACATCTCACCCAAAATGTGTTTCCGCCCATGTAGCGCAGAATGGCGCAGTTGGTGTGCGAAATCAATGTACGGGACAAATTAAGAAAATCACAGTGACACTGTTCATGAGCAGAGGCCTTAAAATGGCAATGTTGAAAATTTGGTGAAAAAATTCCTAAAAATGACTGTTTTACGAGCGTGTGTTGCGCAGTTCCTACGCAGGCTCGTAAGTTCACAAATTTTCAATATTTTCACTCCAGATTTTCAATATTGCCATTTTACCACACCTCCTTATGAGTAGTAAAGCTGTCATTTTTCACATCCTGCCCAAAACATGTTTCCGCCCATGTAGTGCACAATGGCAGTCGCAAAGTAACTCAGTGTATGGGACATTAAGAAAATCACAGTGTCACTGTTCATGAGCAGAGATCTTAAAATGGCAATGTTGAAATTTGGTGAAAGAATTCCTAAAAATGACTGTTTCTAGGTGTCGTTGCACAGTTCCACGCATGCTCGTGGGTTTGCAATTTTCGATATTTCCACTCAGATTTTCAACATTGCCATTTTACACACCTCCTTATGAGCAGTACAGCTGTCATTTTCACATCCTGCCCAAACGTGTTTCCGCCCATGTAGCGCACAATGGCGCAGTCGGTGTGCAAACTCAATGTATGGGACACATTAACAAAATCACAGTGACACTGTTCATGAGCAGAGGTCTTAAAATGGCTATGTTGAAAATTTCATGAAAAATTTCCTAACAATGACTGTTTTACGAGCGTGCGTTGCGCAGTTCCTACGCACGCTCGTAAGTTCGCAAATTTTCAATATTTGCACTCCAATAACTTCCAAATACCTAAACAGCACATAGAAACAAGCAACATTCGGCATTGACAAATGCTTGTGTTAGTTCAGAAATAGAATAGTGCCAGGCAGGAAACATAGATGGGCCTACCAGTTTTTTTTTTTTTGCTGACACATTCTATGTTTCTGTGTTTCTATGGAAAGAAAAACACATGGGTCCATTACTTCTATTTATTATTTCTAAATGCTGACTATATTATTTAATGACATTTTTTCACATTTCTGCTACTTTACCATAGGCTTGGTATACTCATCTTAAAGGAGCAGTTTACCACAAAACAGATATTGCGTGCCTGCACCTTTTTATTCCATTTTAGATCATTCTTTTTACCTGACTTAAGTACCATTTCCTGGTCTTGAGACTACTTTAGTATTTTTTAAGTTTTTAAATAATTAATGGTGAGACTCAAATATGGCTACCACAAGGCCGTCATTGATATTCTCAGCTGTATGTGAACACCCACCAGCATGTTTATTGTGACTAAGATGAAATAATGTGTAGCAAACACCATTCCCTGACCTTATGGGGCACTGAAACATCCATTCTGGTTTCAGGACGAAAAACTAAGCTATAAGATGGCAAACATAACCTGAAATATGGCACAGTGTAAATGGATTTGGAAACAAAAAATGAGCAGCAGGGACTGACACTGAGGTTGCAATGAAATGCAGGATACAATATTTTAAAAATGTATTTAATTTGAACTGCTTCTTTTGAAATGGACAGAACTAGCCCCAGCAGTATGGGCAGAATAGGAGTTATTGGGAAACCACAGCAGGACTGAAATTTTTTCCTTGTCATGCAGATGAAAGAGGGCCTCTATTAAAGGGACCCTGTTACACTACTTAGGCCTCAAATTTTCCCTAGTTTAATAAATATGTTTTATGTTTGCTCACCTTCTATAGAATGTGTTGATACAGCTGAAATATTAATTCTAAGTCCTTTTTTTCCTTTTAAAAGTGAAAATCAGACTTCTTGCCATACTGGTGTTCCCCTAGAGAAACATGTTTGCTTATAATCCTTCATCAACTCTCATTGCATATTTTCTGAACTTGGGGAAAACACCAACAAAGCCTAAAACCTCATGATGCTGAAGAAGGAGAGGAGACTATTGCATCACGAGTGGCTGCACTGCATTGGGAGTGCTCCTAATGTTCAGGAAGCATGCAATATGATTAGGTCAAGGATATGAATCAAAACGCGGTTTGGTATGTCAGTTCTACTATGAAAAGAAACAGGTAAAATAACCAAAAATATCAATGCATTTCAGAGAAGATAATTGATCAAAAATGTGGATTTTCGGCTAGAAATAATATGATGCAAAATGGGTTGACAGTGTCCCTTTAAGTACTGAAGCAAAAATGCATGACAAGGTGTGGGTTATGGTGGGAATTATCCACACCTTGAGTAGCGTGTTAAAAGGCCACAGGCCAAGTGACTTTAGCCACTCATGAAGGGCATACATCCAACCATAACCCACACCATGGAGTGCAATATTTAAATTATACAAAAGATCCCTTGAAATAATGAATTTTGTTAAAACATTTGGTAATTTTCTTTGGTGTTTTTAAAACTTGTTTTGAAAATATCCTTCTTCCCTCTTTGCAGAACATAGTTCTTTAACACTGGAATGGCAAGGAGTGTTCTTAAATAATACTCCACCTCCAGGTTTTATTCCAGTCATTGTTTCTGTAAAATGCAAGATCATGAAACTTGGACTGTGAGTGACTGCAGCTGCAGCGAGGGAGCGAGCACTGAGTGAGGAGGAGAGTTGCAGAAGAAAAGCAGCTAGAAGGTGACAACTGACAACTGACACAGAGTGATGTGGGAGAGAAACAGATCAGCTTAGCATGTGCCTTTCATTTAATTGTCAATTTCTTTTAACTGTGACCTGAGAGTGGTACAGATCTGAGAGTGGGTGGCACTGGCATGATGGCTTTTGATCAAGGCTGGTAAGCAAGTGTTTGGGCTAGGAAGGTGTAAGCAAGGCTGGCTGGTGAGAAGAGAGTGAGACAGAGAGTAAGAGAGAGAGAGAGTCATTATAAACAAACATTTGTCAATGCTGAATGTTATCTTGCTGGCACTGGCATTGGTAGTGCAGGAGTTAGAGAAATGCATAATAGGAATGGCAGTGACGTAGTAAACTGATGCCAACCCTACCCCCACCCTGCAGAGACTGACAGGCATTGGGGTATGCCTTTGGGTCATTGGCCATAAAGCTCACGTGATTTCACCTTACCCTACCCTGTAGGTACCGACAAGTGTCGCGGTGCACCTTGGGGTCTTCGGGTCTTATGCTCACCCCATTTCATAAGGAAATACGCTGAGATGGGTGCAGTATAGGAGAATGGGATGAGCTTTGGGGCTGAAGATGCCAAAGGACACCTCGATGCCTGTCACTGGCTGCAGGGTGTGGGTGCAATGGCGTGAGCATTACAGCCGACAATCCCAAGTCACACCCCTAACGTCTGTCAGTCTCTACAGGGTGGGATGTTACAGTTGGAAACCCTAATGCCCTGGGCATTTGTTGGTATTTTCCCTGCAAATTTTTAACAGGGGCTTTCTGTGATCCCACCTCATGAACAGTGGCACTGTTAGTTTGTTAACCGAAAGGTGATTTTGCACAGTGACTGCGCCATTTGGTGTCACAGGTGTGAAAATACATTTTGGGCAGGATGTGAAAAATGACAGCTATATAGTTCATTAGGAGGTGTAAAAAAATGGCAATGTTGAAAATCTGGAGTGAAAACATGAAAAATTGAAGTCATGAGCATGTGTAGAAACTGCGTAATGCACGTCCATAACACCATTATTTTGGGGATTTTTTTTAACCAAATTTTCAACATAGGCATTTTGGGACCTCTGCTCATGAACAGTGTCACTGTGATTTTGTTTATCTGCCCTGAACATTGATTTCCTACAGCGACCTCACCATTGTGCACCACATGTACGAAAACACATTTTGGTCAGGATGTAAAAAATAACAGCTATACTGTTCATAAGGAGGTGTGAAAAAATGGCAATGTTGAAAATCTGGAGTGAAAATATAAAAAATTGTTGAAGGTACGAGCATACAAGGAAAGAGCTCAATGTACGCTCGTAACAGTAATTTTTTGGAATTTTTTCACCAAATTTGAAAGGTTTTTGGGACCCCACCTCATGAACAGTGGCACTGTAATGTTATTAATCAGTCCCAAAAGGTGATTCTGCACAGTGACCGCAAAATAACCTTTCAGGACCAAATAATGAGATAACAGTGCATGTGCTCATGAGGTGGGGTCCCAAGAACCCCATCTTGAAAATTTGGAGCCAAAATTCAAAAAAATGGCTGAGATATCCACCTAAGTTGACCCCCCCCCATTTATGCCATTATACAGCTTACCAGCATTTCTTCATTTTGCAGTTCAACTTTGAAGAGTGCAGACATGTGCGGGTTGGGGTAGGGGGCCGTGGACAATGGACCGTTCTCTTTTTTTCAGGTACAAAAAAAATAAAAAAAAAGGACACTGTGTCATGGAATGGTTTTCTTTTTTTACAGGTTAAATAAAACAAATGTTGGGCACACTGGGGTGGGCTCCCAGTGTGCCCATGACTTTTAGGGGGTGATGTTGGCCACACTGGGGTGGGCTCTCAGTGTGCCACACAATGGGGGTGGGCTGGGCTGGGGGGCAGGAACATGCCGAAACAGTTGGCATGTTCCTGCTCCCAGGCTTTCTGTTCAACGGAGGCACACTGGGGTAGGTTCCCAGTGTGCCACACAATGTGTGTGCGTGTGGGGGGGTGGTGGTGGACATGTAGACAGGGGGATTGGGCATCCCCGAAGTTGGCTTTCTTTTGGTATTGTTTGGCAGATGGCAGGAGCTGCTGCCATGTTTATTGAAATGTTTCACCAAGCAAAGCACATACGGGAGGTGTGTCATCTGTGCCGCTGCATGATGAGCCTGTTTCAGATTGCAGCGGCACATTTCTTTTGAGTTGGTGGCACTTTGCATAGACTTGTGTCAGCACTAGCATGCTGGCTCATTAGAGAATGAGGGATGCACTTACTAAAGCATGCCCTGCATTCGCCGACACTGACTCACCTCTGCATTTCTCCTGCTACCACAAGATGTTGCTTGTGCATGCGCAAGACAACATAAAAATGCTGCAGTCAGGGGGGGAGAGAGAGCTATGAGCAAGACAGCCTGGCAGGAGTAAATGCCATTGTCAACAATTTTACTGTGGAGGTTTGATAGGTTTGCTAGATAGGCTGGGAGTAGAAAGGGGATGAGGGCTCATGTGAGAAAAGTCACCTGTAACTACATGTCTAGGTTTTGTACTCAGAAAAAAATTATGTCTGAAATATTTTTTTAAAAGATTCCTGCCCTAACTGTGCCTGTGCTATGATAAGACTGCCTTTGGCTGCTTCCTCTGTCTTCCCTCTTTTTCTCCTTACCCTTCCCCTTTGTTTCTTCAACTGCTCTCTCTGCTTTGCCCCCCACCCATTCTCTACTCTTTGTAACTCATTGTCTTGTTTTACTTATGGTAACTTGTGAAATACTTACATTTGTAACCTATGAAATGATTGTGTTATGTAATCTCAATCTTGTTTACTGAAGTATTGTTTTAAGTTTTATGCCTGTCATTGACGCGGAATCTTTGTAAATACCTCCAAGAACTCAATAGCTAAATAAATAAATATAGTGATTTGTGAACATTTTTATAAAAGGGTCAGCTTTCACTTTGTGCAGTGGTTGTCATGAGATTTACACACAGCCAAAGATTCCAGTTAGCCAGTCATGTCAGAGGATTTAAGGTGCCCATTGTATTACACTATATAGTGTATGGCTAGCGCCAATAACTAACAACCAAGGCATCATTTGAAACCTCAGTAATTCATGTTCTTGAATGGTCAGAAATTCTTGTAATTCATGGCTTACTATAAATTATTAGCAGCTGCTAATAATTTTGTTCAAACAGTGTGCAGTCAAATAAACTAAGACTAAACACATAGCTCCAACAACGTCATAATGGGGTCTATTCATGATCTATGTGCGACTCGCACATAGATTGCTCATGCTGCTCCACACCCAGGGGTGGATATGCACAGTCCAGCATTCACGAATACCTGCTGCTGTACCTCACCCCTCATGCACGCAGCTACATGACTGAAGGCTGTCGTGGTATGGGGGTTGACTGCGGGATGCAGGGTGGCAACCAATAAGATGCCTGTCCTGGGTCCCACAGTGGAATCTTTCTTTGCACAGGAATAGGATACTAGGATGATGCATATCCCACAGAGTTCAAATACCGGGCATATGCACAGATGGCCACCCCAGCCCACCCAAGCAGCACAGTGGGCTGAGGCAACAGGTCGGCAGGGGTCCCAATGCCTACTCCACTGGCTGGTGTCTGATGGAGGGCATGTAACTACACAGGATGGTTACAGTAGGGTCTCCCCTCACCCCTCCGGCAGAAGTCCCATGCCAGTGCAGTATGCAAGTGCCTTCATGCATATGTGCAGGCATGGGCACCCCACTGGCCAACCCCCATCCCACCCTGGTGCAGTGCCTTGTGGCAGGCCAAGGATCCTGGGCATAGGCACTGTACACCCATGAGCAAAAACCATGGGGGATGTGCAGATCACTGCCGTGCAGCATTTGGTCATAGGAATGCCTATGAGCTGCTGCTGCTGTGAGGCAGGTAGGCATTCATGGATAGGGCCTATAGTGCACAGAAACATGGGGCTGATCAAAGGCTGACTCTGATGGATGAAGCGGGAGCTGATATATGCTGTTTTTAATTTAGTAAAGGTATGCTAGCATTGCCTGGGTAAAATTTCCTGGAGTCATACCTGGATTTGTACCTGACTAAATCAGCTTTTTAAATTTCTCTTGTGGAGTAGATTTGTCTCTGGCTCCTTCTCTCCTGCTTTTTCTTCTTTTTGCAGCAGCGGAGCTTGGCTGCTTGGTCGCTGGTTGCCAGTGAGGTCGGAGCGGTGTGAGGAGGAAGGCGAGGTGAGTACCCCGCGTGGGGGGGGGTGCAGCAGGATTGCTGGTCCAGCCTCTGCATATTGCAGCAATAGCAAGCTGTTTGCATCTGCAGGAGGAGAAGTGCTTATTGTCCCTGTTTGAGTCAGCTTGAGTCTGCCTGAGTCTGGTCGTGGTGTTTAGAGACATCTGAAGCTTCTGCAAGACTCCGTGAATACCCCTTGATTTTTCTAGAGGGAAGTATTATATTTTTAAACATTTGGTAATCGGTTCTGTTTTGTTTTATTTGTTTGTGTGAATACACCACTTATTATTTTATCGTTTTTAGTAAAGTATTATCTAAAACTTTTTTATGTGCGTGTTATATTTGAGCTTTGTCTTGTTTAGTGTTAGTTAGTTTTAAAACTAGTTTGACAATTATTACCATATGTTTAGGTACTTTTTTAAGATTGTTTAGGATTTGGTGATAAAGGAAAGATTTTATTTTATAGGTTTTTTGATTTTTCACTGGGTTTTCTTTGAAAAGCTGTCACATGATCACAAGATCTGGTGAAAAAGCGCATGCACTGGCATTCTTTAGATCTCCAGCTGGCAGTGGCACTCTGAACATCAACTTCGCTCCTGAAGTATTAGTATTCGTGGTGGCAAGTCCCACTTTTTATTTAATTTTGTTTGTATTTTGTTGTATGAGATATTGGTTTATTGCACTGTGAAGAGTCTTTACCAAAGTGGGCCAAAGTGGATTCTAGTGAAATCAGCCTCTCGAGTCTCAAGTCCTGAGTGAAGTTATTTACTTATTAGTTGCAGTACTAATTTTTTGTATTTAAATATGAAGAGTAAGTAGTATTGTTTTTGTTGTGGTTTGATAGTATAAGAAGTAGTTTCTTGCCTTTTGTTTTGCAATATTGGTTTGTTAGTAGAGCCTAGTAAGAGCAACTTATGTATTTTTATGTTTTTTTTAATCCTGGCTTCTATAAGTTCTCCTAATTCATAGTTGGTACTTTTTTTTATTAAAGTTCAGGATAAGGTGAAATTGATAGTTTTTTTATAGATTTCTATGTTATTTTATTTTATAGTTATTTAAGGGTGACTATCAGGTGGTTGTTAGGTGTTAATCACTTGTTAATTTGTTTAAATTTAACAGCTTTTTTTTATTTATTTAGCAACTAACATAGCCCCTTATCATTCTTTGGATGCTGAAGTCCAAATTTATCAAAGAAAGAAAAAACTATAAACATCGTTGTGATACAGATTGGATTTATTCAGGGATAACTCAACTCCTAAAACCTCTTGAACTAGAGAAGAACTGTTTTAAGGTTCTATTTGAGAAGTTCTGTGTTTTTTTCTGAGCTACTTTGAACTACTCCTGATTTACTTTTGAAATAATCTGCTTCAGTATTGTGCATTGACTGCTCTGTATGAATATTACTGAATTTGACACACACAGCGCTAAATCATTGGATGGTGGAACTAAGTCTGAAAACTGTGGATATAAAAATTGAGGATCCATTAGTGGACTTGATTCGGTGAATTGTGGACTGTGTAAAATTTTTGTGTATATTTGTGATCAATTTTTTTTCTCATATAGGTTTTTTATATCTTTATTTATTTTTCTTCTTAAAGATGAATATAAGAAATGGTAAAATCATCACACCTGCCCTTAAAGAAAGGGTAAAGGTCACTAAAAATTTTAAAGAAAAGGTAAAAGACAGTCGATTAAGAAAAGGCTGTGTCTTTAGGGGAAATTTGGAAATAACAACATCAACCCTGGTGGAAAAAATTCAGAAAACAAAGGAATCAGTCAATGATAAGGAGGAGGTTGACTTTGGGTGTGAATCTGAAGATTTAGTAGAAAGTTTAGTAGATGTGGGCATGGAAGGAAAAACTTTGGAAAAGATGACAGAAATTCTCAAAGAAAATAATAATAGAGAAAACAGTAAGCAAATACCCACAGAGGGATGCTTTGAGAATATAGTAGAGGGAGACAGTTTTAAAAATAAAGAATTTATAGAACAACACATTTAAAATCTTTACTAGATGACCTTTTTCTTGATAATGTAGAGAACGCCAATAAGGTTAAGAAAAAAGGAGAGATGAGTAAATGTCCAGGAAAGAAATTCCAGAAGGAGATAGATCCTCCTATTAGTAGAATTAAAAACAGCACCTCTAAAATTTCTGATTATTTTGAAGTAAAGGGGCATATAAAATCTAGGAATAAGTGTGAGGAATAAAATAAGGAAATAAAACCCCTAAATAAATTGTTGCAGGGAGAAAACTAAGATAGATGAAATAATTACAATTGATGACTCAAAAGAGATGACTAAGTTAGATCCATTTAGTCCGTTAGATCTTTCTGGAAATCTCATGATGCAAGAATCTTTAGATATTGCAGACACCTCTATTTTAGTAGGATCTCCAAATACTGTTTTCCAAAAGCTTGATAAGGAAGTTGAAAGTATCATTTTGGATCCTGAATTCCTTATGCAATGCCCTGATACATTGTCAATACATACCTTTAAGGCCCTTGCTCAGCCAATAATGGTTTTGCTGGAGGCCCTTAATGATATAAGAGGGAAAAATAATAGTTTTACTAATATGGTAATGGAAACAATGGAAACTGTAGAAAATAAAATAAGCAATATTGAAAACAAATTGAATAAGGGTAGAGTATCCATTTCAACACTACAGATGGTAGATGCTCCCATAATAGAAAAAGGGACGACATTTTGTAATCAGAATGGGAAGAGGAAAGGAGTTAGTGGAAAACATAGAAAGAGTAAAAAGATAACAAAAAAGGAATCAGTAAAGGTGGAAAAAATAAAGAATGAGGGTTTGGTGCTGGGAAATTGTTGTCAGCATATTGAACCAATAGTAGTGTTAAAGAATAAAGAATTAAGGTACACAGACAAAATGAATGATAATTTTGACCAAAGAGGGAGTGGAGAAAAAAAGATTCAAAAAACTGAAAAACAAACTTCGGGAATAGAAAAGAAGAAAGAAATGACAGACACCGAAGAGAGGAAAGTCATTATATTAGAAGGGAAAGAAACAGTTGTTAGGATAACAGGAGTTTTTCAAAAACATTATGAGACAACGAAATCATTGAAGGATCTTATGAAATATTTCATTTAGATTTCAAGTCAGCTTGTTGCTGACCATCCACCATGGTTTTGCCAATTACCACCCCTGACCTTCCTTCTGTCAGTCTTTCTTGTTATGTTTGAACATTCCTCACATTTCTCTCTATATAACCTTACTATCTTATTAACCCTTTCACTCCACAGGTCAGGTCCATGGTTTCTGCACTTATTATATATATTACTGCCATTATCTGTATAATGCTTGCCATTATTTTTTGTTGCTTCCACCCATTGTATTTTTGTAGCACTGCTGTACTGTTCCTCTATTTGCATTATTGTACCCATGTTGCTGTTGTTCAACTGTTCTTCTTTTGTTGTACTCTCCCGGGTCATGCCTGAAAATAGTCATTTTATGGCTAGTACACCTATCCGGTTAACAAAAACTAAATAAATAAATAAAATTTATTTAAAATAGAATTGGAAGTAAATTTGGAAACTCAGGACATATTATTGGTGACAAGAGATTCTCTGGACAAAGATTGTCCAGTTTATATTCTACTAAAAGAAATGGAAGTTGCAAAAAAAATCTGGTTTAAGCAACCTAACTTAAATTTTTTAGTTCTTGAAATAGCTGCACCTGTATCATGGCAAACAATCGTGTCTCAATTTAGTCAGAACCAAATTTCTCTAAAAGAAATTAAGATCTTTTTGATATAGTTTTGGAGAATTTGAAATGGGATTTCTCTAAAAAAAATGATGAAAATTTAAAACATATAGAGAATGTTAGAGAAATCAATTATACTTTGTCACTTTTTGGTCTGAACAGAATGCAAGGAGAAAATGAGGTGGTCTTACAATCATTTATAATGTCTCTATTCTCAAGTTTGATGAAAATAGAAATAACAAATAGACATATAGAGGGAGTGGAGAGAATGTTTTTATATTGTTCAAATACTCAAATTAACATCAAATGCCACTCAGAATATAGTACTAAAGAACTTTTAGCATATGCAGAAAAATTGGATATAGCAGGTCTGTTATTGACAGACCTGAATAACTTGTCACAACAGGGTTTAGATGAAAAACAGCACTGACTGGAAGATGGTATTGTTAGTCCTCTTAACTTTAATGAAAGTAATAATCATATGTTTTACAATGCTAACCTATTGACATGGAATATAGCAGGATTATCTGGTAAATTGATGGACAATGAATGGAAACATTTTGATATTATATTGTTCCAAGAAACCTGGTCTAAAGAAAAGATTGATTTAAATGGTTTTGCTGCATTTCATTCACCAGCAATTAGAAATAAAACTTATGGGAGATTCTCTGGTGGTCTAACCACATATATAAAAATCAAGAAGCATATTTCCTCTGTAACACAGATTAAATTTGAAACTAATTATATAATTTTAAGGTTAAGATGGGGATGTCAACAGTTCATTTTTATTAATGTGTATTTTCCACCTGCCTCATCCAATAATAATAATGAAAATGTGTGGAATATGTTTTCTGAAGATATAGAATCTATATTAGTAAGATTACCTGAACATATTATAATTATAGCAGATGATTTTAATGCCAGAATTGCCAGACATGATCATTTAAGTCATTTTGAAGGAGAATTAAACTTGGATGAATGTAACAAAAGGAATAGTATGGATAAAACCACAAACACAAATGGAGTGAGGTTAAAGAAATTGATAGAAAATGTCCCACTTGTAGTTTTAAATGGTCGACTGAAGGGTGATTTGGAGGGGGAACATGACCTTTTTTCACATTGTGGACAGAGCATTATAGATTATGTATTATGTCTACCTGAACATTTTGACATATTTGGGACACTAAAAATAACAATGAGACCTGAAAGTGATCACACCTCTTTAGAACTGACTTTAAAATTGATGGATGATGAAAGATGTGGTGAAGTAGTCAAACCACAATGTCAGATGTCCATTAGGGGAAGAAAGGTCTTGCTTTGCTCGCAAGTGAATAAAGGAATGTTAAATGAAATGTTTGCACATTGGGATATGCAATATGATGTATTGTCAAAGAACTCAGTAGAGGATGTGTTCCTATTGGATTATTCTTTTGCTAAACTTAACGAGGAGATAATTAGAAAAATATATAAAGAAAATAATACTAACATGAAAATAGAGGACTTGTGGTTTGATAAGCATTGTATTGCAGCTAAAAAAGAGTTAAACACCCTGATTAGATGGACCAAAGAACACCCTTCTAGAAAAAATTGTACAATTTAAATAAAGCCAGGAAATTATATATACAACTATTAAGAGAAAAAAAAATGAAGATACAATGAAACAATGGGATATAATGATGTTGGTGATAGAATCAAATGACATCAAAAGATTCTGGGAATTGGTTTCATCAGGAACTAATAATTATAATTCTACCCCTACAATACATGTTCCAAAAGATGTTTGGATAGAACATTTTAAAACAATATTTAATTATAAAGAAGGGAATGAAAATGTTACATTGATGGAGGATTTCTCCATTCATGATTATGACCCCTTAATCATTAGTTTACAAGAGGTAGAATCGGCTTTATGTAAATTAAAAAATAAGAAGGCTCCAGGCCCTGATTTAATTCCACCTGAGATTTACAAACAATACAATTATTTTTGGATTCCAGTATTGACTTTTTTTTTTATTTATGTTTAAAATATAATTTTACCCCTCCTGATTGGACAACTAATATTATTGTTCTACTACATAAAAAGGGTTCTGCATATGACCCAAGTAATTTCAGACCCATTAGTTTATTGAGTATATCATCCATAATAGTCTCCGGAGTAATTTTGGAGAGGTTCCTCTCATGGATTGAAGAACAAAATATATTATCTCCACTTCAAGCTGGGTTCAGAGAAGGTTTCTCTACAATAGATAATATTTTTGTTATAAACCATTTATTAGAAAAATACGTTAATCTAAGAGAGATGAAAATTTACGTATTCATTGATTTTGCATATGCATTTGATTCAGTTAATATAAATATATTATGGAAACTACTGTATGAGAAACATCTCCCATTATCCCTGTTACTGTCAATTGTTGGATTGTACTCTAACACTAAAACAATGGTGAGATATGGAAAGTTAGGGGAACTCACTGAACCCTCCTCGTCTTATAGAGAAGTAAAGTAGGGTTACCTTTTGGGGCCTATATTATGTAACATCTATATAAATGTTATGCTTGAAGATAAAGTAGAGCATAAATTGGATTCTCCAAAGATTGATGCAATGAACATGGATTCTTTGGCATATGCCAACGATATTATTTTATTATCCCTTTCTAAGTCAGGTCTGCAAAAAAAGATAGATATTTTAGCCAAAAGAAGTATTGAATTAAAACTTAGGATTAACCTGGATAAAACAAAGGTTATGATCCTAGGGAAACATAATATGGATATTTCAAAATGCAAAATCTATTGTTATAAGGAATTAATAGAGGTAGTATCAGAATACAATTATTTAGGAGTAAAAATTACAATGAAGGGTAATTGGATAAAACATCTAAAAGCTCAATGTGTCAAAGCTAAAATATATACAAAAGCCTTATTAAAATGTAATTACCAATATGGAGAGAAGTCAATTCTCCCCTGCATTAATTGCAGGATAGGCTAAGCTGAATCCAATTTTGTTATATGGGGCCAAAATATGGGGCTTTCAAGATAACAATGAGAATTTGCTGAAAAGCTCTTTATCATACTATTATAAAGCACTTTTACAAGTTCCATGGGCAACAGCTAATGCAATAGTTAGAGCAGATATTGGCAAAGTAAAACTCTGTTTTATTAAAGAAACATGTTTATTAAACTATTACATAGATACATACATAGATACATAGACAGTGTCGGCAGATAAGGGCCTATGGCCCACCCAGTCTGCCCATTTAAGTTTCTAAGTTCAGTTTATGTTTTCCAAGAAGTCTGTTGCCCCTTACCCCTGACCTCCAGAATTCCTTTATGTCTATCCCATGCATTCTTAAATCCCCCGTGATTGTTTCAGCCCCCACCACTTCCTCTGGCAGGGTGTTCCACTTGTCCACCACCTGTTCTGTGAAGAAATTCTTCCTCATGTTTCCTCTGAATCGTCCTCCCTCCAACTTCATCCCATGCCCTCTAGTCCTGGAACATCTTTTTCACTTAAAAATAGTGCATTCCTGCACCCTGTTCCTCCCTGTAAGATACTTGTATGTCTCTATCATATCCCCTCTCTCCCTCCTCTCCTCCAGGGAGTACATGTTCAGTGCCTTCAACCTGTCCTCATAGGACTTGTGATGCAATCCATGCATCATCTTTGTTGCCCTCCTCTGAACCTTCTCTGCCCTGTCTATGTCCTTACATAGGTAAGGTCTCCAGAACTGCACAGTGTACTCCAGGTGCGGCCTCACTAGTGTCTTGTATAGTGGAATTATGACCGCTCTTTTCCTGCTGGTGATGCCCCTGCCTATGCATCCCAGCATCCGATTTGCTTTACCTGCTGCCTTGTCACACTGTTTCCCTGCCTTGAAGTCATCAGAGATGATTACCCCAAGATCCCTTTCCTGCTTGGTGCATGCTGTATCCTCACCCCCCCAACTGATATATTGTGCCAGGGTTTTTGTGCCTCATATGCATTATCTTGCACTTCCTTGCATTGAATTTCAACTGCCAAACCCCAGATCATTCTTCAAGTTTCTGAAAATCACACATAATGAGAAAAATACTCTTTCTATGCTATGTTTAAAGGAGAAAATGTATTGGTTTGAAATTGGGATAAAAACAAGGTGGTTGAACTATTTGGTTAAGACCCCGGAAAATGATAAATTAGCACATTTATGGAATGATGCTAATAGAGATATTAAAATCTCTGTACAATTCAAAGAAATAATAAAGAAGAAAGTTATCTGGACTGCCAGGACACAAGATATGGAAAAAGTTAAAAAACAAAAATGTGCTTCTTGGGTTACAGAAAATAAAACAACTCATAGCCTTGAAGAATATTTAACCCTCTCAATTTCAAAAGATCAATGTAAAGCCATTACTTGGGCAAGAATGGGCTTAATTACATTTAAATGTATATATTTTAATAGAATAGGTAAAACAACTATAGATGATGATGAAAACTGTAAATATAGGAAAGGGTTTAAGGAGGATTTGCATCATATTATAACTAATTGTCCCTTGTACGATAAAATTAGAAAAGTTCAGCTTGCATCGACTCTTGCTATTTATGCAAATAATTTGAATGATGTGGTATTTATTCTACTAAATCCAAAGACTTATGAAGAAGCAGTTAAGATTGCAAACTTCTTCATGATGGTGATTAAGCAAAAGAAAAAGAGGAAAAAGAAGAAGCTTGCAATATAAAAATAATACTTACTGCTCTTTAATAATATTGTTGTTATTCAGTACTATTTCCTTTTTTTTTGTAAACAGTTTTTGAATGCATTTGTTTATATTTTCTTACTCTTTGTCATTGTTTTAAAACAATTTTTAATATGTATGTATTGTTGTAATGTCCAATAATTTTGTTTTAAGTTTTGGATGAACAATAAATTATGACTGACACAGAAACATAGAAAATTAGAATTTGATGGCAGAAGTGACTGCTTAGCCCATTTAGTTTCCCCCATGGTCCCCATTTATTCTGTCTCCATAGACAATATCTAGTCTATGTCAACCCTCCTATCTCCCTACATCTTATCTAATGTATCAAAGAGGGTTGTTGTGTATGGATTTACATCAATTTCAAAATGCTGTTGTACCACAGTTTATAGGTCATGGAACGTGATCGTACCCTTCTTTTTTTTCCAATTGTTTAACCAGGTGAGACACATTAAGTTGAAAGCATGTTTACAGGTGCAACCTGGGAGCACAGGGAAGTTAAGTGACTTGCTCAGGATCACACAGTATGCAAGTGGAGGGCTGTAGGATTCAAACCCAGGTCTCCAGATTTGCAGCTCAGAGCCTTAAACCACTGCGCTATACTTCCTCCCTCTTTGGTATTACAGAATTCAGAAATCCTCCTGAGATTGCACAAGTTTTGTTTTCAAATTGAAGCAACCACTGTGCACATCAAACAGTTGAAAATTAATGTGAACTGCTGTGATGATGGTGGCAGTTTTTCCACATTTCAGAAAACTGTCCAGAGTTTATTAAACTCCAGAAACAAACCCTGATCACTCTTAAAAATGGTAAACTCTAAAATATGGTATCACATTCTATCAGAGGGATGGAGGGATAAGGTGAGTGATGTAGTGGGTAATGAGAAGACACTAGCTGCCAATGTTCTCCAAATGTAAAAAAGTTAAAAAAAAACAACTATATACTATAAAATGCTAGATGGGCGACCATATATCTACATCACAGCCACTCTGTAGCAGCACAGGCTGGTTGTGCATGGTTGCCCATCTAGTATTCTCTACATATTAAGATCCCTCAGAGCACCTATCTGTAGAAACCCATCCTGAACCCCAAAAGTATGTTATTTAAAAATCGTTATTTTCTTCTGCAGTTTTGTAGAGCTCAACTTGTCTGTTGTTGTGCTCCATCATATAAAACCACTGCCACACTATGTCTAGCATAGCAGTGGTTGTATACAGCAGGGCACAAACAAAGACAGGCTGAGCTGTTATGAAACAGTGGAAGAAAGAAAACGTTGTTTAGAAGATACATTTGGTGAGTCAGGGTGGGTTTCACCAGATGGGTGGGGAGCTTTGTCAGAAATAAATAAAGTAGGTTTTGTCACAAACTCGCTCAGCCGGTCAGCCCTCTACTCCCAAAGTGCCAACCTCTGAGTGTAGGATTTGTGTACAGTGAACAGAACAAGGTAGCCCTCTTGTCTGTTCTGTGGGTTCAAGTCACCTTAGTCTCAAGCTCTGGAAGGATTCAAACTGATAACCTATTGTTAGCGTACCCAATTATCAGGCTCAGATAATTCTGTCTTCGGGCGGGGGCCAGATATCTTTGCCTACGGGCACCCAACCAGGTCTTTCAAATGAACCCTTAGAACTCTATGAAAGACTTTAGAGAACTCTATCCATTTCCCTATTTGGTATACAATAAGCCCATACACAGTGTACTTAGAACTTTTAAAAGCTCCACTTAAAATAAAAAGACATGTCAAGGCACTCCAGCAGTTTCGTTTGTAAAAATAATATCTTTAAATTAAAAATATCAAAACAGAACAATAATTACAGAACAAATATATATCCCAACACATACAGTCTTAAAGCAAACAGGTAAAAAAGTACAGTTCCTACAGTTTATAACTTCAGACTAATCTAATTTAATGCTTACTTTCTTCAGTGCTTTTAGGGTCTCTCTTCTCTCAGTCAGAAATATTTTCTTGTCTCTCTCTGTCATGTTCTCTCAGCAGTTAAACACACTTCTGATCCGGCCTTCTCATGAGGTCACTAACTCTGCCTTGGTGTATCAAAATCTATATTTTACAATACAGGGTCTCCAAATAAAATATCTAAAAAAACATGTGAGGACCTCACTGACTTTCCTCTCCACAGGTTAACTGGTCAGAACTGGTTTTTGCTCTGCTACACATACATCTCAAAAGTTTCTTTGATCTAAGTCACTGTATTCAAAACAAAAGTGTATTTGCCTCTTTAATCCTGTCTGGACCTTGGAATCTACACCTCAGGTCTCTCTGATGTAATTCAAAGGTTCCCCAGGAAATGTATATTGGACCTTCCAAATCCGTCTGGGTCCTCCCTGGCTCAGACATCAAACCTCTTCAATGTCCATTCTGGTAACTATGCAAGTCAAAGAATCTCCCTGAGGGCATTATGAATGGCTAATCTTATTTCCTGGGATGAACACAAATTGACAAGGTAATTGCACCCTGGATCTCTGCAGTTTAAAATACCTCCTGTCCTTTGCGCTTATCCCTGGGGAGTCTTGATGTGTCAGTTCCAGTAAGACAACCTTTTTCTTGAACTGACCTTCTCATCACATATTTTATATGTAATTAAAAAAAAAATTAATACAGCACTCAAGCACTCATAGCTGGCTGTCTACATCACAGATTTCACTTTATGGGTTAGGGTACATTTCAGCATAAATAGTATGTGGGAGGCCTGTGGTTAGCTATATACACAGTATGATATACACTAAAATATATCCAAACTATAACTTGCACCTGAATAATTCTACCCCAAATTCTAGGGACTGGCAAACCATTCAAACCTTGCTCTCGTGGTTTATAATGTGCCGTTAATGCCTAAATTCAATGTTACTCTTGTTATTCACAGTTGGCTATAATTAATTCTATATGTGTTCCACCTGATTTGCATGTGGAGGGGGCTGGTTTCTAAGCATCTCTCCAACCCCAAGATCAATCAAGTGCATTCTGGGAAAGCATATGATAATTTAGGATTTTATCTTTAAATGTTCCAGATCTGGGCCTTTCATCTGACTTCCTGGCAGGAGTTCCTTGATCTTGTCCCCTCACTGACTGAAACATGAAACAGTGAGCTGATCCCTCTTCCCATACCAACAGACTATGTAACACTTTCAGAATCTTTTATGATTTCCTTGATTTTACTTACACATAAATTTGCCAAGCCAGCTGGCATCTGGGTAACTCCTATTGTTAACAGTTGCCATAAAGCTTAGGAATATTACAGTAGGTGCTAGATAGTATTCACTGCTTTTGTTGGCAAGATGAACTTTGTTGTGAAATTCTTTGAACTTCACAGACTTTTTCATTTTCACCATGAACATTTCAGAGCAAACATCACTAGTTCTACACTAATCTAGAATGTTTTTACTGCTTCCGTTCCAAATTGCTACCCTTCCCCCTGCACTCTCCTGCTTGTAAATAGCCCAAAAATAAAGGTTCACAATTGTACTTAATGGTGCACTAAAATGGAGTCGGGGAATCTAACAGCCTTATAATTATAGGCTGTATTCTTATTTTTATTACAGTCTCTCTACTATTTAAATCCCCTTGCAGCTATGAAAGTGATGCAAGTCACATTTTAGTAGGGCTACCTACTGTATGTTCACACAACAGTTCAGTGTTACTTAGCACGGTAAAAGCCTATGGACTTATGGGAACAGGTTAACATTGATTGGCCCAATATACCTTTCCCTTATATATATATGCATAGACCCTCCTTTGGAATGTTCAGACAGTGCACTGATTTTCTAAGACTGCCGCTGAGTCCGAGGACAGAGGGTGGTTGAATTGGGAACCAGAAAAGACCATACAAAACAAACTGTTTTCTGTATTTCCTTCTTTTGCTTTAACAGGGGAACTGATTAGGAGAGGGCAGTTCAAATACCCAAACATCAGGAGAAGCTAGTAGGAACCAAAATGTACCCTAAAAAACAAACTGTTTTTTGTTATTGCATTTCATTTGCTTTAAATCAGAGAGGACAGTTCGGACACTCAAATATCAGGAGACGCATTGGAGAATGCCAGTCTACAGAGGGCAGTGTTTTCTTTTTTTTTGTTTGTTTTTATTATTAATTTTGTTACAGGATACCAGTGAAAGGGTAGAAAAATTAAGACTCACCACAGAGTAGTAGACAGCATCAGCTTCTGACTGCAAGTTCCTTGTTTGTGTTTCATTGCAGATGAAAGTAGCAGCAGATGGAAGTGCCCTCCCACCCGCTAACCTACCTGTGCTCTGTACAACTATATAGTCACTGAAATCTGACTGACATCTGGAACTTCCTGATCGGGTACAGGAAGGGCAGGACTACAAGATCATAAATATAGGTGCCTAGATTGTGAACAAACACATAGCACAGCAGGAGGAAAGAAGATAACCCCCCCAAAAAAAAACAAAGCAAAGCAGGGACACATGGCAAAGAAGGGGAAGATGCTGGGAGTGGTGTAATGCAGTGGCTGTGGGGCAGAAGTCTTCAGTAGAACCTTCTGGATACTGCAGTGCTGCCCCATCTGCAGGAACCTCTCTGGGCTGAGGGCAGAGGTTACTAGTCTCTGAGCCAAGTTGACTAAGATTCAGGAAACCTCCTCCTCCCCCAGTGACCGCTGTCTGTTACCGCTTCCTCAAAGTTTGCTTAACAGGAGGAATGGATGAACTATAGTGGACTCAGGGAGGGTGAGAGCAGTGGGACAGAGGCACTTCCTCCAACTGACGGAACTACAGATCTCCTATGCCATCTTGGTAGAGCAGGAAGGTCCCACAGCTCCACCCAAAGTAGTCACCAGGGAGAATGAGTGGTCCTCCATGATGGAGCCCCAAGGGTGGGCGGTAGGGGATCACAGAGGAGGAGGAAGCAAATCCTATTTATAGAAACATAGAATTTGATGGCAGATAAGGATGGCTTGGCCCACCCAGTCTGCCCATTTCCCTACCTAATGGATAAGCTGCAGATCCTAGTTAACCAGCAGCCTACTTCTTTCTACCCCCAACCCCTAGAATTGCCTTATGACTGTCCCATGCATGCTTGAATTCAACCACTGTTTTTGACTCCACAACCTCCTCTGGAAGGCCATGCCATGCATCCATAACCCTCTCTGTGAAAAAATACTTCCTTACATTACCTCTGAGCCACCCCCTATCTTCAAATTGTGCCCCCTTGTTCTTGCACACCTCTTTTTTTGCAAGATGTTACCCTCTTGGACTTTGGGGATTCAATCATTATGGGATGGGGCGGGCAACCACAGAGCAGGTGGAGTGGCAATGGGACTAGCCCAGGTGCCCTGGGGAGGATTAAAGGGGCTTCAAATGTTTTTATTATTTCTTACATAATTGCATGAAAATACCTAGAAATTTCATTGGCTGACAGACATCAGCTGACCATGCATTAAATCTCTTGAAATGCATGGTCAGCTGCTCATCTTCCTCGATCAAAAAACCTCCTTACTGAACAAGATCATTGAGCCTCAAAAATCCAGTAGCTACCATATGAAAAATCCTTCAAACTAAATTCTCATATGGTAGATACAACCTTTTAGCCCACATACAACAATGAAAGCATCAAAGCATCCAACAATGTTAAAAAACCTGTCACTACAGGTTAAATAAAAAATTTCTATTCTCCAACTGTAATCAGAGCTCTGTGGCCTGTGCTGAAAAAAAACACTGTTTTCATTAGTTTTCAGTCAGTTCTCTGGTAACTGTGTAACAGCACATGACAATGCAAACTCATTTTCCCCAAACAGTTTTTCCCACCGTCATTTCTCCACAGATACCCTCCTGCTGAAGTCTTCCACTCACCAGCAGCGAAGCTGGATTTCCTCTGGTGCCGAGTGTCCATTTATCAAAGCAAACAAACAAACAAAACAAAAGGAAAGTGCAGATAATCCATTGATGAGCTGCAGTTAGTCCATGAGAGAGTGTGGGGCATTTCAAAGTGAAGCTCCACGTTGTGGCATCCTGAACAGCAACGCAGGACATGGCTCTGGTCCTGCAACACAACTGGGCTGGGGAGAGCAAGTTGAGCACAAAAAACCTGTGCCAGAGAGAGAGGGAGAACTGGAACAGGTGGGTGTAATGGGAGACGGAGACAGAGTACTTTGTTCTGCTGAGGAACTCCTGCTGTGGCTACAACTGCGTGGCAAATTGAAATATTGGAACAGGACACTAGTACTATACGTGGCTCCATTCCTGCATGAGGACTGGACTGGGGAGAGCAACACACACACACACACACACACACACACACAAAATGTCACAGAGGGAGAATGAGAAAAGCCTCCGACGACTGGGCAAGGGTGCAGAAGAGAGAGAGAGAGTACATTCATGAGCTGTGGAAGAGCGAGTCCTTATGCCACTCTAACAGCTCATCAACTTTAAACATATACCATGCTTTTTAAGGCTGGGTAAGTGAGTGAAAGCCTCCTATTTACAACCCCAATCCATTTTAAAGCATTCCTTTGGTGGACCAGCACAGATCAAAGCTGCAACAGAAGGCCTTGCCCAGCATGCTATTCCCACAGTCACTCACTACTTAATCTGTGAACAGTGCCACCTGCTGACTAAACATGATAACAGTGAACAGTGGCACTATTTAATGGAAAGAAGCATTTTCTAACATTTAAAATCAATGCAGTTACAGGTCTTACAAAAAGCAAACAGTACACAACTTTTTTTAATATTTTTCTTATAGTACAAATGAACATACTGGCCATTTTGTAAGTGTAAGAAGCCACTCCAGGTTGTGCATTAAAGGATTGTAATGCATTTCCCAGGGGTGTAAGGACACTTGGCTTTCATCTTCATGCCTCAGCACATCCCTGGGGCATGCATTAAAATCATTTAATGCACACCCTGTCATGGATTATTACTTACTAAACCTATTGTTGACCAAATAATGAATACCTTAATAATTAAGTTCCCAAATACAAATACAGGGCCCAATATTCTGATTCAAACAACATCAATGTTTTCCCAGGAGGTTGGGAATCTAGCTCTCCATCTCATCCTATGAAAGATTCTTCCTCATACAATACATTTGTTAGAACAAATGTGACCAGCCAGATAAGGAGGGTGATGTTTATGAGCACCCATCTCCACAGATGAAATCTTTGAAACTCTAGAATCAACTCCCTCTTGAATGGTGTCCCTTCCAAATTTAGAAGATTATCTGCAAACATTTTAAATAGCCTGCTTCAGTGACCAAAAAAGAATCTGGAAAAAAGATATTCTGTACCAAGATCAGGTGCTACATTTCTATTTATACATCACTCTTCTGAAGGGTTTACTGATACATCTGCTTTTGCAAAAAACAGATCCTATTTGTCATACATTCCACCTGACAAAGACTTGAAAAAAATTATATTTGCATGCAAAAAGAGACCGGGAACCTTGGCATTAAGGCTTTATTCTGTATTTTGCTAATTGTTCAAACTACCAATTTTCCCTTTGGCCTTTCATACTGGCTTAATAATATGCCACAAGAAGATAAATTATATATTGCTAAAGTTGTGCAGGCTGGCCTAAAGGCTTCTGGGCAGCAGTTTCAAGTGTCCATTGATCTAAAGCCATGTTTACATGGCTGACTTCGCTCCTTCTGTGGAGCACTGAAGGGCTGTCCTGATGCAGAAGATGTTCAGCTTTTGCATCTACACAGCCCTTCTCAGCGCTGATGCATGATGTTCTGGAGAGGAGCTGGGAGTCAGCAGGTGGATGGCTAAAAACAGGCAAAAGATGCCCGCATGGTCTGGCTCATGGAAGCAAGCAGTGCAGCCTGTCCACATGGCCTCTTAAACTGCTCACTCTGGAACACATTCCCAGATCTTCTGGGACTGTGGGAGTGGAGAAATGACTGACTTATCGTGATCCAGTAAGTGTCCATATGGTGGCATTTGAACCATAGCAACCCGAGTGCTCGGGTTGCTGCGGTGCAAATGCTGCCGTGTAAACAGTGCTATAGTGACTCTGCTACCAGCTCTGTAAGTAATGCAGTGCTCAGTAGTAGATCTGCTTGGCTCGGGACAACTAATCTGTCTACTGACTCTCTTGCAAAAAGCTGTTAATTTCCCCTCTAATGGAGACTCTCTGTTCAGGGATAGCAATAAAATTTATATGGATCAGGTTAATAAGCAAAAAACTATGCACCGTACATGCCTCTTCCCAAATAGGAAAGCAGAGCTCATAGTTATTCAATGCATTACACTAGGGAAAGTTATGGGAGGAATCCCCAAAGCCAAACATATTTCCAACCTATTATTCAGTTACAAGGGGTGTTACTATATAAAAAGGTAGGAGAGCACATAAACCATATGTTTCTTCTACTACTCCTGCTAAAACAAATCCCTGATTGTTGTGTCCACAGCCCCACGCTGTTACTCATCGAGCTCAGCCAGTAGTGGGTCACCTATCTTTTCAGTTTAATGGAATGGGAAAAATCACCACGGACCAGTGGGTCCAGGAGATAAGAGTGGGACTGATCCTTTTTGTCTGAAACGTACAGAGTCATGTTCATACAAAACAAATTACATTATCTTCAGAAATCCTGGCCTTGCTTAAAATGTAAGTACAAATACTGTCAGCGCTAAAAGCAATAGAGTCTGTATTAAAGAACCAACTGGCAAAAGGTTACTCCTTCTGGTACTTTCTCACCATAAATAAACTTATTTTCAAATTGGGAGAAAAGGAAATTGATCCTTCAATGACAGGCATAGTGCCAGAGGAGGATCCAAAGGCTGTCATCTTTAGCTCTGTTTGGAAAATTTAAATTGTGCTTTTCACAGTGCTCGGTTTCATATTTACGTTAGCAGTAGCAGTTGTTTGTTAAAACAGGGACAAGAATAACATTTTTTTTACAGGTGTCTTGAGGAAAACTTGTACTTCATGACCGCGCACAGGGCTGACCCCTGTTCCTAACCAGGATATGCTTCCAGGACACGGCTGAATTCTGACTGTCCCAGATAAAGTGTATTTTGGGCAAAATTACAGTTTCAAGTACAGAAACTTAATTTTTACACACATAGGGACATTTTGCAGTACAGGTGTGCTAGGTGTGTGCCAGGCGGCACACTTTTCACATTGGTTACAAAATGAAGGGGGCAAAGCTGACAGTGCCCCTTTAATCTGATACTATCCATGCAGCATTACATGAATGCAGGGATACAGTGTTTCACATAATTTGTGATTTTATTTTATTTAGTGTAAAAACATAGCTGCTATGGGGCCTAAAAGTCACAGACTGGACAGAGTACATAAACAGTTGATAAATCCAGGAGGCGATAACGGTGGAAGTAGTTAATGTATGCCTGAGAGCAGTGATGTGCAAAGTCTGCCTGCTACGCTTTGTGTAGTCATCACTATAGAGAAAAAATACAACAAATGTGTTGCAGGTGATACCTTTTATTGGACTAACAAAATTATTTGTAAGACTAGCTTTCGAGAGGTGAAACTCTCTTCCTCAGGTCAAAAGTGAAAAACAGCTGAGCAGTGTGACAGATATAAAGGTTGGATGTGGATTCGAAGCCTAGACTAGCAGGTTACAGATCAAAGCATTGCAGTCAATTTGCACCTCTTACAAACAGGAAGACTCATTTTCACTGGAGTGTGTCTGTTGGAGAGATCAACTTGTAAGATCAAAAGGCTGCCTAATTTTACTCTGACTCTGGACCATTAACTAACATTTCTAAAAAGTCAAGGCATAAACAAAATACATCACTCTAAGGTGAAAAACTCAGCATTGTTTTCCCTTTATGATATGTTTACTTTGTAAAAAAAAACAACATACAACAAAAATAAAATGTCTGTCAAGTTTGTGAAAAGGAACCCTCCAGGAAGTGCTTCACTTCATGGGCCAAGTTATGACAAGGGTATATTTAAAAATGTAAAAGGAAAACAAACCCCCTTCCCTAACCTACATAACACCCCATCTCTCCCTCCCCAAGAATCAAGAAACTAACTCCCCTTTCCCAGCCTACATAGCATCCCATCTCCCAAACTTATCCCCCAAGAATGATGTATGCAACCCCTTTCTACGAACCCACAATGCATCCCATCATCCAACCTCTTGACCCCAATGGTTTTTCTAATAATTTGAACAGCAACTGGCAAAACCTTTCTCAAACCACCCTGAGTTGCTGCTGTCTGTCCTACTACATCAGCGTGTACTCACTCTGATTTATGCAGCTGGCTGAGGTGTTATGAGGAGGGTTTATACCAATCGCTGTGCAAATTATTTAGAAACTTTTTTTAAACTTGTACCTGTGGAGGCCAGTGGGGAGGAGTGGGGGGATGGGGTACATGCAGGTCCGGGAAAGGCAGGTTATCTATTGGATTCTTGGATGAGGATGGGAGTGGGAGATTGGGTGCTACCTTTGATTGGGAATGGAGCTGTTTACTGGATTCCTAAGGAGGAGGGGAAAGGGAGAGGGGATGCTAATTAGGATCAGAAATGGAATTATTTACTGGATTCTTGGGAGGAAGAGGGTAGGAGATGGGGTGCTATCTTGGATCGGGAATGAAATTATTTACTGGATTCTTATAAGGATGAGGGTGGGAGATGGTGTGCTACCTATGATTGGGAATGGAATTATTTAATTTTTTTGGGAGGAGGAGGAGGAGGATGGGAGATGGGATGATACCTAGGACTGGAAATGGAATTATTTACTGGATTTTTGGGAGGAGGAGGAGGAGGGTGGGAGATGAGGTGCTGCCTAGGATCAGGAATGGAATTATTTGCTGGATTCTTGGGAGGAGGAGAGTGAGAGATTGGATGCTATATTGGTTGCTGGGAAGAGTGGTTATTTATGGGATTTTTAAGGAAGGAGAATGGGAGATTAAGTGCTATGTATGTTGGGGAAGGGTTTTTCTTTTTTTCTCTTTTTTAATGTTTCCTTTTATTTTACAACATTAACACCCAGAAAGACCTATGGCACATTCATAAGGTAGAAAAAATGGGCAGACTGGATGGGCCTTGCAGTCCTTATCTGCCATCAACTTCTTTGTTTCTATGTTTCTATTTGCCCACAGGATCTACTGCAGGTGTGGCAGTGAAGCCCGCAGGCGAATCAAGCAGCAGAATTGTCAGTGAAGGCATTTTGTGGTGCTTTACAAAGGTTTTCTTGTAAAGTCTAGCTCATAGCCAGATCTCTGGGGAGCTCTGCAAAGTGGCAAAGTCACCCTTTTTCCACAAGTTTGATGGCAAAGTTTTACTTTGTAACACCCCTATCGGAAAATGTATCTGGAATTGATGGAATAAAAGATTAGTCTATGCTCCACAGAAAAGTATTTATTACCTTATTTGTATATCAGAACAGACTACTGGGATAATTGGCTCATTAAATACTGCAAAGATTGATGACCTGTTTACTTATGAGCCACATAAGACTGGCAATGACTATAACCAGCAGAAGTGACTTGAGACTTGGTGTAGAAGGGACACTGGAGCCTGGATTGTCAATGAGTCAAACATCATTTTTATTTCAAATGACACAGATAGAGTTAGTGAATTAATGTGGTGCCCATTTTCCAAAATAATAAAAAATAACACATGGCCAAGAACTGTTATTTCTGAGTCTTAGCAAAAATAATGAACAAATAAAAAGCTCTTGTTCAGCCAAAACTCCTGATTTTTTAAACCACTTTTTCTGAAAAGGGAATGTTGCATAATAACTTGTCATACTTAAATAAATGTCCTTGTGGGGATGCTTGAGGCAATGTTTTAGCATAGCATATACAATTCTGCCCAATACATGTCCACTCAAGGAAATAAGCATTTGTCAATGCCGAATGTTTGCTTTCTGGCATTGGCATTGGTAGTGTAGGAGTTACAGAGCTGCATAACAGGAATGGCAGTGAAGTACTGAACTGAAGCCAAACCCACCACCACCCTGCAGAGACTGACAGGCATTGGGGTGTGCCTTTGGGTTGTCAGGCATAATGGCAATGCCATTTCACCACACCCTACCCTGCAGACACCGACAAGTGTCATAGTGTGCCTTGGGGTCTTTGGCCCTTATGCGCACCCCATTCCATCAGGAAATATGGTGAGATGGATGCAGTATAGGAGAATGGGGTGAACTTTGGGGTCAAAGAGTCCAAGGCACACCTCAATGCCCTCTCACTGGCTGCAGGGTGTGGAATGGTATGAGCATTATAGGTGAAAATCCCAAGTCACACCCCTGATGCCCTGTCATTCTCACAGGGTGGGGCGTTATATCGGAAAACCCTAATGCCCTCAGGCATTCGTTGGTATTTTCACTCCAAATTTTCAACATGGTTTTTTTGTGACCCCCACCTCATGAACAGTGGCAATATCAGTTTGTTAGCTGAAAGCTGCTTTTGCACAGCGACTATGGCATTTAGAACCACAGGTGCAAGAACACATTCCGAACAGGATGTGAAAAATGACAGCTGTACTGTTCATGGGGAGGTGTAAAAAATGGCAATGTTGCAAATCTGCAGTGAAAATATTAAAAAAACTGGTGAAGTCACGAGCGTGCGTAGAAACTGTGCAATGCACACCCGTAATGTAATTAGTTTGGGGATTTTTTACAGCAGATTGTGAACACAGGCATTTTGGGACCTCCGATCATGAACAGTGTCACTGTGATTTTATTTATCTGTCCCGAACAATGATTCCCCACAGCGACCACGCATTTCTGCGCTGAAAGTGTGAAAACACATTTCAGCCATGTTGTGAAAAATGACAGCTGTGCTGTTCATTAGGAAGTGTGGAAAAATGCCAGTGGTGAAAATCTGGACTGAAAATATTACAAATTCATGAACTTACGAGGGTGCATGGAAACTGCGCAATGCTTACTCGTAACACAGTCATTTTATGGACTTTTGTCACAAAATTTCCAACATAGCCATTTTAAGACCTCTGCTCATGAACAGTGTCACTGTGATTTTCTTAATCTGTCCCAAACATTGGTTTCGCACACCGACTGTGCCATCGTGCTCTACATGTGCGGAAACACATTTTGGGTGAGATGTGAAAAATGACAGCTATACTGCTCATAAGGAGATGTGGTAAAATGGCAGTGTTGAAGATCTAGAGTGCAAATAGTACAAATTTAAACTATTTAGCATGCGTGAACTGCGCAATGCACGTCAAAATAAAGTCATTTTAGGAATTTTTTCACCAAATTTGCAACATAGGCTTTTTGAGAGCCACCTTATGAACACTGGTACTGTTGTTTCGTTAATCAGTCCTGAAACGTGATTCCATGCAGTGACTGTGAAATCACCCTTTGGGCCCAATTAACTCCATGAAAGTTCCAGAATTCATGAGGATGGGTCCCAAAAACTCCATGTTGAAAATTTGGTGCCAAAATTCAAAAAAAATGCCTGAGATATGCATTAAAGTTGAAAAAACCCTATTTATTGCATTATACAGCTTACCGGCATTTCCTCAGTTCGCGGTCGGCTTTGAAGAGTGCAGACGTGTTCCTGGTGCACCTAAGATAATCTCGCCGGCCTCTGGAGGTAAGTATGGGGTGAGGGGGGTGTGGGGAGGTAGTATGCGCAGAAGGTGGGCATGGGTGGGCAGGGAGATCGCCGAGGAACTTTTTGTTTGCAGGTTTTGTTTTAGGAAGAGCGATGTGGGGCGTTTGCCACGCTGGGGTGAGCTCGGCGTGGCAGATGAAACTGTTTGGGGGCCTGGAGTCGACAGGGATTGGGCACCCCGTCGGCCATAACAATTTTGCCATGCTGGGTGGGCTCCCAGCGTGGCACCTGAAAGCTTTTTGGGTGTGTGGCGCCGACGGATTGGGCACCCCATCGCCATACAGTGTGTGCGTGGGGGGGAGCGCATGAGCATGCAATATGCGTGTGTGCGTGCATGTGGAGTGGGGAGCACTGCTCACTGAAGTGGAGCTCTCCCTTTCAACTGTACGGCACTGCATTTTCAACTGCTGTCATAGACAGCTGCAGTATTCATTGGAGAACTGCGGCATTGCCTGCAAACACACTGACTGAATTGGAAGACAGGTGCCACACCTCCAAAAACTCGGATGATGGCACTATGTTTCTTGCACATGCGTGCAAGCAAACATAAAAATGGCTTGAACCACTACTAGTGGACAGACAATATGAATCAGAGAACAGCATGCTCTCAAGTTTTTTTACCCCTGGGAGCCTCTAGTCCTCCTTTGAGATTGTGTTGTTTTCTTATTGGATAAAAAAGCTTACAGTTTTAATTTATCCATTTATACATTGGTAACTGGTAAAGGCACACTGAGCAAAAGCAAATTCCAGGTGCAGCTGAGGGGGTGGAGGCAAGGAGCAGTACAAAGAGGGGGAAGAGGTACAAATCAGTGCAGAACTGCCCCTCCTTGGCAAGACAACATGACATAGAAGGACGTGCACTACAGTTACACAGTGACAGTAATGAATAAAAAATGCAGCTGTGATGAGGAAATCTGCTGCCTAGACAGATCTGGGAAGGGAGAATACATGAGATACTGACAACTAATAGGCCAAGGTAGACCAAATGCAGGAGCGGACTGGTTAGCAGTGAATACGGAGGAGTTCTTTAAGAAAGGGGGCAGGAGAAAAGTGGCTGATATCAGGGCAAATGGAGTTTAAAAGGGAAGGCAGTCAAACAGAAAAGGCAGATAAGCCAGAGGAGGCATTGCAATGAGGACACTAAAGGAGAGCAAGTTCAAAAAGTGGAGTGAATAGGAAGAGGATATACAGGGTGAGAGTGGATTAGTGAGATAGGAAGGGGATGAAGCAAACCAGTATTTGAGAGGAAGGTGGCACAGTGATAGAGGCACCCAGAAGCAAGAAAGGAGGTAGAACAATTTTGGTAGAAGGTGCAGTGATAAGGATGTAGGGGGAGTCAATGGCAAAATGACAAAGGGAATGGAAAAGTGGATCCAGTTTGGCCAGGGAGGAGAAGGGCGCCAGTATAAACCACATAAGCATAGTCAAAATTCAGTAGGTTCATCCTAGAGAGGATCTCATGACAGAACAGGGGGTACAAGGACTTGCTTAATAAAGACAACTGCGCCCCTGAGTGTCAAGTTTGCCCTGGAATCTCATTTTTGTACCACATATCCGTGTAGCATAAAGCTTACTTGTAAATTGAAATTTTGGTGCAAGATGTTGTTTGTTTGCTGGCCTGGTAGCACAGTAAGAATGATACAACTTGCAATGCCAGCAGCCTGGATTCACAGGCATAGATTTCTGTTGGGCTGCTAGCCAGGGAAAGAAGGACCGAGTGCCTCCATGACTGCCCTCTTTCAATGGGGGTGAGGGAACAAACCTCCCACTGTGGGATTGCCACCTGGTGGAGACCGGATGGCAGTGCAGATGGGAACATATAGAGATGGGGCTGCAGTGGGATGGATGTAAAAGCATATGTATGCCACAGCAGGCATGCACTCTAGTACCACTGTACACACTCTCCCTGGGGTGAAAACTGAAAAAAGGCCAGGCCACTACATGCCGGCACCCTCTGCAGACTCTTTCATGACCAACACAACTATTCGCCTCCTACACTGTGGTCTTGCGTAAGCGCTGAGTAAGTGGTAAGTCTTGAAACAGGGCTGGGAGGAGGAGCTTCAATAAAAAAAAAAAAGATTGTGACTGTTTATAATGTTTTAAGTTTTACGATTTCTTTTACTGTTAATTGTAGTTAATCCTGTTTTCAGTCTTCTTTGATTTTATGATTTATGCATAATAAACCTAACTAAACTGAAATTTGAAAATGATAATTACCAACAGATAGGGGGTTGATCCTTGGGGAGGAAGGGACACTGGAGCCAGAATAATAAGTCAGACTTCATTTTTAAAGTGCCTTTCATGGTCATAAAGTGTTGCGAACAACAAAACATTAAAACCATTTTCAAAGGATAGTAAGAGAACAAATCAGCTATGGCCAGATTCATTGTCGTCTCCCACGTGTAAAGCTCAGGGTCATGTGTGTAGGTCTGTGGGAGAAATAGATAGTGATGTGAGGTATCCCCAGGAGGCTGGGGGAGGTTACTGATACTGAAAGTAATCTTTGCATGTCAAATCTCTTTGAGTCTGACTCAACATCTTTTCACACATTGAGCCTAGCAAAGTTTAAATTGATCAGTTTGGGTTCAGTGGTTCAATGGAAAATGTGGAGTCCTTTTACTTACAGCTGCCTATAGCAGCAATATGTGAAAGGGGCACCATTAATATGCCACAGACAGAGCTCTCTCCACAATTCCCTCGACTATACCCCCTACCCTCTAATTCCTGTCCCTTTGAAGTAGCAGGTGGGCCTAGAGGCCCCTGGATCTGGCCATCCACTGTCTCACTGTCTGCCCTAACAGAAGGAATCTATGCTGAGTGCCCTGGTCCATTGCTGCACTGACACTAGTCATTACCTGCTTTAACCACTGGTGAGCCCAGGACCAATCAGAATTGCAAGGACAGACAAAGAGATAGAAAAAATAATATTCTGTCTAGGTTAAACCAAATGATAGCACTAATTAAAGATAAGATGTATGTCACTATAGAAGGAATAGAAATGACGCCCTATGGGCCTTCAGAGCAGTGACCAACAAGCTCCCCTCATATGTTTCAGATTGTATTCCCCGGAGTGTGTTAGGCACCTATGCTCTAAGGAGCTATTCCCTAATTGCCCTCCAAGTTCCAAGGGTCAAAACTCATTTCGGCAAAGCTGCTCTAAGCTTCTCTTTACCCACATTGTGGAACGGTTTATAAAGAAACTTGAAGCTGAGCTGCCCTGTTAGCCTGAATATCTTCAAGGTGCTTTACGATCGCTACATGAAGGCACCTTGCAAATGTTTTCCTCACTGCTAGCCCACTAATTCCACAACTCCCCCTTTCCATCATGACACTCACCATGTTTCTACCCCTGGCTCTCACTCTTTCCCTATTAACTCTTCCTGCTGCACCCACCCTTCCCTGTCCACTCCAGCCTGGCTAAAGTCCCACCCCATCCATAGTAGTGTCCCAATTATCTACCCCTCCTCCATCATTACCATAATAAACAAGTACATGACAACCATCGTCACTTTCTGTGGTTTTAGCTCAATTTTTCCCCCAGTCATCGGTAATATATCCCCTCCTCTTCTTTGCCTTTCTAACCTGCCACCCCATACACGGCCTCTTTCCCCTATATATGAAGTTGCCGGCTGCCTCACTCAAAAGATCTCTGCTTATAACCCCTGTATGCCTATGGTTGATTGTACATCTGCTGACTTCTTCAATTGTAAAATAATACTGTTTTTTTTTATTTCAACCTTGTACTGTACTGTATACACTGTACATACATTTTCTTCCTTGTATATTATTGCTTTTTGTATACTTGCTTCTGTACTGTACTTTGATGTATTCATGACCAAGTCCATCTTGCAAATGAGCCTTGCTCAATGGTGCCCGCCTGGATAAATAAAGATTTTGATTGATTGATGTAATAAAGGTAGTAGTGTCTCTAGAACATGTGCTCATTAACGTTTGGTAAGTTAACATTTAATTTTTTAGTTAGATTTTCCCCGACACTTAACACTTTCTCAAACAGTTAGAAAAATCATTTACTGAGTAACACTGTGTGTGTTTGTTTTGATTAATTTCTGTGTTTGTATGCTATAAAACCTATTTAAATCATTGCACAATTTATAGACTTACTGTATGACTTTTTATTGTGAATTTACATATCTGTTTTTGTACATTGTACTATAATGGTGCCTGGGTTGTGCCTGAAAAGACATCTTTATGTCACCATTGTATTTACCCCATTACAAATTAAAATAAATAAATTTAAACTTATTCAACAGGAGGTGGTGCAATACCTCAGCAGTTTTTCCCATTTTTTATCAGAACTCCTTTTGTTCTGTCTTGTATCATGGGCTATTTTTTCCAATTTTAAGGGTTTCCATTAATTTTTTTTTTCCATTCTTCTATTGGGGGGTGGGGTTGCCTTTAATCCACTCTTTCAGAATTATGGTAACATAGAAACATCAATCAATCAATCAAATCTTTATTTATCCAGGCGAACATCATTGAACACAGCTTATTTGCAAGATGGACCTGGCAAGGTCAAGGTTCAATTTACATAGTTACATACAAGTATACAAATGCATACACTCTAAGCTATTATATACAGATTTCAATATACACACTGTCTAAGCATACATTCTAAGCATAGTGTACAATAATTCAATAGTTCAATTGTACAGTAATAAAGGATGAGAGGAGGGGGAGTGGGAAGTGGAGTGCCTAGTTGGTGGGGGTGGAGGACGGTGGTAGGTGTTTATGATGTGGTAGGATAAGTGTGGCCTAAGAGAGGGCCGGCGGCTGGCACTGGTGGGTTTGTATAACAGGGATATAGGGCTATGGTTTATGTCAGGGAATAAGGGGAGGAGGATGGAAGGCGGGGTGCAAGGAGTCTGAGGGGGTGGAGGCTCTTGATAGAGGTGGATGCATTCCGTGAATTGGCTGTCTGAAGAGGGGGAAGGATAAGATTAGGAATACTCTACTGTTTGTGGAAACAAGTACATTTTTCTTGGATAAGGCTCGAATACAGATGTTTAAAGGATGTAACTGTTATGTACAGTAGCTGTTCAATTTCAGGGTCTTCTGCATCATAATCCACAATGTAGATAAGACATAGCTGATAGCAGATCTCCCGTGTCGAGTATTGAATTTGGGCACTTTAAGCATGATGAAGTTAAGGCTTCTTAGGGCATATTTGCTTGCTGTGACTCATGTGAAGCAGTCTGAGATATAGTTTGGAAGCATCTTGGATATTGCTCTGTACGTCCATAGTGTGGCATTCCTGTTTCTTCTGAATTGGAGTGAAGTCCATCCAACTGCAGTGTAGAGCGAGCAGTGGTGAGTGCTGAGGGGAAGATCTGTAATGAACCTCAAGGCTCTATGGTAAAGTGTGTCCGATTTGTTCAGATAAGAGTTAAGGCAGTGAACATATAGGAAATCTGCATAGTCCAATACTGAAAGAAATGTGGCCTGGGCCAGCTTCTTTTTAGAATCCCTAGTTAGAAAGTGCTTTATTCTGTAAAAGAGTCCAAGCCTCTGACAATGTTTTTTTAGTAGTTCTTCCAGATGATCTAGGTAGTCGAGTCTACTATCTACCCAGACCCTCAGGTATTTGAATTTTTTAACATATTCAAAATTTTCACCAAGAACAGTGGTTAACTGGGGGAGATTGTTTGGAGAGGAGTGACCGGCTTGAGTTTGGGAGTTTGGGGGGAGAAAAACATTGCCTTTGTTTTTTTTTGCATTTAGGAGAAGTTTTTTTTCTAGTAGTTGATGTTGTAGTATGTTGAATTCCGCTTGTAGCTCTCCTCATGCTGTTACAGGAGAGGGGTGACTGACATATAATACGGTGTCATCCACAAACAGGTGTACAGTGTCTTTGGTGAGATTATTGTCAATGTTATTGATGTAGATGGCAAATAGGATTGGGCCCAGGATGGATCCTTGGGAACTCCTCTTTGCAGAGGTTTGAGTGGTGATAGGTCTCCTTCCGCCTTCACTTGCTGAGTCCTTCCCGTAAGGTAGCTATTAAACCATCTAAGGGAGGATGAGTCTAGTCCTATGGAGTTCGGGGAAGAGAGGAGTAGTTCGTGGTCAACTGTATCAAATGCCTTACTCAGGTCTAAGAATGTAGCATATACACAATTTTTTTTGTCCAGTTCAATTTGCCAGTCATTGGTTACTTTAGCCAGGGCTGAGATGGTGCTGTGTTTGGCTCTAAATCCAGATTGAGCTGGGTTTAAAAGATTAGCCTCTTCAAGATATCCTCTTAGTTGAATGCTCACTATTTTTTCTAGCAGCTTGGATAGCACCGGGAGGATAGAAATTGGTCTGTAGTTGTTGAGGTCCATGGGGTCCCCTGCTTTTAATAGGGGGATAACTTGAGCTGTTTTCTAGATTGAGGGAATAGAGCCTGATTGTAATGAGAGATTAAATAGGTGTGTTATTGGAACTGCTAGTGCATGTATGGCAATTTTTAGAAAACAGGGATCAAGGGAGTCTGCACCTGCACTTTTTTTGATGTCCAGCTGTGATATTAGGTCTTCCACTTGCTTCAGAGTGGCTGGTATGAAGGAGAAGGTAGATTCCGTTATCCGTACTTCAGAGCTCTTAACACCTAGCTGGGAGCGTAGTTGGTTAGCCGGAGAGATGTCGAATGCTAGGCCAGCAGTTGTAAAGTGATTGTTGAATGATTCCAGGATTTCCAATCTATCAGAGACTGTTCCCTTACTATTGTGTATTTTGGCTGGGAGTGTAGTACTAGGATCTTGTCCTGTTATGTCCTTTATGGTATTCCAGAACTTGGCAGGATTGTGCTAGGAGGAGTCAAGTTCGGACATATAATAAGCAGCCTTAGCATCTTGTACTTTCCTGGTACAGCTATTTCTGGCTTTTTTTAACAGCATCCAATCAGTCGGAGTCTTAGCTTTTCATGCCTTTTTCCATAGCTTATCTCTGTCAAGGAGGGCAGTTTTGAGGTCAGTTGTGAACCAGCGGCAGGTTTTGTTTTTGGTGCGTACCATAGAAATTGGGGCATGGAGATTAAGGGCACATGTAACTATGTCGTTTAGCACCTCATACGCTATTTCCACTGTATTTGCTAGGTAGAACTCTTGCCATCATGTCGAATGATTTAGTTTTTGCAGATACGCCTCAATTTTGAATTTTTTCTTTGATCTCCTCAATGTAAACTTAGTGGGGGATGATGGCTTGCAAGCTGATCTTATTTCTGCAATAAGGCAATGGGCACTGATATCACTGAATAGTACTCCAGCATGCGAGAAGAGGTGGGGGTTTATTCACTAGTATAACATCTACTAGTTTGCTGTTGCTCTGATTCTTTTTATTGATTCTGGTGGGTTCATTTATGAGCTGTGTAAGCCCACGTGTATCGCAGAATGAAATTAAGGGTGCAGCTGCCTTGGATAGCCAGTTTAGGTTTAAATCTCTTATGATTATAGTTTCTTCTGTTCCCTTTTTGATTAGATCACCCAGATGGGATAGTAGCTTAAAGTCAGCTGAGGGGGGGCTTATAGCAGCCAATTAGCTCTAGTGATGTGGTGTGGGAGAGGGCCACTTTGAGAGATAGGCATTCAAATTCTTTTGACATGGATGATGAGTCGAGGCAGGTTACAGATAAATTGTCCTTCACATATATAGCTACACCCCCAACCCTTGTTTGGCAGTCAGCTCTGAATACTTGATAATTTGGTAAGTTTATGTCTCTATCTGCTGTGGCAGGCCTGAGCCACGTCTCCGACACAACTAGTATATCTGGTAAGGTATGTTTAAGCCAGGCTTGAATCATTGTAAGCTTTTTTAGCAGGCTGCATACATTAATATGGAGAAAACATAGACTTTGACAGCAGACAAGGACCACTTGGCCCACCTAGTCTGCCCATTTCCCTACCTAATGGATACGCTGCAGATCCTAGTTAACCAACAACCTATTTCTTCCTCCCCCCCAAGTATTTGCCTTATGTCTGTCCCATGCATTCTTGAATTCTCCCACAGTTTCAGACCCCACAACCTCCTCAGGAAGGCTGTTCCATGTGTCCACCACCCTCTCTGTGAAAAAATACTTCCTCACATTGCCCCTGAGTCATCTCCCCTACATGGTATTACTTGGTATGAAAGAACAGAAGAAGGCCAGAGCCCATCGAGATTGTTCCCCACACTATGTGGGACATTATTTATATATTATCCCTCAACAAAACATCTAATTTGTTTTTAAAGACAGTGGCACTAGTTGCCTCTACCAATTCTTGTGGCAAGGTGTTCCATACAATGGATGCTCTTATTGGAAAAAAAGTTTCCCCTTTTGCTGGTTTTATAAGTTTTTACTTCAAGCTGTTTATTATGCAGTCTTGGAACATGTCTCCTTTTGGAGAGTGTTAGACCACATTTTTCCATTAGATCTGGTGAATTTATTAAATTAAAAACCATAAGCATATCACCTCTTAATCTTCTAGTTTGAAGAGAGAAGAGACCAGTAGCTTTTAATCTGTTCTGATAATCCAAGTTTGTTAATCTTGGAATCATTCTAGTTACTCTCCTTTGAACCTGTTCAAGAATTGCTATGTCTTTTTTTTGGTTTGGATTCCAGAAAGGGGAGCCATAGCCTAGATACGGTCTAATGTATGCCCTATACAATGGAATAAGGCATTGTTCAGTGTGAGTAACAAAAGTGCGTTTTATTTGCCTCAAAAGTCTGTTGGTCATGCAAGCAGTTCTAACACAGTGATCATTTGATGTAAGTTTATTATTAACATATATCCCTAAATCTTTTTCACAATTTGATGAGTGAAGTGGTAGTCCATTTATATGATATATCGTTTTTTGGATTATTTACACCGAAATGCACTACTAAACATTTGTCTTGATTAAACTGCATATGATTTTCATTTGTCCAAAGTGTTAATTTTTTCAAATCCTTCTTTAATGCAGAAATATTTTCTTGATTATTAACCTTGCCCCCCATTTTAGTATCGTCTGCAAATTTAACTATGAAGTTATTTGGCCCTGTTTGTAAATCACTGATAAAGAGGTTAAACAATGTTGGTCCCAAGACCGACCCCTGTGGTACACCACTTATCACACTACCCAAATCAGACAAGATATCATTAATTCTGACTCTCTGAGAACGATTTGTCAACCAGTTTAAAGTCCAGTTGACAATATCAGGTGACAAATGTAGATTGTGCATTTTAGTAATGAGTTTTTCATGGGAGACTTTATCAAAAGCTCTACTAAAGTCCAAAAGAATTACATCAGTAGTGATACCCACATCTAGTAAAGTACTTATATTATTGTAAAAAAGATATCAGATTGGTGGTGCAGGAATACTTGGGAGTAAACCCATGCTGATTTGAATCATAAATTCCTAATTTTTTACAATCTTGATCATTTAGAGACTTCATTACTCGTTCCATTAATTTACCAGCCACTGAGGTCAGGCTAATTGGACGAAAATTTTGCACAGAACCTCTGTTGCCTTTTTTAAATATGGGAGTAACTATTGCTGAACGCCAATCATTTGGTACAATGCTTTCTTGTAAGGATTTATTGAAAATAATTGACAAAGGTACAGAAATATTTATAGCGGTTTCGATCAGAAACTATGGATGAATACCGTCTGGGCCCGGATTAGTATTTTTTTTTTAGTTTTTTGATAGCCTGTATAATGTCAGTTGGATAGAACCCATGATAATCTACGTGGTGAACTTTAAATGTATTAATAGGTGATTTTTGAGAGAAGACAGAACAAAAGTACTTATTAAAGAGACTCGAGGTTTCTATATCAGATAGAGAAAAGCCATTGGTTATAATGGGAGCAATGGTCCTTGATACACCTTTTTTTACTATTTATATAGGAGAAAAGAGATTTGTGACAGTCTTTTGTGTGAGCTAGTTTAAATTCTAGCTTATTTTTTGCCAATTTAATAGAATTTTTTAAGTTGTTCACAGATAGTCTGTATTTATGTAATATAGTAGTTTTAAATGGAACAGAGCTATTCTTGAGTTTCCTAAAAAGTTTAATTTTTATTTTCATCTGATTTTTAATTGTCTTGTTGAACCAAGGGGGCATTTTTCCTTTATTATTAAATTTCCTCTTAGATGGAATAAAGGTATTTTCCAAATAATGCACAACGTTTTTAAAAAAGTCCCAAGCTTGTTGTGTTGTACAATTAAGAAGATTAAATTCCCAGTTTATGTTTTGTAAGTATTCATTGATTTTAGTAATATTTACTTTGTTATAATTTTTTGTATAGTATAACTTCCTTTGTGTAGTTTTAAACTGTTGAATTTCAAAAAGAATAGATGAATGATCACTAGTCCCAAGTGGATCCCAAATTTGTAAATTGCTAATTTGTTGCTTTATGTTAGTAAATAATAGATCCAAAATATTAGGACCTCGAGTGGGTTCAGTAACAAGTTGTTGTAATCCAGTACTAACTACCACATCTATTAGTCCTTTCTCGGCATAGGACTGTCCTGAGAATGAGTCCCAGTTAATATGAGGGAGGTTAAAGTCACCAAATATTACAGTATCTTGAGAGTCTGAAAAATTTGTAATTTCTTTAAACATATCAGTTGTGTAATCTGAATTTGCAGATGGATGTCGATAGATGTTACCAATAGTTATAAGGTCTGCTCCTTCAATAAGATTTTAACCCATATACTTTCCAAAGGAAAGGGAGAACACACTTCAAAAGAAGAAATATCATTTTGTATGTACATACAAACTCCACATCACCTTATCTAATCTGTTTTTATGATATAACTTATAACCTGGAATTTCTCTGGACCAAATTGAGGATGCGTCCCACCAAGTTTCATTACTCCCACCACACCTATATTTAAAGTTTTACATTTGGCTCGAGTTCTGCTAATTTAAGTTGGTTTAAAGATCTTGCATTCAAAGCTAGGAATTTACATTTAGTTGTAATAATATTTTGGTAAGTATTCAGAGACTTGGGAATAGACCCATTCTCCCCCATTGTTTTTAGTTTAAACAATGATTTATGATTTTAGTGATACTTTTCCCCATAAGTGTACTACCCCTACGACTGAGATGTAAACTGTCCCAGCAAAACAAGAAAGAATGATCTGAAAATGATTCCCAGTGGGTAATACAGGGTATATCCTGCTTAAAACACCACTTTCTCAGCCATTCATTTAGGACTTTGATTTTCTGCATCATGGTAGATGTTGCTTTCGGGACAGGTAAAATTTCAGATATACATACACAGCATCCCCTATCAAGTAACAGGTTACATAACGCCACATAGTCCTGTTGTAACTGATTAAATGGGGTATTGTTTATATCATTAACACTGGCATGTATCATAATCAGTGGATTTCCCCCACATTTTGTAAAATTTTAGGCATCATGGAGGTAATGTCAGATACCCTGGCCCCACGGAAGCTAGAACAAGTGCGGTTGCTCTTGTCACTATTGCATACCACCCTGTCAATGTGCTTAATGATTGAATCTCCCAGGACTAACACTTGTTTTGAGACAGTATGGAGTACAAGAATCAGAAACAGATGATTGTTTAGCACACTCTGGAGTGATTAACTTAATAGGTATTGATTTGGTAGCTTGAGACATACTAGGACAAGTATTCATGGGCATTAACTCCTGATTGAAAAGTGTTTTTGAACCATTATTGTCAACAGAGGGTGATGCACAGGATAAACCATGTAGCACTTCATTATTTGATACAGTCAATTGCTCAAACCTATTACGAGTTTCAGTAGGAGCACTATTGTATATTTGACCACCCCTCCTTTTTTTAAGAGGCTTTGTGACAATGGTCCAGTCATCATTATCATGAGATGAGGGTGGATAATCATCCACCTTATAAGAGGGGGCAGAGGCAACAGGTATACTAGTACTAATCATTACAATTGCCTCCTCATCAGGAGGCATAGAAATGCTACCTAAATGTGAAGGGAATTGTTCATTAGAATGAAGTTGTTCATCCATAAGATCAATGTAACTTTCCAATTCCCTAATATCAGTAGAAACTGGTTTAATATAAAGCAGAAACACTATCTCTGCTTCAAGAGTAGTAATCAGATGGCAATGAGCACATACATACTCGCTCCCATACTTTCCCTCACTATACATCAAACATTGCATACACTTTCTAAGTTCTTTTTCCATTATTAAAGGTGTATATTTACTAAGTAGAGGATTTGCTAAAATTATCTTATCCAAGTTTGTCTAATGCCAGCAGTTTCAGCATGCCCAGCGGACACAGCAGACATGCATAAACGCAAATGTAGCTTCTTTTAGTTAGCTGCTTTCTGAGCTACAAGCAAGGCAAGCAACAGGAAGTTGTAATTTGAGTCACCTGCTTTTATAGTGTCTAAGCCACCCCCCCAATTTAGCTCTCTCTCCTCCTACTGGTTTAGCAAAGTAAGCTGATACAGTACCCTTCACAGCACAGAACACACACTGACTTTCTTTCTTTTATTTCTTTTTTTAACCCTAAATAAGACTCCTTCTACTTTTAATAAAGTATCTGTCTTGCTTAATCTCAACAGACACTGACTTCTGCTGAGATATAAGTGTTAAATTAATAAGAAAATGTAGCTTCTTTTAGTTAGCTGCTTTCTGCTCTACAAGCAAGGCTAGCAACAGGAAGTTGTAATTTGAGTCACCTGCTTTTATAGTGTCTAAGCCACCCCCCCAATTTAGCTCTCTCTCCTCCTACTGGTTTAGCAAAGTAAGTTGATACAGTACCCTTCACAGCACAGAACACACACTGACTTTCTTTCCTTTCTTTTTTTAACCCTAAATAAGACCCCTTCTACTTCTAATAAAGTATCTGTTTTGCTTAATCTCAACAGACACTGACTCCTGCTGAGATATAAGTGTTAAATTAATAAGAAAACATAGCTTATTTTAGTTAGCTGCTTTCTGCTCTACAAGCAAGTCTAGCAACAGGAAGTTGTAATTTGAGTCACCTGCTTTTATAGTGTCTAAGCCACACCCCCAATTAAGCTCTCTCTCCTCCTACTGGTTTAGCAAAGTAAGTTGATACAGTACCCTTCACAGCACAGAACACACACTGACTTTCTTTCTTTTCTTTCTTTTTTTAACCCTAAATAAGACTCCTTCTACTTCTAATAATGTATCTTTCTTGCTTAATCTCACAGACACTGACTCCTGCTGAAATACCGTATAAGTCTTAAATTAATAAGAAAATGCAGCTTCTTTTAGTTAGCTGCTTTCTGCTCTACAAGCAAGGCTAGCAACAGGTTTAGCAAAGTAAGTTGATACAGTACCCTTTCCAGCACAGAACACACACTGACTTTCTTTCTTTTCTTTTTTTAACCCTAAATAAGACCCCTTCTATTTCTAATAAAGTATCTTTCTTGCTTAATCTCACAGACACTGACTCCTGCTGAGATATAAATGTTAAATTAATAAGAAAAGGTATTCTTCTTTTAGATAGCTGCTTTCTGCTCTACAAGCAAGGCTAGTGTCCCCTTGTTCTTGCACATCTCTTTTTCTGAAAGATGCTACCCTCTTGGACTATGTTGATTCCACTGAGGTACTTAAAAGGTTCTATCATGTCCCCCCTCTCTCTCTTTTTCTCAAGAGTATACATATTAAGCTCCTTTAGTCTCTCCTCATATGGCTTCTTTTGCAGGCCCTGCACCATTTTTAGTTGCCCTCCTCTGGACTGCCTCTATCCTGTCTATGTCCTTGTGGAGATGGAGTCTCCAGAACTGGACACAGTACTCCAGATGGGGTCTCACCAACTGTCTGTACAGAGCGATAACTACTTCCTGTTTTCTGCTGGTGATGCCTCTCCTAATACATCCCAATATCTGCCAGCCCTCCCTACTGCCTTCTCACATTGCTTGCTAACCTTAAGATCATCTGATATGATTACCCCCAGGTCCCTTTACATTTTTGTTGTTGTAATTACCCCCCATTGTGTAATCTTCCCCTGGGTTTTTGGTTCCCAGGTGCATTATTTTGCATATCTTTGCATTGGATCCAAGCTGCCATACTTCTGACCATTCCTCTAACCTTGCCAAGTCCCTTCTCATCCTTTCCACACCTCCTTGTGTATTAACCCTGTTGCAGGTCTTTGTGTCATCTGCAAAGAGGCATACTTTTCCTTCCAGTCCCTCTGTAATGTCACTTATAAAGACATTAAAAATGACTGGACCCAGTACTGAACCCTTCGCTACCCTACTAGTAACCCCTCTTTCTTCAGAGTGGACTCCATTTACAATTACCTTCTGTGTCCTGTTGTTCAGCCAATGTTTTACCCAGGCTACCACCCTGGGACACACTCCCAGGCTGGTTAATTTGATTATTAATCTTTTGTGTGGGACTGTGTCACATGCCTTGCTAAAGTCTAGGTAGGCCATGTCCACAGCCCCTCCCTGGTCTACTACTTTGGTCACCCAATCAAATAAATTAATTAGATTCATCTGACATGACCTTCTTGCTGTAAACTCATGCTACCCTGGGTCCTGTGCCCCACTGGCCTCTAGGTACTCAACAATTCTTTCCTTCAGAAGTGATTCCATCACTTTCCCAACCACAGAGGTCAAACTAACAGATCTGTAGTTTCCTGCCTCTGTCTTGCTCCCACTTTTGTGAAGGGGAATCACATCTGCCTTCCTCCAGTCCTCAGGTACCACACCATCCTCCCATGATTTGTTAAAAAGGGTAGTCAGTGGTGTCACTAGTTCTCCTCCTAATTCTTTTAGAATTCTGGAGTGAATTCCATCAGGCCCCATGCTTTGTCCACCTTCAGTTTTAGGAGTTCTTTCAGAACCCTTTCTTCCGTGAAAGGACTGGGATCAATCCCTCTATCCAGAGTGCTTCTGTTAACTGTTTTCATAATTTAACACAGAGCTGAATATAAGCAAAAATGCTGAAGAAAGCAGTTCAAAATTGTCCCGGAGTTCATGCCCCAACTGAAGCCTTAGTGTACATGTAACACCTTAAGCAATATCACCATCAGTCCCTCCCCCACTACCTTATTCCATCTTCTTCCCTCCCCTCCCTCCCCTCCTTTCTGCCACCTACCCCAACCATCCCCCCTCTTTTCAGTACCTACCAATATTAAGTTCTATCAGAGCTGACAGTTTCTGTTATTTCTCCCTTGATTCACTGCTTTCCTAGCACTAGCCTGATTTCTGCCACAATTAGGTCTCTGCACTATTGCTGCTTGAGATCTGCATTTGCACTATTCATGTATAATATGTATATAACTCATGTATTCCTGCCTTGTCACATTGAATTGACATCCTGTTTATTATTGCTTGTATGTATATATATATATATATATATATATATATATATATATGTATATGCATGTATACCTTCCACTCCCCTCTCCCCCAGGACACACCGTGAGATGAGCAACTTGTTGTTCAGTATGCCCCTCCTGGTGAAACATTTCAATAAATAAATAAAAAATAAATTAGTGACACTATGCCTGCTATCACTACAAGCAGTAAAAAGTAATGTGTGAAGCCTTTAATATAATTGAGAAATATAGGTGAACAGGGAAAAAGTACTTAAATTCAGTGCTTTAAACTGTAACAGCTGCACCCTGTATGTCAAAATCTTGAGTCAGTCTATGAATGAACAGATAACCCCAGGAATGAACATAAAGAGAATGTACATACAGGTTCAGAAGAGCTCCATAATGTAATAAAAATGTTTTCTAGATGGAACACTGTCTAGAACAGTATTTTATTCTTCTCCAAAAAGCTGTATTCATATCCATCTCTTAGGTCTCCTCTCCTTCCAAATCTTTTGTCTTTGTACCTGTTCAGCACTTCAGTTCCACTAATGCATTATCTGCAAATTGAATAAAGTCTACTGGGTCAGTTTAAATATAAACCTAACCTTTAGACATGGCCCTCAGATTTTTGGCAAAGATCAACCCATGGCCAGTCCCAGCTTCCTTGTATTTCTGAAGAACTCCATCACATCGCTTTTGTTCACTGTCTTGTATCATATCTAATGTTAGGAAATAGGTAGCCAGTGGTTCCTTCATACATCAGTGGAACTTTCCTCCTCACCATTTGCCCTCAGTAACTATCATGATTGTCTTGGGGTTTTCAGGATCATCTATCTGACCTCTGGGCAAGATACAATAAGCTTTTTGTTTTCCAAGGTACAAGAACTCAAAGTCTGCTCTCTGTTTATCATGTGATCAATCCAACTAAACCATTTTCAAACCATCTCCCTCAACCTTCTCCAAAATTCTTAATATTCTGATGTTACTGGCATGTACGTGGTTTCCTGAAGTTCCTAGGAGTGGTTTGAAGTGCTGAATTCCCCATAGTAGTGTAGCAGTTGCAGAACCAGCCTGCCTTTTTATCTCCACCAACTCCAACTTAACATCAACTGCATTTTCAACTTATACCATTCTAATACTGATTGGGTTGAACTTTTCAGAGAAGCTAGCAATGATGGTGACCAAACACTGTATCATTAGTCCTAAAGAATGTAAGATTTCCTCTGATACACCACCTGCTGTTGCTGCCACTATCTGGTCTAATCTACTGACGTCCATCCATGCCATTGCAACAACATTTTTCCCTATAGAGCCTCCATCTTTCTGTTTTCCCTTCTTTGGGTTGCCATTTTGGTAGATCTGACTTTGTACTAGCAAATGCATGAAAACTCTATGTCTGTGACAACAAACAGATCACAGACTAAATAACTGAAAACACGCATTCACTTGGAGTGCAAATTCAGGCATTCATCATGCTTGGGCTCCCAGCATGCCCCTGGTCTAGGGGTATTTTGCCCTGAAATCACAACAATTGGCTTTTAAAATGTGTAAGAGTGATTTTGTGCTCACAAACCATTCCAAGATGGGCAGTGGGCTCCAATGTGCATGCACGGACAGTACCAAGATGGCCACCAGGCTATCTGTGAATGTGCAGACTACATAATGATGGCCACCATTGGGTTAAATTATGCCTTCCAAGATGGTGCTCATCATGCATACATGGATGACAGTTTAGGAATCCTTGAGCAGACCCTGAGGCAATCTTCTTTCCTCTACATACACTCCTTTTATCAACAAGTCCTAGATCCTACCTTATTTGGTGGGGATGGGTGGAAAGTCAGCAATGGAAAGCACCACAGAGAAAGTGGGGGTTACAGTATCCTTACAATCACTGCAGCCTGGGATTCCCTTTCTAGAGACTGAGCTCCTGAAAGCATACCTCTCAATATAATAGTATTAAAATGTTTAGCGCTGGTCTTCAAAATTCAGAGCAAATGTCCAGAACATGTAGAGCTTTCTTATTTTTTAAGAATAATGTGTCTAAGAATAGTGGGTTCATATGTTTAGCATTAGCAGAAGTTTCTATCCAGATATTTCAATGTTCTGACCATTTGTGTGTCCAGAAATAGCTGTAATAGTATAAGGAACATCAGTAAACCTTTGTGGAGCAATGGCAAATTTGAGTGTAGAAAGGACAGTACTATGGGAAATTCATAGCAGTTGAGAGGTATGCCTGCACGAGTCAGTAAATGGCTGAAAAAAATATAATTTTATGCAGCTGTTACAATTTAGTCCAGAGCTGCATTGCTCAAGGAAGACTAATTGTAGAAAAAAATTACTCGCTGAGCAGAAAAGTTTCCTGAAGAGCTGGGGCAGAATTAAAATAACAGGGGAAGTCTGGGAAGGGGCATGTTGTCCTAAGACTTCTCTCAGAATGTTTCATCTTATTGATAGCAGAGGAGGACGGCCTATACCAACTGCCAACTGCCTATAGGAGATGACACACAACAGGGTCTTTAAAAATACAATACCAGATATACTAAATGCAGAACACACACAGAAAAATAGAGGGACTATATAAACACATAGAAAGAGTACTTGTCAAACAAATAATGGAATTATTCTGTAAAATAAATGTTAACACCCCCCAAAAATAGAAATACAGTAGAAGCCACATAAAGGGGACGCAGTTAAAGGGGACGTCCGCTTAGTTGGGACGATCCCCATGGCACTGATTTTTGGCTAATGTTATTCAATGGGACCAGCGTTTCTTTAATTGGGATGGTCCTGTCGCTTAATTTGTTATGATTATTTAGTCACAGGTGAGGGAAAAGGTGCTGAAAATGTAATCGCGCCTCGTTAAGTGCTCATTAAGTGCCCTGCATTCAAGCTGTTTCACATTCCCACCTGCTTAGCATCTCTCTGGAGTGTCTTTAGCATCTCTCTCTCTCTCTGGAGTGTGTTTGGTTTGCAGGATGGTATCTACAAACAACAGCAAAAGAGTTGACCTCCCACTGAGTAAGAAAATAAAACTTATCGAGGCTTTACAGCTGCACAACTCCTCTCTCTCAAAACCTGCTAAGTGAAGCTAAGTGATTTTAATTAAAGTTCAGTGTGTTGCTTTCTCCAATTAAATAAAGATTAAATCAAGAACCAAACCAAACACACTTTTACAAAAAGCAACTGTAATCATAAAAAGTGCTGGTATCCAGTACTTCTTGATATTTTATTTGTTTTTTCTGTTTTGTCCGTTACTGTAATATGTGTGTGTGTGTCTCAGGAGCAAACTCTTTTTCAGTTGCGATGGAAAAATAGGCTGCTTCTGATAAATGGGCTGGCTGCTTAAAGGGGATGATAGGGCATCCACGGAGGTGTCCCCTTTAAGAGGCTTCTACTGTACAGAGGATGTGAGAAATAGAAGGAATATTGAAGGCTGTTGACAGCACAAGGAAACATGAAAATGTTCTCTTTTCCTATATTTTGTTTGAGCTGGTACATTGAATTGTTGTCTTTCTCATACAGCATGCACAAGACCTTACTGTATGGAATATTAAGAGGCAAATGTAAAACAAATGCAAACAATCAGATTTCTTGTAACATGACATTGTTTGGCACTTGATGTTCTGACATGGGTTCTGTCAGCGTGAATGTATGTGTTTTGAAATCAAAATACACTCACCATTTATTTTAAAACCAAATTATGTCTGTTTTTAATTTTCCTAAAAGCTCTTTTTGTTTAAACTAAGTAAGAGACATGTGAAGTTAGTGGTATTTAAAATGTTATACTGTATGTAGTAGAAAATGGACTTTGGTCTTCTTAGTACTAACAGTCCCATCACTGAACAGCATGCACTATCTTGCATACACCTGCTATCAGAAGTTATGAATCATGGGGAAAGAGACTTTTGAGCAAGCCGCACCAGTAGTCTACTGCATAACTCATAAAATATTGACATGGCATGGTCCTCCTAAGCACCCCAGCTGAAGGCTGAAGCCTGCATACACATGTAAGCCACTGGTTGTGGGATGACTATCTGTGAAGCAGACTGCAGCAGTGATTTATGCCTAGTGAACTGCCACTGCCATATAATCTATAGTTTTGCCTTCCAGTCATATAAATTTTATTTAAATCAGGCGCCTGAAAAGCACTGCAATTTTTGCCTGCATAGTTCGATATTACTCACATACAGTTCTGGAAAAAGCCAGTTTAGCTAGTACTAGGGACTTCTCTATAATTTTTAGGTGGCCTAGAGAATTGATTCTCAAGCTCCCAAATCCTGTTGGCCTCAAAGTCAACTTGTGCAAAATTTCTACAATATCACTTTTGCAAAATTTTGCAAGATGCAGAAACATTTTGTGAAATTACACATTTTGCAAAATTGGTAATTGCATGCTTTTTTGCTTGATTTGAGGATTTTTTCAATGACATTGGTAGGTGTGTATAGAAGGTGGGGGTGGACCACACGTCATTGTTCAGCTGGGAACAAATGATCTGGAAGGAAGGCAGATAGAGGAGGTTCAGGACAGCTTCAGGGAAGTGGGGAAGCTATGCAGAGAGGAGGGAAGCAAAGTCCTGCCAGTGCCAAGGGCAAGTACGGACAGAAAAAGCAAAATCATGGACTTCAACAAGTGACTGAGGGAATGGTGTGTGTCCATGGGGTATGGCTGGGTGGGAGAGTGGGGCAACACATGGAAGAACCCAGATCTATATGCAGGGGACAGGCTACATCTAAGTAAGGAGGGTTCGGGGGTGTTAAAGCAGAGATTGATGGAATTTATTACCACAAAGTATAATTTAAACTTGCTGTAAGGGGGGAGTGGGGGAGGTGGAGTGAATCAGGAGAGGAGGTCCAGAAGACCTCCCCCATAGCAATGATAGGTCCTACTTTGTCTAGGATGGGGGGAAGGGAGAGTAAGGAGGCATCTGGGAGAGAGTCAGGATGGAGGGTGGTATCACTAAATGCTAGGAACATGGGGAATAAGATGGCAGAGCTGCAGGCACTACTGGCAGGAGGAGAGGTGGACATAGAAGCCATCACTGAGACATGGGCAACTCAAAACCATGACTGGGACTTGGCTATCCCAGGATTTAAATTATTCAAGAGGGACAGAGAAAGGTAAGGGGAGGGAGCAGCCATTTACATAAGGGAAGGGATTGGATGCATCAGGGAGGAGGGGGAAGAAGGTAGGTCAGAAGTCATTTGGATACAACTCCATGTCCCAAAAGGGGCTAGGGTCTGATTGGGAGTTATTTATAGTCTCCCAGCCCAGAAAGAGGATGTGGATAGGGAGCTAGGGGAGCAGCTAAGGAGACTCTTTGGCAAAGGGAGCACTGTGGTGGTGGGAGACTTCAATTTACCAGGGATGGATTGGAGCATCCCAGCCACCACATGTGCCAGGGAGCAGCTCCTCCTGGAAGCAATCCAGGATGGCTTCCTGACCCAAAGGGTGACAGGACCAACAAGGGAAGAAAATATTCTAGACCTGGTGCTGGAGGATGGAGAACAGGTCACAGGTGTAAGGGTGGAGGAACCACTGGCTGGTAGCGATCACCATACAGTGTGATTCTTCATCAGTTTGGGTAGAGAGATCCACAATACAAAAACAAAGGTCCCGGACTTCAGAAAGGCAGACTTTGGCAGGATGGGGCAATTAATGAGAACACACATAGCATCCACCCTGGCATGGACGCAGAGCAGAAATGGGCGCTTATAAAACTAGGACTGATTGAATCTTCTAAAGCGTGTGTCAAGAGCCAGCAAAAGAAATCAAGGACCAAGCATCCAAGCTGGATGACCAGAGAGGTAATGGAGAAGGTGAGGGATAAGAGAAGGGCCTTCCAAACCTACAAGAGAACCAACAGGGCAGAGGATAGTGAGAACTATGTGAAGAAATCCAGGAAAGTGAGCAGAGTGGTCAGGACTGCAAAGGCAGCCAGGGAAAGGAAATTCACACAGGGGATTAAGAAAGGAGAAAAGGATTTCTTCATGTATATCAGGGAAAAGAGGAAGTATAAGGATCAAATAGTTAGGATCAGGAAAGGCAGTGGGTGGGAAGACAAGGGGGCAGAGAAGGTAGAAGTAATTAATGAGTACTTCTGTTCAGTGTTCACAAGGGAGAGGGATGACCCATTCCTGTAAGAAAAGGGGGCGCAGGCATGGGGGTTAAGACAACCACAGATGGGGTCATCACAGTGTAAAGGGTCTTGGAGGGCCTTAGGTCCCTGAGGGTAGACAAGAAACCTGGGCCAGATGGGGTACATCCCAGGGTGCTGAGGGAGCTGGCACAGGTCCTGGCAGAGCCACTGGTGAATCTGTTCAACACCTCTCTAAATACAGGATGTATGCCCAGAGATTGGAGGGAGGCAGGCACACGTGATACCTCTCCACAAAAGTGGGCCCAAGGATGAATCAGGGAATTACAGACCAGTGAGCCTCACCGAAATTGTGGGGAGACTGATGGAATCTATTCTCAAAGAAAGGCTGGTGCAGTTTCTTGTGGCTAATGATCTGCAAGATGACAGACAGCATAGGTGTGTCGCTGTCAAATCCTGTCAGACAAACTTGGTTGATTTTTTTGACTGGGTCACGAGGACACTGAACGAGGGCCATGCAGTAGGTGTAGTCTACCTGGATTTCAGCAAAGCCTATGATTCAATGCCACACGGAAGGTTGACCTGCAAGTTGAGGAGTCTTGGTATAGGATGGATGCTAGCCTGATGGGTAGAAAACTGCCTGAGGGGCAGACAACAGAGGGTAGTTGTGGGGGAAGAAGCATCGGAGCCCAGGCAGTGGTAAGTGGTGTCCCACAGGGATCAGCACTGGGACCAGTCCTGTTTAACATTTTCATCACAGACAAAGCGGTTGGGATCAAGAATAAGATCAGCATCTTCACTGATGGCATCCAAGATCTGTGCTGAGGTGGATGGGAGGGAGGGTGGCTAATTACTGCAGGAGGACTTGGCAAGACTCGAGGAGTGGTCGCACACCTGGCAACTTGGGTTCAATGTCAAGAAGTGTAAGGTGATGCATTTCAGAGCCAAAAATCCAGGATACAGCTACTGGATGGGTGGTATCAAACTGTCCACATCCAATGAGGAGAAGGATCTGGGGGGTGCTGGTGGCCAGGGAATTAAACTACTTGGCCCAGTGTAGGAAGGCAGCGGCTAAGGCTAACAGGATGCTAGGATGCATAGCAAGGGGGATTATATCCAGATGTAGTGAAGTCATATTGCCCCTGTACAGGTCCCTGGTGAGGTTGCACCTGGAGTACTGCGTGCAGTTCTGGTGCCCGTACTTGAAAAGGGATATCAAACTACTGGAGGCAGTGCAGTAAAGAGCAACAAAGATGATCCAGGGTTTGGGGGATAGAACTTATGAGGAAAGACTAAAAGAGCTCAACATGTATACCCTGGAGGATAGAAGAGAGAGAGAGGGGACATGATCGAGACCTTCAAGTCTGATACACCTCCCTATCCATCTCCCTCTGCGTCTCCTTATACCTTCTGAATGCTATCCTTTTAGCCTTTACCTTTTTAGCCACTTCTTTTGAGAATCATAGCTGCCTCTTTTTCCTCTTGCTTTTGCTCACTTGCATAATGCAGAGGTTTATTGCCTCTCCTGTGGTCCTTTTTAGCTTTGCCCCTTGTTCCTCCACCCCACCCAGGTCATCCCTGAGGCATTTATTCATCTTTTTTAAAATCTGCCCTCCTGAAGTCCAGGAGCCTCATCCTTGTGTGGTTCAGTGCCACAGTAGTCCTTATATTGAACCACACCATATGGTGACTGATGTTCCACAGGTGGCCTCCTACCTTGACATCTGCAACACTGTCCCTGTTAGTGAGTACCAGGTCCAATATTGCCCTATGATGAGTGAATTCACTGACTAGTTGATCACAAGTGGGTTCACTGATTGGCTGCCTGGTAAAAGCTCTGGCAAACTGAGTAGGCTTTAATGTCATGGTCTGTGTCAAGGCAACATATACAAATTGAGTGGTCATCGTCTTTATGAATCTTAACATCGCTGCAATGGTAATAGTGGAATTACAGTACCTTTTCTATCAGCAATGGCATAAAAGTACATTTAAAATAAGAAAGCTTGAAGTTGGTACCGGCAGTGAAACTTCCAAAGTTTGCTGGTGTTCTTCAGCAGCAGAATACCGATGACTGGTTTATGGCAGGAGAAAGAACTGAGGCATGCTGTGGACACCCACCTTATATAGGCACAGATAAGGCATGTGGATGTGGGTGGCCGCAGCCAGCAAAAACTTGTTGGTGGTCCGGATACCAATGGCTTTCAGTTTCATGATGTGGCTTAATGGAGGGAGATATCCTTCGAGAAGGTTAAAATCTTCTCATGCATCCTCAGAAAGCCCAAACTGCTACCTTTTAGACTACAGTTCTCTCACCATATGAATGTGCAAGAAAATACTATTATATCTAAGGCTGCAAGTTTGGTTCTACAAAAGAATCGAACACCTCAAACTGGTGTTAAATTCTTTTGGACGGTGGTGATCTTTTGGGGCAAACTGGCAAACATTTGGTTTGACTGTTTCACTCTGGTCCAAATGATGCAGACCTGTCAAACCAATTGAACCATGAACTGCAGTTTGCATCTGAAACAGTAACATTACTGTGACTCACAGGCTAGTCCAGCCTCTGACACAGCTACACAACTCAACCAGATGTGAGCCAGTAGAAGAGCACACTCGAGTGCTCATCATCAGGTGGATAGGTAGCTCAGGCAGGGTATTGTACAAATCTAATTAAATTAGCTAAGAAAAAAGTAAATTTTGTTTTTACATGTTCATCAAAAAGTTTGATTAGACAGTTGTCTTAAGCTAAGGGCTACAACCTGGGGGAGAGGAGGAAAAGGATGAAAAAAGGGAAGCAGCAATGCTGTAGTTAATAGGCTTGCTGCAGGCCTCTGGCACCAGGGGCTTGCCTGAATGGTGGGACTGGAGAAGTGTGCTTTTGACTGGGCAGTGGGCAGAGGGGCATGAGCTGGCAGTCTGCCAGTGTCCATTTTTTCCTTTTTGTTCCAGAAGTAGCATTTTTTGCTGGGCATTACGAACCCCTTGGGGAAGCCTTTTGGGAGTTAGTGTGCTAGAAAAAAACAGTTTTACTGGACTGTGCAGTAAGTGTGTGCCAGTTGACAGCAGGCTGTGCCTGGCCAGAGGTAACTGGCACCTTTGTGGCATCCTCTTCAGTTTCAACGTTCAATTCTTTTTGTGGCAGTTTTTTAATTAGTCATTCCTCCTCCTGACTTCTGAAGTAGCCTTTTTACAGTGCAATCTGAACAGTGTGATCTGGTCAGTGGGCAACAACTATATGCCAGCTGAGCTGGCAATGTGTCAGTGCCCAGCTCCTAGTAGGTAGCACCTTGGTGGCATCCAATAAAAAACTAAAAAAAGTTCCTCCTCCTCCTGAGTTGTGAATCAGCCTTTTGCTGTGTGATCTGGGCAGTGGGCAGCAAGTGTGTACCAGCTGGAACCATGGTGGTGCCTGGCCCCTGTAAGGGAATCCTTGGTGGCATACCATAAAAAATAGTTGCTGCCTCCTCCTCCTCCTCCTCCTCCTGAGACCTGAAGTAGCCTTTTGCAGTGTGATCTGGGCGGTGAGCAGCAAGTGCGTATTACCTGGCAGCATACCGGTGCCTGGCCCCTGTAGTTGGCACCTTGATGGCATCCTATAAAAAAATTAGTTTCTTCCCCTCTCCTCCTCCTCTGGAGTCCTGAAGCAGCCTTGTGCAGTGTGATCTGGGTGGGTAGTGTGATCTTGGCAGTGGGCAGCAAGTATGTACCAGCTAACACCATGCATGTGAGGGCCCCTGTAGGTGGCACCTTGATGGGATCCCATAAAAAAAATAGTTTATTCCTCCTCCTGAGTCATGAAGCAGCTTTTTGCAGTAGTGTGATTTAGGTGGTGGGCAGAAAGTGTCTACCAGCCAGCAGCGTGCCGCTACCCAGCCCCTGCGCATGGCACATTGGTGGCATCATATAAAAGAATTAAAAGAAAAACTTGTTTCTTCCTCCTCCTCCTCCTGAGTCTGAGTCTTGACACTGCCATCTGCAGTGTGATATGGGCAGCAAGTGTGTACCAGCTGGTAGTATGTCAGTCCCCAGTCCCTGTAGGTGGCACCTTGGTGGCATCCCATAAAAATAAAAACAAAAATAAAAAAATACATCACACAAGTAAATAAAATATGTCTTCTATAGATTAAACAAAAATAAAAAAATAAAAATAGAAAAAATAACATTGCAGAACTAAAATATAAGTCTTCCATTGACAAAATAAAAATAACTAAAATTAAACAAAAAAGATGTCTTCCCATGATGAAAAATGAAAACATCACAAAATTAAATAAAATATAAGTATTCATCATTCTCATCACCCAAGTGGCTGAGTCCTATAGCACTATTAGGAAACGGAGCAACAGACAGGTTAAGGAGATGATGGCATGGGATCATCTGATTCCAGTCACATCAAAGAAAAAGAAAAACATAGGGGGCTTGGTTATATACCCTCTGCATCAGTGGGAACTAAAAGTGTAGAAGAAGATGACAGTAGTGGATGAATAGTCCACAGAGTATCACACATTGTAGGAACCATTCACACTAGCACTGCAAGTACTGCAACATAATCATTGTAGAAAAGCAAAGGAATAAGGAAGGAGTGTGTCAGGAAGTGAGACAGGTGGAAGAAGATGGAGGAAGGCAGAACGTGATTTGGTGGAGCTTCTTGGGGACAGAGATTCAGATTTTGATTATATGTCCAATAAAAGTGATAGCAGCAGCAGAAGCAGTTCTGGGGAGGAGGAAGAAGAGGAGGTGGAACAGGTGGGAGTTTGACTTGGGGCAGGTGCATGTAAGATATCCAAAAAGACCAAAAGTGGTGATAGAACCAAAAAACAGGAAGGCCACAGCAGATGATGATGACATAGGAAAAACTGGTGGCCCAGGACACATGGTAGAGGAGGAAGAAGAACCATTCCCTGACCCTGGAGAACTGGTGGAGGAAGAGGAGGAGGGTGATGATGTGGATGCAGCCCCAGCAGCCTGCCTATTAGGTAGCAGCCAGCAGTGCCAATAGGAAAGACCAAACCAGTGATGTTGGTGGTTTGGGATTTCTTTGGAGCAAACAAAGAATTATGAACACATGTAGTGTGTCTTTTATTTAAAGACAGACTAAGTCGGGGTAAGCAGGGAACAAGGCTAGGAACATCTACCATGAAAATGCATTGCGGAAGTCCCACTGATCTCAGTATGAGAAGACGTGCCAATGCTTGGCAACAGTAGAAGCACCAACAGGCAGTAAAGCTGCTGCTGCTGATGTCCAAGAGGAAGAGAACATTATGACTCCTAGGAGACCAAGTATTGGGGGAATGGAAGAAAGTTCTTCTGGTGGTAGCCGATGCACAACTCCAGCATCTTCCATTCATCGGCTCTTTAGCCCACTAACTCCCACACCTGCGAGGGTCTGCAAATTCCCAGTCACTTTCACCCTCCTGTGTGGCAAAAACAGTAGGCAACTGTCACATCCAGGAAAAAAAGCACTCAGCTCTCACTGGTTGAGTTCCTGGAAAAAGGCCAGAAATATAAAGCCAACAGATCAGAGGCAAGAAGGTTAACAAGAGCAATAGCTAGCCATCAACTTGCTGCCATTCTCCTTTGTGAGCAATGCTGGTTTTCTGTTGCTAATGTAAGTTCAGTGTCAAGGTATCAAGTGCCCATACATACCTACTTTTCTACAGTGGCTCTTCCTGATTTGCATCAAAGTGTCTACAAGACTGTGTTACATGCCCTGAAATCATCATTTGTTCCAAATGTTCACATCACCACTGACATGTGGACCAGCAGCCAGACTCCCGATTACATGGCAATGACTGCCTATCAGGTCAGTTTCCCCTCTTCAGTCTCTTCCTCTTCCTCCTCCTCCTCCTCTGGGTTAAGTGGCAGCAGCAGCAGTAACAATAGCTGCAAATCACTGGGGTCCCCGAACCTCTGCAAAAAGGCAGCTTTCTGCATTGCTGGCTTTAACAATGACCATTGTGCAAAACACGTTACACTTCCTTTAACAGAAGTTTCAGGTTTGGCCCCAAATAAGAGCCAGCTGTATCAGGGAGAAGAGCAGAGTGCATGTCAGCAGAGAAGGAGGGGCAGGACATTTAAAAGCTTGCTGAACTGTGCTTACATGTATGCTGCTGAAACTGCTGTAACACGTCCTGCAGCTAGAGCTAGAACAACAAAGGTTTTCTGTGCAAATGCTGCTCCCTGCAATTGTTGTTCCATCATTTCTGTGACTGTGTGCTGTTATTTCAAATTGGAGCCCTAAATGAGAGCCAGCTGTATCAGGGAGAAGACCGGAGTGCATGTCAGTAGAGGAGGAGGGGCATGACATTTAAAAGCTTGTGCTACTACTGTGCAAGCACAGTAGCGCGAGTGGCGCGAGTGCCACTCGTCAGAGAAAATTTAACTGGGACACTTGGCCTAAGTCCAGCACTTATTCACTCCAGGAGGAGCAAGGCAGAGAGCCCTGAAATTGTTGCCTGCAGACGCCAGCAGCAGAGTATTTGTCCTGGGACTTGAGAGGCTGTAAGAACACTTCTTGTCATTCACTACATTAGTAAGGAATTGTGATTCACTAAAACGCTTATTGCTCTGGACTTTCCAGTAACTGGGGTGTACAGAGCTCGAGGGTGTTGGCAAGTAGTGTGGTTAGTAAAAGGTATTGTTATTATTAGATGCTATTTAAGAATACATAGATTAGTTGCCTAAAATAAAGCCTCGAAAATTGGAGTGTTATGTAAAGATCTGTTGGGTTTGTAAATATTTAACTCAGAAACTGCCCTTAAAATATAGCGGGTATCTTAATAGTTTAAGTATTGGCATTAGGGAAAGTTTATATAGTAGATTTGAGCTCAGTAAAAGTTACAGAACCCTATATCTGAAATTAGGTTCTTTTTAAGATTCATAGTGGAGAGAGAGTATTTTAATTTATAGCAACCTCACATATTGTGGATATTTGCAACCATGAATTCCAAAACAATGTATGTTCTGACAACCTTGCTATTTGTAGTAAGCTTTGTTCAAATGTGTACCATTATAAAGAATGAGATTCCAAATTTAAAGTTGCAGACGACAGTAGCTTCAGGGTCTTTTAGGGCAATAGCTATAGATTGCTTGAAAGTTAGAGGGAGAAGAAATTCTTTTGCTCTGATAAGGGAAACTTTGAGGGCCAGGATGCTTGGTGTCAGGTGCATGGCAGTGAAGCATCTGCATAAGATATTGTGGGTTGCCTTGGTGCTTTACCGTGATATTGAGAAGAATCCTGGCCCTGAAAGTAATAAACTTGCATTGTATCACAACAATGCAAGGAGCTTAATTAAAAAAATGGACCAATTTAAGTTATGGGTGGAGACTGTTGATCCTGAAGTAATTGTCTTAACAGAGATATGGCTGAATGTAAATATAAATTCAACTGAAATAGAATAGGAGGGTTATTTACACTATAGATTTGATAGGAAGACACTGGGGGGTACTGATGTACTTAAAACACAGTATGGGACCATCTACCCAGATATATTCCCGGGTGTTTGAAGGAATAAAGTGTATATTAATTGGTCTTCAAAACCTGAAAGTAATTATAGGTGCAGTATATTTTCATCCTAAGGTGAAACCTGCAGTTTTTGAACCCTTTTCCCATCATTTGGTAGAACTTGTTAGAAATCCGGATTTAATTCTGATGGGTGATTTTAATGCAGCCTGGAATGGATCAAGGGGTCGGAAGCTGGACGAGGCATTTTTGAGTTTGCACTTAAAACAGATTACTGACACCCCCACTCAGAGAAGTAGATTGATAGGTCTTGGAAATATATTGGATTTAATATTTGTAACCTGTGGTATGGAAGTAAAAATGAAGAAAGTCTACAGTATGTGAGATCAATCTGGCATGTAAAAAGGAAATTAAAATAATCCCCTCAAAGGACTTAAGGAGATATTTAGTTAATTCTAGCCCGGAAGCCCTTATGGAGGCATTAGAAAGGCAAAATTTACAAAGAGTAACATCAATTCCAGATATTGATCTGGCAGCAAATGAGTTTACAAAAATTGTTTTAAAAGCCTGTGACAAGTGTGCTCCATTGAAAGAAGTTGGTCAACTGGGTGGCAAACTGGTTGACGGGCAGAAAACAGAGAGTGGTGGTAAATGGTATACAGTCAGAAGAGATGCAAGTCACAAGTGGGGTACCTCAGGGATCAGTCCTGGGGCCAGTCCTCTTCAACATCTTCATTAGTGACCTTGCAGATGGACTAGAGGGTAAGGCTTGTCTGTTTGCAGATGACACCAAGATCTGCAACAAGAGTAGATGATCCAGATGGGGTGGGCAGAATGAGAAGAGATCTGGATAAACTAGCAAATTGGTCAGAAGAGTGGCAACTGGGATTTAATGCAAGAAGTGCAAAATCATGCACATAAGGAAGAGAAACCCAGAAGCCACCTATAGGCTGGGAGGGAGTTGCTAGCAGTCACAAAGGAAGAAAAAGACTTGGGCATCATCATCACTGATGACCTGAAATCATCCAAGCAGACCTCTAAAGCAGTAGGTAAGGCTAGGGGGGTGTTACGGTGTATTAGTAGGGGTATCACAAGTCATAAGAGGGAGATAATAATCCCTCTTTACAAGACACTGGTTAGGCCCCATCTGGAGTACTGCATGCAGTATTGGAGGCCACACCTTCACAAGGACATTACCCAAATTGAGGCAGTCCAGAGAAGGGCAACCAAAATGGTGCAGGGACTGCATCAGAAGACATATGAGGACAGATTAACAGAGCTCAATATGTATACCCTTGAGCAAAGGAAGGAGAGAGGTGATATGATCCAGGCATTCAAACACCTTAAGGGCATTAACAAGGTGAAAGAGTCTAACATGTTTAAATATAAGAAAAATAGCAGGACAAGAGGACACAGCATGAGATTAGAGGGGGGCCGATTAAGGGGGAATGTGAGGAAATTCTTTTCACAGAAAGGGTGGTGGATGCATGGAATGGCTTACCACAAGAAGTGGTGACTATGAATACAGTGCAGGGCTTCAAACAGGCATGGGACAGGCATAAGGGAGCAATACAAATGAGTATGAATAGATAGGTCACTGACAGAGCAAAGGCTGATGGCACATTTATAAGGTGGAAAAGGAAATGGGCAGACTGGATGGGCCTTGCGGTCCTTATCTGCCGTCAACTTCTATGTTTCTATGTTTAAACAGCTAGACCTCACTGTTTGCCTTGGATAACAGGGACTATAAAAAAATGAATTAAAGAAAAAGATAGACTGTGGAAAAAAGCAAATAAAACTTTGGATAAAACAATTTGGAAGCAATTTAAACATGTAAGAAACAGAATAAAGAGTGAAACTAGAAAATTAAAGGGGAAATACTATAGGAAAAAAATTCAAAATACCAATGATCCGAAACACTATTGGAATTTAATTAAAAGTTTGGTAAAGCCAGTAAAGAAGAGTGGAAATTTTGCAATGACTGAAAATGGTATAAATGTAACCCAAGCAAGAGCTGTGGAAGTTTTAAATAATTACTTTGTTAATTTACCAGATTTGAATTTAAAGAATAACCCCTATGATCAGGAAGGCCCTAAAGACAGGACAAATCTCAAGTGACTAATTTGCCTAGTTTTAGATTTAGAAAGGTAACTACAGGAGAGGTAATGAAAGAAATAAAGAAATTAAAAAGTAATAAAGCTGAGAGCTTAGATAATATAGAAATATGTTTTTTAAAGGATAGTATTAGAGTTGTGGGATGGCTTTTGGCCTCGTTGTTTAATTTGAGTTTAAGACAGGGTAAATTTCCAAGTATCTGGAAAAGAGCCATGGTGATTCCAATATTCAAGGATGGGGATGCTTCACTTCCAACAAATTATAGGCCGATAGCTCTTCTATCAGTTATTTCAAAGTTAATGGAGCATTTGGTTCATTCTCAATTAATGTTACACTTGGAAACTGCACTCATGGACTTCCTGGATTTAATAGCTTCTCCTTTAGGAGATGGAAGGTCTGTGGGCGTGGCCTTCATGGACTTGTCAAAGGCCTTTGATTTGGTGGACCACCCTTTGATGTTTGAATCCCTTGAAAATATAGGGGTCACTGACCAGTCATTGAAATGGTTTATATCATATTTAAAAGATCGTACTCAGTTAGTTTTCATTGCCAGTGTTAGGTCAGAGTTGATCCCTGTGAAACGTGGTGTTCCACAGGGCACAATTCTGGGTCCCATGATGTTTTTTGTTTATATGAATGCTCTTCCAAATTGTATAAAACATTCAAGCATCACATTATATGCTGATGATACAGTGTTAATCACAGATGAGATAAACAGGCAGGAAGTAGAAGGAAAGCGCCAGTCTGATTTTGAAGCCATGCAAATTTGGTTTAAGACTACACATTTATTGATGAATACCAAAAAGAAAATGTTGTTTAAAACTTCTAAATCTAAAAATAAAAGCTTGGAAAGTGCTATGCAGATCTTGACTATAGATGGGCAGATATTGGCACAGGCAGATATATATATAAATATTTGGGAGTTGAAATTGATTCTGGCCTTATCTTTAATCAACGTATAGATAGTATAATAAAGAAAACTGAAATTAAATTGGGGGCCTTAAGAAGGGTTACTCTTTGTATGACTAAAAGTAATCGTAAGTTGGTAGCAAATCAGTTGATCATTCCTACTCTGGAGTATGGATCACGTTTGTTTTCTACAAAAAATCTCTACATAAACAGGATGTATTATATCATAAACTAGCTAGATATGTATTACGATGTAGTCCCACAGTCCATCACTGTTCCCTGTATGATGCTTTGACCTGGATCCCATTGTATCATAAAAGAGAAATAGTATGGAATACCTTATTGTACAAAATTATGAAATTGGAAATGCCTGAAAGACTCGTGAAACAATTAGAATGGGTAAATTATAGTTATTGTTTGAGAAATATGGATAGTACACTAAACTTACCTAGGATCCAAAATAAATACAACACATTTAAATTTAAATATAGAGCTGCAGTTCTTGGAATAGATTATCGAAGGATTTAAGAGAAATGAACCTAACAGTAAAGGAATTCGGACAAAGAATTAAACAGGATCTTGAATATGTATGTATATGTTTGGAATAAACATCTTGTTGTTGGTAGTTCCCAATAGATAAATGAGGGGTTACTAGATTGGTATAAGACATAGGATATCAGATCATATTGTTTTTTACATAGACATGTTGTTATTACTGTATATGCGATGTGTACTAGTTTGTTGTGTTAATATGTCTGTGTGTTGTTGCTATAAAATGTTCGTTTTTAGTATGATATAATATTTATATTTTATGTAATATGTGCAATATTGAAAATGTTTGGAACCTTCTGAAATTTGTACAGAAACATCAATAACAGGATCACCATGAAAACAGGCCTTGTATAAGACATATTGTGTAAACTTTTTGCATTGTCAAATTGTTTTTTGCCTGTATAAATAAAAACATTTTTACTACTTTTTTACTACTGCACTCTTTGATACCAGGTTTTATAGTAACAGATAATGCAAAGAACATTGTGAAGGCAATTGATTATGACAATTATACACGTTCCATGTTTTGCTCACTGTATAAATCTGGTTGTTCAAGGATTCTTAGATGAGGAAGGCATCACTGTGCAGACATGTGTAGGTCTGGCCAAAAAGTTTGTGGTCATTATAGCCATTCTGTAAAGGCATGTAAGCTATTACATAACATTCAGCAGTGGAACCACCTGCCGCTCCACCAACTGAAGCAGGATGTGGCAACACAGTGGAACTCCACCTATTATATAATGGAACGACTGCATGAACAACAGAAAGCTATCCACCAGTATGTTGCTGAGCATGATATTGGCAAGGGAGATGGCAGCATCAGTCCAAATCTGTGGCACCTGATGGAGACCATCTGCACTGTGCTGAAACCCTTTGAGGAGGCTACAAGAATGGTAAGTGCTGATGCAGGAGGTACAAGCCAGGTACAGTACAACTCCTCACTACCCTCACTAACATTGCTATGATTGCTTCTCATATTTAGCATCATAGCACTATACCCTGGTGTTCTCTTTTTGTAGTGCCCCTCATTAACATGCAGTTTCCTCATATGAAAACTCAACATGAGAAAAACAAGGATACCATTTCTGTCAACCTTGCAGAAAGGATAAGATTACATTTCTGGAATGGCACACACATTTCAAGAATGCATACAGATGATTACTACATCTTGGCCACTCTTTTGGACCCTCGGTTCAACTACACATTTGAGGCATTCTTTGATGCACAAGAATGTGGTAAGTCTCAGCAGTCCTATAAAGCCTGGCTTATCCATCTGGGACCTATTCAAAAGTGGTAGGCTGCATCACGCAAGTGCATGTGCCTCGCAACACAACAGCGCCGACACAAAAAAAGGTATATTCAGAAGGTGCACCATAAACTGTGATCACGCATGCGTGGCTAAATATCACAAACATGCATGATCATGGGAGATGGGCAGCATGGTAGGTGCCCAGAGTCCAGTGCAGAATATACGGAAGTGTGCGATGCAAAGCCACTTGTGCAGTGTGCAGATTTGCAATATTCAGCCAGGATATGCAAATGGACTCATTGCACAGTCAGTGCCCAAACAGCACATTTGCATCTCATTACTGGAATGTATGCAGACCATTTGCATATCATTGGTATGTGCAGACCCAGCAATGCAGGGCAGCACCACTACTCCACAAAGGTGATAAGGAGGTACTGCAGCCTAGCAGGCAGGTGAGAATGCATGGCTGTGTGTGGGTTGACTGCAGTGGCCTGAGTACAGTGCTGCTACACACCACCCAACCCTGTAGCACCCAAATGTGTGCCAGGGTGTTTGTTATATGGTCAGAATGTGTAACACAGGCAGCACACATGACACTGCACGCGCAAAAAACTGTGGAAATATTTGCACTAATGTTGCTAGTGTGTGCTAAGAACCTAGCATCCCATAGTATCATAAAATGCTGCAGAACAATCTCAGCGGTCAGTGTGTAATGTCACCCACTCTGTGTGGGTCAGAGGGGGACTGAGAGATAGCATCATTGCCGTACCCCGTACTGTGTGACAGTTGGGAGGTTTGCAGTGCCACTACCCATGGCCATCTTCATGCCCTCATGGCCACATGCACAACACTGGCAGGGTCCAGTGTCCTTGGTACATGCCCCTGCCACTTCCAGGCCTCAGGTGGTGCCACCCCTGTCCCATGCTGCTCACAGTTGTGCACTGTCCACCACCAGCACACCACAGTGACCGAAACCCAGGGCCCCTGTGGCATTGTCACACTGCAGGGATGGCACCAGTGACATGTATGTGGTCCTGGTGGAATGGGTCTGGCACAGGCATGCTGTGTGCACCTATAGTGTTCCACCATGGTTGTGTGCCACTGGGATGCTCCTGTCCTGTGCCATGCTGCCATCATTACCACCATGCATCCTGCTCACTGTTGTCTCAGACTCCACAATGGTTGCATGACTCCACCAGGTGGCACTCTGTGGCCACATGGGTGCAGGCCATGGCATCTAGTACATGTGCTGCATTGTTGCTCTCTGCTCCATCGGTGTGCTGGGTGGGCACCTGACTAGCATGTGGCAGCTGGGTGTCCCCAGCTGTGGTGTGGTTGGGGAAGGTGGCTGACTGGGTAGTGCCGGTGGTGTCATCCACCAGAACCCAGCAGTTGCCTGGCAGGCAGGCACAGTGCAGCTGTGGCTTTGGGCACTCCCATCCTGGCATGACTGCATTGTGTGGGTGCCTGGAGCACATTCTGGTACACCTCTGAAGGCCGTCTCAGGGTCACCTGTCGGCAGTCCTGCGGCCTGCCTGTGGATGGCTAACCCATTTAGGCTATCCCATTTAATACCTAACTTTGCTTGGAACATTTCTGTGATGTGCAACACATGCACCACACATTTTGGCTGAATATAAAGTTGCGTGGCACATTCAGGTGCCTGCCCCCTTTTTCTGCACCACGTACATTTTTTCTGTGTGATCACGCATTTCAAAATGCATGACATATCTCTCCCTTTCAAATATAGCACTTCTGCGCATTTTCTAAGATGCGCTGAGCATCTCCATGTTGGGCCGCACATCTCCTTTGAATATGTGAGCCCTGGTCTCTGTACACATGGCACAAAACAAGAACAGGTACACAAACAGAGTAGAGGAACAACACTCATCAATCACAGTGACATGCGATGTGGAGAGAGGGAAGAAGGAGGACCCCATGTGTTTCCACTGCTACTGCTGATCGTCACTGGAACCACTCATTTTTTGTCTCCAAGTCAACCTGCTACTACCGCTGCTGCTCCTCTTCTTGCACCCCCCCCAGAAAGATAGCCATTGGTGACACACCAGTATAGGAATAACTGTCTAACTATGGCTTGATGAAAAAGCATAGCAGGTCACTTTCTGACACAGAGGTGACTAAGATGCCCGCAAACAAAATGGTGCAGAATTATCTGGATGAGAATGCATCACTAGCTGAAGGAGATGACCCTTTATTGTACTGGCACCAAAAAAGTCTGTTTGGCCTTCTTTGACAGAGGTAGCTGTTGGGCACTTCATTTGCCCACCTGCAAGTACATACTCGGAGAGACTTTTCAGTACTGCAGGCAATATTTTAACCAGCAGGAGAACATGCCTTTCAATGCAAACTGTAGAGATGCTCACTTTTTAAAAAGTTAACCTGTCCCTTTTTCCAAACACCTTTTTGCCACAGTTAATGGAGGATGAATCCCCTACACTTCCAGCTGGGCCAACAGAGGATGATGATGAGGTGGGTGGGGAGAGCTTGGATGCTGTACTGTTGTCTGCTTCGCTTGAACTTTTAATTTTGACTCATATACAGTATGAGCTCCTTCAGCCTATGAGCATTCATATCAGTCGAACAGTTCTGTGCTTAACCTTATTCAAAAAATGTCAGTTTGTTGCTGAGTAAGTTAATGTTTGAATTTCTGACAAGCCTTCACAGGCCGCATACATAATTTTTGGAGCAACATTACCCATGAAGTGTGTACAACAATGATCCATGGTAGAACTGGATGCACTGTCCATGTGTGGCGCTGTCTCAAGAGAGCACAATTTGTGGAACCAGTAGCTCACACTGTGGGATGCCGCACTGTTATCTTCAGTCAGTCTTTAATGTTTGGTGAATTTTTGACAGACCTTCACAGGTTGAATAAATAATTTTTGGGCCAAAGTTGCCGATGTGAATCCAAGGCAGAACCAGACACCTTGTCCGTGTGTGCCACTGTCCCACCAGTGGGCACAATTTTTGGAACAAGTAGCTCACACCATGTGATGCTGCTTTTTTGTCTTCAGTCCATCTTTAATATTTAGCGAATATTTGACAGGCCTACACAGGCTGCATAAGTAATGTTTTTGTTTGGGGGAGGTTGGGTGCAACATTGTCCATGAAACCAGTGTGTACAACACTGATCCATGGTAGAGCCAGACACACTGTCCATGTGTGGTACTGTCCCAATGGGTGCACAGGTTTTGGAAATAGTAACTCACACAGTGGGATTCTGTAGTGATATTTTGTGGACATACATATAGGCCTTAAAAATAGTAATTACAAACATTTTAATTTTTTTTTTACTTGAGCATTGTTACTAACCCACATACTCTAGCATTGTCCATGTCTGGCACTGAATGAATGGACACAATGTTTGGAACCAGTACCCCTCAATTTGACCCACTGCATTATCCTGCTGTTTTGGGTGTTTCATCGGCCCAATCATTTATGATATTCAATTTATTCATTTTATCTCATGCTTTTTAATGGTTGAACCAGTGCAAACTAGTTTACCATTGAGAACTTTGGTGAACTTTACATGGTTCGACATTACAGTTCACCAGGTTGAACTTCAGGAGGTTCACAAAGCTCTGCTTATAACCACAAGAGTGCTTCTCAGGCATATAAATGTATATTAGACCAGTGCATTGGTATAGTGGTAGTATTGCTGTTTACAATGTTGGTGACACATGTTCAAGCCCCAATTGTCAGACACCTGGCTGGGAGATGAGGGAAGGCCTGGCCATCCTATAGGGTGCTTGCATCCTCTGGGAAGAGCACATGACTTACTCTGCTGCACTGCCACCAACCTGGTCACACAGTGGTAGTACAGTTGGAGCAGCAAGTGTAGGTGCAGGGTGCCTACTGGCTACATGATGTGTGTGTGTGTGTGTCTAGATCACTTTGCACAGGTAACCTCTATGAAGGGGTAAGGAGGAAAATGCTTGGACTTTGCGATGATGCTAGATCATATGCTGGCACCTGTAGGAACAGACAATGTGTGACAGAGGGGGAGGAGTACACGTCCCCAAAGCCCCAACTATAGTGAAAAATCTAAGGGGGATCAGCACCATGGGATGGTGGTGTTGGGGCAGGGAGCTCACCATAGGCCAAGTGGGGCAGTCTGGGATACTAGGAAAATAAATGGAAAACAAAACAAAGAAATCCATTTAAGTATTTATTAGTAGGCACATTTTACAATACATGTTAGTTTCATATGAATTTAGCCAGGGTCCCTTGTTTACTGCGGCAAAGTGGACCTACATTCTGTGGCAGGACCTCATACTTTCTGCGTCAGAACAACTGCTGATTCTGCAGCCATTCTGCAGCATATATATTGTGGCTAATCAGCATACCTTCAAAGGGATTAAGTCTTAGTTAACCCTCTGACTGCCTTCATGCAACCACTCTGCTACACTAAAGGTGGAACAGCAGGATATTTAACAGTATGTAGTCTTCTTATCACACATATTAAACAGCAATAACCCAAACCTGACACAGTCATTGGCATCAGTGTTCTCTTTTAATGAATTTTCCCTTCCACCCTGAATTTGAAGGCTCATCTGTTCTTCTGGAAATTGGTGGCCTTTGCTGTTTTCCTAGGTCATAATCAGAGAAGGACATACACACTTAGCTAAAACTACACAGAAGGCAAAATCTGCTTGGATTTCTTCTGGTTTATATTTACAGTTAGCAGATATAAAGAGAGACTCCAACTTGAAGGCAATTTTTCTCTGATTTTGATCAATATTCTTTAGATTATTATTTTTGTAAACTAGGAATACTCCAACTGCCTTGCAACAAACATGTTGAGTGCAGTGTACAAATCTGTGTTATGGGGTGGGGGTTGTCTTCCTATAATAGTGAAGGAGGGTGTAACTTGCAGTGTCTGTCGGATTTGTTGACTCCTAATTTTTTGGTTAGCATGTTCTCTTCTCCTCGCAACTCAGGGGGTGTTGGTGTTCTTCAGTCAGTGACCCTCATTTCACTTATGTATAGCAGCAGTCAAACTCTCCATTCTGATTTTTTCCATACCAGCATGCTCCAGTTCTAGTATACCCTGGTCCCCAACTCTGCTGCAGCTGGGCAACTTGACCCTCCTTAAGAATTGAGCTTGATGCCACCACTTTGGCTGCAGGTTCAGATTTGCCAATAAATTACTCTCACTCTTGCAGGTACAGAACTGCAGCCCACAAATCAAAACTGTGATAGATGTCCACCAGTGGGGACCGAGTCCTCTGCTCAGTCTGCTGCCAGTCCAATGTTTCTGCAATCAGCTCCTCCTCTGATACCTGTCACCACACAAAGATCAGTCCTACCTCCATGGGCACCACTGAATCTTTTCACTTCTTGACTACAGCTTGCCTTCCAGTTCTTCCTTCCAAAGTCATCTTCCAAGGATTCAGCATGCACCATGAGCAGCCTCATAATGAAAAATTAACATGGCTGAGCTACCCACATCTACACAGCAGCAAATCATAACTGCCATGGACCTAATCAAGCTCTACTACTATTGTGTCAGTTGCCCCCCCCAACACACACACAATACTGGCTGGAAGGAGTTATGTAATAAGAGCCAGACCGAGTCAAGATGCCATGCAGCCACTAGCTTTTAAGCTTTGTAGTGGACACATCAGTTTGCTGCCCCTTCTAATGAGCATGTGTGCCATGGCGTACTTAACACATCAATAGCTATGCCCTTGCCTTGTGTGACTGCATAGCATAGCTAGCATTTCTGCAGCTGTGTGGCTGGTTTTCCTGATTTCTGCAGCAATTACTGATTTCTGCAGTCAGCCCTGATTTCTTCAGCCACTGCTGCAACTGCAGAATCTCAGAAAACACGGGACCCTGAATTTAGCATGTCAGAGTTACACTGCAGCAGTTCCTTATCAGAAGGGTATACATCTTGACAAGAAAATGTAATGAAAGAAGTTATTTCCCAAGAGAAACTGAGATGGCAGTTTGAATTACTAACACTCAGGACTCTGATGGGTATGAGCCAAAAGAACTATTGTGGAATCACTTCAGAAGGTTGTTCAGACAATAGAGACCGTGTGTGTGTGTGTGTGTGTGTGTGTGTGTGTCTGTATGCGAATGCACACAGATGCCACTGAGCAGGTGATTGTAATGGGTTAAATATAGTTGGGAACATACTGTAGACATTGTAGACTAGCCAAATATTAGCTGTCCCTTGTGGTACAAGCCCTACATGTTATCTCAATGTGTGCAGAAAATAACAAATGAAGTAAAATCCACTTTTTGACCACAAAGTAAGCATAGCTAGGTGACCCACGCAGAACTGCTTTGTTTTGTTCTCATGTTACTTTCTTTATTACACAAAGGTACTGGCATTCATGTCTAAGACATTATTAAGCATATCCCCAGGAATATTTATGGGCCATTTCCCTGATTATAGGGTAACCAACTTTCCTCTTTGCTTACTCCTCTGAGGAAAAGAACTGTTTCAGAACTCCATAAAAGGCATTATAATGATAACTGTGTGGAAATTTAATGTAAATCTTGCCATGCCACCATTCCATGTTTAAACTTCAAACCCAGAACAAAACTATAAGCTGACAGGAGGAGTACTAAATATCCCAGAAGACATTCTACTCCTCTGGGTGGCAGGGTGTGGTGTGCCTGCCATTTTGTGCCAGAGTGGAGAAACATCCTGCCAACTGCATGAATGGAGCTCAGGGGGTGGGCAGGGGACTTGGCTCCATCAGCATAAGGGAGGGGAGGGAGGATGTCAGGAAGGGTTCCACCACTGGATGGAGCCCATCTGAGTGTGCCCATCATTAGGGCGCCAGGGATTCGAGTTTGAATCCCGCTTGTAATGCAGGGAGCTGTGCCCCCTGCACCCCCTGTGGGTGGGCTGCACTCTCCCCATGCCCCCCTAATTATAGATTCTAACTCCAGGGGTAGGCAGAGCTTAGGAAAGGGGCAGCAAACTGGTGATTTTGGTGCCCTGTAAATGGGCACACTCAGACCGGCGCACAGATGGTCGGAAGCGGGCAGGAAGATGTACTAAGTAAAATGGTAGGGATGGACAAAGCTGATGTTGTCATCACCCCATCCTTATACTTAGTAGGGTTGGTCCATTCCTGCTTTGAAGGGTACCCTGCTCTTTCCATCGCATCTGTTTCCTTGCCAGAAAGTCATAGGGGGGAGGGTATAAGCCCCGCCAGTCTAACCTGAACTTTGTAAATATACAAAGAGTCAAATTAGCAGTGTGAATTTCTGGAGAGCAGATCTCTATTCTTATCTAATCAGTTCAGTTTCAGGAAACAAAAAATCACAGTATGACAATGACACTGGTGGGATTCACCAACAAGGTACTAATAGCCATGAACTGAGGATTAGTAACGAGCTGTTTTTGTGGACCTCACCAAGGCCTTTGATCTCAAAAGCTATGGCCTTCTTCTTTCTAAACTGCAGCAACTTGGTTTGGTGCCTTATCACTTTCCTGGTTCAAGAGATACCTGGGCGATTGCTCATAAATTGCACAAACAGGACCAAGCCTCTCTACTGAAGCACAGATTAAAATTGGTGTACACAAAAGTTGGTTCTCTGCTTGGGCTACTGCTGTTTTCACTCTGTGTCAATGTCCTCCTTCTACAATGCCCAAGTGTTTTTGCCCAGTTGTATACAGATAACATACTCTTTTGAAGTTCACTGATCATCATTGGGTGTAGTAGCATAAGTTGCAGCTTGTCCTTGATAATTTACAATCTTGTTATCTAAAAAGCTCCCATTAAACCAGAAAATAACATGTCTAATACAGTTTGTGAGTAAAAAATTACACCTCACTATGATATCCTACAAATACAGTGTCTAAATGGTACATTGTTAGAGAATGTTCAGTACTACAAATGTTTTGGAATGATTGTAGACTGCATTATGGTATATATTATATGCACATAAGGGGCCAATGGACCTTTTTCTGATGACAGAGTCTGTGTTTCTTTATGAGTTGTGGAAACCATATCTCACGGATTACTAAAAAAGTAAACAAAAGGCTTCATGCCCTTCATCTGCTAGATGGATCAACTGAATCCAACACACAAAAAGACTGTTAGCCTCCTATGCCCATCTCCTTGCCTTGAATACGGGAATGTTCTCTCCCAAAATATACTAGCAGTGCAACAGTCTTTTACAAGTTTAGCACCACTTTTAATAACAGCTACCATATACTGTATATTTGTAACACCCTTGTCAAAAATACCCATCATTGCCTTCTTTGTACACTTACTGTATGAGCATGCTGTCCCCTGCAGCCAGAAGAAGTTATTGGTGGGGAATCCTTTTGTTAAGCTGGCAAAAAATGATGCACCATCACCACTGGTATGCATCACAGTGTGAAAAAAGTCCAATGCACTGTCCCTCTCGGGTCATCAACTGCAGAGGGGTTCATATCCCTCCTAGCCAAAACCTATGCAGGTCAAAGGGCCTTCTGTTACCTTTGCACCAAAAGCTGTAATAACAGCCCCTTAACACTAAAGCACTCTTAGGTTTCAGGACTGAAATTAAAGTATTGCAGCATAACCTCTGTACTGTGCATGTATAGTAACTGTGTGTAAGCAATAATGTATGAGAGGGTGTGTAATTATGGGTCAATAATCACACCTCTGAAGGGTGTGGTTAGGCATGAGACACTTGTGCTGATTGACATTAAACACCCAAGAGAGGTGGGTGATTATTGCCCATAATTACACATCCTTTGTGTGTCGTATTACACTTATAACATGTGTAAGAAAACTCCCAGCAAGGAATTTGTCTTACAAATGTTCTAAATTAATAAGGTGTCTGGATGGGGAGCCATGAATAAAACAAAGCAAAAACAATTTATTTTTCCTGATCGTGCTGCTCCAGTGGATCCCTCAGTTCCCCAGCACTTCGGGTTCCCTTGATATTGTGGGTGCCTCAAGTAAAGTCCGAGAGGATGAAGTACCTATTTTTTTTTACTTTCCACTCTACTCACTGCTGGTTCCAATGTGACTTCTACTCACAACTGGTTTCAATGCATCTTGTTGCAGTCGAGGGCAGCTGCAGCTTTTGCCAACAGTGATAGTTCTGCATTTGGTGGAGGAAATGGCAGCGCCAAGTAGTGATACTTTAATTCTCCTGTCAGGTACACAGGTTAGCACCTTGAAAGAAGTGTGGGCATATCACTATGGGCACATAATTATATGGCTGTACTGCTCTTTCAGCCAATCAGAGCTACAGATTTTTATTACGCATGTTATAATCTGCTCTAATCACTGTTGCCTCTAATCTTCATAAACATTATGAATAAGAGCAGTGTACTATGTCATATTCTCCACCTCTAAATAAATGTTCTTACAGTATACATGTTTACTCTGAATCACGATATCTGCTGTCCTATAAATGTCTATACAAGCTTACTATATCTTGCATTACAGTCGATTAATATTCTCTTATCTTGCGCACTTCTGTAAACACCTTATGTATGTGACTGAAAATAGCAGATGTTTTCCTAGTTCTCTTTTCTGAGTACACAAAAATAAACAAGAATAAAATAAAATAAAAGCCTGTGGAGGATTACAGGAGGTCTGCAGAAGTGATCTCTGCATGGCAAATGCAGTTACAGTATGTCAGACAAGAGAGGACATGAGGCTAACTAAAGGACTGTGAATAACATCTCAAAGAAAGGTAGAAAAATAGCACTTTTATAAATGAGCAGTCATCTGTCTGTAGATACTTTCTGGTAGAGGCTTAGAAATGAAAATAATTCATCAGCTTGTTGACTGACAGGCTTCCTTACCTTGTACAAAGCGGGCAGAGCCATAAACCGCTGCAGCTCCTATGTACCCTAACATTCTGCACACCACATCCCCATCTTCCTTATCCCAACCATCATCACACACTGTGCCCCAGCGCTTGTCATAAAGAACCTCCACTCAACCCTCATGGGGACCAGTCCCATTGAGCAACTGAATCAGTCTCGACTCTATTACTGACAGAAACAGAAAAAAAGCACAAAAACAGTTAAATGTACTGTAAATAACATTTTAAATGGCAGCTTCCATGTCTGTTTTAATCAGGGGTAGAAACTTAATCTCATCAGCTGGGCTAACAACTGAGTCAATCTACTGCATATTCCACTAAAAACCTGTTTCCCTGAAATGACAGCAGTGTCCTCCCCCAAACAAAACACAACAGCACTATTAAATATTTTTATTTGCAATGGGCACTTTTATACAACTTTTATTTTATTTTGACTATATGAGGGAAGAAAAACGTAGAAATAGAAAAAAGTGTGCAGAGGGTGCATGAAGAGGGATCAAGAGAGGCTACAGTGAAACAAGCATGGAACAGAGGGTGAGGTAAGGGCAACAGGGGAGAAGGGGAATTCTTGGGGAAGGGGAGAGGAAACTAAGATAGAAGGTCAGGAAAAACAGGGTGACACTTGAACAGGGGAGGCAAGGTGAGTAGATGAGTGGGGCAGAGGAGATGTTAAGTAGACAGCCACCGTGGGGAAGAAGGCAGGGGGAAGGGTAACAGTAAAAGGGGGGAATGTCTGGTTGAGCAGGAAAGGGTAGCCCCAGCAGGCAGAGTGGCAGAAGAAGGCAAGGATAGCAGCACAGTCACAGTACTGGTGGACTCCATAATAAAGGGAATTAGGTGGATCAGGAGGGGGGGAGAACAGCAAGGTAAGAGAGTGGTGTCGCTCCCAGGAGTGGCAACGGGGAGCATGGGCCAGGAGGTAAACCCACTCACAACTGGTATGGGAGGGAAGCCACATGTGGTAGTCCACCTAGATAAAAATGACCTACAGTAGCTGGTTGCAAGATAGAGACAGAGCGAGAGAAGTTCAGGGCAGTAGGGAAGGTTTGTAGGGGGGAAGACTAGGTCAGTGGCCTTCTGAGAAGTACCTAGAGTCAGCATGGTTTGGAAACATAGGATAGAAGAGTTCTATGGCTGACTGAGGGGATGTATTGCAGGAAGAAGGGGTTTGGATACATATATATATATATATATATGGAACTGAGGGGAGACCTGAAAAGATAAAACCCTTTATGCACCTGATAGGTTGCACCTACGCAGAAGTGGAACCAGGCTGCTTGGGGAAAGGATTTGTGGAATATATCTGCAAGAGCTTAACTTTAAACTGAATGGGGTGGGACCAGCAAAAGTTGCAGCACCAAAGGGCTTCTGGAAGTGGGAACGTACAGCATCCCCCGAGCTAGAAACCATAGACAAGTCAAAAAGGGAAGAGAATAAGGTGAAAGGAAGGGGCTTGATGTGGGTCTTTTTGAAGGAAGGGGAGACTGACCGCCCCATTAGGTAAGAAGCACGGGGAGGGGCAGTCAGTTAAGAGGGGACATTGAAGGAATAGGATGTGGCTAGGAGGGAACAAAAGCAAGGGGAGAACCAAGAGAAGAAAAGCGAAGGGTCAGACAGAGAAACAAGTGAAAAAGGGGGCACTTTGTCAAAAAGGAGTGTAGGGTATCAGGAGTGGTAGGGGGTAGTGTTCCTTAACTCTAGAAGTCTTGGGAACAAAAAGGATGACCTACAGGCTATGATGGCAGAGGGAAAGGTGGATCTGTCAGTGGTCACTGAGACCTGGGCTACCCCAAGTCATGACTGGGACCTCTCTATTCCAGGGTCTGCTCTTTTTCGATGGGACAGGGAGAAGGGGAAGTGGGAGGGGTGGCACTCTACATCAAGGAGGGTACTATACTGCCACTAGCAGGAAAATAGGAGAGGAGAAAATAGAGGCACTTTGGGTACAGATCCAAATGGCATCTGGAAGAAAACTGAGACTAGGTGTAGTGTATAGTCCCCTAACCTGGAAAAGGACAAGGATTGAGAGTTGGATACCATGATAAAGATGGTGACTAAAAAGGGAAGATCATGCTAATGGGGGACTTCAATTTGTCTAAGGTGGACAGGAGTGTCCCATCAACTTCCTGTGGCAGGAGCCAACTGATTCTGGATGCAATCCAGAATGGGTTCCTGGTTAAGGACATGATTGTGTAGACATGAGCGGGAGTGATTCTGGACAGGGTATTAACTAATGGGGACTACATTGGGCATATCATGGTGGAGGCACTCATGGTAACAAGTAACCATAGTACAGTGTGGTTCTGAGCTGTATGGAGACGTAAGCACCAAGTACAAAGACAAAAGTTCTGGGCTTAAGGAAGGCTGACTGTGTTAAGTCAGGTGAGACACTGAAGTGGCAACTAGCTAGCTTTAAGGATGACATGAGTATGGATCAGAAATGGACAGTCAGGGGAGGGATAGTGACAGCCATTCCAAAGTCAGAAAAACAAGTTGGTTTGGTAAGGAGGTGAGCCAGGCAGTGAGGGATAAAAGGGCCATATACAGAAAGTACCGGAAGTCCAGAAAAGATAAGGATGAGGGGATCTACTTGGAGAAAGCAAGGGGGCTAAAAGATAGTCAGGCAAACCAAGGCAAGGAAAGAGCTGCAAACTGCAGAAGGGATCAAGGAGGCAGATAAGTCCTTTTCAGGTACAACAGTGAGAAAAGGGGCATGAAAGCAGGCATAGTGAAGCTAAAAAAGGAGGAGGGATGGGTGGAAGGCTGTAAAAAGAATGTAAAGGTGTTCAATGAATATGTCTGCTCTTTTCTGGGGGGGGGCGGCGAAGGGGAAGGGGGATGATTAAAGACAAAATAATGAAAGACAGGATTAGGAAAGGGCTTATGTCCCTAAGGTAAACAAGTACCCAGAGACAGATGGCATGGATCCTAGACTCTCTAGGAAACTGGCAGTAGAGCTGGTAGGTCCGCTAGTAGATTTGTTCAACAGTTCTCTAAATGTGGGGGTAGCATTGCAGATGTGGAGAACTGTACATGTCCTACTACTACACAAGGGTGGGCCCAGGGATGACCCTGGGAAGTAGAAGTCAGCCACTCTGACCTCGATTGTGGGCAAAATGCTGTAGACCATTCTGAACAGGGACTAGTTGAGTTGATTGAAGCCAGTGGCCTACAGGGCAGGAGACAGCAGATCACTTTATACAGTAGCTGCGTTTACACCACAAAACCAGTTACTGGTTGCACCAGTGACCTCGTGTTTTGACTGACATCAACTTACTCACATTTGCAACAATTCACAAACCAATTTAGCAATAGTCTAAAAAAGTAATATTACCTTCTTACATCAGGTTATTTGGCAGCACATTCCATAATTTGACACCTGTTACTGATTTTTTCCACCAAAAAAGCAAAAAACTTGCATGCCCCAAACCCTTATTGCTTCCAGATAACCTACCTGAGGCAAAAAATTATATTAACTTGATTATGACTGTTTCTGATTTGACTTGTGAAACCCTGTAAGTACATATCCTTAACATGAATTATTTAATGACTGGACTATTACTGGGTAATTTGTAGTATGTTTCAAAAACGCTTTGGTGCTGCTTGCCTCAGGAGGAACATACTGTATAAATCAGGCTTTACTCCTAATAGGACATCTTCAACAAAAGCATAATTTAAATATATAACTATTTGGGTAAATATCATGTAATTAGATGACTTTAAATTGTTTGGGATTTTGCTTCGAGTGAATGTTTTTTCTTGATGGTACTGTAGTAAGAAATGGTCATGTAACAGTCACAAACATAGTGTCATGGGGTCATAATGTCGCAAGACACTATGCCATAGCAATATACCGTGCTGCTAATACAATGTGGTATATTGAAAACATCATCATTCTTGTTTTTGCAGGAGGGGCTCTATCCCCAAACCCTCCCAACTAATGTAACTAACTCTGAGGGGGAGAGTTCACACTTAATATTGCACAAAGTGCGAAAAAAAAGATTCCATGTATTTGGGACCAGGAATCGAAACCCTGTCCCAAATGCACTGCTTGCCTCCCTTGCTGCCCGTGGCTCATCCCATCGAGCCATGGCAACTGTTCGGTGGACCCCTCTTCTGGCAGGATTCTTATCCTGCACTGGGAAGAGTGAGAGGATGCACTGCCACGCATGCTTCCTTTCATGGTTTTGCATCTTCTCACTCTTACCTACTGCGCTGTTCCTACATTGTGGTCATGTCATGCTCTGTACAGCGTGCAACATTATGACCCAGTGGGAACACAGTGATACAGCATACACAGTGCATGCTGCTACCAGCCATTTCAAACATCACGTCAAGACTAGACTTTTAAAAAAAATTTATTTTATTTTTTGTTGACTGGGTAAGTGCACTAGATAAATTCTGCCTATTTTCAGGAACGATCTGGGGCAGGGGAATACAGATGAATGCCAACTGACCTTGAATCAGATTGAACTGTTGGTGGTATTTTTAGTGAAGGAAGGGAAATTTTGGCCAGGGTACCAGGGAAATTCCTCTACTCTGCCTGCAGGGGTGCTGTCACTTCCTATGGACAGGATGGAGGGGTCCAGTTTGACTGATCCTCTGGAGAGGATGGATGTACAGCGGGTGGAGGAGCTGGTCTCCTTCTCTACCTCCTCAGTAATAGAGACTGAGAATTTCTTTGATGCTGCCATTGAAATCATGGAAGAATCACTTCTACTAGAAGTAATAGAAACAGATCAACAGAAAAAAAGCAAATGAGGAAAGCAACTTGGATAAAATTGGGCAGAATAAAAAAAATCCTACTAGTGAATCAGAACAGGACTCTACTAACTTGGCTTCTACAATGGAAAAATTACAAGCGCTCCTACAAATAGAAGAAGAGCGCTTTTGGCAGAGACAACAAGATATCCAGAAAGCAATTGCACAACAACAGATACAGATGCGTACCATAGAGCCTCAAACTCCTACAGCTGCTTCGTCCCAGCTGCAAACCTCCAGTGTGACTGAAACACCATGCCCAGAATTGATTCAGCAACAGCACCCTAAAGAGAGCCGAAAAGAGGATGAAGCAACCACTAAGACCTTCATGTTTGCAACATGTACCAAACCTTTATTTGTATTTGAAGGAAATAAGGCACAGTAAAATGTAGGGGTCTCACCAGGAATGGCAAAAATGGATGTAATAACATCCAGCCTAAGACAAGACCCTAATGTTACAGAAACAAGTGTTAAGAAGCCTGAGTGGTCAATAGACTCTAATCTAGTAGCTGCGGGTTGGGAAACAATCCCAGACAGGACAATGGGTGTCAGGCTCCTCTCCTACTGAGATACCAGGGAGAGAGAGGCAATAGAATGAAGACTTAAATAATACTGGCAATTATATAGTAGCAAATGGACAAAATACATCAATTAAAGAGGTAATGAATAATGCAGATAGAGGAGAAAATTTAACTTGTTAATCACCCCTGCATCTTCCAAATGACCTAAACTTCACTCAGAACCCGAGGCTACTGCTACAGGCCTCTCCCCTATCCCAAGCAATACATACAGAGGATGCAGCAGTGCAACCTGAAAATAATCGATGAGAACCTATGACCTCCAATAATATGTTGAGGAAACCACTATTGTTCACATCTAGAGTCAAGAAAGTGGTTAGAGCCAAAAAGTGGCCTTTTTATAAATATGAGTAAGCAAGGAGAGACAGAACAGGAGGAATATCTTGAAAAAACCAGGAAGGCAAAGAGGACTGTCAGGAGTCGAAAGCAGACATAGAGCTGTGCATCACATAGAGGGTGACGTTGGTCTGTAAACCATCCCAATCCTTAGTTTATTCCCCTTAGAGGATTGTACCTGTACCCATAAAAGAGATTTAAAAGGTTCCCCTTGATTCTATTTGGTGCAGACTTTGGCTGTCTTCGAAGGGCTACAGTGCTGGGGGATCTTACGAACTCCTGCGCTGCTCTGGGCTTTTTCTGTCAACCATCTCTCTGACGCTAAATGAGAAAGGACCTAATCGCCGCAGGAATCCTCTCCATCACCAGTGGCACCTTATCTCCGTCTGGGACAGTTGGCACACAACTGGATACGAAATGAGCGTGTCTGACCGAGTGCCATCAATTTCCGAGTGACCATTTGGTTCAGGACTAAGGGGCTTGAAAGCAACCTACAGGACATACACCATGCATGTGCTCTTGCTACATGCATACTACGGCTGTGGGAATCGGGAGAGACACACATGCTCACTACGGCAAAACAGGTGCATGAGGTGCTGAAACAGGTAAAAGCCTAAGGTAACAGTGACTAGTTTAATATCGGAACTGTGACTAGTCTATCTGTGCCATACTTCCTCAAATGGACTAGGAGTGGTATTTATACCTGTGTCTTTTCTGGCCTCTGTAAGACTACACTGATAACTTCTCAACTACAGGCACTGTATTTACAACAATAATGATTCTCACTTACAGGAGCTGTATTTGCAATGGTTCTCCCCACTCCGAGATTGGTGGCTGCGTCACACTGTGACATAAGTAGTGGGAACCAATAGGCTAGCCACTTTACTAGGTGCCAATTTCAACAAAGAATAGGGGATTTAAAAGGTTCCCCCTGATTCTGTTTGGTGCAGACTTTGGCTGTCATTGGAGGGCTACAGTGCTGGGGGATCTTATGAACTCCTGCACTGCTCTGTGCTTTTTCTGCCACCCGACTCTCTGACACTAAACAAGAAAGGACCTGACCGCCGCAGGAATCCTCTCCATCACCGGCAGCACCTGATCTCCATCCGGGACAGTTGGCACACAACTGGACACTAAACGACTATGTCTGACCAAGTGCCATCAATTTCCAGATAACCATTCAGTTCAGGACTAAGGGACTTGAAAGCAGCCTACAGGACATACATCGCTCTCTTGCTCTTGCTACATGCATACCACGGCTGTGGGAATCGGGAGACACACACGCTCACTATGGCAAAACAGGTGCATGAGGGGCTGAAACAGGTAAAAGCCTAAGGTAACAGTGATTAGTTTAATACTGGAACTGTGACTAGTCTATCTGTGCCATACTTCCTCAAATGGACTAAGAGTGGTATTTAAACCTGGGTCTGTTCTGATCTCTGTAAGACTACACTGATAACTTTTCTCAATTACAGGAGCTGTATCAACCTGTAACTACAGGAGAATGCAATATAAATCAATACAAATATGAACAATAATACAAAGAAACTCATAGTTGGGGATTCCATGATCAGAGGAGTGGAAACCCACCTAAACCACAACACTAAGGAAATTGTGGTTGTGTGTTTCCCAGGAGCCTCTGCCGGAAGAGACTCGGACAACGGTAAGAAAATAATCCAGAAAACTGGTGATCTAATGCACATAGCAATACACCTCGGGACAAATGACTTGGCAAACCACACAGTGGAGGAGGCCATAACACATTTTGAGGCTCTTGCCACCAACTTGACTTCAATTTCATCCAAAATAGCCTTCTCAGAGGTTTTGCCAATATGGGACAAAGGGAAAGGCACCAAGAGTGTCAGGGAGAATGACATTAGTGCGTTCAACTCATGGCTGCGCAACTGGTGCCTGGAAAAGGGGCTCCATTGTATAGGAAACTGGAAAAACTTCTGGGAGAGGGGATTTTTTAAGTATGATGTTCTGCACCTGAATAGGGATGGTGTGCAGGCACTAGGGCAAAAATTCAATGTCTAAGCAGGATCTTTAAACTAGGTAAGTTTCTATCTATCTATATCTATCTATACTATCTATAGCTCCATAGTATCCATTGTTGACTATGGTCTGGTTATCTATGGCTTAGCTTCCACCACTACTCTCCATAGAATATAAGTGGCACTCAATAAAGCATGCTGACTTCTTACTGGAACAGCATGCCTTACCCACAAGTGTGAACCGTATGCGCAAACAGGTTGGCTTCATCTAAGTGGGAGGATTCACTATCAAACCTGCTTGCTAACTAAAAAGGCACTTCTTGAGCTCCTGCCTTCTGGTGTTACAAACTTTCTCAATCCCTCTTTCAGCTCCCAGCACATGTGTAGCTCAGTCAACCAACTCTTCTCTGTTCCAAGATGCCTGACTACACAAGGGCAATGATCGTTTGCATCTAGAGCACCACTATGCGCTATGCGTATTTAATGCGCTGCCCAGAGATCTCTTCCTTACCAAAACTGTGACCATTTAAAGGCACTCTTCATCAGCATCTTACAGCTAACAGTTCCTGTGACTGTTTCAACTGACATGGCCCTGCCTCAACAGTATTGACACATCCTTGCGTACCTACTTCTCCCCCTTTCTCTGTGAATGACCACTTTCACCCTAATTGCTCTGCCCTATTTCCTGCCTCCTTTCCTGATCCTTCTTTTACCTCACCCCTTTCACCCTTCACCTTCTTTCCACTATTTATCTTCACGTACCTGAACTTTTGTTCACCCAAGTCTACCTCTGCCTATTTGACAAAGCACCTTTGGCTGCCTCCTTTTATTAGGTTATTTTTGATTTCCTACTGATTCATAGTTTTAGTTTTAGTTGCAGTCTTAATGTCATTTTAAATACTTTCTTGTCAAAATGTTATGTAATACCATTCATTGTATGTCTGTCATCCTTCTCACTGACGTGGAACCTTTGTAAAAGAGCTGTTATGTACTCAAAGGTATTGTAATCCGAGAATGAATGAATGAATAAATAAATAAATAAATAAATAAACTCAAGGTAAGGGGGAGCTGGGGACAACACACACCCAAACGGCCAGTATGTTAGTCACCACTCCCCAAAAGAATGCAGTCACACATGCAACCAAGAGAAAGGGAAACACACACACACACACAGGTCACTGGTATGCCAGTCATCACACCTCAAAAATCCAACACCACACAAAATCTCTTGGGTGAAAACGGTATATTGGGTCAATCCAGGAAGGGGGTGCACCCTCACACAAAAGAGGGAGCACACTCCTGGAGGGTGATGGTTACAAATGGTAGGAGCCTGGCAAATAAACTTCTAGAACTCATGGCCATCATAGAGGTGGAAAGGTTGGACTGGGTGGCTGTGACAGAAACCTGGTTTATAGAAAACTATGACTGGGACACAGTTATACAGGATTTAACCTGTTCAGAAAGGACAGAAACAGAAAAAAAGGGGGGTCGTAGCTATGTATGTACCGGAAGAAATAAAAGCCACAGAGTTGCAGATGACCTCGGGGAGGACTGAGTCACTCTGGCTAACAGCAGATGTGGGTAAGGGAAGATCCTTTAAATTAGGTGTCATATACAGACCCCCAAATCAAGGGAAAAATGAGGGCAGGGACTTAATAGAGGAAATGTACAAAATGACAGACAGAGGTAATGTAATTCTGGTGGGGGATTTTAACCTTCCAGATATAAACTGGAGCACACAAACAGCAGCAGCAACAAAAACAAGCATTTGTCAATGCCGAATGTTGTCTTGCTGCCATTGGCAGTGCAGGAGTTAGAGAGATGCAGCATAGGAGTGGCAGTCAAGTAGTGAACTGATGCGAACCCACCCCCACCCTGCAGAGAGTGAGAGGCATTAGGGTGTCCCTGTGGGTGTTTGTTAGTGTAGTGTGGGAAAACATGCTGGGCAGGATGTGAAAAATTACAGCTGCACAGTTCATAAGGAGGTGTAATAAAATGCCAGTGCTGAAAATGTGGCATACAAATATACGGAATTTGTGGAGTTGCAAGGGTGCGTGGGAAATATGCAAGGCACGCTTGCAGCACTGCCAGTTTATGGGCGTTCGGCACCAAATTTTCAACATAGGCATTTTAGCACCTCTGCTCATGTACAGTGTCACTGTCATTTCCTCAAAGTGTCCCAAGAAGTGATTTCGCACAGCGACCACGCTATTCTGCGCTGGAAGTGCGGAAACACATTTTGGGCAGGATATGTGAAGTGATGGCTGTACTGTTCATCAAGAGGTGTGTAAAATGGCAATGGTGAAAATCCAGAGTGAAAATATCACAAATGCACGACGGTACGAAAGTACGCGTGGGTAATCTGCCAACGCACGCCAGAAGAGCAAAGTCATTTTATGGAGTATCAGCTCCAAATTTTCAACATAGGCATTCTAGGAGCTCTGCTTATGAACTGTGTCACTGTGATTTTCATAATCTGCCCCAAACACTGATTTCCACAGTGACTGCGCAATTGTGTGCTGGAAGTGCGAAACACATTTCGGGCATGATGTGGAAAATGGCAGCTATACTGTTCACAAGGAAGTGCACAAAATGCCAATGCTGAAAATATGGCATTAAAATATTCGCGAATCTTGGCAGTTATGAGCCTCGCGTGCTAGTGCTGCGCTTTCATTAAAACAGGCATTTGTTGGATTTTTTCCGCCAAATTTGGAACATAGGCTTTTTGAGAGGCCACCTCATGAACACTGGCACTGTCATTTCGTTAATGGGTCCTGAAAGGTGATTTCGCAGTGACTGCAAAATCACCTTTCGAGGCCGATTAACGCCATGACAGTGATAGAATTCATTAGGAGGGGCCCCAAAAACCCCATGTTGAAAATTTGGTGCCATAATTCCAAGAAATGCCTGAGATATGCAGCAAAGTTGAAAAAACCCTATTCATTGCATTATACAGCTTACCGGCATTTCCTCAGTTCACCCTTGGCTTTGAAGAGTGCAGACGTGTTCCCGGTCCACGGAAGATTGTCGCGCTGGAGTCCGGAGGTAAGTATGGGGTGAGGGGGGGTGAGGGGAGGCAGGGTGCACAGTGGGTGGGTGCGGGTGAGGGGAGGGGCATCTAGACTCACGAGGGCGGTTTTAGTTTTGCAGGTAAAAAAAAAGAGAGAAACCGTTGCGGTACAGTTTTGCATTACAGGGCATTTGGCACGCTGGGTGGGCTCCCAGTGTGCCATCTAAATGGGTTTTGGGGGTGTCAGTAGCTGAGCGGGGATTGGGCACCGCCGGGCACACAACACGGGTGAGGTAATGCCAGCGGGGATTGGGCACCTGCCGCAAACAAAGAAAGGGGGGCGCTAGCCGAGGGGATTGGGCACTCCCTCGGCATTCAACAGTTGGGGGTGATGCCGCCGGGGAGTGGGCTCCCCGTCAGCGGGCGCAAGAGGGGTGCGAGCTGAGGGGATTGGGCACCTCGGCATTCCACATTCTGAGGGATGCCGGCCGGGGAATGAGCTGCCCTGTGGGCACACACGAACACAGGGGGTTGCCGACAGGGGATTGGGCACCCTCGATGTCAGGAAGCTGAGGCGTCCCACCGCCGATTTCATGATAATAATGGCAGCACGGCAAGCAAAGAACCGCTGCATATGACGAGCTTTGCTTGGATTGCAGCGGACCTTTGCTTTGATGTGCTCGCCCCATTATGAATACATGGTGTGGCAGTGGCATGCAGGCTGATTGGGGAATGAGGGATGCACCTACTGATGCATGCCCTGCATTCGCCCAACAGCAGCCGCGCCCCAAGACCCGCACTAGTGCAAGATGTTGTTTACGCATGCACGCAAGCCAACATAAAAAGCAGGGACTTCTTGTTGGCCCTACAGAATGTGAGGATGGGGCAGCTTGTCAAAGCCCCAACTAGGGGAGACACTGTTCTTGATCTGATTCTAACAAATGGCGTGAGTGTCAAGAAAATCAATGTAGGGTGCAATTTGTGAAACAGCGATCACTGTATGGTAAGTTTCCAAATAAACTTAGCGGATGACTCCTGTCACTCAAAGGTTAAGGTCCTAGATTTCAAGAAGGCGGACTGCCAAAAAATGAGAGCCAGTCTAAAACAATACCTAACTGAAGAGTTAGAAGGAGAGGTTGAAGTCATGTGGGATAGAATAAAGATAGCAATCAAAACAGTCACAGACCAATGTGCCTGAAGGGTCAACATAGAAACATAAAAAAATAAACTTTGACGGCAGATAAGGACCGATTGGCCCACCTAGTCTGCCCATTTCCCTACTTATTGGATAAGCTGCAGATCCTAGTTAACCAACAGCCTACTTTTTCCTACCCCCACCCACAAGAATTTTCTTATGTCTGTGCCATGCATTCTTGAATTCCCCCACTGTTTTGTCAACAAGACGAAAAGAAGAAGAAATCCTCTCTGGTTCTCCAGGGAGGTAGCTACCACAGTAAAATAAAAAAAGAAGGCATACATGACATACCAGGAAACCAAAAATGACAGAGACTGGGATTCATACCAAGAGAAATTAAGCTAAGCAAATAAGTAGATAAAAAAAGCAAAAGCCCAGACAGAGCAAAGGATCGCAGAGGGGACAAAGAGAGGGGACAAATCCTTCTTTAGGTACATCAGAGAAAGAAGGAAAATAAAGGGGGTATAGTTAGAAGTGCTGCAAGGGATGGGAAATTGGCAGTAGATGACCATGAGAAGGCTGAAACCCTGAACAGGTACTTCTGCTCAGTATTTACCAAGGAGGATGCAGGAAATGGCCTGGCTGTCAAGAAAAACAGCACCCTTGGAACAGGAGTCGACACTAGCCCATTCACTGAAGAGCAGGTACTAGAGGCATTGAGTAAGCTAAAGGCTAACAAAGCCATGGAACTAGAAGAGCTTCATTCCCAGAATCCTAACAGAACTGAAAAATGAACTGGCAGCTCCTTTGGCAAAACTATTCACCAGATCCCTAAAGAGTGGAGTGTTACCCATGGACTGGAGGAGGGCAACAGTAGTCCCACTCCATAAATCAGGCAGCCAGGAGGTGTCGGAAAACTACCAGCCAGTTAATCTTAAATCTGTAGTAGGTAAAATGATGGAGTCACTGATCAAGGAAAGAATAATAGCGTTCCTTAAAGTGAGCGGGAAGCTGGACCCTAAACAGCACAGTTTCACATCAGGAAGGTCACGTCAAACAAATCTGGTTGTATTTTTTGACTGGGTTACCAGGGCTGTGGACAATGGAGGGGGCCATGGATGTGGTCTAACTGGACTTTAGCAAGGCCTTCGACTCAGTTCCACATAGGCAGCTGGTAAAGAAGCTAGACCACACAGGGGTTGGTAAGGAGGTGGTAAAATGGGTACAATGCTGGCTGCAAGGCAGAACACATGGGTCCAGGTAAATGGCATAGTATCGGCAGAAGATAAGGTAACCAGTGGTGTCCCCCAGGGTTCAGTACTGGGGCCTCTACTCTTTAATATCTTCATAGCTGACATTGCGGATGAGCTTGAGGGGAAGGTGTGTCTATTCACTGATGACACCAGGATCTGTAACAGGGTGGACTCCATAACCAGAGTATGCAAGATGAAATCAGACCTGAAAAAGCTCAAAGAGTGGTCCGGAACATGTCAGCTAAGATTTAATTCCAAAAAGTGCACTGTCATGCACGTGGGAAGAGGAAACCCAAAGATGGCATATGACTTGGGAGGGGTTAGATTAACTACCTCTAACCAAGAGCGGGATCTAGCAATCAGTGATTTCAGAAGACTTAAAAAAGGGGAAACATGCGAAAAGGCATCACAAAAGGCCTCTAGCATCCTGGGATTTATAGGAAAGGGAATCACAAGTAGGAGAAGAGAAGTAGTCCTGCCACTGTATAGAGCCCTGGTCAGGCCGCACCTGGAATACTGCTTCCAGTTTTGGAGGCCACACCTCAAAAAGGACATTGACCATTTGGAAATGGTGCAACGAAGGGCAACAAAAATGGTTCTGGGTTTGCAAAAAATGTCTTATAAGGAAAGATTAAGTGAATTAAACATGTACTCCCTGGAGCAAAGAAGAGAGAGGGGAAACATGATAGAGACCTTCAAATACATGAAGGGCATACAGTAAATAAAGTGCAAACACAGGACCTTTTCCACTTAAAGGAGAACAGTAGGAGTAGGGGGCATGATATGAAGCTAAAGGGAGGGTGGTTCAATACAAATATAAGAAAGTTCTTCTTCACAGAGAGAGTGGTGGATGCATGAATTAGCCTGCCCCCTGGGGTGGTGGGGGCAGGGACAGTTGTGGAATTCAAGGCAGCATGGGACAGAAACAAGGGAGCCCTCACACACACCGGGGTGAGTAGGGAGTTATTAATAAATTAAGGGCAGACTAGATAGCCCTGAAGGTCTCCTTCTGCTGTCGCCTTCTATGTTTCTATGTTTCTATAACGCTTCTGCCTTTCCTTCCACCTCTTCCTCTCTTGTACAGGTTATCCCCTCCTTTGTGTACTAACACTCCCACTTACTGTCACCATATCCTTCCTATACATTTTATAATCCAGGACTGCGAGGTCCCAGTAGTGGTTCAGTGTCACCCATGTTACTACAATGGCCACTATGTCCACTCCTCCCTCGGTCATCAGCACCCGCTTTTCAGCCATTTTGTTTCCCAGTCTACTGTCATTTAGAGACACCAACGTCCAACATGAATTGGGCCCCCCTTTACCCCTGACCTGCCCCCTCTTCCTCCACAGACACTCCTTCCTTCTTCCACCCCTCTCCACTATCTCCTTTCTATTCTGTCCTGATTGGGGGTGAGACCTAGTGGCCTCCCCCATCAGGTGACTAAGGGTGCTTTGCACATTGCTACTCTCCCCCATCAGTTTAAATAATTTTTTCCCATGAATTCCTGCAGCTTGCCCTTCAGGATCTTTATGTCCTTCCTACTTAGATGTAACCTGTCCAGTGTATGCAGGTCTTTCTTCTCTCAGGTCCCCCCCCCCTCCCCAGTCACCAACTACCCCATACCTGTCCTCCTCACGCCATCCTCTGAGCCATACATTAAAGTATTCTATTCTTACTTTGTTTGCAGTGCTTGCTCTTGGGACAGGTAGCACCTCTGAGAAGGTTACCAATCTCCCTACCTTGCTGCAGATTTTTCTTACCTCCCTAAACCTTCTTTGCATCACCCTGCCTCAAATCTTGCAAGGTTATTTGTATTCAGGTGGACTATTATGTGAGGTTTCCCTCCCTTCTGTCCCATGTGCTGGGCTATCAGAAATCCCACTTTTCCAACCGCCATCCGTGGTAGACATTCTGCTCTCCTACAGTTTGCCCTGGACTCCATCCTCCCATTTGACCCGCTAAACTATTGAATCCTCTAAGATTACCAACCTCCCCCCTCCTCCCATATTGCTTCTCATTCCTAACTGTCCTCTCCTTCCCATCCTGGCCACCTTGTACTGCCCCCATGTCCCCTTGCACCAGCTATCCCTGTCTCAGACTTCTCCTTCTGATCTTCTCTTCTCTTCCCTCTGGCACAACCCCTACCTTTCCCTTCTGCTCACCCTTCCTCTCCTGTCCCTTCATCCTCCCTTCCCCATTGCCCCATCCCTGGTTCAATCAACCGCTCTCTCTCATCTGAACTCTTTTCCACCACCCCTTCTCCTTACATTTTCTGAAATCCTTCCTCCTACTACCTCCTTCCCTCCCTATCTCACTGCCCTTACACCCTCCAAGATCCCCATTTTCCCCATGTCCAGTGGGAGAAACCTGTTCTGCACTGGCACCTCTGGAGGTACTTCCACTAGAAACCCTCCCCACGCTGCCTTACCAGTTCCTCTTACCATTATCCAGCTCTCCATCCTAGGCCTTCTTTCCTGCTGGAGGAGATGAACCCAGGGGTCCTACTTAATCACCTCCTGCTTTCATTCCCCCGTGAATGACTCCCCCACCTTGGCTCCCCTCCTGCTCTCTCCCACTTTCCTGCCAAGCCCTGCAGCCACTCTGCCCCCAATTATTACCCACAGATCCCCCCACAAGCGCACCTATCTCCTGCCTCAGCTACACCTCTGCCTTCAGCTCTCAGCTAATATGCCTACAAACCGGTTATCCCCACATCTCTCAGAGAGCTCCAAGAAACACTGCAGCCCCACATCCCCTGCACCCTAATACTCTACCCTCCTCACCCTGCTCCCACTGCATGCCCCCTCTCCACATATTAAAGTTCTAGGCTTTCTTTAACATTGCACTTCATTATCCCCTGTACCTTTATGAAGCTTTTAATCTGGACCTGGAAAAAGATGGCTGAAAAGCAACAACCTCTTCCTTCCCTGTTAATCTATTAGGACCTGGATGTGGATGGATGAAGAGCTGCAACTCCTTTCATTCCCATTAGCTGCCACATTAACTATTTAGCTACCTAACTACCTAGTCAACCATAGGCATGTACTATCTGCCTTCCCACTGAATTTCTTGCCTGCTAACTCCCCTGTAGGCTAACATTAGATAGGGAGTAGCTGAAGCCCACTACTAACCACTATATGCCTTACTACTGAATTCCCTGCATACTAACTTTGCTGTAGGCTGGCCCTAGGTAGGGAGTAGTTGTGACCCACTAGCAACACTGATATCCATTTCTAGCTGAGAGCTAGCTGCCCTCCTACAAATGATCCTTACTGCTAGTCTAGTTGCATGCCTATTCAAGATAGGGATTAGCTGCAGCCCCTATCAGCTACCTCCTCTGGAGAATGACCCAGATAGGTAATAGCTACAATTCCCATCAGACCCCTACTTACTTTTCACTTTTGCCCTTGCATTACATGCTGTTCTTCTTTGAACAGCATGGCCAGTGGCATACAGTCCTCCCTGCAGGCTCCCCTACTGATGCTTTCATATGCCACTGAGTCAGATGGCACACTCCTGCTTAATGGCTCTCACACTTCAGGGTCACTCACGCTTTGGAGTCACTAGGTGTTCAAGGTAGTAAATAGGAATTACAGTTGAGCTATTGTTGTCTGTAGTCACGTGGTCTTCTGTGGCTGCCAGTGGCACTGGATTCAGCTGCTGAGCTCTCTCCCCCAACCTGCTCTCTGATTCCTATCTACCTCCTCCCAAATCCCATACACAGTCCACAATAAATGAATGAATAGGCAACAAGCAGTAACAATATATACAGGACTCTGTCATACTTGTGCACAGAAATCGTTGCACTTATCTGCTGCAGGCCTCCACTCTCTCCTCCACTCCTGATGGCATCCTCCTGGTCTGAGAGAGTGTGGACTACAAATTTGGCCTGATTTAACTGTGTGAACTACATCCACCCTATTGGCTGACTATAGTCACGTGGTCCACTGGGATCACCAGTGATGACAGATTTGGCCACCAAGCTCCCTCCTTCAACCCACCCTCTGGTGCCTCCCTCCCTCCCTTCCTCTTCCTGAATCTCCCACACACTCTCCAACAGTAAATCTGCTCATAATCATAGACAACAAACAGTAACAATACAGGACTCACTCCTACTTGTACACAGAAAATGTTACACTTATCTGCTGCAGGCCTCCGATCCCTCCTCCAAACCCAATGGTGTATTCCTGATCTGAGAGGGCAGGCTACAAACTTGACTCAATTTAACTGAGTGAACTACAGCCACCCTATTGGCTGTCTCTAGTGATGTGGTCTGCTGGGACTACCAAAGGCACTGAATTGGTCTGCTGAGTTCCCTCCTTCAACCAACCCTCTGGTTCCTCCCTCCCTCCTCCTGAAATCCCCAACAACAAATCAGCTCATAATCATAGACAACAGACAGTAATAATACAGAACTCAGCACCACTTGTACACAGAGAATGCTACACTTTGCTGCAGGCTTCCATGCCCTCCTCCACTCCCAATTGCATCTTCCTTCTTCTTCTTCTGAGAGAGCAGACTACAAACTTAGCTCGATTTAACTGAGTGAACTACAGCTGCCCTATTGCCTGGCTCTAGTCCATGGTATGTGGGGACCACCATTGGTGCTGGATTTGGCTGCCGAACTCTTTCCCTCAACCGAGCTCTCTCCCTCAACCTGCCCTATGCTGCCTCCCTTCCCCCTCCTAAATTTCACACAGTCCCCAACAATAGATCTGCTCATAATCATAGACAGCAAACAGTAACAATACAGGACTCAGCCTAACTTGTACACAGAAAATGCTGCACTTATCTTCTGCAGGCCTCCCCTCCCTCCTCCACGCCTGACCCAATACCAATAATTTCTAATGCTGATATAAGCATTCTGTGGAATAGATAACATTCCCAACTTCAATCTCAATATTTCTCCCTGAACAAGTTGTGGAACCCTAGTAAAATTCTGATAAACAGATGTTGTATAAGTTCCACATTTTGTAACATATTTTATAATCCCCATGTTTTGGCACCATCCTTACAGGATCGATAACAGGAACAGTACCCATAGTGCTTTTCTCTTCTCTGAACCCCCTTTGCTTGTCCAGTAGAATACTATTCTCCTTTACCCATTCCTCAACCTTATTAAGGATATACCTATTATATATTTTTACAGATATACACATTGATATTATTGGTCTATATCATTCTGGATTTATCCAGTCACCTTTTATTGAAAATTGAAGCAAGATGCCACTTAGCCAACATTCTGGGAAAGTCAAGTTTTTGTTAATCTTTTCCAATAGAACAGCCAAGGTGCTCAGAGTCACACAATATGCAAGTGGAGGTAGTGGGAATCAACCTCTTGTCTGCTGGATGTACTGTACCAAGCTCATTCACAGCTCCTTACTCTAACTTCTAGGCTATACTGCAAGCTGAGATGTATCATGCTTCATCATGACTAAAGATACTCAAATAGTAAAACTATACATTTTTATCTACAGAGTTGCTGAAGAGTCTGCAGGTGACATTGTACAGAAACAATGTTGCTCATACATGTGTTTCCACAAGTCATTAAGTCAGTGAGCTCTAGTGGTTATCTGGCATATTGCAAAAGTTCAGGCTAGTGAACAGTAATGTCCATGACTGTTCTTCATGGTTCATCGCTCAAGATAGTGACCTGACAGTTGGCACCACTATATACTTTCACTATGTAGCCTCCTATAAATGCTGCTACCTTATTGAAACTTTACCGAGCTATTACCTTCCTTTACAATGGCAACTCATGTGTATGACTGGGCAAAATGTATGGACATAGCTTTGACAAAAGGATCACAATATTCTGCAATTTCACAAATGCTCATGAAATTCAACTTTAATTACGGAAGTTATTTTGGAATATTTGGCTGTTTATAACTTGACCAGCGATGGAGCACGAGCTTTGAGAGTTGACCCATACAACCTCTTTTTTTTTTTGCAATATTGGTTTTCTCCCAGCCGGCAGCTGGTCTCTCAAGGATATACCCTGATTAGGCTGAACCCAGCCATCACCCAGTTGACTATTGGGTCCTTCTCCCCTATTTTTCCCCTCCCATCTCCCTTGGTAGGGGCGGTGCTTCTGTCAGCCTCGAACAGCCACAGCTTCTCTTGCAGCAGAAGTAAGCTCCATGACTCAGCCACAGGTGTTCCTGTCTTGGTGGAACCCATCACCAAGCTTCACTGATGGAGTTGCACTACTGAGCAGCTGCTGTCTTGGTCATGGCCTGCCTGCTGACATGATTTCCCTGGCTTGCTTCTGAACCCAGGTCACTAGCACAGCAGCATGATGTTCTGCTGTTGGGTCATGGGCATGGCCTCAAAGCCTAATATTTAGGGTCAATGACCCTAGCAAAATTGGTTATAGTCTGTTCTCTAGCTTTAAAGTTATAGGGGCTTAACATTCTGTAGTTTCATAACTGCAGAATGTAATTTTAACATTTCCAAATGTTTGGAGGCTTTTAACTCAGTCATCTTTAAAGCTAGAGATATGTAACTTAGTATTTTTTGTAAGACCCTGGTAAGGAAATCATCATACCAATTTTTTTGCAATTTGGACAAATACTTTTTAAATTAGACAGAAATAACTGAAATCACAATTCTGGCAAAATCTCAAATATATTTTCATAATATTTCATGGAAGTAAAATTGAAATTTTGTTATACTTTTGCTGGCAGAAGATACATTTTGCTGAGGCCCACACAGAGGGTCCTTTTTAAAATGAATTACTATAGAGCTGTCATTATCTATTTCAAATAATTCTGGATGACAGTCTAGTTTAGTTGATGCCAGGGACAACAATCCAGCTCTGTACCTTCACTGCTTAGCACTTTTGGTTCCCTTGACATCAGAAATATACTAAGAAGATTGAGCATACTAAAACTACTTTTATCTAAGAGATTTCCATTGGCCTAGGGGGCCCAACAGGGATGTCTTCTCTTTATATTTCTGTTTGCCCTCAGCATAGAACCCTTGGTTGCAGTAGTTCACACTAATGTCCATATTAAGGGGGTCAGGATGGGGAAGGGGTGGATGAGCAGAAAGCTTCTTTTATGTAGATGATGTACTCATTTTTGTTTCAAGTCCAAAGAGCTCAGTGCCACACCTGGTCCAGAGCCTCCTTACTTATTGTTTGGTGTAAGGATATAAAATAAATTTTATGAAGTCTAAGACCTTAGTAATCAGCAAGACACCTGCCACCCAGTATTGCCCCAGCCCAACCACGACCCTACTGAACCAACCTCTCCTACCCCAGGTTTCCTCTTTTCTCCTTTCACATGACGGGAAGTCTTCAATGCAATCACCGCCCTAAATCAATCAAAATCCAGCTCTGACGGGTTTCACCCCAGACTGCTACATATATCTGCCACTGCCATAGTTGCCCCCTTGACACACATAATAAATGTTTCCTTCTCCACAGCCACAGTTCCTGCAGCCTGGAAACTGGCAAAGATCATCCCTCTGCACAAAGGTAGAGATCCCGCCTTACCTGGGAACTACAGGCCCATCTCGCTCCTCCCCTCCCTTGCAAAGGTCCTTGAATCTCTCATACTGTCTAAACTGTCAGACTTCCTCTCCTCAAATAACTCCCTCTCCCCTGTGCAGTCAGGCTTCAGAAAGCACCACTCCACCATCACCTCTCTGCTACGAGTAACTGACTCCTTACTCTCGGCCATGGATCAAAGCCAAACCTCTGTCACCATCTTTATTGACTTGGTAAAAGCCTTTGACTCAATCTCCCACCCACAGCTACTCCATAAACTCCACTTCCTTGGCATAGCCCAGCCTGCTGTTGACTGGTTCTGCTCATACCTCCAAAATAGATTACAGTCAGTTCAAATAGGCGACACCCTCTCCCTTCCTCTCCCTATCCTATCTGGTGTCCCCCAAGGCTCTATCCTCGGCCCCATCCTCTTCTCTCTTTTCATTAATGACCTTCCTTCTGCCTGCCTCTCCTCAAATGTGCATCTTTATGCAGACGACACTATCATCTTTGCCTCTGGCCACTCCTATGACAACATCTTTCCCATCTCCAGGCTGACTTCAACCGAGTTCAGTCCTGGTTCCTGGAAAACCAGCTAAAACTAAATACCAATAAAAATGTCACCATGGTTTTTGGATCAAGACAGAGGTTAGCCTCCCTCCCCTCCCCCCCGTGATCACCACTCTGGACAGCTCCGCCCTAGAACTGGTCCCAGCTTTCAAATACCTGGGTGTCTGGCTGGACAGCCACCTCAGTTTCACCACTCACAGTGGGTCTATCTGTGCCAAACTCCGGCCAAAACTTGGCGTCCTATATCGGCACAAAGTCAGCCTACCCCGTCCCACCAGGTGCAAGCTTGTATGTAAAACAATCTTGCCAGTGCTGGATTATGCTGATATTGTTTATGGAACTGCCCCAACCTCACCTCTCTCCAAACTGGACATTCTACTCAACACTTTCTGCCACTTTGCCACTGCCTCCCCCCCATGCACTCACCACTGCACCCTCTATGCTCCACTCTCCCTTGCCCCGCTCTCCCACAGAAGAACCATACACAGCATCTCCCTCATAGCAAAATTCTGGTTTGGCTCTCTCCCCCCACCTCACCTCCCGCCTGACCCAGGCAAACTCCCTTGATTATCCTCTCCAACACAAGGACTTGCGCTCCTTTCACATCCCTCACCCGCAAAGTGTCTCCTGCAAAGCTGCCTTTTCACACTGGCTCCCCCTTCTCTGGAATAGCCTTCCCTCTGACCTGCGCCAGTCCTCCCCTCTTTCAGCCATAAAAAAATTTCTCAAGCTCCTCCCCACCCCACCCTGCTCCAACTGCCCAAATATTTCCCAGAACGCCCCCTAAGCCCCAACACTTTAAGATAATTTTTTTTTGCAGCAGTCCTGAACATTATTTCTGTATACTGGCTGACTCCTTTATGAATGTAAAGATTTTGTGTACTGCATGAAATATGGTTGTGTATACTGTGTCTTTTTGAAATTACCTTGTAAAACTCTTCTCACTTCTGTGTACGCTCTGTACCCGGGTTGCACCTGGAAATGAGCTTTGGCTCAGTGTGTCTTTCCTGGTTATCAATTTTTAATAAATAAAAGAAATAAATAAATTGCCAGACCTTTTCATTCTCATGGTCCCTAAGCAACCAAGCACGGCACCTGGGAGTACAAGTCACTCCCACAATACTGAAGCTCATTGACTACTATAAAATATGATATATTATGTGGTCAGAGCAGATTTAGCTAGATGGTTAGTATTACTGCTCTCTTTGTCTGGAAACACAGAAACATAGAATTTGATGGCAGATAAGGACCACTTGGCCCACCTAGTCTGCCCATTTCCCTATCTGATGGATAAGCTGCAGATTCTAGTTAATCAACAACTTACTTCCTCCTGCCCCCCACTAGAATTGCCTTATGCCTGTCCCATGCATTCTTGAATTCTCCCACTGTTCCTGACTCCACACCTTCCTCATGAAGGCTGTTCCATGCATCCACAACACTCTCTGTGAAAAAATACATTCTAACATTACCTCTGAGCCGTCCCCCCTCTATCTTCAAATTGTGCCCCCTTGTTCTTGCACATCTCTTCTTCTGAAAGATACTACCCTCTTGTACCTTGTTAATTCCCTTGAGATACTTGAAAGTTTCTATCATGTCCCCCCTCTCCCTCCTTTCCTCAAGGGTATACATATTAAGCTGCTTTAGTCTCTCCTCGTATGTCTTCTGGTGCAGACCTTGCACCATTTTGGTTGCCTTCCTCTGAACAGCCTCCACTCTGTCTAGGTCTTTGCGGAGATGGGGTCTCCAGAATTGCACGCAGTACTCCAGATGGGGTCTCACTAACTGTCTGTAGAGAGGGATAACAACTTCCTGTTTTCTACTGTTGCTGCCTCTCCCTATGCATCCCAGTATTCCCCCAGCCCTCCTTACTGCCTTCTGACATTGCTTGCCCACCTTTAGGTCATCTGATATAATTACTCCTAGGTCTGTTTCGATTTTTGTTGTTGTTATTAACTCACCCCCATTGTGTACTCTTCCCCTGGGTTTTTGTTTCCCAGATGCATTACCTTGCACTTCTTTGCATTGAATCTGAGCTGCTATGTATTTGACCACTCCTCCAACCTTGCCAAGTCCCTTTTCATTCTTTCCACCCCACCTTGTGTATCAACCCTGTTGCAGATCTTTGTGTCATCTGCAAAGAGGCATACCTTTCCTTCCAGGTGCTCTCCAATGTCACTTATAAAGATTTTAAAGAGGACCAGTCTCAGTACTGAACACTGCGGTACCCCGCTAGTTACTCTCCTTTCTTCACTGTGGACTCCGTTTACTATTACCCTTTGCGTCCTGTTGTCCAGCCAGTTTTTTATCCAGGCTACCACCTTGGGACCCACTCCAAGGCTGGCTAACCTGTATATTAATCTTTTGTGTGAGACTGTGTCGAATGCCTTGCTAACATCTAGGTAGGCCATGTCCACAGCCCCTCCCTGGTCTACTATGAAGGATCATGCTCATCAAGATGAATGTCCTGCCATGTTTTTTTATTTTTGTTTCAAACTCTTCCAGTCAAGATTCCATGATGGTACTGGGGCAGCTTGAGGAAAGATCTGAACAGATTTATATGGGCAGGAAAACACATTGGCTGCAGAATAGGGCCCTGACTTTCCCCTTGGAACAGGGAGGCTTGGCTCTTTCTGATTTCAGGAGATTGTACCTGGCAGTAAAGATTGCATAGATTGCCACATGGCTAAAGATGTGTGCAGAAAATTCACATTGTATGCCTTAGAACATGTGGCCTCCCCTCATATGCTATTGTTTGCCATCCCCACAACTGTATTCCACCCCTTATTGTGGAAATCAGCTTCAAACTTTTGGGTCAAACACTTAATGAGAATTATATGATCACTGAATTAGAAACTCCAAACACACAATGAGATTGGGCAACTGAACTTAATTCAGTACAGTGGGGGTTCCCAACCCCTACCCCCAAACACACAAAAATTAGACAGAGAATATGTCACCTGGGATTCACAGGGACTCATAATATTCTCCCAATTCATAAAGGGAGGATTATAAGCTTGCAGAGCTGCAATAAAAATGTAAATTGCCTCAAGGTGAGCTTTTCTGATACCTTTAGATCAGGCATTTTGTGGATATGTGGGATAACAAAGGGAAGACTCATCACCCACAAACGGCACTGGAAGATTTCTGCTTTTGGACAGTAATTATATGCTGTAAATCTAAGTATCTCCCTGAAATATATTAAGTACTTTGCAGAGGGCAAGACAAGTACTTGGATTACCTTAATAAAAAAATGGAGCCAGGAAGGAAACATAATCATACTAGAGACTGCCTGGATTAAATGGATCCAAGGAGACTGGAATGTGACATCTGCTTCTATCCGGAGAGATGTTTGGTGGAAAATTCTGGAACATTTCTTCTGGACTCCCTCTATCATGAAATATTATGGGATGTCATATACTGATGAATGTAACCATTACTGTACTGTGATGGTGACACATGTACACAATTTTGGAATGCCCCAGGCTACTACATTTCTGGAGGAGAATACACAAAGGGGTGCAGGATATCTTAAAGAGCTGCTGACACCTCAAAGAAAACTTTGAAAAACATAATATTTAGGCACAGTTCAGCTTGCATTCCATATATATTATATACATTTCTCCTGCACATTATTTATTACTGACTAAATTTGTATAAATACATGACCTTTATACATTTGAGTTCATCTGCCTCTATAGCTTACTCCCTACTTCATGTCATAATCCTCTGTTGTGACATCACAGTCTGTTGCCATGGGAGTAAGTGTGACATCACAAGCAGTGCATTATGACTTCAGGTAAGGAGAAAGCAACAGAAATAGATGAACTCTTCAGGAGAAAAGAAACTATTTTCATGCAGATTATATCAGTAATAAATAATGGGAAGGAGGAATACAGAAGTAATGTGAAATACCAGACAAACTGTGTCTAAATATTATGGTATGTTAAAGTTCTTCTGAAGGCATCAGCTGCTCTTTAAGGAATGACTACCCCTATGCAATCTCAGATATGGTACTGGGCTTCCACATGCCAGCTCCCTTCCTAAGGGAGCAATATAGTTACTGTATGTCCTCTTAAAGGTGATAGGAAACCATTTTTACACCTCCAGATGCCCTCCTGTTGTCCTTTTAGTGTCTATCCGATATTCTAATATGGTTTTGATCTTTTCTGTCAAATTAGTAATCTTAAATTTTGTAGACTTTTTAATTACCTTACAGTAGGTCCACCTCTTTTCAGCAGTTGGTGTCATTGATATCAGGGAATGTCTTAGAACTAGGAAATGAAAAGGAAGTGGGTAATGAGTAGAGTGGAACTACATGTTTATCTGGGGGCACCCCAAAGTTAGATATTTCTTTATTCAAAATTGGCTAGAGCATACCAGAATACGTAACTGTATGAAAATAAAATTCTCTGTGAAAGTCAAAATTTCACTCTTGCAAAATTCCGGAATGCACTTTGGCAACTTTTATGGAAATTCTGACTTACAACAGCAGAATAAATGTATTAAATTATGGAAACAAATTCTGCAGAACTGATCACTGTCAGCAATCAATTCTGAGAAATTTCTTCTCAGTTTAAAGGGACACTGTCAAACTTTGTTTTCTGAAAAAAATTGTTATGTTTCTCTTTTAATAAAATATTAAATTATGGCATTACAAATATATATTTTTTTTTTTCAAAATTAGGCTATAATCATATTTTTTAATGGAGAAATGCATTCACAGTCACACTGGTGTTACCACACAACCATGGATGTGTCGTTTGGGTTTTTCTTAGGCAACAATCATTGGCTGTTGTGCCATTGTAGTACATGCTGGTTCCTGATAGAGCTTACTGGCATGACAACTGAATGCACTGTTAGCTCGCATTGTCAGTGATAAAACTCAAGCTTCAAATACATTTGTCAGGCACTGAGGTAAAGCGCATTGCCGTCACTGCTGAGTAATATTTTTTTTATCTTCACATATTCTCTAATTTGTCACATTATTCTGGGTGAAGTTTCTCGCATGTATTGCAGTGTTTATATTTTGTTGAAGTGCTCATGATTTCTTATACAGCAAACTCACGATGTGAAAACACAGGATCACAAATGTCCATTTTGACATGGTGGTGCGGTAACTGTAACTGTGAATGGATTTTTCTGTTAAAAACATATGAATAAAGCCTAGCTTTGGGAAAGAAAATACATACACATATTTGTACTGCCATAATTTAATATTTTATTAAAAGAAAAACATAAAACAAATTTCAGAAAATGGGTTTGACAGTGTCCCTTTAATACATTTATCTGGAATTCATACATTCATTCCACAGTTAAGTGAATAACTGAATTATGGAATGAATGTATGAATTGCAGATTAATGTATTATACTGCAAAAAGAAATTCCTCAGAACTGATCACTGAACTGCAGAATAATTATGTGTATCGAGGAATGATGTATTGAACCGTGGAATAAAATTCATCGTAACTATTATTCCACAGTTCATGTGTGTTATTCTGCAGTTCAGCCAGAAAAGCGGGCAGAATACGGTGAAAATTCACCAAACACATTTGGAAGATTCAGATTTTGTGAGAGTCAGAATTTCAGAAAATTTCATAAAAGCCCCCAAATTCAGAATTCACAGATTCCGGCCAGCTCTAATACATGACCCCTGCCACCACATTTTTATTCTTAGTACACGGGTTCTCCTTGTCCAATATATTTATAATCATTAGTCACTTGTACATCTATGTCCTAGCCCCCCTCTTCCTTCTAGTCTCTGGCAAGTACATGTTGAGGTCTGCAAGCCTTTCCTCATCAGTCCTACAAGAAGCCCCCCCCCAACGAGGAAGAACCCAGTAAAGGTTTGAAGCTCTGGGGTATGGTGTTTTGTCTGTCTGCATGCTTGTAAGATCCACAGTAAAGGATTTGCACTTATTTTCATGTATGAAGATTAATTTGCCCAGTGAGTGCTTACTTCTACATTTGGTGAGTCCTCTTTGGTCCTACCCTATTGTCCCAGAACCATCCTGGATGCTTTCTGTGCACTACCTCTATATAGATTTTATTCTTTTTAAGGTGTGTGTTCCAGAACTGAGCACAGAATTTTAGATTTTTCCTTATCAGGGTCCTGTACAGGTGCAAATCACCCCTCTCTACTGCTGTCAAAACTTCTGCCTATACATCCCAACCTCATATCTACCTTGCTATGTGCCTTGTTGCACTGCCATGCAACATTGAAACTGTTGCTGATAAGGACCCTGTGATCCCACTCCTCATTCTCTCTGCTAATTGCACCCCACCCATCCAATACTTCACACATAAGTTTCCTTTGCCAATGTGCATTACCTTGCACTTCTTGGTGTTGAACCATCTGCCATATTGTGGACCAACCTTTCAGCTTTTCCAGATTCCTCCTCAATTTCCTGACATGCTCCTTATTGTCCACCCTGTTACATAGCTTTACATCATCTCCAAAAAGATGCATCTTACCTTATATACATTTCCCTATGTTACTATTGAACATGAACATGAACTGGACAGGCCCCAGGTCTGACCCCAGTGGCGCCCCACTAGTGACTTCCATGACCTCTAATTCCAGCTCATTCACTACCACATGTGCTGTCCTATTGCACCCAACCAATTTCCTATCCAACCAGTTAGTCTACTCCCCAGCCTTAGAACATCAAACTTCTTTAAAAGCCTCTATGAGGAACAGAGTTGAAGGTCTTACTGAAATCAACGTACATTTATTTATTTTTATTTTTATTTTTATTTTATTTAAACAGCAGTTTGGAAAACCTTTGAGCCATAGGCTCATTTACAAAGGTACCTTGTCACAGTAAGACAAATAAAAATACACAGTATAACAGTACAACACATAAGTATAACAGTAACTTAAGACATAGATACAAACAAGCTGGTACAGGTAGGATTGATGCAAACAATACCAGAGTTATGTTGTCCTTAGCAGCTTAGTAATAAGCTTTGTCATAAGTATTGAGTACGGCTTTGACTAGTGGCAATTACAGCATCGGGTGTTAATAAGGTGGTTACGTAATGAAGTTTTGAAGCACGATATAGTTGGAGCTTCGGAGATGGAGGGGGGCAGTGTGTTGAACCAGGAGAGGGCCCTAAAGCTGAAGGCTCTTTGGTCATGAGAGGTCCTAGCTCTAGGGATAACAAGAGAGGTTTTCCCAGAGGTCCGAGTATGAACTAGTGGGACAGAGCGGTGTATGGTGGTGGTCAATCCTGGTGGGGATAGCCAAGGAGGGTCTTTTGTAAGGGTACAGGTCAGATATTTGAGGTGCTCATCAAGATCAAGTACCAGCGCTTTAAGCGTACAGTGAACAGGTGTGTGTCCAGCCTAGGTGCTCAGTAATTAACCTGCAGGCCTTATTCAGAGTAAGTACGAATTTTATGGAGTGTGGTCTGATCAGCAGCACCATACACCGGCAGTCCATAGTCCACTAGGGACAGGATAGAGAGGTGACTCGATGAAGAAGAGCCTCCGGGGAGGCAGTGTTTATACCGGTGTAAGATGCCCAATCGGATATTAGTGGCAGTGGCTAGGGCAGCGATGTGTCCATGGAAGGAGAGGGAGGGGTCAAAATGGATCTCTAGGTATTTATAGGAGCAAACTTGTTCGAGTGGGAAAGAGGACCCAGAGTGAATGAGGAGTTTGAAGTTGCAGGACTTGTTTTGGGGATGAGTGAAGAACATGGTTTTTGTTTTTTTAAGATTTATCACCAATCTATGTTCCATGAACCAGCCCTCGGCTTCAGTGAAGGACTTCTGCAGCGAGTCCTGGAGGGCAATAGTGTTACGACTTGAGGCAAAGATGACTGCATCATCAGCGTACAATAGAATGTTCCCTGAGTAAGGGCGTGGAAGGGTGTTAAGGTAAAGGGAGAATAGTAAGGGGCCCAGAATGGAGCCCTGGGGAACCCCAGAAAAGATGGGACAGATGTCTGAGTAGGTCCCATTAATTTTTACACGATGTGAGCGGTCAGATAGACAACTGGTGCACCAGGAGATAGGCCCAGCAGCAAAACCAGAGAGACTAAGGGCATCAAGAAGGAGGGGGTGGGAGACAGTGTCGAAAGCTTTCGAGAGGTCAATGAAGACAGCACCAGCCAGAGAACCAGTGTCTAAGGAGGAGTGGAGAAAGTTGGAGAACTCTAGGAGGGCTGTGTTGGTACTGTGGCCCGCTCGGAAGCCATGCTGCTCAGGACAAAGGACATTGTAGGTGGACAGGTAGTCAGAGATTTGAGAGGCCACCACTTTTTCCAAGGCCTTGGAGAGAGGAGAGAGAATGGAGATCGGTCGATAGTTTCCAGCCACAGTCCTATCACCACCTTTAAAGATAGGGGTGACAGTGGTGACTTTCCAGGCAGTTGGAACCTTCCCCAGGCAAAGAGAGTGGTTGATGAGGCATGTGATCAGGGTAAGGACTGTGTCTAAGACCAGCCATAGGATACTCGGATCCAGGGTGTCACTGACTGTACTATTACTCTTGAGGGCAGTGACAAGGTGCGGCCTAAGTTCTTGGGCAGAAACACGGCGGAGGAGAAAATAAGGGCGAGAAAGATTTACGGCAGGTGCTGGGGGAGGAGGGTCAAAAAAATTTGTAGGGAGGATAGGGCTAAGGTCAGTGAATGAGGTGTTGAGGTGGTTGGCTATGAGGGCTGGGTCTGAGGAGATCACACCATTAATGTTGATCTGGGTGGGGGGGGAGTGTGTAGTCCCATTTAACTGTTTAATGTTATCCCAGAAGGTTCTGGGGTTCCCCCATGAGGCAGTGAGTGAGGACCGATGGTGCTCAGACTTGGCCTTTCTGATGGCCTGAGTGCACTTGTTTGGTGGCAGCACATATAACCGCCTGTCATTGGGCGACCAGTCTCAATGGCACGGTGCCATAGGTTGTCCCTATGTTTGAGCTGGTGGATCAAAGCTGGAGTTACCCAGGGGCATTCTGCCTTTTAGAATGGCGGGTCAACATTGGGGCAAAGATATCACAGGCATTATTAAAAGTTTGGGTAAAGAAGGAGAGCTGTGTCGATGTCAGGAGTTGCCTGTATAGGAGACCAGTCAATTTGGGACAGAAGTTCCTTAAGTTTTATCAGTCCACTAGGTATTAGGCACGCGGCATGTGGACTGTGCTATGGGTTTGGGGACTGAGGATGACCAGTGGAATAGAATGGAGAGTGATCACTGAGAGAGTCTGGGAGGACTTGTACATTGGGGATCAATTAGGGCGGTTGGTGAGTACCACATCAATCAGGGTACTGGAGCCTCTCTTGGGGTTAGTCCTGGTAGGGTGGGTAACTAGTTGCGTTAGGTCTATTGCAGAAAAGGAGTCTCAGGTAGAGGAGGAGGAGGGGCTGAGCCAGTTGACATTTAAGTCACCCACCAGAATTTGATCAGCAGAAGGAGGTAGAGAGGTAAGGTATTCTGTAAGAGAGGCAATGGCCTGCGTTTGGTCCCTGGGTGGCAGTATGCAGTAGTCAGATAAAGGGTCCCTTTAAAGGGTCAGGGGTTAGTTTCAGCGTGAGTGCCTGGGCCTGGGTCAAGGATGGGAGTGGGCAGGGCTAGTCAGGGAGAGATTCCTTGACATAAATAGCGCAGCCGCCGCCCCGTCTTCCAACACGGTCGGACCGGAAAAGGGTAATACCAGAAAGGGAGACTAGGGAGTCAGGGGAGGATTTCGACAGCCAAGTCTCAACCAGGGTGATGACATCACGGTTAATTGATGTGACCAGGCATTGTAGTGAGTCAAACTTTTTTAGGATGCTACAGATATTCATGGAGACCATGCATAGGCCTGTGGTGCGAGTTGGGGAGCTCCTGGGAACCGGGCCAGGGTTTGGATGAATGTTCCCCGACAGGAGTAGTAGCATGACTGACACCCTGGCTGGGATATGGTGAGAGGTTTTCCTACGATTGACATGGGAGGGGGAAGGGAGGCTAAGGGAGCAGGGGGTGGGCAGGGAGGTACAGGAAGGGAAAGCAAGAATAACAAGACACCCAGATGTGCCTGAGGTGAAGAGAAAGCTAGGGGGAAGGCAGGGAGGATGGGGACACACAGAGGTCTCAAGGGGCAGGAGAGCAGGTTCAGGAGCAAGTGGAGGGAAGGGTGCCAGGGCACAGTGCGGACTAGCAGATGGGTAAGTGGGTAAGTGCACTGCTAGTGGGGATAGGCACAGGCAGAGCATGAGGCAAGGCCAATACATTGTGGTGAGCAAGATCCCAGGGAAGTAGTGCTGTACAGGTAGGAGTAGGAAGCAGTGAGGGATCATAGGTCCCTCTAGTGGCCAGCAGGTATAACCTGCAAATGGGAAAGTGGGGAGATAGGTTCTGGGTAACAGGATGTGATGTCACTGGGGGTGGATCCTTAAATTGACAGCCGCCCCTGGGTGGGAGGGTGGTTGGGGTGGGTGGGGCAGACAGCGCAAAGCGCCGTCGGGCTAGCACCCCTCTGCAGGCGTCCAGACGAAGAGAAGAGGCTCTCTTTACCTCGAAAGTTATCATGTTGACAGCTTGTCCCTAATACACTTCTCTGGTGACCCAGTGAAAGAAAACTCTCAGATTAGTCTGGAACGAACCTCCTGCAACAACCACATGCTGATTACAGTTCTGTAAACCAATAGTGCGCTGGTACTCCACTGTTTGCTCTTTGATTATCATCTACATGAATTTACAAATAATTTAGATAAGGATAATGGTTGGTAGCTCCCTGGGTCCTTCTTGTCCCTGCCTTTGTGGAGTGGTACTACTGCTGGCAACCTGCATTCCCCAAGACTATGCCTGTTTAACTGAATATTGTGCATGAAGGTATATACCGTATTTTGAAAGGCTATATAGCTGAACAATAAAACTGAACTTGAACTTGGCCTTTACAATACTCCTGACTCTGAGAAGCACCTGTTCAAATCTGCCTGGAGTGCAGCCAATTCCATCCCTAACTATTTTAGGACCCTCAAGTATAATCAGTCAGTCCCCAGAGTCTTGTCCACCTTCACACTAAAACCCCTCTCTATACCCTATTATCTGGGATCTGAACACAGTTTATCTCCATTCCTCCCCTCATGAATGCTGTAATATCACTTGCTGGCAGAGGCACCCATCCTTTACTGTAAGCATGGACCAGAGATAGCAGTTAAGTAAATTTGCCTTCTGCCCATTGTCTCAAACCCACCCTCTCCTTCTTCAACCTGATAATCCCCTAATTTGACATTCTTTTTTCACCTTAATGTAACTATAAACTCTTCTCCCATTTTAGCCCTCTCGCTTTCATAATTCTGTATCTGCCTTCAATCTCCTAGTCACACTCCTTGTTTCTTTTAATTTCTTTTGGTAGTCCTACCAATTTTTATCACTTTGCCCACCATCATCTTTCATGAAGGCCAGACTTTTGGTCTTCACCACTTCCCCTACCTCCTTGCAAAACCAGATTAGTTTTCAGCTCTTGTTCTTAACAGCCCCTCTTGTGCAGTTTTCTGTCACCACCCTTGTACCCTTTTTATGACTCACAGTTTGGCTTCTGCTGCCAATGGCCCCCTATCCCTCCAACACCCCTGAGATGAAATAGCTCAAGCAGTGCAAGAGAGTTGGGGAAGGTAAGCACCTCTCATCTTAGCCTTCATTGTGCGTGTGAAGGTGTGGGCACATGTTTATGAAGGTACTGTAGACTGGAAATGTTACAGGGCTCACTTAGGATCCAAAGTATTGAGCTCCAATCAGCATTAGTAAGGCCTGATAAGAAGTTACCATGGGGGAAATTCCAGAAAGGGCTAGCAAAAATAAACTTTGTCAGGACCTTAGGAGACCCGAATTTCTTGGCATGGTAGGTCTGGCTGTTAGTACTGAAATGATCAGTCAGTGTGTCAGCAGTCTCAGTTCCATGAGGGAGGGAAGACAGGGTCAAATAAGAAATAATTATACAATGGCAAGAAAAAATCCTGGACTCTGATTGGTCACTCTTGGGCTGGACCTGTGATGTTATCCCAGCACAACATCATGGGTCTAGTCTGAACCTCACTGTGAACCTGCAGATGATTCTGAGCAGCTTGAGCATCCTGAGATCGATTGCTTCATCTGCTCTTAAAAAACCAAAATATTTTTCTACACAAAAACATCTTTAAAATTATTTTTTTATTCTGTATAACAACGAGCCATGGTATAATAGCAATAATGCCCTCCAGGGTGTGTGTCGTTTGGGATAACATCACGCCTCAGTTGTTGGACGCACTCGGCCTGCAGCCTCGTGCCCAACCACCTGAGGCATGATGTTATCCCAGCACGCACACCCCCTGTCGGGCATTATTGCTTAAATCAATGATTGTAGGAGCCATAGGTGTCGCTACACCAGGGCATTTTCCCTGGTCAAAAAGTGCTGTGCCCTGGTTCGTGCCCCAGTGCTCTGCCTCTCTGAGTCCCTGCTACAGTGCTGCATTTCAGCTGGCTGCACTTGGGTCACAGTGTCTCAGTTCTGAGCCTGAGCAAACCCCTTCCACCATTGCAGCGAGCTACCTTACCCCTTTATCGTCACCACCACAGGGTCGATGAAAAGAAGGCAACAGTAACTGCCCAATTACAGGTTTTTCTGTAGTCCACTAGTCTGTCCAATTGCATACTGGTAATTTCAAATTGCTTCCAGCAGTAAAGGTTTATGACATTTTTTCTCCTTAAGATGCTAAACCAGACCGCCTGTATTTGGATTTCTGTGTTTTGCTTGCCGCTAATTGCTCCTGCTCATCTCCTAATGTGACAACCCCGCTAAAGCTGCTAAACCTCCCGTTGAAGCTGCAACTTGCACTCCATTCCTGGCTCTTCTGCTGATGTTGCAACCCCCTTTAAAAACCACTGAACTGAAGCTATGCACCTCCTGCTCCTACTCAGCTGCTGATATTGCCACCCCTACTAAAGTTGCCAAATCTTCAACTAAAGCCACCAGACCCCTGAAGCTGTCAACCTGCCTGAAACTGCTGACCTTCCGGAAGCTGCCCCAACCCCCACTGAGCTCCGTGGCCATCACTAAAGCCACCAAACCTCTGCTGGAACCATTCACTGGAGACAGGAGAAAAACATCACAAGTTGGTAAGGGGTAGAAAAGAAAATTATGTGCTTTGGGTCCTGAATGTTCATTGTGTTGGAAATGTAAAAAAACAAAACAAAAAAAATCCACAGAAGTGGGGTATGATACCGAAGATAAAATACGTGAAATGGGGTGATGTGGACCTGACATGAATGAGTGTGTGTGTGTGTGTGTGTGTGTGTGTGTGTATGTGTGTGTGTGCGCACACCATTGTCTTCAGTAGTCCCCCACAATATCCTCAAGGATTGGGGAGGGAGATAAGGAATGGCTGCAACCTAGATTTGGGTGGGGGGAGGGCAAAGCAAGAATGCAGAGTTGAACTTTTTTTTTCTAATACTTTTTTGTGTCCTGGCCTAAATGGCTAGGATATTATCAGAGCAGGTTCACCCCCCAGGGTCTCCCATGTATTGCGCACATTGCAGGGCCAGGAGGGGGAGGGCCTGCTTCTCCTGGCCATGCCATTGCAGGCACTCTAATGGGGATCAGCTCTGAAGGGTGGATGCCTGCTGGGGTGGGGAAGTGTGTGATTCTCTTGCCACTGTCCCAGGAAAATGAAACAAGGTGGGTGGGCCTGCATCTCCTGACACTGACACTTTGAGCAGCCCATAGGGGATCAACTCTGGGGGGGGGGGTGGATACCCCAAAGAGGCAGGGACATATTAATATGCCTGCACATTTCCCATTCTGGTTTCTATTGGTGCCCTGGCTGCCAACTGTAGTGCCTGTCCAGTGCCCTGATAACCAATAGAAGATGGAGCTGCCACTGGTAGGAGCTTAAATCATGCCTGACTGAACTGAATCAAATTAGTGAATGACTGAAGAAATATAGAATAATATATGGTGGGCAGTGCATAATGAGAGTTTAATGCACATCCGAGAGGTGGGATTCTACATAAACCCTAAGGGCAAAGCCTGAGGGATTTATTAAACCATCCCACCACAACGGTGTGTCTTTAATTTGAGTTTTGCACTCCCCCATACAGTATATTGTTTTATATAATGGTTGGGTAGTGTTTTCTCACCTTACAAAAATCCCTACATAGCAATTATAAAAATCAATATGGGCAGTAGATGGTGCTGGTGTTCAAATCTTTTAAGCAGCATTGGTGGTGGTGGCATTTAAAACTATAGATTAAGATTTTCACCACTGTTGTGTATTGCCGGTTTAACATGATGAATTTAGTAAATAGGCCTGTTACTAGATCCTCAGTGGAGTCTTGCCAGGGAAGCAGTATAGTCCTATGATAACAAATGAGGGGTAATGGGTGATGGTGATATTCTCAATGAGGACTTTGTGTGATTTGGGTCAGATTACTTGTATGCAAAACATTTAGAGTGGAAGAGACATAAAGGACTGGCCATACAGCCTCCATATTTGCTCATATCCTATTTGTAGATAGAGTTGCTGGGTGGTCATTAACATTTTGTGCAGTCCTAGCAGATAACCAGGTTTTCAGCACCATAAGTATGTCAGGTCAGTTGTGTTAGGCCCATGCCCTAAGTCACTTTAGGGAGAAGGCTTTGAATGCTTACATAGAAAATGTGCAGTCTTTTGGAAAGGGCAGTGGAAATGCAGGGAACATATTTGGGATGTAGGGGACCTGTGTGAAGTTAAATGGCACCACTAAGTACTGCAGAAAGAAAACCTAAGTCTCTTACAAGCATGCAGTAAGAAAAAAGTATGACATTTCTTGGAGAAGCAGTTGGGGCTTTGAGTGGGTTAAGAGAGGAGACAGACCTTCCTGAGGAACTCGAAGTACAACCATTTGTTAGGAGGAAGTTCGTGATGGATTGTATTAAAGGAAGTAGGGTGAAAGCATAGGGAAGGGTTTTGCCTCAAAAGAAGAGTTATTTGGCATGGATAGAACTGAGGAGACTGGAAATAATTGGTTTGGGAGCATATTGCCATAGACATGGTGCAATGTGTGAGCTAAAGGAGGAACAGGGAGTGGAAAATGAAACAGAGTGGCACATTTACCTGTGATGCATGGAAATATAGAAAGAGTGGAAAATAGTGTGACTGGTGAGTTGAGGAGCGGGGAACAGGTAAATGTATCACTAGTAAAGTAACTACCAATTTGTAATTAACAGCAGTGCTGTGAAAGCAAACAATCTTAAACAGGCACTGTAATTGATTTTTAACTTCATAAAATAATGGTTATGGATAGTAATTAGTAGTATCATGAAATATACAGTTCATTTCAACCATCAGGGTTAGGGTTAGATTTGTGTAGCTTCTTTGTTAAATCATGATTTTTAGCTGCTTAACAGCCATTTTCTAATACCAAGAGCTTAAAATTGACATGCATACCCTTTGTGGCAGGATCCTAGTATCTGATAAATTTGATTACTCAGTTAATACATTTTGAAGTTAGGGCATCAAAATACACAATTCACCTTTTTACAATGTTTTTTTTTTGTCAGAAAAAACAAAACAAAACAGTAGCTCAGTAGTTCATTAGACCCTTTAATAATTGTCGGAATGAAATAATGTGAAATAAGTAAGCAACATTCCACAACAGGGTATGTGGTTATTGGGGATTAATCAACACCCTGGGTGCTGTGAGGGCACTCGACCGTGACCAATTGTCTTCTTGATTTATCATACGCCATGTTATAACTAATGTTATGAACTGGTTAGAAAGAAACCAGCAGCTTGATTGTCTAGGAGAACCTCTTATCCATGACTAAATGCTAACACATCATCAGCAAAAAAAGTCTGCCAAACCTGCTTTTTTTATCTTACTGATCTGCATAGTACTCTGCGTCTGTGCGTATAGTTTTCCCACAAACAAAATGGCTGACCTGGGACTTTTCCTGCCACCAACCCCCTCATTCTTGTCTTACACAACCTGTGCAGCTTCAACATCATTTAATCTATTGTTTCTAATGGTACTGCTTCCATGTTTGCCTTCAGCCCCACTCAAACCAATATAGTAGCCACTAATTGCACAGAGAAACATCAGCCCTGCTTTGGCTATCATACAGTAACTGCCACTGATAGCAGTTTCATCTTAACTACCATCCACTGGTGCTGGTTTCCACTACCTCCTACTGCACCAGCAACTACAACCAATGCCAATCAGTGTCATCTGAAACTGCAATCAAAAGTGACTCACGTAAGAAACATGAGTAAGCCTTTAAAATTGTCACTGAGGGGCTAAAAAAATTAAAATTCACCCACATGCCTTCTCCTCATCTGTGTCCCCTCCTTTCAGTCAACATTTTATTTTAATAGGGGAAGGAAATGGGGCACAGAGTTCACATCCTCACATAGCTACACACAGACTGGAACAGAGGAGTGGTGCAGAGTTCATGCACTCACATACAGTAGGTGCACACAGACTAATCAACACCCACTACAAGAGCTCTACCTAGTAGATAGAATCCAGATGCAAAACTTTTGCTTAATGTGCCTATTCAGATTATGGATTACAAATATAATTGACAAAAATGTTTTAGTTTTTTTTAATTTTCTCTTAATACAAAAAAAGTCCATTTAGCAATAATACACAGACGTGTAGTATATCATGGGGTATCATCATTTTTTGGTTATAGGAGACACTCAGTGTCCTCAGGTCTCCCAGTTTACCCAAGGTGTGATAATCTCTCCTGATATACCACACCATGTTGTGTATTATTGCTTAATTGTACAGTAGGTGTTTTTGTAGTCTGTGCAGTTTTGTTTTGTCTGCTTTTCATGTTTCAGACACTGTTGCACTGTGAGCAATGTTTGTAACAACAATATTGCTGCATAATCATCTTTTTGTGACAACATTGTTGTAGCTATGCTGACACCAGGGAGGACTGAGCTAATTCCCTGATGAGCAGTTCCCACATTTGCTTGTGGGCTCTGATTCTTGATGATCTATATTTTAATGTATATACTGTCTCTGTAGTTATTTAATGTTTTACTGTTCTATAACTGGTTACTTGTGAAAGTGGTCATTTACTATTCCCATGCATCAATATAATAAATAAAAATAGAATGAAAAATTAAAATTATCTTGCCAGTCTGACTGGACCTGGAGTGTTCTGCTGCTGATGTAGCCTGAAAGACACCTTCTGCAGGGATCCTGCTCTGCACTAGCATTTGGGTGAATATGCAGTCCTGACTGCTAAGCCAGCTGCAGAGGGGACTCTGTCCTGAACCAATATTTTGGGGTATTGGCTGGTGGAGCAGCTCATCTGGTGAATAGTGTGCAGAGGCAACAGTGTTCCCAGGTCACCCTGAAAATGGGCACTTGTGCCTAGTGCACCTTACCCAGTTACCAAAGTCTAAAATAAAAAATAAATAAATAAAAAAAACTTGTAAGGTCTTGGCAAGAGGTGCTGCTTTTTCGGGGTTCCCTTGAAATTGTGGCAATGCCTGCACAGCCCACAGAATATGGAAAACTGATTGACTATAAGGTCCAATGCATTCCCCTCTCTCCCAAGTTGAACAGTGGATGGTGAGGGGGCTTAGGGACTCACATGGATTATGTGGTCTGGCAAACATGTGGTATGGGCTCCACTATAGGTAAGCCAATGGAGACCCTGGTCAAGGAAAGTTTAATAGCCTACCTAGAGGCAAACTGGGTTATAGGAAGTCAAGCAGCATGGATTTGTAGCAGAACATTTTGCTAGACCAGCCTTGTAGTATTTTTTGCCACGGTCTCAAGAGTGGTTGATAGGGGGTTGACAGATATGCTTCAACATCAGCAAAGCCTTCAACTTGGTACCACACAGGAGGCTGATGAAAAAACTGGAAGAACAGGGAGTGGGGCGAGGTTTAATCAGATGGGTAGGAACTGGTTGGGGGGAGAGAACAGAGGGTGGTAGTAAACGGGTTCAAATCAGATGATGGGGGTCAGAAGTGAGGTGCTGCAGGGGTAGTCCTGGAACTAGTCCTGTTAAATATTTTAATCAGTGACAAAGGGGAGGGTATCCAGGACAAGATGTGTCTCCTCATGGATGACACAAAATTCTGCAGCAGGGTAGACAATACAGAGGGTGTAAGGGTCTAAAGAGGGACCTAAGAAGGCTGGAGAGATGGTTCAAAATATGGTGGTTGAGATTCAGTGCCAAACAGTACAAAGTGATGCATATAGGAAAGAAGAGCAAACCTGCAGAGTGCTAGATGGGGTGGGGGTAGGTTGGCCACAATATTTGAGAAAACAGATCTGGATATCATCATTAGTGACTCTCTCAAACAGTCCAGTCAGTGCACTATAGCAAGCAGCAAAGCAACAAGGATGATGGGATGCATAGAGAAAGGATTGGACAGTAGGAGAAAGGAGGTGTTATTGCCCATGTAAGGGCCCCAGGTGATGCCCTACCTGGAGTACTGTGGCCAGTTCTGGAGCCCACACCTGAGAATGGACAGGGATAGGCTAGAGACTATGTATCACAGGGCCACCCAGATGATCTAGGGCCAGTAGGATAGATACTTTGAGGAATAATAAAAAAAACCTCCAGCACACAACAAACCTACAGTATGAGGAATAGCTGGAGGCCCTTAACATGTTCATACTGGAAGCCAGAAGGGAGAGGGTGACATAATAGAGATATACAAGTTCCTGAAGGGACTTACCAGAGTGAACTGTAAAGACCTGTTCACCAGCAATAGTAGTGCAGGAAAAAGAGAACACTGATGGACAACAGTCCTTGGAAACATCAGGAAGGATATGAGGATGTCTGACTTCACAGAGAGGGTGGTGGTGCTGTGGAGCATGTTACCAGCAAACGTGGTAGGCACAGGGACTCTAAATGGGTTCAAAATGGGTGGGATGTCAAGAATTTTCTTGAATAGGTGGCAGAGCCAGGAGGTCAGGTGGGTCAGATGACCCCTCAATTTTGTAACTGAAGTGTCAGACTTTGAATCGAACAATTCTCCCAGGTTGAGGTGTTCTACGCAATTCTGACCCCCACACTTTTTGGTACACTCCTCTGCCACCGTTTCCATGTACAAGGAGAGAGATCTTAAACAGGTACAGTACATTTTTATCTCTATACAAATTCTTCCCCCAAGAGACCTTTCAACAAGTTGGTGCATATTTTCTTATCTGTAGTGCATGTTAGTCTTGACTGTTTTTACCACAGAATGCCCAGTGCAGCATGTGAACTTTATAGAGTATCATTAATGAGAATGTTTTTATTTTGTGTTGAAACGCTTCTAGCTGAATTTGTAATTGCATTGGTACAGCTGTCTAATAACAAGATAAAACACACAAATGGCAGCACTCGAGAAGAAAGTAAGAGCATACTCACAAAATGTGGGTAGGAGCCAGGAACTCCCAAAGTTTAATCACAAATGGAAAACATGGCACTAAGCCCCGGCACTTCAGGCCAAGTGTGACCCTTAGTTCCAATAGTAAGAAACTAATCTAATGCCATCGTTGGATAGGATTAAAATGAACAAACAGATATGAAAGTCTTACCCCAAAAAAGAATAGCTAACTAATGGAAGACATGGTATATAAAAAGTAGTTTTTCAGAAGTATCCTGGCATGACACCAATTAACAATAATAAACTGGAATGTACTGGATGTTCATCACAAATTAACAAAAAGGGATGCCTAGTCCCAGTGGGTCTACATGGTCAACAAAATTCAATAAAATATTGAACAATGCATGGGGAAGTGTGGTTAACAAGGACTGTATGCACACCGGAGGTGTGTGATGCCCCATAAACCCTGAGGGCAAAGCCTGAGGGGTTCATCAGGGCAGCACACACCAAGGGTGTGCATAGAATCCAAGTTCCCATACTTTCCCATGTTTTATTTTTTATATTTACTAGTTAAAGCAAAAATGCATAGATATTGGAACAGACAGAGTCCCAATAAAAAGGCGCTTTAGTTTGTAAAACAGAGTGGCTTCAATTTCACTTTCACTTTTTGTTTTACTGAAAGCTGTTCCATCAGCAAAAGTTCTCCGATTGACTCTAAATTATGAATTAATAGTACATATAAAACTTAGAGTGCTTGGAAATAAAGAAAAAAGTGGCTTCACTTTATCTTGCTGTTTATCTTGCTGGAGTGGTTTCACTTTATCTTGCTGTTTAGAAGCCGCTCCGGTAAGATCCCTGAATTGAAAGTGTTGCCAGAATCTGCGAAACTTGCAAGCAGGGCTGGTAGCTGAAACAGGGTGATTTTCTTAGTGACTTGAGTAGTAGACTGATATTTTTTGAAATAAAAGTTGTTTGCCCATTCTGAGAGAGTGAGAGAGAGAGAGACAGACAGAGAGAGAGAGAGAGAGAGAGAGAATGTGCAGTTTGTGTTTGTCTGAGAAGACTGTCTTTTGTGCTGGTGTTGTTTTAGAGAGAGTGCGAGTGGACATCCAGCACAAAGACAGTCTCTCATCCAGGTGCTGAGGTGCACTCAAGGCTATTTTTGAAACTGTGGTTTACAGAATTCCGTAATTCACATGTGTGAATTATGTTTTTTGTGAGGCTGTGCTTGCAGTTGTTAATTGGCACTAACCAGTCAATATTAATAATAAATTGACAGACAAGGAATTCCTAAAGTATTTGAATGGATTTGATGGTATTATTATACAAGAAACCTGGTGGGCGAAGGAAAAGCTAATCACTGATAGGTCTGCAGCACAAGTTAAGGCAGAGAAAAAAAAATGGGTAGACCCTTCAGAGGTTTAGTCATATTTTTTTTAAAACAAATGGAAACATTCTTTTAGTAAAGGTTCCACATAAATCTAGAAGATAAATTGATAGTACATTTAAAGCTATGTATAGTAATTCTGATTTAATGCTCTTTAAAATGTATACCCTGCTAATACAAATTGTTATACTCCTCATATGTTGAATAGTTTGGGTATTATTTTGGAACAAATGCAAATGGAGAATTCAGAGGCTACTGTATCATAGTTCTTGCAGGAGACGTCAATTCCAGAATAGGTCTCCAGGATCCAGCTATAAATATGATTAGTTAACAAATGCTCAAAAGGAGACGGTACATATTAAAAGTTATACAAGAACTGAGACCATCATGTCAATGAGCATGTGTTACATTTTCATGTAATTATTGAAGAGTTTTACATTGACTGTTTAAAATGTATGCTCTGTGAGTGATTGTGTAAGTATTTTTCCTACTGTACTTTGGTCCCAATGGGGCACTGTCAATTGATTTGTTTGTCACAAATGATATTGACTTTGCATACTGTATGTATATGATTTCCTTATAGATCACAGATCTGAATGCTCTCATTGCCTGACTATAAGGACAGTAGACAAAGTATTGATGGGATGGAGGGTACATGGAATGGTAAATTTTAAAATATTAACTATCAGAATAATTAATAAGAAAAGAATAATATGACATGGGATCCAGACTAATAGTCTTGCAGACAGATTCAATAAGAAAGATATGATAACACTATAACACGATATCACAGTCAAATTACGATTAAGGTATATGAATTATTGGAATGTATTATTTTAGAGATAAGGCTGTTATTTTACAAGAAGAAGTATATGTATACCACTGACCATAGAAAACATCCTTAGTACAAATTATATAACCAAGACTTCTAGAATAAAAAAAAGGAGTACATTTTCAGCTTTACAAGCAAAAACCTGAATAAACAGAATTGTAATAAAATAATTAAGGAAAGTGTACTACAATTTATTAAATGAGGAAAGTGCATCAAAGAGTGATGTGGAGATGATTTAAAAAGGCAGCCATTTGAAAAGATACTATTATAATGAATTCTTACAGCTACAGTATTTGTATTAGTATATGTAACTACTTCAGAGGAAAAGGACCTGGGGCATCACAATTGACTCACTAAAACAACTTAACCAATGTAACAAGGCTTACAGCAAGGCTACCAGAATACTGGGGTGTATCAAAAGGGGTTTAGATATCAGGAGAAAAGAGGTAATACTACCGCTCTGTAGATCACTGGTAAGATTCTATCTGGAGTATTGTGCCCATTTTTGGAGTCCTCACCTGAGGAAAGACAGGCTGGAGACAGTGCAGGCTAAAGTATCCAAAATGTTTCAGGGCCGGCATCGCAGATCCTGTGAGGATCAACTTAGTACACTGAGCATGTACTTACTGGAGGTCAGAAAAGGGAGGGAGCATGACAGAGACCTTCAAATGAAAGAAATAGACAAGGTAAACTGTGAAGAAGTATTTAGCATGAATGTTGGGTCAAAAGCAGGGGGACAGGAATGTGACCTGGTGGGGGGAGTGGGGAAGTCAGAAGGGTTGTTTGAAATTTTTACTTTACAGACAAAGGCTGAGTCATGGAACAGCCTACCAGCAGAGGTGGTGGTGGTGTAAACACCATTAATGGGCTCACACATGACTGGGACAGTAAAGGGCTCAATAGTTTGTTGGGGGTAGCGGTAAGACAGGGAGTGATGGGGGAGGGAATCCCATCTGGACAATAAATCACGGAGTACAGTGGGTAAAAGTGGGCAGACTGGATGGCCAATGGTCTTTTACTGCTGACATTTCTATGTTTCTATATGCAGAGGTAATTTTAAATATAATATTTCTGCAAATATTACTCCAAATGTTTGGCTGAACCATTTTATGAAGTTATTTTTAAACAAAATATACATAATATGGAAGAGAACATACAGGATATCATGGGCAGTAATATGGAAATAGAGTTTACAAAGTTTGATGTTGAGGAAGCCATACTGCATGTTTATTTAAGAACAACATTTAGACATTATACAGAAAAAAGTTTATAAAAAAAATTTACAATTGTGGGTGCTAGTCCTTGCAAAACTCTTCAATTTTCTAATTAAATTTGACTGTATACTTTAATTCAATATTAGAGAGGAAATCTTATTGTACTAATATATAACAACATAGAAACATAGACTTTGATGGCAGATAAGGACCACTTGGCCCACCCAGTCTGCCCATTTCCCTTCCTATTGGATAAGCTGCAGATTCTAGTTAACCAACAGCCTACTTCCTGCAACCCCCCACTACAATTGCCTTAAGTCTGTCCCATGCATGTTTGAATTCCCCCACTGTTTTAGACCCAACAACCTCCCCAGAAAGGCGGTTCCATGCATCCACCACTCTCTCAGTGAGAAAAAATTTCCTCACATTATCCCTGGGCGGTCTCCACTCTATCTTTAAATTGTGCCCCCTTGTTCTTACACATCTATTTTTCTGAAAGATGCTACCCTCCTGGACTTTGTTGATTCCCTTGAGGTATTTAAAAGTTTCTATCATGTTCCCCCATCCCTCCTTTCATCAAGGGTATGCATATTAAGCTCTCTCAATCTCTCTTCATATGGTTTCTGATGCAGACCCTGCACCATTTTAGTTGCCCTCCTCTGGACTGCTTCCATCCTGTCTATGTCCTTGCATAGATGGGGTCTCCAAAACTGCACACAGTATTCCAGATGGGGTCTTAGCAACTGTCTGTACAGAGGGATAACCCCTTCCCTTTTTCTACTTGTGATGCCCCATCCTATGCATCCTAGTATCCCCCTGGCTCTCCTTACTGACTTCTCACATTGCTTACCCACCTTTAGGTCATTTGATATGACTACCCCCAAGTCCCTTTCCATTTTTGTTGTTGTTAGTACCTCCCCTGCTATTGTGTGCTCTTCTCCTGGGTTTTTGTTTCCCAGGTGCATTACTTTGCACTTCTTTGCATTGAATCTAAGTTGCCATATGTCTGACCATTCCTCCAACCTTGCCAAGTCCCTTCTCACCCTTTCTACCCCCCTTGTGTATCAACTCTGTTACAGATCTTTGCGTCATCTGCAAAGAGGTATACCTTTCCCTCCAGACACTCTGCAATATCACCTATAAAGATGTTAAAGAGGACTGGACCCAGTACTGAGCACTGAGGTACTCCACTAGTAACCCCCTTTTCTTCAGAATGTGTTCCATTCACTATTACCTTATGTGTCCTGTTGTGCAGCCAGTTTGCTACCCAGGCTACCACCCTGGAACCCACTCCCAGGCTGGCTAACTTGATTATTAATCTTTTGTGTGGGACTGTGTCAAATGCCTTGCTAAAGTCTAGGTGGGCCATATCCACAGTCCCTCCCTGGTCTATTACTTTGGTCACCCAGTCAAAGAAATCAATTAAATTCATATGACATGACCGTTCTGCTGTAAATCCATGCTGCTTTGGGTCCTCTGCCCCGCTGGCCTCTAGGTACTCAACAATTCTTTCTTTCAGAAGTGATTCCATCATTTTCCCTACCACTGAGGTCAAACTTATAGGTCTGTAGTTTCCTGCTTCTGCCTTGCTTCCACTTTCATGAAGGGGAGTCACATCTGCCCTCCTCCAGTCCTCAGATACCACTCCAACCTCCCATGATTTGTTAAAAAGTGTGGTCAGTGGTGTCACTAGGTCCTCCCTTAGTTCTTTTAGGATTCTGGGGTGAATCCCATCAGGTCTCATTGCTTTGTCTACCTTGAGTTTTAGGCGTTCTTTCAGGACTCTTTCTTCTGTAAATGGACTGGTGTCAACCCCCCTACCCAGAGTGCTACTATTGTCTGGTTTAGGTAACTCCTCCTCATCTTCTTTTGTGAATACTGAGCAAAAGTATTCATTCAGTATCTCTGCCTTTTCACTGTCTCCCTCTGCCTACCTCCCCTCACCTTTATTAATCTTCACTATTCCTCCCTTAACCTTTCTATGCTCCCTAATGTACCTATGAAAGGTTTTATCCCCCTTCTTAACTGAGTTGGCTATTTTTTCCTCGGTTTGGGCCTTTGCTATTCTGACTGCCTTCCCACTTCTTTCTGCTTTAATTGATACAGTTCCCTGTCATGCTCCTTCTGTGATTCCTTATACTTTTGAATGCAGCCTTTTGTCCTTAACCTTCCTGCCACCTCTTTTGAGAACCATAGTGGTTTTTATTCCACTTTGTTTTCTTTATTTGTTTCACACAAAGGCTTGTTGCCTCTATGATAGCAGTTTTGATTTTTCTCCATTGTTCTTCCACCCCTCCTTTTTGGCCATTTGCTAGTGCATTCCTCAGGTATTCACCCATTTTGCCAAAGTCGGCCCTTCTAAAGTCCAGTATCCTTGTTTTTGTATGGCTTGTCTCCATGGTTGTGCTTATTGTGAAGCACACTGTGCAGTGGTCACTTGTTCCCAGATGTCTACTGACTTCTAAATTTGTGATCCTCTCTCCATTTGAGAGTACCAGATCTAGTATTGCTCCCTCCTGAGTGGGTTCCAACACTAGCTGTCTAAGGCCTGCCCCCTGCAGGGCATCGAGAATGACCCTGTTCTTGGATGTGGCTGCAGTACATGTCATCCAGTTAACATCTGGCATATTCAGGTCCCCCATCAACAGTATGTCCCCTTTTTCAGCCATTTTGAGAATGTCCTCCATCATTTTCTTGTCTGTTGGTCAATGTCAATGATGTTTGCTTGAATGCTTTATAATGCAGATGTGAAGTGAACAAAGGTGACATAAATGTAATGTCAAGTATTTAGTTGGCTCTGAATCTATGAGATGCACCCAGTGGCAGACATCGAGGTCAGGCCAGGGTAGAGCAATACCCAGTATCAAAAGTTTGGTTTGGAGCCCGTAGAGCCATGCCTACTGGCAGACAATGGGACAGGAGTAGAGTCAAGCCCCCTAGGGCAGAAGTTTTGGTTGGGTCTCCAATGAGCCCTTTCAGCATCAGATGTTTAGGTTGGCAGTGGGCATTGAATCAGAGGTTCAGATCAAGCACATTCTGGTAGCAGCACCCCAAAAGCAGTACAAAAATACATCTTAAAGCACATGTGACAGTGGATCTGAATTATTCCTGCAAATAAAAAGTATTTCTTATGTAGCCCTAGTTGAAAGCAGCACACACAAAACCCTGGCATTTCTACTCAAAATGGCCCCCACGATGAAGACTTGTTTTGAGTTGAAGCACCAGGGTATTGTGTGTGTTGCTATCAGCTATAGTATAGTTTTGTTATCTCTGGAGTTGATGAAGTGTCTCACTTGTAAATACCTATGAATATCCTTTTGGGATAAATTATACATTTTTGCTGCAATGCCTGGAAGACATACGTGAACTGTTCTCTAATAACGGAGAAAATGTAGTGAGACCCCTCATTTCCCAACTAGCATACCCCGTATCTCGTCGAGGAGGAAGGAAATCTGGGTGGTATCTGAATAAGGAAGTAGAACCGAGCCTACCTGTAAGATAAATGACAAATATGGATTTGCAAGTATCAGCTAATTTGAAGTGAATTCCTCTTGTTATATTTATTTATTTTTAAAATTTATTTAAACATTTGGTAACCAGGAAAGGCATGCTGAGCCGAAGCTCTATTCCAGGTGCGACCCTGGGGGAAAGGAGTGGTGGAAATATAGGCAATAAATGCAAAGATTTAGTTAGTTGAATAAAATCTGTCTTTATATGAAACTTGTGCCTTTTTTTGTGTCTCAGTATGGTATTTTCTTACAGCTAAGGTGTGATTTCAGGTCCCGGTTCAGCTCATCCATCTCCTTTTCAGACACTGAAATATGTCATAGCAGTCATGATGTATTTCAGGCTTTCCTTTTTTTATTTTATTTAAAAGGTTTGATGTGAACAAATGGAGTGCAAGACAACACTTCTGACATGCTGTGCTGTAAACAAACCCACAGCTTCTGCACCCCTATCTGAAGTGATTACTTTTCATTCGTATTCAATACTAATAACTAAGCACCAGCTGTTATTTCAACCGTTTGTGATGATAATGACCTCACATTTACTAAAGAGGAGATTATGACCCAACTCAACAAAATTAACATTAACAAATCACCTGGGCCTGATAGGTTACATCCCAGACTACTTAAAGAAATTAAAGATTGGTTATTCCATCCACTTTACATACTTTTTAATATGTTGTTTAAAAGTAACAAAATTCCGAATGATTGGAGAAAAGCAGTTGTTACACCAATCTTCAAAAAAGGAGATCAAACCAAAGTTTCCAACTATAGACCAATCAGTCTAACCTGCATAATTGGGATAATATTTGAGACTCTACTGAAAAAAAACTTGAACAAGAACTAGAAACAAAAGGTTAAGAGATAAATTACAGCATGGTTTTAAAAAAAATAGATCATGCCTAACTGGAAACCTGGTATTTTATGAACATATAAGTACGAACCTTGATAATAATATACCCATGGATGTTGTTTATCTGGACTTTCAAAATGCCTTTGATAAGTGCCCCACGACCTCTTAATAAATAAAATGAAACTTTTATGTATAAACTCTAAAATCACAAATTGGGTAGAGGAGTGGTTAAAAGAACGGACCCAATGCGTATGTATAAGAGGCCACTTATCTGATCCATGTCCAGTCACTAGTGGAGTGCCACAAGGATCGGTCTTGGGACCACTGCTATTCGATATCTTCATATCTAACTTAACTACTAGTCTAAAAAGTTTCTCCATAAAATTTGCAGATGATACAAAAATAGCCACACCGGTTAAAACTGTCGATGATGCAACAACATTCAGTAACAACCTCAGGATAATCGAGACATGGGCAGTTAATGACCATATGCCCTTCAATTTAGACAAATGTGTAATCATGCACTTTGGTATAGCTAATACATTAAACAATTACACACTAAATGGGCACACATTAACTTCTGTGGTCCAACACAAAGATTTAGGGGTAATTATTCATTCGGAACTTACTTCAGGTAGCCATTGTAATTATATTATAAACAGAGCAAATAGACTAATTGGCTGCATCAAAAGGAGTTTTTCCTCTTGTAACAGGGATTGCATCATGCCACTATACAGTGCATATGTTAGGCCCCACTTAGACTACTATTCTCCACTTTGGAGTCTGTATCTATGGAGAGACATCGGCAGATTGCAGGGAGTTCAGAGAAGACTAACCAAAATGGTAACTAACATGCAGAACAAGAATTATGAGACTAGGCTCCAGGAGCTAGATATGTACCCATTAGAACTAAGAAGGAAGAGAGGTGATCTCTTACTAATGTACACAATTTATAAGGATACAGAACTACTACAGCAGCTAAATATGAACAATAATAACAGGGATCACACCCTACGAAGCCATCCTTACCAACTTGCACTTACATTCCCTAGAATCAATAAAAGAAGAGCCTATTATACTCAACGAATCATACCATTATGGAATTCTATTCCTAATTCCTTATTAAACTCTACTATCAAAGGTACATTTAAACGGAAACTTGACCGTTATCTTTTGTAAATCGATGGTTCCTGTACCAGCTGTGCTGGAGACATACACTTATGGGCACTAGCCTTCTGTATGCCTACTTCTTCCTAGTATGAATCCTAGTATAAGTACAGGCACTCAGAAGAAACTGACAGCCCAAAAAAGTCAGCTTCATTGCAAATGTTGAATTAAACTATTATTGTTTTGTTGCAAGTAGATAAAATGTGAATTAGTAACTTGTTTTATTTTTTTAATGATTTGTCACAGTGAACTGTTAGTGATGAGAGAGACAGTTTGGAAATGACATGGCAGGATGCTGTCTCTTGTCAATGATGCATTAAGTATCACTTGCCAGTGGAGGACGTGATAAAAAACCATAGTAATCCATGTAATAATTTTTTCTCATCGTTTAAGCATATCACAGGGAACTGCTATGGACCAGAGATGCTGTTTGTATATGACACGGGGAAATGGCATCTCTACTCAATAACACATTATGAGAATATGCATTGCCTGTGGAGGGTGAGACAGAAAAACAGTTCCCCATGATTAAACTTTTTTCTGTCATTTAAGAATGCTACATGATCACCAGATTATATTGTTTATTCACAACAAGAGCACACAACCAATGGATGTCAGTGTCCCTATGATGCATTGTAATTATTAATTTAAAATGTTTACATTTTTTCTTACTTTTAAGAACTCATATCACAAATGTAGTTTAGTAAAGATAGAAAAAATAGACATTTTGAATTAAGAATTATAGAGTCACATATCTGCTGGATGCTGCAGATGATGGAGTGGGTAGAATTACAATGCACCATACAGACACTGACATCTGTTGATTGTGTGCTCTTGTTGTGAATAAACAATATAATCCGATGTTAATGTAGCATTGTTAAATGCCTAGGAAAAAAATTTAATCACGTGGAACTATGTTTTTCTGTCTTACCCTCCACAGGCAATTCTTATTCTCTTAACGTGTCATTGAGCAGAGACGGCATTTCCCTGCATCATTTACAAATGGCATCTCTGATTTGTAGTTAGTTTGCTTAAATGATGGGAAAAAAGTTATTACATGGATTACAATGGTTTTCTGTCACACCCAGCAAGTGATATTTAAATAATGCGTCACTGTTGCATTTCCCTGTATCATTTCCAAACTGACCCTGTCATCAGTAACAGTTAACTGTGAAAAATAATTTAAAAAAATAATAAAACACATTGTAAATTCACATTTTACCTGCTTGCAATAAACTTGCAATAACTTGCAATAAAACAATAATTGTTTTATTCAGCATTTGCAGCCAAGCTACTTTTTTTGGCTGTCACTTTACTTCTGAGTGCCTGTACTTCAGATGGGGGTGCAGAAGCTGCAGGTTTGCTTACAGAACAGCACATCAGAAGTAAAGTGACAGCCATAAAAAGTAGCTTGGCTGCAAATGCTGAATAGAACATCTGTTCACCTCAAATCTTTTCAATTAAAAAAAGGAAAGCCTGAAATATGCTATGACTGCCATGATGAATTTCAGTATCTGAATGGGAGATGGATGCGCTGATGTGAAACCTGAACAGGGACCTGAAATCACACCTTAGCTGTAAGAAAATACCATACTGAGACACAAAAAAGACACAGGTTTCATTTAAATACACATTTTACTCAACTGCAGTTATTTACTTCAAATTAGCTCATATTTGTAAATCCACATTTGCCATTGATCTTTAAGTGCTTTCCTAACTTTATTCAATGTTCTAGGTATATGTTTAATGCAGATGTTTGGGATGAAAGTGTTTGGCCTCTTGTACCTGCATTCTAAACTTCATAACATCCAGAGGTAAACCTTTGTCCAGGTGCAAACTGCCACCATCTGACTAGCTAGATAATAATGTTTGAGATCTGGTACAGCAAGGCCCCCTGCTCCCGGGGCAACATTAGAACCTTTCTACTGATATGAGCTTTGTAACCTCCACAGATGAATTTGCGTATCCTTTTAAGGAGAGGTGACCAATAAGTTACCCAGATTGGTATGAGGAGTGCTCCAAATAGGAATAGAAACCAGGGAAAGATGTTCGTTTTAATGGTGCCTACTTTACTAACATACTATTTGCCAGCAGATTAGGCCTTACGGTCTATCGAGTCTGCTCGAACCTTAGATCCTTAGTTGGGTGCCGAGGCCCTCCCATCCCTTGTGCTCCAGAAACCCCTATCATCCATCCCCAACCCCCTGGGACAGGCCATCATCTGATACATCCACTTTCTGTGTCTGTCCCACCCTCTCTTGAAGCCCTCCACTGTGGATCTCTGAACCAGCTCACCAGGCAGTGCATTCCAAGGGTCCACCGCCTCTCAATGAAAAACCTCCTCCTCTTTTCCCCCCTCACCCTTCCACCTTCCAACTTCAGACCATGCCCTCTGGTGATACCTCCCTGCTTTAGTCTAAATATCCTCCATGTTTACTCTATTTATTCCCTTGAGGGTACTTGAAGACCTCAATCATGTCCCCCTGTCTCTCCTCTCCTCCAATGAAAACAGGCAGAGCTCCTCAAGTCTGTCCTCATCGCCAAATCCCCTAACCCTCATATCATCTTAGTTGCCCTCTGTACCCTCTCCAGGAGCTGTATGTCCCTCTTCAAGTGTGGTCTCCAGTACTGTACACAGTACTCAAGGTATGGTCTAACCAGTCCATTGTACAGTGGCAGAATCACTTCCTTGCTCCTAGAGGTGATCCCCCTTACGATGCATCCCAACATCCTGTTTGCCTTGCTAGCCGCTCTCCTGCACTGCTCAGAGTTATTCATACATGCATCCACCATGACCCCTAGGTCTTTTTCCCCTATTGAGGCCTCCAGCCTCCCCTCCCAGGGTGTACCTGTGTTTAGGGTTTCCCTGACCAAGATGCAACACCTTGCACTTGGTGATATTGAAATTTAATTTCCATGTGTGAGCCCAGCTTTCCAGGGTGTCCAGGTCCCCTTGCAGGGCCAACCTCCCCTCTTCTCCCTCAACTACTGCTCCCATCTTGGAGTCATCCGTGAAGAGACTCATTTCACACCCTATACCCTCCCTGATGTCCGATATGTATGTATTAAACAGGATCGGACCCAGGACTGAGCCCTGTGGTACTCCACTACCTACCTATCTAGGGTTCGAGAGCTCCCCACAGACCACTACTCTCTGGGTGCATCCAGCTAGCCAGTTTTCAATCCATCTGACCATCAAAGGGCCTACTCCTAACCCCATCAGTTTCTCCCCCAGACCATTGTGGGGGACAGAGTCAAACGCCTTGCTGAAGTCCAAGAATAATACATCCACAGGCTTTCCCCTGTCCAGTTCTGATGTTACCCATTCGTAGAACTCCACAAGGTTGGTTTGACAAGATCTACCTGGCACAAACCCATGTTGCCGACTATCCAGACCTCCCACCTCCTCCAAGTACACCCCCAATCGTTCCTTTAGTATACTCTCCATTAATTTTCCCACCACCGAGGTCAAACTGATGGGTCTATAGTTACCTGGCACTTCCCTCGACCCCACTTTATGGATTGGCACATGTGCCTCTCGCCAATCCCTAGGTACCCTCCCTGTCTCAAGTGACCTGTTGAAGAGCTCCGCCTGGGGTGCAGCCAGTATGTCCGCCAAGTCCCATAGTACTCTCGGATGAATGCCATCCGGCCCAGGAGATTTGTCTTTCTTTAGGGCCTTGAGGGCTAACCACACCCTTTTGGCAGAGATAGCATCATCCGTCCCCTCCACGTTACTGGCCTTTTTATCCTTATCCAGATGTGACACCCCTGGGGTACCTCTCCCTCCTTCTTGCTCCATTTCTGTTGCTTCCCTGATCCCACTTACTGCCGCTTCTATCCCCTTCGTGCCTTGCTTTGTAGATATCCCATCCCCCTTCCTAGTGAACACAGAGGCAAAGTACTCGTTAAATACCTCTGCCTGGTCCCTCGCCTCTTCCACCCACCCTCCTTCTGATCTCAATCTGCTGAGATGGCCCTTAGTTTTTCTCCACTCCCCAATGTAGCGGAAGAACCCCTTTTCCCCTCCATGTATCCCCTGTGCCAGCCGCTGCTCTTTACTGGACTTTGCTCCCCTCACCATACGGGTGACTTTTCTAGATGCAAGATGGTACATTTCCTTATCCCTATCCCCTCTTGTTGTTTTATATTTTTTGTAGGCCGCCTTCTTTTCTCTGTCTGATACCTTTACCTCCCTGGACCACCAGCATGGTTTATGTGACCTTGCTCCCTTACATTTCAACTTAGCGCAGATCCTGACTGCCTCATGAAGTCCCCATTTTATGACCTCCCATCTCCTTTCCACACTTGTCATTGATGTAATCCCCTTCAAGTGATCCTTGAGAATATTTCCCATGCCCACAAAGTCTGCCCCCCTGAAGTCCACTGCCAGTGTCCTAGATCTCCTCCCCCCCCATGCTTATTTGAAACCAGACAGTATTGTGGTCGCTCCCAGTCAGGGTCCTGTACAACCATATCCCTTACCAGATCCCCATCTGCCAGAACCACGTCCAGGACATGCCCCTCCCTTGTGGGCTCCATCACATGCTGTGTTAAAACACATCCTGGAAGCCATCCAGCAGCCTCTGCTCCTTGGCCACCTTAGAGGACATGGTTCCCCAGTTTGTACCTGGCATATTAAGATCCCCATCAACACCACTCCTTCCCTTTTGGTCCACACTGGGCAATGATGTTGTCCAGCAAACCATCCTCTAGAACCTCACTCATCCCGGGGGCCTATATACTACACCAGCTTGACCTTATCTCCTGCTGGGGATTGTAGTGACCCATAAGGCCTCCACATTTCCCTCTGCCTCTTCTACCCTAGCAATTTCTATGTCATCTCTAATGAACATAGCCACTCCACCCCTCTGCCCTCCTTTCTATCCTTCCTAAGCATAGTGTGCCCTGTACGTTTAGGTCCCAGTCATGGTTTTGTTGGCCCACGCTCTGTGACCGCCGCCAATCCACCCCCGAACAGCATGGCCTGGAACTCTGGCAACTTGTTTCCAAGCTCCTGGCATTTACTAACACCAACCCCCACCCTTATCCCTGATCCTCTTTGTCAAACCCCACCCGATTCCTTATACTTCCATCCTCCCTCTGCTCCTCCTGAAACCTCCACCCCAGTCTGTTTCCACCTTCCCCTTGGGCTTGAAGGCTTCCTCATCTGAGGAGAGGGCTTCTGGTCAGCCCCTCCCTTATCCCTTCCCCTCACAAGTTTAAACCCCACCTTTCTTGAATGTAGTCAGCCATCCCCTGTTTAAGGACTTCCTTCCCTAATGGGGCAAGATGCAGCCTGTCCTTGGCATATAGTCCCTTATCCTCCCAAACTCCATTCCAGTTCCCTAACACCCCCAACCCACTCTCTTCACCCCACTTCCTGAGCCAGTCATTAACCTCTGTGAGCTTAATTTTTTTCTCCACTGAGGCCTTTGGTACTGGAAATATCTCTGAAAAGGAAATGTTGCATCCATTATCCCGACAGACTCTGGCAAGTTCTTGGAACCTTGCTTGGATTTCCAAAATGCTATTTCCCTCTAGATCGTTAGTTCCCAAATGCACCAGGAAATCCGGTTTCCCTCCACATTCCCTAACCATTTCATACACCATGAACATTGCTCTGTGCACTGTCAGCCCAGAGATACTCACTACCTTCACCTGGCTATGGCATCCACCCCCCTGTCCCTCCCACTGGATACCCCTAATCATCGAATCTCCCAATAACAGAACCTTAACACCGCCATCATCCTTATGGTTACCACCACTATGCCCTCTCAGCCCCCTTCCCCCCCTTTATTCATGATCTCAATTCCATGGGAGTCTTCCTGCCTTATTAGAGACCCCCTTGTCACCCTCCCCTTTCTGCCTCCCTCGTTATTTTGCCCACTTAACTCAAACCCCTCTGTATAGGTGTCCCCTTTAACCCTCTCTTATCCGAACCATTTATCCTGGCCCTGATGGTTTCCCCTTCTCCCACACCACCACCATCCTCCCTTGTAATAGTACCCTGCCTCCAGAGGCTCTCTGTGGGTCCCTCAGCTAGGGCCCCATCCTTGGTACTGACCCCCCTGCTGAAGGGGGGCTCCTCCCACCTCCTTGTCTCCCAGTTTCTCTCCAATCATGCTCTCCTCCCTCATGTCTGCAATATGTTGCATCTCCCCCATTTGCTTAACATTTATGTTTCCCCTTCTCCCTCTGGGACTATTTCTATCCTTTCCATTGCTGGTCTGTGATGCCCTATGGGTATCCGACTCCCTCCCCCTGGCCTCTGTACAAGTTTCCTCATTTCCACCAACCCCTTCCTCCCCCTCTAGGTTGCTTAGTAGCTCAAATTTATTGTGACACTCTTTGTCAGCCTCCATCAAGTAACCCAAGTTTCCCCTGACTGCACCTCTAAACTGCCCCTCTTCTTCCCCTCTTGCTCTGTTCACCTTAGGAGCTCCCTTCCCACAGTCTGCTGTTTTAGGCTTCTGCACAACAGCCCCTCCTGACTCTTCCCCCTCCACTCTCTTTGTATTCAGAATGTTCACCCCGTACGCTTTCCCCTTAGCGTCAACATGCCTATCTAAGGGTCCTCTGTCCCTAATATCCCCCCTCCTGCTTGCTGTAACCTAACGTCCTGTAATTTCAGAGCGTTGCCCCAGCCTCCCCTCAGCCCCTCCCTTTTGCTGCCCATATCCACACCCCTTATCCTTGGACACCCCCAGCTCCCCCAGCTTACTCCTAACCAATATACCTCACTCCTGATACAAGATAGCTGTCTACAGAGTGGGCAGCCTCCCTCTCTCAGGCCCAATTGAGAATTATTGCCATCCCACAGCCTGTGCAGCCTACAACCCTTCCAAAGATGCCTGCCATGGTGGAATATGGCCACCCTGTTTATCCCCTCTGTTTATAATGGCACACCCCCTTTTCTCAGTCCCTTTCCCCTTGAATACAGTTTCTCTCTATACTGACTGCAGTTATTTACAAACCCAATTTCAACCCCACCAATAAAGTTCCCAAGTCTCACAAACACATACAGTCCAGTGTGTGTTCAGTCCCACTAACAGTGTGTGTATGCAGACATCAGGTACCGTATGATGTCACAGGCCCACCAGCTCCTGTTGCTTTGAATTTCAGTCCCAAACAGAAATACTCAGCCCTTCAATCCCAACCCCCAGTGGCTTTTCAGTATTTAAGAAAGCCTACAAAACAGGGTGGGTGCAAGGGCTCTTACCAAACACCAGGCAAACAACACATTTAAATTTCACTCTAATTATCCCTGCCAAACAACTGTTCCCAAGCCTCCAAAGTTACAATAACAGTTACCTGCCACTGTTAGGGGGTAGCAAATGACCATCTAGTTAAATCTTGTATCTCCTTCTGGAGTTTACCGTAATTTATGTCAAATAATTGGAAACGATTAGTGCTGATTTGAATCCCTAGGTACTTGATTTGATTCTGCTTGTCCCATGAAAAGGGGTAGGATACTGTAAAACCATGTGGACAAGACCCACTTAATGTAATAGTTTCAGACTCATCATAGTTTATTTTGAAGCCAGATACTGAACCGAATGTTTGCAGTAGTGAAGTGAGGCAGAGGACTGACTCTTCTGGTTGACTCAGAAAAAATATGGAGTCATCCACATATTGAGAGATTTTATGTTCCTGTCCGCCTGCCACCATTTCCCTAATACATACATCCTGTCTAACAGCTGCCTCCAGGGGTTCCAGACACAAGACAAGCAGAAGCGGGGACAGGAGGCACCCTTGTCTGGTTCCTCTGATGAGAGGAAAATAGAGGGAGTTAACACCATTAACCCACACCATGGCTTGAGGTTGCCTGTAGGGGTTTGAGATTAGTGCTAACATTTTAGGGCAGAATTTCATCATGTCCATGTTTCTTTTTTTTGCAAAAATAGCCAATTAACCCTATCAGATGCTTTTTCAACATCCATGGAGATAACAATTTGGAATGCCTCCCATCCCCTCTGTGAAGCAATAACGTTAAGGAATTTCCTGACATTATCTTGCAAGTACTGCCGTATGATAAATCCTATTGGATTTTGGTCAGCCACAGCTGGAACAACTTGCTGCAGATGTTCTGCTAAAATTGAAGCTGTGTGAAAAAACAAATTCTGCCAGCAGAATTTGTGCAAAAGTCAGACTCTCATGTACGCAAAAGGTCGGAAATCATTTTGGCAACTTTTGCAGAAGCTGCATCTTTGAATGGAACATTCAGAACTTTACTTCAAGCCCCCCTCCAAAAAAAAACATAGCTAAAAAAGTACAAGACACATATTACGTACAATGAATTTGATGCATAATATACTTGTAAATATGCTTTAAAAATGAAATATCCATATGTACGGTACTACATACAGAAACAGTTTTTCGTTGCCTTAAAAGTAAAGCATGAATATCTCTGCAACTGTGTTACAAGAATCAAACACATACAAACGGCAAACTCCTAAATGGAATACTTCAGAAGAGTATTTGCTTAGTCCATATAATGGAAAGAAATGAATAAAATGAATAAACCAGGGTTCTCAAACAAATGAGGGAGGAAGCCACTAACAAGGGCTAATGCATTGTGAGAATGTACTGCTCAGTGGCTCCATGATAATAAAATTGCCAAAAACCAAAACAGTGTGCTCTAGATAATACTGGCACAGTGTGGTGATAAGGTGGGACTCTCATTAGTTTTAACTATATACTAGGAATAGCTTCAGGTACAAAGGACTTAATACTTGTAGACCAGGTGTAATTTGAAAGCTTTATTATAAATTCACAATGTCTTCTAGATATTGTACCATCATCTAAAAGCAGCAGCTACAGCCAGGAATGCCATTCTCAAGCACTTCGAGGCTTACCTAGCCTCTTCATCAGGAGTAATTCTGGTATGTTGCGCTCACTTGGCTTTGAACCCCACTTCAATTCTTTCATTACTCAGTTATGGGATTATACTAATTTTATCAACAACTTGTTTAATTTCCCTCGTGTTCAATGCCTTTGAGTGGAGTATCCCATTAAAATAATGATGTAATACTATTAATTCCAATAAGCACAAGGCTGCCCATTCACTACATTTGAATAATTTACCATGTTAATACAAACCATATTTTTCTTTATTACATGTATTTACATACCCTAAAGAGCATGTCATGCTAACATAACTGCATTCAAACAGAAACTGTGATGCTAACAATAGCAAGGGGGCAACACTGGAGGAGAGCACATGACTGATGAGCACATTCAATACACTTGATGACTAAAAACAGCCTGAGTTTTCCCATTTATTCCATCCCAGTTGATGCTTACATATGCACTTATACGAAGACAATGTGTAGAGTTAAGTCACTATTTCACTATTTGTTATGGTTTTCAATCTCTTAAAAAAAAGTGGAACAAGGGGAAAACCAGCTTAATGATAATATAAAATCTCACCAAACAATTTGTATTTTACTTTTTTGCTTCTCCAATTCAATGTCCTTTCGTTTGTAGGGAGGTGAAATGAGGGGGTAAGGGGGGAGGTTAAAGGAGGGGGGAAGAGGGCAAGACTTTGCTTTTTACTTGGTTTACAATATCAGTTTTGACTTTGCCAAGCTTACTTCACCATATAGTTTGAGAGGGGCAAAGACCAACACCTTCATAAAATAGTACTATAGTTAATATTAGATTTTATTCCGAAATAGTTAAAAATTCCTGTGTTAAACCATCCTATAAACCCCCCTTCCCACAACACCCTCCATATCAAACCTCACATTAAAAATGTCCCCATTTCCCTCTGTATTGACCATTATTGTGAACTAGGTGGAAAAGGTGGGGGGGAGAGAAAAGAACTGACTTTTAAAATCAACATGTTTATTATTACTTCAGACAAATGAGAGGACTTGCTCTTTCATAGGATAACTCTGTAATTAATGCTGTTCCATTTCAAGTGTGCTTCAAAATTTTCACATTGAACTGTGCATCTCATGCTTTATCTCCCTCCCACATACCACTCACTATCTACATGTTATCTTCTCCTTCGGCCACATACATGGCAGTGAGAAGTTGAATTCCTATTTCTGAGGACTGGGAGTGGCATGTGTTAGAAATACTATAAGTCTCCATTAACTAGGTTGAAGATTAAGTCATCAATGCTACTTAGCTATAAAATTAAGGGGCAGAGGAGGGCAACTAAAATGGTGCAGGGTCTGCACCGGAAGACATATGAAGAGAGACTCAAGGAGCTTAACATGTATAGCCTCGAGGAAAGGAGGGAGAGGGTGGACATGATAGAAACTTTCAAGTACCTCAAGAGAATCAACAAAGTCCAAGAGGGTAGCATCTTTCAAAAAAAGAGGTGTGCAAGAACAAGGGGGCACAATTTGAAGATAGAGGGGGGGCGGCTCAGAGGTAATTTAAGGAAGTATTTTTCACATAGAGGGTTGTGGATGCATGGAACGGCCTTCTGGAGGAGGTTGTGGAGTCAAAAACAGTGGTGGAATTCAAGCATACATGGGACAGTCATAAGGCAATTCTAGGGGGTGGGGGTAGGAAGAAGTAGGCTGCTGGTTAACTAGGATCTGCAGCTTATCCATAAGGTAGGGAAATGGGCAGACTGGGTAGGCCAAGCGGTCCTTATCTGCCGTCAAATTCTATGTTTCTATGTTTCTATATTTATGCTACTATACTTATTCTATAACCTCAACCCATTCAAATTGTTAGAAGAACTATGAGAAATTCAATTCTCTTCTAACTGCAACCAGAAAAAAAATGCAATGTTTTACTGCATTACATTTCCAGTGAACTTCCATCATGTCCTTTAGGTAGGGGGTTAGATCTAATTCTTCATTTAACCTTTATGGTGGCAGAGTATGCAGATTGAATATCCATCTGCACTCTTTTTTTAAAAGCTCGTTTTGTCTGTCTCCTTTTCATGGAGATGGTGGAACCCAGTCCAAACCTTGAGTTAAAGGGAGGGAGGAACACAAGGGGACATGGCCTGAGACTGGAGGGTAGAAGATTTAGGAGAGAAATGAGGAGGCACTTTTTCATGGAAAGGGTGGTGTCTAGGTGGAATGTGATGTCCAAGGAGGTGGTTTCCTGCAAATCAATGGGCAGTTTTAAGAGTGGGTGGGGCAAAGTTAGGGAAAGGGTCACCTTTATGAGGGTCAGGGAGGGAGGGGCAGCTGTTGAGTAAGGGAATGGCTAGCGGCACGCTCAAGCAGACTTGATAGACTGCATGGCCTTTATCTGCTGGCAGTTTCATACTGTATATTCGATTGTTCGTATGTTGAAACTGAAATACTTTTGGGTTGCCTTCATGACTGGAGTGGCAGTGTTTAGCTACTGTGCTTTCCAGTCTTTTATTGGCATTCACCCTAAAATGCTCGTAAATCCTTTCCTTTAATAATCTTGTTGTCACTCCCACACATATTTTCCCAGATTCACACCAAATCACATAAATGATATATTTCACAGTACAAGTGATCAGATGTTGTATATTAATAATTTTTCCTGAAATTGGATGCTTAAAAGTGTTGGCCTTTTTTGCATAGTAACAAACGTTGCAACTAAGACATGGTAAACATCCCTTAGGTTTAGGTGGTAAACCAGTAGATTCTTTCTCTACAGACTCAAAATGACTATAAACTAAACTGTCCATTATGTTCTTTCCTCTCCTAAAAGTTACTTGAGGGTGAATTCCATTAATATCTTCTAAACCTTGGTCAGCTGTTAAAATCGGCCAGTGTCTCAAAATGGCATGTTTAATACTGGGGAGAAGTTATCAAATTCTCTAACAGAAGAAAATTGCATATTGAAAGAGAGCTGTGCAGTGGCTCAGTGCTAATGCAAAAATTCTAAAAGTGGCTAAACAGTCAAAAATGGAAAAAAAATTGCAAAAAACTCAATCTGTATGCTCTTACCAGTACTCGCCAACTTGGTGACCTAAAAGAAGTAGAAATCTCACTGATTTTAACTAAGCACTAGATGTTTATAAGGGATAATGTTATCATATTATAAAAATAAGACTGCAAAACTGCTAAACAAGTTCAGTGGAAGAGCAGATGGCAAAAATTTGCACAAAAATATAAATGAAAAGAAACATGCAAAATTAAAAGTGGCAAGTAAAGCCAAAATAAAAAATACTACCAAAGACAAAACAAAGCTGTTCCCCTACATAATTGTGAAACCTATTGGTGAAATTTAAACTGCAAATGAAATCATCAGATTTGGATTAAGCACCATATGCCAATGGGATCCCATATTATTCTAATGTATTAAATGGACTATTGCAAACAATATCTCGAGATTTTAATTAAACACAAAATGCCAATGAGAGCCCCTATTATTCTAATATAAAAGACTGGACTATTGGTGAAATTTTAACCACTATAGCTATCTCATGATTTTAAGTAAGCAACAAAAGCCACAGGGAGCCCAATTTAATATAATGAATTAAATGGACTAAACGTCTCCCTATCAAGTGCTGCGTAGACAGCAGCTAGTGTGGAGTAGTGTATCAAAAGGGAAAAAAATATGGTGGACCAGTGACAGAGCAAACATTAAACGCACAGAACTTTTGTGTCAAGAGAGCCAAAATGAATACATGCAGTATGCAAAGTGTCTTGATAATAATTAAACAGTAATAATACAATGTACAAAATAGACCAAGTTTATTACAACACAATATACCCATAAGAGTGATTACTATTAAATTAAATAAAATGGACTAAGCAAATGCACTAATAGCTAATCAACTGTATACTCATAAATGCCGTTATTCATAGCTGGGAAAAGCAGTAAAGAGAGGAGCTGCTAGTAAAATCTGTATTACATTCACCAGTTAAGCAGTTACTGTCCTCCAAAGCTGAACTGATCCACTTATTTTTCATCTTGTAAGTTAATATTTAATGCTTTTTCTCCCCGATGTCACAGTGAGAGATGCTGCATGTTCTTTGATCCTGCTGCTGTGGATGCTGAGTGTGATAACATTGTATTTTTCCTTTGATGTGCTACCCTACACCAGCTGATTTCTGCACAGCACTCGATAGGGAGACTTTTAGTCCATTTAATTCACCACATTAACCTGGGCTCCTTATGACTTCCGCTGCTTACTTAAAATCATGAGATGGCTAGAGTAGTTTAAATTTCACCAATAGTCTGTTTTTATATTAGAATAATAGGGGCTGCCAGTCGTCAAATTCGCCTAACACATTCGGAAGACCCGGTCGGAAGATTTCCATTATGCCAAAGGCAGAAGTTTGGAAAATTATATGAAAGTTCCACTCAAGAAGAATTCACAACTTTCACCCAGCACTGTCTCAAATACCTATGAAAATGTTGAGGTCTATGTTCAATAAAGATATTGGGTGGTACGAACTGCACAGCTCTGTATTCTTCCCAAGTTTCAGTAAAATGGAGATTTGAGTTAATCTCCATGAATCTGGTATTTGGCCCCCTTGTAAGATGTCTTGATAGCAGTCCAGCAGGGGAGGTAGAAGAATTTCTGCAAAAGTTTTATAAAATTCAGAAGGGATACCATCTGAGATACAGTCCCAATAATACAGGTGGATGGTTGGACAAAGACATTGGCATAATATTGCAGGCCACGATTTGGAGAAGCCACTCTGTATTGATGGCAGAAACATGCAAATTACTGTTATGCATACTGAAGAAAAAGTGTAGTCCCCAGTGTTTGGGTGCATATGCCTCTAGACCTCTGTTAATCCTGTCTCTATTAGCACCTTGTGCAATAGACTATATGCTCTATTTCTAGTGCCTATATGAGGGCCTTTTCTGTCAAGGGTAGTAGTAAGAATAACATTAAAGTACCTCCTATGACGTAAAGCAAATTAAAATCTGTGACGGTCTCCAACAGCACCTTTTTTGAGAAAACTGTTATTCTCACTATCATTATTTGGGGCACATCAAGATAGCTGTGCCCCACCTATATGGGTGGGCAACTTAGGTGGCACTATAAGCCTCTCCCACCCATGCTCTCTTTAACTTGATATGTTTTGTTTCATTTAAGTGAGTTTCCTGTAAATAAACCTTTGTGGCCCCACATCTGTTAACCTCCTGCAATAGTCTCACATGTTTGGTGGAATCATCAAACCATTTCACATTGTATTAAACTACAGTTAGATCAGCCATATTTACAGCCCTCTAGGATAAAACTACATGTTTGGTGTGGTTTTAACAGTTGTCTCCCACTAGGATCCCCCAACACCATTCTGAATAGACAGTGCAGCATAATCAATTATCCACAACATTAATAAACTGATAAACCATAATCCAGAACTAACATATCGAATAACTGGAACTTATATGAATTCTGGATTCCCCCTACACCCACGGGGGCAAATCACTTCTAAGAGTGACAGCCTAACCCACTCCCAAAGAATCCCATGGGGGAGTATTCAGTGCGGTAAAACAAGGCTGCATCCAGCCAAGTTGTCCTGCTGGACACTATCTGGCACTGAGTGTGTAAGCCCAACCTCCAAAGTGGATTCAATCTCTCCTCCTCTTTTTTTCTCCCAGGGAGTTCAAAAACTGATCTGTGGAGGCATGAGGCAGTGATACCCCTAGCCCCAGGCCAGAACTCCATCTTTAGGACAAGGCCCCCCCCCACACACTCATCTGCAACATTTGCCCTTCCTCCAAGCAGTAATATAATGGTAGATTAAAAGAATCATTATACCAAGATTCCTTTTTTACCATGAAGTTTTCAGTTCAAGTGACTAGCCAGAATGGGATTCTGCTAAGATATCTACAGTAATTCAGCCTGTCTACAGATAAATAATAATAAACATTCCTGTAGGGTTGTTAAGCAGCCTCGGAGGGAGGGCAGGATTCCCTACAGCTTATTGTGTTCAGCTAGAGGGTTACTGCACTTTGTATTTATATTTGCAAGCTTATTGCAAGGTTCAGTGTAGATATGTAATTTACATACAGCTCCAGCTGACCTCATTATCGACAGACTTGTTCTCCCCCCACTCCTGATCAAATACTTTATTTTGATGGTTAACATTGATGATTCTAAAGCTGTTTAAATGCCAGGGAAAATAGAATGACAAAATCAAAACTCATGGATCTGACTTCATATGTTACCGAGAATTAATTTGCCCAAAGAAATTCAATTGTGCATACATATGCTGCCAATAAAGAGTCTGCGTGGTGTAATTTGCTTCCATCGGTGATCATATATCTTCAGCATCAGTGGCTATAGCGGGTAGTGGTGATGTGCGTCGGCTCCCATCTCCATCAGTCTGTGATGATGTGGTCTCTGTTCTTTTGGTGGACGACATCTTGTCCCAGGGAGTGTTTCCCACCATGTCCTCTGACTTTTTTCTAGCTGCTTTTCCTGGTGTACATCACTGACATCTCTCCAGTTCTTTTAATTTGGATGGTGCTATAATGCTGTCCATATCTATGCCCCACTTTAACAGCACTTTACAGTCATCAGCAATGTTTGGGAACGATTGCACTGCTGAGACCATAAAAACTTTCAGTGTTACTGAATAATGAATGCACGCTTTCCTTCCTTTGTCTCATAGGGTTTTTAAGATTGAGAATAGTTGTTTATACCTATTCATTGTCGTAGGGGCATAATCATATTAAAGGAAAAGGTGCTTGTCACCCAAAAAAATTTTTATGCCAAACTTTTTAAAGTATTTTACTTTTGGTTTTGTAATCCAAAAAAGCTACTATCACAGATTGTGGTCTCACTTTGAGATCTGTGGCCATTGTTGTCAAAGCTCTATTTGCCCTTTTTAGGTTAAGTGAATAATCTTTGTCCAGATTGAGGAGCTCTTTAATAAAACTTTAAAAGCGGTCATGTTGCCCATTTCTGTTTTTTTCTGATATTCTGTGTTTATGGATATTAAGCCTCTGAGACCTATTTTCTAGGTCTTCCAGCTTTTGTTGAGATTGCAGCTCTCTGTGGTGAAGTTGAAGGAGGACTACATTATGAATATCAATGGTTTGTGAGAGCTCTGTAGTGTGGGCTTCCAGATCTTATATTTCTTCTTGTGTTCCCTCAAGTCTCTTTCATTGTCCACTATGCCTGATTTGATCTTGCTCAGTCTCTCCCAGTCATCTTAACTCTTTATAAAGCACTTTGGAGATAATCATAAAAGCTGCTTATTCCTCCTCCTAGGAGTCGCTGCTAAGGACAGCATTGGGAGAGTCAGCCCACCAAGAGGAGGAGCGGCTGGCACTGTGGGCCCATTCTTCTATCGCTGATTTCCCCTTTTTCAGAGTACCTACAACACAATCCTGAAGTCATTGCCTGGTAGCCATCCTTACCTCTTTGATTCTCTGTTCATTTGGCAGTTTTACAATTGCTGGGATAAGGATGGCTCTAACTTATTGTTTTCCATGGAGGAGCTCCGTGAGTTCAGTCTGCCATGGAGAGTGATGTCACTGGAAGTCCTAGCCTAATTTTCTTGATGATAGAAGTTTACGATGCCTGTAAGTATTCCACTATCATTTATAATACCAGTGTTGAGGTCAGTGGTTGGAAACTGTCCGATTCATACAAGAGACAGCACTGATTGCTGGTGTGTGATCTAGTTCGACTGTTCAGTACAAACAGTATTATTATTATTTATTTATTTTTTTGGATAAACTTGAGAGTGGGTATAGTATGGTTCTATGTCATAAGAGTCAAAAACAGTGCCAGTAACTTAGATTTTTTTTTTTTATATACTTTCTTTTTCTCCCTCCTGATTTCCTACCCTCTTGGTCCTACTCCTTCGGGCCTCTCAATGCTCTTGCCGTCCCTAGATCTGCCCCTAGAGTGCCTCCTCTCCTCCTTCCTGCACAGTGGGCTCTTGTCTGGTATGGCGGTCTGAGCGGAGAGGCCATCATCCAGGACCGCGAGGGTGATTTTTCCCCTTGTCTTTTTGGCCCCATCCTGGGAACGCCGGCGCTTGGGACTACGTCCCGAGAGGTAACGTGCTGACGCATGTCTGACCTCTCATGCGCCGTGCAACGTCCCCCCTCCCCGACCCCTAAGTTGGAGTCGCCTGTCCCTTCAGGAATCGGTGCTTCCACCAAATCCTTTATGGGAATGACGGACGCTTGCGCGTCCCGGGTATCCCAACCCTGAGGGAGGAGAGCATCCATAGGGACGCCGATCCTCCCTCCTCCCTCACCAGCCCCCGCCCCAGGTCCATTATCGGCCGGTGCCGCCGCGAAGCGAGGTGTGGCATTCAGCGCCCAACCTCAGCGCCACCGGGCCGGACTGTAACTTAGATTTTTAATGTTAATGAGGGGGGCTGTGCACCCTGCACCCCCTACTAAAGGATTCTTAACTCCAGGGGGGTGCATGTCAGGGGGCGGATTCTGGGGCAAAAAGAAATTTCAGGCCAGGCACACTAAAATGTAGGCACGCCTTGACCCAAACCTGGAACCCTTGCAGCTTTAGGAAGCCACCCACCCACCATGTTATGGGGCAAGCTAAACAGCCCCATGCCAACCACTCCAGGCCCACCTCCCTCCCTTCCATCATGCTCTCTTCCCCTGCATGCGTATGCATATAGCGATGTCCTGTTGCTGTATGTGTGAGACTCCCCATCCTGTCACCTTCCTCACACCCTTGCCCTGTCTTTCCTGCACTGCAAGTGGGTAGCCACTTTGGTAGGTGTCTACTTGCAGATAGCCCACCTCACAGGATATCGTACAGTATCATGTTTAGCATTTCTGTTTTCTGGTTTGTTTCACAAAGCAAAATAAACAAAAGCACTCTACCAGAACTTCTGTCCACCTCCGTGTCCCCATCCCAGCATCTCAGAAATAATACTACTAATCTTTATAGTTAAAAGGAAAAGAGACAGCCTAAAGAGGCAGTCTTATGGGTACCTGTGATCACCATACAGTGTGGTTTATCATTAAGATGGGAATAGAGGCAAGCATTACAAGGATGAGGGTCCTGGATTTTAGGAGGCCAGATTTTAAAGAAATGGGAATCTGCCTCATGGGCTGGTTGCAAGGGAGGGGGTGGAGGTACAGCAGGGAAAAATATGTGAGGGCATAATTAAGGCAACCAGTATCCATGTGAAGAAAGTGAGCAAAAACAGAAAAAAAAGAGTCTGTTATGGTTCTCTAGTGAAGGGAGGTTAATGAAAAAAGGGTGGCATTCAGGAGGTGTAAGGAAATGCAGAAGAAAGAAGACAGGGAGGTGTACCAAGTAAAACAGCGGAATGAGGAAAGGTAGAGAGGGGAGCAAAGGTACAGATGGAGGAAAGGATAGCTGGGGGGGTGGGGTAAGTAAAGGGGACAAGACTATCTTAAGGTATATAATTGAGAAGAGGAAGGCAAGGGGGAGGGATAGCAAGGATAATGAGGGCAGCAGTGGTGGTGAGGTAACTGCACAGAAGAGGACCAAGATAAAGCAGACATTCTGAACTGGTACTTCTTTTCAGTCTTCACACTGAAGAAGAGATGGATGTCCAGGGAGAAGCAGGAACAAAGGGGTGGGAGTCTGGACACAAGTCTGTTTTCAGAAGAAAGAGTCATGAAGGGACTTGTGCTCTGAAAGTAGACAAGGCTATGGGACCAGAAGGGGTCCACCCATTGCTACTAAAGGACCTCAGAAAGGTGCTATATTCCCCACTGATGGCTTTGTTCAACAGCTCTCTGGAAACAGGCATGGTTTTGGAGGACTGGACTATAGCAGATGTGGTCCATCTACACAATACTGGCAGAAGGGAAGAGGCTAGCAACTGCAGGCTGGTCAGTCTCACATCAGTGGTTGGGAAATTAATGGAAACCCTGTTAAAGGAAAGGTTGGTAGAGTATCTTAAATCCAAATGGAGTCACATGTTGAGGGGTCATGCAAGATGAATCCAATTGATTTCTTCAACTGGGTGACCAGAGAAATAGTTCCGGGGAGGACAATGCATGTAGCTGATCTGGACTTTAGCAAGGCCTTTGACACTGTGCTACACAAGAGACTGATAAAGAAAATGAGCAGCGTAATGGTGGGATCCAAAATGGTGAACTGGGTAAGAAACTGGTTAACAAATCGGAGACAAATAGTGGTGGTTAACAGCATTCACTCTAAGGATGGGAGAGTGGCCAGCAGGGTACAGGGCTCAGTACTAGGACCAATCCTCTTCAATGTCTTTCTAAGCAACCTGAAGAAGAACTGAAAGGGAAGATAAGTCTTTTTGCAGATTACACCAAACTCTGTAATAGGGTGAACTCTCAGGAATGGGGGTGGAGAAAAGGCATAGGATCTTGGGAAATCTGAGGCATGGTCAAGAGCATGGCATTTGGGGTTCAATGCCAAAAAGTGCAAAACCATGCACCTAGGACTTAGGAACCTGGGCTATTGGTGTAGAACAGGGTGGAGGGAAATGTTGACAGTTACTAAGCTGGAAAGGAACTTTGGGGATATCATATCTGAGGTACCAGTCAGGGGCGTAGCTACAAGGGTGCAGGGGGTGCAATGGCACCCGGGCCCACGAGGTTTGAGGGGCCAAATCATAATGCTGATGTTTATTTAAAACTGGGGAGAGGCCCTGTAACATTGCCTTGCACCCAGGCCCTCTGGGAATTTGCTACGCTACTGGTACCAGTTAGATGAGCACTACCAGAATAGTGCTGCACTATACGGCACTAGTCTGGTAAGTGCTCATACGGATAGTGACCAGGGATTTACAGCACTTGCTATAAGCACTCCCCGGTCACTGTCCATAGTCCTGAAGTAAGGACAAGGGCAACAGGGATCTGGTAGCTGCCCGAGCTGCTCCCATGGTGTGAAGGCCTGGGGCGTACAGCAGCTCGTCCAGCGCTATTGGAGAAAAGGGTTCTAATCCTGGTCTCCAGTCATTTTGCCTGTTTCTGGACTTGTTTTTTTTTTCAAGGGGCCATAGAAACAGTATTCCATGACCCCAGAAGTTTATCTTGCCCTGTGATCCACTTCCCCAGGAGTGAGAATCTTTAGGTCTGAGGGGTGGTGGTGGTGGTGGGGGGGGGGCAAAGGCTCCTGCAAAAAAAAAAGGCACCATTTTTGTCACGCGCACCTTGCACGTGCTATTGCCATTATGTTGCTAGCTGATGAGACCCCCACCTGGAGTACTGTGGTCAGTTCTGGAGGACATACCTCAGAAAGCACATAGACAGGATGGAGGCAGTCCAGAAGAGGGCAACCAAAATGGTGTAGGGGTTGCACCAAAAGCCCTAGGAGGAGAGACTAAGAGATCTCAGCATGTACATCCTAGAATTGAAAAGAACAAGAGGGCACATGATACATACATGCATACATATACCTCACAGAGGTAAACAGGGTGCAGGTGGGGAGTCTCTTTCAAATGAGAAAGAGCACCATAACCAGAGGGCATGTGATGAAGCCAGAGGGGGAGTTTGAAAAGGATGTCAGGAATACTACTTCACTGAATGAGCTGTAGACACCTGGAACAGACTTCCAATGGAAGTGGTTGAGGGGGCTTCAAGGACGTGTGGGATGGACATAGAGGAATGTCAGTAATTAGGCAGTACAAGGGAGGTATGCCAGAGATCAGTTAGGGTCTGTGGAGACAGACCGGCAGGGATCATCTGGGCAGACTAGGTCGGCCAAGCTGTCCTTTCCTGTCAACAAATTTTATCTTCTGTGTTTCAATGAAACTATTGTTTAGAGATATTTTTAACCTACTGTATTCAATCCCTTAGTTCTTCAGCTGACCCAAATGGGAAGAAGTAGGAGCCCAGTGCAAATGAGATATTGGATCTCAATTGGCTATCCTGAGGGGGATAAAAAAGCTGACTTAGAAGGCCTTGGGATGGGCTTCTGCTGACTGTAGAGTCATCTCACTCACTACACAGTTTTTTTCTGACTGGATGTTAATATTAGTTTTTAAGTTTATAATTTAAAGTTTCTATGTTTTGTTATGGTTTTGCTGTTGTGCTGTGACGCTACACTTATCATCCACTTTGTCATACTTTATTGATTACCTACTCACGAGATGTGTTGCTCAGGGGGTTACTCAAGCCTGTAAGTCATCTGTATCTGTTCTCTGAATGATGTGAAGTACCGTAGGTCAATAAAAAACATCCACAGAAAAGTGTTCTATGTTTGACTTATTCTAATTAACAGTAGTTCAGAGCTCAGTGCTTATGTTACATACAGTAGTTGGATGCTGTAGGTTATGCATGGATACAGAGGCCAGACCAGTAAATAGGATAATGTTTGCAAGGTACTATTAGTATGAAATGATTTGTGCTTAGGTACTTTAGCATAGACATGAGCAAGTCAGTGATTATAGTACATATGAACTGGATAGTACATGCAAAGTGCTTAGATGCTTGAACTGATGAGTCACTTGTTATGATTTGATAGTTTTTGGCCTTTCTCTGTATCCCACCATAGGAAGGATGCTTAGTTCAGTATGATGAGACCCCCCCAGTGGGATAAGAGTGCCACAGAAGGAGGCAGTGTCAGGGGAGGATGGGGGGTGAGTACAACTCGCTCTAAGCAAAGTGGATGTAGTTTGCCCCTTAAAATGGGAAGTGGGGGAGGAGCTCTTCCCCCACCTAACTACGGGCATGGCCCTTCATTTATTGTTTGGACTGTCAATGTTTGTATAGCAGATACCTGGCAACTGGGATGATTTAATTTAAAACATTTTAAGAGTTTGAAGAATACAGCAGCCTTTTTTGCTGCTTTAACTAAACTATATGAGTTACATAATTTCATTGTCATGGAGAACTGGGGCACTATTGTAAACATATTCTAGCTTTGATCTCCCATCCAATGAAGTGTTACTAGAACGTGAAATTGCCAACACTTACAACAAACTTTTCGATTTATGTAAGACGTATATTTTTTCAGACTGTATTTTGCATTTGAAACTACATTGTATTATTTCTGTTAGAAAGCAATAAAACAGCTGACATGTTCTTGTAAATGCATAAACATTTATTGAAACGCACTCATTGTCTGGGACAGCTGCTGTTGTGGGTGGCATATGTTAGGAGCCGGGGAACATGAGCCACTTGAGCAGCGATAACAGCAAGGTTTGTTTCTTTATTGTTGAGGAGGGCAGGAGAGAGAAAGATGGCCATAGGAGCAACTGTATCAGTGAGGCTGGTTTCTTTATTGTACTAAGGTGAGGAAGAGAGAGCTGCAGTGGTAACTGCCATTAGCAAGGCTGTTTCATTGATGTTCGGGGGAGGAGCCACTAAAGTGGAGAGCCACTGGAGCAGTTGCAGAAGTAAAGCCAGTTTCACTGCTGTTTGGGGTAGTGGAGGAGAGAGTCAGACAGGGAAATGTTATTAGGAAAGGACATCAAAGGGTCAGCAAAATGGACAAGCTGGCACAGGGATACAGTAGGTGCAGAGGACACCTTTGAAACGTGTGCATGAAAATGAAAGTGCACATCATTTGCAGGTCTAGAGCCATATACTGCAGGCTAATTTTCAGGCAGTTCACAGGCTCACAACTTAACACACCTTCAGAATCTCATTTTCTGCCACTCACATTCTATACTTGCATTCTTTTTTTTTTAACTATTTTTATTGCCTCCTTTACCTAATTGAACTCTCTCTGGTGTCCTCCTGCTTCCCCTGTCTCTGTCTCCCGTCATGACCTGTATCTACTCTGCTCCCCCAAGCCCGGCACATCCCACATGTGGGTCTGATCCCTCCGAGGAAGGACTGCCCTATCCGCCCAAGGCGCTTTTTATACAGTATTGAGCTCCAGTTCGGGGGGGGGGTCAGCAGAGAGGCAAGCCCAATGTTGGGAGTGTGGACTGAGGAGGGGAGCCACCTTTGCCTATCAATGGGAGAAGGGTTTTTTCTCTGCTTGTCTCCAGATGCAGGATGTGCAATGCTGCCCTTCCTGCGGTGTGGATGCTCCCACCCACATCCAGAAGGCAGCCACCTGACGTCTTCCCCTACATGCAGCCCCAAGGCATTGCAGTACCTCCGGGCTCCACAGGTGGTTGCTGCAATGCTGGGCTTACCCTTGATCCCACCCCGAGAGAGGAGAGCAGTCCTCCGGATGCTTGATCCTCTCTCTCCCCCCTGCCGACCCCCGATGGCTCAGGCTAATTCCTGAACCTGGGTCACTGGCGTGGCATGAGGTGTGGCGTCCAGCACCTCAACCCTCAGCACCACCTGGCCGGTGCCTTTGACTTGCATTCTGCAAGCAACCATAAAACAGGTGATGTATTTAATCTCTATGTGTAGGTCAGTGTATCTAATCAATTGTGTCATAAAGGTCATAGAAACATAGAAACATAGAATTTGACGGCAGATAAGGACCGCTTGGCCCACCCAGTCTGCCCATTTCCTTACCTAATGGATAAGCTGCAGATCCTAGTTAACCAGCAGCCTACTTCTTCCTACCCCCACCCCCTAGAATTGCCTTATGACTGTCCCATGCATGCTTGAATTCCACCACTGTTTTTGACTCTAGAAACTCCTCCGGAAGGCCGTTCCATGCATCCACAACCCTCTCTGTGAAAAAATACTTCCTTAAATTACCTCTGAGCCGCCCCCCTCTATCTTCAAATTGTGCCTCCTTGTTCTTGCACACCTCTTTTTTTGAAAGATGCTACCCTCTTGGACTTTGTTGATTCCCTTGAGGTACTTGAAAGTTTCTGTCATGTCCCCTCTCCCTCCTTTCCTTGAGGCTATACATATTAAGCTCCTTAAGTCTCTCTTCATATGTCTTCCGGTGCAGACCCTGCACCATTTTAGTTGCCCTCCTCTGGACAGCTTCCATCCTGTCTATGTCTTTGCGGAGATTGGGTCTCCAGAACTGAACGCAGTACTCAGATGGGGTCTCACCAGCTGTCTGTACAGAGGGATAATAACTTCCTGTTTTCTACTGGTGATGCCTCCCTCACGCATCCCAGTATCCCCAGCCCTCCTTGCTGCCCTCTCACATTGCTTGCCCACCTTTAGGTCATCTGATATGACTACCCCAGGTCCCTTTCCATTTTTGTTGTTTTAGTATCTCACCCCCATTGTGTACTCTTCCCTGGGTTTTGTTTCCCAGGTGCATTACCTTACTTCTTAGCATTGAATCTAAGCTGCCATACATTTGATCATTCCTCTAACCTTGCCAAGTCCCTTCTCATCCTTTCCACCCCACCTTGTGCATCAACTCTGTTGCAGATCTTTGTGTCATCTGCAAAGAGACGTACTTTTCCTTCCAGTACCTCTGCAATGTCGCTTATAAAGACACTTTTCAAAACTTTTACTAGAAAGACTAGAGAAATGGACAGAGATGAATAGGATTGTTTCAGGTAAAGCCTTACCCCATTCAACTGAGTCCCTTAACCTCTGTAATCCTGGGCCACCTATTTCCCGTGTCGGCCAGCATCCCTTTAGGGCAACCATCTCTCCCCCACCTCCCCCCTCTCTCATCAATTAGCTTTACAGGGAGCCTCATTCTATTAGGCTGCCCTATTTTTCCTCTCTACTGTGTGTCTGATACCCTTTCTTCCCACTGCCCTTCTCTATGTCCCTCCTTCCTCTCCTCACTTGTACTCTGTAAGCTACAACCTGTATATGGTGCACTTTAAATGCCTATATTTGCACTTGCTTTACATGTCTGATTCATCCAAGTACTGACTTTGTATATTGCAACTGCCTGTACTGATGTCTACTTTTGTATGAAGTGTTGTCTACTGTAAGCAAAAGTGTCCTCTGTGTCCAGGACCATCTTGAAAATGAGCTTGCTCAACGATGTAATTGCATGGTTAAATACTGTTTGATTGATTGATTGTCAATAATGTTATTGATTGCATTAATTCATGATACCTATTTATTAAGTATTAATTTAGCAACTACGCTTACATTTTAGTGTGATTTCTACATGATTCTCTATACATCTCACAGAGCCTAAAATGGAGAATGGAGCATGGTGCTGCTCCAAAAGAGTAGGGCGAGAGATGACTAGGAAATTACAGGCTGGTCAGTCTGACCTCAATTGTGGTCAAGCTCATGGAGGCAATCTTTAAAGAAATGCTTGTAGGTTTTTAACAGAACACTCTCCAGGATGGAAGACAGCATGGGTCATGGTGGGGTGATCCTGTCAAGCAAACCTGATTGATTTCTTTGACTGGGTAACTAGAATCGGTGACAAGGAACAGGTTGGTACATAGAAACATAGAATTTGATGGCAGATAAGGACCGCTTGGCCCACCTAGTCTGCCCATGTTCCATACCTTTAGAAGCAAGGAAAGAGGGGGTGGGGTAAAGCCGGAGATCAAGTAGGGTCTCTGATGTGACAGTTCACATCGTGAACCCTATGATCTCATCACCCTGCCTCGCTTCTAAAGATCCCTTATATCTTTCCCATGTCTTCTTAAATCCCATTACAGTTTTTGCTCCCACCACCTCCTCAGGGAGGTTGTTCGAGGCATCTACTATCCTTTCTGTGAAGAAGCATTTCCTTATATTTTCCCTGATTCTCCCCCCCATCTTCATCGTATGACCCATTGTTCTTGTGTATCCTTTTCTCTAAAAAAGGTTTCCATCTTGGACCTTATTTATACCTTGAGGTATTTGAAAGTCTCTACCATATTACCCCTTTCTCTCCTTTCCTCCAGTCTGTACATATTGAGGTTCTTCAGTTTCTCCTCAAAGGGCTTTTGATGCAGATCCCGCACCATTTTAGTTGCCCTCCTCTGGACTGTCTCAACTTTGTCTATGTCGTTTTGGAAATGAGGACTCCAGAATTGGACACAGTACTCTAGGTGGGGTCTTACCAGAGACTGATACAGAGGTATCATCACCTCCCTCTTTCTGCTGGTGATACCCCTCTCTATGCACCGTTGCATCCCACTGGCTCTCCCCACTGCCTTGTCACACTGTTTGGCCAACTTTAGGTCATCAGATATGATAACATCCAGTTCACTTTCTTGTTTGGTGGTCGCCAGTACCACTCCCCCCAATTTGTACTCTGATCTTGGGTTTCTATGCCCCAAGTGCATGATTTTGCATTTGTTTGCACTGAAATTTAGTTGTCACTTTCTAGACCACTCTTCAGGCTTATCTAGATCTCTGTTAATTGTTTCTACCCCCCTGGAGTGCCCACTCTATTGCAGATGTTTGTGCCATCTGCAAAAAGACATACCTTCCATTCTAGTCCCCCTGCAATGTCGCTTATAAAGATATTAAAGAGGACTGGTCCCAGTACTGATCCTTGCAGCACCCCACTAATCAACCTGCCTCCCAAGGAGTGAATTTAATTTACCACTACCATCTGTAGCCTATCCTCCAACCAGTTTCTTACCCAATTTACCACTTTTAGTCCCACTCCTAAGTTGTCCAGCTTGTTTATGAGTCTCCTGTGGGAAAGTGTCGAAGGCCTTACTGAAATCTAAGTAGGCTGTATTCACCACTCCATCCTGATCTACTTCCCTGGTTACCCAGTCAGAGAAATCTATAAGATTAGTTTGACATGACCTCCCACTAGTGAATCCAAGCTGTCTCGGATCTTGTAAGCAACTGGATTCTTGATATTTTATAATCCTTTCTTTCAGAAGTGATTCCCTTAATTTCCCCACCTCCAAAGTCAGGCTGACTGGCCTGTAATTGCCAGCCTCCTCTCTGCTCCCACTTTTGTGAAGTGGTACTACATCTGCCCTCCTCCAGTCCTCTGGGACCACTCCCGTTTCAAGTGAGTGGTTGAACAGGACTGTCAGAGGTGCAGTCAGCACCTCTCTGAGCTCCCTCAAAACCTCGGATGTATCCCATCTGGCCCCATTGCCTTGTCCACATTAAGATTTACAGGTTCCTTTTAGTTTTATTGCATATTGGTCCTTGTAACAAAAGATCCAGAAAAAAAGAGATAGTTTGATACCTTTTATTGGACCAAAATAGATGTTACAAAAGAAAATAAGTGCTTGAGATTTTAGATAACATAGAATCCTTCATCAGAAAAATTACCTAATTTTTCTGATGAAGGATTCTATGTAATCTGAATACTGAAACACCTAGTTTATTTTGCAACATCTATGTTGGTCCAATAAAAGGTATCAAATTATTTTTTTTCTGGATATCAAGTTCTTTCAGGACTCTCTTCTCCGTAAATAGATTAGTGTCCACGCCCCTTCCTTTGATGCCCTTGACACAGATCTGTGGTCCCTCACCCTCCCTTTCACTTATGAAAACTGAACAAAAATAATTGTTCAGGATGTCTGATTTTTTCCTTGTCCCCTTCAACAAAATCCCCCCTTCCCTCCTTAGCCTTACAATACCTCCCTTTGTCTGTCTTTGGTTGACATCCTTTATTTGGACTTCAGCAAGGCATTAGACTCAATGCTCTACAGGATGTTGATCAGAAACCTGGAGGATCTAGGGATAGGAGAGAAACTCACTAGATGGGAAGCAAACTGGCTGAAGGATAGGACCCAGAGGGTGGTAGTGGGGGAGAGGGAGATCTAATGATCAGGGGAAGTCACCAGGAGTGTTCTATGGGGCTGGGTGCTTGGCCTGTTGTTGTTTAAGGTATTCATTTACAACAATGGAGATGGCATAAAGGACAATATCTGCCTGTTTTCAGATTACAAAATTTCTCTGTGATAGTGTGAACACAGTGGAGGGGATACAGGACCTAAAGGAAGACCCAGCCAGGCTGGAGAGGTGGTTAAGAATATGACAACTTGGGTTCAGTGTAAAGAAGTGCAAGGTCATGCACATAGCAGGTAGGAACCCAAGGATGGAGTACAACCAGGGGGTCCAGGTATCTAAAGCACAGGAATAAAGAGACATGGACATGACTATCATTAGTGACTTGAAGTACTCTGTACAGTGCAGGAAGGTGGCTGCCAAAGACAACAAAATGCTGGGCTGCATTGCCAGGGGAATTGTTAGCAGGCTGGAAGAGGTCATATTGCTGCTATACAGATTATTGATGCAGCTGCACCTGGTGTGTAGCAGACAGTATTGGTGACCTTATGCAAAAAACGACATTAACCCACTAGAGGCAGTACAAAAATGGTTTGGGGTCAGCAGGGCATGACATATGAGGAGAAGCTGGAGGACCTCAACATGTACTCCCTAGAAGAGAGGAGGGAAAGGGGAGACATGAATCAGACCTTCAGATATCTGTAAGGCATCAATGAGGGGAGTACAGAGAGTCTCTTCAGTCCTTAGTGCAAGCAAAACCACAAAGGCACACTGCCTTAAACTGGTGGGGGAAGGTTCAAAAGAGAGATCATGAGGCAGTTCTTCATAGAGAGAGTGGTTACAAGGTGGAACAAATTCCCTGAGGAAGTGGTCTCTCTGGAGATGATAGCTTCAAAAGGGGGTGGGATAGGGTGAAGTTGTCATGATCAAGGTTTGGACAAGAAGTGGAAGACATTAGACAAGGGAGGGGGTAGATCCCTTAGTAGCCACTGAGGACTGCACAACATGAGCAGTCTAGAGAGACCACTAGGTTTTCTTTTGCTGGCAATATTCATATATTTGTAAAGCTATTAAAGAATTGGCTAAAGGTTTCTTAAATGCTGCAAGAACAGATTTCAAGATCACATCTTGAAGAAAACATAAGATTCCAGAATAGGGGCTTAGGATGAATATGGATAAATTTTGTGAAGATTACATTAAGTAAGACAGGATTAGGTTACCTCTGGATTAATCACCAATCAAAACATTTGGATACAGCAAGAAAAAATATAATTAAGGCTGCAGGATACCTTGAGACAACAGGATATGCACAAATGAAAGCAAATTCAGTCATTGGCTTAAATAAAAACAATCATAATACTAAGATACAACTTTAAAAACATTCAAGAGAGGACATGGCAACTGCAATATATCAAACAATTGAACTCTATATATAACAGGCACAACCATGACAATGGATTTATGACACACTATGCAGAACTCTTTAACACCTGCATTACTAAATAGTACTTTATGCAGTTGTAAGTTCATTTCAAGGTTATTTTTTCTTTTTGTTTCAGTTCCCCTGTGCTTGTGTGTTTCAAAATCCAAAAATCTGAAATCCAAAAAAAAACTACCAAATGTGATTCTATCCAATTTTCCCTACTAGTACTTCTCACCTTATCTAAACTGTCCTGTCATAAATTATTTTGAAGCCAAGCAACTTTAAGTGTAAATTCAGCTTCCCCTGTTCAGAATTATATTGCAGCTGAATGGACCTGCATGGCCCCAAAGTTTGTGTACTATACCATATTTGTATAAGACATATGTTGGTCCAGTAAAAGTTACCAGACCATCCAGTGGCTCCTTAAAGTATCACGGAACTGTTTCATCAGAACTGGGATTTGCCATCAAAGCAGCTGTTTCTAATGTTCACTGGCTCTTAGTTCTCAAGTGGCTCTAACACTCACTGGCACATTAGGCCCTCAGCAGTTTTAAAACCCTTTACCCTCAAGTCTTAAGTGGTTCTAATGCCTGCGGCCTGTCTGTGCCATCATTGGTCTTAACACCCTTTACTTTTTCAGCTGTCCTGATGCCCACTACCACATAAGGCTCATAATCATTGTAACACCCACTGCCTCTCCAGTCCTAAACAATTTTCATACCCTCTGCCGCTGGTATGCAAGTCACTGAAAGGTTCTAATGGCTAATGCCTGATAAGGACATCAGCGATTCTAACACCCACTGCCACTCAAGTTCTGTTGCAGGTCCTCTGCATAAGTCCATCAGCAACTCTAATCACCACTGCCATACAAGGGTATCAGTGATTCCAGCACCTGCAGTATGGAGCCCTGTTTTCCCAACAAGGCATATTTTGTTTTTTTGAGATCAAGAACATTTGCTTTATCATCATTCAAGTTTGGTCCTAGAAAACATCTAGAATTATTTGATTTATAGAAAACAGCTACAGATACATATATACTCCTTTTGAATTTATCAAAAACAGAGACTGCAAAGGATCTTGTTTTAAATATTTTTCAACAGGAAACCACATGGGTTCCACTAGAACATTTTATGCATACATGGCTTTTCAAGATTGATACAGCCTTCCTTGCCCTTTATTCATCACTGCAAACAGCCAGTATCTTGAAGCAGAAAACATATCTCTCCCATTCAAATATTCCATACTTAACTGGATTCCCAATAGTCATGTATACTGTGACCTTTATTCATCAGAAAATAACACATTATGTTCTCCACAAAACTGCATGCCACTCATGCACAGCATTTTTTGTAATTGAAGCCCGGAGAAAGGGCTAACAAATGCCTGACTCCCAAGAGGTTTCCTCCAAAACGTTTTTTTTTTTCTACTGTTCCATTCCAAGATGACTTCATATTAGAGCCTGGCTGTATGCCTTTGTCATTTTTGAGTGGTCTAGATTCTTTCAGACTGGGTTCTCATTAACATGGGCACCTTATACGGGGTAGAAACTCTTTTATCAAACCCGCCAACCAATCCAGTTATACAAGCACACTGCACACCCACAGGGGCTGCCCCTGCAAATTCTAAAGCTAAGGTCTGTGGTTTCAACAGGCATCCAGTGTGACTCCACCCAATCAATTTACTACAAAAGAATTTGGCTTCCACTAGCCTACCGCCCCCCCAAGGCTGGCCAAATTTCTCCCACCTCAGCCTCTTCTCCTTTCTGCTTCTGTTTTGATTGTGTGTATGTAGGGGGGCAATTTTCTTTAGCCCAGATTCCCAAAAACCTGTGCACCTCCTAGAAGGTAAAAAGATCAAACCTGTCAATCAATCCAGTTACAAAAGCACTCCTCACCCTCACGTGGGCTGCCCCAGTGAATCATACATATGATTTGATTAGGAAGGCAAACTACACGGAACAGAACATGAGTTCAAGAGCAATGAGCAACATGTAGGCAATAATACCAAATGGGTGGGTGGTGTTGGGTTATAGCCAACAACCCAGGAGTATAATGAGGGACAGAGGGCCTTACAGCCCCTGAAAGATCCAGTATAGCCCAATACCACTCACCCTGGAGGGTACTGTTGCACTTAAAAAATGGGTTAGATGTGACATTTTTATACTATTTCTAAATATTAAAAAAAGGCCTACAAACCTGTTTTAAAATGGTTTTATTGGTAAAGACGTCCCTCTAGTGGTATACTTGCCAGTAGAGGATACTACATGGTTTCCTTTAATGCAGTGTGTGTTCTTTAACCCACCTCCATTTCTAGAAACATCATCCACCTCCAACGTTTTGCAGTGGTCTCTTTCTGAAATCGTCACCACCTTATCGTGACACTTGCCAATGGACCATTTTATTTCTTTTGTTATTAAATTATGGTCATTGTCTACTGCCCTCACCACTACCTCCAGGATGGCAGAGTGTGCTGAGGTGAGACAGGAAGTGACAGCAACCTGTGCCATCTGTCCTGTCTTGACAGACTTTTTAAAACTAATTTTTGTTCTTGTTTTCATTTCAGGATCTGTTGCAGCTGCAATTGGGACAGGAAGCATAAGTGTGACCAGCGTTGGCTAAGCGAGTGTAGTTCACAGAAAGTAAGATGTAAAATACTACAAGACATTAGCTGTGACTCTCTGCATTTGCATTTGGAATGGCTCACAGTGTTTCTGCTTATCTTCTACATGTGAGGTGAAAGAAAATTCTTGCAGAGCTAAGAGGCAGGCCTGTTGTGTACCACTGACTCATAAGAGAAGAGGTGCTTTCTTAGATAATGGTCCCAAAGAGAGAGATGTGGTGCCGGCTTGTGGCAGTAGGGTAAGTGGGCAGGTGGCCAGAGGATGGGGATGGGTTTAATAGAATGGGTGGTGCGCAGTCGGGAATCAATTCTGAACTTAAGGAAAGTGATTTTCTTTAAAAATTATTCTTTGTTTTACTTTCTGTTTCAGGTGAGCGGGGGTGCAGCCAAGGTGAGCCTGGCTATCTCAGAGTAGCGCTGAGCACACAACATGCCAGTACTACTACTATGAATGACAAAAGCCATTCTTTTTAAAGAAAGGGGTTAATATCATAAAAGACTGGGAGTGGGCAGGACAGTAGTGCAGTAGGTGGGTAATTGGCTAAGTGGCAGGACAGAGAGGGTGCTGGTAAATGGCTATCACTCCACACAGGGAAGAGTGAACAGTGGGGTGCCACATCAGTGCTGGGGCTGGTCCCATTCAACATCTTCATCAGTGACACTGCGGAGGACCTAGAAAGCAGAATTTCACTGTTTACTGACAACACAAAGCTCTGTAACAGAATGGTCATGCCAGATGGTGTAGACAGAATGAGGAGGGACCTGCAGAAGCTTGAAGAATGGTCAAGAGTTTGGCAGTTGAAATTTAATGTGAAAAAAGTGGCTACCCCGGTGGTGCTGAGGGTTGCGGTGCTGGAAGCCACGCCTCGTGTCACGCTGGCGACCTGGGTTCTGGAATGGACTCGGGTTGTTGGGGGTCAGCATGGGAGGAAAGGATTGAATGTCCAGAGGACTGCTTTCCTTTCCTGAGAGGGAGGGGGGATGATGCTCCCACTGCCTGGCGATCCCCAGTAGAGACTTGGGGTTTAGCAGCAGTCAGGATCCAGGCTTCAGGAGATTGGCCATGGCAGCACTTCTGTGGGCATGCACAGGAGCGTGCACGTGTCATGCTGGAGCACATTGCACTGCTAGGTCAATGGGGGGGAGCCACAGAAAAAGGAAAAATGGCATCCTTGGGGATAGGCGATGGGAACACGCCCCACCAAGCCACACTCCAACTGTCGGGCTCTCTCCTCACCAGGGCCCACTCGCCCAGATGGATACATTGGATTTGCAGATAGAGCACCCTGGGTGGATAGAGTGGCACTAAGTCAGAGGGTGCATTGCCAGGGGATCTGTCAGGATGGTGTGGAGGTGGTAAGAAGCTTCAGGCAAGGAGTTAGAGCCTGCGGCAGCAGTGGATGCCTGAGAGAGTTCCCCAAGGTATGGAGTATAAACAGAGTTGAAATAAAATATGAAAAAAATGCAAAATAATACATATGGGGCACAAAAACCCTAGAACAACATATTAGTTGGGGGGTGAGGATATATCATCCACCAAGCAGGAAAGGAACCTTGGGGTTATTATCTCTGATGACCTCAAGGTAGTGAAACAGTGTGACAAGACAGCACATAAAGCAAATAGGATGGTGGGATGCATAGGCAGGGGCATCACCAGCAAGAAAAGGGAAGTCATAATTCCACTATAAAAGACTCTAGTGAGCCCCCACCTGGAGTACAGTGTCCAGTTCTGGAGACCTTACCTATGTAAGGACATAGACAAAGTGGAGAAGGTTCAGAGGAGGGCAGCAAAGATGGTACAGAGATTGCAGCACAAGTCCTATGAGGACAGGCTGAATGACTTGAATAAGTACTCCCTGGAGGAGAGCAGTGTTATCCATGGTCCAGCACCCCCTGATGGTACCCCCCCTTGCGGACAGCATCTTATATGTAGGTACATGTACTAACCTTAGGGCAAAGACACTTATCGTATAAGTATAAGTGTCAAGATCTATGTTCTGTTATGCTTCAGCATGGCTCAGTTGGTAGCACATCTGCCTCTGGACCAGAAGGCCATGGGTTCTCGTCCCACACTGGGATTGGACTTGCACCTAAAAATCGCTGGCATCCGAGTGCAGTATTGGGGGTGCTGTACTGCTGGGGTGTGCCGTCCTTCGGATGAGACGTTAAACCGAGGTCCCTTCAGCCCATCCTGGTGTTGTCCTGGTGGGTGTCTAGGTGGAAGTAAAAAAACCCAGGGCACTCTTCGCAAAGAGCAGGGAACATTCCCAGTGTCCTGGCCAACATTCCCCCTTCCCATAAACCGGATCATGCAATTATCCAGGCTGTGTGTGGGTGATGATGTGCGATATGGCCGCCACCACACATTCAGTCACTTCACTACCAATCTAGCATTGCTTATAAAGTGCTTTGGGATACTGTGTATGAAAAGCGCTATATAAATGCTGATTCTTCTTCTTCACTGATGCCCAGTTATAAAAAAAGCTTTTTGCTCTATTTTAACTATATTTTCATATAGATGGCAACAGTGCCATCTTTAGCACTTGTGCTTCATTGCAACTGACCTTGGGGAAGAGTAGTCTCATTGTGCTGTTATCTATGCAACTTTTCATACTAGTTAGGACAGTTACTCAGATGGGTGGCCCCTTTTTGCCCAACACCCCGACGGCGAAACACAGAAAATGAACACTACAGCGACAGACACTGTAATGGTCCGTTTCCATGTTTCACTTCCCCCGGTGGCCTGCCCCCTCCACGGACCAACTCCGACCTGGAGTTGAGAATCCTAAAGTCCAGGGGGGGTTCCTCCTGCATGGCAGGGGTGTGGGGGGTGCAGCCCCCCACGGGAAACTCTGGTGGGGGCTTGGGTGGCACATTAGCTGCATCGGTATTGTGCTGTTGCTGTGCAGGTGGTCGAAAAATTTATTTTCGACCAAACTTGGTGCTTCCACTCAGACCACTTGTTTTTATCCAATTACATTCATTTTATGTATCTTCCTTAGCCATTGCTATAGTTATTATCAGGGTATAAGATCCCTTGTAACACGTAGTTCTTAGCGAGAAGCTGCACTGTCTAGCTAAGGAAAACTGGTACTCTCCCAGTGTTTACACTGCATTGGTAGTAAATCTGTATTATCTATCTGTAATAAATCTCATTTATTACATGAGTACCACTTGTCTGTTGTCTCTTCCTTTTGTACCTTTTCACCAAGAACATGATAGGGGAATTTATTACCCAGTTACATTTGGTGACCACGTGCAGGTGGAATGTACAGGGAATTTAATTCAATTTATTTTGAATGTCGAGTAGTGTAGTGCGATTTTCACCTACTTGGACTTACTCATGCTTATAGTGGTAGTAGTTGTGGCAGACCCACACCATTTTGGTCTCGGGCATGGCAGACCCACACCAGACCCCTTACACTCCCTTTGCAAGAGACAGCATACCCTCCTGGCACGACCGATCAACTGCCGTGAACTGGAAAGCAGTAGGTGATGGGGCCAGGGTATTTTACCAGGTTTCTGAACTGCTTATTTGTTTGTTACTCCTTATTTGTTATGTCTGATCTGTGGACAGAACTGAGAATTGATGTCTTAAAATACCTCACATCCCATGGTGGATGAACAGATTTCATGCTGGATGCAAAATCTGTAGAAAAAACATTGCTGCTTATATCTGATCAATACTTAAGAGTCCAAACAAACCACCAAGAAATACAACCTTAAAGGACTTTTGGTTGCGGCTCTACATACTGCTGTTGAGAGTCTCACAGCGAGGTGTGCCTCCCTTGAACTGCAAAATGCGTCTCTAAAAAATGAGATGGGCTTGCAGGCACCGGAGTTACAGAAAAAGGACAGGAAACTAGCGGAGGAGACAGTCACACTGTTAATTCCAGACTGCTGCATTGTACTGCTCAAGACACTGAGCAAGAGTTATGTTTGTTAAGAAATGATTGAGAAAAGTTGAAATGTGATAAGAAACAGGGCATTTGAATGATATTTTGATAAATATGAATGAGGCATTGAGAGATGAGAATGATGAGTTGAAAGAGGACTACAAGCGTGTGAGTTGAAAAAAGAGCTTAGGGAAAACGTCGAACTGAGTGCAGCATAGTGTTACAGAGAGAGGTTGAGAGAGGTATTGAGCAGGGCACTGCAAAAGTCTGTCACAAGAAGTGTAGATAAAAGATGATGAGGCTGCGCCATGAACGGGAGGTTCTTGCCAGCCATATTAAGGCCATGAACAGGTTTCAGAATATGCCCATTCAGACTGCGTCATCCAGCGATGATGACTCTGACTTTGATGACAAAGCATGCCATGTCACACGTACCGTGGTGGAGCAACTTCCCATTCATGAGGTGATGCTTGCCATTCATGAGATGGCACCAATATTGGCATGCACATTACCTTGCCATGTCTACACAAACATGACAGATGCCATGTACAACACCAGGATCGAACGCCATGACACAGGCAAATGGCCTGTTATCCGTAATGCACCTCCACTCACTTCCATCACTAGGAGCGATGAGTCAGAGATTCACAGCATGATTAGTGACTTGATCAGTAGGATCACGGTCCCAGAGGATCAAAAGAAAGCCATCCAGGATCAAATTGACAACATGTTTAAAGAGTCCATCACTCAGGATCACACATACAAGGCCATCACCAATACAGCAGCAGAGGCTGTGCTTCATGGGGTCATGCAACGGACTGAGCTGGGTGCGACTATGCATACTTCCTACCCCATGCAAGTCACTCATTCTGTCCAGCAAATTGTGCAGAGTATCGGACAGATGGGCCCAACTGACAATCTCAGTTGCCACTTGGAGAAAGTGCACTCCCTTTGCAAGAAGTTCTCTCTACAACCCCAGCATCAGGTTCAAGTCTTGCAACAGACAATTGAACTGACCCTCTGGGCCAAGTTGTCAGAGGCTGCATGAAATGATGGCCATCCAACCTTTGATGAGATGGCTGCTGCACTCATATCTGCAAACTCCCTGGGAATCATGGAAACGTCCTTGACTTACAAAGTCAAGCAAGGTGCAAAGGAACGCTCAGCCACCTATGACGAGAACTTTGATATGGACCAAACTGAGTACAAGGATTTGTACATCCAGAACATGTATCTGGCCCTGTGGGAAAAGGTTGTGCTTAATGTTTTCCCAGACATTGACAAGTTTACTGCTATCTTCACCAAGATGGAACGGGCCTATCAGGTCTATCTCCATACCCTCTCTTCCAGGAAAATCAAACAAGGTAGCTGCAGTTTAGCCTACCTCAGACACTCCCAACCACTGCGTGGTGGAGGAAAATAACCAGAAAAATTCTACTTCTTCTAAAGGCAAACAGTCATACAAGGGGGCAGAGCTACAGAAACAACAGCAACAAGGATAACAAAGGCAGTTGAAAAATCCAAATGCCCAACAGAACAGCCAGAACCAATACCGAACAGTCCTAGCTATCGTCAAATCAGAGAAGAGAATGAGACCCTCTGCAAGCTGTTGGAGGAAATTTGTGCAGAAAGGGGAACAACAGCCACACGAACTATAGCTACACTAGCCCTGGCTGTCAAGTCATCAAGCAGCTGAGGGGAGGTTGCATCGGTTACTGGCCAAGCCGATGTGACATCCAAGGCAAAACCATCAGTACAGGCCATCGTTGCGCCTGTGATGTCACAAGTACACTTGCACCCAGTGCAAGATATACAGGAGGCCTTAAAAATGTGGACATTTGTAACTTCTCTGCTCTTGTATGCATAGAGTTAACATGTGACATGCATATCTATAGTCTGTGTATCCTGGTGTCTAACACAACTGGATAAATTGGTTAAGCAATTTTAATTTTGCAGAAGAAAAAAAATGATTAGTAACATTTTCTCACATATTTATGATAGCATATTCTGTAGATGAAGAATCCAGAATTTCTTTTTGTGAAAATTTAACATTAACAATGCACATATCAGTACTTCATTTGTTAAACTTGACTGAGCTTTTTGCAGTCCTGCTGTTCCTCACTGGGTGACTATTCCCCCACCCCTTCTCATTTTGACATAACCAGATTGACTCAGCAGAACTACTGATCCCACTGATATCCTCTTTGTACTTTACAGTGACAAATTCCTTAAAACTTGAGTCACCTACTCCTTTTACTATCAACCTACCCTGTTGGAATAGCCAGAATTCTTACTTCTGCTGCACAAGACATTGCCTTCCCTCTCTACATCTTTTTTGAATACCTCTAAGTCCTAGATTTGCATGTACACCAGGCTCCCTGGATTATAAATTTACTGGATGTGATCCTTAAATATCCTGCATTCAGGTTGGAATTGTTGACATTCGGTGCTTTCTTGCTGCAATCTGGGGATCTACCACTGCTGTGCTACCCAACTCAGCTGTCAATTTCTTGGTGAAACTTCATCTAACTGCAAAACCTGGTGACCCCTTATGCTACCTGCCTCTTATACCCCTATCCTTTAATTAGAACCCCCAGATAAGGCTGGGTGAAATTAGAACATTTCTGTTTTATGGCATTTTTTATGAAATTCTGCAATTTTCACAAAGACTCATGGGATTTGACTTTAAAGAGCCCCTGACACCATTGTGACAACTTTGAGAAAATGTAATGTTTAGCACAAGTAAGCTTATATTTTAATATTGTTTCTGTATTCCTCAGCCTCCTTTATTACTAAGGACATCTACATGTAAACAGGATCACTGACCTATCTGTTCTGGCTGCTTGCCTACATATGACATCACAGTTCTGTTTATGACATCACAATCTGTTGCTGTGTGGATAATTATGATGCCATAAATGGGGGAATTATTTTATTTATTTATTTATTTATTTAAAAGTTGGTAACTGGGAAAAGCACCATGATCAGAAGCTCTTTCCCATGTGCAACCCAGATTATGATGTCATATGTAGGATAGCAGAAAAAGCAGATGAAGTCTAAGGGACAGTAAGTCTCTTTCATACAGCTGTCCTCAGTAATAAAGAAAAAAGGTAAATAATTATAGAAAATACATGAAATATAAATTGAACTGTCTAAATCTCACATTTTTTCCAAGTTTTTCTAATGGTGTCAGGGGCTCTTTAAGTACAGATGTTATTTTGCAATTTCTTGCAGTAAGCAATTAATAAAATTGGCACACACAGTCTCCTTATAAGGTCTAAGAACCTGCAAAATTTAATGGTATTGCATTCTACAGGTTTAAAGTTTCAGTGGTTTATAAATTTGTAGTTTACATTCTTGCAAAATTTAATTTTTAAATGTCATAAAAGTTTGACTGCTTTTAATTCAATCCCATTTAAAGCTAAAAATATGAACTTTTTGAGAAATGACCATGTGGTATAGTAGTTTAAATGTTTCAACTCTGGTTAAATTTGGATATGTAGTTTTAAAATTACAGGGAACTAACCACAATTTAAATTTTGGCAACATGTTTGGCAGCCTATAACATAGTCCCATTTAAAGCTAGAAATCTGAAACTATGTGCATATACAAATGTAGTGATAACCTGTATACCTTGCAATTTTGTAATATTTCAATGAATACTATCAAAGTTATACTAAAATTACAGAAATCCACATTCTAGCAAAATAGTTGGCTACCTATAACTCAGCTCCCATTAAAGCTTGAGACTTAAATCATGGTGCATATATGCATTCTAGTTGCTTCTCTAAATGCTGATATTGTGGACAAATTTGGACATTTTTTTTTAAATGCTCTCAAAATAACTGAAAATTTAATTTTGTTTATATGTTTGGCCACCCATAACTCTTTTCTCTTTCTATCTACAACTCTGAAATGTGGCACATGTTTGTATGATATTGGGTACTTCTTATGTTCCACATGTGGTGGTATTTGGATGCATACTTTTAAAAAAAATAGCAAAAAAACTGAAATTTTAAATGTGAAATTCCATGGAATTTCGAGGAATCAGAATGGTCCATGGGAGGAAATTTATATTCTGCATAGCTCTGCAGCTGCCTGGTCTACCAGATGGAAGACCAGTGCACAGGGTGTGGATGGTACTCAGCTACACACCTACCAATCTATTCCTCTGCCTGTGGTGGTAGGCCACCTCAGGATTAATTTCACTTTTGATCTCATGGTTCTACGTCACCACCACAACATTCTGGGCATTGACTTCTTAGCATTACATGGCTGTGTAGTGGATGTAGCCAACAGGCTATTCATTCAGATCAAAGGACAATGTCATACTGTTACCATCCCAGACTAATATGTGACGGCAGCTATCTCCCATGACAACAAGGAGTATGACATCACGGCCCTGTTCAAGAGTCATGACTTGTTTTCTGAGCTTGCACCTCTGCTGCAAAAATACCTTGATGTGTTTGCTACCAACAAACATGACTGTGGGAGGATGTACACTACCACTGAATTCACAGGACATGACCCTGTGAGGCAGAAGCAGTATCCATTTCCTGCTGAAACTTTGCCATCACTTAGGGAAACCATCCAATCACTGCTTCAACAAGGAGTGCTTAGGACCTGTGTCTCTACCATCAATTCAACTATTTGGCCCATGAAGAAACCGAATGGTGCCTGGAGACTCACAACTGACTACAGAAAATTCAATCAGGTTGCTCCTAGCTGTGCACCAACAGTAACATCAGCACCTGATTTACTCAAGCTGTTGACACCTGACAAAAAGTGGTTCATAGCTCTTGACATCTTTAATGGGTTTTGGTCACTCCCATTAGCACAGGAAAGCCAATACAAATTTGCTTTCACCTTTAATGGATGTCAATATACCTGGATGTGCCTCTACAAGGGGTTTCACAATAGCCCCTCCCTCTTCCATCTCCAAATGATGGATGTTCTGCAGGGGTTCTCCACACCCCAGTGTCTCCTGCAGTTCGTGGATGACTCGCTCCTGGCAACCACCACAAAAGAAGATCATTTGGCTCTTCTAGATGAACGTCTGTCCCTCCTCAAGAAAGCAGGCCTCAAGTGCAATCCCTCCAAGGCACAACTGTGTGATAAGGAGGTCATCTTCCTTGGCCTATGCATTACAGACCAAGGTAGGAGCCCAGCTGCAAAAAGATCCAGGGCTTGCAAGATTTGCTACTTCATTCTGGTGTGACAACACTTAGACGCTTTAGGAATGGTGAACTACTCCAAGGATTTTATCCCTGACCTTGCCTTGCAGACCACTCCCTTGTATGAAGTTCTGAAAAAGGATGTCCCATGGATATGGGGCTCCACTCACACTGATGCTGTGACACAGCTCAAACAGGCCTTAGCCTCAACCCCAGAACTGATCAGCCCTAACCCGGACCTTCCATTCCATTTAAAAACTGTCACATCTGATGTGGCCACATCTGCAGTGCTGGCACAAGAGTACAATGGGTATTTCAAGTCCATTGCCTGTTCTTCTCAAATGTTGTCCCCAGTAGAGAGAAAATATAGTGTCTGTGAAAGAACACTTTTGGCAACCTAATGGACTGTCAAACATTTCAAATACATCATTTGGTATACACCTGTCATCTTGCTTACCTGTCACACCTCAACCAACTCTGCTTTCAGACAAAGTAAAAGATGGTTTAGCTTCTAATACCAGACTCACCCACTGGTCTTTGCTTTTGAAGGACAGGCACATTAAAGTACTATTTGCAAAAATGCCATCCATTCTAACTCATGGCCTACTTTACACGGGTAAGCCCCATGACTGTGCACTCTAACCTCCTGACATACCTGAGCTGGGACCATTTTTTACCAGCTACATTTCCTATCTTAGAGGACACCACCATGTACTGTATTGCTTCTTCACAGATGACTCCACCTCCTATGTGTAGGGGAACAGATAGCAGGATTTGGTGTTCATGGTCTAGCCAGATGGTGATTTCACACGCATTGCTACGAAATGCACTGTCATTTCCTCACAGTATGCCAAACTGGCAGCTGTGGCCTGTGTTCTAGAGGTTATGCCCCATGGTGCTAAGGATTCTATCATCTTTGCAGACTCCAATTAGGTTTGCTCTTCCTTTACTGAATTTCTACCATTCTGGGAGAAATACAATTTTACTTCATTCGATGGCACACCTGTCAAATACAGGGATTGTCTGTGTGTGCGAGTGTGTGTGTGTGTATATATATATATATATATATACACACACACACACACACACACACACACTGACATAACAGTTTACTCATAAACTGTACATTCACAAGGTAAAGGCTCACTGCAAACTGACCCTTACCATGGATTCAACAATTGAGTGGATTCACTTGCCAAAGCTGGTGCTTAGGGGGGCGAGTCATGGTCAATGACTCACCCAGTAGCTGTGGCAGCCATTTTCTTAGCTGCCAACACCAAGCAGAAATGGTAACCAGAACCTCCACTGGACCTTTCTGCTGCACACAAATCTGACCCACTGCTAAAAGATGTGTTCAAATACCTGGACAAAGGAATTGAACAGGAATTACCTACTGGCAGTCCATATAAAAGACATTCTGATAACATACATCTATCTCATGATCAGAAATTGATCTGGTCTAGGAAGGATGATATAGATCACAAACTGTGGGTTGTACCACAATCCTTATGAAGCAAATTCATCCATATGGTTCCTGACACCCCCACTGGTGGACACCAGGGGGCAGATAATACCATACAGAGACTTAAAAAAAATCATCTGGTGGCCTGGTATAACCAAGGACATGGAACACTATGTGCACAACTGCCTAGTGTGTGCTCAGAACAATCCTATTTCAGTGAAAAGAAATGCCAAACTACTGCCACAAAGGCAATCTGGACCATGGAATGCAATACAAATCAATTTCATTGGCCCACTGACTAACTCCAGCAAAAACAACAAGTATGCACTTGTCACAGATTTATTTTCCAAGTGGGTTGAGGTATTCTCTACTCAGAATAACATGGCAAAGACAACTGCCAAGAACCTGGTGGATCAATTGTTCTCCAGGTGGGGCCTACCCCTTAAGGTAGACTCAGATCAGGGAACCAGTTTTACAGCTGAGCTGATGAAGGAGATACTCCAAATGCTTGGAGTAGATCAGAAATTCCATATCCCATACCATCCTCAATTCTCAGGCTAGGTAGAAAGAGTGAATAGAAGAATCAAACAGATGTCATGCAAATTCATCAATGAAAATCCCAAAGACTGGGATTCTCTCTTGCCAATACATTTGATGGCAATCTGGGGCACTCCTGTAGCAACTACTCAGTGCACACCATATGAGGTGATGACTGGTAAAGCCGTGAGATTACCTGAGCACCTGTTGATTGACCACCACACTCCTACAGCAGATAGGGTATCTGTGGATAAATATGTTGATAAACTTTGAGATGACATCATGAAAATGCATTTGTTTGCTGCAGATCATATGGGTAAAGCCCAACAACAAGCAAAAGCCCATTTTGATAAGAGCTCAAGGAAGTCAACTGGCAAGTTGGAGATCAAGCCATGCTTCTCCAATGCAGACCACCGGCTCACTCATTTACCAGCAAACTGGAATGCCCATTTGCTGTTGTCAACAAACTCAGCCCTGCTGTTTATCAGCTGAGAGTTCAGCATCAGAAATAGACCACTGACAGGTGGTTCCATGCTAATCAGCTCAAGTTGTTTAAAGGTGACTAATTACTTTTTCTGACCCTCTTCAGGCAGAATAGTACCCCTCACTTAACAATCATTTTCTGTTTCTTTCAGATAAACTGGCAAGATGGCTATTTTGCACCTCCTCATCTTGGTGGGACTATTTTCATTGACTTACTCTCAAGACAGACCCATTACAACTGACCACAGATGATGCATATCACATTTGCTTCAGAACCTTGAAAATTCAGCTAGAGATGCACCCATCTCCGGTCCTCGTGGAGTCTGCATAGATGTCCCCAACAAATTGATTACTATTAAGGAAGACTCAGATGCCTATCTTAATGCCATGGTTGTAGTCCCAGAGAAATCCACATTGCAGATAAAATGGGAAACTGATTATAATGGTTATACACTTCCTGTAGCATGTTTATCTAAAGGAGCTTTTCACGGATGGCCCAACACAGGGATTGCACCAAACGGCACACTCTCCATTCGACAAGCCACTTCTAGACACACTTGTCTCTATGACTTAACTGCTTTGATAGATCCTACCTTTTGTGACCATCTCACTTCTGAAGAGTCACAAACTTTCTGTCTTCACAACTATATGGCTACTGAAGCTATGTTCCTTTCTTGTAGTCCCACCCACTGAAGAAGAACCGACTGAATGCCCTCCTCAGGAACCTGGTCCTCCTAGTGGTCTGACAGCCACTTCCCTTCCAGGAGCTTTGATTAACAACATACAATTTATGCATGTTCCAATTATTTTCAGTCTTTTCAATATGGCTGAGTTTGGTCTCTGTCACACAACTAACGCTTCTAAATTTTTCAGTATGATGCTTCTAGACATTGTAGCTGCTTACCAAACTCGCACAAATGATACAGTTAGTGGACCTCATGCCACTGAACACTTAGGAGTTTTTAGACCCATGCCTAATGTTAAAAGTAAACCATGCACTAGGCGTGATACTGCAGATGTTACTGGTGCAGCAGACACCGTCTCTGGCCTTTTTGATTCAGGAATATCAATCTGAAATAGAGAAGATATACAGTAGCTGCTATGAAACACAAACACTTAAATTTCAGCAAGCTGTTAAAAATGATGTGTTACCACCACTGTTACATGGTGTAGCTGGTTTAAGTAAGGATAACATTTTACAGTCTATAACATGCAAGAAATTTCAAAAGGGTTCAATGACACTAGAAATAAAATTAATTAATAATTTTTTCAAAACAACAAGGAGGCAGACAAGCAATATATTACCGTAAAATTTTATGCTCCACTTATGGTTCTTATGTAATTGCCACTGTTAACAATCTCTTCAGGGATTTGGAAACAGGATGTATTCCAGATATTATTCATGACAGGAGAATGTCTCAATGGTATTGCTTTCTCTGCAAATCTACTGCATGCATTACATTGTGTAAGTCAAATTCTGTCAATATTTCTATGTCTACTGCTAGAAATCTTGGGTATGTTTCACGTTACCCAAACCAAGCACCATGCTATTTTACTAAACATTGTACAATTCATGACAATCTGTTTATTACTTTCACTGTGTCACTACCTTGCTTTGTTGAAATTGGCTGCTATAAACTCCATTGAACATCTTGATGAGAACATTTACCAAGACCGAACTGACTTGCCTTCTTTGCTTGTTTACCATCCTGTTCTACAAGCTTGGGTCACACCGTATACCAACTGCTGAGCCAAATAGGGATACTATTATCTATGCCGTTGTGATGTATTTGACATTGTTAAACCAGTCTATGGTTATTCTCTGGAACACTTGGAGTGGGCCTATTCCATGGGTGATGATCTGCTGTCCAACCTGACTGAACAATCTTTGCAAGCTGCATCTTCAGTGCCAGACACCGAAACAGCTGCATCCTGAAACTATCTGGAAGAGGTACATTGCTTCATGACATGGCTCACCAACCAATCCTTCACTTGTCCTATGTGTCTACAACAATGGCGAGTACCAGCTGTTAAGAGTTACCTACTGTGTAGTGACAAATCATGATTCCTTTGCTTATGATGTCAAAACATGTGCTATTAATTTTCCTAACTTCTGTTTTACTCCACAGCAGAAAACCGTCATTGGTCACACTGTGATTACTCCTGTCCTCATCCCTGAACCAGATGTTATTGATACTGATCCACAATACTTGCTTGCCTTGTCTCAACACTTGCCTATCTTTAATGTACACATAGACCCTTTGACACTATCTTTGAAATCCTTTTAGCTAGGAAGGATTCACATCTTGTCTATATTAGCAACAATATTTCTAAAACTGGTGATGTTCTTAACATACTTATTTATGACGGTGATTTAAGCACTACTCTTTCCAGTACTTGGTTAGAATTGGCATTTAAAGCTTTTATTATTATCCAAGTATTTTTGACTGTTTTTCTAATACTAACCCTTTGCTTTCTGTGATGTACTCTTAGACAACATTGTGAACAACTGGGATTCCTTTACAAGGCTCATGCCTTGGGCTTGTAAATGACAGTTTTGTAGCTCCATCCCACTACTTTCCTATGGTTGCTGCCTTTTCTTTTAAAGTCAACAAGCGGGGATGTTATCCATGGTCCAGCACCCCTGATGGTGCCCCCACCTCACGGACAGCAACTTATATGTAGGTACATGTACAAACCTTAGGGTGAAGACACCATATAAGCACAAGTGTCAGGATCTGTGTTCTATTATGCTTCACTAATAGTTGGTTATAAGAAATGCTTTTTGCTCTATTTTTACTATATATTTTCATATGTAAGGCAACAGTGCCATCTTTAGCACTTGTGCATCATTGCAACTGACTTTGGGGAAGAGTAGTCCCATCGTGTTGTTATCTACGCTAGCTATGCAACTTTTCACACTAGTTAGGACAGTTTCTCAGACCACCTCTTTTTGTCCCATTATATTCATTTTACATATCTTCCTTAGCTGTTGCTATAGTTATTATCAGGGTATAAGACCCCTTGTAACATGTAGATCTTAGAAAGAAACTGTCTACATTCCCTAGGCAAGAAAAATTGGTATTCTCCCAGTGTTTACACCCTATTGGTAGTAAGTCTGTATTATCTATCTGTAATAAATTTCATTTATTACATGAGTACCACTTGTCTGTTGTCTCTTCCTGTTGTACCATTCCACCAAGAACCTGGGAGATGATTTATTACCCAGTTACAGCAGGGAGAGAGGGGATATGATAAAGATGTACAAGTACCTTATGGGGAGGAACAAGTTGCAGGAAAACACTATTTCAAAGTGAAAAAGATACTGCAGGACTACAGGACATGGAATGAAGCTGGAGGGAGGGCAATTCAGAGGAAATGTAAGGAAAAATTTCTTCACAGAAAGGGTGGTGGACAAGTGGAACACCCTGCCTGAGGAAGTGTTGGGGGCTGAAACAATCACAATAATTAAGAATGCATGGGATAGGCATAATGGAATTCTGGATGTCAGTGGTATGGGGCAACAGACTTCTAGAAAAACTTAATGATCTTATGAGCTCAAATGGGCAGGCTGGGTAGGCCATAGGCCCTTATCAGCTGACAGTATTATGTATCTGTGTAAATTTTTACTGAGTGACAAATTACTGTTGAGGTTGCCATTTTATTTTCTCTTGCATTTAATTGAAAGTGGCACTTAGTGATTGCAGTGGGGTGGGGTCATTCACTAAGGGATGAAAAAGAAAATGGCTGCTTGTGAGTTTAACACTCTGAGGTACAGTACTAATTATTGTAAAAAGACATGCTGGCACAGGGACTTGTTATTTCCTGGACTCTGTTGCCACATAAATGCTCACCTTGGCAAGGGTTTCAACCAATCAGAGACAGGGAAGTTTCAAACCCATTTTCTAATAGCAATTTGCACACAAAATATCAACTAATGCGGGTATCTGTAACCAGCTAGCATGATGTGAGCAACAGGAAGTAACCCACTTAGAGGCATAAACAGAAAAGCAGGTAAACTACAGAAAGTCATGTGAATACTTACTGACATGCTTAGTGGTACAAAGCGCGGTGTTCTCTTTTCAAGTTGCCTCACTAAGTGGCCTTGTGAGGTGAATCACCACTCCAGCTTGGCCACTCACAGTAAGACAGGTCACAGTGGGACTGCTGGAGGATAGGCTGGCCTTTAAATTGACTAAGTTTTGACAGGATGCATCCCAATTAATAGAAGAGACTGGAGCAAGCCTCTTAACTTTAGGACACACACTCAGAAGCCTTTCAGTGGGTTGCTTTGGGAAACAGTCACAAAAATAAACACAGTGGAGATTTCACTTGGTCTATATGATCCCTGGCTAATTTTTATGTTGCTTGCATGCATGTGCAAGAAACATAGTGCCATCATTGGAGATTTCGGAGGTGTGTCACCTCCTCTTCCAATTCAGTCAGTGTGCTGGCAGGCACGGCCCCTGTAAGCCAATGCATTCTGGAGCTGTGTATGACAGTTGAAAGGGGGAGCTATGCTTCAGTGAGCACCCGATAAAGATATTGGCTGCTCGCGGCGTTAAGCTCCTGCTCCCTTGCGCACTGTATAGCCGCCAGGGTGCCCAATCCCCATCGGCTGAGCTGCGCCCCCAGTAGTAAGTGCCACGCTGGGAGCCCACCCCAGCATGGCAAGTGGTCCTTGGCAGACAGGGTGCCCAATCCTCGTCAGCTGAATGCCCCAACGTCCTTGTGCCATGCTGGGAGCCCACCCAGCGTGGCAAATGTCCCACGTATATATTAAAAAACCTGTAAACAAAAACTGTCCCACAAGCGATCTCCCAACCCCTTCCCACAACCCGCACCCACCCACTGCGCACCCAGCCTCCCCACACCCCCCTCACCCCATACTTACCTCCGGACCTCGGCGTGACGATCTTCGGTGGACCGGGAACACGTCTGCACTCTTCAAAGCCGACCGCGAACTGAGGAAATGCCGGTAAGCTGTATAATGGGCTAGATAGGGGGGTTTCAACTTGTTGCATATCTGTAGATTTTTGATTTTTTGCACCAATTACATGTTTTTGACTTTCTTCAAGACGATGTCATTGTCATGGCATTATTCAGGCCCGAGGGGTGATTTCGCAGTCACTGCACAGTCACTGCACAAAATCACCTTTCAGACCCGAATAACACCATGACAGTGACATCATTCATGAGAAAGGGTCCCATAAACCCCATGTTGAAAATTTGGTGCCAAAATTCCAAAAAATGACTGTTTTACGAGCATGCGTTGCACAGTTCCTACGTAGGCTCGTAGGTTCACGATATTTCAATATTTTCACTCCAGATTTTCAACATTGCCATTTTACCAGACCTTCTTATGAGTAGTACAGCTGTCATTTTTCACATCTCACCCAAAATGTGTTTCCGTCCATGTAGCACACAATGGCACAGTCCGAGTGCGAAATCAATGTACAGGATAAATTAAGAAAATCACAATGACACTGTTCATGAGCAAAGGTCTTAAAGTTAGTATGTTGAAAATTTGGTGAAAAAATTCCAAAAAATGACTGTTTTACGAGCGTGCGTTGTACAGTTCCTACGCACGCTCTTAAGTTCGCAAATTTTCAATATTTTCACTCCAGATTTTCAACATTGCCATTTTACCACACCTTCTTATGAGCAGTACAGCTGTCATTTTTCACGTCACCCAAAACGTGTTTCCGCCTCATGTAGCGCACAATGGAGCAGTCAGTGTGCGAAATCAATGTACTGGACAAATTAAGAAAATCACAGTGACACTGTTCATGAGCAGAGGTCTTAAAATGGCTATGTTGAAAATTTGGTGAAAAAATTCCCTTCAGATGTTCTGCAATATTACTAATGAAGACATTGAACATAACTGGCCCCAGGACCGATCCCTGCAGCACCCCACTGGTCGCCCCTCTCCCTAGACTACATACCATTTACCACCACTCTCTGCCTCCTGTCTGTTAGCCAGTTTCTAACCCAGTTTACCACCCTATCCCCCATGTCCAGCCTACCCAGCTAGTTTATCAGCCTCCTATATGGGATGGTGTCAAAGGCTTTGCTGAAATCAAGGTAAGCGTTGTCCGCTGCCCCACCCTGATTCACTTCCTTTGTCACCCAGTCAAATAAATCAACCAGATTTATCTGACATGATGTCCCCACTGTGAATCCATGTTGTCTATGGTCCTGGGTTCCGATGGCATCTTGATGCCCCACTATCCTTTCTTTAAGCAATGTCTCCATGATCTTCCCCACTACTGAGGTGAGGCTGAATGGCCTATTGTTCCCTGCCTCCTCCCTGCTGCCGGACTTGTGTAGAGGGACCACATGTGCCCTCCTCGAATTCACTCATGTTGAATGACTCAGTGAACATGGCTGCCAGAGGTACTGTTATCTCCCTTCGCAGTTCTGTTAATATCCTTGGGCGTATGCCATCTGGTTCCATTGCTTTGTCTACCTTCAATTTAGTGAGCTCCTGCAGGACTCTTTTGTCCACCTCTTCACCCCCTTGGCAACTGCTGTACTGCTGTGGCCCTTGCCCCTCCCACTCTTCTGTGAATACTGAACGGAAAGACACAGTGGATGTCTTGGGAGGAAGGCATGAAACTGTCACTTCCAAATACCTAAACAGCACATACAAGCAAGCAACATTCGGCATTGACAAATGCTTGTTTTAGGCTGGTCTGCATAGCAGACAAGTTCCTGTTGGGATTAAAATCAGGAAGAATTTTGCAGCTGTCCCATGAAGTGCATTGGAGGACTAGGATAAGCCTTTCTCAGGCTGTTAGTGAGCGAGCTGTGCCTTGCTACTGCTCCTTGCAGCTGTCTGTAACACTTTGCTAATTTTCTATTGGCTGTAGAGAATGACAGTGCATGAGAACTGACTGAGCAAGTGATGACTGTCTCCTGCATGTGCAGCTGGCCCACATTAGGTGATAAACTGAAGAAGTCTTCAGGTTGTTTAGTCTAGTTTCCCTCCACACCCCCTGCTGTGACAAGAATGAGCATGAATGAGTTCAGAGAGGAAGTGCTAAAGACCCAGTCTGCACAACTTTGTGTGTGGAAAGGTAATCTTTATTTGCTGAAAAGAAATGAAATTGCCTAGTAAAACAGAGTTCTCATGATAACTTAATTACTGCAATGCAAAAGGACAAATATAGGACTGTGGCGCAATTTGATGCTTGCAGTACTGTAGCCAGGAATTATCTGTCCCCCAACCTCATAGTATAATGAAAAAAACAGAGTTTCCAGTCACTCTGAGTGTCCTGACCAGGGGCTGGGAAAAAAAAAAACAGAGTGGGAGAGATCAGCTGCTCAGACAAGAGGAAGCCAGGGAGAATCAATTTGAAAAACACTCAGACAACATACAAAGAGTTTTAATCTTTTTACTATGCTTACTTACAAGGAAACATTTCCAACTTATCAAAAATCATGCATGCTTACTGTTCTATTACATCGAGAAGTGCCAGCACAACATGATCTAGTACCCAACCCAACAAAATTTGTCCTTCTTCCCCAACTACAGTACCTGACAGGTCTGGTATGTTACAAAGCACAAGTGATAGATTCTGGTAGTGCATGGACTGCAGAATAAAAGAGTTTAGTTTGAACTAATGACTTTCATACTCCTGGTATCCTAAACTGTTTTACAAGGTACAGGAGTTATATACTGGCAGCACAGGGATTGTAGAACAGAATAACATTTCTGATGCCCAACCTGGCCCATCATGGAATAAAAAAATCTGACCACGCTGCTGCTACTACCAGTTGATTTGGGCCTCTCCATCACTTCCAGCCTGCAGAACACTAGTGTGGGAGACCAGACTGAGGGAGAGTAACAGGGATCTATGACAGTCGGTCGACAATTTCATTGTCAACCAATGTTACAGTGACTCTCTTATGTTGAACTTATTTGCAGTTGGCATAAAGGGAGTCACATCAAACTTTGTTTTCTTTGGGGAACTTTGCCCCCCACAACCACCTAAGTTGCTTCAGGGAAGGGGTGCAATTCCCCCAGAAAACAGTGCCGGGGTCCCACATTGACACTACAGCAACCCAGCACTGTTGTCACTATAGTGTCGGTTGCTGTAAAGTTGTCAAGGAAGCGTCGATATACCAACTAACAGTATGCACTCCTGAGACTGTAATCCCAAGTGCACGTGATTCCAGTTCTGCCACACAACTCTCTCTTGCTATCTTTCCCTCACTGCTACTCAGTTTCAGCTCTGCACATTCCCTGACACATACAACAGGTTCACTCTGCTATGAATGCTTCTACTTTGCAAGCTGAGCAGTGGAGCATCAGCTCTGGGCCACCACCACTGGATGATGGTGCCAATCAGAAGCAAAGTCTTTAGTACATAATGGCAGGTCTGCGCATCATCAATTTGCCATACTTCTCTCCCAGGGAATAAAACTAAAATCTGCCCCCCCCCCAACTACAGCACCTGATTGATGTGGTTCCTAACTGTCACAGAAAAAAATCTGTTCCTCTCACCCCAACGATGACAGGTCTAGTGCTTTACAAAGCAGAGGAGTTAAATTCTGGTAGTGCAGGGACTATAGAATATAATAGAATGTGGTGTATATGATCACTTTCATATACATTGTACCCCAAAATTGTTTTTACAAAGCAGAGGAGTTCCATAGTGGTAGTGCAAGAAATATAGAATGGAACAGAATTTCCAGTGTCCAACCTGGCCCACCAGGGAATAAAAAAAAATCTGTCCCCCTTCCCAAACACATGATGGGTTCGGTGCCCAACCCAGCATGTCACTGAAGGTCTGGTGCTTTACAAAGCACATGAGTTACCTTCTGGTAGGGCAAGGACTGTAGAATATAATAGAATTAGGTCTGAAATAATAACTTTCATACACACTGTATCCAAAAGTGTTTTACAAGGCATTGGAGTTCCATACTGGAAGTGAATGGAATGTAGAATACAGTAATGTTTCTGGTGCCTAACCTGGCCCAGCAGGGAATAATACAAAATTAGGCCCCTACTCACAACTGTCTGATTGTTCAGTGACTGTCCTGGACAAGCAGAGAATACAAAAACAAAAAAAATGCCCCCCTTTCCCAACTACTTGATGGGTGTAATGCCCAACCCTTCAGGGAATAAAATAAAGCTGTCTCCTCCCCAAAAAACTGACAGATCAAGAGCCCAACCTGACCCATCAGTGAATAAAACAAATTCGAACCCTCTCCCCCACAAACTACCTGACTGGTCTTTACACTGATAGGATAGTAAATCCATGGAATGAACTGCTGCTTGATGTAATCATGGCAAAAAACAAAGTTTGTTTTAAACAAAGATTAGATAAACATATCTTGGCAGGAGGTCCATTAAGGTATTTCTTGTAAGGAAGAAGCACTTATGGGTTATGGTTCGCTTGCTTCATAGTCTACCTTAGTATGAACCTTAGCATGCCCAACCCACCTCATCAGGGAGTAAAAAGAAATATGTGCCTTTCTCCCAAACTATCTGTTGGGTCTGGTATGCAACTCAGCCTGTCAGAAAATCAACAAAATTATATCACCTTCCTCTCAGCAACCTGACAGATCCTGTGCCCTGTGTGAACTGTCTGCCTGACAGGTGCAGGGCCCAACCTGGCCCTTCAGGGAAGACAAAATTGTCACACTTCCACAGCAACTTGACAAATCCAGTGTCCAATCTGGGTTGTCATGTGACAGCAAGTAGAAATAAAAAAAAAAACTACTATCTCCCCCCAAAACATAACAGGTTCAGTGTTCAGTTTGGCACATCAGGGAATAAAAAAAAAATCTGACCCCTTTCCCCCCAAACAACCTGAAAAGCCTGGTGCCCAACGGTGAGCAGTGATGTTAGCGAGTTATACTGAACATCTCAATTTGAGCAACTCAATATAACTGCTCGAACTAAGAGCGAGTGGTAGAAAACACCAATGAGCCGATTACAGCGAGTGTAGCAGTGAGCTGCACTCACTGGAACAGGCTAAAGGGATTTGCTTGGCTAAGCTCTGCTGAGCTGTCTGTTTGGTGTAGTAGCTAGAGCCACCACCACTTGAACTGGTGGACACAGGTTTGGGCCTGGCTGTAGGAGAAAATTTATTTTTCCCCACTGTTTGGCCTGTTCCTCGGTGTCCATGCCCCCCTTGCAGTTGATTATAAAAATTTTGGTGGGTGCAGGGGACTTGCCCCCACATAAAAATTTTATTTTTGGTGCGGCCATTGGGAAACTAAGTGACTGTTGCTGTTTGCAGTGGTTGCTGTTATACTGCTTGCCCTTCTGAGGTTGGGAGCTCTTTGGTTCGGTGTTTGTGGTTGGCACAGTTAAAAACTTACCATTAGTACATAAAACCATGCCCAACCCTACCTGCCAGGAAATTAAAACAAAATAAATCTGGTTGTTCGTCCCTTTAACAATCTTATCTGTCCAGTGCCCAACCTGGCCCATTAGGAAATAAAAAAAAAATTGGCCCCCTCTCCTACCATTAACTGTGGGCCCTGTGCCTATCCTAGCCCATACTTGCCACTACCTGTGGGTCCTATGCCCATCTTAGTCCATGTATTAAGCCAAACAAAGAACAGGAGTAGCAGCAAATCAGTGAGTGAAAGGTGGAATAGGCAGGGTAGTAAAACATTACTCTCCCCATGCCCATCCACTCAGGTCACAGTGAGGGGATCAAATACTGCACAGGAAGACTGCGGCTGCTGCTGCCCTGCTACTGCTACCAGTACAGTCAGCCATCTCTGCCTCTTCTGGCCCACAGTGCAGTAATGTGAGAGACTAGATCAAGGGGCCTACACTTCCAAAGCTGTTATCCAACTACCTGTTATCCCATCTCCACCACTCCACTCTACTTCTCTCACCCTTTCCTTCTCAGCTCTGTACTCACCTTGACATGTACACAGGGATCGCCACTGCCATGCATGCTCTGACCCATCCTGCTCTGCAGCACAACAGTAAAATATCAAATCTGATCTGTCAGGGAATGAAACAAAATCTGTCCCCTGCCAGAAAATTACTCGATGGGTCCAGTGCCCTGGCTCATCAGGGAATACAAACAATCTGGCTTATCTGGGAAGAAAAAACATCTGTCTTCCTGCCTCAAATGATTTGATAGTTCTGATGCCTACCCTGACCCATCAGGGCATGAAAAATATCTGGCCCTTTCCCCAAACTACCTGGTAGGTCTGGTGCCTATCCTGGCTCATCAGGGAATAAAATAATTATGCTGCCCCTCCTGCCCAACCATCTGATGGGTCCGATGTTCAACACAGATCATTACAGGATAAACAAACATTTGTCAATGCCGAATGTTTGCTTGCTGGCATTGGCATTGGTAGTGTAGAAGTTACAGAGCTGCATAATAGGAATGGCAGTGAAATATTGAACTGAAGCCAACCCCACCACCAAGACAGTGACAGGCATTGGGGTGTGCCTTTGGGTCGACAGGCATAACGGCCATGCCATTTCACCACACCCTCCCCTGCAGACACTGACAAGTGTCACTGTGTGCCTTGGGGTCTTTGGCCCTTATGCGCACCCCATTCCATCAGGAAATATGGTGAGATGGGTGCAGTATAGGAGAATGAGGTGAACTTTGGGGCTGAAGAGTCCAAGGCATACCTCGATGCATTTCACTGTCTGCAGGGTGTGGAATGGTGTGAGCATTACAGGCAAGAAACCCAAGTCACACCCCTGATGCCTGTCATTCTCTACAGGGTGGAGCATTATGGTTGGAAACCATAAGACCTCAGGCATTCGATAGTATTTTCACTCCAAATTTTCAACATGTTTTTTCTGTGACCCCCACCTCATGAACAGTGGCAATATCAGTTTGTTAGCTGAAAGCTGCTTATGCACAGCGACTACAGCATTTAGCACCACAGGTGCAAAAACACATTCCGAACAGGATGTGAAAAATGACAGCTGTACTGTTCATGGGGAGGTGTAAAATGGCAATGTTGCAAATCTGCAGTAAAATATTAAAAAACTGGTGTAGTCACTGATGCAGTATAGAAACTGTGCAACGACACCTGTAATGTAATTAGTTTGGGGATTTTTACAGCAGATTGTCAACACAGGCATTTTGGGACCTCCGATCATGAACAGTGTCACTGTGATTTTCTTTATCTGTCCTGAACAATGATTTCCCACAGCGTAATATCAAGATCTCTGTGCTGAAAGTGTGAAAACACATTTCAGCCATGTTGTGAAAAATGACAGCTGTACTGTTCATAAGGAAGTGTGGAAAATGCCAGTGGTGAAAATCTGGACTGAAAATATTACAAAGTCATGAACTTACAGCTGAAGCGTGGAAACTGCACAATGCTCACTCATAACACAGTCATTTTATGGACTTTGTCACCAAATTTTCAACATAGCCATTTTAAGACCTCTGCTCATGAACAGTGTAACTGTGATTTTCTAATCTGTCCCAAACATTGCTTTCAAGACACCGACTGCACCATTGTGCGCCATATGCAGAAACACATTTTGGGCGACATGTGAAAATGGCAGCTGTACTCTTCATAAGGAAGTGTAATAAATGGCAATGTTGAAAATCTGGAGTGAGAATATTGAAAATTGCAAACTTACGAGCGTCCGTAGGAACTGCGCAACGCATGCTCGTAAAACAGTCATTCTTAGGAATTTTTTCACCAAATTTTCAACATAGCCATTTTAAGACCTCTGCTCATGGACAGTGTCACTGTGATTTTCTTAATGTGTTCCATACATTGATTTCAAGACACCAACTCGCGCCATTGTGCGCTATATGGGTGGAAACATCGCTTTGGGCAAGATGTGAAAATGACAGCTGTACTGCTCATAAGGAGGTGTGGTAAAATGGCAATGTTGAAAATCTGAAGTGAAAATATTGAAAATTCGCAAACTACGAGGCGTGCGTGAGGAACTACTGGCGCGCTCGTAAAACCAGTCTTTAGAATTTTTACCAAAGTTTCAACATAGGCTTTTTGAGAGCCCACCTTATGAACAGTGGCAGTGTCATTTCATTACTCAGTCCTAAAAGGTGATTTCATGCAGTGACTGCGAAATCACCCATCGGGCCCGATTAACGCGATGACAGTGAGAGCATTCATGAGAAGGGGTCCCAAAAATCCCATGTTGAAAATTTGGTGCAAAAATTCCAAAAAACGCCTGAGATATGCAGCAAAGTTGAAAAAACCCTATCTATCCCATTATACAGCTTACCAGCATTTCCTCGGTTCGCGGTTGGCTTTGAAGAGTGCAGATGTGTTCGGTCCTCCGAAGATCGTCGTGCGAGTCTGAGGCAAGTATGGGGTGAGGGGTGGGGAGGCAGGGTGCGAGTGGGTGGGCGCGGTGGGGGCAGAGACAGTGAGGGACCGCTTGTGTTTCAGGTTTTTTTTTAAAAAGGACGACGACGTTGACGCACACGCTGGGGTGAGCCCCAGCGTGGCACAAGGATGGCTGTTTGGGGGTGTGTGGAGCAGACGGGGATTGGGCACCCTTGTCGGCGATAGCATCTGTTGCCGCGCTGGGTGGGCTCAGCGTGCACCCTATACTCTCTGGGGGAACAGTGGAGCCGATGGGGATTGGGCACCCGCGTGATAGCATCTGTTGCCGGCTGGGTGGGCTCCCAGTGTGGCACCCTGTACCTCTGGGGAGAACAGGAGCCACGGGATTGGGCACCCCGTCAGCTATATGAGGGGCAGCCACACTGGGGTGGGCACCCGTAGCGTGTAGAACTTCTGTTTGGGGAAGCGCAGCACGGCTGATGGGGGATTAGGCACTCCCATTGGCTACAGCAGTGTGTTCATAGAGGCGAGCACACAGTATGCGTGGTGTGTGTGTGTGTAGGGGGCGCGCATGAGCAGGCTTATATCTATCGCTGTTCACTGAAGCCGTAGGGCCCTTTCAAACTGTACTCCACGGTATTTTCGACTGCTGTCATAGACAGCTTCCGCAGCCATTGGAGAACTGCGGCCGTGCCTGCAAATACACTGACTGAATTGGAAGAGGGCTGCCGCACCACCGAAAACTCAGATGATGGCACTATGTTTCTTGCACATGCGTGCAAGCAAACATAAAAATGGTTATATGGAGGGAGGGCTATAAGGGAGTTTGGTGTTGAGGGAATAAAGCTAATTGACTGGTGTTGCGTGGACTTAAATCACTGTGAACAGTGAGGGAGCATAATTAAAAAGCAATGCTACTGTGACAAAGCCCTCCTTGTGTGCATAGTAAACAAAACAATCTGTAAAACTGACTTTTTGGCCATTATATACTGTAGCTTCATTTATAACAATGATACTGGTGAGATAGTATTGGCCTGCTACAAAAATAAACAAAGGTAACAAAATACCTAGACCTGTGTTGTTAGCCTAGCCACATCTTGTTTTGTTTGTGACTGGTTTGTAATTACTCTTAGCATTGTTTTTCCTCATGTGACCCCACTCTTGTATGTCTTCTACTGCTTTACAAAACCAGGCTTGGAGTTGAAGCCGGCATGGGGAGAGTTGTCTCTCACCTCAAAGGGACCTAGGAAGGCTGAGGTAGTGTCTTCATTGCAGGATGTAGTAATGCTGCTAGGTGGCTTTAGTCACTGGTAGGAGTAAGTGGGGAATGGTGTGCAGCTGAGGAGGGGTGCCTGGCCTTTAAACACGCCAAACCCCACCTATTGCAGCCGAGCTGGCCGAAGACCCCAGCAAGCCTCTTGATTGAAAGAACCATACTCATCAGTACCTGACTGATTCCTTTTGGAAATCATGCCTGGAGCTAGGCTGACTTTGGGAACAGCATCTCTCACATCGAGGAGATAAGTGACAGTCAAAACCGTGTTTCCTTCATCTGCAGGATGTGGCACAGGTAGGACTGCCAGAAGAAACAAACAAGTGCTACAGCATGTAGCTAGAGGGTGACTGGGCTTTAAACTGGCCAAACCTGCCTGGTGCAGCCTAATTGGTTGAAGATTCCAGCATAAGCCTCTTGATTGGAGGGTGCACACTCAGCAGTCTCTTGATTAGCTGTTTTAGGAAACCAAGCTCAGAGGTGAAGCTGTGCTGGGGATTTGGTGTCTCCTACCTGGAGGACACAAAGTATGGCAGAGGTGGCATATTCTTCATCTGCACGATGTGGCATTGACATTGGAAGGCACTGACCACCAGAAAAAGCAATCAGACACTCTGTATATTTAGCTTTCAGGAGAAAAGAAGATATCACTCCATTGACTTCTTCCCTCCCTCCCTGTAGAAATTTGTTAAATCCCAATATACTTTATCACTTCACCCAAAAAAGGCTAAATTTGTGTTTCTACAAATTGGCAATTAATGAGAAATGAGAAATGAATGGGAAACTATTTCCAGGTAGGTAAAGCAAATACAGATTCAGACCCATACTCCTCAGCAAAATGTAATGTATATGCAACTTCTCTCCCAAATGCGGCTATTATACAACTCATAGAACCCACAGTATTCTCTTACTAGGCACGTTCCCTAGTGGTTTGGTTCCGTAGGACATAAAAGAGATACACCAGTATCTAGAAGGAAGGGGCCAGAGAATGAACATGTTTCCAGGTGAGGGTCTTGTGCAGGGAACCCACTGTTGGCGGCTCTATGTGATAACCATGATGTAATAAGAGCGTGGACAAATAAAGCAACCCCAACATCACCGAACATAAAAACGGTGATGACAACAACAGCACCCATCGTAAACCGTGACAAGCATTTACTTTCTGTGCTGGGGCAATTTAAAATAACTTTTATGCAGGGGGGCTACTCCCCCCACACCCTCCTTTGTTGGGCTTTGCCCCCCTGCACCCCCATTATGAATATAATCAACCCAGGGGATAAAAACGGGGGGCAAGGGATAACTTGGGAGGGAGGCTACTCTGGGGGCAACCTTTGGGTGGGAGGGAAGAATGTCAGGGGAATAGGGAATGGGGGCTACTCCAGGGGTGGGGCAATCTGCAGATGGAAGACAGCAGGGAAAGGGAGTTAATAACAAAAAAATATGTCAACCAACAACAACAACAACAAAAATCCTTCACCAGCCGGACCCAGACCCAAACCCAGGTCCGCCAGCCCCAGAGGCAGGGGCTGAAGCCCCTATACCAAACAGCCAGCTGGGAATTGCCTGGCTGAAGAAAGTCCTATAGCCTCATGCAGCTGGTGTTGCTGACTACAACACTCGCTGTTTACTGATACAAGCTATTCTTTCACACGCGCTGTTCCCATTGGCGCGCAAATTGAGTCACTCAATTTGACTTACTCATATTATGGGACACCCTGTTGGTGGGTCTGCTATACAAAGGACCCTCAGGCCTGAGTCAGCCTCATCATCTACATAATCAGGAAGGATACCCCGTAACACCTGGGAAGAGTATGGTGACAATCTGGCCAAAAAGAGTCAGGCTGCAAAGCTTGCTTTTGCCACCTGGTAAGGTAGGTGGAGTTTGATGCACAGTTCGGAAGGCAGAGGCCCACAAAAGAGACTACAGACAAGATGGTTCTTCTATACTATAGTGTCATACAACAGAAACCCATTTCCTCCATGGAACAATGATGCATGTGGCTGGACAAGTAATATTAAAGGGGTGAATGTTCATACTGTTGCAAATTTGTGTACTCTGGGCCATGTGATATTCTACATTATGAACTTGGTGCCGAAAATGTAGAAAGCTGATTGGCCAACAGCTCTTTGAAGCTGTGATGATATCTAGCTACATCATAATGGCTTCAAAAAGCCTCTGGCCATCAGCCTCCTCACTGACAACGCCAACAAATACAGCTGCACTGAAGCTCCGCTCGGTGCGAGGAGCTTCTTACTTGTTGTTACTCTCATTCCCAGCAGTTAGCAGATAAATAATTACAAAAAATAGCTTCAAATCAAAATCCACTCATTCACAGAGACTAAACGCCCCTCACCTCACCTTACAGGTTTACTTACCAAACTCGTCACACAGCAACAGCCATTGGCCACTGACAGTCAAAGACTGCCGCTATTACTTGTTCACGTCAATACCACTTGCTGTTCTGTAATTACCAACTAATAAAGATGCTACTAAAAAAAAAAAAACACAAACCGAATTATTCCCTCATAATGACAACAAATGTGTAGAGAGCACTTGGGGACAACAAACAGTTCACAGGTCACACTAGCACAATACCTTCTCCTCTCCTGCTAGCTCCACCTACAACAGTGCCACCTGCTAACTCCTAGAACTATTTTTTTAAAATGTATTCCTACACTGGCATAAAAATCTATTTGTAAAAGGTTTAAAAGTTTTTTTTAAATATTGTATTTCCAAAACCTTTACTCAAGTTCATAATAGCAATAAGGCACTCCAGGGTGTGTAGCAAGAGTATATTACTACCGGCTGGTTACGCATCAGCCCAAGTGCCTCATGCCCCAACCACCCAAGGCATGATGATATCTCATGATATACAACACCTTGTCGTGCCTTATTGCTTAATTGTACACTGCACTTGTCACTTAATGTGCACTGCTTTAGGAACTGATTGTTTACTTTGTTTTTCTCACCTTGTAATAATCTAAGAATGTATTGTTTGAACAAAGAATGGATTACTAAATGTTATTGGTTTGTAGCAGAAAAAGCAAAGTTTAAGACAGACAGAGGCCAGTCTGAAATAGTAAAGGAGTAGCACTGCTAACTAACTATATGGAGCCCATGTTAGAATATTATGACAAGCGGATCCAACAAACAGACTGGAGAGTGCTATACCCTGGTAATAAAGACATTTTCTCCAAGGTTTCAAGGCAGTAAATAAAGAGGCAACATATATGTGATACACATTTGGCCGCCTTGTCAATTAATTGCTGCTCCATCTGTGAAGTTGCAGATGAGATCTGGGTTTGAGTGCTCCCCAGCCTGAGGAGAAGAAATCAGGTTATCAACGGTGCCTTAGATTTAAAAAGCTAAAGCCTTCCATAAAGTCTTCTATGCCCTTTCTCAAACAGGGCTGCATGAGTTCTAGGAGAAGAAATTCTGGCTGACCTCCCAACAGAGGAGAACAATCAGCCCACTGCCCCAGTGTTACATAAAATACTTGCATCCACTCATCACTAAAGCAAACTTCTTTCTTTTTCATTTATTAGCAATTCATTGCTTGCAATCCAGTAAACATACATTTTAGCTTAGGAAGCCTGCATTCTTATGAGCAGATGGAAATACTTTCATACAGGCTGAGTCACCATCCTGTGTCTGGGGTGTATAATGGCATCTCTTCCTATCAATACTTCACCAACACCAGTCACCTTGCCATCATGGGGCCAGGATGATGGGGCTCAAGGGCTCCTTAAACCCATACCCTGGGGCATAATTAACACGAGACAACACACCCTGAATTGCCCATGCCAGAGCTGGGATCAAGCATGGTGGCATTTATAAAGTAGCTGCCACATGGTACATAACTTTCCAGGCATTCTCTGGCCATACATCTTCTCTTTCAGGATAGTACTTGCACACACTGCATTACACTCTTTGTCTGGGCCATGCCCTGCACATATGTCACTTTACTATATTCCTGGATATCTTCTCTTCCCCCCCCCTCCACACTAGTGTGTATCCGGTTTTCCCAGTAGTGTGTATCCAGTTCTCCCACTAGTGTGTATCCAGTTCTACTGCTGCAGCTGCTGTAGACCAGACAGATGTACTTAGATGCTTGTGGGGCCTATTTGCTCACCACATGACTACATTTGTTTCAGGTCTACCCCCTGTGCTAAAGGGGTATAATTACACATTGCATAATTACTGGGTTTTTTTCAAGCCTTCAAAACCCTAACCTTCCTTGCTGGGTCCCTGGTGCCCTGACACTCCCAAGACCATCTGTGCTGTGGCACACTCCTTACGTAGGACAAGAACTTACCTGAGAGGCAAACTGTGCCAGCACGTGTCTCAATGTTTCTGGTAGGACAACAGTTATGGAAAGCATATCAGCATATGATATCACTACTAAGTGCAAAAAGCATGGTTGATCTGGCCATGTGCGCCTCCCTTTGACACTGCATTGACAGCCCTAGAGACCAAAAACACAGAGTCCGATGTCTGGCCCCTCACACAGAGACTTACCAACCCTAGCCCTTGTTAGGCTCCCTCCTACCTGACATCCATTCATTCAGCATCCTGCCAGGGATTTCAGTACAAACTGCCTAGGACTTGATGCAATGAGTATTCTGTCAAGCAAGGGGAACTCATATTTTGCTCCAAACACAGATGACTCCCAATTCAAAGGGTCCTTTGGCTCTTGAGTAGGTTAGGACTGATTGAGGCTTGGTAGTACTGTATGTAATGCCTGTGCAATGATGAACTTTGGCTTATGCTCTCTCTGTCCCTGTTACAGAGACTACCACTTTGCCAGGGTGTCACAAGGGTGTGCTACTCTAATGAAGGATACCAACCCCTCTAGTTATCACAGAGAGGGAGTGCAAGGAGCGAAGACACCTTAGGGAGGAAGGCCCAACCCCAAGGAGGGAGGAGCCGCAGGAGGAGGAGGGGGTGGAAGGTAGCAACAAAACAAAAAGTCTGAGCATCCAAAGGATGCTTGGCCATGTACGGTTTTAAGTGTGCTGATGGTGGCATGGTGGAGTTGCCAGTGCCCCATCTAACCACAAGTCAGTCCTGTCCCCATCCCGTCCCCCCTCCTCTCTCTCTCTCTCTCTCTCTCGTGAGCATGCAAGAGTTCTGGTGAGCTATCTTGAGGGGTGGAGCAGAACTCTCCCTATGGTGCCTTTTGGGGCTGATGTCTCCACTTCTCTTTTTGAAGCTAGTCCTTTGGGTCTCCTTCTTTCCATGCTCCAGATTGTTATTCTTCTCTGGAGACCAGGCACAAGGGATCCAGTGCCACACAGTCCCAGGGACCATACCACTGTTCCTGAAAACTGCAGGCCCTCATGGCCCATTTGCAGCCAGCGAGGCCAGACTGCTCCTCTCTCTGCCTTCCACTTATATAAGGTATTAGGGGATGGGAAGAACTATGCATATTCATGCTCTAGTTTCCCACTCTTTCAGTGGCTAAGTCAGGCCACTTACAGCATGAACATTCAGACACCCTGGGCCAGATTCATGAAGGGCAACGCAGGGCTTGCATCTTGTATGGTGGCACAACTGTGTTGACCACATTGATGTGCACTGCACCAGATTCAAGAAGATCAGGCTCATGTATGCAAGCAAAAACACATGATGAGGTGTGGGTTATCTCCTGAAAAGAGCACTCCCAGGTGCGTTATGAGGCATGAGGTGCTTCTGCCAAGTGCATTATGTGCCTGAGCGTGCTCTTATCGGAAGATAACCCACACCTTAGAGTGTGCTATGCTTATAAATTGGGCCCCCTGTAAAGAAGTTACTTAAAAAAATGCAAATAAAAATGTATATAAAATCAGAAAAAATATGATATCAGTAGAAAAAAGAAAAAGTAGTCCTTGTGTTGGAATGTAGCTGCTTAATTATAAGTCACTACACAAGGTCTCTCTGTGTCTTCAGTACCCATTTAGTGACTGTGTTTGTACTACCCACCCACCCACAGAAACACTCTAAATCATGTTTTTTTCCCTCAAATATTTGTTTCTTTTGTCACAGTGTTTTGTCTTACAGCCAGCAGGAGCGAGCGTGTTATAGTTGGGCTGAGGTATTTAGGGTGCTGTTTGCTGCCACGTCGGAAGATGCTGAAAGCACGTTTTGTGTCTATTTTTTTTTTATTTATTTCTTCCTTTGTTCTGTTAAATAACTTTTTTTCCTGATTGATTTATTTTAAACGGCTGGTTGACTGGGAGCGAGTGTGCCCCTCAGCAGCTGCGGTAGATAGTCATTTCAGGGTACGAGATGGTAAAACCGAAACAGGTATTTATTGTATTTAAAAAAGGAAACTCTGTTTAGCTTTCCTAGTGCAATGATGCACTGAACTTTTCTAAAGAATACTGCAGGTGATGGTCACGGGAGGGTGGGTGGCAGGAAGTTGCGTCAGTGCCGAGGAATGTAGTGCTGACTGGAAAAGGGGGGACCGTAGACGAGGCGCTGAGGGGAATAACTGCAGATCATGGGCATCACAGAAAATTGTATGAGGTGAAGGTACAACAATTAAGGTTACACTGGCAGGTTTTATACACTAGTTATGAGTGTTAAATATGTGGGAAAATGATGGAACTCGAGCAATGTTTATTTTTGTGTGCCACCGCTCTACCTGTTCTCTCGGAGGTTGAGTGAGAAGCTGCAGAGGGAGAATGGTGGCACGGTGTGATTTCTGTCTGTGGTGCATTCAGGTTGCTAGAAGTAGTGCCCATTGAAACATTGTGCTGATAAGGACACGGCTGGAAAGGGCATCCAGTCAATCAGTACTCGAGATTTATTTTGCCCATTTTATAAGACAGTTTACCCAATATATGTCAGCTTGTGCCAAACATGTGGTGTAAGCCATGTAAAAAGGGTGTCTGAGATTGCCACAAGTTGGACCAGAAAAACTGCTCTAACTTGTAGCTATCAGCAAACAGGATTGAGAATCCCAAGTGCCAACCAGGGAATTGCACAAGCCCCGTGCACCATATGTTCAGTGCGCTTGGTGCTTGTGGCATTCTTGGGAGTTCTGTGAATCAGGCCCCATGTCTCTGGGCAAATCCCACCCAGAGGCCAGCTCTCAGGGTCTGGGTTAATCCTTCGAGTGCTCTGTGGTAATCTACCTTGAGCAGGATGAGGAGAGAGGCTGGTCATACTTCAACTGCAGTTGTTTCTGAGCGTGAGTTTTCATTTTATTCTTATTTCAGTCTTATGACTATATCAAAAGTGCTCTATGAACAAAATAGAACTGAAAAATGTTCAGAAGATGGTGGACATTTGTTATTCACTTGATTATTCTGGGACAAACGTATGGCACCCACCTGGCATTCCTTTTTATTTTTATTTTTAGAAACATAGAATTTGTTGGCAGAAAAGGACTGCATGGCCCATCAAGTCTGTCCACATGGTTCCTGCCTAGTTTCTCTCTACATATCCTATCTGGTCTCCAGCAACCTTCCCTCCTTCCTGCCTATAACTATGATTCACCTATGTCAATCCCATGCATGTGTGAAGCCTCTAACTGTTTTCACCTCCACTACTTATGCTGGCAGACTTTTCCAGGCATCCATCACTTTGTCAGTGAAGCAGTACTTTCGCACATCCCTCCTACCCCCCCACCCTTCCAGCTTCATTGCATGACCCCGGTCCTGTTGCTCTTTCTCATTTGAAAGAAATTCCACTCCCATACCTTGTTCACCCCTATTGGCCTCTATCATGTTCCATCTCACTCTCCTCTCCTCTAGGGTGTACGTACATGTTGGGACCCCTCAGCCTCTCCTCATAGGGCTTATGGTGCAACTTCTGCACCACTTTAGACACCCTCCTCTGAACTGTATCTATACCGGTCTATGTCTTTTCTAAGGTGCAGCCTCCAGAACTGGACATCATATTCCAGGTGGAGTCTCACCAGTGATCGATAAAGTGGTAACTCCACCTCCCTCCTCCTGCTGGAGATACCTTTCCCTATGCATCCCTGCATCCCACTGGCCCTACCCACTGCATTGCCACTTTGAGGTCATCTGATACGATAACTCCAAGGTCCCTTTCCTGCTTAGTGACTGTCAGTACCTCCCCCATCCTATGCTTAGCTCCTGGGTCCATGCCCTATGTGCATAATTTTGCACCTTTCGCATTAAACCCCAGCTGTCATGCCCTTGACCACTTCTTAAGTTTCCCAAGGACATTCACCTTTTTAGCAATATTTTTCTTATTCACTGGGTCCTACTGCCATTACTGCATATTCATTTGTCAGGTTTTCTTATTGGGGGCTATTCTCCAGGGTGTGGAGTGGCTACGTGCCACATATCTGCCATGCTTAGACACTCCACAGCCATTGCGCCCCTCAATGCCTGATTCACCAAAGAGGCGCGGGGCTGTTACATGCTGGATCCCCTGGCCCGCTAGTGTGGGGTGGTTCGGGGAGGTGGTGCAGAAAGCATGCCTGGGCTCTGCGCTATTCTCAGAAGCATGGAGTGCCAGGTGAGGGGGGAGTGGGCTACACATTTCTGAGGCAGTCATAGCCACTACATGCCCCCCTGACAGGAAGGCACGAGTGGCAGTACACACCCTAGGGACCTGCTGCCTTGCCACCCCAGCCCAACAAGATCACTGATAGCCCCCTTCCCTCATCAACAGAACCCCTGCACCCATTTTCAATGGCTGCCCAGTGCCACACACCCCAGCCCCAACACACCTATGCACTGTGCCCGTATCTGTGCACACACACCCCCACCCAGTACAACACCAACAGCCAATCCCCCTGAACCCAGGTCATGGCTCCCCTCGCCATACATTGGTGCACAGAGGACCCCCCCTGTGGCAACATCAACATCACCACCACCCCAACCCCTGTACCTGCCTGTTGGTGCCATGGCATCGACGGGCTTGTAAGAGGGTTTGAGTGGTTGTCATTGCTGCGAGGGGGGCACTGAACACCAATGGGGGCTGGGAGTGGGGGAGGTGGGGGGATCGTGACACTCTGGATGGTGCCTGTTCATGCACAATGGGACTGTTACAGGGGTGGTCCCCATCTCAGGGATGGGGCTTAGCTGTGTGTGGGTGGATACCACTGCCTCAGGGATGGGCTGCCACTGTGCTACTCTTCTCCATTGAGTGATATTACTTGTAAGTGGTCATATTGGCACTCTGGCTACTAAGTGTCCTAATCAAACTTCTCCTACAATGCCTGTGCAACACAATAGTGTCACGGGACGCCACTCACCTGCCCCCTTGCTACAACCCAAACAAAAGGACCCCATTAAACTGGAGGGGGTGTTTCCATTACAAAACGAGCCAAATTGTGACCAAAATATAAAGTATAAAAAAAAGTAAAAAAAGATCGGTTAGTTAATACATAGTATCAAAAGGGGGGAGAGTGTGAGGGAATTTTTATGTATGCCTTTTTTATATATCCTAAAGCTATATTTGCTATTATATGCTATTATATGCCTTGAAGTTATGCTTGCTTTGAAAGCCATGCTGTAACAAAGTCATAATGAATGTAGTAGAAATTTCTGAGTTCATGTTTTCTTTTTTTTTAAGGGTTATAGAATTTGTACTGAGGTTACTTGAGGTACATTTGTAAAAACAGAAAGCTAAATAAAACTGAGCAGAACTGGTTGTACCAGCCTAAATAACAGGCTTGGACAAAATATAAAGATAAGAGCATGCCTGGGCAAAATATAAAAATAACAGCACGTAGTGGCATTGAAGGCAAGCTGTGTACGTTGCTATGGTGTGAGTGAAACTTATTGTCTCTCTCAGGTCAGCTTGACCCAGGCATATGTATCAAGCAGTAATGGGAAAGAAATAAAATAAGCAGTGGAAAAATACCTCATGCATATCAATGTGTTTTTTTCTGTTACATTGCTGAAAACTTGTTATGATGTCTTATGATTGGCTTATACTGAAATGCTGGTATTTTTCAAGATAAGAAGTGCAAAATCTAGCTTATAAAAAGCTGCTGTAAATTGTAATCGGAAAACTTCTCCATTGTAGAAGTCCCACATGCATGTGTAAGATTTGATCAAATAAAGCGACGTTAAGACAAAACCCAGTGGTGTGGTTTTTGGCCCGTGACGACGGGAGTGGTTGCTCAGGTAATACTTACAGTGAGAGAATTTGCGATCACAGGGGACAACATACGAGATGTGGATCCTACCGCTGGGGGACATCCATGTGCCGGCTGGGCACTCATGTACATGGGCACAGCCAGGAGGGGCACACTGGATGACAGGATCGGTCCGCATGGGTCTGGGTGCCTGTGGTTGGCATTCATGTACCCAGACCTATGCCCTGCAGTGCAAGTGATCCACTGTGGGACCCTGGATGTGCATCCCATTGGATGCCTGCCTGGGTCCGATATGCCACCACAGCCTCCTTGCATACGGGGGGCAAGGCCACAGAGAGGTGCCCCACAGGTTCATGTGGTAGTGAATGCCACACATCCTGTGCCTGTCTGGGGCCGCAGAACTATGTGGGTGGGATACGCATCTCCGGCGCATTTTTCAAGGACCTTGCAGAATCGCCTCCCATGAGCTGTACTGCACTTTATTCTCTGTAAGCATAATTTTATATTTGTCTTTTTTCTGATTTGTACTAATTTATTACCAATGCTGTGTAAACTGTTTTGCTATTTTGTTTCATGCTGCTGTTCTTTCTCTGTTTCCACTGTTTTAAGCTGCATCAGAAATGAGCCTCGGCTCAGTGTACCTCTCCCAGTTATCAATTTTCAAATAAATAAATAAAAGGTTGCTACACATTATTTACACCACTTCCTGAGTATCTACCCTATTACAGATTTTGGTGTCATCTTTAAAAAAGACCTTTCCTTCCAGTTTATCTGCAGTGTCACTTATGAAGACATTGAAGAGGACCAGTCTCAGTACTGAGCTCTGTAGCACCCTATTGGTCACTCTCCTCATTAGAATAAGGGTTATTTACCACCACCCTCTGTCACCTATCCATTTACAAGTTTCTTACTCATTTATCACACTAGATCTTACCCCTAGACTACTCAATTTCTTTATCTCCTGTGTGACACAGTGTCAAAGGCCTTACTAAAGTCCAAATGGGCCATGATCACTGTCCTCTTCTTATTTATTTCCCTAATCACCCAGTTGAATAAATCAATCAGATTTGTCTGGCATGACCCTCCCCACTCATGAGTCTACGCTGCCTTTGGTCTTTCAGACCCTTAGCTTCAAGATAATCTCCAAACATTTCCTTCACCAGAGTTTCCATTAATTTCCCCACTACTGATGCAAGACTGACTGGCCTATAGTTGCTTGCCTTTTCCATGCTGCCGCTGTTATGGAGCAGGATCGCGTCTGCTCTACTCCATTCCTCTGGCATGATGCCTGTTTCAAGCGGTCTGTTAAATATGGCTATCAGTGGTGCAGCAAGCACCTCCCTGAGTTGCTTTAGAATCCTTGGGTGTTCCCCGTCTGGTTGCAGGGCCTACTCCACTTTCAGATCTGCAAGTCCCATCAGGACTCTTTCCTCTGGAAATGGACTGTATCCCCACCTCCCCCATGGTTCCTGCTGCTCTCTGGTGGTATGTCTCCCTCTCCTACTGTGAAGGCTGAGCAGAAGTACCTGTTCAGGATGTCTGTCTTTTCTTGAGCCTTATCAGCATAGTCTCCTGCTGTTGTCCTCCTTCTGCTCACTTACCGCCCCTTGCTTTCTCAGCTATGTACCTGGTGAAAGTCATATTCCCTTTAACTATGCCACTGGCTATCCTTTCCTCTGTCTGCACCTTTGCTCCCCTCACTGCCTTATCTGCTTCCCTCATCTTTACCTGGTTTCATCCCTGCCTTCCTCCCTCCCTCTGCATTTATTTTTGTTCCATGAATGCTACCCTTTATTCCTTCACCGCCTTGGCCACTCCTAGAGTACCACAGTTTTTTTTCTTTTTTCCCTTTTCTTTTGGTCACTTCTTTCATGCAGGGTGTGGCTGCCTTAATTATGCCCTCCCTTATTTTTCCCTCTGTTTCTCTACCCCTCTCTTGCCATGCTCCCCTACTAGGCAGTTTGTGAAGATGTCTCCCATTCCTTTAAAATATGACCTACTAATGGCCAGGACCCTAGCCCTTCATGTGGTTTGCCTCCTTACACATCTTAATATTGAACCACACTGTATGATGACTGCGTACTACAATGACTGCTAGGTTTTCCTGTTTGTAAGCACCATGTCCAGCATAGCCCCATTCCTAATGGGTTCACCAACTAGCTGGCTGAGAAATGTCCCCCTGTAGGGAGTCAGGGAATGCCCTGCTCTTCGCCAGTGCTGCAGCTTGATGACTCCAATCCACATTTGGCAGATTTAAGTCCCCAACTAGCAGCATCTCCCCCTCATTAGCCAGCCTCATGGTGGCTTCCACTAGTGTCTTATCCAAATCCTCACCCTGTACTTGAGGTCTGTATACTACCCCTGTACAGAGGTCTAGGCTTCTGTCTTCAGAATAACCCACAGCACCTCCAGTCCTTCTCTTTCCTCTGGGTTCCCTAGTATCTCCAACAGCCTTTATCCCCCTCCCTCACATATAGAAGAACCACTTCTCCCCTCCCTGTTCCTACTGAACAGAGGAGTATCCTGGTATGGCTATGTCTCGGTCATGACTGTCAGAGCACCACAACTCATTTATGGCCACCAAATCCAGGTTAGCCTCCTTCATGATGGCTTTCAGGTCCAGAATTTTATTTCTCAGACTCCTTGCATGGGGCACATGGCTTTCCATACCTTGCCCCCTCCTTGTCTATACCCTCTCTTTCCCCTCCACTTCTTCCTAAAAGACTCCCTGAAGTTCTTCCTGACCCCCTCTTTCCCTAGTTATCGTCACCATCTAATGATGATCTAATCATGTTTTCAAGATGGCCGCTGGGCTGAGCGTGCTGCTGTATTAAGCGGTTTGAGTTTTTAGTTTAGACGTTTAAACGTTTATTTTGTTTATCATTTTTTTATTGTTTATTTAGTTTTATTTTGTTTGATATTCATTTAACGTTTACTCTATTTCTTTCAGTTTGCCAAAAACAGCGACCGGTGGAGTCTTTATCCTTGGAGGAGTTCAGGACATTTTGGATGAAGGGAATTGTTTAATCTAGTCACTGACTGTTTCACCATCTCTGCTCGGTTGTCCAAATGCATATTGAGCAGGCGTGAATTGGATTGAGGATTTTTCTGGCTCTCGGCTCTGAGGCCGAGTTTCCGCCCCTGCCAGGGTCTACTGGGGTGGAGGGAAGTGACTGTAGTGTTCGACATCCTGGTGGCCTTTTACTCAATTTGGCCAGTGCATTGAGACTGGGAGTTTTAATTCTCCAATGTAGGTGTTGCAGGACTATGTCTGCTATCAGGATGTGCTGCCTACTGTGTATCTGTATGGGTGTGGAGTAATTTGTGGAGGTTTTAACTGAAGAACCCCCCGCCCGGACAAAGAGAAGTGTCTGGAGTGGAATTGTTTATGGGTTCTCCTAGCTTTTCAAGTTTAAATATTGTGGATGCCATTGTTGAAGGATTCCTTGGGTCATATGAGTGGCCTTTTGGTGTGTGCTCAGGACTGGTACTCTAGGAACTGTGAAACCCTGGAATGAAGGAGTAAGGGGGACTTGCTTATTTTACTCTGGATCCCCTGGTGCATATAAGACCTTCGTACTGGTCTGAGGCTCGATCTCCCACTGGGACTCCCACTTAATTTGTGGTCTGAAGGGGGTACTGGGATTTGTAGCCAAGGAATTGACTGCTGCTCTCTGCCCCCTAGACTCCCAGGTTTGGGCTACTAGCTTGGCTCACACTGGGTGTTGTATTAGGCTGCATTATTTTTTGTGGTGTGTGCCCAGTTGGGAGTGGGAGGCCTTATTCTTCGGTGGATTTGAGAGGTACCTGATTGTCCTGAGCCCTGGATTTTTCCTGATCCTGTGGATATCTGGTCTGCTGTGTATTTGTTTTGATTCGATGGTTTGGATTTTTGTATAGTTACGAACAAAATTGATTCTTCATCAAGCGGATTGAGGACTTCCTACTTTTTTTTTTGCTTTAAGTTGACTTGGACATCGAGGTGGTGAGAGGACCTTGGGTCCATTTACTTTATTATTTCATTGTTTCCCTCCTTTCCCTGGTTGTGAGAGGACTGGTTGGGGGGGAAGGGATGTGTTATTTTATATTGTAATGTTTGAATTGTTTTAGGATTGTGAAACATACATTTTGCAGTGAGAGTGTCAAAATATCTTGTCTTCCTCTGGTTGTGAGAGAGCTGGTGAGAAGGGGGGGTAATTGTATTTTATTTAAAGTTTTGATTTGAGCTGTGGTGGTGAGAGAACCCTGGTATATATTTATATTTATTTTTGAGAGTCCCCTCGCTTGGTTTTGACTTGATTTTCCTTGGGGCTGGAATTGTTTTGTTTAAAATTTTAGGAACTATAAGTTTGTTTAAAGTTATATTAAAGAGGGTTTATTTAATTTTTTAAATTTAATTATATTGATTATTGTTTTGGTTTTAATTGTCTCCAGTGGCATGTGTCTGCCCTGTGTCCCCACGGTGGTGCGCTATTCATTCTCCTCTCTTCATGCCCTCTGCCCTTTTTTACTCTCTCCCTCTCCAATATGATACTTATCAGCACTGTAGGGTGCTGGGAATTGTTTGAAGGAGAGGGAGGAAGGTGGGGGGGTTGCAAACAAGGGATGATGGACGAGGGGGTTATTGTATTGGGGTAGTTGATTCAGAAGGCACCTTGGGTGAAATGGAATCCAGATCATGGTTTACCATGCCTGGTGCCCATACCCAAGGGCTCTACGAATTTAGTATGCAGATGGGCTGGACAGCCTCAGAGGTTCGTCCAACTCGGGCGGTGTTATGCAATGCTAGGTCCATTAGAAACAAGGCTGGTATTATTGCCGATCTTGTTGGCTCTGTGGACTTGGCTTGCATCACTGAGGCCTGGCTGGATGAAAACTCAGGCCCCATATTGGAGGCCAAGACTCCAGCCGGGTACTCGGTGATACACCGCCCGAGATTGGATTGCAGGGGTTGGGGGTTTGCAGTCTGTTTCAAGACTGAACTGGGCCTCACGAGTGTGGTTGTGGGGGATACTGAGTCCTTTAAGTGCACAGTGGTAGCGGGCGCAGGTGTTCGAATCGTACTCATCTATTGTCCACCCAGGGATGGGAAACGTTTCTTACAGGATGTGGCAGACTTCATCGTCGACATGTCGTTTGAGTCGCCCAGATTGATGGTTCTGGGTGACTTTAACGCCTGGATCAATGATGAACTCTCACAATTTGGTAATCACTTCCTCCAATTAATGACTTCCTTGGGCCTGACACAGGTGGTTTCCACTGCTACCCATAAATCTGGGCACTCTCTGGACTTAGTCTTTCTCCTAGGGATTGATACTTTTGATTTGGGGGTGGAGCCAGTCGTATGGTCAGATCACTACACCGTGAGATTCAGTTTTTGCACCCTCTTGAAAAGGCTGACCCCTGTGGAGATGGTAAGGTACTGTCCTTTACGGGATATTACTCCTCAAGTCCTTGCGATGGTCCTTGACCTCTTGTCCCCCGGTTTGACGAGCAGTAGTCCAGAGACCCTGGTGATGGCCTATAACAAGGCTGTCATGGTGGCTCTGGATTCTATTGCCCTTTGATCGTGTATGCCCCTTATCCCTTCGCCCCAAGTCCCCTTGGTTTTATGGGACATTGAGGGAGTTGTGGAGACAGGGGCAAAGGTTGGAGCATTGCTGGCGCAGGTCCGCCCTTGATGCCGACCACCTTAGATTGGTGGACCATTATTCCATCTATCAATCTGCAATCACCAGTAAGAAGGCAGAGTTCCTGTCCAGGGAGATTGCCGCTGCTAGGAACTGACTGGCTCAGCTATTTAGAACTGTAGACAGACTGTGCAACCCAGCTTGTCTGCAAGTCTGGAAAGCTTTTTCACAATTAGAGTGCGAGGAGCTTGCTAGTTTCTTTGCAAATAAGGTGGCCAACATCAGGGCAGATCTGCACCCTGCAAACTCTAGGGGGGAGGCTGTTGAACAATGTGAGTTCACAGTACCTCAGTTTTCTTGGAGTTCCTTCGGGTGGACTTGATTTCGAGGATGTCATGAGGATTATCCACACCCTACTAGCTGTAGTTTGGATCCTGGACCGACCTCCCTATTGTTGGGTTGTAGTGATGTCATTGGTCCAATCCTTGTGTGAATAGTCTGGTGCTCCTTGGAGACGGGTGAGTTTCCGAGCTCCCTGAAAGAGGCGGTGGTGACGCCTCTCTTGAAGAAAGCTACCTTGGACCCGGACTGTTTCACAAACTACAGACCTATTTCAAACCTTCCCTTTATTGGGAAGGTGATTGAGAAGGTAGTGGCGGCCCAATTGGAAGACCATTTAACCATCCATGACATCTACGAGTCCTTCCAGTCCAGTTTTCGAAAAAGAAATAGCAGCGAGACTGTGCTGGTTTGGGTGCTTAATGATCTTCTGAGGGTGAGAGATCAGAAGAGACGTTCTATCTTGGTCCTTCTCGATCTATCATCAGCCTTTGATACCGTAGATCACTTGGTGTTGATAGCACGCCTGAGGCAGTTTTGTGGAATATTGGGAATCGTCCTGCGATGGTTCACCTCATTCCTCAATGAGAGATCACAAAGAGTTGTGTCTGTTTTTTTTCCTCGAGCCCAACTCCTTTGTTGTGTGGAGTGCCTCAGGGTTCAGTGCTGTCCCCATGTTATTCGTGGTATATATGCTGCCCCTTGGCGACATTATAAGACGATATGAGCTGAGGTTTCACTGCTATGCAGATGACACCCAGCTATACCTGTCTTTTGCACCTGACCAGGAGGGAGCTCTCTTGGTGTTTAACAACTGTCTGAAAGAAATCCGGGACTGGATGGATTCTAGTTGGCTGAAGTTAAACTCAGAAAAGACAGAGGTCTTGGTCATGGACCCGGGTCATCAGACAGAGGGGTCGCTGGCTGGTGTGCCCTCAGGAATTTTCCTTGGCGGCGTTTCGCTTCCGGCCTCTGAACAGGTGCGTGACCTGGGGGGTCATCTTGGATGACAGGCTGACACTACAGTCACAAGTATCAGTAGTTGTCAAAACTTCCTTTAACCGTCTTAGGAACATTGCCAGAGTTAAACACCTTGTTCCATCTGACATGTTACCAATGTTGGTCCATGCATTTGTGTCCTCGCGCTTGGACTACTGCAACTCCCTGTACTTTGGGCTTTCTGGGGTTAAAATCAGCTGCCTTCAGCTAGTGCAGAACGCTGCAGCCCAGGTTTTGACTGGGACAAGTAGGTCCTGTCATATTACCCCGGTGCTGTGCGAACTGCACTGGCTACCTATACGGTGGCAGATCACCTTTAAAGTCAGTTTATTGACCTTTAAAGCCCTACATGATCAGGGTCCAGCCTATCTGAAAGAACTCCTGGTTCCCTACTGCCCTGGCCAATTGCTTCACTCGGCCGACGAGGGGTTGCTAGAGATTCCAAGAGTGAGTTTGAAATCATCTGGTTGTAGAGCATTTTCCTATGCTGCTCCCACTCTTTGAAATTCTCTACCCTGTCAGCTACGGGAGTGCACCTCCATGGAGGAATATAAGAGGGGTTTAAAAACCCATTTTTTTTTCAAATGGCTTTCTTGGAGCACTGATTACACTGAAATTGTGGATAATAAATAATGTAGTTTTATTTGCGTTTTATATTGAATTTTATGCTTGACTTATGTTGTCCTATTTTGTACAGCACCTTGATAATGGAAAGGTGCTTTATAAATAAATTTTATTATATTTTTATTTCTTGTCCCCTTTAAGCCTTTCTTACTGCATCTTTGATTAGTACTCTTCTTACCCTCCAACACATCTGCACCTCTTTCTTCCTGTGCCCTGCACAAAGGAAGATTCCTATCCTTTGGGCCTCCCACTTTGTTACTCTGTCATGTGTGGGGGGGGAGCAGTTTTTGGCCCCCTCAATAATACAGCCTCCCCCCATTCTAGTTTAAATGCTCGGCCAAGTAACATTTAAACCATCCACTATGGACTGTGTTCCCTCTCCAGGATGGGTGCAGGCCATCATGCTTATAGAGGTCCATATCCACCCAGGCTGGTCCCCAGTTACCAGTGCAGCCAAACCCTCCTCTCTACATCATGCCTTCAGCCAATTGTTGAAAGTCCTAGTCTACTGTAGGAGTGCCCAATCTCCACCCTGGTTATACACAGATAACGTCTCAACAATGCCACTGTGCACCCTACCTACTTAAAGCCTCCCCCCAGCTCTGTAAAATTACCATATGCTATCCCATACCTTGTCATTAAATCCAGCTCCTTCCCTTAATCTGCTATCCTAGTGATCCTCTGGATCTGCCTTCCATTCCTCCTAGCTGAAGCACAGGGTGGCACTTTACCTCCTCATCCCCTCTACCTCCCACTCCCTTGTCTTTAGCCGTGACTTTCAAGTCCCCCACCAGCAGCTTCATCCTCCTTAGCTGGGGGCCTCTTCTTCCCACTTTGGGACCTCCCTTCTGAGGACCCCAACATCCTTTCTTGCCACTACTTCAGGTGCCTCCTCCTGGCTGTCCCATTCTGCCAGAATAGTAAAGGAATTTTTTAGTGGCACAGGTGGAGGAGTGTCTACCCTTCCCTTCCCTCTATCCCCACCTTGCTGGAGCCCACCAAAGTCTGGCCGTTCTGCCTCTGCCTAGGCATAATCTGAGGTAGCAGCAGCAGCAGCTCTGGTGGCCCATGGGTTGGACAAAAGGTTCTCTGAACCCTTTCCAGTTCAGATCAGAGTGCAGCACCCTCTGCTCTCAACCCAGAGAGTTGTGTGCAAATGAGGTAGCACCTAGGTCTACAGAAGGTGCCCCCAAATGATTGCGACTCCACACCTGTTACACTGCACCACTCCCATTTTGTTTACATGCTTCACCCTTTTTCTGTTGACCCTTTCCTGTCCCCTTCTACCTCCTATCAAAACCTGCTTACTTTATTCCCTTTCTTTTTTAACTTTAACTTGATATCTTACCCCACTCTAGGTAGGGTCCTTTCTAATTTCCCTTCTAAAAGTATGCATAAACTTCCCCAGTACTCTCATTCCTCCTCGCTATACCTGTTTATCTACCTACCTACCTACCTACCTACCTACCTACCTTCCTTCCTTCCTTCCTTCCTTCCTTCCTTCCTTCCTTCCTTCCTTCCTTCCTTCCTTCCTTTCTTTCTTACTTCCTTCCTCCCCCTCCCTCCCTTTTTATGGATTTCATGCCCTACCCTAGATAGGATGCCTCCTTCTTTCCCTTCACTTAGCAGGTATCTGTAACTAAGTCCTGCTATTTTCCCCTTGCTGTTACTCTAGCCCCTGTGTTTGCATACCATACTTATTTAGATTATGTTGACATAGTTTTTATGTTTTATCCTACCTAGTCTTGTGTCTCCCCTGCAGATCCTCCTGCAGACTATGGGCAACCTGTGGACACGTTAGACACCTTAGGATACCTGTTATACTCCTGCTGTGTTCTATTCATGTTCTGTGACATGTGCATGATGGAACATACTGGGAGAGAGTCCGCTTATGAAGCTCTGTGAGCTTCCTGCTCAGTTGTGATTGGAAGAGGCTGATCACCTGATCCCTGACTCAGGCAAGTAACCAATAATTGCGTGGCTTCCTTTTCCTACCTGCTGGGGAAAAGCAATCAAAAACAATGAGTAGTTTCTGAAAGTGAGCTCAGTCCTCTGTTAGCTCATTCCTGCAGATCCCAATGTCGGCGCTACTCCTGATCTGCAAAGGTCATTATGATTTTCTAAATAAATTACAGTACTGTGGTATTTGTTTTGGATTTTTTGTTTGCTTCAGTTTACTATTTTAGTTTAGGTAACATTTGTGGAAATTTTCACAACAGAGTTGCAAGAGAGAAATGTTTTGTTTTCCAGAGCTTGACAGTTAAGCAAACACATAATGAATTCATAATATTTACAAACATATACAACATGCTAGTTTGGGAAAGTGTCAAAAATGTTGTTCTTTTCATCTTGAAAGAAATTGGTATATCTAATGGTATGCAAACATTAATTGCATGCAAAGAGGACTGCGGTGTGGTGCTTAGTATGTAACTAGGCAGTGTCAAATTGTGCTGGAAGAGTAGTCTATGGAAAATCACTTGCAGCATGCAGGTTCCCTCAAAGATGAATACCATATGTTGCAAGTGTGGGCCTTACTGGAGGTGTCAGGTGGCTGCAAGAAGCCCAAGGGCTTCACCTACCCCTGTTTGCATTAGAAATGTATTAAAGTTGTGCACTGTAGTTTTGATTTATATATCATTCTTAATCTAGTATATTTATAGACTGTTCTTTTACATCTGCATTTTATTGAATGTTTTTGCACTGCATTGCGCTCGGAGCTTTTACGCAAGTGCTACATAAATAAAAGAGAATTGGATTTTTCTACAGGATTTTTGTTACAGTCCTGAGGGATCAGACTGCCATCAGGCTTCATTTGACCTAGCCACCTCCAAAAGGAATTAAAACACGCAGAAGACAATAAGGTGATACAAAATTTGACAGACTGACAGGCCAGGCTGACATGAATGCCAACTCTTTTGATGTTAACATTAACATGAAGAATTGTAATCCCGTTTGTATGGCATTTTGGGCTTGACTGTCAAAAAAGAATTGAGCATTTCAAACATGCATTTCTGGGTAAGGAAGTAAGCCAGTGGCTACTCTGAATCAGCTTTGAATTGGACCCCACAGGTTTGGCTGAACTTAGAAAATTTGGTGAAACAACTTTGGCTCAAAATGCACTTACTGACAGAGGGTAAAGCACCCTACAAATAAGAGGCAAAAAGTCTTGAGATCAGCAGTTAAGCAATAAATGTCCAAACAACTAGCCATTTCTTATAGAGTAATGGCTGGCTGGAGGGAGTTAATGGCCTGAGGTGCAGCTGAGTGCCATTAACCCATGCAAGGGTGTTAAGCCCATTGAAGTGCCTGGCTGAATGGGCTTTATTGTTACTATTGCAATTCTAAGTTTATTCACATTTGTAAGGGGAAACAAAAGCATGTTTTTGAATAAAAGAATGTGATAAACATACAGCTGTGTCCAGCATCCTGTTGTATTCCAACGTTTCATGTGTCACGTATTATTGCAGCATTTTGTGGCCACCAGTGATGTGACAACTATTTTGTGCTGCAAAGATGCCGACACTTAGATGTTTCAGTTTCTACCCATAAGTGGCTCTAGCAGTGCATTTACATTTTTTAAAGGTGTGTGTCAATATTAAAGTCATCCTGAGAAATTGCCGGATGCAATCGGCCACTCAGTAATCGTGACCTCCCTGAAAACTTGGACTCAGTTTTGCTCCTCTTACAAACTTTCACCACGTCAAGACTTTGCACAACCTCTACTCTTTAATCCCAATATTAAAATAGGTGCCATTTATCCCACACATACCTGGTTACCTCCGCTGCATAATGCTAGAGTAACAGATCTCTATTCCTCCACGTCTCTTCTCTTCTTTTCAGAAATCAGACATAAATTTGGCCTAAATGCCTCTTATTCCTTTAAGATCTTTCAATTAAGACACCTGTTAGCACAAATATTTGGTACTGCTTACACAGAATCTAAATGTCAACCAATATTGGAACGCCTCAGTGATCTATCTTCCAAACCACACTGCTTATCCCTCTTATACAACTTTATCCTCTCCATTGGATATACTGATCCAGTACCTGGTTCCAAAATTTGGTCATCTCTCCAACCAGGAACAACCATTGAATGGCCAAGAGTCTGGCAAGATTTATATACATACATTTCTCAAGATAGACTGCGACTTACCCAATACCATATCCTACATAATCTATATTACACACCACTAAAATTAGCCAAAATCAGTCACCTTCCCAGCTCTAATTGCTCCAGATGTGGTATATACGAAGGGAACTTAGTACATATATTCTGGGATTGTACTAAAATTGCCCCCTTGTGGAGATTGATTCAATCTAAATTGGACCCAATGCTAGGTCTAGGGGACCTCTTCACTGTGGAGATATGTATCCTAGGGATTTACACCACTATCCAAATTAAAAAATGGAAGTATCACATGGCACTAATTTCCATGGTGGTGAAGAAACCGGTGCTTAAACATTGGTTGGACCAACTACCCATATCCTATAATGAGTGGCTAAATGACCTCTCAGTCTACTTCAGGATAGAGCGTTTGATTGCTGGTTCCCATAATAATCTGGCATCATTTGATAAAAAATGGGGCAAATTGTATGCCTTATATCTACACTGAAGCTATTAACATTTATTATTTATTTATTTAGTTTTTGTTGACTGGGTAAGTGCACTAGTAGTTCCAGGTTAGTCGCTAAATGTCTTTCTGTACCAAATACTACTTTTAAGAATTGTAATGTCTGTATTGGCACACTTCAGGGGTGTTTGGGAGGAGGAGGAATTACGGGTGGGGGGAGGGATTTCATTTTTTATCTTTATTAACTATCCATTGTATACTTTAGACGATTGCATCTTTGTACTATTCCTGTTATGTCTACTATGATGTGTGTAAACTAAAACAAACAAAGAAGTTGAATTTAAAAAAAAATAATTAAACTTGCCCTGGGTCTTAAAAGTTATCACTTAAAACCACCCCCGAACCCCACTTTACCTTTTTGTTGCAGCATGTGTTTTGTGAGTATTTAGGGAACACCTGGGTGAACATGTATCTGGAATCTCAGCTTAATATAAGCAGGAATGTCAAAGCTATTAAAGGCTGAATAAGATGACAACTACTTTGTAATGATCTCACTGTGGTGTTATCATGGGGACCAGGTGACAGCCTCTTTGTGAATGGTCGGAAACTCCAAATTGTCCTACTGCAATTTCTCAACATGGATGGTTATTTTTAATTTGAGAGCCTTACAATTTTATAAAGTATGTGTGTGTTTGTTTTTTGCAATACAGGACATTTTGTTTAGGCAGTGTCACTTCACAAAATCCAGGCATTCAGTAGAGATAAAAATCCATCCGTGGCAGAATTCTTTGGAAAACCATGGCCTTGGATGAGCCACCCTTCCTCCCAGGAGCACTTAATAAAATGTGGACACACTGCTATGTTTTATGATGGGGCATTATAAAGTATGTGACTGCTTTTTTTATTATATACAGTTTAGGCAGGCAGTATCATTTCGCAACATCCAAGTATTCAGGTGACAAAAACCTACCAGTGGCTGAATACTCTAGGAAACCATGGCCTTGGATGTGCCCCTCCTTCCTGTCTGGAGCATTTATTGAAATCTATCCACACTGCTATGATTTATTATGGGGCATTATAAAGAATATGAGTGCTTGTTTTATCACATACAGTTTGGGCAGGCAGTGTCATTTTACAACATCTAGGCACCCAAGAGAGAAAAAACTCAACAGTGGCAGTATTCTCTGGGAAACCATGGCTTTGGATCTGTCCCCCTTCTTCCTGGAAGCACTTAATATAATGTTGCCACACTTCTATGGTTTATGATGGGGCTTTATAAAGTACATGAGTTTGTTTTATCGAATACAGTTTGGGCAGGCAGCACAATTTCACAACATTCAGGACTCAGGAGAGAAAAAAAAACACCAGTGGCAGAACTCACTGGGAAATCATGGCCTTGGATGTGTTCCCCTAGAGCATTTAAAGGGGAACAGTCATCACCAGAGGTCCCCACTCAGGTGTGGGCCTGGTCCCAATGTGCACTTTGTGTACAAAAACATTTTGGTTTACTTACTGTTTATTGTAGTATAGTAGATAGATTGTATCAGACTAATTTTGGTTTGTTCTAGGCTGACATCTTCTATAACTACAAATCCCAGAATCCCTTGCAGCTGACATCTGAGCAGTAGGCAGCAGTGAGAGATTCAGTAGCCTGCAGTGCATGTCACAGCTTTAGGGATAAGAAGTAGTAGAGACCCAGAGCAAGCTAGGTACAGATAGATGCGTTAAAAAAGGAAAACAAGGAGCATCCTATCTAGTGTTGAGTACTAAATTAATTTCAAAGAGGCAAAGGAAGAGGTAGGACTCAATGCCAGAGAAAGGAGGCAGTGAGTTATAGAAAAGTTTTAACAGGCACTAAGATACAAAAAGGAATGAGCATGTGAGTGGTGCAGTGCAACATGTATGAAGATGCAGACTTTGGGACACTTTCTGGACACTGAGGTGCTGCCCCATTTGTACTTACCTCTCTGGGTTGAGAACAGAAGTTGATGGACTCCAGACCAAACTGGCATAGGTGCACGAAACCTTCCTCCCTACCCAGGGACCACCAAGTCTGCTGCCACCTCCCAGAGGATGCCTTGGTAGAGGCAAAGTGGTTAGATCGTGGTGGGCTCTGGGAGGGTAGGGTTGTTAGGAACAGTTCACATTCCTCAGCCAGTACCACTGCAAAATTCCTTTACCATACTGGCAGGATGGGGCATCCAGGAGGAGGCACCCATAGCAGTGGGAAAGTAGGAAGTGGGGGTCCTCAGAAGGGGACACTCCATGAAGTAAGGAAGAAACCCCCAGTTGAGGAGGAAGCAGCTGCTGATGGGGTACTCCATTGTTAGGGGGATAGACATGGGACAAGGTAGAGGAAAGGAGAGGTAGAAGAAGTGCCTTAGAGGTGTCTCAGCTTGGAGAGATGCTGAGTGGATCCAGAAGATTGTTAGGGCAGCAAGAGATGGGAAGGAACTAAATGTCATTGTCCACTTGGGATAAAGCAATCAATCAATCAATAATTTTATTCAATAAACCATGAAAGGGAAGTTCTCCGTTGAGCAAAGCTCATTTATAATGAGGTCCCGTAGTATATTCACTCAATTTCCATACATAAGAGGTTCCGGAGGTTAAATAACATATCAATACAATGATAAGCACCAATCTCACAATCAGATAAATAAACAAATGTGAAAGGTTTGGGTAAACAAAAAAAAAAAAATAGAAATGTACATTCAAGTTCAGCCTGGTTGGCAGCAGGGCTGAGGGCTATTTCCCAAAGCTGTATGCCATTTTTTTATTTGATACATCTTAATTGGGATATAATGACCTGGCAAGAGACACATATGTGGTAATGCTGAGAAATTTCAGGGAGCTGGGGAGGGGCCACAAGCAGGTGGCATGTATAATGGCTTTTGCCAATATGTGGCTGGGGAGAGGAAAGGACACTGCACATCAGGACTTTTAATGATTGGTTGAAGTCATGGAGGAGGACTTCAGCTACATTGCAGACTAGAGGACAACCTGGGAAGATATGTGCCTCCACAGGGTAGATGGCCTGCATTTTTCCAACAAGAGGACCACAATCCTTAGTAGGAGGTTTAAATGCTATTTGGATGAGCATTTTTACTAGCTAGGGGAGGGGGCAGTAGAATTAAGGGAGGCAATGACTGCTCCCCCAGATGATAAAGCAGCAGGGAGAGAGAGCCCAAGGGGAATAAACTCTCGCAGGGCAGGGTGCAAGAAAACAGGGGTGGGGACAAGGAAGATGACAAGGAGGTATAAATCAGGGAAGCAAGAAGGACTAAGTAAAGAAGGCAGGTAGTGGAGTAGATATCAAAGGATGAGATGGGTCAGAGTGAGTGTCAGGGAACAGCACAGGCAGGAGGAAGGAAGAAGCAGGAAAGTAGACAAAGACTAAGGTATGAAGAGCCATGTGTGCTAATGCAAGGAGTCTGGGAAATAAAAACCAAGACATGTAAGCAACTGTGGTTGAGACTAGCCTGGATTTTGTGGCCATAATTCAGTTATGGTGCTGTGACAGGCAAGACTGGGACATGCCATAATGGGCTACTCTCTGCTCAAGAGGGACAGGGAATGGAGGTGGAGATGTACTATATGTAACAGAAGAAAGAATGAGCACCACAGACGTACAGGGGCACCCAGAGGAAAGGGCTGGAGCTGGAGCTGCTGTTTGTCATCCAGGAGACAAGAGCTGCGGCTGCTATCCATACAAGGGTGATATACAGACCTCCTGAACAGGGAGAGAAGTTGGATAAAACACTTGTAGAAGGCTTCTTCAGGATGGCAAGTAATGGGGAGGTGCTGCTAGTTGGTAACTTCTATCTACCAAATGTGGATTGGAGTCTTCCAACTGGAACTTCAGTAAGGAGCAGGCTCATCCTTGACTCCCTACAAGGATTTCTACTCAGGCAGCTAGTCAATGAGCCCAAGTGGGGCGGGGCAGTGCTCGACCTGCCACTTACAGACAGGGACAGTTTTGCAGACATCAAAGTGAGCAGTCCTCTAGGTACCAGTGTTCACTGTGCAGTGTGATTTAACATTAGGACAGGAACAGAAGTGAACTACACAAGGTGGAGGGTACTAGACTTTAGGGGGATGGGTTTCAAAGTAATGAGAAACTGCCTCAGAGACTACCTCATAGGAGGATAGCCAGAGGGAGGGGCAGAGATACAGTGGGGACAAATTAGGGTGGGCATAATTAAGGCAACCAGCCTATGTGCTAAGAAAGTGAGTAAAAGCAGAAGGAAAAAGAGACCTGTTATGGTTCTCTAGGGAAGTGGCCATGGTAGTGAAGAAAAAAAAGGTGACATTCTGGAGGTATATGGAAATATAGAGATAGGAAGACAGGGAAATGTACCAAGTAAAGCAAAGGGAAGCAAGAAAGGCAGTAAGGAGTCCAAAGGTACAGATATAGGAAGGAATATTCCAGGGGGTACCTAAAGGGGATAAGACTTTCTTCGGGTACTTAAGTGAGAAGAGGAAGGCAAGGGGAGGGATAGAGAGGATGAGGGGGGTTGGCAAGGGGACTGCACAGATGTCAACCAAGATAAAGCAGGAATCCTGAGCCAGTATTTCTGCTCAGTCTTCACAGAGGAGGGAGGGGGTGGATCACCAGGGAGCAGCAGAAAGAAAGGGCGGGGAAGGTGGACACAATTCCATTTTTAGAGGGAAGTGTCTTGAAGGTACTTGCAGCTCTGAAAGTTGACAAAATTATGGGACTTGATGGAATACACCAACGAGTACTGAAGGAACTCAGGGAGGTGCTAGCTGCCTCGCTGATGGCCATATTCAAAAGCTCTCTGGAAAAAGGCATGGTTTTGGAGGACTGGAAGAGAGCAGACATGGTCCTCCACATAAGTGAGGCAGCAGGTAGGAGGCTAGCAGCTATAGGCCTATCAGACACACCTCAGTGGTGTGGAAATTAATGGAAACTCTCTTAAAGGAAAGGTTGGTTCAGTATCTTGAAACCAGTGGGCTATAAGACCACAGGCAGCATGTAGTCACTGGGGCAAGGTCATATCAGATGAATCTGATAAATTTTTTCGACTGGGTGACCAGAGAAAAAGATCTGGGTAGGGAAGTGGATGTAGCCTCTCAGGACTTTAACAAGTCCTTCAACACTGTGCTGAACAGGAGACTGATAAAGCAATTGAGCAGTCTAGGGTCAGTTCTTAAGTGGCAAATACGATTAAAAAATTGATTAACACATAGGAGACAGAGGGTGGTTGTTATCAACACTCACTCTAATGATGGAAGAGGGACCAGCGGGGTGCCACAGGACTCAGTGTTGGGACCGGTTCTCATCAATATCTTGATAAGCAACACCACAGAAGAATTTGAAGGGAAGGTATGCCTTTTTGCAGATGACACTAAAATCTGTAATAGGGTGGACACTCAGAAGAGGGTGAAGAAAATTCATAGAGGTCTTGGGAAACTTAAAGAGTGGGTCAGAGCATGGCAGTTGGGGCGCAATGCTAAAAAGTGCAAAATCATGCACCTATGGCATAGGAACCCAGAAGCTGAGGATAGGATGGGGGGAGGTGCTGACAGACACTAAGCAAGAACTGGACCTTGCAGTTATCGCATCTGATTACCACAAAGTGTCAGGGTAGTGTGATAAAGCTGTGGGTAGTGCCAGTGGGATGCTGGGAGGAGTGAGGTGGTGTTACCACTCTATCGCTCGATGGTGATACCCCACCTGGAGTATTGTGTCCTGTTCTGGAGGCTGAACCTCAGAAAAGAAAAGGGTGCGGGCAGTTCAGAGAAGGGCAACTAAAATGGTGTAGGGGTTACACCAAAACCCCTGCTAGGAGAGACTGAGGGAACTCAACATACTGTATATATCCTGGAAGAAAGGAGAGCAAGAGAAGACATGATAGAGACCTACAAGTCCCTCACAGGGGTAAACAGGGTGCAGAAAGGGAGTCTCTTTAAAATGAGTAGTAGCACCAGGACAATAGGGCATGCAAATAATCTGCCGGGGGCAGTTTAAGAAGGATTTGAGGATGTACTTCTTCACTGAAAGAGTTGTAGCTATCTGAAACAGACTGCAGGAGTGGTGTAGGAAAAAATGATAGAGGGCTTCTGGCATGTGTGGGATAGACATAGGGAAATGTTAGCAAATAGGCAGGGAGGAGGGAGGGTCACTGGAGAACAGTTGGATCTGTGGAGACAGAATAGGCAGGGACCATCTGGACAGACTGGGTGGGCCAAGCGGTCCTTTTCTGCTGACAGTTTCCATGTTTCTATAAGTTTCTTAATCATCTGGCTCCTAAATTTGAGCATCATTAACCCACAAAAATTGGCTAAGGATCCCAGACATGAATCTTTAGAAGATGATTTGGCTTCAACTTCATGGAGTCTGTGCCCTTCTTACCAAATGCCAATGAAGCAAACTGCTCCAAAAACACCGTCATTTTGTATTAAAAAAATGACGTCATAACATGTCTCCTTGTTCACAATCCACATCCTGAACTGCTAAACTGGCATAACTTTGTTCATGTCTTGGCTCATGGGGCAAAAGCTTGAGTAAACAAAATATGGGTTTTGACATGAAACTATGTATTAATAAATGAGAAAACTTTATACTGATAATCAACCTTTTTGGGTGGGTTTATCATGTCGGCCCAGATGTCAATCCTATCTGGTGGCAAATCCTCTTTACAGAGGAAACAGATGCCACTGCTCCATGCTCAGTAGTCACACATTTGCCCCACAGTGGTATCATCGTCCTCAGTTAGCATACTGTCCACAAGTAGCCTTTTTTCTCTGTGTGCAGAAAGAGCATTAATGTTAGACAAATAAAATACAGTATGTGAACATTAAACTAAAACTATCCAACTTTATAATACTACAGTATATAGTGTATAATTCTGAAAGTCTGTGACCAGGAGAGGCACACTAAGCCACTGCTTGTTTCCAGGTGTGACCCGGGGCAAGGGAAGGGGAATATGTGTACAGATGTAGACTGACTTACAGGACCAGATTAAGCTGTTGGTGTTTTTTTAGTGAATGGGGAACTTGGCAAGGACACAGGGGAAATTCCCCTACTATCCAGTAGGGGGAGACTCTGTCCATCTTGGTACGCTACCAAGATGGCAGACCAGGAGGCCGCAAGGAAGGAGGTGGAAATGGAGCTTGGTGAGACTGAAGTCCCTGTACTGATTACGGAGGAACCAATTGTTTCAGAATTGCTAAACAAGGAGAAAGCTGCAGAAATGGTAATGAATATTCCTTTAACTGAGGAGTTACCTGAGCTACCTGTAGAGCAAATATCTGATGAGAGTGAGGACGATGTGGAAAAAGTGGTTACCGAGGACACATTGCAGGATTCGGACTCCGAAAGGGACAAGCACTTTGAGCAAGAAGAACAGAGTCTCCTCTTTAAGAGAGCACAGTTGGAGAAACAGTTGCTGGCCTTGCGATCTGACAGATAAGGGAAATCTGTCAAACAGGCCCAAATGAGAGACGATGACACAGCAACATCAAAGGCGAGACCGAGGAACTGGGCAACCAACGTGGAGGAAGCAGAGAGAGCAGTGAAAATAGAAAATAGCAAAAAAACCAAGTCAAAAGATACACTGCTAGAAAAGGCATCAGCAATGGCTCCAACAGGTTTGAACAACCTGGCCTAAGACACAATGGGGACAAATCGTTGCAAGTAGAACAACCTTGTTCGGTGGATAGAGCTTTACAGGCGGCCAGATGGGAGAGACATAAGGACACAGGTCAATGGGTATCTGGGGCTCCTCCCATTCAAACAATTAGCCCTGAAAGAAATATTAATGTCTCGGTCCTGAAAAAATGAAATGCTGGCAATGAGAATTTTTTAGAGCTGCCTACTGAGATACAGCTGACCCAAAATCCAAATGTAAACTTTAAGTCTGCATTGCAAGGGCATCCAGGGCCTGTATTAAAAGAAAAAGTGGTTGAACGCCCGGAGGCTCTTCCTGATTCAATTCAAAGGCCTCTAAATATACCTAATAACACGGCTCCTAGATCATATTCCTCACTATTTAAAATGCGATTTCTCCAGCAAAGAGACACAATGCAGTGAGACTGTCATATGTTGGGGGAATGCTTGAACCCCCAGATAGAGTATTCGTGGCCAGGACCTTGCTCAAAGATTTGATGAAATTTTTCTCAAATAAAATGCATGCCTTAATACTAATTTCAGGAGAGACAACATTTGATGTAAGTTTTAAAATGTTAAATGGGCTTGAAAGATTCTGGATCAAATACAATGCCTTGAAGAAATCAACACTTTGGTCACCATTTATTGCCATCCCCCTGACCAGACCAGCACAAAAAAACAATAACTGTGTTATTTCGAAATGAGGGAGTAAGTGTAAATGACATGACATATTGGCTGAAACAAAAATGTACTGTTATTGAGGACCCTGATGTGATTTTGGACACAGAATACATTTGGACAGAAGGGTGGAAGGTGAAGGTGATGCTAAGAATGATGGACAAAGGAGCTGCACACTTGCCGAACTCTTTTTTCCTGGGGAGGGATAGAGGTATTCTTTTGTATCCAAGGTAGCCAAAATGTGCTACAAGTGTGGGTCGGTGAAACATCTAAGTAGCATCTGTGATAATCAAAGGTGCACATTATGTGGAGATTTGGGGCATGTGGGCATGCAATGTCTGAATGAATGTAAATGTAATTTATGCAATGAGTCTGGTCACACATTCCAAAACTGCAAATGGGCAGACCACAACACTGGGGAGCAAGCAGATGGGGAGGAACAAGGCTATTGATTACCCTAATGCAAAAAACATAGATTAGGGAATCAAAGGTCAAAGGCTGCTATGGGGTCAGAACTAGGTACAGTGCCTCTACATCCATGCTCTCAGATACCACCCTCCAATGTCCCAAATAGGGAGGTACACCTAGTGCCTAAGGGAAATCCCACTGCAAGAGAAGGTACCTCGAAGCAACAAGTTAATGAGGGTCAGACTGGGAAGGAACCCTCGGACACAGTGAATACTTTCACCTGGTGGGGAGGTGTGTACAGAAATAATGTCCCCCCGGCCTCTCTTACTCCACTCACCCCCTCACCCCCCTTCTCACTCAAGATCAGGAAAAAAGGCACAAGTTTGAGAAACCCAGAATGAATACCTTCTCCACAAGGTCTTCTACAAAACAGAAGGTAGTAAATCTGGAGAATAAATATGAAATTTTGCAATCGGGGGATTCTGAGGAGGATTCTGATGATTCCTCGGTGGCATCATCAGTTCCAGAGGGTACAACAGACGCAAAGAAACAGATAAGACCAAAAGGTCCTCAGAAATGAAAGGCAAAAATGAAAACAAAACATAAAGAGATGAAGAGAAGAAAAGGGAAATACAAATAAACTTAAAAAAGTGTATGAGCCTTTTTCTTTTTACTCTGTCACACTAATAGTATAAAGAGAGCAGGGAAAAGAAAAGTGGTATTTTCTTGCTTGGCCTAGCTGCAATTAAGGATATTTTTCCTACAACATACCTGTCTGCACACTATTAAAGAAATTGATGGGGCAGTGAGAGAATGGTTTCTGGGACCATCTTTTTGGTCATTGGGGCAAGAACCCTGCACAGGCTTAGGTATTCTTTCTAAGATGCCTGAAGTGAAGGTACTGAAATTATATGACCTAATACCAGGGAGAATTTTAGTAATGGATATGGTAACACAAAATGTACAATATAAACTCATAAATCATTACACCTCGCAGACAAAGGCTGCCAGATGTGATCTGCTTAAACATATACAGCCATACCTGTACACGGCACAACACATCATTTTGGCTGGAGATTTCAATTGTCCCTTAGTAGCCAAATCTTCAAAACAGTACTGCGATTCAAATCTATTGTCACAAATAACAAGAAAAGTGAAATTAAAGGATTCTTATTTTTCATATGTTAATAAAGAAACACCTACTTTTCACAGAGGACATCTGGCCTCTAGAATTGACTACATATTTGTATCTGAAAATATCCCAATACTTTCTGCAGAAATTATTCCCACAGACTTTTAAGACCACAACACAGTAAAAATTAAAACTGGACCCTCCATGGTGTTAGAAAAGGGACCGGGTTTTTGGAAATGGAATGTTTCCCTGGTGTCAGATATGTATATCTTAAGTACCATAAAAGCTTTTGTTCAAGCTAGGAAATCAATTTTTATTATGTGTGATTCAGTTACCAGATGGTGGGAGGATACGAAGCATGATATGCAGAAGCTATGTAAACAACTGAGCAGAAACAGGAGTAACAAGCATTTGTCAATGCCGAATGTTTGCTTGCTGGCATTAGCAGTAGAAGTGCAGGAGTTAGACAGATGCAGTATAGGAATGGCATTGAAGTACCGAACTGACGCCAACTCCACCATCACCCTGCAGAGATGGACAGGCATTGGGGTGTGCTTTTGGGTCATCGCCCATGACAGTCATGACATTTCACCTCCCCCTACCCTTCAGACACTGACAAGTACCGAGGTGTGCCTTGGAGTGTTTGGGATTTACATTCACCTCATTCCATAAGGTAATACGCTGATATGGGTGCAGTATAGGAGAATGGGGTGAACTCTGGTGGCAAAGGGTCCAAGGCGCACCTTGATGCCTGTCACTGACTGCAGGGTGGGGGGGTGGAATGGCATGAGCATTACTGTTGACAATCCCAAGTCACACCCCTGATGCCTGTTAGTCCCTACAGGGTAGGGCGTTTTGGTCAAAAACCCTAATGCCCTGGGCATTTCTTGGTATTTTTACTCCAAGTTTTCCACATGGGCTTTTTGTGACCCCACCGCATGAACAGTGTCACTATCAGTTCGTTAGGCGAAAGGTGATTTTGTACAGCGTCTGTGCCATTTGGTGTCACAGGTGCGAAAACACATTTGGAACAAGATGTGAAAAGTGACAGGTGTACTGTTCATGAGGAGGTGTAAAAAATGGTATTGTTGAAAATCTGGAGTGAAAATATACAAAAACTGGCAAAGTCACGAACGTGCGTAGAAACTGCGCAATGTACACTCATAATGTAATTAGTTTGGGGATTTTTTACAGCAGATTTTCAACATAGGCATTTTGGGACCTCTGCTCATGAACAGTGTCACTGTGATTTTCTTAATCTGTCCAGAACACTAATTTCCCACAGCAACCGAGCTACTCTGTGCCAGAAGTACGAAAACACATTTTAGCCAGGATGTGAAAAATGACAGTTGTACTGTTCATAAGGAGGTGTGGAAAAATGTCACTGTTGAAAATCTGGACTGAAAATATTACAAATTCCTGAACTTATGAGGGTGTGTGGAAATTGCACAATGCATACTCGTAACGGTCATTTTATGGACCTTTGTCACCAAATTTTCAACATAGCCATTTTAACATCTCTGCTCATGAACAGTGTCACTGTGATTTTCTTAGTGTGTCCCGAACATTGATTTCGCACACCGACTGCACCAATGTGCGCTACATGTGCGAAAACACATTTTGGACAAGCTATGGAAAATGACAGCTGTACTGTTCATAAGAAGGCATAGTAAAATGGCAATGCTGAAAATCTGGAGTGAAAATATTAAAAATTCTCAAAGTTACAAGCGTGCATAGGAACTGCACAATGTACACTCATAAAACAGTAATTTTTGGTAATTTTTTCTCCAAATTTTCAACATAGGGTTTTTGGGGGCCTACCTCATGACCTGTGACTCTGTTGTTTCGTTACTCGGTCCCAAAAGGTCGTTCAGGTGCAGTGACCACAAAATCACCTTTTGGAACCAGATAACAAAATGACAGTGACTGAATTCATGAGGTAGGTCCTCAGGAACCCCACGTTGAAAATTTGGTGAAAAAATTCCCCAAAATGGCTGATATATGCACCAAAGTTGAAAAAAACCCTATTTATGCCATTATACAGCTTACCGGCATTTCTTCAGTTCGTGGTCAGCTTTGAAGAGTGCAGACATGTTCCCGGTCCACCGAAGAGCGTCGCACTGGGCTCCAGAGGTAAGTATGGGGATGGGGGTGTGTGGGGAGGTGAGTGCGCAGAGGGTGGGTGCAGGTTGGTGAGGGGGGCAAGACAGTCAACGAGGGATCATTTTTTCTTACAGGTGTTTTTTTTATCTTTTTTATGAAGATTATGCGGGACTTTTTGCCACACTGGGGTGGACTCCCAGCATGCCAGCTGGAAGTTTGTTTGGGGGGGCAGTGGAGCCAATGGGCACCCCGTCAGCCATACAGTGCAGGGGGAAGTACATGAGCACACTGGGGTGGGCTCCCAGCATGCTACTTGGATGTTTATTGGGGGGACCAAGAAAAAAAATGGAGCTGTCTATGACAGCTGTTCCGATGCAGTGCTGACAAGTAGGCACTTCGCATACTGCTGATGGCTGTATGCAAATTGCCTACATGTTACCACCGCTGATTGTAGCAGTCTTTTGCTCTGAACTGTACGCCACTGCATCTGAACTGCTGTCATAGACAGCTTGGACATTTATTGGTGCAGTGAGGCTGCACCTGCAAGAAGAGCAGGGCATTGGAAGCAGGGTGGTACACCTACAAAAATTCATATGGTGGCACTATGTTTCTTGCACATGCATGCAAGCAAACATAAAAAGCAGTACTTTTCTTACCTGCAAAATAGAAAACTTCTACAACAGTTACTGTCCACTTCATATGAGACTGGCCAAAATCTTATGACACAGATTAATAACTTAAAGCAACAAATGATGGCATATCATAAGGGAAAAGTTAAGGCTTTATATCAGCAGCAACAGTTTGGGGTCACAGGAAAAACAGAGGTGATATGTCCTTTTGAAAACTGTATAAGGAAGGCAAAAGCCATCACCGGCCCGGTGGCACTGAGGGTTGAGGCAATGGATGCCACACCTCGCTCCATGCTGGTGATCTGGGTTCGAGAATGGACTCAGATCACCAGGGGTCAGCAGGGGTGGAGAGGGATTGAGCATCCTTGGGACTGCTCTCTCTCTCTCTCTGGGGAGGGGGGGCCTTCAGTTGCTGGTGCACTTGTGGCCCCTAGCGGAGGCTGGGGGAAGGTGCACTGGCACTGAACTTGGAGGGGTGAGTTGGGGCACGGTGCCGGGTGGGAGTGCATGCCAATGCTTGCGCGCCCCCCCTTGGTATTACTGCATGCCCCACTCGTACTGCCACAGAAAAAGGGAAATATGGCAGAACGGTCATGACGGCTTGATGGCCACCTACAGGACACCCAGTCAAGGGGCATCACTGCATTGCTGGATCCTGGTTCATTTGGAGAGTGAGGGGGGACTCTCCACTACCCTGCTGTGGGGGTCAACCCATGGGGGCAATTGGCAGAAGGGGCTCCATTGACCTGGGAGAGTACTGCACAGCGGTCAGAGGAACAGGATGCCTGGACATGTGAGGCAGACCGGGAAGCCAAGGTAAAAAGGACTAGCTAAAAAAAAAAACTGTATAAGGAAGGCAAAAGCCGAGGAATTGTCAGTGCTTAGAGATGATTCAGGAAAAGAATGTTTAACTCAGACAGAATTAGCGCAGATAGTAACAAATTACACAACAGACATGTATGCGCCTTTAGAAACATCCCATGAAGGATTTAGAAACTTCATGGAAGCCCTAGACATCCCAGAAATAGAAACACAAAAACTAGCAAAATTAACAGAACCAACTGAAGAATGGGAATTACAGGAAGCACTTTCAACTTTGGCAAAAAATAAAACACCAGGCTCAGATGGCTTACCTAATGAGTTGTTAAAAATCATAGGGGAAGATCTTATTTCTGAATTAAAAGAAGCATTTAAACAGATGCTATCCTTAAAACAAAAAACTTTATATGTGAGTATGGGGGTCCTAACGTATGTGTACAAAAAAGGAGACATAATGGACTTAAATAACTGGAGACCGATAAGCCTACTTAATTCTGACTTTAAAACCAGAATTTTGGCAAAAAGACTTATGTCTGTGGCAGATACAGTGATCTCCCCTGCACAGACATATGCAGTACCTGGGAGACACATACAGAACCATTTACTGTTAATTAGAGAATTAGTAGAACTGGGGAAACTAGGGGAAGTTGATGGATATCTGATCTCATTAGATCAGAAAAAAGGTTTTGACCAGGTGTGTCACTCTTTCTTATGGGAAGTGTTAAAGTTGTATCATATCCCGGAAACTATGGTAGGCTGTATTAAGAGTATTTACTATACAGCTACTGTACAGTGGTACCAGTAGTAAATGGGTGGAAGGGCCCCATGCTAAAACTTCACAGAGGGGTGAGGCAGGGCTGTCCATTAAGCCCTGTCTTGTATGATTTCTTCATAAAGCCATTATTACAGAAAATAATAAACAATTAGCAATCACACCAATAATTTTAAAAGGGCTTTCATATAAGGTTATAGCCTATGCTAATGATATGAATGTGCTGGTAGGGGACAAGGCAGTGATTACAGGAGTATTAGAGACATGTAGGAATTTTGGGAATTTTTCTGGATCAGAGTTGAATCTGAATAAATGTACTGAGCAGAGAATAAATTACCTATTAAAACAAAAAGACACTGTGAAGCAAATTAAGATACTGCCAGACCCTTTAAATATCCTGGGTACCACCTTTGGACCGGGGAATCTGGATGAAATAAACTGGGAACAGAAACTAGAATTAGGGAAATCCAGAGTTGCATAATGGAACAGATGGAGGTTTAGTAAGAAAAAAAGGATTTATTTGATAAAAACATGCCTGATTCCAATTTTCTTATATACAAGTTATATTCCCCCTCCCAAAAAAAAAACAAACAAAGAAACAACATTGTTAAGTATTTTTTCCAAGCCTGCTGGGGAAGTCGTCTGAACCCAGTGAAAAGAAATATATTATATCTACTCATTAAGCAAGGAGGCCTCAATATGCCTAATCCAATGTTTTTCTTCAATTCATTTTTTCTTTATTGTAATCTAAAGCCCATATTATTACAACAAAATAGCGGTGGGAATTGATATTGCAGGAGAAATGTAGTCTCTGGATAAGACAATGGGAAACCCAAACTCTTAAGATATTAAAAAAGTATGTAATGACACTCTAGTATATGAGGTGCACACTCTTAAAGCTGAAACAGTGGAAAGTCTCCACGCAGCCGATTATGACAATACATAGAAAGCAGCTGTATTACACCTTAGTATCCTCCCTTTGTGTGGAGACGGTAGTCTTTGGAAAATGTCTAGCTACGCTTAAAGAAAATTTGAGTAAGCTACTAAATAATAAGAGGGTCCCGGAACATATGTGGGACCTGCATTGGCTTGCATGCCATGAACGAATAAATGTTAAAGCAAATCAGAAACATAAAAAAATCACAAGAGAGAATATGTAGTAGATTGCATTGTACCTAGAAAGAAGAGACCATACAACACCCGTTTTTCAGTTGCTCTTTTATTACAGGATTTTTGGATTTTCTGGCACAGCAATAGAAAGAGCTAATCTTCAGTACATTAACATTTGAGAACTTAATGTATGGGGTGTTCAGTAGGGACTGGGGAAAATTGAATATCAGCACATTTCATCTTTTAGTGGTTATTTGTAAGTGGAATATATGGATAATAAGATGTGGATTCACACTACAGCAAAAAGAAGGGACTCCTATGGAATTATATAATACAATTGTATAAGACTTATAAATGTTATATAGAAAAGAGAGAATGAAGTTGGGTAGAATAGAGTTGCTGGAGTGATGGAAAGGTCTGCCCTGGATTGCATATGGTGAAGCTCCAGTAATATGAGGAGAAGAAGGGGAAGTGTGTGTATTGGGGGGGGGAAGGGGAGGGTTACATATGCAAATATAATTAGGGCAATGTTTGAAGTTTAGTTTCTTTGTTAGAATTTTGTAATACAGATCTTGTGATTAATGTTTGGTTTGGTTTCTTTTCAGATTATGATGACAGAGGGAAGTGTACATATTTTTGTTTTTCAGTATTTGGATTTAAAAGTGATGTAACACTGTATGATTTGTACTTTTATTTTCTGTTCAATACAATTTCCTCCTACTCACCTGTAGGGGAAACTCTGGCCATTCAGGATGGCCACTGTGGTTGATCCATCGTAGAGGATTAACACACAGGAGGTGGGGGAGTTAGTCTCCTACTCTACCTCCTCAGCAATAGAGACCGAAAAGTTTTATGATGCTTTTGTGGCAATGGATGAGTTACCAAATGGAAAGGCAGAGGAACATGTTTCTTTATCAACAGATCAAGAATGAGATACAGATTTACCTTCACAGGCCCACGTATCAGAAACTAGAATAATGCCTTCAGGGAACTCAGAAATTCAGGCAAATAACACCACAGAGAAAGAAAACCTGCAAGTGCTGCTCCAAGCCGAGGAAGAATGATTTAAACAAAGCAGAAAGAGCTACAAGAAGCAATAGCACTGCAGCATGAACAAACAGCTGGTCCATTGCAAAGGGACCCTCCAGCTGCACCGGCCCAGCTGTGCAATGCTGATCCAGTTTGAGAACAAACACCTGAGTGCACACCTTCACAGCTGTCCAGCCAGGCTCAACAACACGGACCAAACAACAGGGGATGTTTTCTTTCACAGCTGGTACCAATAGTAAAAAACTGAAGGAAACTTGGCTCAACCTCCTGCTTGGGTCTCACCGGGAATGACACAAACAGGTCTTTCAGTATCTGACCTAAGACGAGACCCTGTAGTTAAGACCACAACCTCTACTGCACAGTCATAGACTATTGAGTCTGCCCTCCATTCTGCAGGGTGAGAACAATCTGCACAAACAGGGCAATGGATCTCAGACTCCTCACCAATTTGACTGCTGGGACATATAGAATCTCTACCCGAAAACACTGTAACCCCATTTAGTCTTGTATAGCGGACAATTCCGATTCAGAAATGAAAGCTCCAAATGAAGCACCATCTATAAAAATGGCCACATCAAATGATGGGGGGTACTAATTTCAGATCATATGCCTCTTTTTTTAGAGCGCCCACATACCCTGCCAAACAACACAACGAGGCTAGATCACTTTATTGAGGGGGGTGGAATCTTTCCCAGATAGACTTTTTGTTGCAAGGAATTTACTAAAGGGATCTATGCATTTTATAGCTGCAGAAATCTATGCCCTTGTACACGTGTCTGGCAAATTCACTTTTGATGTAAGCTTCAAACTAAGTAGTAGACTGCAAAAATTTTGTGCACAATATCAAACTCTGAAAACCTCACCCTTATGGGCAACCTTTGAAGCAGTGCCTCTTACAAAGCCCAGCAACAGAACAATTACTGCACTTTTTCAGAACGAGAGGGTCAGTGTTACTGACCTCCTGTACTGGCTCAAGCAATGTTTTGCAGTACTAGGAAATCCAGAGGCAATTTTCAATGAAGAACACATATGGACTGGAGGATGAAGGATCAGGGTGGTCTTAAACACCACAGATACAGGACTCTAACATCTACTGAACTGTTTCTTTTTAGGGAGAGACAGGGGTGCATTGTTTTATTCAGGGCAGCCCAAACCTTGCTATTGCTGCGTGTCCATAGGTCACTTATGCAGCCTCTGTGATAGGATAAAATGTACCTTATGTAATGAGCTGGGACATACCAGTGGAGGAATGAACAGATATGTAATTTGTACACAGCTTGTAATTTGTGTACAGCTAGAGGGGTCATGCCCACCATACATGCCCCTGGGCGGCACACAACCAACCTAAACAAACTGACAGTGAGAAGCAGAGGCTACTAGCAGCCATTGCACTAGGGGCTAAAGCTAATTCAATAGTCCATAACCAGTCCTCTTTTCCTCTTCCACATGTACCACAGCCAGAGCAAGTAGTAGAAATACACAGTCCCCTCCCCCAGAGACCACTGAACAGAGTGTGGCACCCACTGAAGTGATGGACTCAGAGATAGCTGAAACATCTGAGACACTGACAGCCTCTGTTTTTACTGCTCCTAATGAATTGCCACCCTCCGCCTCCCAGCTACAAAGAGAGCAGGAGAAAAGCAGGATGATTACTAGATGCAGGCAAAATTGGGTAAAACCTTTATCAAAAATTCCCCAAACTGCAGACATTTCACTCACTAACAGATTTGAGACTTTAGTGGATAATGTTTGCACCTCAGGGAATGAATCTAATGATTCCTCCCTCTGGTCTTCCTCACCAGATCCTGCTTCAGACATGGAAGGCCCCCCTCCTGTTGCACATATATCCACTGACGAGAACTCAGGGTCAAAGGTCAAGGCTAAACGAAAGCACTCTAGATCTACCAGGAGTTCAAGGAAGAAACCCCATGATTGGCAGCTAGCTGGATGTCTTTTTCCCCTATGTAACTGGAACCAGCTCTGCCCCTTTACACTATTGATGTTAACAGCATTAAGAGCAATAGGAAAAGGATGGCAGTTTTTTCTCAATTAAAATCATATAAGGCTGGTATTTTTTTTTGCAGGACACAAGCCTATACACAAACACAGAATTACACCAGACCATAACAAAATGGAATGTAATCCCCTACTATTGGTCTATAGACCCAGACATCTGCTCAGTGGTGGCGATCTGGTTCTACAGTATTACCATAAACCTTAGTGCCTTCAAACTGGGAGGGTTTGAAGGCACCGAGGGTGGGTAAGGCACCAGGCCCAGATGGCATCCACCCCAGGGTACTGAAGGAGCTGGCAGAGGTCTTTGCAAGACCTTTGGCAGACCTATTTAATGCCTCACTACATTCGGGGTGTGTACCTCAGGACTGGAGGATGGCTCATGTGGTGCCCCTCCACAAGAGTGGCACAAGGATGAACCGGAAAACTACAGACCAGTGAGCCTCACATCCATCGTGGGTAAGCTAATGGAGACTATCCTGAAGAAAGGTTGGTGGCCCTCCTAGAGGCCAAAGCACTACAGGACAGCAGACAGTATGGCTTCATATGGGGCAGATCCTGCCAAACCAACCTGGTGGAGTTCTATGACTGGGTAACTAGGCAACTGGACAGGGGCCATGCAGTGGATGTCCTGTATCTGGACTTCAGTAAGGCATTCGATTTGGTGCCACATGGAAGGCTGGGAAGTAAGTTAGTAGGCACAGGGGCAGGTGCAAAGCTAGTGAGATGGGTAAGGAACTGGCTTCAGGGAAGGCGACAGAGGGTGGTGGTGGGTTGGGAGCTCTCACACCCAAGGGTAGTGATGAGCGGTGTTCCACAGGGCTCGGTGTTGGGACCAGTGTTGTTTGGGATATTCATTGCAGACATATCATTGGACATCAAGAGCAAGATCAGTCTGTTTGCTGATGATACCAAGGTAGGAGCATGGTGGATGACCTAGGGGGATGGCAGGGGTAGCAGGATGATCTGGCAAAGCTTGAAACCTGGTCAGACACCTGGAAATTGGGGTTTAATGCCAAAAAGTGCAAGGTGCTGCATTTTAGGATGAAGAACCCAAGGAGGAGTTACCAGCTTGGGGGGAGTGCAGCTAGCCCAGACAGAGGAGGAGAAGGATCTGGGGGTGCTCATTACAGGGTCAATGAACAACTCAGCACAATGTAGAAAGGCAGCTGCAAAGGCCAACAAAATGCTGGGTTGTATTGCAAGGGGTATATCCTCGAGGAGAGAGGAGGTGATTCTGCCACTGTATAGGTCATTAGTTAGACCGCACCTGGAGTACTGCGAGCAGTACTGGTGCCCGTATCTGAAGAGGGACATTAAGTTACTGGAGGGGGTGCAGTGTAGAGCGACAAAGATGATCAAGGGGCTGGGGGACTTATCATGCGAGAGGAGGCTGAGGGAGTTGAACATGTACTCACTGGAGGAGAGGAGGGACAGGGAGACATGATTGAAGCCTTTAAGTACATGAAAGGAATAAACAAGACAGGTACAGAAGGGCTGTTCAAAGTAAGAGAGGGGAGGGACACTAGGGGCCATGATATGAGACTGGAGGGAGGAAGGTTCAGGAGGGAGATGAGGAGACACTTTTTTACAGAGAGGGTGGTGACTGGGTGGAATGCGTTACCTGCAGAAGTGGTATCCAGTAGAACAGTGGACTGCTTCAAAAGGTGATGGGACAGGACAATGGGGAGGGTCAATGAAGGGGAAGGGTGGAAGGGAGGGGCAGCTACAGAATAAGGGGTGCTAGCTGCACATTCGAGCAGACTTTATAGACCTCTAGGCCTTTATCTACTGGCAAATTTTGTATGTTTGTATTAAGTTGGTGGTTTTTGATCCCTGGTAGAGCTCTTATTCTAGACATTAAAATTCAAAATACATTGTTCCGACTCATTAACATCTATGCTGCACAGACAAAAGCTGAAATAGAGATTTTTCAGACTATCCAGCCATATTTATATTCGGCACAAAATTTTATTTTGGGGGGAGATTTTGACTGTGGGCTTTCCCTCACAGACAGAGGGAAAGCTGCTACTGCAAAAAAGATTTATTGTGACATGGCTTTTTAAAAAAAATTATACAAAATACATATCCGCAGGATGCAGATTTTACAGCAATTAAGAGATCTGATCCTACATTTCATAAAGGAACCTTAGCAACATGAATATACTACTTTTTTAATCATGCCTACCCTTCACATTCAAACAGCATGACTATTGGTTGCTGAATTTTTAGATCATAATATTATATATTTACAATTGTGGAATGTTAATACTCCCCCCAATGGACCAGGCACCTGGAAACTTAATTCATCCTTCTTAAATCAACCAAAAACAATACTAAATATTAACTATTTTGTAGAAGCTAGAAAATCAGTATTAATTATGTATGATGACACTATTCAGAACCTCACAGCTTTATTAAAGACACATGGTAAACTACAGAGAAATGAGACATATTTTAAATATTTGCAAAACAGGAAGCAATTACAAAAACTCTTCACTCTCTCTCTTCTACTACTGGGCAGAATTTCACTAGTCAAATACAATCCCTAAAGCAATAGATGACAAATTAACACATCAAGCAGGCTCAGGGCCTGAAGCAACAACAATGATTTGGAACCCAGGGGAAGAAATGAAAAATATGTCCATATGAAGGTTGTAATGACAGAATAAAACAAAAACATATGGATGGACTTTTGGACCACAGAGAAGCATTACGCACTGACTCACAGGGTATATTAAACACCATCACACATCACTCTTTACAACTATTTTCAATCAACACAGACAGATCTTTTAGATCTGGAGGATTTTTTTGATAATTTTGAACCCCCCACATCCCCGACAAAATTTAATAACCAACTACTACTGGATATTTCACCTTTAGAAATATAAAGGTGCTGTACGTTCCCTGTTCACAGACAAGGCCCCAGGAGGAGAGGGCCTTACTAGTGAGCTATACAAACACTTGGTCACAGAACTGGCATCAGAGTCGGCCAGTGTGTTCACTAGTATATTGAATAATAAGTCAGCCTCACTCAAGATGATGAATGGGCTTTTAATTTTTCTATATAAAAAAGGAAATAGACAAGGCATACAAAATTGGAGGTCCATCAGTTACTCAATACCAATTTTAAAATACTAACAAAAACTTTAAATACCAGGCTATTACAGGTGGCAGAGTCTCTTCTTTCACCCGCTCAAACTTGTTCAATCCCAGGCAGAACCATTACCGATCTCCCGATTCTATTAAGGGAAATTTTTGAACAGTGTAACAAAGGTTTTTTTATCTGGATTTGTATTGTCTCTGGATCAGCAAAGAGCATTTGACTCAGTTAGTTATAGCTTTTCTTTGGACAGTTCTTCATAAATACGGTATACCTTCAAAATGTATTGGTTGGATACAAAGCCTATATAAATCAGCTACTGTCACGCCAGTAAGTAATGGCTGGAAAGGGCCGATGATACCTGTACTAAGAGGAGTCAGGCAAGGCTGTCCTTTGACCCCCTCCTATACGTTTTCTGTATTAATCCTCTTTTAAGGATATTGAACATCTCCCCTATTTTACACTACATCCACACACCTGAGACCATGGTTCCATTCAGGGCTTTAGTCTATGCAGATGATCTATATATTCTGGTACAGGACATGAAGTCAGCAGATGAGGCTGTTCAAATCTATGAAACATACGTCTCTTAGTCAGGAGCTGCCCTGAATTTTTTTAAAGTGTTCTGGTAGAGTTAGGACACAAACAGCCTAGACAGACTGACAGCAGGTATTCACCTCACTGAAGAACCATTCAACATTTTTGGCATCATTTATGGTTCTGCAAATCTAGATATGTTGAACTGGGAAAATAAAATACAACAAGGCAAGAATCTGGTAGCACAGTGGAACAGACCGCAGTTAAGAAAAAAGAAAAGGATACACCTCATTAAGGGGTATTTGATACCAGTCTTTTCTTGTGTTAGCTACATTTTTCCCCTACCAAGATACAGTAGTTGGAAATTACCCTACTGAGCATTTTCTTTCAAGCAATCAGAAGGAACTGGAAGGGGACAGGATCAGTTGTGTTCCAGGACAGTAGCTGCTTGTTGTTGTTTTCATAGGGTTCTTGTGGATTTTACTTGGTAGAAGGTTATTTCTTTTCTTTCTTACTTCTAAGGGGCTAGCAGGCTATTGTTTTGGGGTATGCTGGAAGTTTGAAAACTGGTTTGGTGGCTGTAAGTGGGCTTATTTGTTGGATGTTTCACTGTGTAACAGGCTGCGCTGGTGGAGGCCTATTTCTTCTGATTTAAAACCTATTTGGTGGGATTTGCTTGGGCCTGGTTATTTGAATTGGAGACCTATATCTGTTAATTTCAAGCCTATTTTGATGTGTTAGTGAAGCTGATTAAATTGGAGACCTGTTTCCTTTGGCAGCAAACATATTTTGTAGGCTTTGAGTTGAATTTTGATTCCTTGTTGCTGACTTCAGTAGCTGCAAAGATTACTGCATAGTGGGGGAAGGGTGTTAATGGTCTGGCCAGGTCTCACTCAGCTAATTGACTGGAGGCAGAGCTGAATCAGGTTTGTGGTGTTGGCTGCTTTGTCTTCTCAGAAGGAACTGGAAGGGGACAGGATCAGTTGTGTTCCAGGACAGTAGCTGCTTCTTGTTGTTTTCACAGGGTTCTTGTGGATTTTACTTGGTAGAAGGTTATTTCTTTTCTTTCTTACTTCTAAGGGGCTAGCAGGGTATTGTTTTTGGGGCTGTTGGAAGTTTGAAAACTGGTTTGGTGGCTGTAAGTGGGCTCATTTGTTGGATGTTTCACTGTGTAACAGGCTGCGCTGGTGGAGGCCTATTTCTTCTGATTTAAAACCTATTTGGTGGGATTTGCTTGGGCCTGGTTCTTTGGCTGCTGGGCTTGGAGGGGAGACACAGGGCTGATACACTCTCTCTTGAGTTGGGTGTCTGCCCAAGACACACCCTCCCCAAATCCTCCCTCCCCAGAGTTCTGCTAATTTATAGGGGAACACCTGCCCTGCAATTGGAGGAAAAGGCTGCAGGTGCAGCTCATGTAGTTCTAGCCACTGGGGGTTGGATTTAAAGGCTGGGAGAGAGGAGCTTAGGGAGTTGTTCATTTCCCCTATAAGTTTGCTGTGTTGTGCTGCACCTAGTAACAGGGTTACCGGTGTACTGTGGGACTGTATCTAAGATTAGTGGGTGACCTGATTAGGCAGTAGGGGTATATCTTGGACTAGGGGGGACCTGGTGGCTCACCCAAGGAAATCTACTTGGAAGGGGATGGAACCACACGTCATTAGGGCTGGCATCTTTGGGAGGGTGGTGGGGTGCACAGAGTGTGGAGCAGCCATGATACTGGACTGGGCTTGGAAGTTCGGTGGTTGCCCAGTGTGCTACCAGCTGGCACAGCTTAGGGAGGAGGTTGCGGGGATTAGGAGACAGCTGGGGGAAGGGGGGAGGTATGGTTGGGGAAGGGGCAGGGATCTCCACAGGGTTGCACCAAGCACTGGGGCGGGGCATAGGGAAAGGAGTGCAGGAGAATACTCAGGGGTCACATAGGGACCCTGGCAGAGGGGGTCCAAAAGGACACTACCAAGGAAGCAGGCAGGTAACTGGGGACCCTCACAAAGGAGGGACAGAGGGACAACATTCTCAGGGAAGTAGGCAGATGGTCAGGGCTGGACAGAAGGAAGCAAGGCGGGGAGGTGGATCAGACCTTACACTCAGTAACCACTTCAATTCTCTTCTTCTGCTCGAGGATGAAGGGGGTGATGTAGCCACGACGGGGGTGGTTAGAGATGGAAAGGAAGTGGGTGGCAGGAGGCAGAGGCCGGATAGCAGGAAGAACAGGGGGGAACCTCGAATGCAGGAAAATGGGGGCGAGCAGTGAATCAGAGCAGGAGGGGCAGGGGGAAGAGGGAGGAAAGCGCAAGGAGAAGGACCAGTTGGGAGGAATGGTAAAGGAGAAGGACCAGAAGTACAAGGAGGATTCAGTAAAGGCAGCTGAGGGTTTAGGCCAGGGGAGCACGACAAGCAAGGAGGGACTCAATGGAGACAGGAAGGAAGGGAAGGAGGATGAGCCAGGCTAGTTTAGCAGATGGGGGAGAAGGAACAGTCACGAGCAGTGAGGGGGGAGTTAGCAAGGTACAGAAGGATACTCAGGAGGAGGAGAGGCATAGGATTGGAGGGGAAGGGGTAGCCAGGGTAAATAAGGAGGGGGTGGCATGTGGCACCCAGATAGGGGGAGGAACAAGGAGCCGGCTGGGTGGAGGGGCCAGTAGAAAGGATGAGGGACATGGAAGGGGGGGAAGGGAGGAAAAGGAGCAGTCAGAGTGCTCCTGTTGGGGGATTCTATGATCAGGGGTATCAAATGGGATAGGGAGGGAGAAGCCTGGCCAGTTAGAACAAAATGCTTCCCTGGACTAACGGTGCACAGGGCTAAGCATGAGGTATATCAGCTGGCAAAGGATTGTGGGGGTTCCCCGGACATACTGGTCCACCTGGGTACAAATGACATTGAGGGAAATAGCGAGCTAGAGATACAGGCAAGATTCAGGGAACTTGCCAGGGTCTGTCATGACATAGGATGCACAGTTTCCTTCTCAGAAATCCTGCCGGTGCCAAGGGCTAGTGGGGAACACAAAAGGAAGATTAGGGAGATAAACCAGTGGCTCGGGGAGTGGTGTGAGGCTAGAGGGTATGGGTTGATGGGGGATTGGTGGGAGACCTGGGAGGATAAGGAGCTGTATGCTAGAGATAGACTCCATCTCAATTTGGAGGGAGGGAATCCTTAAGTTGAAAATAGAGGGGTTCATTGGTGAAAGTGGGGTTTAAACTTGTGAAGGGGGATGGGAGAAAAGGCTGTCAAGGGGGTGCTGATAAAGGAGGGACTCTGTCTCCACCCCCCTGGGGAGCTGGAGGATTGCGGGAAAAGGCCGACTGGTAAAGTGAAGACCAGGGAAAACAGAATCCCCATGGGAACATGAGCAGGGGAAATGGAAGTATAGGGAAAGGGTGGAAGGTAGTCCTGATAAATGCCAGGAGCTTGGGCATAAAATGCCTGAGCTCCAGGCGATGCTAACTGAGTGAGCAGTGGATATGGCAGCAGTCACTGAGACCTGGGCCACTGCAGGACATGACTGGGACCTGAAGCTGGAGGGTTACACTATGTTCAGGAAGGACGGGGGGAGGGAAGGGGAGGAGGGGTAGCAATGATAGTCAAAACTGCATTGGCTTAGGGGAGTAGAGGAGGTGGGGCAACCATGGAGGCGATTTGGGTCACCTTGATAAAAGGGGGCAAAAGGTAAAATAGGAGTGGTGTATAGACTCCTGCCCTGGCGGAGGAGCTGGAGGAGAGTCTGGTGGCAGATGTTGGGAGACACTGCAGACTGGGCAGGGGAACGGTGGTGGTGTTGGGGGACTTAAACATGCCAGGAACAGACTGGGAGACTATGACATCCTCTGTGACCAGGGAACAGAGGTTGTTGGATGTCTTTCAAGACGCGTTCCTAACTCAGCAGGTGGGGGAACCGACCAGGGAGGCACGGGTACTGGATGTGGTCCTGGCAGACAGTGACCAGATTGGGGGCCTGGAGGTAAGGGACCTGCTGGAGGGAGTGACCATGCCACGGTCTGGTTCTGCCTGGACCTAGGAGGGCTAAAGGCTGCACAAAGACGGAGGTAACTGACTTCAGGGGATGGATTTTAAGGAAATGGGAAGGATCCTCAAGGAGCATTTGGATGTGATTGGATCAGACATGGACGCTGACAGTAGGTGGGAAATCATCAGGAGTGGGGTGCAGGATGCTACCAGCACCTGTGCAAGAGTAAGACGAAAATGCGGTAGGGCCCGAAAACCCTGCTGGTGAACCAGGGAGGTCCAGGAGGTGGTGCGGGGAAAGAAGGCAGCCTATAGGCAATTCAAGTGCTCAAGGAGTGAAAGGGATCGAGGGGAGTATGAGCTGATGGCTAGAAGGGCCACTAGGGTGGTAAGGGTGGCTAAGGCAAGGAAGGAGCAGAACCTGGCCAGGGAAATTAGGAGAGGGAACAAGGGGTTCTTTATATACATTGGGGAAAAACAAAGGGTGATGGGGCAGATTAGCAGGGTTAAATCAGGGGAGAGATGGGCACAAGACCCGGGGGAGCAGGCTCAGGTACTAAATGAGTACTTCACCTCAGTTTTCACCAAGGAAAATGGGGGTGCTGCATCATACATGGGAGGAGACAGAGATACTGAGGAGGTGGGGGGACCCTTACCGATCGGCGGGTCTGGGGAGAGGGGGAGGCATCACTGGCAGGAGGGGGGAGGGTAAAGCAGGGTGAAGAGGTACTGGAAGTGGAAATCATAGCAGAGAGAGTGAGGGAAACCCTCAGCTCCCTTAAGACGGAGAAAGCACCGGGGCCAGATAAATTACATCCCAGAGTGCTGAAGGAACTTGCGGATGTTCTGGCGAAACCCCTGGCGGAGCTTTTCACCATTACTCTGAGGATAGGGTGGGCGCTCCAGGACTGGAAGGTGGCACATATAGTGCCTATCCACAAGGGGGGATCAAGGGAGGTGGCAGGGAACTACAGGCCTGTCAGCCTGACATCAGTGGTGGGCAAGGTGATGGAGGGCATTGTCAAGGAGAGGCTAGGGGGAGACCTGGAAAAGTCAGGGTGCCTGGACGATAGACAGCATGGATTCGTCCTGGGGAAATCATGTCAGACAAACCTTGTGGAGTTCTATGACTGGGTGATGAGTGCCTTGGACCTGGGTAGACCAGTGGACATCCTCTTTCTAGACTTCGCAAGGCATTTGACTCTGTTCCTCACGTAGGCCTGTTGGATAAGCTGGGAGAAATGGGGTAGGGAACCAGATGATCAGATGGATAGGCAATTGGCTTCAGGACCGGACCCAGAGGGTCGTAGTTGGTGGGATAGTCTCATCCCCAAGGAGGGTCATTAGTGGGGTCCCACAGGGATCAGTCCTTGGGCCCTTCCTGTCCAACGCCTACGTCTCTGACATAAGGACAGGAATCAGGAGTGAGATGAGTCTCTTTGCAGATGACTCAAAACTGGGGGCAGTGGTGGATGGGGAAGAGGGGAGGGTGGCCCTACAGGGGGACCTAGAGGCTCTGGAAAGATGGTCTAGAGAGTGGAAGCTGAGGTTCAATGCAAGGAAATGTAAGGTACTCCACCTGGGGGCCAGAAACCCGGGCCAAGTGTACACCCGGGGGGGGGGATGCTACAAGTCTCAATGGCTGAGAGGGACCTGGGGGTGGTGGTGGATGTCAAGATGAACAACTCGGAGATTTGTAGGAGGGCAGCAGCCAAGGCCAACAGGATGCTGGGATTCATCGCTAGGGGGATCACCTCCAGAAGGAGGGAAGTGATACCCCCTCTGTATAACTGCTTGGTGAGGCCACACCTTGAGTACTGCGTGCAGTTTTGGAGGCCACACTTAAAGAGGGACATTAAACTGCTGGAGAGGGTCCAGAGGAGGGCAACCAAAATGATTTGGGGCTTGGGGGACAGGACCTATGAGGAGAGGCTTGAAGAGCTAAATATGTACACATTGGAAGAGAGAAGGGACATGATAGAGGTCTTCAGGTACATGAAGAGGGTAAATAGGGGAGGAACAGTCAGGGTGCTTTGAAAGAAGGAAGAGGGGGCCACTAGAGGGCATGGGTGGAAGCTGGAGGGGGGAAGATTCAGGGGAGAAAGGAGGAGGTGCTACTTCACTGAAAGGGTGGTGGAGCCATGGAATGCGCTGCCTAGGGGGCTGGTGGAGGCAGAGACGGTGGAGGGGTTCAAGAGAGGGTGGGACAGGTACAGGGGAAGGGTTCTGGAAGCAAAATCCAATGCAGCAAGGATATATGGAACTGGGAAAAGAGAAGCCAGAGAAGGCGAGGGGGGCAGCAAGGTCAGCACCCAGGGTAGGGCTGACCAAACGAGCAGACACGAAAGACCATTAGGCCTATTCTGCTGGCATTTTAGTATGTTAGTATGTTAGTCTGGTGCATCAGACTAAATCCTATCAAGAGGAACATACATACAAGTACTTACCAGTTTCTCACAGTGGTTTAGGGATGATATATCCTGTTGTATTTTTTACAGTATATTTTTCCATGCTAATTTTAAACCTTTACTGTCATATACAGGATAAGGATGGACATCACTAGTTGTAGTAGTAGTAGTATAGTTTATTTCAGGTGCCCTTCCCCGTAGGCTTAGTCGCCCTTACATCATAATATATAAATATGCAAAGACAGCAAAAAGGACAGTCAACACACAATACATGAACACTCAACAAACCCCTTAAAATATAAAAACAGACTTATTCCCTGGTTGTCTAATAATGTCACAGTAACACTCTTTCTTATATTGTTCTTGTAAACATTGGTTTCAACAATGGGAAGCAGGTAGAACTGGCCCCTTATGGCGCTCAACAAACAACCCCATTTATCTTAGAGAGACTTTTTTAAATTGGAAACCTGGACAGTCCCAAGTCAGTTAATATTGTCTAAACCTAGGAAGGCATTGTATGTATGGATTATGGATCACAACTTTCAAGAAGAGGAGATTTTCCCTCTTTGCCCACCCCCCATACCTACCCTCTCTTCTACATTTACTGAAGGAAAACAAGATACCCCCAAAATGTGGGACATCCATTGATTGAGTTACCACAGTAAAATTAATGTAGAGGCAAACCAGAAGCACAAACAGATAGATGAAAGATTGTGCAGCAAACAACAGTGCTTACAAGTAGAAACTATTGATAAACTTTTTTTACTTGCTTATATATAACCGATTTTTGGGTATCCCTTTGCAGATCATGGAGGGAACCCTGGTTTTCCCTGGCTACATATGAAATGCTTATGTTTGTACACTACACTGATTATGAGAATAAGTGGAACAAAAGCATTTGCATATTGTTTTTCTCATTATCAAATGGTTCATTTGGAATGCTAGACATCTTTATACACTACAACAAAAGCATATATCACATGTAGAACTGACAGCAAAAACAAACATTGAACTGCAGAACATTTATTTCTCAGAAGCCAGGCAGATAATTAGAAGATGCCTTAATGCAGTATGGAAAAATATACCATGGGTGACAGACTCAGATATACCGGTTACCTAAGGGGATTGTAGGGCAGACAATTTTGTTATATAGTTTTTCTTTTTTGTCTTTTTGTCTCCTAAGTGAGGACTTTGTAACCCCCCACCCCATCACAAGGTGTGAACCTTAATGTTATTTCAAAGGCTTCTTTCTTTTTTTTTTTTCATTTTAGAGCATAAGGTAAATTCTTTTGATAATACTAGTTTGTAATTCCTTTTCCTTTTTAGGGCTGCAGATAGGCGGAGCCCTGCAGTCCTTTCACAATCACTAAAATGGCTCCTTTCTGATCTAACAACATGTTGGATTGCGTCACAGTTGCCTCTACGTCTGTGAAACAGTTCACTCATGTTGTCCCTACTGACCCCATCACTGCACTGTTTCACAATGTAGGCCAGACCTCCTTTTATGCTGTGCATGTGTCAGGCTGTGCTCAACCTCCTTCGCATCTCATTAGTCCCTTGCTGGTGATCAGTCCACACGATTGCCTTTTTTATTAATTGTTGGTGGTCCATGCGCGCAGTACATAAGTAAACTAAAGGCTACGAGCAAGGACTCTTAATGTCAAGTTTTTTTCTGGGAGGGTTAAAAACCCCGCAATCACAGTCACCCAACTGAGCTGCATAGCAATGTTTTTTTGCGGGGTCAGGTGGTAGGTCCTGTAAGTTAGGTCAAGACCTTGCCCGGCTGGCACTGCAGCTTATAGTGACAGATGGAGTAGGCAAGGTGGGCGGGTGAGTTACACAGTGCTGCTCATACATATGTAATGAATACATGTGCAGCGTTCTCTGCCATGCCCCCCTCCGATGTACCCAACCCCAAAAACCTATGCAGGTCCACAATTAAACTCACACGAGCTACAAATGGAACTACCACCTGGAAGCACCCATAGGAAATAGACCAGGTACATCACTCTCTGCCCGTTCCCCCCTCCAAGTCCAGAGACAGACCCTGACCTAACTGGCTTCACAGACAATGTGCAAATCCTAACTTTGGCTGCAGAATGGGCACTGCATAGTCATACTGGTATGTGCATATTATTCAACTGAACTTGCACAATGCAGGAAAGACCTCATAGGGGGCCAAGAAAGTTTTCCAAGAGCTTAACACCCAGTATTGCTTGCAATACCCTTCTAAGTCATGTATTACAAGGAATGGAGTGCCACACTAATTTAACTCCCCAGAAGTGGCCTAAAATTATATTCAAAGGAACTGGCTGTACAAATTGTCTCAACAAGCTGGCAGGGTGGGGATATCCCAGCCCACTTGACTACATCAGCCTCCCAGAACTATACGGAATCAGCAGCATTCCTCCCACAACCAAAACCCAGAAACCAAGACTCGATGGAATCGCAGATTTCCAAAGGGCAAAGGTCCAACTGATGAAGAGACGAGAAACAGATGTCTGAACACAGCAAGGACAAAAATCTCTGAACAGACAGCAGACTCTGGACACTCACCCGTACATTTGGACTCCCTGGGACAGCCAGTGGCAAAGAGAACAGGCCCTGCTTCAAATCCAAACAAGAATGTGCCTGTAGCAGAGCAGTCTGCATCCAAGTCTGATGGGAATCCATGTAATGAGAGCACAATACCGGTCACCCATTCTTGGGCAGATCATGCAGCAACCCCAGAAAAGAACAGGCATCACAACTTGAAACTGATGTGAAGTATCAGGACTCTATGAACTGATTTAACTGTCACTTATGCCTATTTCAATATTCCTGACTTGTAAGTAGTCAATGTGCATCATTGTGAGGAGGGGGAGGTGTGGGGGTACGAGGGATCCCATTTGCAATGGCCAGGGTTGACCTTTATGTAAACGCCCCAAAACACCTTCCTCTTTACTGTTATTTATCCCCCAAGGCAAGGAGGCGGTGATTCCATAGCACTCTCATCCTCTGTACATCCAGAATAGTTATATAACCATACTAATCACTGAAGCAGCCAATTAATCCTTTCTGCCCCATCTGTCTGGGACACTTCAAAAGCCCATGCCATGAGGATTAAGAACAGTGTGCCTATGAAAAAGACCTGTGAGCCTGTTACCCTGCAGCAGAGTGAGAAATGGAAGATTTGTGTGGATGAGCAGCAATTTGAAGTAAACTTCCTATTTAAAACTGTGCCTGCAACTGCAGTTCATTCACCTGGTGTGTAGGGGACTCTAGGGAGTAGGCAACCAGGTTGTCTTAGGTGGAGGCAGGGCTGGGACACTTCAAAAGCCCATGCCACACATAAGTGCGAGCATGAGAAAGCCACTTGGATTTAAAGCCAACAATGTTTAACTAAGTTATTTGTAACTGAGGGATTTAATAGGTCTCTGTTATGAAATTGTAAGTATTCTTATTGCTCGATGCTTTATGCTCTGAATGATACAACAGAGTTTTTCATGGTCTAATGTAAATTTATGAAATAGTATTTTTTACTCTCATTTTGGCTGCCTTCTAAATGACTGTATATCATTGAAGGGGACCTATTGAACACAGAGCTACCCAGAGTTATAGTAGAACTTAGAGCTGTTTAACAGTTAAAATTAACATAATAATGTTGACATATATTAACTATTTTTTAATGTTTTTCTTGTCTCTCTCTATGATGCGTACAATTAGTTGGGACCTATTAATATACTGCCACTCTTAGATTAATATATTAACCCATTTTCCATGCAGCTTTGGTCCCGAATAATTTTTTGACTATTTAATAATTTACCTCATAATATGTGATAGAGGATATTATAAAAGTATTGGAAAATTTTTATGTCATCTTAACCAATTTAATTTGTATTGTTAATTAATTATCCCTCTATGGTAGTAGTGGTATATTAATTATCACTCTATTATAATGGGGATAAACAGTTATTTAATTGTTTTATTTACACTGTTGAAACCCCATAAATACTTACCAGCATGTTTTTAGGGCTACAGATGGGCTGAGCCATGCAGTCCTTTCACAATCTTTAAAAGGGCTCCTTTCTGAACTAGCAACATGTTGGATTGCGCCACAGTTGCCTCCGCATCTGTGAAACAGTCCACCCATGTTATCCCTACTGACCCCATTACTACACTATTTCACAATGTGGGCCAGGCCTCCTTTTATGCTGTGCATGTGTCAGACTGTGCTTCACATCTCATTAGTCCCTCACCTATGACCAGTCCACACGATTGCACTTTTTATTAATTTCTGGTGATCCATGACCGCAATACATAAGAAAACTAAAGGCTTTGAGCAAGAACTCTTAATGCAGTGTTTTTTTTTGTTAAAATCCCTGTGGTTGCAGTTACCCAATTGAGCTACATAGTGATGTTTTTGGGGGGGTCAGGTTGTAGGTCCTGTAAGTTAGGTCAAGACCTGCCCCAGTCGGCGCCAGAGCTTGTAGTGAGAGATGGAGTAGGCAGGGAGGGCAGGTGAGTTGCACAGTGCTGCTCATACATATGCAATGAATACATGTGCAGTGTTCTCTGCCATGGCCCCCTCCAACATCCCCAACCTCAAAAACCTATGCAGGACCACAATTAAACTCACACGGGCTGATCCAGACATAGAGAATAAATCAACAAAAATAAAACATAAAGGGGATACACTGACCATGGAGAAATGAAGTGAGGCTATCTAACTGGAAGCTAATAAGACCAAAACCCGAGGTATCACTTGACTGACTGAGCCTGAGGTGCTTCTTAGCTGTTGCTGCTTGGATTGGCGTCTTGACTTAAACTTTTATTGAATTTCATTAAAGAATACAGCATGAAAACCAGCAGTCCAGTGAGACAGCCTGATTGTTGGTGTGATTGTACCCAGTGTTGTGCTCTCAGTGGGCTGGAGCAAGTGTGCTAACACTGTAGAGCAGTACCGTGTTCCTACTAACCTCTGTTGTAATGTAGCAGCAAGGTCATTGCCATTCTTGGTTTCATTCCTGGGTGCCCCCACCCACCAAAACAAGTGTTAAGCATACCTTCCCATAATGTAGAACACAGGAGCTGTGGGGAGAGGGAGACACAGAGACAGTGAGAATTAGGTGAAACAGCTGACAGAGTGAGGGCAGACTGGTGAGTCCTTGCAGTGTGGTGAGAGATGCACACAGAGACAAGAGGAGGGAGGGAGAAAGTACTCAGTTGAGCAAGAGTTGAGGGGGGTGCAGAGTACCACATTTGTCTGTGTGTGTGTCTTTTTCTGTTACTGTGGTGCCCTGTACAGTACATGAGTGGTGAAGTCATTGAAACCGAGTGTCCCTCATGGTCAGTGGCAATTGTGCCCCCCCCCACCAAGCACCCAAGACAGAGAAAGCATGGTGTTAGCCTTGATACCATGAAACAGAGAGAGAGAGAGAGAGACAGCAGTGACAGACAGACTGAGCTGCTGCTTCCCCCAGTCAGCACATGTGTCTGCATGCAATTATGTGACAGGCTGCTGAAGCCACAAACTGGAGAACTGAAAGGGATCCAGCAAGGTGTGTGGGACATGAACAGTACTGTAACACTGTAACTTAACATTAGAGAATCTGAGAGAGAGAGTAGCAGTGAGAAGATACCAAGACATGCAATGCAGAATCCCTGCAGTGTGCTTACTGTCTCTCTAGCTCTCTCTCAAGTCAGTGTCTGTCACTCACTGTGTGCCGGTGCTGTTTTTGGTCTGGGGCATTGTACATCAGCAACCCCATCAGGGTAGAAGCAGCAGTGGAAATCTTCAGTCAGGACATCTTCCTTCTCCCTGCCCCATGGAGCTGTATGTGTCTGTCTGGTATCATGGCCCTCACTCCCCCAAAACATACACACACACAAAGTCCAGTTAGGATCCATAAAGTGTGAGACACAGTGGGTGAGATGCAGGACAAATAGCACACTAAGCTGTCACAAGAAAGAACATTGTAGCACAAGTAACTGAAGAAAGTTGCTGGTTCTGTTATTTGGACTGTGTCATGTCCCCACTGTCTGAAACAAGAAGACGCGCAGAAGCGGGAGACAGCTGGAGCCAGAGAGATAGAGAGGTGCCCATGTCTGTGTTCCCCCTCCTGTCCTGAAGCAAACATGTCTCCTGCTGATGTGCTCCTTCTCCATAATGGCGATCCCTGTAATGAAGGAGAGAGAGTGGCACAGAGATACCAACCACGGTCATGTACAGAAATGGGTGTCCCATGGCTGTGTGTCACATCTCCCTCTGCTTTCCAACAGAGAAATGATGAAGTGTCAGCTTCTGCAATCTCATGTGGCTATTTGTGGTTTTGGTTTGGGGAGGGGGCATCATGGGCACCATATTCTGACAGTATGTGAAAGAGAAAATATCACAGTTCACACCAGTACTGTATGTGTGAATTTTACCTGTACCTAACAGAGATGTTACTGTGTTTGTCTTGTAAGGGACTTGAGAGGCTGCAGGATACAGGCATGCAGGTAGTAGAAAGCATTGTTCTGTGTGCCGGTGCTGTTTTTGGTCTGATACAGGGCCAATCTCCCTCAGATGTGACTTCCAGACTACAGCTTGACTTTAATAATGTAAAATGTCAGCTAAGCTCGCATCAACTCTTTCTCAACGCCAAGAAGATAGTCTCCATGACCTTTGGCACTAGGCAGAGACTCTCTAGGCTGCCCTCATTTCCCTCCTTCCACACCCTTGACAGGACAACACTAGAGGACGCCACCTCTTTCAAATATATGGGTGTCTGGCTTTACCTACACCTTAACTTTTCGGTATATATCAACACTATCCTGAAAAAACTGTACTCCAAGCTCGGTGCCCTTTACAGGAACCATAGTTCCTTACCACTACTGGTTAGGAGTGATCTTGTTCAGAAAGTGAGACTCCCTATTTCTGACTATTGCGACATAGTCTACAGTGCTGCTCCTAAGTTTTCTGTTACCAGGTTGGATACTCTCTTCAATGCTTTCTGTTGCTTTGCTGTTGATTCCCCCCTTCGCACACATCATTGTACCTTGTATCATTCTCTAGCTTTCCCCTCCCTTGCATGCAGGCATCTCTCTCTCACTGCGCCAAGTTTATGTCTAAATTCTGATTTGGGACTCTCCCCGCTTGCCTCTCCTTCTTACTCTCTGCTCCACCTCCCTCCTCCTGCCCTCTCAGATCTACTGACGCATGCACTCTAGCTATTTCTCATCTTTTTACCTCCATAGACCAGTAAGCTTTCTCCTACCACTGCCCAAAGCTTTGGAACTCACTGCCACCTCCTATCAGACTTCCCTCTTCCCCATTTTCAATCTCCTTAGCCTTCATAATTTCTATTCCCTTAACTGTACTTGTTCTTAGTCCCCCTTCAACCCTCCCAACCCTGGTGCATTATCCTTTAGCTCTGCTTTACTTCTATACTCCTAACTGTACTTGTTACTAGCTATCCTTTGTAACCCCCCCACCCTTTTGCACTATCCCCTACTCCTCTATCCCTGGCTAACCTCCTGTCTTCTAACTGAACCCTTCCTCCGATTACTTTCTCACTTGCTGCCATCTATTATATCCCCTCCTCCTCTCACCCCTTACCACAATCTACTGTGCCATTTTGACTCTCTACTACCATCCACAACCTACTGTGCTACTTCGATATTCTACTGCTGTCCTTCCACCCACTACCCACCTCTCCCTTCCCACTGATGCTCTCCCTTTTTCCAGTCCTAATTTACCCCTGTTTTCTTCAGCCTCTCTATTCCTTATCCCTCTCCTTCCCTCCGGTTACCTGCTACATTCCACTCCTCTTTCCTGTCCCTCTTCTCTCTCCTCCTTTTCTACCTGGTCCTGTCCCCCTTGCAGGATTCTCTGTCATCCTGAAGGGGTATAGATCATGGCTCCCCCTCTTCTACCCCTCTTTCTTTCCCTCATTTTCTAATCCTGACCCCTTGCAGGGTTCTCTGCATCCTGAAGGGGTATAGGTTGTCTCTCTTTATTTTCCCCCCCCTCTCTCTTTCTCCCCACTTTCAAATCCATTGCCCTCCCACCTCCCTACTTCTGTATCCCTCTCCTCCCCTTCCCTCCTGTTCCTCTGCCCTCTCTTCTCTACCTCTCGGCTCCCTTTCTCTCCCCTTCCTTTCTGCTTGGTCCTGTCCCCCTTGCAGGATACTCAGCATCCAGAAGGGGTTAGATTTTGGCTGTCCCTCTCTCTCCCTCTTCCATCCCCCCACCTTCTACCCCTCGTCTGTCCACGTTCCCACTTGTCTTATAACTGCCCTCCCTTGGGTATACACTAGCACTTCAAACTGTGTGCTCAGCCTACTAGTTCTATCACTTCAAATGTGTTATCCATCCTCTAACCTTTACCCTACTTGATCACCTGCTCTTGGGTTGTTGCAATGTGCTTTATATCCAAACATGGTTTTGTTTACCCTGGCCAGTTGATCTGGGTTATTTCCACTCTGTAATTGTACTACACTGTTTTGTTTTAGTAATTGTACCTGTATTGCTCTGTTATTGCTACGTGTTTGCCTGTCCTTCCAATTCTTGTACCCCCCCCCACCCAGGACACTTCTGGAAATGAACTGTTTACAGCTCATGTTGTCTTTCCTGGTGAAACATTTTCCAAACAAAACAAATAAATAAAAAATACAGTCTATTTGTCACCATTTCCACACGTGAAAAAAAAACTTGTTCTCCCTGTTTTACTGTGTGTTGCACAAGCCATATTATTGTGTTATTTAATGCATCTTTACTGTTGGGAGCTGCCCTGAACTTAAGGGCTGCCACTTCACATGTATGTGTGTGAGTAAGATGGAGCTCACTTTCTTTCAGATGCTTCAAAGGCACTTGTTCTGGTTTATTAGTTAGAGAGGTGAAAGGGAGACTTATTTGCAACAAATCCTTGCATATAAGGCTCCCTCTCATCTCTCCCAGTAAGCCAGAACAAATGCCTTTGAAGCTGCCATGGACAGCTGCCCTCTAGAAACCAAATGAGCTCCCTCTCACTCAGACACACGTACATGTGAAGTACCAGCAGCAGCTCCCAAGAGTAAAAATAATTGATAAATTAGCACTGACACCTCAAAATTGCAGCTATGCAAAGGGAAATCCTGGAAAGTAAACCAGCATACTGTAAATCTAGCATACCTAGCGCCAGTCCCCCAAGCCAGTTTCTCCCTAACCTGACCTGTCTCCTGAATTTTGGAGGGTTGGTTGCACTGTGGAACAAACACCAAGATCACCTGCACATAAATTCAGTTGGCAATTGCAGACCCAGAGAAAAAACTAGAATGTGGAACAGACACAGGAGAGGTGCATTTAGATACTAAGGTACCCTAGTCTCAGCAGCGGGCTTGAAATTGTTAAAACTTCCACACTGATTGTTAGAAAAATTGGTATTTGTTTTAAATCATTGGTTGGCTCAAACACAAAAGAATCAGAGAAAAAAAAACCTTGTTTTTCTGTCAGTGAAATTGTCTAAAATTCTGCAAGCACTGTGAAGTTTTATTCATTGCTAATGTAATCTCACAACACCTGGCTAGGTCTTCTCTACCACCTCAAACACTGCCTCCCCCCAGAAGCCATCCATCTGGCAGTATCCTCCTCAGTACTCGCCCTAATGGACTGCGGCATAGTAATATATGTTTCCGAGGACCCAACTGCCCAAAGCCGCATCACAATCACCTTAAACAAAATGTGCTGTCTGATTATGGGTTGTGACAGATACACCCATACTTGCGACCTATATAGGCTTACCCAATAGCTAAACTTTGATGGAAGACTTAAATATCACACCTGTCTCCTAGCCGAGAAAATCCTATTCAACCTTGCCTCCCCCCATCGGGCTTCACCCGCTTGTCCAACAGGCCCTCTCAAATAGGCCCACCAGAAGTACTGCTAAGTCCCTTATAGCTGTCCCCCACTGCAGGACCTCCCTGTGCCAAAGGGCTTTTTTATATTGGGCCCTTAAATGGCTCAATGACCTTCCCACGTCCACCTCATTTGAACCCAAACTAGGCCCCCTTCAAAACCAACCTAAAAAAACAGTTACTTAAGTACTCATCCTGTGACTGTCCCTAGGCACTACTACCCCATTCGCCACCTCCTAACTGGGACCCTCTGGAGTCCCTCCTTGTCCTCCAGTGTGCTGATCACACTGCACTTAACATAGGGTCAGGCTACCTCACCGTAAACATTTTGCTGTTTTGTAGCTCTTTAACTCTGTGACCCTGGGCATGTTTTGCCCTATACTGTGTTTTTAGTCTACTAACTACTATGCACTTGTATTATCCTATGTATCTCTGACGTGGAACCTTTGCAAAGGAGTCTTTGACTCAAAGGTGTATTTCTGATTGTTGTAATAAATAAATAAAATAAATCCCTGCCAAACACTTGCCCCACGTATGTGCAAGACACACATGACCTGAACACCGCTGCAGAAGCATATCTAATATGCAGAGCTTGCACTTTTAGCTGTTATGGACATTTTGTTTATCTTCCTTTATAAGATGTAGTATTTCATCTCATAAACTTGATGAACAAAATAGTTATAACAATTGTTGTACAGGATGCTTTATAATTGCTGCTTCTGCATTCTCTGTAATGGTTTGTGTCTCCTCTCATGCTTCTTTTTTATTTATTTATTGATATTAATGTAAACATCGTGAAAACATGTCCTACAGCTGCAGTATTCCAAAAGATTTCTGAGAAGCTTGATGTGTGTGTCTTCCATATACGTGATGCAAGTGTTCGGCAGGGTTTCACATTAGCAGTGAACAAAATCAATGAACAAAACATCATAGTTCTTGCACTATTTCAGACAATTTCGCTGACGGACAGAAAGAAAAAGAACACCTGGTAATATAATGAAACTGATCTCTTTATTGAAAGAAAATCATTTCTACTAATGTAAATCTCTGCCCTACAAATGTGAAAGACATAAATGACCCTTTATGAATTGAGGAAATAAACTGTAGAATACTTTTTAATATGCAGAACGTGCACTTTTAGCTGTTCTGAACACTTTCTTTCTTTATAGAATGTAGTGTTGCATCTTATGAACCTGAAGAATGAAGTAGTTATAAAATTGTTTGTTTTACTGGATGTTTTATAACTGCTGCTTCTGCATTCACTATGATGGTTTGTGCCTCCTCACATGCTTGTTTTTTTTTTATTATTATGTTACTGCAAACACAGTGGAAACATATCCTGCAGCTAATGTATTCCAAAAGGGTTCTGAGAGGCAACAGATGAAGTCAGGATTATAAGATGCAACACTACATGCTATGGTTTCTTTAATCCATAAAACTTGATGTGTCTTCCTTATACATGGTGCAAGCGTTTGGCAGGGATTTACACTGGCAATGAACAAAACTTCCAAGTGCTTGCCGGAAAGAGAGAAAGAGACAGTAAATGTAAAAAGGATGATACAGGACAGGTAAACCTTTAATCTAACCAGACTGTCTGCAAGGAGTTACATAGAACTGCAGATAGCACCAGTGTGATAGGGAGATCCTGCCACTCTTGAGGACTGACCTTTTCTTAAATCTGTTGCAACAGTTCTTCTAATTCCTAACCTAATCTATCCTTTACAATTTCTACCCATAAGGTTGTTTATCTATTTATTTATTTATCTATTTATTTATTTATCTATTTATTTATGTCTTTGTTAACCGGGTAAGTGAGCTGATCCAGACGACCATTTTCAGTCATGACCCGGGCCACCTAGTGGCAGTCAACAAACAGAAGTACAATACAAGAGAGGTGCAGGCAAACAGAAAAACAATTCATGGTAAAATGCACACCTCAACATGAGGTCAAATAAATACAATGCAAGTGATTCAGTCAGCACACACAGTAAAACAAAGATACAGGGATATGCAGTCATGAGACAATATGTACAATAATATTTGTACAGAGGGACAAAAAAAAAAACAAATAACAAAATCCAGAGGAACATTGGTAATACAGCATCACAGAGAGGCAACTGGTACAGTTATTGGTGGCTGCATGGTACGGCAAACTGTAACCTGAGCATTCATAGTGTAAACTAACTGGGGAGTGGAACAATCCACTCTCTGACATGCAAGCTTCATTAAGCACTAGGAGATCAGGACAGGATAGGACAGCATATGTGCAGGAGTGCCAAGAAGGTTGTCCACTTATGGGCTCCCCCCACCCCTTTCTTGACTAGGCTATAGTATCCTCTTTAATTTTCCTTTTCCCTCTCAGGTCCTTGTACAGGGAGGTTATTGTGTTGACCTCCAAGATGAAGTAAAACTCAATGCTGGATTTACAGTAGTATGCAATAGCACTATCTCATAAAATACTGTGATGTATACACTAACATACTAAAATGCCAGCAGAATAGGATTAACAGTCTCTCGAGTCTACTTGATTTTCAACACCTGCACTGAGCGCTGATTTTGGTGTCCCCCTCCCTCCCCCTTGGGTTATACTGTCCCCAGTCCCAGATGTTCCACCTGTATTGTGCCTGGTCAGGTTTACCCTCCCTCTGTACCTGTCCCATCCCCTCTTAGCCTCATCCACAGTTTCCATCTCTACCAGCATCCTGGGCAGTGCATTCCATGGCTCCACTATCCTTTCAGTGAAATAACATCTCTTCCTCTCCCCTGTGAGTCTGTCCTCTTCCAGCTTACACCCGTGACCTCTTGTTGCCCCACCCTCCTTCCTCTGGAGCACCCTGACTGGGTCTCCTTTATTGATCCCTTTCATGTACTTAAAGACCTCTATCATGTCCCCCCTGTCCCTCCTCTCCTCCAGGGTATACATGTCGAGCTCCTTGAGCCTCTCCTCATAGGTCCTCTCCCCCAGGCCCCAGATCATTTTGGTTGCCCTCCTTTGGATCCTCTCTAGGAGTGTAATGTCCCTCTTTAAATGTGGTCTCCAAAATTGTACGTAATACTCGAGGTGTGGCCTAACAAAGCAGTTGTAAAGTGGAAGGATCACTTCAGCCTTTCTGGAGGTAATTCCCCTGGTGATGCATCCCAGCATCCTATTTGCCCTTGCCACTGCCCTCCTACAGGTCTCCGAGTTGTTCATTTTGACATCTACCACTACCCCCAGGTCCCTCTCACCCTCCGTGACTTGAATCATATCTCCTCCCAGGGTATATCCCTGGACTGGATTTCTGGATTTCTGATTCCCAGGTGCAGAACCTTGCACTTCCTCGCATTGAATTTTAGTTTTCATTTTCCCGACTACCTTTCCAGAGCCTCCAGATCCTCCTGTAGGGCCACCCTCCCCATCTCCCTATCCACCACTGCACCTAGCTTTGAGTCATCTGCAAAGAGACTCATCTCACTCCTGATCCCCCTCCTGATGTCTGAGATATAGGCGTTGAACAGGAGTGGCCCCAGCACTGAGCCCTGGGGAACCCCACTAGTAACCCACCTTGGGGATGAGGCTAACCTTTCAACCACCACCTTCTGAGTACGCTCAGAGAGCCAATTTCCTATCCATCTTAGCAACTGTCTCCCTACCCCCATTTCCTTCAGCATAGCCAGCAGGCCACTGTGGGGTACCAAATCAAATATCTTGCTAAAATCCAGAAAGAGGACATCCACTGGCCTACCATGGTCCAGGGCCCTCATCACCCAGTCATAGAACTCAACAAGATTTGTCTGGCATGATCTTCCCATGACAAAGCCATGCTGCCTATCGTCCAAGTACCCAGTTTGCTCCAGTAACCCCCCTGTCCTTTCCTTGACAATACCTTCCATCACCTTGCCGACCATGATGTCAGGCTAAAGGGCCTGTAATTTCCCACCTCCTCTCTTGATTCCCCCTTGTGGATTGGCACGACATGGGCCACCCTCCAGTCTTGGGGCACCCACCCAGTCCTCAGAGAGATGTTGAAAAGCTCCACTAGAGGGACTGCCAGGATATCTGCCAGTTCCCTCAGCACCCTGGGATGTGGCCCAGGTGCTGTCTCCATCTGAAGGGACCTGAGGGCTTCCCTTACTTTCACTACTGGGAGTTCAACCTCGTACTCCCCCTTTTCACCATGCACTGCTGGGCCCCCACCTATCTGTGGTGGCCACTCCATTTCCCCAGACCCATCAGGGCCCTTGGTCTCTACCAGTCTCACCTCTTGCTCCAGTTTGCCCCCGCCCGCCTCGCAAGACATAACCCCTCCATCCCCCCGGTATAAACTGAGGCAAAGTACTCATTTAGGACTTCTGCCTGTTCCCCCGCCTCCTGTGCCCAACCATCAGGGTATGAAATTCGTGAAAAAAAAATACATGCCCACTGGGGCATGTAAGCAATAAAAGTACATGCCCAAGAAACTTTTTACATGCCACCTCTTTTTTTCACATAATTTCACAAAGTAAGATGAGTAACTCTCTGTTGGTTAGTAAAGGCAGGCTGAGGCTATACTACTCAGAGAGTGATTAAGTATTGAAATTGTCTGTCTTGTCAATAATAAATGCAACAATGAAAACTGATTCTGTGTGTGCTTGATTTATTTCTTAGTTGCTTTTTTGCTCGCAGTTGCCTTTATGGCTGCAAACAGCTTTTTTGTTTAGAGCTTAGGTGGTCCCAGTACCTTTTAAAAAAGCTTTAAAGACCTTAACAGATTCTTATATTTAGCTTCTAGGAAGCCCACCCAGAGTAGCTTGCAAATAAAGCTTTAAGAGAGGTTTGTTTGTTTTGTTGTTAACACATCGACCTTGTATTTAGATTTTAGGTAGCCCACACAGAGTAGCTTGCAAAAAACTGCTTAAAGAGATTTTTACAGATTCCCCCTTGTATTTAGATTTTAGGTAGCCCACCCAGAGTAGCTTGCAAAAAACTGCTTAAGGAGATTTTTACAGATTCCTCGTTGTATTTAGATTTTAGGTATCCCACAGAGATTAGCTTGCAAAAAAACTGCTTAAAGAGATTTTTACAGATTCCCCTTGTATTTAGATGTCTTTTGGGCTGCAGCAGGCAGAGCCTCTGGGACCCCTCTTGCAGGTGTAACCCCCCTACAAATGGGGGTTCCTAGAAGCCTTCCCGGGGCCTGCTTAAATGCTCTATGCCTGGTTGGTGTTCGGCGTAAGGCCGCTAAATGAGGGGGTCGTGAGTGCTTTTAAAGCCTCCAGTACTGTCTTCTTAAGAGCTGCCTGCTCGCAGGCGTTAGTGGTTTGGATAGAGGACTGGGCTTCTCTGTTCAAATCCCGCCCTGGACTGCTGTTTGATCACTCCATTTCTGCGGTCGCTAGGGATGCTGGGGGAGCCCCTCTGAAAGATGTAGTTATTCCGTATAAGAACCTGTATAATGTTGGTGAAATTGCAGTTTGCCTAACGGTTTTTATTGCAGCTGGGACTTTGTGGTGTGCCCCTCCATATTGGACCCGGACCGTGTAAAAAGGAGTCCAATGGTAGCTAGGGGGCAATGGAAGTAAAGTGGAGGTGACTAACCCAGAATCAGGACTCTGGATGGAGCCAGATGACCAATGGGGGAACCGCTTGTAATTTCTGGATGTGGCATTATGGGTCGTGGTGCCTTTTCTCACCACTGAAGGCTAGAATAAGTGACTGGCATGTGTAACCAGCCAATGAGATTGGGTAGCACCCGAGCTGTAAGGATTGCCCAGTGCTGCTAGAGACAGAGGCATTGTGACTGGGAAGGAGAAAGGAGCCCCGAGCTTCTGTGCCGTTGAGTGTTCACGCGGAAAGCACATGAAAGGCCTGAGGTAGCCGTTTTTCACTGCCAGCGCTCCACGAAACAAATCCACAGGCTTGTGGCCAGAGGAGGCTGTGTACAAGCACAGCTACCTACCAGGCTTCACCTGAAGAGAACTGGAGAATCTGCTGAGTCGCGCTCGGTCTGTCAGGACGTCTTGAAGCTGCAGTGAAATGCCCGTATTTGCTGTGAGTTTGGTCGGGTCCTGGAAGCAGCTGCCTGGTATGGTACCCCTCTGTTGTTTCTATATAAATGTGTGAGGAGGCCATGGGAGCTCAGGATCAGCCCTGCAAGTGGTGAGAGAGTGGTTCTCTGCTGGGGTTGTGAGTACTGGATCAGGGTAGCTTCCTGTCAACGCTTATAAACGAATGCAATAATTGCTTTGTTGTATTGCTGACCGTCCTAATTGAGCTTACTGGCTCCATCTGATCTGCTCAGGAATTAAATGCTTGTTTCAGGGCCCCAACCAGCTGCATCGAGGAACTAGCCATTAGGGCTTGGGTACCCATAGACAGTAATTAATAGGTTAGGCCTGTGCACACAGCCCTAGGTAGAATCCCATATACTGTAGTGGCAAGCTAATCAACTTGATCTCCCCTGGCCCTTGTTATTTCCCCTTCAAATAAATCAGATTGCTTGTTTGCAAAAGTACTCTGGCTAGCCTGTGTATTAATGGTGAAATACTGCACAATGAATGTATGAACTGTACCTTACTTTCCAGGGGTCCCAGAGTGAGCTGACTGGTTCGAGCGGGATAAGCGTAAATGGTAAGGACACTGAAATTGAACTGCGTAGGTCACTAGTGGGAAGAAAGGGGGTTTGCAGCAACCCAGAGGGCTGTGACCGAGTCAACCTTGACTGTTCCAACCCCGACCTCTGGGTGGAGGCACCTACCAATGGATCTGGGCCCCTCACCCTGCTATAGTTAGGGCAGGCAGGGGTAGTAGCCCTTAGGATAGCGCCCCTTGGGGTTACAAATTGGAGGCACCACTGGGATTAGCGTCCTCCAGTGGCCAAGTGGGTGTAGTGCATAAAAATGGAAAAACTGACGGGAAAACTGGAAGGTGATATTATGGCGAAAATTAAGTTGGACCCTATTAAGACCATGGTACACAAACTGATGGGGTGGGGCGAAGCTGAAGAGCTGGACTCCCAGAGAATTGTGTTACTATTAGATGTGCCTCTGGGGACCCCGACAGCTGACATTATTTCTACTGCAGAGAGTGTTAAATGTTTGGGAAAAGTGGAGGTAAAGGGGCGTATGGTTGACCTGCTCGATCAGACCCTGCAGGTGCTACTTTTGCGCAGTGTGGCCATTGACTCCGAGAGGGTACCTCTAGTCATTTACCCGGAGGGTGTCCCACAGGGGTGGAGGCTTGTCCACATTCGGAGTGGGTCAGTCACTCCTGGGGGGTCTCCCCAGACTAATAGTTTCAAAGATAAACTGCTTAAATTGCCTGCTGTGGAGGAGAGGACTACCTAGGAGTTGCTGCAAGCATTGGACCTCTCTAGTGATACCACCCCCCAGGTCTCCCCAGGAACCTCTCCCTGTCCCCCCAAGAGTTCTATTTTGGCTCCACTGCCCCTACTGGTTCCCCCTATACAGCTCGACTCTTACCGTAGGCTGAAACTTTTCTCTGGCACAGTGCCAGTGCCTTCAGGGGAGGATGACTTGGAGGCGTGGATGGGCTATGCCACCCCCTTAGTTCAGGAATGGTAATGCTCTGAGGGGGAGAAAAGAAAGCGATTGATGGAGAGTCTGTTGGGCCCCGCTTTAGAAGCCATTAGGTTCTTATGGGCCACTAACCCGGAAGCCACCACCACAGAGTATCTTTCTGCTTTGGAGAGAGTGTTTGGGAGTACAGAGACTGAGGAAGATTTATTATGGAAGTTCAAGTCTGCCAAGCAATGGAGAAATGAGAAGCTGTCCGCCTTTGTTACTAGGGTGGAGCGGGCCTTACAGAAGGCCTATCGAAACGGGGGATCACTGCCACGGCCTTGAACCAGGTCAGGTTGGAACATGTTTTGAAGTCTGCTAGATTCTCTAGTGTGATACTGTTAAAACTTAAGCTACATGATAGATGGGCTGCCCCGCCTGAATACTGTCAACTGATGAGGGAGATTAGAGAAGTAGAGACTGATGAGGAGGGGTGGGAACCCTATGTGGGAGCTGTGAACCTAAGTCGCACCCCTGAGTCTAGTGCACCTGAGGAGATCCACTTATCAGGGAGGCCGGATGCATCCCCAGAATTTCAGGGTGATGTGGGGGTGCATGCTATTTCCTCTGATCCCCAAGTAGAGAGTGAGTTGAGGGCAGAGGTTAGAAATTTACGAGAGCTGGTGAGGGACTTGAAGCGATCCACTACCCACCCTGTTAGGTCTGGGGAACCTGAGTTATCTAGAAGCCAATGCCCTGGCCCAGGGGAATCCCCTCACCCCCCGGAGGGCACCCAGAAGATAAAGTATTCCCCTCCCAATAGAGACCCTCGGGATGCCAAGTTCTGTTATCATTTTGGGGAGGACAGACACTTTCAAACTGAATGCCAGTTGCCAGAGAATCTGAGGAAGGTCAACAGCAGACTGATCACTTGGCATCGCAGGGCCCACATCCGACCCCCCAGGAAGGGCTTTGTGACCCGGGGCAACGCCCAAGCTACTGTCAATGCTGTGCCCCCTGAATGGTCTGATGTGGTCGGGCCCTCGATGGAGGCCCCAGTGCGAGTAAATGGGATTCCCACCCGAGCTGTATTAGATAGTGGCTCTCAGGTAACCATCATGTTTCAGGACTGGTATCAGACACACTTACCTGAGGTGCCACTACAACCCTTGGATGGTCTACATGTATGGGGTCTAAGTGACAAGGCTTATCCGTATTTGGTATACATCTGGATCTGGTTGTCATTCCCTACTTCTGTGGCTGGTATGGATGAACAGGTGGAAACCTTGGCTCTGGTCTGCCCCCCCACTGGACTGTATGATGGAGTACCCTTGTTGATTGGGACAAATGCTCATATGTTTGGTCGATTAGCCCAATTGTGTTCAGAAAAGCAAGCGTTTAGGGATGGGCGAGTCCTAAGAATACCTGTGGTGATCCAAAAGGCCTATGAAACTCAGAGGAAGGTTAGCCAGGAGGAACCTGAAGGCCCAGTGGGTGTAGTATGGAAGAAGGATCCGGCACCGTTGATACTTGCCCTGAATGCCCAGTGTGTTTTGCAAGGGGAAGTCCGAATGAGAACAGATGTTAAGAATAAGTTATTGATGTTGGATGCACCAGGGGAGGGAAGCTTGCCTGAGGGACTGCTGGTTAAACCCAGCCTTTTGCCTGCTAGGGCCCATGCTTATGCCAGGAGGGTGATGGTCCAAGTTCATAATGTGTCTGACAAGGAGATTCAGATAAGAAGAGGGTGCACCCTGGCAAGTGTACATCGTGCAGATACTGCAGTGCTGCCTCATAGCAAGGGTTCGAGGAAGGATGACAGAGTAACTCCCGACTCGTTTGATTTCGGTGACTCCCCATTGCCTGCTGAATGGAAAGTGAGGATCAGTGAGAAGCTCGCTAAAAGAGACAAGGTTTTTCCCTGAAAGAATGGGATGTGGGATGTGTGCAAGGGGCTGAGCACCACATTCAGCTGCATGATGAGAGGCCTTTTCAACAGAGATCTCGGCGCCTGGCCTCGGCTGACATAGACGATGTGAGGCGGCATTTGCAAGAGATGCTTGCTGCTGGTGTGATACAAGAGTCCAGGAGCCCCTATGCCTCCCCATTGTAGTAGTGAGGAAAAAGAATGGGGCGGTCCGGATGTGTGTGGATTACCGTACCTTGAATCAGCGGACCATCCCAGACCAGTATACCATGCCCCGCATACAGGCCGCTTTGGATTGTTTAAATGGCAGCAAGTGGTTCTCTGTGTTAGACCTCCACAGTGGGTACTATCAGATCCCGATGGCCCCAGAGGACCGAGAGAAGATTGCATTCATTTGCCCCCTAGGTTTCTATGAGTTTATCTGGATGCCTCAAGGGATCTCAGGTGCCCCAGCTACCTTTCAGCGCCTGATGGAATGTGCTGTGGGGGACATGAATTTGCTCGAGTGTTTGGTTTACTTAGATGATGTCATAGCGTTTGGCCGCTCGTTGGAAGAACATGAACGTCGATTGTTCAAGGTCCTGGATCGACTGGAGGATTTCGGTCTCAAGCTATCTATAGACAAGTGCCAATTCTTCCAGACTCCTGTGAAGTACAGTATGTGGGCCACATAGTATCCACTGAAGGCATAGAGACTGACCCCAGCAAAGTGGAGGCTTTGACTACTTGGCCGCAGTCCAGGAATTTGAAAGAACTGCAGCGGTTCCTGGGGCTTTGTGGATATTATAGGCGATTTGTCAAAGATTATTCTCGCGTGATCTGCCCCCTTCTCAACCTTACTCAGGGGTACCCTTCCACGCACAAAAAGTATAACAAAGTCTTGCACTCTGAGATGGAGAAGAAGTATTTTCGGCCGAATGATGTGTTTGGAAACCGTTGGACCACTGAGTGCGAGGAAGCTTTCTATGACATCATATATCAACTTACTCATGCCCCGGTGCTGGCCTATGCAGACCCGGCCAAGCCATATGTTCTCCATACTGACGCCAGTCTACAAGGATTGGGAGCTGTGTTATATCAGGAGCACTCGAACGGTCTGAGACCTGTAGCTTGTGCCAGCAGAAGTCTGACTCCTTCAGAAAAAAATTATCTAGTACACAAACTAGAGTTCCTGGCTCTGAAATGGGCCATTGTTGATTAATTTCATGACTTTTTGTAAGGTGCCAAGATATTGGTAAAGACTGATAACAACCCTCTGACCTATGTGCAGACCTCAGCCAAGTTGGATGCCACTGGCCATAGGTGGCTCTCTGCGTTGGCCACCTACGACTATGCTGTTGAGTACAGAGCAGGTCTAAACCACATAGATGCGGATGTTCTCTCTCGGAGGTCTATGCCACAAACCGACTGGGTCAGGTTGTCAGAACCTGACATAAGAGCCCTTTGCCAAAAATTTGACAAGGAGGAACAGGTGTCTCCTGATGCTGTGGACTGCATGGTAGATTGCTTGGGGCCATCCGAGAACTGCATACCTGCTGCCTACTGTCATTTTTCTGCATTAGATACTAGTTCGTTGCCCCAATTCAACAATGACAGCCTCCAATGGGCTCAGTCCCGAGACCCCATAATAAAAGCTGCTGTAGAGGCTTTGCAGGCTGGGAGGGACGTGTCCAAGTTGCATTCCACTGACCTGAGAACTGCCTTGTTATACAAAGAAGGGTCAAAGTTAAACTGATTAACCAACTACTATACAGAGAGACTGTGGATAAGGAGGGTCGGGTAGACAAACAGCAACTGGTGTTGCCCACTGCTTTTAGAGAACTGGTTTTGAGGTCCCTGCATAATCATATGGGGCATCCTGGTATAGATCAAACTCTTGACCTGGTACGGACCTGATTCTACTGGCCAAAAATGAGTGCAGATATAGAGCAGTATATCAAGACTTGTGGCAGCTGTTTGCAAAGAAAAGCTCTACCTCAGAGAGCTGCTCCCATGGTCAATATCACTACCAGTGCCCCTATGGAACTGGTATGCATTGATTTCCTGAGTATAGAACCAGATCTAAAAAAACATTAGTAACATATTGGTAGTAACTGATCATTCTACCCGGTATGCACAGGCTCTTCCTACTAAAGATCAGAAAGCAACCACGGTGGCTAAAATACTTGTTGAGAATTTCTTTGTTCACTATGGGGCCCCCCAGAGAATCCATTCCGATCAGGGGAGAGAGTTTGAGAGCCACCTAATTAGAGAAATGCTATCCTTGTGAGGAGTACGAAAATCAAGAACCACCCCATACCATCCCCAAGGAGATCCCCAAACTGAAAGGTTTAACCGCACATTGCTTGACATGTTGGGCACACTGCAACCCAAAGACAAGCCTAGATGGAGCCAGCAGATTAGCACCCTGGTCAATGCTTATAACTGCACCAAAAGTGATGCCACTGGATTTTCCCCATATAGGCTGATGTTTAGGAGAGAGGCTAGACTGCCAGTGGATGTGTGTTTTGGGGTTTCCCCTGATGGGGTGCAAGCAGAAAATCACCTACAGCATGTACAGAGGTTGAAGGCCCAATTGAACCATGCCTACCAACTGGCCCAGACCATGGCTGCTAAACGAAACCTGACCAACAAGGAGAGGTATGATAAGAAAGTGAAAACAGTGGAACTGAGAGAAGGGGATAGAGTGCTATTGAGGAATTTGGGACTGCATGGCAAACATAAAATTGCTGACAGATGGCATCACCTCCTTCATATTGTTGTGGGAAAACTGGCAGATTTGCCTGTATATAAAGTGCGGCCTGAAAACAATTCAAAAGATGTGAAAAATATACATAGAAATCATCTGCTGCCAATTGGGCAAATCTTGATTGAAGCTGAACCTCCAAATCCCTTCCCCCTCCAGGCCTATGACTAGATCTGCTGCCAAGAAAAAACCCAGACCACTTGATTCTTCAGCAAGCCAAATAAAAGAGCCTTGTCCAAACTCCTCTGATGAAGGTGATTATCAATCTGTGTCTGAAGACCACAAGCATAATATTGAATACTATCCCTCTTATGAACTGAGTCAACTGTTTTGGGGCAATCCCCTGGTCAACTCTGGAGATGAAGTTGGGTATTCTGGACTGTTTGAACCCCCGACTTTGTCACTGGAACCAATGATCCCAGGAGATGAAGTTAGTGGCGACCAAGCTGAAGGGATGGGATCCTTGGACCTGGCTGAACTGTCTGGCCTGGCTGAACTGTCTGACTTTTCAGAAGAAGGAAGTGATGTGGGGGAACAAACCAGTGATATGCCGGAACCTGAGGAATATTTTGAGTGCCCCGACGGTCCCTTACTAGTGCCTGACCAGTCCCCTGCTGAGCCAAGTAGTGTGAGGCCTGATGTAGAGGGTTATGTCCCCGAATGTACTATGAACACTGGGTCCCCTTCCCCTGTGGAGGTTTCCCCTCCTAATCTCAATGACGCTCTAGCTGAGAAGTACGGCCTGTAGTAAAGTTGAGTTATGAGTCTCTGGGTCAGCCTGTGGACCTGCCCTTAAATGTGATCCATAAAGGGGTGTATGTGTCCTCGAGCTCCTTGCCTAAGCTAGCCTTGGGGGATAACTGCAGCCTGTTAGTATTGCCCCTTGAGTGTGGTACCCCTGCTTTAAGTAGCCCACAAGTAGCTGATAGGAAAGGGTCTCCTCTTTCCAGGCGCCATGGGTAGGGATTAATGACCTGATTTACAAAGGGAAAAGGTTATGTGTGTGTGTAATGTTATATAGAACGTAGTAAACTGTGAATCCAGTGTCCATGTATGTAATCTGAAGTGTGATATAATGTTAATTAAACTGTTTGCCTTAAAGTGATTTAAGGGTAACTACTTGACACGGATGCCATGTTCTTTCCAGGCCAGGAAGGGTGTAACCCCCCCTACAAATGAGGGTTCCTACATGCCTTCCCGGGGCCTGTTTAAATGCTCTATGCCTGGTTGGTGTTCGGCGTAAGGCCGCTAAATGAGGGGGTTGTGAGTGCTTTTAAAGCCTCCAGTACTGTCTCCTTAAGAGCTGCCTGCTCGCAGGCGTTAGTGGTTCGGATAGAGGACTGGGCCTCTCTGTTCGAATCCTGCCCTGGACTACTGTTTGATCGCTCTATTTCTGCGGTCGCTAGGGGTGCTGGGGGAGCCCCTCTGAAAGATGTAGTTATTCCCTACAGGAACCTGATAGTGTTGGTGAAATTGCAGTTTGCCTAATGGTTTTTATTGCAGCTGGGACTTTGTGGTGTGCCCCTCCATATTGGACCCGGACCATGTAAAAAGGAGTCCAATGGTAGCTAGGGGGCAATGGAAGTAAAGTGGAGGTGACCAACCCAGAATCAGGACTCTGGATGAAGCCAGATGACCAATGGGAGAACCGCTTGTAATTCCTGGATGTGGCATTATGGGTCGTGGCGCCTTTTTGCACCACTGAAGGCTAGAATAAGTGACTGGCATGCGTAACCAGCCAATGAGATCGGGTAGCGCCCGAGCTGTAAGGATTGCCCTGTGCTGCTAGAGACAGAGGCGTTGTGACTGGAAAGGAGAAAGGAGCCCTGAGCTTCTGCGCCGTTGAGTGTTTGCGCGGGAAGCGCGTGAAAGGCCTGAGGAGGACGTTTTTCATTGCCAGCGCTCCATGAAACAAATCCACAGGCTTGCGATCAGAAGAGGCTGTGTACAAGCACAGCTACCTACCAAGCTTCACCTGAAGAGAACTGGAGAATCTGCTGAATCGCGCGCGGTCTGTCAGGACGTTTTGAAGCTGCAGTGAAACGCCCATATTTGCTGTGAGTTCGGTCGGGTCCTGTAAGCAGCTGCTTGGTACGGTCCCCCTCTGTTGTTTCCATATAAATGTGTGAGGAGGCCGTGGGAGCTCAGGATCAGCCCTGTGAGTGGTGAGAGAGTGGTTCTCTGATGGGGTTGTGAGTACTGGATCAGGGTAGCTCCCTGTTAACGCTTATACATGAGTGCAATAATCTCTTGGTTGTATTGCTGACCATCCTAATTGAGCTTACTGGCTCCATCTGATCTGTTCAGGAATTAAATGCTTGTTTGTTTCAGGGCCCCAACCAGCTGCATCGAGGAACTAGCAATTAGGGCTTGGGTACCCATAGACAGTAATCAATAGGTTAGGCCTGTGCACACAGCCCTAGGTAGAATCCCATATACTGTAGTGGCAAGCTAATCAACTTGATTTCCCCTGGCCCTTGTTATTTCCCCCTCAAATAAATCAGATTGCTTGTTTGCAAAAAGTACTCTGGCTAGCCTGTGTATTAATGGTGAAATACTGCACAGTGAATGTGGCGTAACTGTACCTTACTTTCCAGGGGGTCCCGGAGTGAGCTGACTGGTTCAAGCCAGGGGGATAAACGTATATGATAAGGACACTGAAACTGAACTGCGTAGGTCACTAGTGGGAAGAAAGGAGGGTTGCAGCAACCCAGAGGGCTGTGACCGAGTCAACCTTGACTGTTCTAACCCCGACCTCTGGGTGGAGGCACCCGCCAACGGATCTGGGCCCCTCACCCTGCTATAGTTAGGGCAGGCAGGGGTAGTAGCCCTTAGGATAGTGCCCCTTGGGGCTTACACAAGCATAAAATGACTCACACTCCAACCAAACAACAATTTAGGAGTTGCATCTCAGTCACCTCCACAGTCTGTAAAGCACTCCACTGTGTCAATGCAGTCTTCCTATAGGCACTATTTTGCTGCCATCCAGAGGTCCTGTTTGCACTGTTTCCTCACCGCCGCTATGGCTTGAGTCTTTTAAGGGGTTTCAGTCTCCATCTCACCCCACATAATGTTTCTCCTTGTAAAGAGGGGCCAGAGAAGCAGAAGCGCAGAACCACTTGCAGCTGTACTGAGAATATGCAAGCTGTCAGTCTGCACATGCACGCAGGTGTGCATATGTTTTCTTACCATGATAGCAGTGCATCAGTAGCTCTCCTGGTGCTCCCAGACCCTAAAATCACTTACCTGGGGTCCGAAGACATGACAGCCATGGTGCAGAAGTTGCAAAACTATTTAATGGTCATTCTGGGCCTGAATATATACAGACTAAGGAGTTGCTCATGAATATTCATGAACCACCTTCATAAGCAGCTCATTATTATGTATATATTCAGTCCCAGAGTGGCCCTAAAGTGGTTCCGCATCTCTGCTCCTCTGGCACGCCATCTGCAACCTTGGCTGCAGTCCTATCAGCTCTGGCCAGAGTTTGCTTCTGTTTCTTGTGACTATGTATTATTTCATGATGTATATATTTGTTTGATTTCTTTCCCTAATAAACTCCCCTACTCTTAATGAGAAGTGACTTGGGATCTTTAACATCCACCTGAACAACCTTCAGAACAGGCAGATGGGACCTTGGTTTAATGTCTCATCTGAAAGACATCACCTCAGGAGTGCAGCACCCCCCTCTTGATGCACTACAGTGTCAGGATTTGGGATTTATCCCACATTCCCATTGTGGGCTAGAACCAACCACCTTTTGATCTTCTGGTCTCAGAGGTGAGTGTGCTACCTGCTGAGCCACTGACACTGAGGTGGGTAACAGTGAGATACAGTATGGCATTTTGATCTAAGATGTGTACCTTGTGCAAATAGTAGGCTGCAAGGCATGTGGAGCTGGGTATGGGTGTTTCAAGTGTCCTCTCAGCCCATTATCCATGACTGAGATCCCAGTGCTCTTCAGGAACACCTGAATCTAATACTTTCACCTTCAGCCCTCATCCTCCTGACAACTGTGCTGATTTCCAATGGGAGCTTCTTCACCATTGTCTCTGGGAGCTGTGTTTAGAGTAAAGGAGCACTCAGCTGTGGAAGCGCATTTTTTTGATGGGGAACTTTTTCCCTGACTGCCAGCAAGGTTTGGTGGTGGTGTACCAACTATCCACTCTGTCTCCACTTGCAAGGATCAAAGGGCATGGTAGAGGGTGTGGTTTTTTCCATGGTTATGGAAGTAGCTATGGGAAGCCCTAAACAACCACCCTAGGGTTGCCAGCATGAAGGACCAAGGTCCAAGTGGGAAGCCGTGTGCAGACATGGCTTCTGCCATGCACTTTACAGTGCCCTTCCCTCCTGACACTGTCCACTGGTCAGATCAGTGTCCAACCCTCCCTTGGAGAGAATAGCTGCCTAACGGCAGCTCAATACAGCTTCTCCATCCCCCCCTGCCTACCCCCGATGACCCAGGCTTGTTCCCTAACCCAGGTTGCCAGCACATCACGTGGTGTGGAGTCAAGCACCTCAACCCTCAGCACCACCGGGCTGGCTAGAAGTGCATTGTTTAGTTGGAAACATCAAAGAGTACCACGTCACTTCCCTTGTGGTCCAATGTAATGCAGGAAAGCACCTATGGCATGTTCATACCACAGACTGCATCATCAGATGCCAGCTGTGCTCAGCTTACTTAACGCTAAAAAAAAAGACCATAATGCCCACTGTAGTGGACAATTTCTGAAGAATTGTCAGTGCTGTATCTCCTTACTATTGCACCATGGAAAAGATCATTTTCTACAGGAAGAAATTCCACAAAGTAGCATGTCAGCCACTAAGAAGAAGTCTTGTACTGGTGAATAGGACACCAGCAGCAGCAGGCAAGAAGGAATTTAAAAGAACAAGTAAATGCAAAAGGAGGAACTCTACAGAAAAAGAGAAGACAACAAATCACTTGCAGACAAAGGTACCCAAGGCCACAGTACAGTACACTTCATTTATTTTCTTTTTGCATCCATGATGTGTTTTACAGTGTACTGCGGTACTGTATCTTGTTTTTGTTTCACATTATGGTAATTCAGTTTTTCTTCTTTTATTATTAACAGTGTAAAATGGATGACTTTGAAACATCAAACAGCAGCACAGAAAACAGTACACATGGTAAAGAAAATATCACACACAAGGTTCCAAATGAGGATGGACAGCCAGAGGAAGAAAAACAGACAGAGAGAAATGGAGCAGGAAAGCAAGGAGGAACAACAAGAAGTTCACAGAGAAATGGAGGTGGAAAACAAGAAGGAACAACTCATGCTGGATGAAATTTCTAGTATTCTTTTGAAATTGCACAAATTTCTGGAGACCACGTGGTGCAGGCAGCCTGGTGCTAGCTCTCTCTACTCACTCCAGCCACCCGCTCATCTATTCGTCTTATTTTCTGAGTTAGAACACTAAAAATGATCTGTAATCTTGCTCAGAAGATGACTGAAGTGATCGCCTACCACTCATTAATCAGATTCCTCTAATGGAGATTGAGATGAGGAAATCTTTACCGAAACACACACCACCAGCAATTCCCGAGAAAGGCCCTAAAAAGCCTAGAGCCTCTAGCAACTTGTACACTGAGGGGAGCCTTAGTGTGCTGTCAGAAATGGAACCACTTACCTTAGCTGGCTTTCTAGCAGAATTTAGACCATTCAAAGAAGAGCTGAGATCTCTTACCTCAGAGATAAAATCAATCTCGCATGCCCTGGAGGATATTTCTCGCTGAACAGCTGATATGGAAACCCAGGTTATATCCCTCGAAAAGCATACTAATATACTATTTGCCAGCAGATTAGGCCTTATGGTCTATCGAGTCTGCTTGAACCTCAGATCCTTAGTTGGGTGCCGAGGCCCTCCCCTCCCTTGTGCTCCAGAAACCCCTTATCATCCCTCCCCACCCCCCGGGACAGGCCATCATCTGATACATCCACTTTCTGTGTCTGTGCCAACCTCTCTTGAAGCCCTCCACTGTGGATCTCTGAACCAGCTCGCCAGGCAGTGCATTCCAAGGGTCCACCACCCTCTCAGTGAAAAATCTCCTCCTTTTCCCCTCACCCTTCCACCTTCCAACTTCAAACCATACCCTCTGGTGATACTTCCTACTTTAGTCTAAAGATCCCTCCATGTTTACTCCTATTTATTCCCTTGAGGTACTTGAAGACCCCAATCATGTCCCCCTGTCTCTCCTCTCCTCCAATGAAAACAGGCAGAGCTCCCCAAGTCTGTCCTCATACGCCAAATCCCATAGCCCTGTATCATCTTAGTTGCCCTCCTCTGTACTCCTCCAGGAGCTGTATGTCCCTCTTCAAGGTGGTCTCAAGTACTGTACACAGTACTCAAGGTGTGGTCTAACCAGTCCATTGTACAGCGGCAGAATCACTTCCTTGCTCCTAGAGGTGATCCCCTTACGATGCATCCCAACATCCTGTTTGCCTTGCTAGCCGCCTCCCTGCACTGCTCAGAGTTATTCACACATGCATCCACCATGACCCTAGGTCTTTTTCCTATTGAGGCCTCCAGCGCCTCCCTCCCAGGGTGTACCTGTGTTTAGGGTTTCCCCGACCAAGATGCATCACCTTGCACTTGGTGATATTGAAATTTAATTTCCATGTGTGAGCCCAGCTTTCCAGGGTGTCCAGGTCCCCTTGCAGGGCCAACCTCCCCTCTTCTCCCTCAACTACTGCTCGCTGAAGCACATAGATAAGATTGACCCAGAACTTACAGCGACTAGACAAAAGCTCACAAGAATGGAGCTCAAAATAGAGGATCTTGAGGGAGGGAGCCGCAGAAACAATGCAGTGCTTATAGGATTGCCAGAGACCCAGGAAGGTCAAGATGCCATATTATTCATACAAAGATTTGTTGAAAAAGTAGCTGGCCCCTCACTGTTCGGCTCCAAGTACGTGATTGAGAGGGCTTATCGAGCACTTAGACTGACCCCCTGACTGGATCCCTCCGAGACCGCTCATCTTTAGATTTCTTAATTATCTAGAACACCAGCACTTTCTTTCTAAGGTCAGAGAGATCCAAGAAGTCTGCTGGGAAGGAGTCAGGGTCCGAATCGCACAGGATTTACTGGCTACTGTACGACAACGTCACACTGCCTTCCACCCTCTTGTATCCAAGTTGATTGCCGCGGGAGATCGTTTCCGTATGAATTACCCTGCAAAGTTACAAGTTTTGATGGCAGGTGTATGGCACAGCAATGAAGACCCTGACACTGCTCGAATAAGCCTGAAAGTCTCCTTGCCAGACCTCTTCCGTGATGCCTGACTTGCATTATTAAGATCTGCCTATTCCTCTCATTAAACTCAGATGAACATCGCAAATAATGTGAGGTATTTATATTTCAAATATGTTCTTGCCTAAGACTGTTTCTCCATTTAGTTGAAGCTCAGAAGAGTATCGCAAAGAATGTGAGGTATTCACATTTTAGGGTGTGCATAACGCAAAATAAAATTGCTCTTATCAGTCCAGCAGTCTCCGCATTCGTTTGCCGAAAGAAATGGCAGGTTTTGTTAATATAACCTCTGAGGAGTTGTTGCTGAACAGGAGGAACTCCGATTATACATCTACTAACTGAAAAACACAGATCTCTGCCTTTTTCATCTTCTTAATGCGACTTGAATGGTGCTGTTTTGCCGAGTTTAATTCTACTGTCTACTGATGACTCTGGTTTGTACAGTTCGTCATAATGCCCACTAGAGGTCACCAAAGTCTTACTTTTTTTACTAAGGCTTATTGAACTGCATAGTTTGTTTTACTGGACTTATTTTGGGATCTAAGTTGTCTTATTTTGACTCTGAACGTTTTGGGGATTTTATAAACACCATATTCTAGTTGATTAATGAGTAGTGAGATATGTAGGGATCTAGTTAGGTTCAATCAAAGAAATAATGACTAACTCATTTCATGATTTGGATAATATGTGCAACTCACTCAGTCTATTTGAGATCAATACATCTCTACTTAATGTTACATTGACTCTTATGTTTCATCTTATTATCTACATTACTTCAAGAAATAATCCGAGGTGTTTGAATGGCTTTGGAACATTGGGATCTCCGCTTTTCTACCTGGTAGTCGAAAACCACAGACCTCTGTTCTTATCATCTTTTTTTTTTTTTTTTTTTTTTTTAAGTGACTTGAACTGTGGTGTACTGCTGTGTATAATCTTACTTTCTACTGGTGCCTCCAGTTTGGTACAGTTTATCATACTGCCCATTAGAGAGCACCGGAGTCTTACTTTGTTAAAAAGGTTTACTAAAGTGCATAGTTCATCTTAATAGATTGATTTAGGGATCTAAGCTGATTTAACTTGATTCTGTACATTTTGGGGATTTTATAGACATCCTATTTTAGTTGATTTCTGAATAGCGAGATATATAGGGAGCTAATTAGCTGCAATCAAAGAAACAATTAATGGATTATTTACTGACTTGGATAATATGTACAACTCACACTTTTTCTTTGAGTTTAATATATCTGTACTTATAGTCAAAATGACTATTAAGTATTATTATTTACATTACTTCAGGAAACAATCTATGGTGGTTGGAGGGAGGGAGGGAGCTATGATGATGGCAAACTGTGGAACGCAGTCCGCAATAGTATTGGGATATAGGAGGGTTTGTTTTTTTCCCTGAAATAAACCTGTTTCTTTATCTAGAAGGGGTAGTTGGAGGTTAGTAAGAAATATGAGGTTGTATGTGGGTAAGGGGGGGGATCTTCAACACAGACTCATGGGGAGGAATGATCTTGGCAAATTTCTGGCTCAATGGGAAGCTCACATAAATTCTCCTTTATTTTAGAGGGGATGGCTAATGCCATTAAAATTGCCACTTGGAATGTGAAGGGCCTCAGGCAACAATTGAAACAATATAAAGTACTGAAACATTTAGCATTATTATGCATAGATGTTGCATTTATACAGGAGTCACATCTTCTGGACTCTGAGGCAAACTGAGTCAGAAGACAACAAATGGGTCATGTTTTTTCAGCAGGAGGTACTACCCAAAGTAGTGGGGTCCTAATCCTGATATAAAAAAAAATTCCCTTTTCTCTCATCCAATTAATCAGTGACCCACAGGGTAGATTTATTTTTATTCACTGTACTTTATACACTATTGTAACATGGCAAAAAGACAAGGAATGTAGGGAAGAAAGAGGATAGGTGGAACAGGGTCAGGTGGTAGAAAAGCAACACGGCATTATGAGACAATAATGTCGTGTTGCCTGTGAAATACAACAAGCAGCCACGGGAGGAAAATGAGCAGTGCATTGAAAAGTGAAAGTCAAAGAACACAGGAAAGCAAGTTGTGGAAGAGCAAGTAGGTAGGCTAGACGAGGAGTGGGAGAAATGTGAGAGACACACAGCACACAAAATATGAATAGCGCAGTACAAGAAGGTAGTAATAGAGACAAGCAGTTGTAGGAGCAGCACAGAGGGATAGGACAATCACCAAGAATGTCGCTGAGAGCAGAAATCGAGAAAAGAAGAACCAGAGAAGCGAGAGCAAGTGAGAGAGACACAGATATGAGGAACCCGCAGCAGAAGGAGTCATGGGCACGGCATCCAATCCACTGTAATACACAGACCGAGGAACCGGAAGATTTCATGTCGAGCTCACGGTCTATGTCACCAGAACCTGAAATATCCCCATAAACCTGAATTATCCAGGAGTACCGGTAGACAGGGCACACAGAAGACAGAGTGGGAAAAAGCTAACAGTGTAGTGGAGGGAACAGCGGAAACGCAGTCCAGGCAGTTAAAGAAGCAAAATCACGCTCAGTAAACTGCATAGTTGTATGCAAATGAGACAGAGTGGTAGCATGAAAAGGAGCAATACACCAACATCGCGGTCCTCCTAAGAACAATGGGAAATGAACCACCATCAGAAATAGTGCAAAATATGAAGTAATCGTTAAGAAATACATCAATGGAGTAGTGTGCAAAACCAAAAAAATAACATATATGTATGTAAGAGAGGTTGGCTTGCAGTTTTGAAAGTAACAGTAAATTGAAATGAATAACTTGAATCCTCTCATTGTTTCTTTGATCACAAGAGTAGAAACACATCTCTGACATGCACAGTCATGTGCACACCATGTTACAAGTGCATTAATCCACTCCGAAGGTGGCATCTAATGGGAAGTTAATGCATGGTTGGTCGTTGTAGGAAACGGTGCCAACCATGCATTAACTCCCCCATTAGATGCCACCTTCATCGTGGATTAATGCTTACTTGAACTGTTGTTGGGATGTATTTGTGGGCCCAATATGGCCTCTCCGGACTTCTTCACATAGCTGATTAATGTATTAACTCCCTTTTTATCATTACCAATAATCCTCGGTGGTGACATGAATACAGTCTTTGACCCTTCACTTGATTGCTCCAGCAGATCTCGTAGAGGTCTATCACCAGCTCAACGAGCATTCCGTGAGCTGGCTGACAACTTTGGTTTATGTGATGTATGGCTTATATTTCAACCCACTGAAAAAGGCTGCACTTTTATCTCCCCCATTCACAAAACTGCATCCCGTATTGATTACTTACTGTTATCTCAAGTCCTTCTGGTCAGAGTTCTGAATGTATCCATTCAACCTGGCCCACCCTCTGATCATTCACTAGTAATCTGTCATTTATCCCTTTTATCTTCTCCCAAAAGGAATGCATGGTGGTGGAAAATTAATAATCAGTTGCTGAAGGAACTCGCAGTAATCTCCACGCTCAACAAACACATTGAGCAATTCATCGAGGTTCATCTAAGCACCACGTCCAGACCAGACCTTATATGGTGTGCTTTCAAAGCCTATATTAGGGGCATACTGATTAGCTTATCTTCCCAAAGAAAGAAAAGAAGAGAACAGGAGCTAATTACCTTACTCATTCGGATTCGGGCAATTGAAACAACTTTGACACCCCATTCCCCAGAGGACATTAGACAAAAGTTAACTAAATTGAGGGATGCTTACCTGGAAATTTTGAGAGAAAAGGCCAAATTTGCTATTCTGAGAACAAAAGCAACATACACAGACTGGGGGAAAAGGCAAGGCATTTACTGGTGCTCAGAATCAAACAACATGAATCATCTAAGTATATTCCATCTATCCATTCCCAAGAAGATGGCACATTGAAAGCATCCCCAGTAGATACTGTATCTGAATTTAGAGCTTATTATACCAAACTCTATGGTTCTATGTCAGACCCACACTCGGACCAAGAGTTAGACTCATTTAAATGCATCCAAACTACCCTTTTTCTCAGAGACAAAACAACAGTCACTTACAGCCCCCATATCTCATACGGAGATAGCTAAAACGATTCAATCCCTATCTTCTGATAAAACACCAGGCCCAAATGGCTTCTCGGCCAACTTTTATAAAAAATACCAAAAGCAGTTAATTCCCTTACTATTACCCCTATTTCAACAAATCTTATCAGGTGCATTTGTAGATAGCACTTTATTTGAAGCCTTAATAGTTCTTATTCTCAAACCTGATAGAAACACAGAATCAACTACTAGCTACAATCCAATATCTTTACTAAATAAAGATATTAAAATACTAACTAAGTTCATAGTCGATCGTATCAACATCATTTTACCGGAACTTATCGGACACGAACAAGTAGGTTTCATGAAAGGGTGCTCATCGGTAGACCATCTCCGAACACTCTCACATGTCCTCTCAGCATCTAGAGATGCTCATTTCCCTATAGCTTAAGTTTTGCTCGATGCTGAGAAAGCGTTTGATAGAATGGACTGGAACTTTTTGTTCTGTGCCCTCAATGCCTATAAATTCCCCATAGAATTCCAAAACTGGATAAAAACACTATATCATGCCCCTTCAGTGCGGATTACTGCCAATGGTCTGATATCCAATCTTTTTCCCTTACAATCCGGCACTAGACAGGGACGTCCCCTATCCCTATACTTTTTAACTTATATTTGGAACCCCTGATCTGTAGACTAACGGACTGTGAACAGAGCCAGGGTACACCCATTGCATCCCAAATAATTAAGGTATTGGCATATGCTGATGGCATTCTCTTACAACTATCCTATCCAGATACCTCCATTCCCTCCATGCTATCACTTGTCAGAAAATATAGTCAATTATCTAACTACGAACTCAATATAGATAAAACGCTTGTATTTCCCCTTAACCATAAGGTAATCAAAAGATCCGTCACTGACTTGGGTTTGTCATGGAAACAAGATTCCTTAAAATATCTCGGTATCAAAATCCCCAGGAACCCAGCCCTTTTTCAAAAATTAAACTTAGACTCCCTCGTGAAAATTATTAGTCTGGATTTGGATAGATGGTCTAAACTCCCTATCTCCTTATGGGGCTGAGTTAATTTAGTTAAGATGAATGTATTTCCTAGGCTTTTTTATCCCCTGCAATTACTTAATATCTGGTTACCTCTTTCTTGGTTCAGTAATGTTCACAGGCTTATCATGAGATTTATTTGGTCTAACAAACAACCTAGATTGGCTTATTTTAAGTTAGCAGCCCCCAAGGATAAAGGGGGTTTACGCCTCCCTCATTTAACTTTCTATCGCTGGGCTAGCCATACTGTTAAATACCTTCGGTGATTATCCCCCAAGGAAGAAGTATTCACTTCCTCTTCCTCTTCCTTTCCCCAATGGCTTAAAATTTAAATATCTCTCATTCACGCCAATGATCTAAACCCAGCTGCACTTCTCCATATTAAGGCTGGGGCCCTTCCTTCAAATTTAAAACTAACCCCCCATTGCGATCTCCATTAAAAATTAATTCACAATTATGTAACTTCCTTAAATATAATCACATTCAGGATCCATCACAACCCATATGGGGGAATACAAGCTTAAGGATAGACAACAAAATACTCGTAGCAACCTGGCTACCTCAGATCATTGAACCACGTCTTCTCTCATTTATTTCAGAAGAAAACTCCTGGCTCCCCTCTGCTGAGATTTTAAACACCTACAGTATACTCACAAATTATATCTTCAACATTTTCAAACTAAAACATCTCATTTTGAATGTCTTCGGAGCAACTCCTCCTCAACAGGATACACCATCCTTTCATAGCGAAATAGGCCCCCACCAATCTGTGTACAGTTGTTACAAAATACTGTATAATTGGGCTTATCTGACTTGTTTTGCTCCATTGGACTACTGGGCAACCTTTTTTCCTGCTCAAGCACTAGACTAAACTGCACTATGGCAAAATTGCCATAAATACATTACCCAAACCAGGCTACGCCTTACCCAATTCCATATATTGCATAACTTATACTATTCCCCACAGAAACTATTCAAATTCAGGCTTCTCCCACCACCCACTTGTACTAGATGTAAGAAAGAAGAAAGTTCTCTGTATCACATCTTCTGGACTTGTCCCAAAATTACTCCACTTTGGACTAATATTCAACAAAAAATTGACCCTTTATTGGGTCTGCATGATCTATTTACCCCAGAAATCTGCCTATTAGGTGCATACATGGAGATTCCTGTGTCTATCAGAAGATATCACATTGCGCTTATCTTCATGTCCATTAAAAAATTAGTTTTACATCATTGGAAGGACAGTGATGATATCTCCTACTCAGAATGACTCAATGAACTCCTTGCAAATCTCAGGACAGAGAAAGCAATAGCGAGTCTTAATAATAAACCTGAGAAATATGCAAAAATATGGGACCCCCTACATACACTGTATTCCCTTTAAAATTCCTACACCTGCATATATCATTCCATTGTTCAAGTAGACTCTAGGTGAATATCTGTGTTGAATAAGTAAAGGGAGGAGGGAGGGTTAAAAAGGAGGGTTGGGGAAAGGGTGGGGGGAAGGAGGGGGATGAGGACAGATCCTTTTATTGTATATATCATGTCAAGTATAAATTGTTTTTCCTGGACCTGTTCTCATTATTGTGAAAAATTAATAAACTTTAATTTGAAAAAAAAAAATTGCACAAATTTGTCAATTTCTTAAAATGTGCCAAGATCTGGTGAAAATTCACCAGACACATTTTATGAATATGCACCATGTTGGTTTGAGATTGTACTTTATTTAAAATTTGAAATGGTGCAATTTGAAAAAAACAAAACGCTTTTTCAAATGGAATTTTTTTGGAAAAGGCACACTTTCAGCGTATATTTGAAACTGTGCCTTTTTATGAAAAATAAATGTGTGACACACTCCCTGTGAGCATGCAGGAAGTAAATGTAGTGATAGTGGAAGAGTTTGACATGTGAGTTGGAAAGTGAAAAGAGAAACACTGATGAATAGATAAATAAATGGAGAGGTGGATAGATAAATAGAGATAGAGATAGCTAGAGATAGATAGATGGATGGATGGATGGATGGACGGACGGGTGGGTGGGTGGATGGATAGATGGCTAGATAGATGGATGGATGGATGGATAGATTTGTTTTGAATTTGTTGGGGTGGGGCTTTAGTTTATAAAATGTCAGGTGGCAGAAAGAAAAGCCCTAAATTTAGTCACCTTGAAATTACAGTGTTTTTGGACCTTTTATAAAGTTACCAAAATAAATTGTTTAGAGATTGTCATGTTCCCTTCTATGACAGGGAGAAGATCTGGGTGAAAATCCAGTAGAGGATGAAAAGGCCACAGGGGTTGAGTGCTGCACTGCCCAACTTAAAAAGAATTTCATTGATGTATGCCACCAGGACCCAGACAGTTACTGCATGGTGACCAAAGGTGCAAGGGAGCAGGCCCAGGCCAGGACTGCAGAGACCAGGAAGGAAGGTGAGAGAAGCTGCTAGCACTAAAACACTTGGTAAGTGCAACATTTTCACATGGTTTATTATCTATCTATCTACAGTATTTTAGTATCAGATTCAACTTTTATTTTAACAATCCCTTAAATTGTCAGATCACTAGCTCTAATTGCTCTCCACAAAACCCCTTTCCCACCATAAGCAAAAGCATGCCACTATGTGGCACAATGTTGGAGACGGGCGCACACACAGCCCCTCTGCTTAGCATTGCAATTCATCATATATTTGGATTGTAGCACCATCCTTAACTATCCTGTACAAATTGTTTAGAATGAATTTTTTTAACTTTCTGGTGAGGTGATTACTTATTAGCCAGCAAAATTAAAATCAGAACACTTTAATTCAACCTCTTCTCAGTTACCCCTCAGATGACCGCCATCTGAATCAAACAAAGCTGTCACTCACTTACAGGATAGTCTGAGGTGTGTGGCCCAAATGCAGGAGTGCTGCCTTTAGCACATTGTGGTTTCTACAAGTCTCCAGCAGTCAGTGGGGGGGACTCACACTATATACTGGTGCACAGTGAAGCTATTTAGATTCCTCTGTTCAAGTCTGTTGAACAGTAGCAAACAAAAAATTTAAATACAGAATTCATAATTCTATCCACCCAAAACTGATTTCCAGAATTGCTTTTTTTATGGTGACAAAAAGTACAACACAGAAACTATATGAAGTATTCAGATCTGATCATAAATAATTCTTAAATATACAATATTTTCTAATGTACTTTTTATATTTCTATTATTTCATACAAAAGAACATCATCCTGGGGAGGTACAGCGAGGCACTACAGGGACAGGTGGTAAGTTTCATTTTCTTCCCTGCAATTCACTGATATACATGCTGTTCTGATGTTGCAGATGTAGCTTTGTATCTTATGAAATGAATGACCCAGGTTATGGAGTGAGCCTGGGTCACTGAATAACCCGCTGTTGGATAATGGTGGCGTATCCCAGTTGATGCTTGTCTCACCAGTGGTGTGAGGGTTCCTACTCTCCTCTACAGTAATTTTACCTGGGTAAGCACAGTTGGCAGTACAAATGGAACCAGCATATCAAGGGTGGAGGGATAATCCAACTCCTGGGAGTGCCTTATTGTTATTATAAAAAAATGTTCTGAAGAGAAAAGTGTCAGAAGTGTACCTTTTGAGTGTTTTCCTCATCGAGAGACAGATTTTTAATCAAATAGTTCATCCACCAACTATTTAATAATGCTTGTTCAGAATGAGAATGCATCATTCCAATCACTCAGCAGTGACAGAGAATGGCATGCTGACAGGAAGAATTCATGCAGCATGTTCAGTCCAACAAACGAACCGTGCACTCAGAATTAGCAGTGCATCTAGCCACACAACTAAATAATTTCTCAAAAGCTAAAGCACACGCTCACCCATAGATAATTGGACACGGAGCTTTATCAATAAAATCCAATTTATTCAGCACCCAGATGCGCTTGACGCATTTCGGACTAGAAGGTCCTTTATCAAAAGCTGCATCACAAAAAAACACATACGACTTAAATACACAATTAAGATGACATCATAATCACATTGACCTTCTCATTGGTAAACCAATAAAATAAACCAACACCATTTAAACATACAGAGCTCACATATAAAAGAATAATAAAACTATAACAATTCTATAATAAAAATACATAAGCATCTGATAAATAATCATTTTAAAATGTTTATCTATATTTGAGAGCATTTTTTAACAAAAGGAATAATTGTGAGTATGATTTTAACCAATATATGACTCTCACTAATGCTAGCAATACTTTGAGACCAAATTCCACATTTAACCCACCATTATGTCGTGCTGTAAGTATATTTCGTGATCTCTGTGAAAGAGATCTGGAGGGTTTATTTAATAATTTACCATGTCCACACTTTGATAATTTGAGCCACAATGAAAAGCAGGCATTAAAAGATTTACAATCAAATCAAGCATTTATTATTAAACCGGCAGATAAAGGTGGTTGTGTTGTTCTGTGGATATTGTGAAATATAAACAAGAAGTGTTACGACAACTAAGTGATAATCTGTATTATGAAAATTAGGCATTGACCGCATTGGGAACATAAATCTTGTATTGATTATACGATAGATACAGCGTTTGAACAGGGGATCATCTCAGAACAAACTAAAAGATTTTTAAAAATAGATTGCCCAGTAAAACCAACTTTTTATGTACTACCAAAAGTACATAAAAATTGTGATAATCCACCTGGATGCCCTATAGTGAGTGGTTTGGGTAGTCTTATAGAGCCTCTGTCTCGTTTTGTTGACTCTACTCTGTGTGATTATGTAAAAAAACTAAAATCATACATTCGGGATACCAAAGATATTTTAAGGGTTTTAAATGGATTAGTGATTGGGGAAGATTGCCTTTTAGTTACATTGGACATAGAGTCCCTCTATACTAATGTCCCTCATGAGGGGGCGTCAGATGCAGCGGCAAATTTTTTAAATAAATCTGGGGATAAAAGTGACGAGGAAATTGTTTTAATTTTAGAATTGTTGGAACATGTTTTGGGTAAGAATATTTTTATTTTTGATGGGGACATCTATAGACAAACTAAAGGAATAGCTATGGGGGCAACATGTGCACCGACAATAGCAAGTTTATATGTGGGATGTTGGGAGAATGATACTGTATTCAATATGGACAGGAACCCATTTTTCTACAATGTATTATTGTGGAAACGTTTCATTGACGATGTGTTATTAATTTGGAAGGGTGATGCTGTTATGTTACAAGAGTTTGTTAACTGGCTGCATGGAACTAATGAGAATTTGAGATTTATATTTAATGCCAGTTGTGACTCTGTACATTATTTGGATTTGCAGGTTAATTGGGGATGGGAAGGAGATATTAACACCAATTTATTTAGGAAAGATACAGATGGCAACACATTGTTATTTGCTAACAGTTGCCATCCATCACACACGATAGCCAACATTCCGAAGGGTCAATTTTGCAGAATTAAACGTAACTGCAGTAAACCAGAAGATTTTGAGAAAGGAGCTATGGCATTAAAAAATCGTTTAGAAAATAGGGGGTACTCTAAAACTATAATAGAGGAGGGGTATCAATTTGCTACCAATGTAAACAAATGTGATTTATTAGCTGACAAAAATAAAATTAATAACAGAGATGGTAATTTTTATTTTGTGACTACATACAGTGCACACAGTTATGAAGTTAATAAAATAATTAAAAAACATTGGCATGTGCTATCATGTGAATTAGATTTGCAGGAGACTGTATTTTATCCACCGATTATGACTTATAGGCATGCCCCCACTTTAAAGGATTCATTGGTTCATAGTCATTTTATTACTCCAGTGAGACACACCAATAATTGGTTTGGAGAACCTGTAGGCTGCAACCAATGTAAAAATTGTAATGCTTGTGAATTTATTAAAAAAGGGAAAGACTTCAGTGTTATTAATCGACGTGATAAGAGATTTGACATTAGACATCTTATCACTTGTAATACACAAGGTGTGATATACTTAGCTATGTGCAATTGTGGAAACATTTTATGTGGTTAAAACTGAAGAGCCTTTAAGATTAGAGTATTGGAACATATAATGCTATAAATAAACAGGATCCGACGATGCAACTTCAGCACATATTATGGAAAATATGAATAAAGGTGAAATACATGAATTTAAATTTATGGGCATTGAAAAGGTGCTTTTTGGCCCTAGATGTGGCAATTTTCGTAATAAAATCTTGAGGAAAGAAAATGAATGGATTTTGCGATTAAAAGCTTACCAAAAACCTGGTATAAATGCTCATTTAGAACTTAGACCCTATTTGGAATATAAATAAACATTTTAAAATGATTATTTATCAGATGCTTATGTATTTTTATTATAGAATTGTTATAGTTTTATTATTCTTTTATATGTGAGCTCTGTATGTTTAAATGGTGTTGGTTTATTTTATTGGTTTACCAATGAGAAGGTCAATGTGATTATGATGTCATCTTAATTGTGTATTTAAGTCGTATGTGTTTTTTGTGATACAGCTTTTGATAAAGGACCTTCTAGTCCGAAATGCGTCAAGCGCATCTGGGTGCTGAATAAATTGGATTTTATTGATAAAGCTCCGTGTCCGATTATCTATGGGTGAGCGTGTGCTTTAGCGTTTGAGAAATTATGCAGCATGTTTATTAGGTTCTACATGACAGTGTAACAGAGATTAAAGTGTTTAACAAGTTTCTTTATAGCTTCTTCTGTGAGGAATGTTACAATGGCAAAGACTTAATTTGCAGTGTTTGATAATTTGTTAGAAAATGGGTCAGCAAAACCCTGCTGTCTGATTGGCTGACAACACACTCTACCTGGGTGGGTATCAGGCAACAGAGACCAGTGAATAACTAGTTCCTGTGCCAGCCTGCCCTTTTACAGAAATTAGTGTGCCCCCAGAATGTTAGGATACTTGATAACAGCCATTTTTCTGCTCAATTAGCGAGTGAACAAACCCAACCGCCAGGCCGCCCCCCCCCCACATACACAACAAAACCTCAACCTGAAATCTTGACTTTCAAGTTGCCCAACCAGAAATTACACCATAATTAACTGTTTTCACAGTTAAAAACAAGTAAAAAATAAAGTCTCTCAAGCTATAACACTGCTATACTGTATACTGTATGTGGCCACGTGGTGCCCCGATACTGTTCAGCCTGCCTCGCATTCACTGTGTCAGCGTTATTGTTTTTCTATTGAGTGGGAGGGCAGGCTGCATACTGGTAACTCTGTTTTACTTATTTTACTTACTCCTTTTCTAAATGGGTGTTGTTAAATCCCATGGGTGGCGTGGGCAGAGAGACAGTAACATGCAGCTTTCAGCAGCTGCAGTGCAACTTTCGAAGAGCCATTGATGTGCTCATGACTACCTCCTCGAGCTAACTGCCCACTCACAGAGAAGATTGCACCAGAGTGAAGTAATTAGCTGAATGAATACAACGAACCTGCTTCTGTGTCTGCTGGGTTGGGTAGACATTTGTGATTAGAGAGCGGGTGAGCCTGTGGCCATGTACGGAGTGGGGCAGTGCAAATCTGAGCAAGCAACCTGTGAAAGAGAAGGTCTAAAGTCCAGAGTGCTACTATTCTGGCGGACTGATTTCCTGTTTTCCTGCTCGACTGCAACCCGGTAACACTTCTTCCCCAATGGCACCTTTCGGTAGACTATCTGTTCTCGTGCCTGACTGCAGCCCAGTAACGTGCTCCCCCAACAGTTACCCAATTACTGGCTGCTCATTTTACTGATTTACTGTCAGCCTGCAAGCTTTATTGATTGCTTCAGTTACTGCACTTATGGCGCTGGCATGGAGGCACATTGATCTCTATTACACTATCTTCAGAAATGTAGGGGGAGAGAGGTACATGCTTGCTGTAACTAGCACATTACTGTACTCTACGTAGCTTAACACGCGCGGCACACACACACACACACATCAATCTAATGCAGGTGGAGGAAATATTTTATTACATAACTTACTTTGAACTAATTTGTATTAAACTTATTTTCTTTTACAGTGCCCATTTTCTAAGTGCAATAATACCCTCCAGGGTGGGCGATATTGTGCTATACCAGATCTTAAAGGGGCTATAAGGCCCTGCGCCTGCAGCATTGGGCCTCATTATGCCCCTGGGCGATCTGGTATAGCACAATACCACCCACGCTGTCAGGTATTATTGCTTACTTTCTGCCCACTGTTTCTGTGGAAAAGGATTGAATGCTGTGACACACGCACAGCGAGGTGTGCAATTGCATACTCCATTATAGTCAATGGTGCAAGTTCTCATTGCAGAGTTTCTTGTGTTAATTAGCAGATAGATGGTAATTAAGAACAGCGCTTGATAAGAAACATAGACAATGACAGCAGAAAAAGACCCATGGTCCATCCAGTCTGCTCAAGTTCCCTAAATCCCTGGAATCATCCTTGGAACCTAATGTTTCCCCAGGGCACTAACCTTCCCTGACCTTTCCCTGTTTTCTTCCCTTGTCCTGTCCACCCAGTTAACCACTATTCTGTTCATTATATCCCAGGCCTGTTTGATCCCCCTTACTGTGCTCACTCCCACCACCTCAGCTGGCAGACTGTTCCAGGGCTCCACCTCCCTTTCCAAAAAGAAGCACTTCCTCTCAATTCTCTTGAACTTCCTGCCAGCCAACTTCCACTTATGACTGTGAGTTGGTACTCAGGCTAAATAATTCCCCACAGTTCACTTTATTAATTCCTTTCAAGAATTTGAAGGTCTCTTTCATATCACCCTTCTCCATTCTGGTTTCCAATGAATAAAAAAATAAGTGTCCTGAGGCACTACTCATAGGCTTTACCCTGCTGTCCCTGAATCATTTTGGTCACTCTACTGTACATTACACTGTTTCTAACCTATCCTTGTCTTTTCTTTGGAAAGGACTTCATTCTAATACAGGAGCATGGGAGAAAGGGGAAATTTCATTTTCATTTTTATTTTTTATACATGTTAGTAAGATGAGCAAATTGCCCATTTTCACAAGCGACAAGCAAAACATCAAGACAAATAATCAAAAGGACATACTATATCAAAAAGAATACTTATTAATAATAATGCAAACATACAGTTAACAATCATGTCTTAATGAAAACAGTCTGACAGGATATTAAGCCACTGAACAAGCTTAAGTGTAAAAAACCTGACTGTTGTACAGTTAGTCACTACAGCTGGAATACTGTTAGAAAAGACAATGGCCTATACACAACAGACTTCTGCCCAATTGTCTTCTTATAATAGGGGACCCTGAATAAACTTCTAGACTTAGAACTAGTACCTAAAAGGCTGTGTGAACTAGGAAAAAAAATCTTGACTAGCTGGTGGAAGTGAACCATGTAGTCCCTTAAATACAAAAACTCCCAGCTTAGTTTTAACCCTATCTAAAAAAGAAGAACAGTTGGCTTCCCTTATCAATACACAATGATGGGTTCTCAGAGACAGACCAGTCATAAATCGTAAAATACTATAATAGGTGACTTGAAGTTTCTGTAGCATTTTTTCACTTGTTCCTGAATAAATCATCAGAACTTAGTCAAATACACTTAGCAAGAAACTATGAGCCAGGAGCATACGAGATTCTGGAATAAGGAAGGATTTAATCCTAAGAAGCATTCCTAGCCTCTGATGTATTTTTTTTTCACTTGCCCAGCTCCCACGGCTTTCAGAGGAGGCCCCGTTCCTCTTTCTACTCTTTCCGCCAGGGCAATCCCCCCAAGGCATCCCATCCCTAGTTTCATATTGCTCATAGGGATGGGGTGTTTGTAATTTTCCCCAGTTTTTCTCCCATCCCCTGGGACACCAGCACAAAGGACATATGTCCAAACTGGGTGATGTACTGACACATGCCATCTGTCAAATGCCTAACAGCGTCCCCCTTCCCCAGCTCTGCAAGACAGAACCACCAGTGCCCCGGAAGCCCATGTTTCCACCGGCTCCAGGAGCATCAGGTGTGTGAAGCACCCCGGTATCCCACCCCCGAAGGAGGAGAGCATCCACTGGGATGCTCAATCCTTCTTGCCCTGCCAACCCCGGCAACCCTAGTCCATTCCCAAACCGGGTGTTCCCTTGGCGCAAAGGTGTGGCAGCCAGCGCCTCAACCCTCAGCGCCACTGGGCCGGCCTGCCTCTGATGTATTTTTTAAATTATTTTACTAACTTGGAGGTCAAAAGAAAAATGGGATTCTAAAGTAACCCCTAAATAGTTAAACGTATCTAACAATTCAATTGTATTCTCTTTCAGGTTGACAATAGGGACACTAATGTCTTTGACTTTCCTGTGGCACATAAAAACCATTACTTTAGTCTTCCTGGAGTTAAGAACTAAATTACGTGAAAGCAACCACTTTTGAGAAGTTTCAAAGTCCTATTGGATCTTAGTTAATGCATGATCTGGATTGCGTCCATCTGAAAATATTACCACAACATCGGCATTCAAGATCATTTTGGACCCTATGTAGGTGGTGGGGGCAGCATTTATAAAAAGGGAAAGCAAAAGTGGGCCTAAAATTGAGCCCTGTGGTGCTCCACAGGAAACTGAATGGGGATCAGAGCATGTCTGGGCAATAATAATTCTATGCTCCCTATTACGTAAGTAACCGCTTACCCAAGAAATAAAATCACTGGAACAATAAACTTCATTCAAGGTTTCCAACAACTGTGTATGGTTTACCAAGTCGATGGCCTTGGTGAGGTCCACAAATACTACAGTGGCAGAGTGTCCTATATCCAAGGCTCTCTGTACACTGCCTGTGAAACCCACCAAGGCCATCTCAGTGTTTCCAAAAGCCATGCCGACAATTGGTTAGTAAATTATATTTGAACAGAAAATCCTGAATATGATTGAACACAGTTATCTTGAGAATTTTAGATAATGGTGCCAGCAACGAGACTGGTCTATAATTTGAAACAATATTCCTACAACCTGATTTTTGTGTGGGTTTTATGAGAGCTGACTTCCAAATCTGAGGAAGACACTATGGCATAATGAATAGTTGAATAAAGTTGTCAAGGGAGTGGTTAACACTTTTATTTTCAACTTCAATAATCTATCACCAATCTTATTCTGTCCAATTATAGGTCTGGGATAATATCTAAGAACATAATCAGTAACCATTTCTGGAGTCACAACATGAAAATAGGAACGGGGATGCTCACAACTTTGATCCCTATCCAAAAACAATTTCCTATCTGAAGTCAGATTTTGATTTTGAAACTTTGCTAGATCCCCAAAGTACTCATTAAACAATTTAGATAAATTATGACTATTATTATTTGCTTTTGTTAACCAGGTAAGCACACTAGACAACCAAGTGCCTATTTTCAGGTGTGACCCAGGAGAGTTACAGAGCATACAAAAAACATGATACAGAGTCAAGGTAACATACAGGAGCTGCAGACTCCGACAAGTGAGTGGTACAACTCAGGCTCAAACAATTAGGATCACTCACTAAATGGTCCCCATCATGAAGTGTAATTACTGTTTCATTAACATTCCTTCCCGTTAAATTGTTAAGTGTAAGCCAAGTTTGTTTTGAGTTACCCAAAGATGACAATTGTTTATTTTTAAAGAATTCTACTTTTGCTTTCCTTATTGCTACCTTACATTTATCCCTAAGAATCTTACAATCTAGTAATAAGTTGGGGTCATTACTTTTTTTAAATAGTTTCCAGGCTCTATCTCTTTGTCTCATTAATACTCATAGTTCTCTAGTAACCCATTGTTTTTATTAGCTAAAATTCTCATTTTTTTAAGAGTGGCTATTTAATTAACAACCTGATTAAATAATGCACTAAATCTTTCTAACATCAAATGAATATCATGAAGATTTTCAAGGCAGGTCCAATCAACTAACTCACAAACCGCATTCATAACATCAGTTGAAACCCTATTAATGTTTTTAGTTTCTACAGCATATAACATGGTGGGTTATGGGTTTATTTGGATGACCAAAAACAAAACCCAGGGCAGTGGTCACTAAATAAAGAGCTATATATCTAAAGTCAAATACTTTGACAACACTAAGTTTCATACTCTTTATAACTGAAATACCATAAAACTGTACTAAAGATTTACACATAAAGGGAAACATTAACTTTTTAAATTCTACCATTTGCTAATTCCTAATCAGTGCAGTGTGGAATGTATCCACAAAGCTAGTAATTTTACTTTTGTTTATCGAACCTTGTGCAGTTTAATATAATCTAGTGGTCAAGTTATTCATAAGCCAATGCCAGGATGTGCTCTTCGTAAGTCATATATATTGCAACATGCACTTATACACTACCCATGCTTTCGAAGGTCATAAATGTAGCCTACCACCTCCCTGGTAGCTAGGGATATGCTGGTGGTCACTGTCCATGGGGAGGGGGTGGCCACAGCAAAAACTGCAGAAAATGACTCACACTTTCCATTTACTCTTGAAAACGGGGTGCTGTGCTAGAAGAAAGCAATCGATTAATGTAGTAACAAATCATTTCAAAAACTGAGACAACACTCCAAATGTAAATGAACCAGTGAGATCCCACTTAATGGTATGCCGTTGCTATGGTGACAACTTTACCATGACGGACACTACAGCAACAACAGCATCATGTCACTGTAGTGTTGATGCAGGACCCCAGCACTGCTTTCTGGGGTGTTGCAGCCCCTCTCCCAAGCAACTACAAGTTGGAGCTGATTAATTTAGTAGTGGAGGTGTGTGGGGCAGAGCTCCCCACATGGGGGGGTTTAGGGGCAAAGCCCCCCAAAGAAAACACAGTCTGAAGTGACTCCCTTTATGCCGACCACAAATGCAGTTGACATAAAGGAGTCGCTGTAATGTCGGTCAACAATGAAATTGTCGACCAACTGTCATAGATCCTCATTTAACAATAGTCAAAAGGCAATTCCATGGAGGAATGAACTGATCTCAGTTCACAGGGGGAACATGTTGCAGTGGACCAAAATGGTCACATCATTACAAGAGTCCAAAAGGTCCACTTCACACAGTGTCCATACAGAGGGGCATGATCCAGACGTCCATGCCAAATTAGGCAGCTCAGTTCATCAAGACAGCAACAACAGTGATCCTGCAAGCTACATCTCCTCTCAGTCCCACAAAACCCATGTCTCTCTTCCAACTCAGACTTGCTAGCCTCTCACCTCAGGGCTGCTATTCCCTCCCTACTGATAGCTCCATGTCCACCAACTCCCTCCTGTGCAACTGTCCCTGGGAAATATAGGTGACACATCCCCAATGGATGTTCCAGTCTTAGTGTCCCACTCTGGCACTAGGTTCATATCTTTACTCTTCCCCTTGACTCTGCCTCAGGCCCTGGCTTTACACTCCCTCTGATCTTGGTGGCCAAGCTCACTACTCCACGCTGTGTGGGGTCCCTCTTTCTCCATCTGGGGAATTACTTCAAATGGCCACTACCACATCCAGAGCCAAGCCTTCTTTTGTCCCTCCATCTCACTGAAAAAGAAATCTGAGTGATGACCTTGAGCAGGCAGTCACCTCTGCTCCTTTAGCACCACCCTCACACTACCACCACTTGTGTAGTTCTGCACCAGTGCATGACCTGCCCCCAGGATTCTTCTGCACCACCAGCAGTCCCCTGGGTGGTAAAAAATATGAACCCTTTACATCCTGGTTTGCAATGATCCAAAACAGTTGTCCAAAAGTGTACATCCTAATACACAGACTTGACTCCCCAACCCGAGGGGGGGTTACAGCTCTCCCCCGTTAAAACCTTGATGCCCTTGGTGAGCTCCAGAGCACCAACAGCCACCCTACTGGGGCCCAGACAGAAAAGGTAGGTGCACTCCCCCTCTGCCACACCACAGGAGGGCCTAAAGCTGCGTCACCACAAAGGTGGACCTACTAAACTACACAATGTGGCCCCAAACTAGCTTGACTGTCTCACATGCCTGAGCCCCCACACCCTTGCCACCCACCCACCTGTACCCTTCGGATGGATTACCTACTTCCCCAAAGGGTGGGGTCCCAGACCCATTACAAGCTTACCCAAACTAAATTCTGCTCAAGCTGCCACCTACCTAACATGGACTCTTATCAAATCTTACCCCCAGCAAATTATTACAGTCTACCCACAGTGCCAGTAATTGTAACAAAATAGCCCATGGTGTGGATACACAGTGACACGGCTGTCCATAACAATTGGCATTCTACAACATTAATACACAGCACTGCTAACAACAACAACTAATGAACATTTTAACAGTAAAGCACTATGAGCAATAGCAACTACTTGGTATTTTGTTACAGCAACATCAGTGACACTGTCAAGCTGTTATAGACATTCCCCACTGGTTAGAATCTATAGCTCAGTCCTCAAAAGGAAAAGTCAACAAAAAGGATTGATCTGACCTATTTAAATGTCCTTGGGGGATGTCTGCCATCACTGCACTGCAGGGCGTTAGAAGGTATCATCTCAACATCTGCCGAAATAGTAGTGGGGGTATGGTTTAGTGCAGGGCCAACCATATGAGTCAGTTGCCCCAAAGCAAAGCAATGCTTGGTACAACCACTATCAAAATCTTGCAACAGTGCATAATTCTTGAACAAAGCAAGTTCCCCATAGGTGCTCCTGACACAAATACCCTTGGCAATGTGCTTGACTTCTTGCAGGGAAATGGTGCGGCTACTAAAACTCAAATAGTGCTTCCATTAGATCCTCTCAAGGATAGCATGAAAAACCCAATCCGCTCTTCTCTCCTCAATAGTATCCCAGATGTGCTCAGTCAGGTAGGGGTAGTTGTACTGGGGGTACTCTTTACAGATGCACCTTCTTATGATACTGTCTGCTTGAGACCATTTTGGCAAGCTGCGAATGGTTGTTCAAGGAGCTTGTCCCTCCGGGAGTCACATGCCATTCCTGCACTCCCATTCCTGGTCTCAAGTTTGATTATGGTGGTCTTGACTCTGAGGATGAACTGCACTGTTGGATGAGGAACCCCTCGGAGGTGACAAGACCACTGTGGCATATTGGGATGGGGTTCCAGCTCCGATGCCTCCTCTCAAACATCTTCCACCTCAATCTCCACTAGGCCTGCTACTCCCCTGGCCTTTGATTTGTGGTGCTATGATGTCTCAGACTGCTCCGCTGATGGATTTGGCTACTGACCATGGCTTGATAGTGAGTTAACTGGAAAGGCCTCTGCAAGTTTTCTAGTGGGCACAGGCTATGGGGATGCAGTGATCTCAGGCACTACTGGGCTAGACACCTCACATTGCAGACCAGAAACATGAAATTCTACTGGAGTCATTAACTTTGATGGTAGCTCCATCCTCAAAACCAAATGGGTACTTTCCTGCACACTGCCCATGGACTTAGCGGCACCCTCAACCTCCTGGGTGCCGGATCCCTCCAATTCACATGACACCGTGGCTTCAGTTCCAACTTAACAGAAAGATCCTCCCAGCCTTCCACGTTTGCGTCTTCTAATGTCAAGGAGGTTGTGGACTGTCTCAGACCATAACAGGGCCACCAATGGGTATCCAGGGGCTGGCTTCTTGGCACCATGACACAAAGCACAGACTGGGAGCAGTTCTACTCTGGAGTTCTTATGCTGGCAAAGGGTACACTTTTGGGATATAGTAGATTTACCAACCAGCTCACACATCCACTGAAAACATTTTGGATTGCACCGTAACATCTGAAGCTGAAGGGGCTCATGTCATTTTTGCCAAAACAGGTTCTGCTGTAGTCCCACAAAGTCCAACTAATACTTGACGAGCCAAACGAATATCATCACCAGCTCACACATTGCTTTGCTTAACTCCAGCACAGGAACCAGACATGGGAAATTATTGATCCTGCCCAGGCGAGTCCAGTCAGTCCAATCCAGAGATTTTACCCCAGTCCATTTGCATAGTTCTCACATGGACTAGACACACGGTTCTCTCCAGCAGACCTCCAGGAGCCCACATTCAGTTGCAAGGCATGCATTTTTTTGGCCCTTCGGCACCATATTGGTTACATTACTGTCCAATCTACAAAAAAGAACAGCTTCACACAGCACCCACTTTGGGGCCAAACCATGTCACATGCACCCCAACACACATCCCGGAAGAGCCCCCATGTATAGCCTACGCCCTCCTTGGTGTCTAGGGGTATGCTGGTGGTTACTGTCCATAGGGAGAGGGCAACCACAGCAGAAACTGCAGAAGATGACTCACACTTTCCAGGTACTCTTGAATACGGGGTGCTGTGTTAGAAGAAAGCAGTTGATTAATGAAGAAACAAATCATTTCTAAAACTGAGACAACACTCCAAATGTAAATGAACCAGTGGGATCCCACTTAATAACAGTGAAAAGGCAACTCCATGGAGGAATGAACTGATCTCAGTTCACAAGGAGAACATGGGGCACTGGACCAAAATGGTCACATCATTACAAGAGTCCAAAAGGTCCACATCACACAGTGTCCATACAGAGGGGTGTGATCCGGATGTCCCTGCCAAATTAGGCAGCTCAGTTCATCAAGACAGTAACAATAGTGATCCTGCAGGCTACATTTTCTCTTGGTCCCACAAGACCCATGTCTCTCTCCCAACTTGGACTTGCTAGCCTCTCACCTGGGAGCTGCTATTCCCTCCCTGCTGATAGCTCCATGTCCACTGACTCCCTCCTGTGTGACTGTCCCCAGGAAATATGGGTGACACATCCACAACAGATGTCCCAGTCTTAGCATACCTCTCTGGCACTAGGTCCATATCGTCACTCTTCCCCTTGACTCTGCCTCGGGCCTCAGCTTCACACATCCTCCAACCTCGGTGGCCAAGCTCACTACTTCGCACTGTGTGGGGTCTTTCTTTCCCCATCTGGAGAATTACTTCAAACGGCCACCGCCATGTCCAGAGTCAAGCCTTCTTCTGTCCCTCCATCTCAGCGAAAAGGAAATCTGAGAGGCGACTTCAAGCTGGCTGTCACCTCTGCTCCTCCAGCACCAACCTCGCACCACCACCACTTGTGAACTCCTGCACCAGTGCAAAGCCCATGCCCAGAGTCCTCCTGTGCCAGCAGCAGTTCCCCGGTGGTGAAAAATATTAACCCTTTAGGGCCTGGGTCACAATGATCCAACACAATTGTCCGAAACAGTACATCTTAATACACTAACATGATTCCTCAACCCCTGTGGGGGGGTCACATAAATATGCAACATGCTATCTGTAAGGGTATGCTAAAGGACTGTAGGGTGAGGTTTTATGTTCCATTGTGATCAGTGGAAGAGGAAAGAGAAAAGGAGATATGCGAGGGTATAAGTCCTGACTGAACAATAGCTTTGTCCAGTTAGTCTGATATCTGGGGAGGGGTTCCCCCATGTACTGTATTTGGCAACCATTTGGAGAGTTCATTCATCTGAGCCACAGAGACCAGGCTCTAGTGAACTTACCCAAGTTGCCCCTGTATCGATGCAGGACCTTTAGGTATGCAGTTATTTTAGCCAGTCCTGTCTCCCAGTTTTTGAGTTGGGGGGCAACTGGTTGCTTCCAACACATTAAGATTTGCCTTTTTGCCTCCAATGCTACAGCAGACTGCAAGTAACAATGTTGTTTGCCTGACTCTGGCAGCCCTCTTGGGTCTCCTAGTAGCTGCTGCTCTGGTTTTTTGAACACTAGTGCCTCAGACTCAGTGTATCTCTCATTGGGAAATCATGTAAATTGGGATGGGAGCAGAGGAAAGAGGTTGATAGTGAGTGCCATATTTCATGTGGTGTTACAGATTGTAAGGAGGCACTTGGAAGCTGGCAGCAGCCACATGAAATTAATAAAAGACAGAATAAATGAGCAGGTGAGCAACCCTAGAAAGACTTGAAATCTGACAAATACATGAAATGGTCAGTTGTATTTTTCTACAGTGTTATTTGAATAAATCATTTACATTACACTGAATCTCTTATATGTCCATCTTATCTTGTTTTTTTTCTGTCCTACATTATTTAAAATTACCTCGTGCCCTGTTTTTAGGATCTGTGCCTTGCCATAAAAAGAGCAAAAATGCAACATATCCTGCTCTTAAACTAGAAAAGATATATTTTTATTTTCATCTAGAAGTTGCAGAAAACCATGATATCTTAAATAAAATGCCTTAAAATCATAGTAAACAATATAAACATATAAAAATCTAAGTCTGTTGCATTGGTCAAGGTTACATACTGTCCAGCAAAGAATTATGTTACAGAATGAAATGTACTGATATGGGTATCTTATAAGGCAGTAACCCTAACTTCATTGTGGTGTTATACTGTGTTGTAACACCTCACCGGCCAGCATCCAGAGGTGTGATTTCAAATATGCAAATTTTATCTGAGGGGGAAGGGGTGGCAACTAAATCCCAGATTTCAGCTTCTGAAGAACAGGTTTTATTTATTTATTTAGTTTTTGTTGACCAGGTAAGTGCAGTAGACAAATTCTGCCTATTTTCAGGCACGACCTGGGGGAGGGGGATACAGATGAATGCCAGCTGACTTTGAACCAGATTAAGCTGTTGGTGGTATTTTAGTGAACGAGGGGAAATTTGGCCAGTGCACCGGGGAAACTCCCCTACTCTCCAGTGGGGGAACCATTGTCATCTTGGTTCTTGTCCAAGATGGTGGCCGCTGAGGATGTGGAGGAGATGCTTGCTGCCTCTGGAACAGGTGGATTAGTCTCTACCCCTGCTTCTCCTTGCTTAGAGACCAAGATTTCCACTGATTTACCTTAGATGTTGCTGCTACTACTGAAACTGACTTGGTTCCTATGGATATTTCTCCAGCTGATCCTGTGCTATGCTCTACTCTGAATACTGGTTCTAAGCTTTCTGCTGCACTAACTAATGCCTCTCCTGAGATACGATTACTTGCACTTCAGTTACAGGCTGAAGAAGAACGTTTAGCTCTCCGTCGTTTGGAATTACATACAGCTCTGAATTCAACTCCACGAACTGTGTCAGCTACTCAGGAACCTTTTAACTTATCTGCTAAGATGGACTCACCTGTGTTGCAGCATTCTCCTGTTGCAGAGAACCCTATTCCTGCTCCTTTGGATTCCCTTCATTCTGGACTTTCTCCTGCATTGTTAGCCTTGCCTAGTGTGTCTGCGAGTGCCTTGCCTCACACTCCAGGAAAACCAGGACTGGATTCGGTTTGTGATCTCTCCTGTACCTTGAGTTTTTCTGCTACTTCTCCTCCTCGTTCACCTAAGGACATATCTGCTACGCTTTAAGCGGCAGGCTGGATATGCTCAGCTATGGGGCATTGGATTTCTGCCGTACTCCGATTGCCACCTCTTCTATTTCTTCTCGGCTTTAAACTTATGCTGCTGTTTCTACAGATCCTGCTCCTATTCCACAGCTTCCCCTCGACCCTTTACCTCTGACTCTCATTCTCCCTTGCATCTCCCTTCAGAACTCCAGTTTACCAGCACACCTGCTCCTCTTTTGGGACTTTCTGAACTTGCACAGCCAGCTTCACCAGTCCCTTTTACTTCCATTTCCTCACTAAACCCCCTTAAGCACCTCTGAACTTGCTGAAACCTAGAGAAAAGAAACCATATGCTTTTCTTTTTCATCAGACCATATATCCAGCTAAATGCCACAAAGGGGGTATGTCTGACTTTCCCGATAGAAGATTTGTTGCAAAGACTTTATTAAACGGTTCCATGAAGTTTTTTGCTAATGAAATTTACCCACTTATTCATGTGTCTGGTGAATCTACCTTTGATGTAAGTTTTAAATTGAATTCAGGGCTACAACGTTTTTGGACACAATTTCAAACCCTGAAATCTTCTCCTTTGTGGGCCCCCTTTGAAGCAATCCCCCTGACTAGGCCAGAATACAAAACAGTCACAGTTCTCTTCCGAAATGAAGGGGTTAGTGTCACCGACCTGACCTACTGGCTAAAGCAAAGATGCTTGGTTCTTGGTTCCCCAGAAGCCATATTTGATGAATAACATATTTGGACTGGAGGGTGGAAGGTGAAGGTTATGCTCCCCGTTACAGATACTGGTCTTAGTCATCTCCCCAATTGTTTTTTTTTTTTAGGTCAAGACCGTGGCGTCCTGTTTCATGTGGGACAACCTAAGAAATGCTATGTGTGGTTCTTATATACACTTAAGCAGTCTGTGTGATCAGGTTAAATGTAATCTTTGTCAAGAATTGGGGCATACTAGTGGAAATTGTCTTAATGAACCGAAGTGTAATCTTTGTGATTCCACCGGACACACATATCAGAGTTGCACCTGGGCTGCACTACCAGTCTGCCTCAGCTGATGTTGGGAGCAGAGACTGATGATAGCAGTGGCTCAAAGAAATCGTCCCCCCAGATCTTCTGGGTTTCTGTTGTCCCCCTTTGGATGTCCCTATTCCTGCACCAGTGCAACAGGTGCTGTTAGCTCTCCCCTTGCCGCCCTAGCGGCGTGCCCAACCCCCTTCCTGAACAGATTTCAGAAGATCTTCTTCTACAGGTATGGCCCCCCAAATTAGAAAACGGTCCACTAAGAGGTCTCAAAAGGGTGCCCATCCCACTTCTAAGGTGTCAAAAACCTTGGGGCTTCCATTGTGCAATAAATATGAGGCCCTGCAGCCCTCTGACCTCTCTGACGCAGATTCAGAGAGCTCAACTCTGTGGTCTTCCCAGGTGGATTTACATTCTGATATGGACTTACCTCCTCCATCTGTAAGTACCTGTCGTAGATCACAACTGTCGAGGACTAAACCTCCCTGAAGACTTTCTTTTCAGTTTTTTTCCCCTTCTTTCTCAAAATGTCTTCCCTACTCTTAGGTTCACTTAATGTGAACAGTATTAAAAATCATAAACGCAGATGCTTAGTACTGTCTTATTTTCAGTCTAGTTCCTTACAAATTGTTTTTTTTACAAGATACTAGACTACATACTATTGCTGAAATAGGACAGGTTACTAAGCTACGGTATGCTAGACCTTCATATTGGTCCATAGGCCAAGATGTCTGCTCAGGGGTTGGTATTTCATTTCATTCTAGTTTGCAGGTACATCTTCTCAAACTTATTGATTTAGTTCCAGGACGTGTACTAATTCTTGATACCAGAAAAATAATTCTTATTACAGGATGATCAATGTTTATGCCCCACAGTCGAAGGCAAATAGAGTTTCTTTATTTAAAGACATTCAGCCTTATCTATTGTCATCTCAGGCCATTATTTTAGGTGGGGATTTTAATTGTGGACTTGACAAGCATGATAGGAGGGCTTACACCACTACTTCAAAAGTATATTGTGATATGTCTACTTCAAAGAATGTAATTTCCCTGTCACATTTAAAAGATGCCTATTTGGCTACTAATAATACTGCTCACCCACATTTCAGAGGGGCCACTTGGCTACCAGAATAGATTTTTTTTTGTTTCCTTATTTTTATGTATTTTCTCCATTAAGGTTACAGAAGTAGAATTTTCAGATCATAAGCTTTTGCACCTCTGTTTAGGGACTACGGTAACATTTTCTAAGGGTCCTGGATATTGGAAAATGAATTCTTCCCTTTTATCCCAACAGTCTATGATACTTAATTTCCAATATTTTGCAGCTCATAAAAGCTCTGTTTTTGATTCATTTGACTCTCCTGTCTTCTGGTGGGCAGATGTCAAGCTGGATCTATGAAAATTATTGAAATCCCACAGTAAACATATTTATCATAATGTTCACTTTCAGTACCTCCATCACCGGAAACAGTTACAGAAACTACAGTCTTTATCCAGGTCTGCTACCCATGATTTTAAGGAACAAATTCACGTACTTCAAACTGACATGAAAGCCTTCCATCTCCGCCAATCAGAAAGTCAGCATAGTTTTGGGATAAAAGGGAAGGCTGCAGTCCTCTGTCCTTATTTATATTGTTCCACCTCTGTCAAACATAAGGTGATGGATTGCCTTAAGGATTTGGACGGTTCTGTCTATATGGACAAACAGAACATATTTCGCATAGCGACTCAGCACGTCTCTTCTCTGTTTTCTACCTGTTTTTGCCCTGATATTGCTTTTCATGATTTATTACCATCTCCTCATGTCCCTATTTGTCCCCCCTTTTTATTACCCGAATTGACAGCTGATATTTCAGCTGCAGAAGTGGAACAGGCTATTAAATCCCTGCCTACTAATAAAGTCCCTGGGTTGGATGGATTTCCCTTCGAATTATTTAATCTTCTTGGCCCACTGCTATCTAAGGAACTGGCAGCAGTATTTACCTTTCTTTTGAATGCTGATTCTGTTCCCTTGGATATGGCCCAGGGTCTTTTAATTTTCTTTTACAAGAAAGGTGACAAAACAGACCTGACCAATTGGAGGCCCATCAGCCTTCTAAACACAGATTTTAAAATATTAGCCAAAATTTTACATACTAGATTATTACAAGCAGCTGTACATCTTATCTCCCCCACTCAAACATGTTCTATACTGGAAAGAAAGATGAGTGATCATCTGCTTCTCCTTCGAGAACTTATTGAATGTGATAATACAGACGGCTTATCTGGATTCTTACTCTCCTTAGATCAGAGACAAGCTTTTGACACCATTGGACATGCTTACCTATGGTCTGTACTAAAGCACTATGGTATCCCAGATACCTTTGTTTCTTGGCTACAATCTATTTATAAAGTAACAACACTATCTCCACTTATTAATGGTTGGGTGGGCCCAATGATTTCGGTACACCATGGAGTATGACAAGGCTGTCCCCTCAGCCCTCTACTTTATGTTTTTGGTATTGACCTGCTTTTGTGGGCTTTGAATTCTGCCTCTTCTTTGACACACATACAAGTGGATACTTACTTTATCCCTTATATTGCCCTGGCTTATGCAGACGATCTTACGATTTTGGTTGGGGATGAGGTTTCTGTGTCTCAGGCCATGACTATTTATAATTCCTTTGGATCCTTATCAGGATCCTCCCTTAATAAGTCAAAAAGTATAGGGAGACAATTTGGCAAGCCTTTAATCTCTCTCCCCTCCATTGCTGGAGTTACATTGTCTTGGACCCCAATTAAGATTTTGGGTATACAATTTGGATACCAAGCCTTGGACATCTTGAATTGGTCTTCTAATCTTTCACAGGCTCAACAGTTAGTAAAGCAGTGGAAATCCTGGCACATGGGTAAACTGAAGCGAGTCTATCTTGTTAAGACAATTCTTTTACCGCTCTTTTTGCATGTCAGTTGGGTGCCCCCGCTCCTTGGAAACCTCATTACTCAGTATTTTTTTCCAAGTTGTCTGGGGCAGTCAGCTGAATCCCCTAAAGAGGAATATTTTATATCTTCCTAAATCTCAAGGTGGCCAAGGTATGGTTCACCCTGTTGTTTTTTTTTATATTGTCAATTTCCGGCCTATTTTGACTCATGTCGCTAGGGCTTGGATCCTCTTATACATTTCAACTTGTAGTCCTTGGTTCCCGCAATGGGAAACGGACACTTTACGAGTGCTCAGTAACTCTACTATTTGTCCTTCCTATATTCATGATATTTTTGTTAAATTAAAATGTTGGCAGTTGACAGCTGCCATGATGCGTGGTCACCACAGGAAATTAATGTATAAACAGATCCTCACCACTAAATTTTGTGAGCTAGTCACCTTTCCTTCTTGTCCCTCTCCTTTGATACCTGGTTTACTTCAGTTCCTGAATAATCCGAGGATTCCTGAGAAAATGTGGGATATTCACTGGCTCAGTTGCCACAATCGGTCGAATGTGAAAGAACATCATAAGCATAAACAGCTGTCTGAGAGAAATTGTTCTAGGCCTCAGTGTGGTAACCAACTGGAAACTACTCATCACTTATTTTTTTCCTGCTCTTATATTTTGGGTTTTTGGTCCACTTTGGCAACTACGTGATAAATGCCTCCTTTCCACGATATAACATTGCATGCTTTACAGTATGTTTTTTTTTGATTCTCCTTGGCACCAATGGGATGCTTCTACCTTACAGGTTATTATCACAGTGGAGAAGTGGTTTATCTGGAATTTTCACTGCTGGTTCACCTTGCAGCAATGGTCAGTGCCATTATCAGAGCTGGTGGAAAAGATAACCTGGGAGGTTAAATTCCTTTTTCGACAGGACCTGAAGGTTCACCCTGCTTCCTGGATTTTTCAGACTTGGCAGAATCTTCCATGGGTCATGGACTCCGATGCTAATTACTTAGAATGTTATGGTTGGTTCTCCAGTTGTTTTCTGATTCGCTTTTTGCTCTCTTTTCTCATTTCCTTGAGTTAGTATGTTGTAATACTTTTATGTATTTTTGAAAATCATGAATGACTCATTCCCCTAATCCTGTTAGTGTGGTGGGGGTTGTAGGGGGTGGTTTTGTTATGATTAGGTTATTCTTGTAAGTTGACATTTTTCTGGTTTTTGTTTCCTTTTTCAGCTTTTGTATGATGTAATTCTTTTCTGTATTTTTGTTTACAAATCTTGATTAAAAATTCCCTTATTTTTTTTCTTTTGATTATGACATTCCTGTATACTGCAATGTTTATTTCTGGGTTTTGGTTCTTCATTATGATTTGTATGCTGCAATGCATTTTGTTTTCCTTTTGACATTCTTGTATATTTCTTTCTGATTTTTTTTTTCCTTTCATTCTGGTCTAGTATGATGTAATACTTTTCTGTATTTTTTGTTTGAAAATCTTGAATAAAGAATTCCCCTACTCTGTAGTAGGGGGCGCTGCGTCTACCTTAGCTTTGGCAGTCTGCTTGCTGCTCGGGAAGGGGTTGGATGTGTGGGAGGCTGAGGAGCTGATCACGTCCTTGGCCCCCTTTTTTCTTTTTTGTGATCACAATGGCAGATGAATGGAAGGAAGATAATGTTAGCTGCATAGCCCAGAGTCAAGGTCTTCCTTACCGCTTGTTTTGGACTTACCAGCTGTGCCTACCCTGAGTTCCGTTACCACTGGAGCCGATGATGCCGCCTTGATATGCCAGAAGCTTCGGGATGAAGAGCGACGGTTCCTGCTCATCAGGAACCGTTTTTTGCAGGAATTAGACCAAGCCACGGACACTTTGATGGAGGTACAGGAACCGGATGTTACCCGGTCTCCTGTTATGCTGGATGCTACGGCGATTGCGGTGACAGTTCCAAGCTCTACAACGGTGGCTACCCCCCTTCCTTCTGAGGATTTGTTGCAGTGTTTGACATCGATGGAGGAGTCTGTGAGCACAGTTGCTGCAAGTACTGTTTCTGTTACGGAACTGGATGGTTCACGACCAACTCTGCAAGTTAATGAAATGACTACGGGGGTGGTAGTAGGGGCTGTTGCTGCTACATTGGGGGCCTTGGATTCAGGCCCTTCTCAGACCAGCCAATTTCTCCTACAGGGTCTGGGCCAAGTTCTAGGGGTACAACTGATGAGGGTAAGGAAAATAAACCTAGATCTTCTTCACAATCTATGGTGTGTTCTTCCTCTGATCCTACAACTTCCATGGACCTTGAACTTTCTGATGGGGTGCTCCAGTCCCTGCAGCATGGATGGCATCTGCTTTAGAAACTACTGGTTGGGTTAAAACCATTGATGGTTCTGGATGGGATGCTAACTTCTCTGGGGTTCCGAGTTTGCTGGGAACTACTAAGGCTCAATCAGGCCCTGTTTCAGACATTGAACAACATACTACTTCTGCTGCTGTGAGTCTCCCCCCCGGGGCAGGCCACTCCTTTCTTAGATACCAATGTTGTTTGCCCTGTTACACAACATTCCCTTCTGAATAATATTAGACGTCTTGAGGGTGAACTTCTGATTGAAACCCCCCCTCTTCCCCAAACTGTGGGTGCTTTGCATTCAACTGCTCCACTGCAAGATTCCATAACAGTAACTGCTCCTGAACGAACTTCTCCCATACAGCCACCCCCTGCCACGGTTTGGCATGATAAAGTGAATGAACGTTTATTTCCTGCTACCTTTGGCTTGCTTCCAGAACCTGCAATGAGATGTAATGCTGTTCATCTCAAATTTAGGGGACCGGTTTCAGAGATTCCTGATAGGCAATTTGTTGGGCGTGAACTTCTTAAAGTTAGTATGAAGTTCTACGCCTATGAAATTTATGCCCTGATACATATGCCAGTGGATTCAATTTTTGATGTCAGCTTTAAGCATCCTATGGGTCTGGAAAGCTTTTGGAAGTAATTCCAAGCCTTAAAACACACGCCTTTATGGACATCTTTCATGACATTCCCTTGACTAAACCTGTGACGAAAAAAATTACTGTATTATTTTGAAATGAAGGAGTCAATGTAGCAGATATTACCTACTGGTTGCAACAACATTTCAGGGTTAAGGGTCAACCTGAGCCTATTTTAGATGAAGAGCATCTTTGGACTGGGGGATGGCATTATGTTGTTGACCTATGTTTAGACCAAGGTCTCACTAAACACCTCCCTAATTGTTTTTTTTTGGGAAGGGACAGAGGGGCGATTTTTTACCCTGGTCAGCCCAGGGCATGTTATAAATGTGGAGCTTTGGGTCACCTTAGTAATGTCGGTGATCAGCAAAAATGTGGCCTTTGTGGTGACTTAGGACACATTAGAGTGCACTGTCAGCGGCCCATGAAATGCAACCTGTGTGATGAATATGGTCATACGTTTTGGGGTTGTTCATGGGCCTCTCATAATAATGCTGACCCTACCCTTCGTGCTAAACAGGATGTTTTTGTTGCTAATGCACAAATGGAAAAACAAAGGTTGCTTGATTTGCAGTCTCATGTGCAACCTGCTACTCTGCTTCTGCAAACTGAGAAGGAACTTTGTCCCAAGGATTTTAATGCTGATGTTGTTCCTATATCCTCTACTGAGGATGTTTCCCATTTGCCTGTTGTAGATCCTGAGGAGAAGGCAGTTGTTTCTATTGCTGTACCTCCACCTCAGGGTGCTCCCTCCAATCCAACATTGTCTGACGCTACAGAACTGGCTGATATGGTAACTGATTCTGTTCACACTGCTGACTATGAACTTGACAAGGACAATATGCTTTCACCGGATTTACAGCAGGAAGTTCCTTTTCAGAGGGTGACTCGCTGCAAGGCACTTAAAGCTGAAACAGAGGTACAACAGGCCTCTATGGAACCTCCCTTGGTTCCTGTTCACAACTCTTATGCTCTGTTATTTTAATAGGACGGTGACGATGATGGTATTGATTCTGATATTTCCTCTATAGCATTTTCACATGCTGAGACTATGCCTGACATGAGTACTGGTGATAAGCTGAAGCCCAAAAAAAGGAAAAAACGAAAATGATGTATTTTTGTTCTTCTTTCCTATTGCTTGAGTGTTTATATGCCTGCCTATGTGCTGGTTTTTCCCTCTTTTCTTCTATTATGGCTGATATTATTTCCTTTCTTACTATTAATGTTAATAGTATAAGTCAGATATGAAGAGATGGGTCACCTTTGCCAGTTTAAGAGAGAGTTGAGGAATGTCATATTATTACAAGATCAAGATTACATTCCCTGTCTGATCTTAAGTTGGCTGAACAGGATTGGAGGGGGGGGTTTCTGTTTGGTTGGTAGGGGAAGATCAATGCTCAGGTTTGGGTTTCTTATTTTCTGATGTGGATGTTACCTTCTTATGTGTACTGGATATCGTTCCTGGTTGGGCTATGCTTATAGATGCTGTTATTCGTGGATGTGTTTACCGGCTAATTAATATTTATGCTCCCCAGCTAAAGGCTGACAGAGTTTTGCTTTTCAAATGTATAGCCCCTTACTTACATACCTCCAAATTGGTCTTGTGGCGTGGAGATTTTAACTGCGGTCTTACCTCTCGGGATTGGGGACGTAAATCTCAGAAGATTTTTTGTGATACTAATGCATTACTTCAGCTTATTACTCAGCATAATATTCGTGATGTTTATGATATTTTGGGTTTATCTCCTCTCCATACCTTCCATAAAGGCATTTTGTCTTCTCGTATTGATTTTTGGTTTCTATCAGCTCAGATCACTGTTTCGGAAGTCTCAGTGTTGCCTCTTGAAACTTCAGATCATATGGTTGTTAGAGTGGTGCTTGGTCAGTACCAAAAGCTTCTGATGGGCCAGGCATATTGGAAATTGAACCTTGCCTTATTGCAAGATGAACTTACTAAGGTTCATGTACAAACTCTATTGGAAGTACAGTACATTCTACTCTTCGTTGTTTATATGATAGTCCCATCGACTGGTGGGAAGATGCTAAACTGGATTTAACATTTTTTTTATTCAGTTCTCCAAATCCAAAGCTACAGATGAGTATTTGTTATACCTCAGTCATAGAGCTCAATATTTACGCTTATTAACTCAGCTGGCATCTCCAGATAATATGGTACATCAGAAGTTTTCAGATGTTAAGGGTAAGATGTTTGCTTTTTTGAAATCTCGAGAAGATAGGTATTTTTACCAGCAAAAATATGTACTCCAAGGTACGACACGGCAAGTTAATCTTTATGATGTCTCATCCTCTGAGTCTACATGATGTGTTATGACAGCTTTATTGGATGGTATGGGTACTGTGGTTACGGATATTCGGGGTATTCATCAGGTAGTCCAGACACATGTGGAAGAGGCATTTCAGGATACTGCTTCTGGGTCTACTGACTTGTTTTTTCAACATATTGCTATACCTTCCTTATCACAGGAGGATGTGACTGGTTTAGAGGCAGCATTTACTGATGATGAACTCTTAGCTGCAATCAAACATTTATCAGTACGTACCTCCCCTGGTATTGATGGTATAACCAATGAATTTTATAAAACTTATCCTGACTTATTGCTGCCTTGGTTACGCCTCCTTTATGAGGCTATTGTGAATGAACATAGACTGGGACAAAGTATGCGGATTGGGGTCATGATTTTCCTTGATAAGAAGGGTGATCCCACTCTTATTAAAAATTGGAGGCCTTTGAGTTTGTTGACCTCAGATTATAAAATATTGGCTACTGTTCTATCTCTAGATTGTCTACTGTTGCTACAAGTTGTTGATTACTACACAGACTTGTGCAATTCCTGGTAGGAATATAGTTATTAACCTTGTTTACCTTAGGGAACTTGTTGAACAGGGTTTGCTCCGGAATTTATCTGGCTATTTATTATCACTGGATCAGGAGACAGCATTTGATGCAATTAGGCATTCTCATCTTTGGGCTGTATTACGGCATTATGGCATACTGCCTTTTATGATTAATCTCTAACGTACATTATATTCAGATGCACAGATTACTCCTTTGGTTAATGGACACTTGGGTGTTCCTGTTTCTTTAGGGCTTGGGGTTCGACAAGGCTGCCCCCTAAGTCCCCTATTATATGTTTTTGGTTTGGATCCCTTGCTACGTTTGATTGCAGAAGAATATCAGATTTTGCCTATAGTAACATTGTCTGGCTTTGTTTTTCATAAGGTACTAGCATATGCAGATGACTGTATATTTTCTGTATCAAATTTACTGTACCTTCTGGAAGGAGGGTGCTACATCTAATTGAGAATCTACAGGCTACCACCAGTATCAGGATTAACTATGTTTAAAGTCATATGCTTGTTTTGGGTGAGGCTGAACTGGTGATGGATTTTATCATTCCGGTTACTAGGGGAACTCTAAAGTTATTGGGTATTTATTTTGGTATGCAAGATGCTAGTCACTTGAATCGGGATATAGTTTATGATTTAGCCTCCAAAAAAGTGCTTAAATGGCAATCCTGGAAGATGACCCGGAAAAAACGGGTGTATCTTCTTCATGCTTATATTGCGCCTATTTTTTTACATGTTTCTCATGTACTCCCCTTGCCTTTTGCCATGCTTACTAAAATTATGGGTCTTTTTTTTCCAACTACTATGGGGTAGTCGACTGAATCCTGTTAAGTGGGTGCACACGTATAGGTCATGGAAGACTGGGGGTCTTAATATGTTACAGCCTTTGGCATTTTTTTTGGGCGATTATTTTTTTAGCTCAATAAAACCAATGTTTTTAGGGTCTATGGAAATGTACACTTTTTGTATGCAGTTATGGGGGGCTCCTTTTTTGACTGCTTGGGGTCAGGGTAAGTGGCATTCTTCTGAGAAACAACTCCCGTCTTATGTTAAGGACACCTTGAAATATATTAGACTTTGGAAAATAGAGCTTTGTTGGTTTATTTCTCATGGGAAAAAGGGCTGGTCTAAGGGTACTTAGAAAATTCTTCTCTGGGAGAGTTGCCTGTTTGTGGCAATGTGCCACAGTCCCCCCCTCCCCAATGTCCCCATAATTATAACATTTAATAAAACCCCTCTCATTGGTCCAGTGCCCCCTCAATCCCCGATGTCCCTATAATTTAAATATCTAATAAAACCCCTCATTAGTGGTCCAGTGGCCCCCATCCCCTACCCCAGCAGGTAGTGCCCAACACCCCACTCCTCCTCCTCATCCTGAGACAGAGCCCTCCTCATACCTCTGCAGGCAGCCCCAACTGAACTGTCACTGAGTTCCTACTGTAAAGTGTACGTGCTCATTGATAATCAGTGAGCACATACACATTACAGCACGCACTCAGTGATAGTTCAGTCGGGGCCAGCCGTAGAGCTGTGAGGAGGGCTGTGCTAGTCTTCATCTCTGTCTCATAATGGGGGGAGCAGGGTGGTGGGCACTACCTACTGTGGTGGGGGGGCATTGGACAACTAATGAAAGGGGCTTTATTAAATGTTTAAATTAAGGGGACATCAGGGATCGGTGAGGGGGGCACTGGACCACCAGTGAGAGAAACATAGAAACATAGACTTTGATGGCAGATAAGGACCGCTTGGCCCATCTAGTCTGCCCATTTCCCTACCTGCAGGATAGGCTGCAGATCCTAGTTAACCAACAGCCTATTTCTTCCTACCCCCCACAAGAACTGCCTTATGTCTGTCCCATGCATTCTTGAATTCTCCCACAGTTTTAGACCCCACAACCTCCTCAGGAAGACTGTTCCATGCATCCACTGCCCTCTCTGTGAAATAATACTTCCTCACATTGCCTCTGAACTGCCCCCCCCAACTTTAAATTGTGTCCCCTTGTTCTTGCATGTCTCTTTTTCTGAAAGATGCTACCCTCTTGGACTTTGTTAATTCCACTGAGGTACTTAAAAGATTCTATCATGTCCCCCTCTCCCTTCTTTCCTCAAGGGTATACATGTTAAGCTCCTTTAGTCTCTCCTCATACGGCTTCTCTTGCAGACCCTGCACCATTTTAGTTGCCCTCCTCTGGACTGCCTGTATCCTGTCTATGTCCTTGCGGAGATGGGGTCTCCAGAACTGGACGCAGTACTCCAGATGGGGTCTCACCAACTGTCTGTACAGAGGGATAACAACTTCCTGTTTTCTGCTGCTGATGCCTCTCCCTATGCATCCCAGTATACCCCCAGCCCTCGTACTGCCTTCTCACATTGCACTAACATTATGGTCATCTGATATGATTACCCCAGGTCCCTTTCCTTTTTGTTGTTATTACCTCCCCCCATTGTGTATTCTTTCCTGAGTTCTTGTTTCCCAGGTGCATTATTTGCACTTCTTTGCATTGAATCCTAGCTGCCATACTTCTGACCATTCCTCCAGCCTTGCCAAGTCCCTTCTCATCCTTTCCACGCCTCCTTGTGTATCAACCCTGCTGCAGATCTTTGGGTCATCTGCAAAGAGGCATACTTTTCCTTCCAGTCCCTCTGCAATGTCACTTATAAAGACATTAAAAAGGACTGGACCCAATACTGAACCCTGCAGTACTCCACTAGTAACCCCTCTTTCTTCAGAGTGGACTCCATTTAGTTACCTTCTGTGTCCTGTTGTCCAGCCAATGTTTTACCCAGGCTACCACCCTGGGACCTACTCCCAGGCTGGTTAATTTGACCTATTAATCTTTTGCGTGGGACTGTGTCAAATGCCTTACTAAAGTCTAGGTAGGCCATGTCTACAGCCGCTCCTGGTCTACTACTTTGGTCACCCAGTCAAAGAAATCTATTAGATTCTGTCTGACATGACCTTCCGCTGTGAACCCATGCTGCCTTGGGTCCTGTGTCCACTGGCCTCTAGGCACTCAACTATTCTTTCCTTCAGAAGTGATTCCATCACTTTCCCTACCACAGAGGTCAAACCTGACAGGTCTGTAGTTTCCTGCCTCTGTCTTGGTCCCACTTTTGTGAAGAGGAATCACATCCGCCTTCCTCCAGTCCTCGGTTACACACCATCCTCCATGATTTATTAAAAGAGTAGCCAGTAGTTTCACTAGTCCCCCTTAATTCTTTTAGAATTCGCAGGTGAATCCCATCAGCCCCCATTGCTTTGTCCACCTTCAGTTTTGGGTTCTTGCAGAACCCTTTAGGTCTGTGAAAGGACTGGGATCAACCCCTATCAAGAGTGCTTCTGTTAATTGGATTAGCACCTCCCCCCCTCTTTGTGAATACTGAGCAGAAATACTGGTTCAGTATCCCTGCTTTTCACTGCCCCCGCCCACCCACCGTTCATTCTATTCAGCCTCCTGCTCCCTCCTTTGTCTTTCTATGCTTCAGGATGTACCTATAAAATGTTTTATCCCCCTTCTTAACCGAGTTGGCTATCTTTTCCTCAGTTTGGGCCTTTGCTATTCTGACTTCCTCCTGCTTCCTTCTGTCTTAACTGAGTACATCTCTCTGTCCTGCTCCTTCTGTGTTTCCTTATACTTCGGAATGCTATCTTTTTCTTCCTGACTTTCACAGCCACCTCTTTTAAGAACCATAGTGGCTTTTCTTTCATTTGATTTGTTTATTTGCTTCACACAAAGGCTTGTTGCCTCTGTGATGGCAGTTTGATGATTCCCCATTGTTGCTCACACCTCCTTCTAGCCTGTTTGCCTAGTGCTTTTCTGAGCACTCTCCCATCTTGCCAAAGTCAGCCCTCCTGAGTCCAGTACCCTCACTTTTGTATGGCTTGACTCTGTAGCTGAGTTTAATGTGAACCACACGTTTGATGGTCACTTGTTCCCAGATGGCAACCCACTTCTAGATCTGAGATCCTCTCACTGCCCCGTTGAGAGTATGAGGTCAAGATTGCTCCCTCATGAGTGGGTTCGAGCTAACTGTCTGAGGCCTGCCACCTGTAGGGCATCAAGAATGGCCCTGCTCTTGGATGTGACTGCAGCAAATGTGCTCCAGTTAACATCTGGCATATTCAGGTCTCCATCAACAGTATCTCCCTTTCTCTGCCATTCTAAGAATGCCTTCTATCATATCCTTGTCCATTCCCTCCCCTGAAATGAGGTCTGTACCTAACCCTGTGTGGTGTGGTGCCCTTTCCAGTCTCCAAGGTGACCCACAGTGCCTTGTCTCCTCCCTGTTTATTCTTTTGTTCAGTTGCTTTTATCCCTTCCGTTACATAAAGAACTACTCCTCCCCCTCTTCTTCCCTGCCTGTCTCTCCTGTAGGTTATGTACCCTGGTATGTTAACATCCCAGTCATGGTTCTCTGTGTACCATGTTTCTGTGACTGCTATGATATCCAGGCATCCCTCTTCGATCAAGGCCACCTGTTCAGGGAGCTTGTTGCCCAGACTACGGGCATTGGTACTCATTACCCTCCATTTCCTGATGGTCTTACTCCTTTTTTCCCTATTCCTGTCCTTCTTGCCTTTGTCACTTTCTCGATTTACCCTGCCCTTCTCCCTATCGACACCTCTGTATTTGGTGTTTACACACTACTACCGTGATCTTTTAGGGGGCTAAGGATTTCCTGCTCCTTTCAGTGCCTCTCCCTTGGCTGGTTTAAATGCTTGCCAATGAAGCATTTAAACCTATCACCTAGGATCCTGGTTCCTCTCCTGGACAGATGCAGCCCATCATGCCAGTATAAGCGCATCACTCCAGGTGGACCCCAGTCCCCAATGAAGCCAAATCCCTGAGCTCCACACCAGTTTTCCAACCACTGATTGAATCCCATGGTGTGGAACACCTAGCCTCTCCTACACCATAGATGGGCAGCACCTCCGAGAAGGTTACTGTGCATGCTACTTGTCTAAGGCCCCTCCCCAATTCCACAAACTCTTCCTGCACTTCTCTAATCCCTTTGTTAGCCAGGTCATTTGTCCCTAGGTGGACAATGACATCCAGCTCCCTTCCCTGTGCAGCTGCTTCGGCAATCCTGAGGATTCGCTCCCTGTCCCTCCAAGCCATGGCACCAGGCAGGCACCTTACCTCCCTCTCCCCTTCCTCCCCCAGTTCTACCTTACAAATAATGGAGTCCCCCACCAGGAGTTGTTTCCTTCCCCTGCAGGGTCCCCTGCCACCCTCCTGTGGGTCTCCTTTGTGGAGGTTCCCAGCATCCTCCTTGGTCTCCACTGTGGGTGCCTCCATAGAGGAACAACACTTTGCCAGAATGGCATAGGAAGTGTGGAGAGATAAAACTGGAGGATCGCCTCTGTTCCACCACCCTCACCCTCCCTGAGCCCACTGTGGTCCAACCGCTCCTCTTTCTTGGCAACCTCTGGGGCATCGACAGTGGCACTGGTGGTCCCTGTGGAAGAGGAATCCCACAAATCCTGGCCAACTCAGCCTGGAGATAAGCAATCTCCTCCCTCAGCCCAGAGAGGTGCCTGCAGATGGGGCAACACCGCATCCTCCAGAATGTCTCCCGAAGACTGCTGCTCCACAGCCACTGCACTGCACCACTCCCATCATGTCTTATTTCTGGCCCCTTAACTGTTTGCAATCCTTACTCTTTCCTCTGTTTTTTTTCTCTCTCTCTCCTTACTTTCTGCCTGTGTGCCCTTTAAGCTCCTGATTGTCCTGTTCTGAGACAAGAATATCCTATATTTCTCAGTAGGCCCTTTACTTGCTCAGAGGCAGACCTCCAGCAGCTAGAGGGGGCCGGAGAGCTACTCTTGCCCTTCTAGGATGGTGGGTCTTTGGAGGCTCTGTGATCACTCACTTCCTGTTCCCAAACAGGAAGTTCCTGTTGTCAGTCAAATCCTGTGCCTATAAGAGTAGAACTAGCTTTGGATGGGAAGGAGGGCAATACAGTCCCAGTAGAGAAGTCCAGTCACACAGCAGTCCTTTCTCCTGGTGTCTTCTGCCAAGCTACCAGCAGAATCTTTCTAAGGCAGTCTTTAAATGTAGCTTCCTTCTAGCTAAGCCACTTCCCCCTACTTATTAGATCTTTCTACAAGTAATTTAAACCTCACAGCTATCAAGTCCTTTCAATCATCTGAGATTTACACCTAGATAACTGTTCAGATAACCATTCAGTTCAGTTAACTCAGACAAACACACACTTTTTTTGTTTTGTTTGTTAGTTTTTTTTACCCTAAATTAAAGGTCCAAGTACAAGAGTTCTGCTTCTATAGTCCCAGTAGAGAAGTCCAGTCACACAGCAGTCCTTTCTCCTGGTGTCTTCTGCCAAGCTAAGAGGGGTTTTATTAAATGTTATAATTACAGGGACATGGGGGATCAGGGAGTGGGGACTGTTTGACCACCAGGAAAGGATGATTCTTTAAATGCTGAAAAACAGGCAAAATCGGGGATCAAGGGGGGGGCCACAAGACTACCAGGAAAGGGTGATTAATAACATATTAAAAAAACAGGCAAGATTAGGGATTGGGGTGGGGGAAAAACTTGTGTTTGCTGCAAGCAGCCTTGGCAGACCCTTCCCATGTGCAAGGTTTTTGCCCGATGTAGCGGTTGCCGCAAGTGTGGGGACTTAGGTGACGGGACCCCTTCTGTACCAGAATCTAGTGCAAGGTCCCTGGAGCACCGGGCTTTGGCCCAAACTGCTGTTTGCCACAGTTTGCACCGCTTCAAGCCACCTTTGAGATTCGAGCCCACCAAGTCAATGGTACAGGGCCCAGAGCAGGTTTTACCAAATCCCAGTGGCTCTAAACCAGGAGGACCTGAGTTATTGGGACCCAGAGGGCCAGGTGTGGGACATTGTGCAGCACACTCTGGTAAGTAATGCACTTCAGAGTATTTAATGTAGTAAAAATAATGCTTTATTATTTAGTAATGTACTTTGGTTGTGTAACATCATAGTTAGTGATGTCACCATGCAAACTTAGTAATTTACTGTATACATAGTTACCATTACCTACTTTTAATGCTTTACTGTGTCATAAAAAATGTAAAGCACTTTTATATCACTTAACATTAGATATAAATGCTTTATTGTGTAATAAATTATTGTTGGTCTACTTTGTGTCAGTACAGTTACTGATCATATCCATTGCAGGGCCAAGCTGGGGAGGTGACGAGAATAGTTATTAGACAGTTGGAGACCACAGTGTACCAGTCAGGTGGCAACACCAGATGGGCACAGCCTTTGTCCCTAAAACACTTGTCCTGGCCAGTCCAGACCTCTACAAGGAATGGGCATCTGTGTCTCTCTGGGTTGTGATCACATGCATATCCATATTTATATTGTATGGTTTATTTTCTGTTTAACTGTAATAATTTCTGGATTTAAGTAAACTGTACTTAGCGTGCATGGTTAGTCTAGGTTGGTCAGGGCTAGGCCGTGAGTACTGAAAGTTTAAGAAATTAAGAAATGTTGTTTATAGATGTTGAATTTGTTTGCAGAAAACGTTTTGGGCCTACTATGGCTGCACTACAGTACTATACTGTATATGCACAACTGCACTGTTTATTTTTTAATGTCTCTTGAAGGAGTACATTAGAACCGTAGTCCTTAAGCTGGGGGGGGGGCGGGAAATGCCCTGTGATGAGTCATGACTGACAGGGCCCTGGATGACTTAGCAACTATGGATCCCCAGGACAAGCAAGGCAGGGACCCAGAAGGAGCTGGAACGGCTTGTCCATCACTGGGGACCATCTGGTATTCTGAGTAGTAGCAAAACAGGAAGACGGGACCTCCTGCTGTGCAGTGGAAAAAGGCTTCTTGCTGTCTTATGAAAAAACAAAATTTTAAAAAAAGGAACAGACTTAAAATGGACTTAAAGAGCTATTGGCTTGGATTAACTATTTTTATTTCTTGCTTCTAACAGGTTCTAGGTTGCTGGTTTCCTGTACAGGTGTGCACACGAGCACTGATTCTGCTTTTTCTGTATTTTGGCAGAGTTACCTTTTTTGTAGTTCTTACAGGCCATGCAGAGGCATTCTCAGAGGTGTTGATTAGAAGTGACACACTGGGGGAAAGCCATGGCTCTGTTTATATTGAGTTGTCCATTTGTGTAACACTGTACTTGAAGGACTTTGGTTTATATACTGGACTTTAAGTACTGTGCTGTAATTGGACTTTACTGTGCTGTAAAACAGCTTGTGGGTATGTATGAAAATCTTAAAGGCTGACTCTGTATTCTAAAAGGAAAATCATGTCTGTCTTTTTTCCATGCTGATTTACTGAGTCTCTGAGTGCAGCTCTAGTTTGGTGTAAGTAAGTACAATGTGCACTGCAGCTGCATCCAGTTCCAACCCTCATATATACATGTTGGCTGCCTTTATAACAGAAAAATTGGTCTCATTGTAATGAGTTTTCCTTGGAGAAGTATACAAATAAATGTCACAAAGGTACCTTATCTTTCTGTGCAGGAGCACTTACATTGACCAAACAATAAAGTAGCAGCACTAGCTTTGCTGCTCTTCAGTCTATGCAATCAGTCTATGGAAAATAAAACCAGATTACAGCCATGATTCCATTGGTTACATCTTTTTATAAAATGGGGAAGAAGAACCTTGAATCCTAATTGGCTCAAGCAGGCTTTCAGACATGTACTTATCAGGACATATTCTTACAACGGGCACAACTTCTGGCAACCTGAGACCCATAACAGAATGCGATCAGTGTGGCACTTTTACCAGCCATCAGAAAGCTACCACAGTGAGCAATTTCCCACTGCAGAGATGACCATGCTCTTCAAAGGCTTTGTGTCCACTGTGAAAAACATGCACCCCCCCACACGCACACGCACACACTCACAGACAAACTCGGTCTTTCTCTAGGAAGCACACAGCCTCCTAGTATAATTTCAATGCAACATTTTAAAATAAAACTGTGACCTGTGTGCTGCAGATGAAAAACAAAGCTGCAATGAATGGAATAAAACTGTGAGTGTTAGTGCTTCACTGGAAAATGCAAACTGCGGTAAACGGATAATAACGGGTGCCGCCACTGAATGTTCAAAAGCAGAGCCCCATTCCTCCGTTATTTAAAACCACAGCAGAGCACCACTCCTCCATTATTTAGTTTAATGGCTGTTAAAAGGAAAACGCTAGCCGCTCACTATGGTGGCTCCTGAGGGACACGCTCATTCCTGGAGAAGCAGGCACCAAGCACAACACAATAACATAGAAAGCAGCCACTCTTTGTTAAATCACACAATCAAGAGCAATTAAAAAGACAAAAAACAAAACAAACCAGTTGTGCATAAAATAGCCTGTCTCCATGTTGGTGCTGGGTGGGTGGGGGAGATGACACACCTATGAAACTAAGAAAGTGCTTCAATAGGGGACAGGCAGACAATCACATAGGAGGCTGTTAGTGTTTTTAAAACACAAAATGCAATATAAATAATAATAAAAAAAAAACTAATAGCACATAAAATACCCTGTCTCCATGTTGGTGGTGATGTGGGGCTGAAACACTTATGAAAGTAAGGAACTGATTTAATAGAGGGACTATTTTTTCACTATTTTTTTGTTACATTTTTGACATTTTTTCTTTTTTTTAATAATGACTTGGGGCCCATTTTATAAGTGCAATAAGACACTCTGAGGTGTGGGTTATGGCCTGATAAGAGCACGTTCCCAGGTACTTAAGGCACTTAGCGCAAGTGCATCATGCCTCATAATGTACCTGGGGAGTATTCTTATCACATCATAACCTACACCTCATCATGTCTTATTATTTGCTTAATACTGCAGCTGTAAAAACAATATTTTCATACTCTGCTGTACCTGTGTTTTACTATTGGCTGACATGGAAGCAGGCTGATGGGTGGTCGGGTCATGGAGCTGGCTGAAATTAAACATCTTGATATCCCCTCTCAGTCTTGTGCTCACATTTCTAATCCGAGACAGGTCCAGCATGGTTGAGTGACCGATATGAGAACAGCTGATGATGGCAAACAGGCTGATGGGTGAGCAGGTTGCAGAACTGGCTGCAATAAAATATCCCTGACATCCTGCCTCAGCCTTGTGATCATGTTTCTGAACCAAGATGGGGCTGGCATGGTTAAGTGGCTGATGTGGGGACAGCTGATGGGTGAGTAGGCAATGGAGCCAGCCTTGTGATCATGGGTTGATCGTGGAGATGAGACAAGCAAGTGAACAAACAAAGCAGGACAGCAGAAGGTAAAAAAAAAGATAACCAGGCACTCACAGCCACTGTTCAACTTAGTAGATTTTAGGGAGGGGGACTTAGCAATCAGTGATAGATTGCCATTTGGCGCAGGATCAGTCTTCATCAGTAAGTCACTGTGCAGCGCTATGCTGTCAGACTATTAACCTATAACTATATGTGTTTCCTTATTAGTTCTTCATTCCATGGAAAGAAGATACACAAATATTAGGACATTGACACATGACAAAATGCAAATGGCTACTACTGCTTGAAATGGACCGATTTGAAAGTAAGAAGGGAAAATAACATACTGTATGTTGCTGTCATTTTTGTCAGAAGTAAGCAGTCTTATTGATACAACATGGCTTGCCCCCACTACGTAATATCCCCTCGCTGCTATGAGGGTCACACTCTAACTGTTTGAGAATGGAATGAGTGACGACAACGGTGAGTCAGAGTAAAACTCACAAACTGGAACAATACAATCTAAATTCACAAAAAGAAACACTCATTCCACTACTGTAGCTCTTTAAGATAAAGTAATGTACAAAACAGTACACAGTAGAAGAGTAAAGTACTGTAAGGAAATCAGAGGACTAGACAAATACCATGCTGTAAGTAAAGTATTTAAAGTACTGTACAAAGCAAAAGCAAAATCCAGGAGGCGCTGGAAAGGCTTGTCAGCTGCTGGAAACCATCATGGCTGCATATTAGTGCAGCATTAAGGCTGGATGATTGGGCCTCCTTTTGCTGAGTGGAACAGGGCCTCCTGCTGTTGAATGAAAAAAATATAGGAATAGATTTAAGTAAAATTAATGTACTGACCAGTAGAAAGGAAAAAGTGAAGTACTGTAAAGTACTGGAATTAAAGCAAAGGAAATAGAAAATACTTAAAGTACTGTACATGTACAAAGCAAAAGAAAAAAAATTGGCAGGACCTCCTTTTGAGTGAAACATGGCCTTCTGCTGTTGAATGAAAAAAAAGAAAGGAACGGACTTAAGTAAAAGTAAAGTACTGCACTGCAGAAAGTAAAAAAGTAAAGCACAGTATTATAATTAAATCAAACAATGGAAATACTTAAAGGGGAACAGTCAGCACCTAGGGCCCCACACCCAAGTGTGGGACTTGTCCTAATGTGCGTTTTGCATACCACAACATTTTGGTTTACTTACTGTTTACTGTAGTATAGTAGACTGCATCAGACTCATTATGCTTACTTCTAGGCTGACATCTTCTGTAAATAAAAATTCCAGAATCCCCTGCAACTGACATCAGAGCAGTACTCCAGTAGTGGGAAGTTCTATAGCTTGCAGTGTGCCTACTGTATACCAACAGCCAAAGTAATGGGGGAAGATCCTTTATGGGGGCAGGAGGCAATTAGACCCACCGCAGTGCATGCCTTCCCACTCCTCCAGACAATGAAGTGCCTTTGCCACAGGTAAAGCCCTTGAACATGTACAAATGGTTCCTTTTGGGGGTATATGCTATGGGTCCATAGTTCACTTCAATACAAATACCGACTTGATAATTAAGAAAGCATGGGACAGGCTAAAGGGAACCTTAATTGTTAGGGAAGGGAGGGCTATGCCAGAGATCAAGTAGGGTCTGCAGTATTACAGTAGGTAGGGAAAATGGGCAGACTAGGTGGGCCCAGTGATCCTTATCTGCCATTAGTTTCCATGTTTCTATACTGGGTGAACCCTGGCTCCCACCAGATATTGATATGGGGAGGTGAGAATGAAAGATGTGGAGAAGGTGGGGGAACCAGACAGTGGCTACAGAGCAGGGAGAGCCTCTGTTCCATGGCCAATATTCATATATTAGTAGCGTGGGGGGTTCAAGGTTCATCAGGATCCCCTTCCCTACCCCCAGCTGTCCAACTTAGTTGCTGCTCTAATGCAGAAAACTCCAGTAAGCTCTACTGGTGACTGTGATTCATCTGGAGAAATTCTAACAAGGAAACACTAGATCATACTGTGTGGGTGAATTTCCATGGAAAACCCCTCAACACCCCATCTGGCAGGTTGCCTGACTGCATCAGTCAGATGTAGGATAAGCCTGTATACACTTAGAATTTTCCTTTTCCAATTCTTGGGTTGCTTTGTTCTGTTACAATTATTTAAGAACATACATACAAACATGCAAATATGCCAGCAGATAAAGGGCTTACAGTCTACCTTGTCAGCTCAGTTGTGCAGGTCCCCCCCCACCCCGTGTCTACAGTGGCACCTGCCACCCTCCCCCATTCATCTCAACTCCCCTCAGTTCCCCTCCCCCTTCCCCCAGTAACAGTCCCTTCATTCTGTCCTATCTTCTCTTGAAGCTATCCACTGTTTTCAGGGAGACCACCTCCTCTGGCAACTTATTCCAGTTGGCCACAACTTTCTCACTGAAAAAGTGCTTCCTCATCTCCCTTTTGAATCTTCCCCTTACCAGCTTTAGGCTTTGCCCCTTAGTGGACTTCTTCCCACTAAGACAGACGAGGTCCTCCATGTTCATCCTACTAATACCTTTAAGGTATTCAAAGGTCTCAGTCATATTTCCCTTCTCAATTCTGTCATCAAGAGAGCACATGTTGAGCCCCCGAGCCTCTCCTTGGTGGTGTTGCTGTGCTGGCCTTGGATCATCTTGGTTGCCTTCTCTGGACTGTTTCCAGCAAGTTCACATCTTTCTTAAAATAAGGGCACCAATACTCTTCAAAATATTTCTTTTTGTATTGTTCAGATTGTGCTTAGTGAGTAGTGACATACAGAAATAGATTAGTTGCCATATTGGTCCTTGTAAGAACAGATCCAGAAGCAAATGGTTTAATACCTTTTTTTGTACCAACAAAGATGCTACAACAAAGTTGTTTTCTTTTTGTAACATTTTTGTTGGTCCAGTAAAAGGTATCGAACCATTTGCTTCTGGATCTAGAGAGTAGTGAGTGATCTACCTCTAGGGGTGACTCCAAGGGCAAGATGCCCCATCATTATAAAATAACACAGATCTTGCACAATATGGTGGCTTACACTAACCTAAAAATCATCAATGGAATGTCAAGGACCTCAAAAATCCCCCTAAAATTCCACAGGCTACTAAGTAAACTGAAATCCATGGGCTGTGACGTAGCACTACTACAGGAGACAAACCTGGATTCAAATAGTGCTGAGCATCTGAAGAGCATGTAAGTGGGTGAGGTGTTCCATAGCATGTAAGTGGATGAGTCATTCAGGTGTTGGGGAGTGGCAATACTTTGTGCAAGGGGTCTGCAGCTGGGCATTGAGCAGGTGTACAGGGACAAACTAGAGACAGAGTGATTCTTATAGCTGGATCCTGCAGGGGACACTTCATTCTAGGTAGCTTGCATGCCCCTTCTGACCCACCCTTGGCCTTTTTGAAACAGCAATACAAACACTTACAGGTAATTGTAAACGTACAGTTTTGGAAGGAGATATTAATAAGGTACTGTGCTCCAAACTCAATAGGACAGGGAAAGGGTCTAATCACGAACACTACAGCTCCTTGCCCGAGACAGTTATGGATCTGATGGACACATGGAGTCTGACACATGGGCAGCAACAGGATTACTCCTTTTCACCCTGATCCACTAATTCTATAGCAAGACAGATGCACTTTTCATAGCCCAAGAACTTCCTAATATGGTGTAGGGAATAGAAATTGGCAGCATCCTCCTTTCTGACCACACTCCAGTCTCACTAACCTTGGCTTGTGGGCAGAGCAAGGGGCAGTGTAACACCTGGAAGATGAAACTTTCCCTCCTGCAATCTCAGCCCTTTTGCAACTGGTAAGTATCACAGAATAATGAAACTTATACCACTCTTGTAACACCTCCCAGGTAAACCTGACCATAAATTTGCATGAACTGTAAGGCACATTTTATGCATTACTGTAAACACAGTAATAACTATATATTGATATCATGTTAAATTGATAAATGGCTATTTGCATATGTAATTGCATGAAAAATTACAATAAAAATTACTATAAGAAAGAGTTTTTTGAAGAGTACATCTGTGTGATGTTTATTAAGCAAGGTGCAGCTCGAATGTCTCCTCACAGCACCTGCATTTGCTGCACAAACATCAGGAAAAAACAATAATAACTTTGAAATTTCTTGTGGTATAAACAGGACATCGGGTATACATACTTCTCAAGGTGTCCCCTGCAGCCTACTAAGTGCCCAGGTTAGAAAATAAGGCAAAAATGGTTTTTCAAGGGGTGCATCTCTGTGATGGTTATGAAGCAAAGTGCATTTAGAATGTCAATTCTCAGGAACTGCATTTGCTTTACAAACATCCGACAGAAGCAGTAATAACTCTGAAATTTCATGTGGTATAAACAAGAAATTTAATATGAAAACATAAAAACATAGACAATGATGGCAGAAAAAGGCCATAGGTCCATTGAGTCTACCCAGAGTTTCCTATATGCAACAGGACCTGTTGTCCACCCCCTCTGCTCCCCTGCCTGCTGCTACCAGCCTGACCAATCACCAAACCCTCACTCTGTCCCAGCCATTTATGGTACTGATGCCCTCCTCTAGCAGACTATTCCATGGCTCTACCACCCTTTCCATAAAATAAAACTTCCTCATATCCCTCTTAAACCTTCCCCCCACCAGTTTGCACTCATAACCTTGGGTTCTTGATTCTATACTCAGGCTAAATAGTTCCCTGCAGTTCACTTTGTTTATTACTTTCAGGAACTTGAACATCTCTAGCATATTCCTACTCTCTCACATGGTCTCCAGTGAGTGTATATTCAGTGCCTTGGGACAATCTTCGTAAGATCTGCCCTATTGACATGAAATCATCTTGGTCAGCTTGCATTACACCGTTTCCTGCCTATCACTGTCCTTCCTTGGATAAGGACTCCAGAACTGAGCACAGTATTCAAGGTGTGGCCTCACTAGTGACCTATAAAGAGGTAGTAATACCTCCTTTTTCCTGCTGTCAATACCTCTTCCAATACACTCCACCATCTTGTTAGCCTTACTGTAAGCCTTGTTATACTGGCTTGATTGTTTCAAGGAGTCACTAATGATTACTCCCAGTTCCCTTTCCTCTGCTGTAGTGCTCATTTTAACCCCTCCCATCCAATACTCTGTCTTTTTTCCCTAGGTGCATAACCTTGCATTTATGGTATTGAGTTTCAACTGCCAAACCTTAGACCACCTCTAAAGTCTTTGTAGATCCCTCTGCATCTCCCTGACACTTTTGTTACTACTGAATCTACCCTACTGCAGAGCTTTGTGTCATCTGTGAAGAAAAAACTTGCTCCGGATGCCCTCTTCAATGCTGCTGATGAACGTATTGAAGAGGACTGGACCCAGGACAGATCCATGCAGCATTCCACTCATCACCTTCCTCTCTTCCAATCTGACCCTGTTTACAACCATCCTCTGCTGTCTCTCCTTCAGTCAGTTTCCTATCTATCTAGTTATGTCCCTAGCTGCAACCAGGCCCTACAGCTTATTCAGCAATCCTCTGTGTGGCACTGAGTTGAAAGCCTTGCTGAAATTGAAGAACAGTAAATCCAGAGCATGTTCCTCATCTACTACCTTTGTTACCCAGTCAAAGAAAACTATAAGGTTGGTTTGACAGGATCTCACTACCACAAACTCATGGTTTCTGGTATTCTGTAGACCATTGCTCTCTAAGTAGTCCACAAGGTCTCCATTGATCACTGACTTCATCAGTTTACCTGCTACAGAGGTAAGACTGACAGGTCTGTATATTCCGTAGTTGCTTCTTGTCCCCCCCCCCCGACGTCTGCTACCTTCCAGTCTTTTGGAACTATTTCTGTCAAAACTGAGTTATTGAATAGCATTACTAGGGGTTTAGCCAGTTCTGCAGTCAATTCCTTGAGCACCCTCAAGTGTATCCCATCAGCCCTGGGGACTTCATCTACCTTTGGAGCTTCAAGCCCCTTCTGGGCCCTTTTCTGGTAAATACTGGCTGCCTCATTTCATTAATGCCCTTGACAGCTGCCTTGATACCACTTCCAGGCAGGGATTCACTTTCTTCCCTAGTGAAAACAGAGCACAAGCAATTATTAGGGATGCTTTTAGTTCATCTTCCTCTAGTAACCCCCCCTCCATAACTTAACAATACTCCTTCCCTTCTTTTTTTCTTAATATATCAGAAGAATTGTTTCCCTCCACTCTGGGCCTGCTGCACAATATGCATCTGTGTCTGCCTTTGCCTCCCTGGCCATCTTCTTTGCTTCTCTAGTTTTGATTTGGTACTCTCTCCATTCTTCCTCCCCTTGCTTTTATTAGTACCTGGTGAAAACCTATTTCTTGACCCTCACTGCTTCTCTGACTTCTTCTGAGAACCATATTGGTCTCTTGAACCTGTTTTATTTTGTAACAATTCTTGTGCATGACTTCGTTGCCTAGAGAATTTTCTCTTTGATTGCTCCTCATTTTTCCCCCTACACCTCCGATGCTGTCCACCCTGGTAAATTTATTTCAGACCAACTTCCTCTTCCAGTTAAAGTCTGCTCTTCTCAAACCTAGGACTTCAGTTTTTCGTAGGGATATTTTGGTTCTGAGGGCCAGCCCAAACCAAATGAAGCTATGGTCGCTGGAACCCAGTGGTTCCCATTCACTCACTCAACCCCCCATTTCTGATTAGAAGAGCACCAAACTGAGGATGACTGCCTGTCCAGTGTTTTTTTTTAACCAGCTGCAACAGCAGGCAGTCCTGCAATGTATCTAACATGGCCTGACCTCTGGTGCCCCTAGTTGCGGGAATGTCCCAATCAATATCTGGCAGTTTCAGATCACCTACTGCCACCACCTCCTTCTTCTTCACTTCCCTTGCCAGCTCTTCCCTGAACTTCTTATGTCACTCCCCTTGTCCTGATGGTCTATAGAGCACTCCCACCTGTATTTTCTTGCCTGAGGGGATCATGAGGTGAACCCACAGCAAATCTGGTTACCCTCTGCTTCCCTGAAATGTCCACCCTCCACAGCCTCTGTGTCCTCCCTGATATATAAGGCTACACCCTTTGACTGACAAGCCACATATATTATTCTCTGTGGCCCATGTTTCTGTGATGGCTACAAAGTCTGCCTCAGTGTCTACCACTAATGTCTGGATCTCACTTATTTTGTTACCCAGTCTCCTGGCTTTAAAGCAGACCCCCTTCCAACTAGCTACAGATCCTCTTTTGTGGTTTTGTGATCCTAGATCCTGCATTATTTGTCATTCTCCATTCTATTTTATTTTTTGTTTTCAAACCCTAAGAGCCCCTTCCCTTTGCCTTTTCAACTACTCCTTTTGATCATCAACCTTATTTCTACCCACCTTACTGCTTCCAGTCACCAGCATAGGAGGAACTCTAGCTAGGTTCCACTCCTTCACTCATTGTATTATGGTTCCCCTAGCCTTAGTGTTCCCTGAAGCCAGTTTAACTATGTAAGGTAGGTGTCAAACTGCTGTTCCAGCACTGGTCCTCTCTCTTGTCAGGTGGAAGTCATCACCTTTGAAGAGCTTCCTGTCCCAGAAGTCCCCCAGTTCCCCATAAAGTGGTACCCTTTCTCCTGGACATCTCTTTAACCACACTTTTAATTCCTCTATCTCATCCCTCCATACTCTGTTTTTCCCTCCCCCCCTCATGCCACACAGGGAGGACCTCGGAAAAGGCCAAGGAGGCCTAATGTACCTGCAATCTGTCCCCCAGCCTCTTAAAGTTCTGCTTCTATTCTCTACAGGATGGTCTGCCAGATCTTTGGTACCCAAGTGTACCAGCTCCCCTTCAGACCCTTCTCTGCTATTCTCTTTATTCTATGTTCCAGATGGCTGATGTCCCAAGAGGGCCGCTGACCATCTCCCACCCCTTCTAGCCCTCACCCACCACCCTCTCTACTTCCCTGATCATAGAATCCTCATCCACTATGACAATCATAGTTGCCTTCTTCTTACTGTCATCCCAGGGTACCACCAGATCATCACCCACTTTTCCCCCAACTGACCGAGAGCACCCCCCTTCCGGTGGAGTCAGGTACCTGAGTCTCCTTCATGGGTGCAAAACAATTTCCCATCTGGATGTTGTGAGTTGGGTTGACCTTCATGTGGCTGTCCTTGACACTCTTCCCCGCACCTCACCGCTCTCCACCCCCCCTCCGATTAGTGGGCATCTGTGGGAGTGGGAATATGGACTGTGGGCTGCAGCTGAGCAAATGCCACAGCAGATATACCTCTTCCTTTCCTGTTGCTCAATGTACATAGTCCCCAAGGTGTCTCTCGATAATGCCTAAGTGTTCTAGTTAAAAAACATAAGTTAGAGTGTTTTTCCAGGGATGCATTTGTGTGATGTTTGTGACACAAAGTGCAGCTCAAATGTCTCCTCTCAGCAATTGCATTTGCTTCACAGACATCAGACAAAAGCAGTAATAACTTTAAAATGGTATGTGGTATGAAGAAGACATTTGGTATACATGTTCCCCAAGATATCCTGTGACACCCCTTAGTGCACAGTACAAAAAACAAAAGGCTAAGGTGTTTTTGTGAGTTGTGCATCTATGTGATATTTGTTAAGTAAAGCATAGCTTGAATGTCTCCTCTCAGGGCCTGCATTCACATACATCAGACGGAAGCAGTAATAAATCTGAGGAGACATTTGAGCTGCATCTGAAGTGATGAAGTTAATAAAATAATGTGTTTTTATTAGGGTGCACATAAGAGGAAGCCAGTGAATCAATGTGGAGCAATGACATGTATCTAACTGACAGCTGAAAACCACACACTGTGGAAGTGACGAGCTATTCCATCAAAATATGCAGGCCCAATAATGCATAAATGAATTCAGTGCTGTAGAGGTGATGTACCCCAAGAGTGCAGAGACACAGAACCAGAATTATGAGCTGTTATGCTCTCCCGTAGAAGAAAATAACAAGATACTGGGCACAACTTTATGTGCCACTCTGAGCCATACTGTGCATTTCTAAATAATTAATACCTGTTGCAGCGGCAAAATACAGTGCATGTTGGCCTCATGAGAAAATATGTAGACTTAAAGAGCTGTTGACACCAAAAAGAAAATGTTGAAAAACAATAATTAGGTACTATCCAGCTTGAACTCCATATGCATTCTATATATTTCACTTCCCTGTTATTTATTACTGAGTACATAATTGCATGAGTACATTATTTTTATCCCTTAGATTTCCTTTAGAGTTTATCTGCCTCTGTAGCTTACTCCCTGCTTCAAGTCATAATGCTCTGTTGTGACACCACAATCTGTTGCCATGGGAGTAATTGTGGTATCACAAGCAGGGCATTATGACCTAAGGCAGAGATAAAGTGACAAAAATAGATGAACTCTTCAGGAGCAAAGATCCTGTTTTCATGTAAATGACCTCAGTAATAAATAATGGGGAGCAAGAATTCAAAACTAAAGTGAAATATAAGCTGAACTGTGTCTTAATGTTATGTTTTGTTAAAGTTCTCCTGAAGGTGTCAGCTGTTCTTTAAAATATTAAGTACAGTAGCTTACTTGTCACATGTAAGTAAGCTAATGGAGACTATCCTGAAGGAGAGGCTGGTGGCCCTCCTAGAGGCCAAAGGACTAGAGGACAGCAGACAGCATGGCTTCATACATGGCAGATCCTGCCAAACCAACCTGGTCGAGTTCTATGGCTGGGTAACTAGGCAACTGGACAGGGGCCATGCAGTGGATGTCCTGTATCTGGACTTCAGTAAGGCATTCGACTCAGTGCCACATAGAAGGCTGGGAAGGAAGTTAGTAGGCATAGGGGCGGGTGCAAAGCTGGTGAGATGGGTAGGAAACTGGTTGCAGGGAAGGCAACAGAGGGTGGTGGTGGGTGGGGAGCTCTCACACCCAAGGGCAGTGACAAGCGGTGTTCCACAGGGCTCAGTGTTGGGACCATTGTTGTTTGGGATATTCATTGCAGACATATCATGGGACATCAAGAGCAAGATCAGTCTGTTTGCTGATGATACCAAGGTAGGCACGGTGGTGGATGACCTAGGGGATGGCAGGGGTTGCAGGATGATCTGGCAAAGCTTAAAACCTGGTCAGACACCAGGCAACTGGGCTTTAATGCCAAAAGTGCAAGGTGCTGCATTTGGGATGAAGAACCCAAGGAGGAGTTACCAGCTAGGGGAGTGCAGCTAACCCAGACAGAGGAGGAGAAGGATCTGGGTGTGCTCATTACAGGGTCAATGAACAACTCAGCACAATGTAGGAAGGCAGCTGCAAAGGCCAACAAAATGCTGGGTTGTATGCAAGAGGTATATCCTTGAGGAGGAGGAGGTAGATTCTGCCACTGTATAGGTCATTAGTTAGACCACACCTGAGTACTCACGTACAGTACTGGCATCCGTATCTGAAGAGGGACATTAGTTACTGGAGGGTGCAGCAGAGTGACAAAGATGATCAAGGGGCTGGGGACTTGTCATATGAGAGGAGGTTGAAGGAGTTGAACATGTACTCACTGGAGAGAGGAGAGACAGGGGTGACATAGTTGAAACCTTTAAATACATGAAAGGAATAAACAAGACGGGTACAGAGGGCTGTTCAAAGTAGGGAGGGAGGGCCACCAGGGCCATGATATGAGACTGGGCGAGGAAGGTTCAGGAGGGAGATGAGGAGACACTTTTTACAGAGAGGGTGGTGGCTGGGTGGAATGTGTTACCTGCTGAAGTGTTATGCGGTAGAACAGTGGACTGCTTCAAACGAGGATGGGACAGGACAAGGGAGAGGGTTAATGAAGGAGAAGGGTGGAAGGGAGGGGCAGCTGCAGAATAAGGGGTGCTAGCTGCACATTCGAGCAGACTTGATAGACCTCTAGGCTTTTATCTGCTGGCAAATTTCATATGTTCGTATGTTCGTATGCTGTGGATTACTGTTTGTGGAGTTGTGACAGAGTGTGCAAAATCCATTAAGGGTGAGCTACAGTAGTAGTTAATGTTGAACGCTGGCCTCAAAGCATGTAACCTCTATAGTTTTATATTGCTGCTTTCCCTCCATGCCAGTTACTGTATTCTATCTGGTTCCATATATTTTCAAATTTTGTGATAATATGCTCCCCCAAAACACATGTTATGCATTAAAAACATAATAATATAAAACAAATAAAAATGTATTAAATGTATGGAATTACATCGTCCTTTACAAAACTTTCCATCCATGGATGGACATACTTTTTGTTAGATTTTTCTGTTTTTTCTGTTTTTTTTTATATTTCAACTTTTTTTCATATTCTTTTAATGCTTTCTGTCCTGGCTAACTCCCAAGCAACAACCCTCCAAACCCCATCACTTGGCTTCTCCTGAAAGTACCCTTCACTATTCCTCCACTGCTTGCCCCCCATTGCGGGTGAGGTGGAATCTCTCAACCCACCTGACACAGATCTGGTCCAGGATGTACCTAATGCCCTGCTCAGGGCCTGCAGAAGGTCAATGCTCATGCTGCTTGCCAGGATTATTTTGCTGACTTTGTCCCGCCACTTGAGAGTGTGTATACAATGACATCTAGGGTGACATCATGTGCGCTTCCACACATGACATACCTGACGTCCACCACTCCTCACCCTCTTGTTGCAGTTGCCAATCTCATGCCCCCAGTCAGCGCTAAGGGTGAGGCATGCACCAGCCATCATGCCACCCCCTACCCCAAGGAGGACAACAGTCACCTGGATGCTCAATCATCCTCCCCAGGCCAACCCTCTAATCCTCTGAGTTTGTTTCCAAACCCAGGCTGTCAATGCTACACGTGGTAGTGCTACCACTGTGCTGGCAGGTCTGCCTATGTATTTTAACTTTTTTGCATTACTTGAACTTAGTCTGAATACTGACACAGCCCACTGGCAGTGAAAGCTTTAGCTGTTAAACAGAGACTGTAGAACTCTGAATGCCTGTACCAGGCCAGTCTGGTCACTCATTCTGTTGATGTCCCATTCAAGGTGGGTTGGTGATAGGTCTAATTTAACTGATACCAGCTCTGTGCACTCAGTGACGCTTCTGATCATATTGAGGTGGTTGGTGATGACAATGTGAAAGTAGCTGTAGTGTTGTCAGGAGGAAGAGGAGTTGTGCTGCTACTGCTGGGAGTGGTTAGCTAGACTGTGGAATTAGGGAGTGCCAGTAAAAAACTAGGAAGACGAGAAGGCACAAGAGTGGAAATAGAAGTAGACATCACTTGCAGGACATGTGAATAATCAAATGGATAGCTAAAGTTTATCAATGGTAATTTGAGTCTAAGAAAGGCTAACAATTCTAGATTCTCTGGATCTAGCCAAGTGATGTGTAGCTGTTGGGGATATACTGTATATGTTTGCTCAAGTTTGTTTTCATTGTTCATACTAGCTCCCTGTAACTATCCTCGGTGCCTCCATTTTATGGTTGGTGAAATCTCATTGTCCATGACAGCTGCAATAGAATATGAAAACATGATGTCATGTCATACATTTATACCATGTATATCTATGCTGAAAGTACAAATGTCCTAAAAACACCATGGAAACACACAAACTGAATGCAATTTGAAGGAAAAGCCATGCATTACAACTCAGGCAGTTTGCAAAGCTAATTGAAGGTAAATATGCTATTTCACACCATCCTGAAACTTGTTTTGTTGAACTCTAACTAAACAAGCAGGCATTCTGTGGAGTCTAAAAAGTGCCAGCACATGATGTTCTCATTTACTAATGCAGCTCTCAGGGAGAGAGAGAGAGAGAGAGAGAGAGATTTCAACAACCAGAAAATGGAGATCCCTGGGATAGTTAGAAGGGACTAATATGAACAGTGAAAACAAACTAAAGCAAACCACTCTATCCCCAACAGCCATACAAAAAGAGTTGTCTGTTGACAGGAAACAAAATTTACATGAGATGAGGGTATAATACTCTTTTAGTTCAGTACGCAGTACAGTGTCAAAAGCGTTCATGAAGTCCAAATAGACCGCATCCATTGATTTTCCCTCATCCAAGGCCAAACTAACCCTATCATAAAAATCCTGCAAGTTTATCAAGCAAGATCTTCCCTGTGTGAACTTGTGCTGTGTTTCATCCCATAGTTATTATCCCTGAGGTAAGTATTGATCACATCCCTTATTAAGGTATCACCACATTTTCCTCACCAATGATGTCTAATTAATGGGTCTATAATTTGAGTTTTCCTGTCTCCTCCCTTTTTTTGTTTTTTTGGGGGTTACAGCAGTTTTCCATGCTGCTAGTGTTTGCCCTGATACCAGCGACTTACTAAATGTCATAGAAGTCCCACAGGTAACCAACCCATCTCTTTTAGAAACCTGGGGTATAACCCATCTGACCCTTGAGATTTATTAACATCCATACTAGTAAGGAGATTCTGTACCTCGGATTCCTCTACTCCAAGGGTTCTCAAATGGTGAGGCCAGCCTCCCTAGGGAGGCCCTAACCTGTTCCAGGGGAGGCTCAAGCAAGTCTAAAAAATGACTGTATTTAAATTTTGGGTTTTATATATTTTGTGTGAAGAGATGAAGCAAACTGAAAGAGGATAATAATAGTAGGTGAAATTTTATGTATTTATTTACTAATTGGTGACAAGGGATGGTAAATGAGCCAAGGCTCATTTCAGGTGTACCCGGGGAAGGGTAGGGAGTGAATACATTTCAAAAAGTAACTGCAAAACAATCAAGAAATATACAATGAGTAACAGTGAAAATAAATATGAACAATAAACTAATAATGAGTGGTGGTAATTGATCAATTTGTAAACTGATGGCAGAACAGTCCAAATACAAGGGTTGAGCATAGAAGTGCTAAGAGCAATAGCAGGAAGGAGCAAAGTAATCCCTGAGATGTTGCTTAGGAGCAGAGAAGCAGAGGGAGAGGCAAAGTATGTAGGAAGGTTATTTCATATAGAGAGGAAACAGAGGAAGTAGTCTGACCCATGAAGGTACTGCAACAAGGGTAGCAATGGTTCAAAATGAAAATAGCAGAGCAAGTAGGTTGGCCTGTGGGGGTACAATAAGCTGAATAATAATATGTGTTTATTTTATTTATTTGTTATTCAGATAACACCTTTGAGCACAAGAGCTCTTTTTCAAAAGTTCCAAGTCAGTATAAGACAAAGAACCAAATGTGAGCCAAGTACTCAAAGGGGTTTCAATTTATTCATGGTGTACTGTGCAAAGTACAGTACGTTATTTTAATTTGGGGAGGCCCAAGATTATTTCAATTTTTGGGGGAGGCTCAAAATCTTTTTCATGAATTTGGGGAGGCTCTCTGTGACAAAGTCTGAGAATTATTGCTCTACTCTAAATAGGAAGTCATCCTCTGGGATTTTTCCTCCTTTATTTTGGATTCCTGAAACACTGTTCCAAAAAATCTACTTAGGATTTTTGACATCTCTTCTTCTTTGTCATATAGCTAGTCATTTTCCCTTAGAAATCCGACTGTCTTATTTCCTCCTTTTTTTGCCCTGACATATAACCAGAAAGCATTTCTGTTATGCTTTGAACACGTCACTAAATGTAATTCTTTAGCTTTTTTTGATGCCTTCATTTTACTTTTGCAACTTCTTACTATAAGTTTATACTCCTCCCAAATATCCCAGTCACTAGTTACTTTGACCTCCTGAAAAGTTTTTTTTTTCCTAAGATTTGAAAATAGCTTCCTATTTAGCCATACAGGAACCTTCCCATTACTAGTGTATTTGTTAATCAAAAGTAGCTATTCCTCCTCCAGTTGTCTAATTTTATCCAGTCTACATATGACCATTTTCTTTCCCTCCCATATTATCCCTCTATTTCCATTTAGCAGTATCTCATATCATGGCATCAAAGTTAGCTTTTGTGACACATCACCATTGGATTGTTCCTTTGACCTTCCTAACTTCCCATTTAACACAGAAAGTTACCATCTGATGGTTTCTTTCTCCCAATTGTTGCAGGAGCATGCACTGGCTGTCTGAAAGATGGCCACTCAAGTCTGTCTGCTACTACACTCCATCAGAACCTACTGCATTAATCCGCTGAGTTCGTTGTGGCAGGCTAACTTTATGAGTTGATTGCTTTTATCATCTGCTACTATGCCCTGAAATCCATTTTAAAACCAGTTCTGCGCTTCTGTTTTATGGTAAAAAGAAAAAAATGGTCAGATTTGTTGTTTGACCATACTGGCTGCCACTGTAAACAGATCACAGCCTGCAGAAAATGTCAACATCAACGGAGGAGGGACAACCATCGCAGCTGGGGCCAACAAGAAAAATGAACTCTCTACTATTAAAAACCTCTTAGCCATGATAAGTAATGACATTGCCTCTCTTAAAGTTACAGTTGACAGCTTAAGTACTAATACGGAAAAGGTATGACATCAGTTGTCAGAAGTCACGAGCAGGATAGCTATACTAGAAGACTCCAGCACAGTTACTGAACATTCTCTTGCCCATCAGATATCCGCAGCTGACTATCTGTACATGCAATTTAACAATTTGGAAAATAGGGGGAGAAGGAGCAACCTTCATATTGTAGGTGTTCCTGGGAACACTGCAGGTCCCAATATGGTTTCCTTCTTGCAAAACATCATACCAAACATTGTGGGCCATCAGTGGCCATGGCCACTGCAAACTGAATGGGCTCACAGTTCACTGACTTAAACCCCAAACTGGAAAGAAATCTAAACCTATAGTGAATTTTTTTTAAGATTCTCAGTTAAAGAAGAGATCTTAAAAATTGCTAGAAAGAAAAGAATGTTAAGCTGAGAGGGAAAAATATTTAACTTATTCCAAGATTATTTTACTGATGTGGTGGAGAAATGGAAAGCATTTACAGACATTAGATTTTTATCTGCAAAAGAATAGGGCTAAGTATTCAATTAAATATCTAACTGTGCTTTTAATACAGAAAAATTTAAGGTTTCACAACTTTGAGACAGTGAAAGGGGCATGGGACTTTGTATGTACACACTTGCTTAATCATCTGAGAACTGCTATTAATTCAAACTTGAATGCAGCGCGGAACCTTGATCAAGACTGCATGGTTGCCCAGAGACACAACACTCTTGCCCAAACTCATGACTCACCTAGCAAAAATTGTCTTGTTCACTCATGTGGTGCCAAAAGTAAACTAATAAAAGAGTATTCTAAGCAAGCTGCTGTGATTTCTAACACCCCCCCACACTTACAAAAACTGGTCAATCGTTGTCAGGAAAAGGAAGCTCTTCCAAACATTTTGGGGGAGATATTCAGAGCAGTTGCACATGGTGCAACTGAGTTGCGCTGGCGCAACCATGGACTTGTGCCACCGAGCGATATTCAAAGACAGCAGCTGTGCAGGGCAAGTCCCATTGCACCATGGCACAAATATAATGTATGCAGCGCAAGTGTAGGGGGCAGTGTCAGTAGCTCAGTAGGTAGCACACTCGCCTCTGAGGCTGGAAGATCAAAGGGGCTGTGGGTTCAATTCCCACATCTGGCACTTGGGTTAATATCCCAGTACTGACACTGTAGTGCAGCATGAGAGGGGTGCTGCACTTCTGAGGTGCCATCTTTCGGATGAGACATTAAACCGAGGTCCCATCTGCCTGGACTGGTGGTAGTTCAGGTGGATGTTAAAGATCCCATGGCACTTATCGAAAAGAGTAGGGGAAATTTCCCCGGTGCCCTGGCCAAATTTCCCTCATTCACTCAAAATACCACCAACAGCTTAATCTGGTTCAAGGTCAGTTGGCATTCATCTGTATCGCCCTTCCCCCGGGTCGTGCCTGAAAATAGGCAGGATTTGTCTAGTGCACTTACCCGGTCAACAAAAGCTAAATAAATAATAAATAAATTCCCATGACTATATGGCACAATGGTTTATTCAACCGGATACCATGGCGCAAGTCTGGAGCAAACCTGGCGACCTTCATCCCCCGTGGAGGAGAGATACAATGAAGTACACGCCAGCACATGCAATATCATTGAGCATGTCTTTGGCATGCTAAAGATGTGATTCTGTTGCTTAGACAGGTCACGCAGTGCCCTACAATACAGACCATTGAAAACCTGTGGCATGTTCCTGGCCTGTTGCATCCTGCACAACCTGACCATTGACCATGAGATAGCTGTCGAGGCCAATGAGGGTGACAGTAGTGGGGATGACGGTGGTAATGGTCTGGAGGGTGGTGGGCAGCCACCACCTGGAAGAAGGGATCTCTGTCTGGTGCAGGAGGCATGGAGGCACAGGGATACCATTGCATGGGAGCATTATGGGGAAAGCAGCTAAATGCAGTGGCACACATACATGGGTCACACAGACTAGCACACCACACACTGGCATGCACATGCACACGGGATGCATGCAGGGACAGGGGCACACAGTAGTCATGGCTGAGGCACTGGCACATGGGTGTACACACAGCACAGGCATGCACATGCACACACACACACACACACACACATATACATACACACACTCTGAGGAACATGGCATGGATCAGACGCATGACACCAGTGCACAGGCACAACCAGCACAGAGCTGCCCTCATCACACCCATGCCAGACATCCCAGCAGTCTGGTAAGGACACATGGGGGCAAGCGGCACAACACACATGTGTGCCACCACATGCATGCTGCACCACCACCACCCATGTGTGCATGGGGCAGCAGCAGACAGCAGGTCAGGGCAGCAGACACATCATGCCATCCATGCGGTCCTACGGCCACCATGGCCACATGGACAGCCACACCAGGGCTGCCAGAGGAAGTGGTGGGGGCTGAAACAATCATGGGATTTAAGAATGCATGGGATAGACATAAAGGAATTCTGGAAGTCAGGGGTAAGGGGCAACAGACTTCTAGGAAAACATAAACGGAACTTACAAGTTCAAATGGGCAGACTGGGTGGGTCATAGGCCCTTATCTGCTGACACTGTCTATGTATCTATGTGTCTATGATCAGCAGATGCAGGCTGCGCATTGGCCATGGGGGTGTGTGCCAGACGCCCCCCAAGTGTTGATGTCCAGGACCATGACCGTGTCCTTGCAGGGGTGTAGAGGCGGCAAAACAGGCCAGCCCCAGGGGTGCCTCGGATGCCAACATCAGAGCCCAGCATCTGCTGTGAGGGGGTCGCCAGACTCCAGGACCATGAGGTAGAAAGTGCACTGTGGGGGAGTCCTCTCTGCAGGGCCAAGCCCAGTGGTTGCCACTGAAGCAAGTCCGGCTGCAATGGTACCAGTCATGTGGTTCATCGATGCCACAATGGCACCAGTCATGTGGTCCAGTGATGCGGTCATGGCCTCCTGCAGCTGGCGGAGCTCATTCATTAGCCTAGCATTGCCCCTGTCCTGCTGCTCGGCCATCTGTCACACCTCTGCCCAGAGTGCACGCACCTCAGTGGCAATCATCGCCTGGTTCTCCACAGGTGCCCGCAACAACTGGGTGTGCTCTGCTAGCCGCTCGGCATCCTGTACCTCCAGGCCTGTTTGTTGTGCTGCTGGAGGTGACATGGCATGCTGCACAGCCTCCCGCTCAGGTGGACAGTGCATAGTGAGCCATACAGGGAGTATGGTGTCATCAGGCACACCGGCGGTCCACACCATGTCACGCCACTTAGTGGTGCCTGCATCCTGTTGCCACTGCCTGACCACCTGCTGGGCATTGCCTTGTGCTGCCACGGCCACAACAGCACCACAACCCATGCTGGACACAGTGGTGGCACCACACACCATTGTGCCAGTGGGGATGGGTGGCAGCTGTGCAGCCACAGGAACAGCACTGGGCCCTGATGGTGCCTGTGATGCAGCAGGGGTGTGTTGGGCACCACAACCCTTACGCTGGCCATGATCAGGGATATTTCATCATCAGAGCTGGACACCACCCCAAGTTGAGTATCCGCACACAGCATGGATAGGTTGTCATCCTGCAGTATCTCAGCCAGGGTGTCATCCAACCTCAGGCCTAGTAAATCCACCTGCCCCACACTGCCAAGCCATGGCCTGTCCCTGCTCTGGATGCCAGTGGATGTAGATGGTATGGCTTCCATGTCCACGGCTGCATCCGCATCTGCCTGGTCCTCCTCATGGAGGTGTGATGGTGCTACAAGACAGAAACAGATGGTTAGTGGTGTTCCACCGACCATGCGCCCCCCCATCTGTACACATGTCATCACTGCCACTTGTCAGCATGGTGTAATGCAAGGCAATGCCCACACATGCATGTGGCATGCAGCACAGCAGCAGGCACACCTGCATGTCCATGCCAGGCCTGCCAGGCCTGTCTGTTGAGTGCATACTCACCATGCAGTGTGGGGCTGCCACCCATATGGAATCCACCACCAGGCACACCCTCTGCCACCGTGCAGCTGATGATGGCTGCTACAAGCTCCTCCATGGCCATCAATGGTGGTACTGTGGGTGGGCCACCACCGGTCCCCCTGCGGGATGCCTGTGTGGCCACCACCTTCTCTTTGATGCACCTCTTGTCTGTGCTGACTTTCTTCCAGCACTCCTGTGCAGTGCCCTGGTGCCTGCTGTGTGCACTGATGTACTGTGCCACTTCCTCCCAGCCGTCTGACCACTCCTGCAGGTCCTCCCTGTCTAGGAATGCCTCAAAGAGGGCATTCTGCTCTACCCCCATGAAGTTGGGCCTGCGCTTGCATGCAGGCCCATGCTCCTTCTCTCCATTTTTTGCTGACATGTCACCACTTGTGAACATGAACAGCACAGTGGGTCAGTGCCAGAATGGCCCTTTGCATCCCTCTGTCACAGTGTTGTAGTAGGCCTCCATTCATCCAAGTTGCCAGGCACTTATCTGAATGGTTACAATACCGATCTGTGATGTGTGTTGTTCTGTGGCACTTATAAGGCACACAATGGTAATGATATGCTAATGCACACTACTGTGCCGTGCATTGGCTGATGAGGTAATTTCCTTACAGTGGCTGAATATCGCAAATTTGGGCTGTGCGCAATCGGGATGTGCCTGAGCAACTCCGTGGCGCATTACCTGCTCATGAGCATTGTGCATGCCCGCAGTGCGCCTGTGTGTAGCATGGAGCACATGCCTATCATGTGACTTGCATACCTTGCAATGCTGTTGCATTGCACATGTGGCACTGTGTTGGCATCGCGCATGCATGTGCTTTCTGACAGTGACCCCTATCCCGCATATGCGCACTGTGCAAGGGGTGATGGCCTTTGACCCCAGGGTTGTATGCATGACCCTGTGCAGCCACCAGACCATAGTGTGATGTGCATGCCCAGGAGTGTGCTATTCACCAGCACTGTGCATTGTGGGTGTGCATCCCCATGCTGCGCAACTGCATCCTGGCATTTGCGATCATGCTTCATACACGCATGACCCCATGTGCATGTTTTCATGACCATTTGCACAGCCCTTTCTGCTGTGACCTGAGGCCATGGCACACAGAAGGGACAGGCATTCTACCAACTGGTTGGATCTGGAGCTAGTGAACCTTATTGCTGTGGTGAAGCCATTTGAGGGGCAGGTTCCCCTCCTGCAGGCCAGGGGGGCCATCTGGCAGCATGTTTCTGAGGCCCTGTAGTGGAGGACGGGGGTAGCCAAGACCCCTTAACAGTGCCACCACAGGTACGGGGACCTGCACAGAAGGGACTCAGAGAGGCTGTGCCAGATGCAGGTGCGTGTCCAATGTGGGGTGGTGCCACAGACAGGTGGGTATGTGCATGTGGCATGTTTGCCTGGGTGTTCTACTATAGTGTGTGTAGGGCTGTGCAGCATGGTCTGCAGTGGGGGTACAACACAGTCCTGGTGGGCGCTGTGTGTCATGCATGGTTGCTGCGTGTGTTGCAGTTGTGCTGGCATGGGGGCCTCAGGATAGACTGGGACACACCCTACACCATGAGGGCTGTGTGGTGGCAGGGGGTTCTTCATACGTGCTTGCATACTCATATCTTCCTCTCTTCATTCCTTCCACAGGACCAGAGGACCACAGGCAGGCCATGGCAGTTGCGGCGGGCAGGAGTGACCTCGGTAGGGATCAGCAGGCACCACTCTCTGCACTGCGCAGGGCAGATAAGCTTTGTCACATTCCTTGTATGTGTCTCTGTGGGTTAGCAGTGGGGACTGGGTCCGGACATGATTGCCTCAGCGATGTACCTGCACAGCCATGTTTGGTGCACTATCCATTGTGCTTGCCACTGTGGCACGTCCCTTAGCCACCATGTTCCAGCTGTTGGGGGACACGCACATGGCTTCCACCGTGTGTGCTGCAGCAGTGCCCTTGCTCTGTGCCATGTGGCAATACCCGTGTGCACGCTACACTGCACTGTCCGCCTGTCTGCACCACTGTGGTGTGCCATGTGGATGGCTGGTGTGGCCCTCCATGTGAGGGTCCATTGTGTCCTCTCCAGGGGTGTCTGCCCCCACTGTTCATTGCACACTGTGGGTGGGCAGGGGTCTTTGGGGCATTGCACTAATTGCCTGTCCTGTCCCTTCCTCTAGGTGGATGATGGATGGTGGGCTGGAGGGGGGCAAGGCTCCAATTGCAGGCCTTGGCCTGGATCCTGGTTGTACTGCGGAGGGTTCTGGCAGTACAGAGGTGCACTGTGCAGGAGACAGCTGCTGTCAGGAGGCCCGTGGAGCATCTCAGAACATCTGACCATGAACAGCACTAAGCATGCACTATTACTAGCCCCAGTTCCCACACTTTCCCTATTTCCCTGCAGTTTCGCATCCCATTGTACAGCCCCTATATCTTGTCCCCATTCTACTTTCTACCTCCCCCATCCCTGACTCTTGTTTCAATTGTTTGTATTGGTGTTTCTATATTGTTATAAAGCATTAATGTTGCTACATGCCTGTGTCCATGTCTGCTTTGTGGGTGATGTGTGTAGCCATGCTGCACAGTTGTCAGGTGTTGGTCCATGGTGTCAGCACTTGGGGGGGGGTCGTGTGGGGGTCCCGAGGATTCCATGCTGTTTTCAGTGGTGTTTCACATGGTGGTGGGGGATATTTTCAGGGTTCAGTAGGGTTTGTTGCGTCTCTTTACAGTCACCATGAGGACTTGATTGGGGTGGGCAGGTGGGTGGGGGGGGCACTGCACACAGACTTAGGTGTCCTGGAGGCCTGGGCTGCCTGTTGGTGATTAGACATTGGCGTACATTGATACATTTCCAGTCACATGGGGAGTGGCCACCTGGCTGGGACCTGCATCCTTCGGTGCCTGGTGCCAGTGGTGCTTGAGGTGGTGGGGACCTGGGTGTGTTTGTGTTCAGGGACATAGGGGTTAACACCCACTGTGGCCAGGCATTGCCCATAGCTGGCAGGCCATTGGGCTGCATGGAGGGGGCTTTGATAGCAGGCTGGCATTGACTATTTTCCCCTTTTGCCACCTGCTGATCAGACCACAACTGGATTCTAGGGTGCAGTTCTGGGGACTGCTCTTGTCACACATCCGTGGACTGGCTATGGTGAGTGTGGTGCACAGCAACACTGATGGTGGCTGTGCACCATCCCCTGGTGCACTGTGTTCCCTCAACATCAGTACTTCTGTGTACCCAGGTGTACTCTGCTGGTAGGGTCCTGTGCTCCTTGTTCCTGTGCTTCCTTGGCTATATGTCCCTGGGCCTGTTGCTCCTGCCCTGCTCACTGGGTTTGTGCTCAGGTCTGCTCTGCGCATCCATGGTTGCTCTGGCACATCTCTGGTTGCACCATGGCATATCTGTGCTATATTCAGCGGGCTTGCACTGGTGCATTTCTGGTGGTGCATCTTTAGAATATGTCTCCTGGTGTACCATGGCACATCTGACTTGTGCTGCACTGGACATGCACTGCCATTTGGCTCATTTCTGAATATCTCCTCTTTTGTCTCCTAAAATATCATAACAATCAAGCATGTAAGAGGCACAGAAGCCATAGTAGCAAAGTGTCTTCTGACTCTGCTCTAGACTCTTGTGACCATCATCTGCCAGTTAATACACAAACATGTGAAACTTCAAACCTCATAAATATGGAGAATGATGGTCCATCAGCTAACTGAGATACAGTAGGCCGAACCGAAAATGACCCTGTGGTGAACTGATAACTGTCTGGAGAAAGACTCAGTAGCTTGCTGGTCTGTTGTAAGCATATGATTATCACTCAGAAAAACAGGTTGATTCTTCAGATGATTTTCTAGTGGGATGTTCAGAAACGTATAAAACACTTCTTTTATAAAATTAGAAATGAATTATATTCGGTGTCAGAGCTACAACAGTTTGTACTCTGACTGTTGCTATGGCACCACCTAACATGGACACAAGTTTGTGAGGGAAACTAATCTGATTGGCTCTCAGTGTAAATTAATGTTTATTCATGTGTTCTTATGTTTATGCATTACACAAGGCATACAGCTGCAGATCTGGTTTAAAGTGGCAACCTGTACAATTGTATCAATACTGACCTAGAATGCTTCATTTTGATGGGCTTCCTAAATGCAGTGGTGCAGACAAAGGTGGGTCTAGTAACCTTCAAATAGTGCAAATAACCCCTTTCTTTCCCAATTGCAGCCAATGCTATCTCTCTTTTGAGACAATGTTATTTAACGGACTGTATGGGCACTTATATCCCACTGGGGAATGTGTGCTATATGGTACATTCAAGGAGGTTTTAAGGTATCTCCTAATGAAAAATATCTCAGAATGCTTTTCTGAAATTGAGTGCACTGTATGGGAAGCCAAAGCAGTCAAACTGTCCTTTCAGACCACTTACTAACAGAATGCTTATGCAACATTGTGCGGTGTATTAGTCACCAGTTAGGACCTTATCAAAAGGAGTAGTTGAGTGGTACCTCTTTGAATACAATTACAGATTCAGCTGTGGGACATCCTCATTGATGCACACCTAGATACATACCTGGAGTATGTACAGTGGACTGTAAATCTGTGATGGCAAATTTGATTTGGGGGATGAACAGGGCATAGATTGCACTATTTTATTTTTGTTGAGACTGATCCCTTTGTGCCTTCAGTTAAGTGCCCCTATTTATAGTCTAGTGGTCATGTATGAATTCTTTATTTCATATATGGATGTGGCATTTTTATGTTGGTGTGCTTACGCAGCCAACATCTTGGGACAGTGCAGCTTTGGAGGCACGGTCGCTGTTGGGTGAATTCAGGGCATGCATCAGTAGGTGCGTCCCGCATTCCCCAGTCAGCTTGCATGCTGGCACCACACCATACATACATAGTGTGGTGAGCATATCTGAGAAAAGGTCCGCTGCAATCCGAGCAAAGCTCGTCAGATGCAGCGGTCCTTTTCCTGCCATGCTCGCCACCATTATGTACACGGCAGCACACTGGCCACCAAGCTGCCAACTTTGGGGGGGTGCCCAATCCCCCTGTCGGCTGCCCCTGCCCTCTGTGAATGAGCTGACGGACGAGCCCACTCCCCGTCAGCATAAAGCACCCCCCCATTTGTGATATGCCGAGGGGGATGCCCAATCCCCCTCAGCTCTTACCCCACCCCCCCTTCCTTGTGTGCTGACAGGGGAGCCCACTTGCCATTGGCAGAAATAACCCCCAATTGTTTAATGCTGAGGGGCTGCCCAATCCCCTCGGCTCTGCACCCCCTTCTTTGTGTGCTGATGGGGATGCCCAATCCCCATTGGCATAAATCCTCCGTGTTGTTTGCCGGCGGTGCCCAATCCCTGTTGGATACAGACACCACTCCAAAACAGTTAGGTGGCATGCTGGGGCCACCCCAGCATGCCAAATCTGGAAAAAAAGCTGTCCCATGATGTTTTTTTCTTTTCTGAACCTGTAAAAGAAAATGGTCCCCGTAGTCTCCGTGCCCCCTCCCCACCGCACCCACCCATGCACCCTGCCTCCCCACACCCCTCACTCCATACTTACGTCCGTAGTCCAGCGCGATGATCTTCGGTGGACTGGGAACACGTCTGCCCTCTTCAAAGCCGACCACGAACTGAGGAAATGCCGGTAAGCTGTATAATGTAATAAACAGGGTTTTTTTCAACTTTAGTACATATTTCAGGCATTTTTGTGAATTTTGGACCCAAATTTTCAACATGAGGTTTTTGGGACTCCTTCTCATGATTTCTTGCACTGTTATGGCATTATTCGGTCCCGAAAGGTGATTTCGAAGTCACTGTGCAGAATCATCTTTCAGGACCGCATAATGAAATGACAGTGCCACTGTTCATGAGGGGGGCTCTCAAAAACCCTGTGTTGCAAATTTGGTGGGAAAAATCCAAAACATGACTGTTTTAAGAGCATGCATAGCAACTGTGCAACACATGCTCGTAAGTTAGCGCATTTGCACTATTTTCATGCCAGATTCTCAACATTGGCATTTTACCACACCTTCTTGTGAACTGTATAAGCTGTCATTTTTCACATCCTGGCTGAAATGTGTTTTCGCACTTCCAGCACAGAATAGCGCGGTAGCTGTGCGAAATCAGTGTTTGGGACACATTACAAAAATGGCAGTGATTCTGTTCATGAGCAGAGGTCCTAAAATGCCTGTGTTGAAACTTTTGTGACAATACTCCATAAAATGACTGTTTTACGAGCGTGCAGAGCAACTGCGCAATGCACACTTGTAAGTTAGCGCATTTGCAATATTTTCACGCCAGATTCTCAACATTGGCATTTTACTACACCTTCTTGTGAACTGTACAGCTGTCATTTTTCACATCCTTGCCAAAATGTGTTTTCGCACTTTCGGCGCAGAATAGCGCATTTGCTGTGCAAAGTCAGTGTTTGGGACACATTACAAAAATTACAGTGACACTGTTCATGAGCAGAGGTCCTAAAATGCCTATGTTGACAGTTTGGTGACAATACTCCATGACAAGACTGTGTTATGAGCATGCGTTACGCAGTTTGCACGCACGCTCGTACGTTCGCAAACTTCTAATATTTTCACTCCAGATTTTCAACAGTGCCATTGCTCTGCACCTCCTAATGAACAGTACAGCTGTCATTTTTCATATCCTGACCAAAATCTGTTTTTGAAGTTTGGCACAGAATAGTGTGGTCGCTGTGGAAAGTCCATGTTGGAGACACATGATGAAAATGACAGTGACACTGTTCATTAGCAGATGCCCTAAAATGCCTATGTTGAAAACTTGGGAATGAAAGTCAATAAAATGAGTGTTTTATGAGCATGCATTGCACAGTTTCCATGCATGCTCATGACTGTGAATTTGTAATAGTTTCACTCCAGCTGTTCATCATTGGCATTTTTCCATACCTCCTTATGAACACTACAGCTGCCTGAAATGTGTTTTTGCATGTCTGGCACAGAATTGCACGGCCACTGTGCGAAATTAGTTTTTGGGACAGTTTGAGGAAATGACAGTGGCACTATTCATGAGCAGAGCTCCTAAAACGCCCATGTTGAAAATTCGGTGCCAAAACTCCATACAATGATTGCGTTGCAAGCGTGCATTGCACAGTTTCCATGCACCATTGTAACTTTGTCAATCTGCAATATTTTCATGCCACATTTTCACCACTGGCATTTGTGCACATCTCCTTATCAACAGTCCAGCTGTCATTTTTCTCAGTCTGCCCAAAATGTCTTTCTGCAGTTGTGGCGCACAATGGGGTGCTCGCTGTGCAAAATCACCTTTTGAGACACATTCACAAAATCACAGCACTATGCATCTCTAGCTCCGCCACTCCCACTGCCAATGCCAGCGCGACAACAATCGGCATTGACAAATGCTTATTACTATCTGCTACAGTAAACACAATCTCAGTGTCATATACAACATAAAGGAGACATAGGTTATAATATATAGAATAGTGGATGGGTGACCATCCACAGCCAGGCTGTGTTTCCATCGAGATTGTTGATGACATCATAGAGACCTCGAGAGTGAAGCTTGAAAGGTCTCCATAATGTCTTCAACAACCAAGATGAAAATACAGCCATAGTTGTGGATGGTTAACCATCCACTATTTTACATAGTATATGGTTACTGGCTTGTCTTTTTTTTTCATTTTTTTACCTTAGTTATGTCCTGCTGCTCCCGCTCTGACTCAGTTTGGCTTCACCCCATCCCGCTAGCTCGTCGCCCATTTAGTTTAAAAAAATAAACAAAAAACTAAATGACTGTGATTCACGATTGTGACATGGAGTCTTGTAAGGCTGTCCATGTCAAATGAGAGAAGATCCCCGACCAGCGCTTCGCTAAGTCATGCCGCCATGTTGTATTTTTTTTTTTCCTCACAGCGTTGTTCAATGAGCCAATCAGGTGGCAGGGCAAAGCAAAAAGTTGTTGTACTATCGATGTGACATCAGGCGATAGTATAACAACTTTTCTGACCTTTGAACTGTCCTACAACAAGATTTTGAAAGCCACAGTTTTCTAGTCACAATAAGCCCTTACCATATACTATAACATGTTTTCTTATAGCATGTTGCAGGTATCAGCATCTAGGTAGTGCCTCTGCCATTGTATGGATATCTACTCTACTTTGGTGTACAATGTTTTAAATTAGTTCTAGTTAATAGATTCTTCTTTTTTAAATTATTATTTAGTTTTTCTTCTTTCTTCTGTATAGACTAGGATAGCTAACAATTAACCACTTATTTGCAGGAAAATGTTTTGCTTATTCTTCAACAGATACACATACTCGGTTATCTGTTCCTTAGTTACTCTTGTTCTATGTGGCTTCCTTATTTTGGTGCTCAGTGAGAGGTGTTCTAACTTAGTAATTGTCAAGGATGCTGAGTACCAATGCTTTCCCTTCAATTCTATGTTAACTTTCAATCCTTTCTCTCAAAATAATGCTTCTCTCAATATTTTAATGAAATCAGTTCTCACTTGAGTCTGATGTAGTGAGTAGCTAACATCCTGAAATCTGTATCCTAGACTATTAATGGGTGCCATGATCCTGTTAAATGCAATAAAGTGCTGACCTATTTAAAATCTCTTAAAATGGATGTGGCCTTTCTATAGCAGATACATCTTGCAGAGGAAGAAATTCTGAAACTTAAGAGATCCTGAGTGGCGACAGTTATGGGTAACTCATACAATTAAAAAAAGAAGGGTTTGTGCATTCTTCTGCATAAGCATCTAGCTATAAAATTGAACTCATTGACAATGACTTGGAGTTGATACTGTATGTCATCATTAAAACATACATAGAGGGCAAACTATTTTGCTAATCAGTGTATATGCACCAGAGGGGCAAGTAGAATTCTTTGCTCACCTAGCTAGTACAATAGCATTGTTAGGGGTTTCAAATTTAATACTGGGTGGAGATCAGAATGCCATACTAGACAATTACATTGACACTAGTGGAGGTTTTCAGCCTAGTTATTTTGAGTTCACAGAGGCACTGAAAAGTTCTCTAAAGAATTTAGTTTAGCAGGACGCTGCAGCAGGCCTGTTAATCCTAAAGATAAGGGTCACAATTCACAATGCGTAATGCAGAGCTTGCACTGAGCCCTGTATCAAACCCAATAGTCGGCACAGCTGTGCTGAACTCTTCACCACAAACTGCACCTAATTCAAGAAGATCAAGTGCATGCGCGATACTTTTCCCAATTTATGGCACTTTGCACAATATGTTTGGTGCAATCCCCATAAAAGGGTACCCGAGTGGGTCACAAGATAGACGAGAAAAAGCTGGTCTACCTTGCAGCAAATGGCGCAATGGATCAAGAATCCCAATTGCCAGCTGGGGAATGCCGCAAGTCCAACATGCCATATGTTCAGCCCACCCGGGACTTACGGCATTCTTGGACCACTTGTGAATTGCACCCAAAGAGTTTACTTTTATGTCTAAAAGGCATATTAGCTTTAGTCTTCTGGATTATATATTGGTACCAAGGCCTGTTTACCCAGGAGTAGCCTCTTCCAATACAGGCAATATTGTCATTTCTGATCATTCCTCAGTTTTGGTGGGAATTCAACTAAAACATCTACTACAACTGAAAAACAAAACATGGAAAAGTAATTGCTCCCTTCTTAAAGACCAGATTTTCCCCAGATGTCTTGATAAAGAAATTAACAACTACTTTGAACTAAATGATACCTGCTCTACCTTGGATAATATAGTATGGGATGCTTTTAAGGCCTTCCTGAGAGTACACCCAATTTCCTACTCTAGATTTAAACAGAAGGCTAGAACTGGACACTAGTCTGAAAAATAAGGAAATGCTATTCACTGAAACAAAATATAAAATTCAAAATTTATATCATAAAGTGATAGGCCTTAAATAATAAAATTAACTCTATTCACAGTCAGAAAGCAGAATATCCTCTGTTCCTGTTTAAAGCAAGTATATCGTGAGATTCGAGAAGCCTAACACAAGTTACTTGCATAAACTTTAAAAATCTCAGAATATGCTAAAGTGCCATATATTTGTAAAAATAATGGAGCATACTATTATCCTTTGCAGACATAGCCAGGGCATTTGAAAATTTATATTCTCAACAATATCAACCAGAGGCTCGTATAATCAGATTATCCTCTTTCCTATCTAATATTAAGATTCCTTCCATTAGTGAAGAAGATAATTTCCTGAAATGCCTTTCACTAAGGAAGAAATTACCAAGTTGATTCTTTCCATGCCCTCTGGGAAGGCCCCAGGTACAGATGGGTTCACGGCAGAGTTTTACAAAGCATCTATACAAAATATCTTGCTAAGATTAAAGAAGATGTTTACATACACCCATGGCACAGGCATGCTCCCTAAATCCATGAGAGTGGTTACTATGTCGACTTTATTAAAAAAAGACAGGGATCTTACCTAAATGTGAACACTATAGGCCAGTTTAGTTGATCAACGTTGACTGTAAAATCCTAGCCAAGATGCTGGATACCATAGTTAATATAGAGAATAATGTTTGGGCAGCTATATGCAACAAGGATGTGTTTCCATCGAGGGGTTGAGATGACAACATATGGACCTCGCGAGCAAACCTTGAGAGGTCCATGCTGTTGTCTCAATAAGAAGATGGGAACACATGCCGAGCTGTGTGGTTGCCCATATTTTGTTTTTTTTTGTATGCGATTTTTTTATACCGGAGTGACAGACCCCCCCCTCCCACACACACACTGAAGCAAAAACCAAAAATCTTGCCATTTCCTTGTTCTGTTCTATGATCAAAATTAGTTTTACAGACTTTTGAAAGTTAAGAGGTACAGAGGATAAGCTGGGAGAAATGGGGGTGGGGAACCAGATGATCAGATGAATAGACAATTGGCTCCAGGACCGGACCCAGAGAGTTCGTAGTTAGAGGGATAGTCTCATCCCCAAGGAGGGTCATTAGTGGGGGTCCCACAGGATCAGTCCTTAGGCCCCTCCTGTTCAACGCCTCGTCTCTGACATAAGGAAAGGTATCAGGAGTGAGATGAGTCTCTTTGCAGATGACTCGAAACTGGGGCGGTGGTGGATGGGGAGGAGGGGAGGGTGGCCTAGGGGGCTGGAGGCTCTGGAAAGATGGTCTAGAAAGTGGAAGCTGAGGTTCAATGCAGGAAATGCAAGGTACTGCACCGGGGGCAGAAACCCGTGCCAAGTGTACACCGGGAGGGAAATGCTACAAGTCTCAATGGCTGAGAGGAACCTGGGGGTGGTGGTGGATGTCAAGATGAACAACTCTGAGACTTGTAGGAGGCAGCAGCCAAGGCCAACAGGATGCTGGGATGCATCACTAGGGGATCACTTCCAGAAGGAGAGATACTCCCTCTGTATAACTTCTTAGTGAGGCCACACCTCGAGTACTGCATGCAGTTTTGGAGGCCACACTTAAAGAGGGACATTAAACTCCTGGTTAGGGTCCAGAGGAGGGCAGCCAAAATGGTTTGGGGCTTGGGGGACAGGACCTATGGGGAGAGGCTCGAAGAGCTAAATATGTACACATTGGAAGAGAGAAGGGACCGGGGGGACATGATAGAGGTCTTCAGGTACATGAAGGGGGTAAATAGGGGAGAGCCAGTTAGGGTGCTTCTAAGGAAGGAGGAGGGGGCAACTAGAGGTCATGGGTGGAAGCTGGAGGGGAGAAGATTCAGGGGAGAAAGGAGGAGTGCTACTTCACTGAGAGGCGGTGGAGCCATGGAATGTGCTGCCCAGGGGCTGGTGGAGGCAGAGAAGGTGGAGGGTTCAAGAGGGTGGAACAGGTACAGGGGAAGGGTTCTGTAGCAAAATCCAGTGCAGCGAGAATATCCAGAACTGGGAAGGGAGAAGCCAGAAGGCGGGGGGCAGCAAGGTCAGCTCCCAGGGTGAGAGACTCACCAAGACAAGCAGACCCGAAAGACGTTAGGCCTATTCTGCTGGCATTTAGTATGTTAGTATGTTAGCTTTGGGCACTGGGTGGTTAGTAAGTATCTAAGCGTGGAACAAATGAGAAATTTAAAATTGTATGATCATTGAACTGTGCAGAAGAACCATTTGGAATGTACACGACAACACTTTGGAATGTGCACTACAGATTAGAATGTGCACAACAAGGTTTTTGAGCAGGCTGATTTTTTATACAGAACAAAAGCTAACCATATACTATTAAGTTACTGCATCACTAATCCGCTCTGATCAAGTTGGGTTTGTACTACTTGCACACAGCACAGACCATGTTAAAAGACTGGTTCTTATTATTACACCTTAGGGAAGCAAAAAGACAAATCTATTCTATTATCCTTAGATGCTGAAAGAATTAATAAGTAAGTAATTTTTTATTTCTTGAGCGCCCAATCCTGGAGGCTCTGGGGGCTTCACAAAGAGGTGTAACAAAATTAAAAATATAGTTGACCACAGTTAAAATAAGTCAGATAACTAATACAAAATACATAAATAATAAAACTGTAAACCCTTAAAATCAGTGGACATCAAATGATTGTCTGAATAGATAGTTCCTTAAGGCCTTCTTAAAATCTCCACTGAAGGAGCCTCCTTAATGACCATGGGAATGAGTTCTAATGGCTGGCCCTGCCATCTTGAAGGCATGGTTGCCTGATGTTTTAAGCCTCACCACTGAAACTATCAGGAGGCCCTCCATGGAGGAGCAGAGTGAATATACAGGATGGACAGGGGTCAGGAGGTCAGTCAGATAGCCTGGACCTGAGCCATACAGGGCCTTATAGGTGTGCAAGCCCACCTTGAAGGCAATCCTCCATCTGACAGGCAGCCAGTGCAGTTTATAAAGGACCGGGACTATATGACAGGACCTAGGAAGGCCCATCAACAACCTGGCCACTACTTTCTGCACCAGTTGCAGTTAATGGAAATTACCTCCACTGACCCCAAAGTACAGTGCATTACAGTAATTGAGCCTTGATGTGACATTGGCATGCACCAGTGAGGGCAGGTCACCAGGCAAGATTAAGGGTTTAATCTGGGTGACATCAAAGCAAAGTTATGCATATTGGAGCCAAGAATCCTAGGACAGAGTACTACCTGGGTGGAGTCCAAGTATGTGCATCAGAGGAGGAAAAGGACCTGGGAGTGATGATCACTATTGACTTGAAGCACACCAAGTAGTGCAAGAAAACAGCAGCAAAGGCAAACAAGATGCTGGGATGCATATCTAGGGGGATCAGTAGTAGGAGAGAGGAAGTTATACTGACCTTGTACAGGTCACTGATAACACCCCATCTAGAGTATGGAGTTCAGTACTGGTGCCTGCACCTCAAAAAGGACATTAACCTGCTGGAGAAGGTCCAGAGGAGGGCTACAAAGATGATAGTGGGTCAGTAGGGTAGAGCATATGAGGAGAAGTTGAGGGCACTGAACATGTACTCCCTGGACGACAGTAGAGAGGGGACATGATTGGGACCTTCAAATACTTGAAAGGGACGAATAAGGTTGATAAGGAGAGTCTCTTTAAGCTGAGTGGAACCAACACTAGGGGGAACAGTCTTAAGCTGGTGGGTGGGAGGTTTAGGAGGGAGGTCAGGAAGCACCACTTTACTGAGAGTGTGGTGGACACTTGGAATGCACTGCCGGAAGAGGTCATCTCATTGAAGACTGTGGGCAGCTTTAAGAGAGGCTGGGATAAGCATAGGGGGAAAGTAAGGATCATGGGTAGGAAGAATGGAAGGATTGGGGAGGGAGAGCAGGGGCATTAGCTCCACAGTCCAGCCTCCATCCTGCTAATGACTCCCACCGCACTACCAACCCTCCCAACCCCCAAGATCTGAACCCCCCCCAAGGTGGAACTGCCACTGCTACCAGCATTTTATTTATAATCTAGTGGGGCAGCTGGAGTGGAGGCTGGCTGGGGGCAGAACCAACGATGAGCATGGGGGATGACTGCTGGACCCGCCTTCATCTTCTTGGGTTCCAAGGCCTTTTTCCTTGTTCTGTGGTCCTGGGAGTGAAGACATGCATGTCCAATGGGGGACAGACACAGTCATGTTCCTGCCTGCAGGACATCTGTCATCACCCCCATACCCCTGTAGCGTGCCTGTGACAGCTGCTGTATTTCCAGACTTCACTGGGAGCTGCTAGTGCTGCACGATGTGCAAGACCACACCCCAGGAATAGGAGAGCAGTCTATCAGATGCTCAATCCTCTCCTCCTCAGCTGATCCCTGGTGACCCAAGTCCATTTCCGAACATGGGTCACCGGTGTGTCCTGAAGTAAGGTTTGATGCCTCAACCCTGGCTTTGCTACCCCAAGTTATAAGAAAAAATTGTTTTGTTATTACAACATATAAATATAGTATAAAGCCAGTAAAATGGAAATATGTTTTGTGTAGTACTTATGGTCCATCTGGTTTAACATCTCTTTACACTTCAGAAGCAATACTATTCTTAACACATAACTTTGAAATCGAGCAAAAAAAGGTGTATGCAATGTATGGACTTGAGTGTCTTTGTTGTACTATTTGAAGTGGCATAGCTATGTACCTTTTATAGTTATTGGAAATGAATTAATTTAAAATAATGTTAATAGAGCTTGAAGAATGGAACTTGAGGCTGTTATGAAAGATAATTTTTTGTGAGTTAACATTTTATTTTATAAAAAGATTATATTTCACTGTGTAACCTGTAGAATATTACTTTGGTAACTGAGGAAGACTGAGGACTAATATAGTGGGACTACCAGGTTGGCCAATATCATGCAATTTGTTGTTTAAATTTGCTGTAATATAAAAAATACTTATACAATGGCAAGAAAAAATGCTGACCTCTGATTGGTCAGTCTGGGATTGGACCCATGATGTTATCCCAGTACAACATCATGGGTCTAGTCCCAGTACAAAAAAAGATTACACCAAATGTAAAAAGGAATTACTCCACGACTGTGATGGGCTCACCTGCCTTCCTCGCTGTACAACAGGATCAGCTTCACCAGTGTTTCCTGCTCCACCCCCTCCCCACAACTGTTCATTGCAGGACAGTTTTCTGTCACATCCCTAATAAATGCAAACTGAAAATCAGTCCGCAACCTGACATTTTTTTTATCACTGCTTACGGTGGATCTTCACATGCCACCAACAATAAAGGAGTGATTGCACTGCCATGCACAACCACTGCACCCCCTACTCCACTGTAAACAACTTCTAAGGCTTTTTCCCTGGCTAACCAGCAGGACTGAGTGACTTACTGATGGTATCTATTAGTAGAAGTCTCTCGGTCCCTCCAATTCTATTGCCTCACCAGCTCAGTTTCCATACCACGGATCCAAACCCCTCACAGTGGCTTCCATGAACCTCGCAGACAGTAATTGGGCATTTCATGGAACCAGCTCAAATGGCAACTCACTCTGCTCTGCACCAAAATACTGTCACTGGTCCTCCAGTACAGATGCAGTGGTTCACACACACAACAAAAGAAACTACTAGAAATACATACCAATTCAAGGAACAAACGGGGGCAGATGTCAACAATGGAAAGCCATGATAACTTAATCATTCATGTTCCAGCCCCACCTACTGATTGAAAAAGATACAGGACTTTTTTTTAAACTTATACTTCCACACACAAAAAATGGGTGGGGGTCAAAAACATTTTTTTTATCTTTTTTTTTTGCTTATTAAAAATGAGTCATTAGATATAGTAATAATATCTAGGTGAGGTTGTGCTGGATAATCGCCACGCCTGGAATTGTTGGATACACTTGGCTCTGTGCCTTGTGCCCAACCACCCCAGGCGTAGATGTTATCCCAGCACAACACACACCCCGTCATGCATTATTGCTTAAATCAATTATACTAATGTGGTAAGCCATGTAGCAGTAGAATCATAGATTCTTGCAAGAAATGTCTATGGAACACAATGTTGTTGATGAAATACAGGATTTTGGTTTTAAATATATGAAAAACTGCACTCAAATTACAAAATGCTCTAATTTGTGCATAATTAATTTTAACTGTTTGCTCAGAGGAAGAAAGTTTTCATTTTGAAATGTTAGCAACCTATGACAGTATTGCCTTGAACTGAGAATAACATTTATAAAGCTGACTACATTGTTTGGTGAGTGAGTCACTATCTCCAGATGTGGTTTGGGTATACTGATGTTTCCACCAGAATATCATTATTGCCAACAGATGACATGGTGTCTAACAAATACTGCTGCTTTAAAACTATCAATAACAATATAGCATACATACAAATGTTTTGTGATTTTCATAATTCATAAAATGTCAAAATTCAGTTCTTATTGATAGTCCTGTTTTCTGTGCATATAACCAAGACTTCCAGGTATCACATCGCATTTTTCTTCATTGGATGAACTATCATATTACAGTTTTGACTTTTTATACCTGGTGGCCAATATGTGTCTCGAATTGTGTACTATCCTATAATTTTTGAATTTTGAGAGCAAACAAATTGACTGGCCCTGATAGTATGCACCTCAGGGTTTTTAAAGAAACAAGGCTGAAGTTACCTGCTCCACTGTTCTCTAAGAGCAGGGGTTATGCTGGCAGACAAGATGCTGACCAGTGTGGTTCAGCCACATGGGTGGGCATAGGAATGCCCCCAGAAATTACAGATCATTCAGTCTAACCTCCATTATGGACAAATTCCTGGAGACCATTTTTAAATAAAAGATAATGGAGTTACTAGAATAACAGGGGTTACAGAACAAAATGCAGCACAGATTCTTTAGAGGCAGTTCACATCAGACTAATCTGAAAGACTTCTATGATACCATAAAGGCAGCAGATAGTGGTTAGGCAGATGATAGTTGATACTTGGTTTTAAGGTCCCTGACTCTATGCAAACCAAGAATTGATTGTGAAGGTGGTGGATCTGGAAATGGGTGAACCTGAGCAGTTGGCTAGGTGTTGACTACCAGGGACGACCAGAGAACACTACTAAATGGCAAATTCTCTTAACTCTGCGAGAGGTCACTGGTGGGGTCCCTTAGACAGTATTTATATCTGTAATACTGAGGAGCAAATAAGGAGGAAGGTATGGCTCTTTGTGGGCATTCTGAACATTTACATGAGGGTGAATAATATGAAAGGGATTGCAATTATGAAAAAGAATGTGACAAACTTGGACAAATGTTTTTACCATCTGGCAGTTCATGTTCATTGCCAAGACTTTGACACTGTAGGTATCTCTAATAATGAGATCCAATTGGAAGATTACATTAGGTTTAGGCATAATCAGAAAATGCATGGAATAATCAGAAAATCCATGGACAAGGGGTCTTGTTATGCACTATTCATGAATGGTTTGAAAGTGCACGCAAAAGGTGCATACCCATCTCATGCAGACCTGCACCTGTGGACAGGCATGTACCAGCCAGTATTCACTATTGCCAGCAGCCTGTCCTCAGATTCACCCCCCCCCACATCATATAAGAATGTAGGGGTGGATGGGTGTGGAGTTGTGTACATAGGCAGGCATCTAATCGGTGCCTGTCCAGGGTCCCAGAATGGATCCCTTGCTCCTCGGAGCAGAAAAGTGTGGGAGGGTGCAGATCGGATATTAATCTTAGTATGGGCACTTGCTCAAACAGCTGCCCCAGCCCTATTCATCTGCTCAGTAAGCTGTGGCTCCATCGGGGTGACCACAGGTCCTACCTTGACCGGCGTCTGCTATCCGTTGGTGGCACACAATGGATACACTATGTAATCCCCAGTGTATGTGGTCCCCCCATGCCCAGCACTCCATGGCCCAGATATTCAAAAGGGTTGTGCATTGCACCATGCACAACCTACTGATGCACCCCGGTGTGATATTTAAAAGGGAAAAGTGTCGGCCGAGACAAATCCCAATGCGCCAGGGCTGCATCAGTAATGTGGCGCAGGCACAGGTGGGGCGTGCCCATGCATAACCTGCACAGTCCGACATTCAGCCCGGGCCATGCAGAGTACGCATGCGAACCCCTACCTGTGCCTGCACAAAGTTACGCCTAAATAAAAAAAGTAACAAGTGATGGCCACCCACTGGTGAGCTGCCGCATTGCAGGGTGCAACACAACAGCTGCCACCTGTTGGTGGCCATCACCTGTTCCTGCCGCACCTGGTGGTGCCACCCCATGCCCCGATCGCAGGCATCACTGTATTTCCCCCCCAAGTCCGTTATCCCTGGTGGTCCAGTGGACCGCATGGAGTCGATTATGGGCAGCATTCATCACCCCCAAAGTCCGATATCCCTGATGATCTAGTGGACCCCACCCCACCCGCCCACTGAAGCCCCACCACCCGCTCCCCATCAGCTGGCGGGCGGCACACCCACCACCTGCTGCCCCACACGCCCGCTGACTGACAGCTCGGTAGGGCTGCACATCCATTGGTTCAGAGCATGAGCCAATGGGTGCAGCCCATACCGCATTTGTAGCCAGTCCAGATATGTGAATGAAACGGATTGGCTGATGGGGGAGCGGGGTGGTGGGTCTCAGTGGGCGGGTAGGGTGGGGGTCCATTAGATCACCAGGGATATCGGACTTGGGGGGTGATGAATGCTGCTCAAGTATCGGGTTCGTGGTGGTCCACTGGACCACCAGGGATATTGGACTTGGGGAGGAACAGAATGCCTGTGATCGGCTCATCGCGGTCCACTGAACCACCAGGGATAGCGGACTTGGGGGGATGACTGATGCCCGCGATCAGGCTCCGTGCAGTCCACTGGACCACCAGGGCTAATGGACATTCTTTGTCCCTTATGGGACGTCCCGCGATTGGGCTGCAGGGGCATTGGTCCCCGAAGGCTGCTGCCTCGCAGGGTGCCAGGCGCAAGTCGTCAGGGATCGGCGCACCTGCATGCTAATGGCATGCAAATGGGGCCATAATCAAATGCAAATGGCTCCCTGTGCACCTTGCATAAATTATGGCCCTGTTTGCATGTCCCCCTTTGAATATCGCAGGTGCTGTGCATGGCGCAATGGCACTTGCGCCACCGCATCTCAATGCTCCACTCTGACCACTTGCGCTGGTGCAGTGCCACTGCACCATGCACAGTGGGGGTGGCCAGGGTGCGATATTCAAAGCAGATGTGCCATAGCGCAGCTCCATTGAATATCATCCTGGCCACACCAACGCGCAACAAAGTTGAGCTGTGCCCAGGCTTGCGCCACAGCCTGGTGCAGTTTGAATATCCGGGCCCATGTCTTCATGAATGTCATAGAGTGCAGGCATGCCACCGGCACACCCCCAACCCACCCTGGCAGTGGGCCACATGGGCTGCCAGGGGATCTAGCACACAAGGCGCTAACGCACCTGTGGTGAATGCCATGGGGATCCACTGGAACCCCGCTATATGGCTTTCCTATGTAAGGTTGTCTATGTGCCTCTTTTACATGGTGCGTAGGCACCCTTTAGTGAATCACCCCAATGGTTGTAATGGAATTGGACATCTAGAAATTGAATTTTGAGGAACAATAGGGGAAGAGTTTGTTTAATAATCTTGGTTAAATCTTTAAACATGAGCATTGCAGTCGTTTAGTCACCAGCTAAAATTAAACCATCTCTATTTGATAAAACTGCTCAGACAGTATTAGCTCATACCTTAGACAAAGACATTATTCTGACGGGTGACTTTATTGCTGCATGGGATAATCTAGGGGGAAAAATCTAGCAATTACCTTTCAAACACTGGAGCTAAACTAAATTGGCAATCCCCCAGCTAGAAAGGGCTCATTTCAGAACCCAGGAGATGTTCTTCACTTCTTTCCTTTTTTTTATATCTCCAAAACTCTATTGGATCCACAAATTAGAAATGGCACCAAATGTAGTTGGCCATAACCCAACTGTATGTGATTTAAGTCAGAGTTAGACTGTGTGTATAAAGCAGTCCCTGCAAATAAAATATATTTCACTACTTTTATTTTTGCTGCATGCAATAATATTTTTTGCAAGAATGTTTGGTTGGTTAACACTAATTTATGAGCTAAACTTAGCTGTTTCTGACTTTTTGAATATCTTTTTGAATATCTAATCAGCATACACCCTTAAAAGCATGCATATCAGAAAAGGCCTTCTTTATTTAATGGTGCTTGGTAACTGGGTAGGCCCACTGGAAACAAAGAGTCCCATACTCAGAGGCCACCCAGAATTAGTTACATATAGAAATCACATTGGTAGGAAGTAAGCAATAATTCCCAATGGGGTGTGCATTAGACAGTTCTAACACATGGCCAAGGGCGTTATAAGGCATGAGATAGCAGGCCAAGTGCCTTCAGCTGCTGGCCGTGTGTTAGAACAGTCTAATACACATCCTTGGAATGTTGAATTGCACTTATAAAATGGGACCTTTTTTTATATAGAGCTAAAAATGTAAATGTATATGTTAAAACAGTAACAAAATCTAATCAGTACTGTACTTTAATATAAACTACTTCCTCTGCCTGCATTTGCTTTGCATTTTGATATTAACATTCTTGCTCTACTGTGGCCACCATAGCTTTGTCTGGTTGTCTTGGAGTTGTACCTTAAGTTGGTTGCATTAACTTAGCCCCCCACAAGCAGCTGCATTGTGTGTACTTTAAATTTTTATTTATTTATGAGAGTTTTATTTTGAGCATGTTTTTGTTGGCAGTTTTTTACTCTCCTGATAGACAGGTCAGTGAACATGTGATAGACTGGGCAGCAGGAAAACTGCAGCAGCTTCAACAAAGATCATGGTTCCAACTGTGCGAGGTGTGTCGGAGAGACAACAACTTAGTGGGGGATTTTTATGTAACTTTGAAATTCTAGAAGGTGGTGAGTGAGGCGTGGGGGAGTATGTAAGAGCAGTGACAGTAATTTGAGATGCCAGTGAGTAGGCAGACAGCTTATATCTAAGTGAGAGCGAGCAGATGATTGGATGGTCGGGTGGCCAAGGGAAAAAAGAAAGACATTTCTGGTGATTCTTTTCTGAATACCTGATTTTTATGCAGGCATTTATTTGTTTACATTTAATTGACATCAGTAGGAATGTGAGTGAGCAAGTGGGTAGCCAAGCCAGTGGACTGGAGTGAGTGATCGAGCAGAGTGGTGGATGATAACACAAAGCATTCATGGTACTGGGAAAGTGGAATAAAAAAAAAAAAACACATCTCCCTGATGTTGTGAACAGCCACATCAGTTTTTGGTCAGAATTTTATTGTGTAAGATGATGTTACAGGGGTATGTCAAACAACTGCATTAAAGAATGTCAAAATGCGGAAGTGTGGGGGTAGGGACTTAATGAATGACATATCGGTGAGAAGGAGCAAGCAAGAACAAGAGAGGGTGGAAAGCACATAAAAAAAAGATGAAATTAAAAAAACAAATCCGGAGAGTTCTGATTAGTCCAGCATATTCTGTTACACAAAGATGCTACTATGGTAGAAATGCATTTGAAGCAATCTAATGATGCCGAGGGGGTATATGGTAGGGAGAATCCTGAATCCATAGTTAGCAGGGGAAAAATGGCGGCAATTTAAAAATGAAGATTCTGTTTGGCTGCTTAATATCCTAATTTTTACATCTGGGTTGTAGTTACTATGAACTTGTTGCTAGCCATGCGTTAGATATTTCTAATGTACTGCTAGCAACCAATCAACATACAGGATTTTTTCTACCCATTTTTGTAATATAGTACAACACATTTGTGCATACAAAAAGGTAGGACAGTGATGTGCTCATGACCATTAATTGATTAAGGGCTAGTTTACTGCCAACTTTAAAGCAGTACAGCACTGATTTTAAGTATTATCCAGTAATCCTTAATAAAGGACACATCTGCATATGGCAAATACCTGAGTGAATTTGAACGTATTATTCTGTAAAAAAACAGCTAGAATCTTCACTAATTATAGCACTGATGACGGGGTGATTTGTGTGTTTTCTTTTTTATGGCTGTGTATAGTTTGACGAAATGAAAAGCTTTTATAAAAACAAAATATTTACTCCTGCTGGCTAGACTTATGCACATAAATAGAAAACAAAACAATTGGGTTAGAAAGAGTTATTTAGCTGTGGCCAGAATATTAGGCTCCTAACAGCAGACTGCTTCTGCAACAGCTATCACTCACTGAATCAATGGTCACAACATCATTATTCCATGGGGCAGAAGGCTATATAGGAAAAAGAAGAACAATACATTTAAAATGTGAGGACCTCAGGGGCCATAAAACTAGTAGACAAATTTAGAAAAAAATTCCCAACAGCAATCAAAGGGAAAGATACACTAGGACTACACCCACAAATCACTCTTCACAACATATCTTTTTGCAAATTTTGACTGAAGATCTCCTTTAAGATCATAATGTCTAAAGACTGCTGCAAAGAAATTAGAAAACTAAATGCAAAAAGATCTCCTGGGCTGGATCAAAATGAAACCTAATCAGTTAAGGGATTTGCAGATGTAATAGCCTCTATCTTGACACAGTTATTCAATATGAGTATTGTCAAAGATAATTTCCCTGGCACCTGGAGGTTTGTAAAGTTTGTTCTGATTTGTAAGGGGGAAGGGGATAATCCATTGAATTATAGACCTGCTGCCCTGCTGTCTGTACATTCAAAACTATTTTATATGATGGTACGTGGACAACTATACTCATACTTGGAATACCATTCTTTGGTAGTAAGGGGTTTCAGTCATATTGGTCCTTGGAAAGAGGAGTTGCTGGATAGTTTGATACCTTTTACTGGACCAATATATGTCTTGAACAAAGATAGACTACTACACAAGCTTTTGGAGCCCCACAGGTCCTTTCTTTAGATGAACAGCAAACTATGCAAAAGGAGATGATGTTATACACTGTGATTCATTGTTTTAAAATAATTTATGACAGGATAGGGACAAGCCTTACAATGAAGGGTGAGAAGAACTTAATATGAAGGGCGAGTTGGCAGTGAATAGTAACAGGTCCATTGCTGTGAGGGGAACCCTGTATTAGTAGAAAATATGAAGCTACTCATAAGAAAGGCTGAATGGATGTCTTGTAGTGTTCATTTGAAAGGTATTCTGACAGGAATACAGATAAGTACAGACTTGAGATACGCAAACTTTTCTTTGGGTTGGGGTGGTGCGGTGCAAAAAAGAATAGTCATAGTTGTATAAAAAAAATATGGTATTAGAGTTTTCCAGTGTGTCATAAATCCGATGTCCCAATTGAGCCCATTACGGTGTGCATTAAATTGTTTGATATATTTTAATGTCGTGTCCTCCTCTCCTGTGTGTTTTTGAAGTTGTCTCTGAGTATTAGGACAGACAGGTTTGAGGGGGAATGGTCTGGTTGAGAAAAATATTGTCCTACCAGTGTGTTGATAATCTTCTTCTATTGTGTGTTGGTGGTGATTCTTCTTGGTTTGCAGTGGTTACCTCATTTACCCTACACTGCATCCATTTGTGCACTTTTTACACTGAACTAGATAAACCCCATTGCTTGATTGGCATGTGCAGGACCCATTTATTTTTATTGTGCTGTTCTGGCCTGTTTCAGTGGTGATCTGTGTACATATGTTGGTACAGGTTTACATCTTATATTCTTGCATGATGTTGTTCCTCACATTTTATGGTTAGTTTGATCTGAATGGGCTGGGTAGGGAGTGGGGTCTGCCATTCAATTGGGGATGGGGGAACCACTAAGTCAGGGACATTATCAATAGCATACAGATACTAAGCAGGTGATCGGGGTGAAGAGACCACTAGAGACAGGGAAATTGTTAAATGCATACTGAAAGGGTGATTAGGGGGTGGACAGAACCATTGGATGCCAGGGCAGCATACTGGCAGCCTGGATGGGCACTGAAGAGAAAAGCACAAACCAATTTTCCTCTAGGCCTGTAATTAGGCCTTAATGGAATTCCAGTGACCCAGAACATCTTGCTAGTGCTAGGGGGTCACTTGCATAGGGAGGTACATAAATGGCAGATAGCTACACAGGAGCATCACCATTTATGAACACCAGCAGCCCATGCACTCCTGTAAGCCCCATAGCTCACTACTGACTACAGTCCTTCTGTGGCCAGTAGGGGGGTGATGGTTTGTATGTGCAATCTTGATAGTGTCTGGCTTGGTTGTGCTGATACATTGTAACTTGCCACTGGTGCACACTTTGTCTCTCTGGCATGTCCCAATATACCAGTAGTTTGCCCCAGGCATTAAGGTGCACCTGAAACCATACTTTTTATGTGTGCAAATGTGACCCTACAGATATGCAGCACCACATCTCCCTGAGATCCATCTGTATGTGTTGCACAGTATGCACTGCAGACATATGAAACTGGCATTGACTGTTGTGCCCTTTGAGATATTTTCTTCATTATTGTTTTACCCTATATAACCCAAGAGAGACGGCACATCTTGCTTTTACTGGGGTCTTGCTTCTAGATGATTTTTGACCTGGGAGGATTAAACCCCAGGGAGGTCAAACCCCCTTTCACAAGGCCCTACAGAGAGCCAGTTATTCTTCTGGGACTTGAGCCGTGATCACATGCTTCACTTTTAGTGCTGTAATCCCTAGACCCCATTAACCTATTTATGCCATCCACTGACCAAATGGAATAAATAAACAGCAGCAATATGAAGTCCTGAACTAGTCCCATCTGGATCTAGATGCCTCTACTCCTCGAGTATTACAAGTAGGAGAGTGTACAGGTACTTTATTTTACCTGTCCCATTACATGTAGTGGTGCAACTGGACAGAAGCCCACAAAAACTGAGTTCCATCATCTTTTACAAAATTGTGAGAGAGTTCCAATCCTGCACCTCTGACATCCACTATAGGAGAGTCCCTCCACCTAAAATTTTAGATGTGAGAGTTCCCCAACTGAAACATTTCTAATTTAATCACAAATTATAATCAACTTTTTAATCTGACCAACTGATCCCCTGCTGCTTTGGGAATGAAAGGAGACAGGGTCTGAGCCATGATTAATCACCACCAGTGGTCCATAAGTACCTTCCGGAATCCATTCAATAACAAGCAGACATGACTAGTGGAATAACCCATGATGCTACACTCAGTTGTACACACAGACATCCGATTAATTGCTTTTTCTTAAAGGTTTCTAGAACAACTGTGCACTGCAGTTCTGAGTTTATATTCTGCTTGGCACATACTGTTCTCCATTGCTATTTCCCATCGGCCAATATGTTAAAAAGCTTGCTTTCATGGATTGATACCAGCTGATTTTCTTCTGATGACTACAAGCTGATTTTAATTAGTATAGATGGTTGAATAATTCAACTGATGCTTAGAACTGAGTTTTGACAGTAATGGAAGGAATACACACAAATGTCTCCTGTTGTCTGCTGTATGCCTAGTGATGAATTATTCCTTATAAACAACTTCCTTCTAGCTAAGCTACTGTATTATTAGCACTCATGCTAATTTTCTGCAGCACTTTTCGTAAAAATCTACAGAAAATATTTTAACATTTTGCACTATGCATTCCAAAATTTGGCAGAATGCTTTTATGCTTACTGCTTAATGTTATATTTTTGGCACCAACAATTTTTGTTGCCTTGTCAAATGTTTATTACATAACAAAATGGATGAAGTAAAACAGCTTGTGAGTAGCTCTAAACAACATGAGAGCACTATGCACTGTGCTATTCTCACCATATTGCCTTTCTGTGCCTTTTCCATGCTGTACTTGATTTCCCTGCCAATTTTCATCATTTTGTAACCTTCAAGCTTACTTTTGAAGGGCTCTGCATCATTCTGCAGTAGTACAAATATGTTTTTTCTGTATGTTTTCTACACCATACAACCTGCTCTGAAACCTGACATGCACCCCCCCAAGAAAGCTGGCATGCATGAGTGAGTGGGAGAATGAAAAAGACCACAAGTAACTCAGGCTAACAAATAAGTCTCATAGCTGACATGATAAAGCACTGGAATAATACTTCAGGGGCTTGGGTTCAATTCCCAGTTGGGTAATATATGTTCTTTTTTACTACTATTTGTATGCTTTGTCTGTTAATGCTCCCTCAGGCTCCTCATCTGGCCACTTCTTCAGGCTGCCTAGGACCACCTTGAAAACAAGCTTGCTCAATGGTATCCATGCCTGGTTAAATAAAATTTGATTGATTGATTGAAACCCACCGAGACATCCCCTCATCACCATTCTCACTATCCCCCTCTTCTGCCAAGACCTATACAGCCTGACATATCCCTTCATCGGGGGGGGGGGGGAGAACCCGCAGACAAAAGAGGAAAGGCTGTTGGGGAATGAGATTGCCACCAGGGGGAATGGTTATGACCTTGGTCTTTCTTATGACTTTTCCCCAAGGACTTGTCTCTGGCCTTAGAGTCCTGGGAGCTTGATGACCCTGCCTGTGATTGAGATCCATTAAGAAATTTTTTAAAGCCTTTTTGCATCACCTGAGGGTTGTTTGATTAAACTTCTGACAGAGCTCACAGTCATAAACTTCATGGTCAGGCCCAAGACAGCAGACACAGAGAGAATATTCATCTGTGGAGGCAATCTTCTTTCCACAGCGATGGAAAAGAGAGGTTGAAGGATTAACTCTCGACTTAAAAAAAATAAATGACTTTCTTAAAAAAGAGATTCTAAAGGTAATAGGTAAGAAAAAAGTGTTAGGCAAAATGGTGCAAAACTGCACTGGAGCTTCCACAGAGACCCTTGCAAACAAGTCGACGGTGGGAAAGAACTGAGGAGGGAGCAAGGCCACTCGTGCCTTTATAGGGTTGATGACGTCGATGGACGTCGATGACCTGGGTGGCCCCAGTGGTACTACTGAAAGTCTTCCATGTGGATCCTGCTTCACCAATGGGGAATTTCCTACAGTATGATCTGATGATTGAGATATCCCCAACGAAGATCATATATCATCATCATCATCATTATCATCATCATCATTAATGGATGGGTCCTCGAGTGGCATGTTGAGCAGAGAACAAGATTTAAAGTAATTCTTTTTTTTTTATAGACTTTATTTATTCTCCTGACTTACTGGGTGCTCTCTTCGGGGTGGAGACTTGGCACGACTTTCTGCCACCCGCCTGAATCCTCCAGCTCCCCATCTCTTCATCTGGTTCCTTCTCCACTCTGCCTCTTGTGGCCACACAACCCCCTTGGCTCTGAGTCCCCCAGGGCAGGACCGCTCAACTCCTCCTTGAGCTCTATCTACAATCTGGTAGAGCGACCAGGGACTTGGAGGGAGAACTGGAAGTGGGGACTGGGAAGCCCGGCATTGGACATGGGGCTGACCACTGGTTCTGCCTTTGCCTACAGGCAGTCAGGGGTTTTTGCTTGGGTTTCTCTGCCTCTGGCACGGTCATGCAATGGTGACAGCATGTGGAGGATGTGCTCCCACCCCCTCCTGCAGTCACCCGCTGCCACCATCCCCATTGGCTGCCCTAGTATGTTGTATGGTGCCCCCAGTCACCACTAGGAGCTGCAACCATACAGAGAATTCCCCAAACCCACCACAGCAGAGGAGCACAGTCCTCTGGATGCTCAATCCTCTCCTCCCCCTGCCAACCCCCAGCTGCCCAAGTCCGTTCCTGAACCAGGCTTGCCAGCGTGGCAAGAGGTGTGACATCCAGTGCCTCAACCCTCAATTACACCGGGCTGGCTTTAAAGTCATTCTTGACCATCTCTGCATAAACTGAAGAAAAGATAGCCAATTCAGTTAAGAAGGGGGATAAAACCTTTTATAGGTATATCAGGGAGCGTAGAAAGACAAAGAGAGGGATAGTGAGGCTGAATAGAATGGATGGTGGGTGGGCAGAGAGTGACAGTGAAAAAGCAGGGATACTGAATGAATACTTCTGTTCAGTATTCACAAACATGGAAGTGGGGGAGGTGCATAATCCAATTAACAGAAGCACTCTGGAATGGGGGGTCAATTCCAGTCCTTTCACAGAAGAAAGGGTTCTAAAAGAACTCCTAAAACTGAAGGTGGACAAAGCAATGGGGCCAGATGGAATTCACCCCAGAATTCTAAAAGAATTAAGCAGAGAACTAGTGACACCACTGGCTACCCTTTATAACAAATCATGGGAGGATGGTGTGGTACCTGAGGACTGGAAGAAGGCTGATGTGATTCCGTTCACAAAAGTGGGAGCAAGACAGAAAGGAAACTACAGACCTGTCAGTTTGACCTCTGTGGTAGGGAAAGTGATGGAATCACTTCTGAAGGAAAGAATTGTTAAGTACCTAGAGGCCAGTGGGGCACAGGACCCAAGACAGCATGGGTTCCATGGCGGAAGGTCATGTCAGACGAATCTAATTGATTTCTTTGACTGGGTGACCAAAGTAGTAGATCAGAGAGGGGCTGTGGACATGCCTACCTAGACTTTAGCATGGCATTTGACACAGTCCCACACAAAAGATTAGTAGTCAAATTAACCAGCCTTGGGTGGGTCCCAGGGTGGTAGCCGGGTAAAACATTGGCTGAACAACAGGACACAGAAGGTAATTGTAAATGGAGTCCACTCTGAAGAAAGAGAGGTTACTAGTGGGGTACCGCAGGGTTCAGTACTGGGTCCAGTCCTTTTTAATGTCTTTATAAGTGACATTGCAGAGGGACTGGAAGGAAAAGTATGCCTCTTTGCAGATGACACAAAGATCTGCAACAGGGTTGATACACAAGGAGGTGTGGAAAGGTTGAGAAGGGACTTGGCAAGGTTGGAGGAATGGTCAGAGGTATGGCAGCTTGGATTCAATGCAAAGAAGTGCAAAATAATGCACCTGGGAAACAAAAACCCAGAGGAAGATTACACAGTGGGAGGTAGTAATAACAACAAAAATGGAAAGGGACCTGGGGGTAATCATATCAGATGACCTTAAGGTTGGCAAGCAATGTGAGAAGGCGGTAGGGAGGGCTGGGGGATACTGGGATATATAGGGAGAGGCAACACCAGCAGAAAACAGGAAGTTGTTATCCCCCTGTACAGACAGTTGGTGAGACCCCATCTGGAGTACTGTATCCAGTTCTGGAGACCCCATCTCGCAAGGACATAGACAGGATGAAGGCAGTTCAGAGGAGGGCAACTAAAATGGTGCAGGGTCTGCAAGAGAAGCCATACGAGGAGAGGCTAAAGGAGCTTAATATGTATACCCTTGAGGAAAGGAGGGAGAGGGGGACATGATAGAAACATTTAAGTACCTCAGTGGAATCAACAAAGTCCAAGAGGGTAGCATCTTTCAGAAAAAGAGATGTGCAAGAACAAGGGGACACAATTTGAAGATAGAGGGGGGATGGATCCGGGGCAATGTGAGGAAGTATTTTTTCACAGAGAGGGTGGTGGACACATGGAATAGCCTTCCTGAGGAGGTTGTGTGGTCTAAAACTGTGGGAGAATTCAAGAATGCATGGGACAGGCATAAGGCAATTTTTGTGGGGGGTAGGAAGAAATAGGCTGTTAGTTAAATAGGATCTGCAGCTTATCCTCTAGGTAGGGAAATGGGCAGACTAGGTGGGCCAAGCGGTCCTTATCTGTCATCACAGTCTATGTTTCTATGTTTCTATGTGAAGTGGGGATCATATCTCATGTGAACAAACCAGTGGCAGGTAGTGACTACCACCAGGTAACTGCTTACCTGGTGACAGGGAAGAGTAGCCATGTCTCAAGTCACCAGGACTCAGAAGATCAGAAAGGTGGGCTTTGCCAAGATGAAGCACGTGAAGTCCAAGGGTCTGGAGTAGGTAGCAGTATGATGCTAGTAATGCAGAGCTTATGTGGAATTGGTTGAAGGGGGTATTTGAACCAGCTGCAGAGGTCTGCTTGCCTTTAAGCAGCAATAGGAAAAGTCCAAAAAGTGGCCTCTTGGCTTAAAGGGCACCTAAGGCAACTGATCCTGAACAAACACAATTCTATCTATGGCTGCTAGAAGGGGACATGGGGCCTCTGGGCTTCACAGGAATACAAAGCAGTACTGAGGGATTGCAAGACTACTGATGAGGGGCTGGAAGCCAGGATAACAGTAGGAACTGCAGACATCATCAAAGCCTAGTGGTCTTGGTGGCTGAGGTGGACCTGGACATTGTTGCTGTTGCTGAGACATGGTTCACGGGGAACCATGACTGGGATATGACAATACCAGATCACACTCTATTCAGGAGGGACAGGGTGAGTAAAAAGGGAGGATGAGTGGCTATTTATGTCAGGGAAGGAATTCAGGCAATTGAGTGCAAGGGGAATGTAGGGAGAGGCGGAGGCACTGTGGATCACCCTGAAGATGAGAAATGGCACTGCCATTTGCACTGGTGTGATCTAAAGACCTACTGTACAAGGGGAAGAGCTGGACAGGGTACTTGTAGAAGTCATCCACAGAATAAAAGTTAAAGAAGAGTTGCTGCTGGTAGGAGACTTTGGCTATTGGATGTGGATTGGAGCAACAAGGCTGCACCCAGCCAGGAAAGGAGACATCCTAGAAACCCTGCAGAGGGTGTACATAAGATAGCTAGTGATAGAGCCCATTTGAGAGGGAGCAACTTTGGACATGGTACTCACAATCGAGGACAGAATTACAGACGTGAAAGTGAGAGCCATCTGGGATTAAGCAATCACAGTACAGTGTGGTTCAATGTCAGAACAGCAGAAGAGTCAAACCACATGAAAGCAGGGGTCCTGGATTTCAGGCGGGCCAACTTTGCAATGATTGGGGAATGTCTTAGGAAACCACTGGCAGAGAAGGAGAAAAGAGGGGGTGGAGGAAAAATGGGAGAATCATAAGGGAGCCATAGCAGAGGCAACAAGCCATTGCATTAGGCAAGTAAGCAAAACAAAGAGAAAGAGAAAAACACTATGGTTCTCAAAGGATGTGGCCGAGAATGTAGGGGTGAAAAAGGTGGCATTGAGGAGGTACAAGGAAATACAGAGGGAAGAAGTATCTGTAAAAGTAGAGGGAGGCGGGGAAAGCAATCTGAAGTGTAAAGGCACAAACAGAAGAAAAAACAGTCCAGGCAATAACAAAAGTGGACAAGAACTTTTTCTGGTATGATAGTGAAAGAAAAAAGACTAAGAGTGGGATTGTGAGACTGAAAAGAGAAGGAGGGAAGTGTGCAGAGGGGGACCAAGAAAAAGCAGAAATCCTGAACAAGAATTTTTGTTCAGTATTCACAGAAGAATGGGAAGGGGAGGGGAGGGAACAAAGTTAGGCAGTGGAAGCACCACTGGGAGGGAGGTGTACCAGTCCATTTAAGGAGGAGAAGGACTTAAAGGAACTTGCTAATCTGAAAATGGACCAGGCAACTGGGCCAGATGGGATACATCCCAGATTATTAAGAGAACTCCAGGAGGTGCTGCCAGCACCACTGACAGCCCTGTTCAATAGTTCACTGGAAACAGGTGTGGTACCAAAGGACTGGAGGAGGGCGAATGTAATTCCTCTCCACAAAAGTGAGAGCAGAGAGGAGGCTGGCCACTACAGGCCAGTCAGCCTGACCTCAGTGGTGGGGAAACTAATGGAATCACTACTAAAAGGAAGGTTTGTGATATATCTTGTATTCAATGGAGTACAGAATCCAAGGCAGCATGGATTCATAGTGGGAAGATCTTGTCAAACAAATCTGATAGATTTCTTTGACTGGGTGACAAGGGAGCTGAATCAGGGAAGGGAGGATCAGAGAGGGGAGGTGGATTAGAGAGGGGCGGTGGATATGGCCTACCTGGATTTCAGCAAGGCCTTTGACACCTTCCCACATAGGGGGCTAGTAAACAAGCTGGGCAGCCTGGGAGTGGGTCCCATGGTGGTAAACTGGGTCAAACATTGGCTGAGTGATAGGACACAGAAGGTGATGGTGAATTTGAGTTCAAGTCAAAGAGAGGAGGGTGACCAGCGGGGTTCCACAGGGATCAATACTTGGACTAGTCCTCTTTAATGTCTTCATAAGCAACTTTGCAGAGGATCTGGAAGGGAAGGTGTGTCACTTTGAAGATGACACGAAGATCTGTAACATGGTTGACACTTCAGGAGGGGTAGGGAAAATGAGAAGGGACCTAAGCAAGCCTGAGGCATGGTCAAGGGTGTGGTAGCTAACATTCAATGCAAATAAGTACAAGATCATGCACTTGGGGCACAGAAATGCAGGGTAGGAGTACATGATGGGGGGAGGTATTGATGACCACAAAACAGGAAAGAGACCTGGGAGTAATCATATCTGATGATCTAAAGGTTACCAAACAATGTGAGAAGGCTGTGAGGAGAGCCAGTGGAATGCTGGGGTGCATAAGGAGATGTATCTCCAGCAGAAGGAAGGAGGTGGTGATACTACTGTATAGCACATTGGTGAGATCTCATCTAGAGTACTGTGTCCAGTTCTGGAGGCTGCATCTCCAGAAGGACATAGACAGAATAGAAGCAGTTTAGAGAAGGGTGGCAAAAATGGTGCAGGGGCTACACCAAAAGTCATATGAGGGGAGACTAGAGAAGCTCAATATGTATGCCCTGGAGGAGAGAACAGATAGGCATATATGATAAAGACTTTCAAATACATCAAGGGTGTAAGTAAGGTACAAGAGGGTAGCATCTTTAAAAAAAAAAAAAAGATATTCAAGAACACGGGGCCATGATATGAAGATAAAGGGGGTAGACTTAGGAGTAATGTAGGAAAGTATTTTTTCATGGAAAGGTGGTGGCTCCATGGAACAGCCTTCCGGCAGAGGTTGTGGGGGTTAAAATGGTAGGGGAATTCAAAGACCCATGGGACAGACATAAAGGAACTCTAGGGATAGGAAGGAGAGGGTAAGCTGCAGATCATTTAGGATCTGTGGTACATGAAACGGGTGAGAAAATGGGCAGACTAGGTGGGCCAAGCAGTCCTTATCTGCCATCAAATTCTATGTTTCTATGTATGTTTCTAAAGTCTTCTTGCATTACGTAAATAAAAGGTGGAAGGCAAAGAAGTTGATTTGGCTTTTAAAAACAGTGGAACGGGGGAGGGACCAGTGAGAGAGCCAGGGGTGATGGCTGAGATGCTGTATGAATAGTTTGCTTCTGTGTTTACCATAGTGCCCCCAGGTGAGGCACGGTGCTCACTTGGAGGACCCATGGCATCATGAGCAGCCAAATGAGATGCTACATCTCAGTTGAGCTCTCCCTGGTAAACAAGTTGTAACATAGGCACAATGACAAACCCAAAAAAGATGGACCTCTTTGTGGTATGATCAACTGTTTAATATATTCAACAGAAAAGTGCCTGAGATGTTATATACTGGAACACAAAATCAGTTACAATGGTATGACACATTTATCTCCACTAGTGAATGGTAATACCTATAACTCACAAGAGGTGAAAGCATGAGTTAGTTTTAAAAGTCTTACCACACATGTGCTGAGAAAAAATGTGTTACTGCACTGCAACCTATTATGTATTTCATACATACCATACCATTTTTGATGTTTTTATCGGTGTTTTACATTTTTTTAACGAAAAACATCCTCTTTTCACATTGTAATCGCTTTCTCTGATCCTTTGTTCCAGGTATCCTATTTCCAGATTCTTTGTGGAAATAACATGTTTCAAGTATAATAACTTGCTTTCTAAGTGTATTAACATGTGCTCCAAGTGAAGGTAAGTATCTCACAATAACATGATTTTTGGCATGGTTTAGCCACCGAGAATATGGCTGCTTAATTTCGAGCGCTCCTCCGAGTCTGGAGACAACCCTGCTTGGCGACTCTAATCTGGACAGAATCCCTTATTTGCGCTTGTAGTCTTTAGGCAAAACACCTAGACTGCCCAGCGTTACTATTGGCAGTCACTGGCACAGTATTCAGTTGTTTTTTGTGTCAATTACCTGTGAGTCATGGCAGCAAGTTAGGCCATGCAGGTCTCTACCTCTCTGACTGGACTACTCCCCACGCAATCACCTTACTCTTAGCCAGCCCGCAGCTCAACCCACTGGGGCACACTTCCTTTACCCTCTGCTATGATGGCTTCCTGGGGATCCCCCCTCCACCTGCCTCTAAACAATCTGGCACTCAGCAGCAACCTTTATCTGTGGGGGACTCCTTAAGTTATATTACTCGCATGCTGGAAGCTCTGTTATCCAGGGTGGATGATATTAATACCACCCTCACTGGCACCATGGCAGACATATAGCAGCTTCAAGATAGGGTCAGTGTTGTGGAGCAGAGGGTCAAAACCCTGGAGCAGCAGCAGGCCAGGCTCTGGCACAAATTTCAGGCCCTCGAGGAGAAGCTGGTTACCCTGCATGAACGAACAGAGGATCAGGAGAACAGGGGACATCGCAATAATCTTTGAATCATTGGCATCCCCGAGGGCATGGAAGGTAACTCCATGGAGAGATTCCTGAATGAGTCCATCCCCATTATGTTGGGAGAATGCTGGTGGGGCCCCATAGAAGTGGAGAGGGCCCACCGCATCATGGTGAGAAAAGAGAATCCTAATCAGCCCCCAAGGCCTATTGTGGCATACCTGCTCCGATATTCTATTAAAGAGAAAATCTTAAGAGTGGCAAGGGATCTAGGAGAGATTCGGTGGCAAGGGGCAATTATATTTTTTACAGAGGCTTTGCTTAGGAAACCTTGGCAAGACATCACGCCTTTATTCCCTTCAAAAAGTTCCTAGTGGCTCACAACTTTCACTACAGATTTAAAGGACTCACCAGGCTTCTTGTGTCCAAAGAAGGGAGAGAGAGCTCCTGGCGGACTGTCCAGCTGATGTTGAACATTGGATTGCTAGATTTTAGCCTAATCTCCCCCTCATGCCTACATCTCCCAGAAGGCTCTGGGAACCTAATGCTCTGATGTCCTCAGCTTGGAACCATGAATCAAGGGAGCAGATTCTGGAGAGATGCTATTCTGGTACATACGACCCTTCACTATATGGTTCCCTCAGTCAGAGGCCTGCCAACCGCCCAGCACCTGTTGCCAGTTCTACTCCTCCCACTGGTCATGCAGAGCAGCCTTCTCTACCTCCTAGGACTTCAGGGCCCAGTCATAGACAGAGGCAGCATCCCAGAAGTGGGCAGCACCTCTCCATGGAATACCGCGAAGTAGCACCACCAGCAAAGATCTCCAGGGACGACTCATCTCCAACGGCCACCGGCTACTGTTCTCCCAATCCAGACGTCTCTGAGACAGATATGGAACTGTCAATGAAGTGGGCCGATATGCCGGAGTCTTCTTTGGTGGATGCCGCCAACATATCAGGACTGATTAAACCAGGAACTAAATCATATGCAGCTGCAGTGTCTTTGCCTTCCTCTGAGCCTGAATCTAAAGTGGGAGCCTCCCTAGCTTCCACGGCTGGACAGTTTACAGCTCCATAATTAAATGGGAGCATTAAGGGCTGCTTGTCCTGGACTCATATGAATGTCTTGTCTGTTATTATGTTTATGCATTTAGTACACCTGTTTGCCTAGTTGTGGGGAGCCCTTCTCTGGGTAGTAGATGGCTCAGTTGTGGTGGTGATTCTGCCAACCTAGCCTCTTCCCAGGGTGGCTGGTATGCAAACACTTCCACCTGATGTTCTTCTCACAGCTGGTACTAACTACACCCGCTCTGTTAATGGAGGTTGGGGTTCAAGGGGTGGGCTGAGCTTTTTTTTTTTGTGCTGGGTTTGGATGCTGGCTGCCTGCTACCCCCCAGCTTATTTCTCCCAGTCTGCCCTGGTTCAGTCAGTGGCTGCTTGCTCACAGTGGATCTTGAATGTTCCCTGTCTGCTTTGATAAGCCAGACATAGCTGTGTCACCCTGGTGTTCTTGCTAGGTCTGTGAAGGCCTGTTTGGCCTTATTAGTAACACATATTAGGCCCTCGTGATGAGTCAGTTGGGTTTTTGTCCACTAATTCCCCCTCTCACCACTCCCCCCGGCATAGTGTTAGCCGACCAGGGGATACCCCTGGGATGAGGAGTGGTGTAACTATGTTGGATTGTTTCTTATTACTCCCTTATTGCTGGGTGTCAAAGCTTGCATAGCTGAGGGAACCCTTGTCCGGACTCCTCTTTTGCCTTAAGCTTTCTCCACTCATAGCGTTTACACACTTGTTTGGGTACAGTTATGTCCATGCTTGGTCAGCTAGTCTGCACTAAGTGCGGGCTCATTTAATATTTACTATAGTTGGATTGAACTGTTTATCTCTTGTTGACTCATTGCTAATTTCCACCTGTTACTAATATTGCTTCTGACGTTTCTCTTGCAGAGCACTTCTGACTCCTCCCTTTAGTGCAGTAGTTTCCCCTCCTCCTTTTACTTTGGAGCAGCCCTTTCACACAACACTTCAGGCATGTGTCTTAGATCACTCTCCTTCTTCCTCTCCTAGTTCTACACAGTTGGGTGAGTAAGTACATTGTTTTTCTCTCCCTTCTGCCATTATGCCTACCGAGTTAAAGGGTTAAGTCTCATGTCTCGGAACATCAAAAGGTTTAATCACCCCATGAAGTGTACCAAAGTTTTGCAGTACCTATGCTCCCTGCATGTAGCCATAGCCCTTTTACAAGAAACACACCTGCTCAACAGATCCGTTCCATGGCTGAAGAAATCATGGGTGGGGAAGGTCCGTGCCGGTTCCGCTTCCTCTAAGGCCAAGGGCGTGGCCATAATTATTCATCATTCTAGCTTATGAGTGATAGAGGAGCACTGGGACGATAATCAGGGCCACTGGGTTATTGTCAAACTTTCTTCCCCGAATGGTAAGCTGATCGTGGGTAATCTCTATGCCCCTAATACTGACCAAGTTGATTTTTTCCCTAGTTTCAGCCAAGCCCTCTCCTCCCTAGTCCAGTCCGATGCCCACATGCCCAATCTGGTTGGTGATGATATTAATTTGATGCAGGACATCTTTTTAGATAAATCTAAGCCTATCCCCCAAGCACAGCCTCGGGCGTATGCTGCCCTGCAGGATATGCAGGAAGAGTGTGGCCTAATGGATATTTGGAGATGTGAATTCCCCTCAGGTAGGGATTACTCCTACTATTCCCCTTCCAATGGGGTACACAGCTGCATTAACTTCTGGCTTGCTAATGCAGTGGCATCAGTGTCTATATCCAACAATGGTATAGGGAATATCATCATCTCTGACCATGTCCCTGTGATGACAACTTATGCCCCCTTGGGACAACCGCCTTCTGGTACTAGGTGGCGATGCAATCCCCTACCCCTTTGGGATCCCGAGTTCAGACAGTCAATGACTGAGGTGGCTAAAGAATATTTTACCATCAATTCAGCATGTGGGGCCTCCTTGGGCACTGTGTGGGAAGCATTCAAGGTGGTCCTGCGGGGTCATATCATTGCTTTTTCGGCTAAGTGGAGCAGGGACTTCGAGAAATCCTTGGATTCATTACAATCCAAATTTTCAGGGTTGGAGGCAAGGTTTAAATCCTCGCCTGTTGCTTCTAGGGATGTCTCCTTAACTAAGAGAATAATTGGCCTCAAGTACCAAATCAGCTCCCTGCTCAATCAGAAGGCTGAGTGGCCATTGTTGAGATTGAAGCACACGTACTAGGAGAATAGAGAAAAAGGAGGTAGATTACTGGCATTCCAATTGCGGAAGCAACAGGCCTCCTCCAGAGTCCAGATTCTTAGCACATCTGCAGGTGAGGTAACCTCTGCCCCAGTTGGTATCAATGAGACCATGCAGCAATACTGCTGCACACTATATCAGTCTCGCTCCTCCCTTTCTGAAGCCCAGTTATCTCAGAACCTGCAGCAACTCTGTAAGAGCGTCGCTATGCTGTCTCTATCTATGTTTCAGGTGGCTCTCCTGGAGGCCCCGATTACCTGTGATGAGGTGAGCCAGGCCCTCTTCCAGATGGCCAAGGGGAAAACCCCTGGGCCTGATGGGATGACTGTTGAGCTCTATCAAGCACTTAAGCAGGAGATTACTCTCCCCTTATTAGCTGCTTTACAAGAATCCCACTCTGCCGGTTCCCTCCCCTCACTATGAAAGAGGCCTTGATCACCCTTCTCCCCAAAAAGTCTAACAACCCTCTGAATTGTGCTAATGTTTGCTCTATGTCCCTTTTGTCAGTGGACACCAAGATATTGGCTAAAATTCTCGCCATGAGGATGCTGGAGGTATTACCCTCCTTGATTTACCCGGCCTAAGTGGCTTCATGCAAGGGAAGTCAGGGTCCAATAACACCGTGCTGCTGCTTAATTTGAAGTGTGTAGCGACCCGTTCAAAAATCCCTATGGCTGCTCTGGCTGTTGATGTCACCAAAGTATTTGACTCGGTCGAATAGAACTACTTACATGAGGTGCTACTGTTGTATGGATTCGGCCCTTATTTTCGTCAATGGATATCTACTCTTTACAGCTCCCCCATAACCAATACGAATATCTCTTCCTCTTTCCCTTTATTTAGAGGCACTCGGCAGGAATACCCCCTGTCCCCCCTGCTATTCCTAGTGGCACTAGACCCGTTAATACGGTAGCTCACTGATGCCGAAGGCATCTCTGGTATCCTGGTGGGCAATACTTCACATGTAGTTGCGGCCTGTGCTGATGACCTCCTCCTTACCCTGTCTCATCCTCAACAGTCTCTCCCAGTGGCCCTTTCTATACTGCTTGACTTTGCCAGACTTTCTGGCTTGCAGATCAATCAGCGTAAGACCATCCTAGTCCCTCTCAACCTGCACTGTACCAAGGACTACCTTCAAGGCAGTGAGTTGAGTTGGGCTGATCAGGGATTTACCTACTTTGGAATGTATATACCCAATGCTTGGGCGGATATCGAATTCTCCAATTTCTCCCTACTATTGAGACAACTATCGGTGGAGTTGGAACATTGGCGGAATCTACATCTTTCTCTTCCTGGGAAAGTGGCTGCTATTAGAATGCTCCTTCTTCCTAAAGTCATGTATTTATTCAACAACCTCCCAATCCATCTCTCTCTCCTAAGTTGTTTGCCTCTCTCGAAAGGCTCACAGCTTCTTTCCTGTGGGAAGGCAGAGTGCACAGATGGGGAAGTATAAGCTTTGAGCCCATTGGTCTTGGGGGGGACTAGGTGTTCCTTGATTCCAGGGGTACCACCTGGCCAATACTCTGGCCCAGGCTACAGAGTGGTTTGTCCCTGTGGCTGCTTCCTCTCCTGCTTGGGTTAAAATTGAAGCCAGCACGGCTTGACCTTCCCCACTTAGGTCCCTGTTGGGAGCAGGAGGTCTCTCGAAAGCTTACATCTTTTCCACCATGTGTGAAACTAGGTATGCCTGGTGATGCATTATGTCCCTATTGTGCACTCTTAGGAAGGCTTGGATCCCCCGGCTGAGATATGCTGATCTCTGGCACAGCAGTCTTATTATGGTTGGGGTGAACCCCTAGACTGGCCCATATGGGAAGCAAAAGGAGTTTGGCTTGTGCAGGACCTCCTTATAGGGGAATTGGACACTCTGCTTTTCTTTGATCAGCTGAAAAAGAAGTTTGATCTCCCTAACAGTGATTTTTGGAGGTATCTCCAGCTTCAGAGCTCTATCAGAAGTATGCAGGTTCAATGTAAGGTGGACAGTAAATGGCACTGGTTGGCTACTCTGCATAAGTCAACGTCAGCCCAGGGCCTGATAGGTAGGTTTTACAATATCTGGAGAGATTCGCAGCCCAGCCCCTCTGAACAATGTAGGATCAAATGGGGTGTCAACACTGGGAAATACATATCTGAATCTTCCTGGTCCTGATACCTTCATGACACACACACCGTTTATGAGGATTCCAAAAGCCGTTTTCTCCAGCTCAAAATCCTTCTCCGCTGGTATAGAACCCCGGCTCCCCTTTGTGTGGTTGGGGTCCTACACCACTCAGAGTGTTGGAAGTGCCAGCAACTTGAGGCTCATTTATTGCATATCCTGTGGTCCTGCCCCCAGGTAGTGCATTTTTGGGCTGCCATTGCAACTGAATGCTCCAAGGTTTTGGGCTCCTTGATTACCCTGCAGAATCCCAGTCTCCTTCTCGGGGATACTTCTTAATGATCCTCACTGTCCAAGGCCCAGAAATAATGGCTTATGTTGGTGATGATGGAAGCAAAGAGGCTGTTACTGATGCACTGGAGACAGGTGGGTCTCCCAGCTCTCAGTACTTGGCATGTGGTAGTGACTCGTCTTGCCCTCTTACAGCAGATATCTTACTCTCACTGTGGCCAGTTGGATCACTTCTGTAGCAAATGGGAAGTCTATCTACAGTCTCCCCTTTGCAAAACCCCTACACCCTTGGTAACCCCCATGAGGTCAGTCTTAGGCGTATTATAAAGTATTTTTTTTTAGTCATTCAGGAATGCTGTTTGGAGGAAGGATGTCCTACTTATGTGTAGTAGTCTTAATCTTTTCTTGGCTGCTAATGTAATGTTTCACTGCTAGGAGTGAGCCTAGCTGTTGTTTGTTTATTATGTGGCACTCATAGGGACGCGTTATGTTGTGCAAGTTGCATAATGATGCATTGTGTGTCATAAAATTGGAAAATCTCAATAAAACCTTATATGATAAAAAACAATAACATGATTTTCCCAATTTATGCATCACTGATGTGGTATAATCCTATTCAAACAAATTATGGCCTACAAAATCTGCATTATGCTGGTGCAAACATGCTTACCTTTACCCAGAGCCAAAATAAAAATGAGTGGAAGATATGTATATTCAATAGAAAGGTAGGTATTCAGGATGTGTTCAGTTCTAGTACTGAATCGTTTTTGTATTTGGTTTTAGGTCACTCAAAAACATCTTTCATTTGAATACAGAGCCACAATAATGGCTGCAGCTCCACTTCTTGCGATTTTTCATGTTTCGCCATACACATCCACAAATTAGGAGGGAGATGTTTTATTGCCTCTGACCGCTTTGTTCAGGCCGACTTGTCACTGAGCTATATATTCTTTTTTAAGAGCCATGATATGCATTGTTGCAACTTAAGGAGATGGCTATGTGATGAGGTGAACTCCCCAGAAATGAGTGACGCTGCAGTCCCTGAATAACACTCAAGGTATGTTATGACACAACCACATTAGGGCTGCTTCCTTTTAAGAGCATATTAATGAGACTATTCATGAAAAAGCTGAACAATATATAACCACTCTTGAAAATGAATGTATATCACTGTGACAAGTTGGCCAGAATGAAACTGTGAGGGGCCATAAATCATCACCCTATTATTTTGTGGATGTGTAGGGTGATGAAACATAAAAAAAATAAAAATCTTCAGAAAAGAAGTGGAGTTGCACCCATCTCTATGCCTCTGTATTGGAAGAGGTGTATGTACTAGGGCTCTGGAACAACATACCCACTTCTATTCAAAAGGAGACAAACTAATTATGATTCAAGACTAGTGTCATATACTACCTCATTTCTGTCTGATTGTAAATATTTTGAAAACTAATCTATTGTCTTCCCTGATAATGTAGTTGCCTGCTTTAATTTTGCAGTATTGCGTAAAGTCATGTATTTGAACTACAGTGTTTCATATTTGATCTGGTCTGTGGCTGAAAAATTTAACCTACTGCATGCCTCATGGTTACCAATAAATAGATGATTAAATTAATAAATGTACTGAACCTCTTTACTCAGTTTTTAAAATACATATCAGTGAAACCAGTTTATAATCACAATAAACACTCCAGTGTGTTCTTAATTGTGGGATAACAGTGCCTCCATGTTTGTAAGGCACTTAGTGCTCACTTGTGCCTACCTTCTTGATGAGTGCCCTCATCCCACAATAATGAATACCCTGTTGTGCCTTTTTCCTTAATCATCAAACTATGGACTTATAATAAAGTTAAATAAAAAAGTTACAAATCTGAACAAGAAAAGGACACTCCAATTTCTAGAGTCAAACAATGTGCTTGAGAGACTCTTCTGGCTATAAGACATCCTCAGATGCAATCAAACACTCACTGCTTTTGGAAAGAGTAGAAAGACTGGCACTCAGTAGCTAATCAGAAAAAAGTAGATCCTGAAGTTTCATACTTTAATTACAAAAAATGGTGTGGTCTGTCAGCATGGAGACAGATAATAAAACAAATGAGTAAGAGGAAAGACCAAGGAGGGGTGGGGGCAATTTGAATGAATTTGTACCATTGGATCCTGGCCGTTCTAATATTGGTATGGTTAAGTGGTGAGAGTGAAACCTTCTACTCTATATAAAAGTATAAGTAGCCATGATGATGATGTGTGGTTTATAGCTTTAAATTTAAGTTTATGCATAATATGAATAGCCTGTGACCACCTTCCGGCTGGGAGGTGGTGGAAAGGAAACGGGCCTTGTACATGTCCTAATTTTGGAACTTAATAAAGCTGAGTTTAAAATAAATAAATAAATAAATGCATGCTAAGCATGAGAAATGTCTAACTAATTTATTTCTATGAGTCCTTTTCTGAGCTGTCCAGAATTTTCAAATTCTAGTAGACTGGACTACTGTGGGACTTTGGCAAATATCAACTAATTAATTCCAAAAGAAGACTTAATTACAGATTAATAATTCATGGTATACATACTGTAAAAATAAAGATTAGGTTTCAACAGATTACTAAAACTAATTTGGGGTTTGTGTAATCCATGGAAAACGAATCCATGGTTTAAATCAAAGGACTTTTAGAATTCCAGGAAAATAATTTAAAAACTCTGAAATGAATTTATGACAGGAAATTGCCATTCCAGCTGAATTTCACTAGCATTCCACATAGTTCAAGTCTTCTTCAGGAACAATCTATACATACAAAGGTAAACATAGTTGTCTAGTTAGTCGTCTCTACTTTATATGCCTAGTTTTCTTAATAGATCATTCCAGAAAAACACCAATTATCACATTGTTGATTTTAACTTTAGGTTCTGTTTTCAGAATACATTAAATCTAATTTGTTTGGTTTACACACTTTGAGTTACATTTTGCAAACCTCATTTCTTAACATTTTCATCATCTTATTTATTTGCAAATATGGTGGATTGTAAGTATTGATTGATTTTATAGCACTACAGTATCTGAACTTATTTGGAATTTACTATTTGGTATGCTTGCCTCTCTTTTTAAAGATTTCGGTATGGTTTACTTGTTTTAAATGCATTTACGTATCACAGTGGATGCCATTTATACCATTCCCATATTTACATATAACTATATAGACTAGATATTTCCTGTAAACCAAAACTGCTCCTGTTGACTGCTGTGCATTCTCCCACAGACATATTGGACATACCATGCTGTCTAGAATGACATCCAACCTTCAGTGCTGGGCCTTTGGAGGTTTTTATCACCTCGTTAAATGGTGATTAGTAGTGTACAAAAAGGGAGCCTTACCTGCTGTTATGTTGTTGCTAATTGTTGTCAGCTGATTGCTTTTGTGGTTGTCTGTTGACAGTATGGCCTTGGCGAAGCAACCTACCTTCCTCTTGTCTGAGAAAAAAAGAAGTGCTGCAGCACATTGTTGCTCTACTGAAGATGAGCATCAGGAATTTATCTGTCAATGTTAGATTACCAAAATCCACTCTGTCTGACATAATTACAGTAATGTGAGAGAGGTCTTAATAACACAGTGGCAAAGTACTCAAAACTCCAACAGAGAAAAGAAGCAATAAAGTAAGGATGGGGACACGAAGAAGGCACTATTACACTGGTTCAGCAGCATTCTGGAGTGGGATGCACTAATCAGTGGACCGCTGCTTCTACAAAGAGTTAAGTAACTGACAGAGGGGGTTGGCAAGCCTGAATTTAACACCACAGAGGACTGATTCCAAAGGTAGAAAGCATGCCACACTATTTTCTATAGGCATGCTCATACTGAAAGCAACAGCAGGTGGAGCAAGCTCGTGGGTAACACATATTGCCCCCCATATTCTCACTTGCTGTGACCCTCCAAACATATCTAATGCCTTCACTGTGTGGGCTATGGGACACTCACATTTAATTATGAGATACCACAAGGGTAACAAAAAAAAAAAAAAAGTTAAGGAAGGATTATTGGTCCTGACACGCAGCAATATGTTAGGGACTGAGTAAAAGGAGAACTGCTTGTCATCAGGAAGCCTGCCAAGCCATGGTGTTTTCAAAATGTCCATCTTCTGCCTGTAATCTATCTGAACAACCATTTGGCTTGCATAACAGCAGACATATTCACCAACTGGGAAAAGGCTAGGACAGGAAACTTTACTGCCATAAGATTGCCTTCCTGCTTGATGATTTCATTGGCCATTTGGAAGTTACAGTGCTCTGAAATATTTGTTTAATTTTTATGCCCTCAACATAACATCAGTTATTCAGCCTCTTGATCCGGGGGTCATTTAAATGCCACTACAGAAAAGTGGTGAGGGAAAGAATGCCCATAGATAAGGATGGTGCGAATGGGTTGGAGGTTTCTGCAACAGAAAGCGTTAGAGGGATAAAACTACTAGATGCAGTTTCATAGGAATATGGAACATAGAATTGTGTCGACAGACGGGGACCGCAAGATCCATCTAGTCTGCCTGTGTTACTGCCCCCTTCCTATTTAGACTGCACCCTCATGTGTCCACAATGTCTGTCCCATGCGAGTTTGAACTCATGTGCTGTCCTGGATTCCACCACCTCCTGAGATTTGCTGTTCCACGGGTCTACAACCCTTTCTGTAAAGAAGTACTTCCTGAAGTTGCTTTGGAACTCGCCTCCCACCAGACACAAGTTGTGCCCCCTTGTACATGTATCCCCGTTTTGCTGGAAGAGGTTTCCTGCTTATGTTGTGTTGATTCTCTTAACATACTTAAAAGTTTAGATCATGTCCCCGCTGTCTCTTCTCTGCTCAATGGTATACAGATTTAATTCCCTGAGTCTTGCCTCATATGGCTCATGATGCAGTCCATGCACCATCTGTGTAGGCCTTCTCTGTACTGTCTCCAGGCAGTCCATTTCCTCTTTGAGGTGGGGCCTCCAAAACTAACCGCAGTACTCTAAATGTGGCCTTACCAAGGACCTGTAGAGAGGAATGATAACCTTGCTCTTTCTACTTGTAATTCCCCTACCAATGCATCCAAGGATGTAACTCACCCTCTGTGCTGCCTTTTCACACCGTTTTCCAACCTTTAAGTAATCCATGATGACTACTCCGAGGTCTCTTTCTGTCTTTGTCTCCTCTAACTGATGCCCTCCCAGTGTATACTTTATCCCTGGGTTTCTTTTTTCTATATGCACAATCTTGCACTTCTTGACATTAAATTTCAACTGCCAATGCCTGGACCATTCCTTGAGTTTTTTCAGGTCTGCTTCCATATCTTTCTCTCCTTCCTGCATGTCTACTCTGTTGCAGAGTTTTGTATCATCTGCAAACAGGCAAACCTTCCCCTTCAAGTCATTTGCAATATCCCCGATAAATATGTTAAAGAGGATAGGTCCCAGCACAGACCCCTGTGGCATGCCACTGGTAACTTTGCCTTCCCTTGATAGTGATCCATTGACAAGCACTCTCTGCATCCTATCTTGCAGCCAGCTGTTGATCCAGTTCACTAGCTTATGACCAACTCCTGCATGCTCTAATTTGTTAGCTAGCCTTCTGTGGAGGACAGTGTTGAAGGCGTTGCTGAAGTCCAGGTACACAACATCCACTGCTCCTCCCTGGTTGACCGCTCTGGTGACCCAGTTGAAAAAGTCAATCATACTGGTTGACAAGAGCATCCTGCTGTGAAGCCATGTTGCCTGGGGTCAATCTCTCTGCTATCCTCCAGGTACTTCACTATCGTCTCCTTTAGCTATGACTCCATAATTTTTCCTACCACCGAGGTCAAACTGACTAGTTAGTAGTTTCCTGCCTCTTCCCTGCTTCTGCTCTTGTGTAATGGTACTACTGTTGCCCTTTTCCAGTACTGAGGTATCATTCATCTTTTCAGTGACTTGCTGAAGAGCTCAGCCAGTGGTGTGGCGAGTTCTTCCCGAAGCTCCTCCACTACCCTAGGATGGATGCCACTGGGCCCCATCGCTTTATCTACCTTGAGTCTATTCTGTTCTTCTAGGACCCTTTCCCTTAAAAAGGATCTTGTGTCTGCTCCTGTGGTGTTGTGTACTGACCTACTTAGTGTAGGACCCCTTCCGCTGTCTTCTATGGTGAGGACCGAGCAAATGAAATCATTTAGTAACTCTGCTTTGTCTTCGTCTCTCTCTGCCATCTTGCCTTCCTTTGTTTGCTAACCTGACTATTCCCCCTTACTCTTTCTTTTTTCCCGTATATATCTGAAGAAAGTTTTGTCTCCCTTCTTGACCCTCTGTGCTATTTTCTCTTCCGTCTATGCTTTTGATCTCCTAACTGCCTTTCCTGCCTCACTCAGATTGTTTTTGTATTCTTCTCTATCTAATTCACCTAATGAAAGCACCATGGGATAATGTGAGCCAAGATATAATTTCTTACTGAATCCATAAGGCTGGCTTCAATGTAAAAGTTCAGCAGGCTGAATCTGAGGCTGAGCAAGCTGTGGGAGACAGTGTACCTCCACCATTAGGTCTCACTAAGAGCGAGTTTGATTTACCTTTCCTCCTGGAAGACCATAATCTCAAGCCAGAAGAAGACAAAATCGCAGATGTTATTATCTCAATGTGAGAGTCACAGCAGGTGAACCAGGATGAAGATAATCCATCAGAGTCCACAGATGAAAAAAGTGTTACCAATGCCAATTTCCGAAGTATAGTACAATGTTAACTTTACACCTAGCAATGAATCAGCAGCTTGACATTCTACCTGATTGGGAGAGTCTATCCTGAAATGAGAAGGACTGGCTTCCATACACAAAGGGAAAACAACTGCAAAGTAAGTTCACTGCCTTCTGTACCAGTCCCATTACTGAAGGGAACAGCAAGTGAGTACAAGCAGTGTACTGTAATCAGACAAAAAAAAAGTGAAAACACAAGCACAAGCACTTAAATGCATAAACTCCCCACGAACTATCGACCCACTAATCCTAATTCATCTAAATAAGCACTGAAAAATAAGAAAGTACATTACCAGAGAAGAGAAAACAACAAACTCCAAGCACCATAAGTATTTATTTATTTATTTAGCTTTTATTAACCAGGTAGGTACACTAGACAAGACAATTGCCTATTTTCAGGTACGACCCGGGAGAGTACAGGAATAATAGATTTAGGTACATACAACAACATTGTACAAATTAGACATGTTACAGTTCATGTGAGAATACAGATTCAGCACAGCATACGAAACATGGTAATGCATAGATTATACAGTATTAACATCCGTTCTCCCCCTCTCTTTCTCTCATAACAATTGGCCCCAATGTTAGTATCTCCAGATTCTGAAAACAGCAAAAGCACATAGAAAGCATGCCAACCATGCATGCTGTAATCACTCATTATCATCATTTTTTTGGGGGGGGGGTGCTTTGCTACTTCTTTTGGGTTCTGGTTATAGTGGACAAATTGTTTTACCATGGACTAGTCAGCTACTGTATACCTGGCTTTCCCTGTGTTGTATTACTGTAAAGGCCTGTGACTGATTAAAATATATGAACTTGAACTTCATACTTTAAGCTACCCTTTTGGAGGCAAGATGACATTTGGATGTGTTTTGATCACTTATACAAATACAAATTGTGGGATAATAAAAATGGCCCCCTAAATTCACACAGATTGAAATGAACTACATGATACCATGGAAATAAGTACAATTCATTAGCACTTTATTAAAGCCCCTGATCATAACCATACTTCTCAACTGCCCTTGATTTTCAGGGATGTCCCTGATTTTGCCTCAAACATTTACTCTGTCTCTCCTAAAAATTGTGTTTCCATGACCAAACAGTGGGAGTTGTAAGCACAAAATAATGTAAAACATTAGACTGTTCTTCCTTAGAAAATGCATTTTACAGTAAGCCCCTTTATTTACCAGCTTCCTGAGTTTATATCATCAATTCTTAAGATGTGTCCCTGATTTTGGTTCTTTGACCCTGTTTTTTTAAGCCTTGTTTCTCACTTATGAAGCAGGAGATTGAGAGGTATGATCACAACACATCAGCAGGCCTTACAACAGTGAGCTCATAATAGCAACAGAACAATGCTCACAACTTTGATTTTAGTCCTAGTAATTTTTTGGACTAAAGTTTTAAAATATATATATTCTGCATATGACAATCATAGAGATTTGTATGTATTGTATGATTTATTGATTTTCCTGAAACCAGAACTGCCCTCCCCTAGTGTTAGACTTTTCTCTGTTTCATTTTGCTGCTGTTTACTGTTTAATGTTCTTTTGCCATTTCCACAATTTATGTTTTAGAATTTCACTGATTGACAATTTACTCTTCAAATGTTCTTGATTGCATATTTTTGATTTATTATATCCAATTTTTGCATCATTTTATATATTGTATATGTTCTCTTCTCCTCTCTTCCCACTCCCCCAGGATGCATCTGGAAATGGGCTGATGCCAGCTCAATATGTATTTCCTTGTGAAACCTTTGAAATCACTCTATTAATCAATCAATATCAATCAAATCATTCAGTCAATTGCCTAAGTGCAAAATACCCAAAGTTTCCTTTTGTAAATAAACTTGTCCACATCAGTCTTTGCATATCAAGCTTTGTGTATAGGGTTACTACTTTTTAAGATGCCCAAAGTGGGACATTTCTCACTGAAATATGATTTGTTGCAGGACAATATGTAATCTCGAACAAAACAAAATATTTTTTTACTCTAAATAATCAGAGTTACTACTAAGTATTGTGGTTGTTTTTTAGTTGTTTCTATTGTTTTATATCATGTTAAAGTGTTTTAGTTAAGGTATTATAGTTTTCTGCAACATTCAGAGGAATGTTAGAAAATATTTTTTTCTACTGTAAGGTCAAGACATGTAATATTTTTCATATTTTTCCAGGACACAGCTGCCCAAAATTAAGACTGGGCTGTGAAAACGTGGACCGGTTGTAACCTTGTTTGTGCATGCTTACATAGTTGGTCATATTTGGAATTATTTATTTACTGATTGGAAATTGCTTAACACAGAAATTTAACCCAATAAATGCCTTTAAAAGGGGTCCTGGGACAGGGTAGACAAGTGTTATAATATGGACAAACAGGTTTACAGATCACTTCAAGGATGCAATCCAGAGTACATGTGAGAAATAAGTTCACACAATGACAGACTTAGTCTGATGGACCATTACGTGGCCTTTCAATCTGCAGTCACCCGTAAGAAGGCAGAATTCCTGTCCGGGGAGATTGCTACTGTGTAGAACTGACCTGCTCAGCTCTTCTGGACTGTGGACAGAGTGTGCAATCCAATTTGTCTACAGCCTGGCAGAGCTTTTTCACAAGAGAAGTGTAATGAGTTTGCTCAGTTCTTCACAGATAAGGTTGTCACCATCAGGTCGGAGAACTGTCTGGCTCCCTCAAGTGGGTATTGCGGAGGTTGGCAGGAGGTGGTGGATGCTCAGTTTATCTGGTCTGACTTCAGCTGACCAGAAATTATTGACATTGTAAGGATCATCCAGACTTTGTGGCCAACCAGCTGTAGTTTGGATCCGGGGCCTACACCCCTTCGTATAGGGTGTGTAGATGAAATCTGCATGATCCTAGCTGAGATAGTCTGGAGGTCTTTGGAGAGGGGGTCTTTCCAGATCCCTGTAAGGAGGCAGTTGTTGGACCCCTCCTTAAAAAGCCCTTCCTTGACTTGGAATGTCTGGCTAACTACAGACCTGTCTCAATCCTACCCTTTGTTGGAAAGGTCATTGAGAAGGTGGTTACATTGCAGCTGGGTGACCATTTGTCCAGCCACGATGTCTGTGATTCTTTCCAGTCAGGATTTAGGAAGAGGCATAGTGCCAAGACGGCCCTTGTCTGGCTGCTAAATGACCTCCTAATTTCGAGAGATTGGAGGACCCATTCCATCTTGGTCCTCCTTGATCCATCTGTAGTGTTTGACACTGTGGACCTTGGTGTGCTATTGGAGTGCCTGTGGTTCATCTGTGGACTATCTGGGGGGTGTTCATGGATGGTTTCAATCATTGCTCCAGGGTAGGACTCAGAGAGTGGTGTCTGAGATTTATTCTTCAGCCCCTCTCTCCCTACCCTGTGGGGTACTGCAGGGTTCCATTTTGGTACCCATTTTGTTTTCAGTGTCTATGCTACCATTGGTAAAGATCATTAGGTGGCACGGTCTGAGTTTTCACTGCTATGCAGATGATAATCAGCTGTACATCTCCTTTGTGCCTGGAAAAGATGTCATCCTCTCAGTATTTAACAACTGTCTGTCCGAGATCCAGGACTGGATGAGTGCCAGCTGGCTGTGGTTGAACCTGGATGAAACTGAGGTGCTGGTTGTGGACCCAGATCAATGGGAGACAGATTTTTCGCCTGGACAGCCATCTGGGCTTTGTCTCAGGGGTGCTCAGCTGACTAGCTCAGATTGAGTATGGAACCTGGGCATTATTTTTGATGACAGCCTGACCCTTAAATCACAGGTGTTGGCCATTGCCAAATCCTCTTTTTGCCATCTGAGGAATATCACCCGGGTGAAGCATCTGGTTCCCCGATGATCTTCCAACTCTGGTCCATGCCTTCGTAACCTCCCACCTTGACTACTATAATGCCCTTTACCAAGGGCAACCAGGGGTTGATATCCACCACTTGCAGCTAGTTCAGAATGCAGCAGCCAGGTTGCTGACTGGTACCTCTAGGGCCAGTCAAATAACACCTGTGCTCCGCAGACTGCACTGGCTGCCAGTACAATGGCGGATCACCTTCAAGGTTGGATTACTGACCTATAAAGCCCTACACAGTCAGGGACCTCATTACTTGCAAGATCTTCTTCGCCCTTACCACCCTCTCCATCTTCTCTGATCCACTGACAAGGGATTGCTAAAGATTTCCAGGGTTCATTTGAAAGAATTGGGGAACCGGTCTTTTGCTTTTGTGGCTCTGACCCTGTAGAATTCTTGATCTCATCATATACCAGAATGCCTGACCATCCAGAGTTTCAAAATGGTACTTAAAACACATCTATTTAGCTTAGCCTACCCTGAATTTGGTTGAAACTGTTGATTAGCCTGGTATATTTATATTTATTTTAGCTGCCTGCAATCTGATTAATTTTATAATCATTGTCTAATGCTTTAATCTTAATTCTGATGTTGTGATGGTTTTAATTGTGATGTTTGTTCTATTTTATTGTACAAGTACCTGGGTTTCAGAATGGTGCTTTTTATAAATGAAGAATCAAGCAATAAAAAAAAAAAACAGTATTAAACCTATGGATTAAAAGTGTTACATAGTGTCCTGGAGCAACTGTAGTTGATGGTGAGTTTACATTTCATGATATGATGGAAATAACCCAGAGAGTCAACTGACTTGGCTTTGGGTATTAAAGTATTCCAGTCTAGGGCAGCTCTTTATCCCTCATTTGCTATTTGTGACCCTCAGGACTTTGCTGGCTAGTCAATCTGCAGATCTCAGCCAGGCTATAATCATTTATGGAGGTGTTAAAACAGAAAGGTAGAGCTGGACTTTCAAATGGATCTAGCTGAGATGTTCCTACTATCATTTTCAGAATGGAAATAAATCCAAACTGTTTGACCCTCTATATAAAAAAAATACAATTACAGCAGCAATGGTGCAGAATGCATGTGCTTCAGTTTTTTTGTTACTACAGATCTTGAGTTTTTATTGCAGACAGACATATAGTTGAAAACAGCATCAGGGTGACTTAGATACAATCAGGCAGATGAAGGGCAGAATGCATTTGTATCTGTTCTGACCCTTTTCAGAAATCCAATCCATACATTTTTATTTTTATTTATTTAAGAATTTTTGACTGGAGGCCAGCCAACAGGTGCAGCAGTAGCAATACTGCTCAAGATGCTGGTGACTGAGTGTTGAGCGCGATCTCAGGTTGCTGGGGGCAGGCTGGCAGAGGAGGGTTCAACATCTCAGAGGGTACTCTCCTCCTCCTCCAGAGAGGGAGTACTGCATGCCCTGCTGCACTACCAGCATCTTGTTAACCATGGGTGGTGATGCAAGTGGAGATGGGACAGGGGCCATCCATGAGTGAGCACTAATATGGATGCCCAGTATCATGGTTCAGCTTTAACATGGTGATTTACATAAGTTAAAGCACTCATTTAAAAAAAAAGTACTTTCCTGAGTTCAGCTTGCTTTCTGCTGTTGAAACTGTGTTTAGCTGAACTTAATTAAAATGGTCAGTGATTGAGCCTTCCAGCACTTCAGTGCTATTTACAAGTGTGAGCGCGCTTTGACATTGGGAACAGAAAATACGAGTTGACTGCCAGGATTTAGTTTTTCAATAAAATTAATAAAAGCGGACATTTTGGGGGAATACATTACTGGCATGTATAATGAATCACAAAACAACTACTGCAGGGAGTGCAGGTACTTTTGGGAATACATATAAAGAAAGAATGCAAAGGACTCATGGTGTCACTTTAAGCACTGAAAATCTTTGTTGAAGCAGACTGTCAGAACACTTTTTGCTGCCACAAAAACTTAAACAATAGATGTGAGGAAAGGTGCAAATTGTCCCATTCACCTAAATGGAGCATTAGCTACAATGCTTGTTTTTGAGTGGCAGTGTAAGTTTTCCTTGTATACATACTCTCATCCTTAATGGATTTTGGTTCAAATGTATGAGGAGCTTGGATTGCTCTATTGATTATACAGCACACTTGAGTTGGTAACATTGATCACGTGCTTGATAATCTGCTGCTCCTACATGTTCACATACAAAGCCTTAAAAAAAAACACTGATCATAGTAAATTTTCTGAAAACACACTGATAAAACAGGCAAAGTATGTTTAAACAGTTACCATCAAATAGACAAACAACAATGCATCCGAAGTAAAACAAAAGTGCCATGTATTACAAACTATTGTATGATGTAGTGAACAGCTACTGGTATGAATTAATGCTTTTACCATGTGATTTTAAAACATTTGTACTTACAGAGCTAATTAAGAACAGCAATTATTTTAACAAAAGAAACATTTTTTACTAGAACTTGATTAGGCACCCTGGTTATCTGATATTTTTTCTTGCACCAAAATAAGTGGTTGGTCAGGCTTCATTATTTTACATCTAGAAACTGGTAAAATATGTTGTTTCAAGGTTTATTCAATATTGACTGACTGAATTACTAAATAAAATATAGCTAGCACTGTATGAGGTAAATGTGTTTAGTGTTAACAAAATATGCTATGTAATGATGGGTCTGCAAGTCATTTAAAAACACAAACCTTTCTTTGAATTGAAAGTAGTTGCACTTTATTTTAAAACATATGCAAGTGGCAATATATTTATCTAACAATTTATGTGATCAGTACATGCTACTGCAAACAATAAAATGAATTGTTGGGGTGGACTGGGGATGTGTAGTGAACTGCAATTATCCCACACATTCTGCAAAAACTATCCACATTTTTAACGTTAAGATATTTTATTAAACAAAATGGTTACATCTGTACATTCAGTAGATGAGTCAGCCTGCTTAAGAAACATAGAAACATAGAAGATGATGGCAGAAGGGGACCTGTGGTCCATTGAGTCTACCAAAGAGAGGTACCCTGGGACCTGATGTGCACTGGTGTTCTGTCCTCCTACACACCCAGCCTAGCCCTTGCCAGTGCCATTTGTTTCTTCACAGTCTTTGTCACACCTATGCTTAAAGCTTGATACTGACTTTGCAGTCACCACCTAAGGAGGTAATCTATTCCAAGGTTCCACCACCCTCTCCGAGAAGTAATACTTTCTGATGTTCCTCTTGAACACTCCACTCTTCAATTTCCACTTGTGCCCTTTTGTAGTAGAATTGATATCCCTGGTGAAAGCTATGCTTCTGGCACCTTTTTGATGCCTTTAAGCAACTTGAAGGTCTCAAATATATCTCTCCTCTCCTCTCCCTCCTAGTCTCTAGTGGGTACAGTTTCGGAGCCCCAAGCCTCTCTTCATAGGAGGTTTCCTGAAGGCCATTTATCATTTTTGTTGCCATTCTCTGGACCACTTCCAATCTATAAATGTCCTTTCTTAGGTGACGCCTCCAGAATTGTACATAGTACAGTAACCCCTCACTATAACAAATGGTTTGGGAGCCATAACCTGCATTCATTATAGCTCCCCATTTGTTATTAGAAGGGACGCTAGAAATACTAAAAACCATTACTATCGGCCAGCATATAGTGTACAGTATGACACCCACACACTATTCTATACTGTACAGTAGTTAAGTGAAGAGAGAGACCTGTAGTTTTGCTTGATTTTGTTTAGTATCTGTTTTGAAATATGACATCCACTGCAGACTAATGTAAAATGCCACCCATTCCTTCACTCACAAACTGCAGCCCCATATCTGAAATCATGGCACTGCTCTGAAGAATCTGAGTGTCGGCAACCCCCGCACACACTTAAAAATTACATCGGAACACAGACCACATGTACAAGGCAATGCTAAAAACAAAAATAAAAATACCCCGTCTCCCATTTCCAGACCTCTCTTGCTGCTTCTTCTGGTTTTGGGGACAACTGGCACATAGTACACACACTCTGCAAATGGACCCACCCACCCAACTCAAAGACCGTGGCTACAAATCTTCAATTATTTGCTCAGTACTTACACAGTGTGTTGTTTCGCATAATAAAGAAATTACAATAGCAGCTCACAGTGTGGAAGTAGTACAGTGGGTTGTTAAATGCAGATAGGAATTCAATTTTCAGGAGCCACATCGGGAGCCATGAGGGGCATTCGTTATAACCGAGATTTCACTATAGCGGGGTTCACTATAGTGAGGGGTTACTGTACTCCAGATGAGGCCTCACTTCCATGACCTATAACAATTGTTCATTCCAATCCTCAGACAAAGGTCAGGTATCATTATTCATGTAATAATGTCCCCAAAATAAGTTATCCACCCAATGTTTGGATAACATTTTCTGCAATTTTGCAGTGACATTGGTCATGAGGCTGCAGGCTGAGTGTCTCATGCAACAAAGAGGGAAATATCCCATGGCATACTACACACTGGTAAAGTATGTACCCTGGGCATGAGGCTGCAGGCTGAGTGTCTCATGCACCATAGAGGGGAAATACCCTATGGCATACCATACCCTAGAGTATATTATTGCCTGGTATTATACAATTACAAAATAGTACATGAAACAGTCATAATTTTCAATTCAGTAGAATTTAGTTGAGGAAAAATATTCCTAATTTTAAGTCAGCAGGTTAAAAGAAATTTTAAGTTAATAATTTTAAATAAATGGGAAAGTTCTGTCAGCCTTTTTTCTGAATGCCTGTGTAGTTTGTGAGCATGAACAATGATTTGTCTATTGCACTCTTCTAACTTCAGCAGGATTTAAATGTAAATGAAGTTACTTAGGTCTGGTGTGAAAACATGCTTGACTCCATTGTAAAGGTCATAAACCAAACGATGCAAGGCATCATGGGATCTGATGATGCTTCAGAGCTAAAGCCTGTTGAAGTTCTACTGTATCAGTCAGTGCTGATGATTTCCACTGCAGTGCCTGTGTTTTTATCTTGTGCTGGACATCAACCTTTCTTCTTCATTTGCACAGGAAACAACAGGAAAAAAAAGAGATGCTCTGTCTGCAAATTAAGAACTTGTGTCACAAAACATTTTAACAATGCAGAAGTAAAATTTTACATTCTCTAAAAGCATTATTTTACAACTCAAATACACTTCAAACTGCAGAAAACAGCAGGCCACTTACAGAAACGTTTGATGGGGGGCACAAGACAAGTACACAGGGACTGCAAAGAACATGAACAACACTGACTGATACAGTAGTCTTCAGGCCTTAGTTATAAAGAATCATAAAGAATCATAAAATCATATGATGACTTACATGAGTCAGAGCACAACATTTTCAATGGGATCAAACAGGTTTTCACCCCAGGCATAAGTAAATTCATTTACATTTAAATGCTGATTAAATTTGAAAGGTGCAATAGAGGTAGTCATTGCTTATGGCTGCTAACCACAGTACATAGGTAAACAGATAAAAACCTGAAGGGCTCTTCCCTTTAAAGTTTTGGTAAACAATGAAGTAGTTGAATTTATGTCAATAATGCCTGATATGATGTGTCTCTCAATCATTTAAAATATGCTCTCTGAAGAGAATTACAGTGTCGTGATTTATTATTTATGTTATAAGGTGTCTTATCAAAACTGGAGGCTGAAGATGCTGCTATGTGAAAGGAGTGACAAGAAAAGGATAATGGATCATACAGTATGCCAGGTGTTGGAGATGAAATCTGACAGAGTCTATGAATTCTTTCATTGTAAGTGGAGTGTAATTTGAGGAGAGCAGCAGAGGAGCAGATGAACTGAAGCTGGAGTGAAAGTGGAGTAATTGATTGAATACTCGGATAGGACACCAATTATTGAAAGTAGGAGAGTACTTTATGGAGACTCCTTTGTGTAGTCTGTCAGTCTTGGAGTCTTGAAGGAGCAGGATATAGTGATCACTTTGTTTCTGCAAATGAGCCACAGTGAGGAATGATGCAGCAAATGGTGAAGATACAGTAAATTCACCTAGGTGAAAAAAACTGTAGAATGCGAGATAAATCACAGCAAATATGATGATATTTGAGGAAGGTTTCAATTGATTGGTTTGAAGCAATCCAAGTAATTTTCTGAATATTGGACTGTCAATTGATAGGCATTTTGATGGCTTCTTAAACATTGCTTTGTTGATACCAGTCAATAGTAGCTTAACTGAAGAATTTGAAAGGATGATGTCCATGGCAGGATCTGCTTCAGCAAGAAGACACTGAATGTCATAAAAATATCATCTGATAGTGCCATGGGAAAGACTATGGACTTGACGGCAATAAGTAATGAAAGCCAGTATGTGTTGCAGGGAGACAGGTACTAGTGGAATGGAATGCATGGCACAGAATGTAGTGTATTTTCTACATGCTAAAGTATAGGCAGACTGGATGCTTGAAGACAAAGCTGCCCACATCATTTTCTGTGCTTGGTCTAGATAAAACTTCAAAGCATGTTTAGATCTTTGCACCGTCGGGTCTGCTGATGGATAAAGAAGTTTAAATTCCTGAAAATGAAAACGAGATAGATAATCCACAGCAGTGTTCGCAGAACCTGTGAAAACAATGAATTAAGAAGTTATGGAGCAAGGAGATCCATGTCAGTCTCCACATGAACAGCATTATAGAATGTGACAATGATCTGCTTTTGTTAACAATGTTGACAATAGACTGGCTGTCTAAAAATATGGAAATTGTTTGGAGGGACCATAGATGCCCCCAAGTAAATGTGGCCGCTACTATAGGACACATTTGAAACAAAGCTGAGGTGGTGGAAAAGTCCAGAAGTTTAAAAATATCCAGAGGACATGGAGCAGAAATCCAAGAATTGTTGAATATAGCTTCAGATCTGAAGTAGGGAGAGGCATCTGTGTAGACCCCAAGAGAAAGGTCAGGAGAGACGTTCTTGTAAAACATGGAGCAGCCATTCCAGGTCTTTAAAAAGAGAGCCCACATGGCTAAATCAGATTTGGCTGATGCAGAAACTGATATATGGTAATACAGTGTGGAGACAGAAGATGCTAAGTTGAGTAAGTAAGATATAAAAGAATGGTCTTGGGGTATTATGTTCATTGCAAAATTTAAATATCCTAGAAGCGAGTGCAGTTCTCATTTTGTGCAGGATGATCTGGCGAAGGAGTGACCCATGGCTTGAATCTGGTGTAATTTATCCTGGGGCAATCTGGCTTCCATATTAGATGAATCTAAGTCGATGCCAAGAACTGCTAAGGTACAGTACAAGTTGCAGTAAACTGTTCCACCAATGAGTTGGTTTAGCATTATATTTTATAGTTGGTAGTGCTTTGGCAGCTCATATTGCATTGCTTTTCATTTGGTAACCAGCTCAAGGGCAACATTTGTAAAATGTTTTTGCAGATGATTTGGAATATATCTGAAGTCCAGTGACAATGCAATTCAAAACTGAACTTTAACTCTTAAGAAACAGTTTGTGTAGGGCTTTGTACTGGATTGAGAAACACTTACAAAGCTCATTCAGAAATGCAGAAATAACTCATTGGAGTAACAGTTTAATGTGAATTGTACTGTAGTGGCAGGTCCAATAGTCTTTTGTTCTGATATAGGGATGGCTAATTCCTGAAATAGATTCTTCAGAGATGATATGCCCACTGCTGTGGGAGCGTTGGATGGTTCTATAAGTAGAAAGTCATCGAGAAGGTGTATGACAGCAGGAATATGACAGGTATTGAGTTGTAACCAACACAGAGTATCTGAAAATATATCAAACAACTTCGGGCTGATTTTACAACCAAAGGCCATGCGTACTGTGAAATAATAAGAGCTCTCCCATTTAATGCTGTAAAGATGCTATAAAGTAGGGTGGATAGGTAGGAGCTTGACGGCATCTGAAATGTCAGCTTTTGCTAGCCAAGAACCTCTGCCAAACTGCTTTATGGTGGCAATGGCATTGTCAATCCAGGCATAAGATAAAGAGAAATCTGCAGAAGATACTAATGAATTGATGCTGGGAGTATGAGAAGCCCTTGGAGTGGAGAGATCAATGATGAGCCTCTACTTGCCTGAAAATTTTTGGGTGGTGACTCCAATAGGACTTTTGTGACAATTGGGAAAAGGAAGATACTGGAATGGTCAATGAAGAATCCATAGTGAAGTTTTTTCTGCAGTAGCTTCTGGACAATTTCCAGTTCATGTGTAGCAGAGAGTAAATTCTTACTTTCATATGATTCAGAAGGGAGAACGGAGACACCAGAATGGAAGCCTTTGAGAACTCAGAAAGTAGGAAGTTTACTAAGAAACTGGAAGGATGGGAGTAGAGCAGGCGGGCCAAGGCATTGATGTTAATGGGAGCTGAGGGTGCCATAACTGTCATTGCTTGGGACAAGGAAGTTTAGGAGAGATAGCCCTAGAATGGGCCTCTCCACAATAATTGCAAATACATAGGTATCTGTAGCCATGAGAAGAACAGCCAGACAACCTGAAATAGTTGCATACTGGTTTTCCATCAATGAAAGTAACAAGGTGGCCAAGACTGTTATGACTGGAGTGTGGTAAGGTAGCAGGATTACGTATAATACACATTATGGAAGAAGAAGCTGAAGATGGAGGATGGCTAGATGAAGAATCGAATATTGTCAGTGGGCATAAGGAAGCTGAATGTGAAAATGAGCCACACAGTTGGCATGTAAGGGCTTGTTGACCAGCAAAGTGTCAATAGAACAATTCACTGTCCAAAATGCTGCAGTTGGATCTCACATTAAAATGCACTAGAGCAGCTGCCATCTTAGCAGGAAAGGATCTGTGGTAGTCAAAAAAATGGGTCCCACCATAAGGAACTCTGAGGCCAACCACTAGATACATATAAGAATCAAGTTCTTCATGCCAAGAAGGATTAAGTGGAGCAAAGTGTATCTCTGTACAGGCTAAAAGCCAGGACAAACTTGAGAATGGTAAGCTTTTTGGACAGTCTAGGGTATTTTGTGTTTAGGACGATGGAAACATCTCCATAAGCGATAACTCTGCTTTCTGTGGAGTAATGAGACGATATAAGCAATGATATCAGATTAAGGTCCTTTCCTTCTATTATGTCCTTGTGGAGATGACTGGAAGCCAGATGAATAGGAGATATAGCAGGTAAAGCTGTGGTTTGAGAGGATATACCTGGATTCAAAATAGATGCTGGATTGGCTGGATTAGCTGAGACTGAATTTGGAAGGGGCTGAAGGGCGTCTTCTGTAGTAGGAGATGGCTGGATAGAAAATTAAGTATGGAGACAGCGGAACTGGACATTGAGCATAGATGTAACAAGTTGGTTGATGAGGTCTTTGATTTCAGACAAAGCATCAGAGGTTGGGTGAGAAGGATGATCAGGCAGAAGGGGAGTCTTCAGGGATTTGGCTGTTATGAAGAGGTTGAATAGTTCCTGTTTTTTCACAGTAGAGGAATAAGAGATGCGTAATTTCTGTAATTCTGCAATTAATCGAGGGGCAGTCCAGTCCCTGATGGAATATCTGGCTTTTGAAGTATGTTTCTGAAGAGAAGGAGGAGTAGCTGAAGGTCCTTCTTCCGGATTGGGAGAAGCCATGGTGGAGATGAAAGACTCCGGTGAACCTGATGGAGCACTTGTTTTAATGTTGTAAATGACTTGGAAATGGTGAACAAGTATGAAGTCCTGCAACCTCCATCTATACACAGGATAAATAAATGTAGAATATTCAGTATTAAATAAATTTTGTAACCTCCATGTAGGTACAGGATGATGAATAATTAAATAATGTAATAGTCCCTGAGACCTCCACATAGGACAGGATGATGTAGTGTTTAGATATGAGGTAATATGCCCTGTGACCTCCATGTAGGCACTGGAGATGTAATATTTGAAAAATGAAGTAATAGACTCTGCAACCCCAATGTAGGTGCAGGGTAGTGTAATTAAGTATAAGTATTAAAGCTATTGCGACCTCCATGAAGGTGCAGAGCACCTGGGCTGTAACCTCCATGTAGGTGCAGCAGTAAATATCCTGAACCAGAATGTTACCAGGCCCCTACATGAATCTGGAAGCACTATTTTGTACTTAAGCAGGAGAGGATAGGCAGAAATAAGCAGTGCTGGTTGAAAGCTGAAAATATTGTGTATAGCTTTAAGAGGAAGGAAGGAGATTGAACCAGGAAGTTCAGCACCAATAAAAGAGAATGTGAAAGAGAAGAAAAAGCTTGACTATGTAAGCTCTGCAGCTGAAGCCCCAAAAAAGACAAGTAAACAGATGGAAGGGCAAGAGTGAGGAAGTCCAATAGAAAGGATGGGGGCACAGAGACATTAAGGGGAGCAACAGAGAGAGAGCCGGTGGGGAGAGAAACAGAACAGAAACAGGAGGAGAAGGACAGCAGAGGAAGGGGGGGGAGGGATAGAGTCAAAGAGCAGGAAGCTTAGCACAGGAAACGGATTGCGAGGAGAATGATGAGACAAGAGGAATGGAGAGCAGGGAGAGAGCAGAAGTCCTAAACAGTGGAAAGTTGAAAGCATGCATCAGAAGCCCACAATGCTCAGCTCAGCATTCCAAAGTGAAACAGTGAAGCGACTCTGAGCTGGGCATGTGGGATTAAACAGGGGGGTTATCTCCAACCATTAAACTATGGGCAGAGCACTCCAATTACTTGACTGCGATAGAATGCAGGGCCATCCTTTGGGAATATTGATCAGCACCATTTTATATTAGATGTGAGTAAAATAAATATTTTGAACACTTTTCTTGTTCTCTGTAGCTTGTGTTGGCTGATAGTTGTGTAAGTGTGAAGCTCCTTAGTTTAGACCAAGTCATATTGTGCTGCAGGCAATGAAGCATGGTCAAGAGAGCTGACATCAATTGCTCTTCACTAAGACCAGTTTTTATAAAAGGCAGTGAAATCATCATTACCAAAATGTATTCATTCATTCATTCATTCATTCATTCATTCATTCATTCACTGACTGGTCCAACGGACTTTTGTCAGGAATGCTATAAACACATTGCAAAATACATTTTTAAGAGTAACTGAAAGCAAAGATAAAACAAAGCAAATAGCTGTATATAATTTCAATAAAATGGCACAAAACTATGAGAGTAACAATTTGTTTTGTAAGAATGCTATTCCAGCACAGTGCTAATATAGCACAGTAAGTACAAACTGTGCTAACATAGCATATTTTAACTGACAAGACAGTAGCTAGTACCTGAGGCTGCCCAACTGCAGTTGGATGCTCTCAATAGGTGACCACTCAATAGGTGACTGAGAAGATATGATTTAAATAGGAGGTGGAAGGAGGAATTTATAATGCTCACTGAAAGGGCATTCTAGAGGGAAGGGCCAGCAGAAGAGAAAGCCATTTTGCCTCTTAGAATTTACCCATGGCACTTCAAGCTGATGGTGTTCAGAGGAGCACAGGTCACATGGCTTTGTTTTGTGCCTTAGAAACCTCAATAAGGGAGAGAGATTACAGGTGCATAGTGACTTATCAATTAGGCAACAGAGAGTGAAGTCCCTGCACACCTGTTGGTCAGGCAGTCAATGTTATTGTAAAAATCACAGGTGGTGTGTTCTAAAAGGAACCAGTGAGGGAAATCAGCAAATGCTGTTCTAAACTGTAGTTAGTGGGATATGTTGTTCTTCTTGGCTTGGGAGTAAATGGAGAAGGCATAATACAATAAATATAGTATAGGTGGCAAGCAAGTTACTTTTGGCAATGGTGAGACAAATGTCTGGTGTCATGGAGTTCTTCAATATTCACACCAAACCCAATGTTTGGTGAGTTATTTTACTATTAGAAAATGGGCAAAGACAATTCTCTCTCCTGATTGGCTGAGACACTTATTTAGGTGGGCATCTATCAGACAATAGATGCCCAGCTAAAAATAAGAGCCAGTCCAAGTGCCCCTTCACCAAATACCATTCTCCAGTGGTGCCCAGCCTGCTTTGTAATTGGCTGAAAGCACCCCAGAAAACTACAAATCTCCGCCATGTTGTTTCTGTCGCTTAGTGAGAGCTACAGCCCCCCCAACACTACTTACTTACTTGCTTCTTCATAAAAAAAAAAAAAAAAAAGAAAGCACACTGATTCTGCATCTGGGAGAGATAAGAAATTCTCACAGCCATATTCTCTAGTATGGCACCACTCTCCTGACCGCGATCTCACACTGTCACAGTGACAAAAAGTAAATGAAAGCCGTTGTTCCTGTTGGCTTCCTTGTGCGAAGTCTCCCTCCCCACTGGCTTACGCCAGCCACCAAAAGCTCACGAATGTACCTGCTTTCTGCAGGTTTATTTTCTCTTTCACCTCGCTCAACCTCCTCCCACAAAACCTATGGACCTTCTGCGATGTCTGTACTCGGCTGATGTACAGCGTCGTTGCCACCTGCCTGCCACCTCAGCTGCTCTCCCGATGTAAATTTTAAATCAGGAGACACGCACTCCACTGCGATTCTGTGCCCCATTTTAAACGCAAAAGCCTAAAATCAGCCAGAACACCCTCTCCTCAGTAATTGTGCACCAAAACCGAATGTTTTTTGTATGCTGCTTTTTTTTGCTTTTGAATTCAGTCTGGTTTGAGCTGGCAATATACCCGGTTTAGAGTGAGTACAGCAGCATTTTGAACATATATACACCAGTTAATCTACTATGGCTGTAAGGCACTCCCTTATTGAAACTCTGACTCTGTTTTCCCCTTCATCTACAGTATATGGGTTAACATTAACATACCATTTACTATGAGTTTTACGACATCTGTAAGATGCTCCCTCAGAGATACCCTTACGCTGTATTCCCCGTCTTCCTCCTTGGTTACATTCTGCAGCAGGTATGATCCTTTGGACAAAGCAAACAGACGTTCTTGATTTCTGAGGTCACCATCTAAATGCCAGATGTACTCCACAGTCCTGCTTGTGTTTCTGGGTTTAAACTGGATCTGGACAATAGTAAATGCTCATTTTGGGGGGAGCAAATAAGTCTGAAAGATGATTGTGTTTATATGTGTGTGTGTGTGTGTGTGTGTGTGTGACCATGGCAACTACCTCCAAAAATGCAGGTGGAGGAACTATTTTGTTACAAATCTTACTTGAAATTAAATTTTCATTAACATTTTTCTTATTAAATGTAATTTTTTGACAGTGCCCATTTTCTAAGCGCAATAATACCCTCCAGGGTGGGCGGTAGTGTGCTATACTGGACCTTTCACGGGCTATAAGGCCCTCCCATGCATCGGCCTCATTACACCTCATATCCTGGGTATAGCATAATACCACCCCTCCCTGTCGGGTATTATTGCTTTCAGATAATCAATGGCCTGAGTGGGAGGCAGGGGTCAAGTGTGACTCTAGGTATTTGAATGTGTGTAGGTGCTCCACAATTTGGTCATCAGAGTGGGCAAGACACAGGAGAGAGTACTAGTTGGAGGTAAATACCTTAAGTTTGGTATGATGCTCACTGGGGATTTGCTGCTCTTAATCAGAACTTGTTGATGTTACAAGTGTTTTCTTTTTGTGGTCTCTCTTAATTCATCATATGTGGCTCATATTTTTCCATCTGTCCCTCTGTCTATTGTACTTTTCTACTGTACCTAGCTATCTACTGTGTCTGTTTCTGTCTGCCTGTCTGCCTGTCTGTCTGTCTATCTACCTTTCTGTCTGTCTGTCTGTCTGTCTATCTATCTATCTATCTATCTATCTATCTATCTATCTATCTATCTATCTATCTACAGTATTTGCCTGTCTATCTCTGTGCACAACTACTTTGTGCCAAACAACTATGCTAGGATTTTAAGTGGATGTATTTAGGCAAATGTGGCGGAGGTAACTAAACTGCTACCAACACGTTCCATAAGTTAAGCAGCCATATTTAGGATGGAAGATTTTGTGTTTTCTGGCAGCACTGACTGCCCCATGAAAAGGATATCAGCAATTAAGAAGTTACTTGGTAGTCAAAATGTCACATTGAGACTGTAGATGTCTAAAAGTTAAAGAGCAGGTAGTGCCAACTTTTTAAAAAATTGCTAGCAGTTATGTTTTACTGGAGAAGTATTTTTCTGGTTACTTTTATGAATTAGATGATTTTCTACCTACTAATACTATATGTGATGTATGGAACAACCTGTACTTATAATGACATTTCTTATATGACTGTATTTCTTACCTCCTCAGGGCTATGACCTCACACATAGTGACATGTCAAGTGACCAATCTGGCAGAAGATGAGTGACTGCTAGAGATAGGTGAGGTTGGAAAATGTCACTCTGTGAATCAATCTGCAAATTTAGTGCAATTTGCAGAGTTTTGAGTGATCCATGAGGTGTGAAGTTTCGCCCACGAAGTGTGGAATTTTGCCAGTGAATGGCAGCATTTCACCTGTGAATGGTGGAATTTCACTGTGAATTGCAGAATTTCACCCTGAATGGTGAAATTTCATCATTCATGAGCAAATTTCTGCCATTTGTGGGTGAAATTTCATCATTTGCAGGCAAAATTCTGTCATTCAAAGTAACGTTCTGCAACAAAAAAAATGGTGAAGTCACACAGGCACATTTTGAAGCTAATAGCAAAAATGTAAGGATCACTCTGCAGAGGTGAATTTGTCAACTTCACCAGAACTTTGCCAGCGAATTAAAACTTCACAACATGTCTAGTACCTACTTGGCCAGTCTTATTTGGTGGTCTCACAATACTGATCAGTCATGGATGATGGGAGTAGAACTAGATACAGGGTGAACCTTCAAGTAGACCATCATCTTAATAGCAAATTGGAAAATAAAGAATCTTCAGATATTAAAAGATACAGCTAGCTATTTATTAAAGGTAACTAAAAACACTTCAGATATTTTAAAGTTATGGCTGAATACTTTTAAAAGTAAAAAAAGATGGATGCTAAATGTTACAGCTGACATAAACTTCATCTACACTTACATAATTCAAATTTCAGCCAATCAGTGCACAGAGTCACTGTACCTCTTATCCTACATACGGTAATCTCTTGTACAGTAACAACTAGAGGATCCAATCCACCTCTGAGCAGAAGGAAGACTGGCTTTAATTTTAAAAATAAAAGCCTTGAAAGCAAAACTGTCTGAAATGTTAAATTCTGCTTTTTCAAAATGCTTTTGAAATGTATTTTTAATTCTACAGAATTCTACTTCTATGTAACCACAGAATATTATTCCATCAATTGTAATCCACAGACTATTATTTGATGGTCTGAGGAAAATAAATCACAGTTACATAAATTGTGGAATACAGCTCCACAGTTAATGTTTCATTTCAAATTTCAAAAATTCTACTTCTGACAGAATGCCACAGAAATAGGAGGGTTTTCCAAAATACTGTGGCAATCTTCTGAAAGTAGAATTTGACAATTCTGTACAGCTCTGATTGAAATGTATCAATCTAAGTTGAGTCATCTATAATAAGTTAAATGAGCCTCTGCTGAGTGGCTCTTACAGTACAAGAGATTCCCCTCATGAGATTTGGGTAGCCACAACCACTCAGTTTTGCTCTGCCATGCATTCAGTAGAAACCCCATGCTTGGACTCACACCATAAAACAAACCCAGAGGAGGGCCAATTAATGTAGAAAAAATTCTTCAGATATTAAAATCTACAGCTGACTACTTCTGAAAGTTAATATTATGTTCAGGTGGTGTATCAGCTTTTTAAAGAGTATTTCGTCTTAAAATGCCATTACAGTAATTTCTTGATGCAGTTAGACACCTTTAGCAAAAGTTAATATGAAGAAAAGTTACATGATAGAAGACTTTTTTGCCAGCTGGCATACATAGCACATTCTGGTCCCTTGACGGACAATGGCCTGACAAAAATGTAAAGGGGTTTCAGCTGTCAACATTTAGATGATTAAATTCTCCCACATGCAGGCAAAACTGCTAGGAGCAGAAAATATCATATTCCTCTAAGCTACAGTAGCATAACAGTGGCTTCTGAATAGATAGACTTGAATATACTATACATTGAGGTGTGCAAATTGTTGCTAGATGCATTATGTAGTACTCGTATATGGAATATATAGTATCAGAAAATGGGCTAAGGAATCTCTGGGCTTTGATTGGCTGATAGCCCTGCCAAGGTGGGCATCTATCAGACAACAGAGCTCGGGTATTAAAAGTGCCTGTCCCAACTGACCTTATCACCAGTACTAGTGGGCACTGGCACTTTTGAAAAAGCAGAGCCATTTTTTCCTGTTTGGTAACTGAGATCAAAGGAACGTTAAGCAGTAACTGAAGCCTCCCTCCTACATACCCAAACAAACAATCAGCAATACATGAAAAAGTGTTTCCTAGATAAAGTGTAAGGTTTTCAGCCTCAACAGACTGATAAGCATGTGACAGACCAGTCACCACTCCCACTCACACAAAAGCTGGCCATCGTTAGACCACACATCCCCTCTCAAATACATCAAATGTTAAAAAAATATAAAATCACACACACTGCAGTAAAATAAATTTGCCACAAAATCTCACAAATTTGAGCCATAGCAGGAACGCTAGCTTGAGTAGTGCAAGTGGGTATCAGAGCAACGGTACTTTCCTCATTTTCCATACTACAGATGGATGTCCATCTGCAGCACGGAGAACAAAGAAAGTACCTCTCCCCTGACACACAGCAGTGGTACCAAAGCTAGCGCTTGCCCTTTTAGTGATTTCGGTGATTGAAAGCAAAGACACAGTGAAGGTGTTTTTTTTCCTTAAAAAAGGAACAACTGCTTTTGAAATGGAAAACAGTAGTGCTAGCAAGTCTCATGCTCAGTGCTACTATGGACTGCTCACCGTCTGATCTCACGCTGACAGACAAACACCAGGAACATTTATTTGTACTAAAAAAAATCAGTTACCATTTTTTACCTTCTGTTTCCCCATCACAATACCAATGTAGTCTCCTCTGGTGGCATACCCCATCTCCATACATAGAAACATAGAAACATAGAAGTTGACGGCAGATAAGGACCGCAAGGCCCATCCAGTCTGCCCATTTCTTTTTTCTACCTTATAAATGTGCCATCGGCCTTTGCTCTGTCAGTGACCTATCTATTCATAGTCATTTGTATTGCTCCCTTATGCCTATCCCATGCATGTTTGAAGCCCTGCACTGTATTCATAGCCACCACTTCTTGTGGTAAGCTATTCCATGCATCTACCACCCTTTCTGTGAAAAGAATTTCCTCACATTCCCCTTAATCGGCCTCCCTCTAATCTCATGCTGTGTCCTCTTGTCCTGCTATTTTCTTATATTTAAACATGTTAGACTCTTTCACCTTGTTTATGCCCTTAAGGTGTTTAAATGTCTTGATCATATCACCTCTCTCCTCCTTTGCTCAAGGTATACATATTGAGCTCTGTTAATCGTCCTCATATGTCTTCTGATGCAGTCCCTGCACCATTTTGGTTGCCCTTCTCTGGACTGCCTCAATTTGAATTAATGTCCTTGTGAAGGTGCTGGCTCCAATACTGCACGCAGTACTCCAGATGGGAGCCCTAACCAATGTCTTGTACAGAGGGATTATTACCTCCCTCTTACGACTTGTGATACCCCTACTAATACACCTAACACCCCCCTAGCCTTACCTACTGCTTTAGAGGTCTGCTTGGATGATTTTAGGTCATCAGTGATGATGATGCCCAAGTCTCTTTCTTCCTTTGTGACTGCTAGCAACTCCTCCCAGCCTATAAGTGGCTTCAGGGTTTCTCTTCCCTATGTGCATGATTTTGCACTTCTTTGCATTAAATCCAGTTGCCACTCTTCTGACCATTTTGCTAGTTTATCCAGATCTCTTCTCATTCTGCCCACCCCATCTGGATCATCTACTCTGTTGCAGATCTTGGTGTCATCTGCAAACAGACAAGCCTTACCCTCTAGTCCATCTGCGAGGTCACTAATGAAGATGTTGAATAGGACTGGCCCCAGGACTGATCCCTGAGGTACCCCACTTGTGACTTGCATCTCTTCTGACTGTATACCATTTACCACCACTCTCTGTTTTCTGCCAGTCAACCAGTTTGCCACCCAGTTGACCAACTTCTGACCCCCGAGCCTACCTAGCTTATTTATCAATCTTCTATGTGGAACAGTGTCAAAAGCTTTGCTGAAGTCAAGGTAGGCGACATCAACTGCTCCCCTTGGTCCACCACTCTGGTTACCCAGTCAAAGAAATCTATGATTAGTTTGACAGGACCTTCCTTTGTAAACCCATGCTGTCTTGGATCCTGTGCCCTATGGATTCCAGGTGTTGCACTATCCTTTCCTTAAGGAGTGCCTCCATAATCTTGCCCACTACTGAGGTAAGACTGACTGGTCTGTAGTTCCCGCCTCCTCCCTGCTACCACTCTTGTGGAGGCGGGATCACATAGACCCTTCTCCAGTCTTCTGGGACTCTCCTGTGCTCAGAGACTCACTAAACAATTCTGCTAATGGCTCTGCTAGTTCCTCCTTTAGCTCCTTAAGTACCCTGGGATGTATGCCATCAGGTCCCATTGCCTTATCCACCCTGAGCTTAGCAAGCTCTTGTAGGACCCTTTCTTTTGTGAAGGGAGTAGTGCTCACCTCTCTCCCCTGTGTCCATGATGCTGAGCTGTGGGCCCTGCCCTACCTTCCCTTCAGTAAATACTGAGCAAAAGTATCTATTTAGGATAGATGCCTTTACAGGGTCCTCCTCCTCACATGCTCCCTTTTCTCCATTAAGCTTAGCAATACCCCCTCTGGACTTTCTCCTTTCACTAATGTATCTATAGAAAGTCTTGTCACCTTCTTTTACTGTTCGTGCTAGTGTTTCCTCAGTTTGGGACTTTGCCTGCCTTACTGTCTTACACCCTTCCCTTAGGGCAGTTTGGTATGCCTCCTATCTTCATCCGCTGTGTTCCCTTATATTTCCTGAAGGCCAGCCTTTTGGCTCTGACCTTTTCTGCTACTGTATTTGAGAACCAAAGTGGTTTCCTTCTTCTTTACTTCCTTTTCTGTCTAACACAATGGGATGTTGCTTCAAGTATTGTATCCTTAATGCTTGCCCATTTTGCCTGTACCTCCTCACCTGTGTTTCTTTTTGTCAGGGCTAGCTTAACTCTGTTGGCCATCTTATCAAAGTCAGCTCCTCTGAAGTCCCATATTTTGCCTTGGAATGGGATGATTTAGATGTAGTAGCCAAATTGAACCATACCATGTGATGGTCACTGGCCCCAGGTGACCTTCTACCTGGAGATCTGTGATCCCTTCTTTGTTAGTCAGTACTAGATCTAGGATAGCCCTGTCTCTTGTGGGTTGCTGTACCAGTTGTTTGAGGCCCTCCCCTGCAGGGAATCCACTATGAGTCTAGTTCTGGCAGATGTTCCTGCTGGTATTGACCAATCTGTATCTGGCATGTTGAAGTCTCCCATTATCAGAACCTCCCTTTAGCTGTCATGTTTTGTATATCTTCTAACAGTAATGTGTCTATGTCCTCCTCTGGTCTGGGGCCTGTAGACAACCCCAGTTCTTATGGCTGTCCCATTTCCTGTTTCCAGGGTGACCCACAGTTCTTCTGGCTCCTTATGTGTTCTGAATTTCTGTAGCTTTGATATTTTCATTAACATACAGGGCCACTCCTCCCCACTTTTGCACCTCGGTCTCTTCTGAACAATACATAGCCAGGTACTAAGTCTCTCAAGTGTGGTTACTGGTAAACCACGTCTCACTAATTGCTACTATGTCCAGTTTAGCCTCTGACATTATTGCCTGCAGGTCTGGGATCTTATTTCCCAGGCTGTGAGCATTTGTGTACATGATTTTCCATTGGCCAGATTTTGGTGTGTTAGTTGTTGGGTGAAGTTTGGCATTACCCCTGTGCATCGTATGGGGAGACAAACCTTTTTTCTTACCTGGTGATGCAAATGAACGGCAAACACGCTGAATTCCTGTTTGACCACTAGCTGAGGGGGGAGGGGTGTTCTTCCCATTCGACGTATGGGGTGCTGCACCCCTCTCCCCATTTGCTAGTTTAAATATTCTGCAAAGACGTCAAATTTCTGCCCCAATGCACTGACTCACTCTTTAGTCAGATGCAGTCCATCAAATTTAAAGAACTTTCGCTCCCAGAACTGTTGCCAGTTCCCTACAAATCTGTGTCCTTTTTCCTGGCACCAGTCCTTGAGCCACGTGTTTAGCTCCCCTATCTCCCCTTCTCTGACCTTCCGTCCATCTGCTCCCTTCTCCCAGACTGGCAGAATCTCAGAGAAGGAGATGCTGAGACGAAATAGATGATAGTTTGTCACCCAGCTTAGTCAGGTGTTCCTTGGTCTCCACAACTGACTGGCTGGCGAGATCGATAGTCCCTATGTACTAGGACATCAATGTTTTCTCCTGCTTTGTGGAACAATTTAGCAACGCGTCAGTGTCTCCATGCTGATGTACCTGGAGACATCTGACCATCACCCTGGCTGGAGATGGGTATCAACTCCCCGAATCATGGAGTCTCCTATGTCAGAAGTTTTGGGATTTCCTTTGTGCTTGTTTAGTTTTGGTTCCTGATTTGGGTGAGTATTGTTGTGCTAGCTCCTTGTGCTGCAGTGTCCTGCTCTGCAGTGTCTTTGCCTCTTTATTTGATTTCAGAGATAGAGGCAGATACCTGTTTGTAGTGTTTATATGGTTTTGGAGGTAATGTGTTGGAAGCAGAGAGTGATGGGGCACCTGAGTTTGCTCCTCCTAACCACCTGCCAACCTCCTGAACCAACTACCCTCTGCGATCGGGTTTTTCTGTTGGATGCTGGGGAAATGGCGGGTGGTTCTTATAATGTATTTCCTCTTCAATATGAAATTTGAGGCGTGGCAATCTCTGCCCATGCTGCCCGGAGCTGAGACCTAAGATCTCCAAAGGCCCAGCATGTAGGACAGTGTCCTAAATCCTGTAAGACTGTCCTTCTGAAAATTGCTCCACAGTACCTGCAGTTAATGAAATCCATTCCAAATAAGTTGCTGGGTTTGTAACCTAGTCAGAGTAATTAGAAGGAAAAAAAGGAAAAAATGCAAGTAATGGTTTAATTGTGCTTTGTTTAACTTGTTATAACAAGTTAAATTACTAGTGCCTATAAATGAGATCACCTTGTAGAGCCCACTGATCCACCCTTCCTGCTCTGCCACAGGAAATGTCACAACTGTGGTACCCTATAAAGAAGTGTAGTGTGGGGTGGTTGGGGATGAGGGGTGGGTGGCTGGGCCCTTCCCTGCCTAAAAAGAAGAACCACGGACGAAAGAACAAGGAGGTAAGAGCAGAAACAATCAGTCAACAACAAATGCAGTAACCCTGAAAGCTTATCCTAATGTTAGATAAAACTGTAAAACCTGTAAAGCACCACCTGTAATAATTTCAGAGAAGATATACCCTGCAAAAAACACTTTGCTCCAGAGAAAAATAAAGCAGTAACAGAAGATATACCTTGCAAATTCCACAGTAACTATGACATGCCCCCCAGCCCACTAATGAGATCACTGCTGAAAAAGGAAGAAAAGCAAGACAGCTCACACTGTATAACTTGGTGCATTTCTTCTTCTACATGAGGGGGGAAGATAAGTGTAAGAGAATGGCTGGTAGGGGAGGGGTTTGCAACAGCACATGGAACAGCACAAAAAACTAAGGGACTACTTTGCCAAAAAATATTTTTTCAGTCTTGCTATTCATTTTGAGAGTCTTTTCCTGAACTGTTTTATTACTTAACTAAAATTTACATTGACACCCATTTTCTAACTGCAATACTACCCTCCAGGGTGGGTGGTATAGGCAATACCAAACCTTTCAGGGGCTATAAGGCCCTCTGTCTGTGGTGTCAGGCCTCATTGTGCCCTAGGCGGTTGGGTTTGCCCAATTCCGCCCACCCTTGTTGGGTATTGATTGCTTGCCTAACATGGCTGAGGGTTGTATGGATTGAAATCCATACATTTTAGATGATGCCGTTGTACCATAGTGTTTAGCTTCTATGGTACAAATTTTCATTGTACCATAGTAGCTAATGTACACCACTGTGACATTCATGAGCTTCTTATTCTTTTGATTGTACCCCAGTGATCTTAATTTAATGTTTAAAGTAAACACACCCTTTCAATTGCTCAAACTAAAAGAAAAATGAACATCCTCAGAATCTGTAGTTACTCCTCATTGTGTGAGCCACTGTGTTCTTGAAAAAATCTTTGAATGAAAAGGTTACTGTAGGACAAAACAAGCATTTATTAATGACTAATGTTTACTTGCATGTTGTGCCTGGTAAGTTTTCTTGGTTGTATTGGACAGAATAATGAACACAAAGTAGTATTGTAGTAGAAGAGTTTGCAGTGGAGTCAGTGAATAGTAATGTTTGTCTTACTGTACATAATGTATTTTCTGAAGCAAGACAAAGGATTCTGAAGGTTGTATAGTATGTTTCCAGTTTCATGATATTGGTGCTATGTAAAAATGAAATTTATTGGTACAGTTCTATGATATTTACCATTAAAAATATGTGACAACATCATCTTACCACATTCAGAGTATGAATCTAGCATGTATGTTGAACAGGTAAGACCAAGGGAAGAGATGTTTAGAAATTGCAAGTACTGGTTATGTTTTATGATGTGTAATTAATTACAAAAGGACTCCATGGCACATATGGCAACACCTTGTGAGGGAAGGCTCCCCAGCCCAACAGAACCTAGAAACATAGAATTTGTCCACAGATAAGGACTGCTTGGCCCACCTAGTCTGCCCATTTTTCCCTGCCTACAGTATAACAACAGATCCTACTTGATCGCCAACCTATTCCACTCCCCCTTTCCTCTAAGATCCCCTTATGCCTATGCCATGCATTCTTGAACCCCACCACTGTTTTTCCACCACCACCTCTGCTGGAAGTCTGTTCCAGGAATCAACCATTCTTTGTGTGAAGAAGTATTGCCTCACATCTCTCCTGAATCAACCCCCTTCAGCTTCTTAGCATATCCCCTTTTCTTAAGCATATATTTTCTGAAAATACTTCTCTCCTGTACCTTATTTACTCCTGGGAGGTATTTCAAAGCAATACCATCTCATTTCCTCCCCTTCCTCTTCCAGGGTGTACATATTTAGGTCCTTAAGTCTCTCCTCATAGGGCTTCTGATGTAGACCCTGCACAACTTTTGTTACTTGGTTATTTGGTCAAGTAACACAAAAGAAGGCTAATAGCTCATCTGGACTGTCTCCCACTCCAAGTAGATGGATTAGAATTTATTGTGATTCAACAGCATGTATTGGTCAAGCCCATTTTTGTAGCTATTAAATGATGTTTTATTTATCAACTTGTGGGGCAGTCTATTCCATAAGCAAGCAGCATGAAATGTGGAATAGTAATTTCTTTTGTTAAAATTAGGTTTTTGGATGACCAGTTGTCTATTATGAGACCTCAGGTTGGTGGCCCTATTATTAAATTCCAGTCCCCACCCTGCCTTTACTTTTGGGTTATTTAGGATATTAAACATCAAAAGGAGGTCACCCCTTCTTCTTCTCTCCTCAAGGCTATACAATCCAGTATGTACCAGTCTCTCCGTATAAGTCATTGTCCCCATCCAATGTATTAACTTGGTTGCCTGTCTTTGAATCTTTTCAACAAGTTTGATATCTTGTCTTAGGTAGGGGCTCAAAAATGGAGTGTCTAGGTCCAAATGAGGTCTTATTTAAGTTGTCTTCCTTCAGACAGCTTCCACTGTATCTATGTTCTTCTGGAGATGTGGTTTGCAGAACTGAACACAGTATTCAAGATGTTGCCTATGCAAAAGAATGCTGCACTATACCCTCCCAGTCTTAGAGTGGTGGTGCACAACAGTGTTGGCACCCATCCTTCTGCTGCACAGTTGACTCCCTGAGCTTGTCCCCAAACTTGAGTCACCAGTACAGAACACAACACAAATCCTGCTGGGCCAATGGCTGGTTTGCACACAATGTTTCTTCATAATTCTATTTTTACATTTTGACACTGAGTTTTTAACAGTCTTTTTATGAACCCATTTCTGAATAGGACAGATGTTATTTATAAAATATTGACTGAAACGTGCCACAAGTGTGAAAACATGTTTTAGGCAGTATTTAAAAAATGACAGCTGTCACTTTCATGAGGTGGTGAGAAAAAGACTATGTTAAAATTGGGAGTTAAATATTGAAAATTACTGAAGTTGTAAGTGAACTTTGAAAAATATCAAGGTACAGTACCTTCATAGCTTTGGTGTTTTTAAAAAGTTGACCCCTAAATGTTCAACCTAGTCTTTTATAACCTACTTCATGAACCTGGTAGATGAAGATTTTCAAATCATGCCCAAAAGATGATTTCACAGAGCAACATCAAAAGCTTTGGACCAGATTTAATAATTTTACCTACCTTGTTCATGAGGTTGGAAGTCCCAAAAACCATGATGAAAGTTTGGTAGATAAATATTAAAATATACTGTAGCAAACTATGAGTGAGTGTTGAAATATTTCGATATCCACTCATAAGTTAATTTTTTTACCATATATTTCCACCAAAGTTTCAGTATTGTTATCTAATAATCCAACTTAATGAAGCTGGTAGGTGAAAATCTTTATAACCTGCCCGAAAGGTGATTTCAGAGAATAACTGGGAAGTCACCATTTGAGCCAGATTTAAAATATTTCACCTACCTTTTCATGAACTGGGGCCCCAAAAAGGCTATGTTGAAAATTAAGTGAAGAAGTATAAATAAATGACAAAGTTGTAAGTAAAATTTCAAAACAAATTGAAAATAAATGGACTGCACTGACCTTGTTTCTTCAGTTCTCTGTCAGCGTTGGAGAAGAAGGATGTGTTTTGCAGCAGCATAGACGTGTAGCATTTTGAGGTCAGTGAGGGTGTGGGTAAGGTGGGGTGGTGAGTCTGGGGGTTGGAGTGAGCTGCAAAAGACATTGATATATGTTTTTCTGCTTTTCTGAGTAAAGTAAAACAAAAAAAGACTACAAGGGGTTGTTTTTTTTCTATTACACCAAGGATGACACAGGGGAGATTGGTTTAGGCACCCTGGTGTCTATACACTTTAAGGGGCTTGGGGGCACACAGTATTGGTGGAAGGTATTACATGAAAGACAAGGAGAGAAGAAGTCTGAGCTGTGGGCTTCCCACTCACAGACAGAGCTTGGGATTCAGTACAGCATGTTTTTGAGGGGGGGACAGGCTGGCATTACTTCACTCAGCTGCTTGCTGGCAGCTGCGTACAGATGAAGGATCAAGCTGCTGTCTCATAGAGAGTGGCTCACTCCTTTCAGCTACAAGAGGTTTCCACCCACATGTACAGGACAGTGTTGTGATCAACCTTGCTGATCACTGGGCTGTCACTGTTAAGCTCACTATACCCTGAGCTGCTTTGGATCTCACAGTGACACACCTCTCTGAAACCCTGTTCCTTGTTACAAAACATTTGCTGTGCATATGCAAAAAAACAAAAAAAAAGAAAAAAAACTCTGAGTTACAGAAAAAAACAACTCTGAGGTGGACCTTTCACAGGAAATTAAACTAGATGAGAAAAGTATGTGATTGGATTTTGGTCACTGCCCAAGATAACAGCCAGCCTGTACCACCATATCTTGGACCATTGGCTCCTCCATGACAAGTGTGTTGTTAAACAGACTACCTGTGGGGTGTTGTGGGAACTGAATGGGGCTGATATTCTAGTCACTGTGTTATAACCAATATACAGTAAGACCAGTTAAATTGGCAGGAACCAATAGGAACTCTTTTCTGGATATCCTTACAAAAGAGATTCATTGCAATGGACTTATCCTCAGGTTTGTGAACTTTTAATAAATAAACTTAGCCCTACTTCTTGCAAAATTGTTTGACAGTTACTGCACCTCTGTAATATTACTCACTGTATAGGAAGTTGTTGAACTTTGCCCCAACCTATAGTTTATCATAGGGTTAATTACGTACTGCAGTATACAGTGTTACTTCTAACAGCATTATAATAATGGCTCACCTTACACATTACACTTTGGCACAAAATCATTCCTCTTGCAAGCATTTCTAATCTGTTATTCATAAATTTGTTAAGTACTTCCAAGTAATGATTTTCTTAAAATAATCATAATCTTATGCCCTTGAAAGAATGAACCCTGGTTCCAGTCGAATTACCCAGTTTTCAGAATGAAATAAATAAATAAATAAATACACTGAGCTTATGCAGGGGTGAGTCAAACAATTTATTTTTGTAAGTTTCTCAATTCTGGTGAACCTTTTTTTTTTGATGTGGCAAACTAAAAATAATATGAATCCATTTGGAGCATGCTGGTGCCATTTAATGAGACAATGCTGGCTCAGAAATTACCTAACTGACAATAAGGTGACTAGCTGGTTCAGTGGCGCAGAGGGCTGGCGCTGGATGCCACACCTCACGTCACGCTGGTGACCCGGGTTTGGGAGGCGGACCCAGGTGGCTGGGGTCAGCAGGGGATAGAGATCAAGTGTCTGGAGGACTGCTCTCTCTTCCCGGGGAGGATGGGGTGGCCAACACTCAATGAGCAACCTCAGGCAGAGGCTGGAGGGTAGCTGAATGAGTGCTGCGGTAAGCTGGGGGTGGAGCCATGGCATGCATTGCCTTGCTGGGCCGGGCTCCACAGGGACAAAGAACTAAGGAGGAAAAACCCCTCATTGCCGATGGCGAGGCACCTCCTCCACAGACCACACTCCTCACACGGACTCCTGCCTAGGGCTTCCCCTGTCCTCACTGGACAGTGTCTCAATACTAAAAGAAAGAGTGCCCTGGGTGGGGGCAGCCCTTCCCCGGAGGGTAGACCCAGGGGATGCCCAGTACCAGAGAGGAGCCCGAGTCAACCTAGCCACGTTGGGAGGTAGAGACTGTGGATTAGGAGCTCGCTGGACAGAGTTCGGAGGCAAGGGGTGAGAAATAGAGTTCAAAAAAAAAGACAATAAGGTGAATTTTTACTGCCATACATGCAGCCCAGCTGAAACACCTTAAAAGGAGTCAGCTCACAGGGAACTGTGGAAAACTCTTGCTTTCAGATTACTCTGAAATTTATTTATCTATTATGATTGCTGTTGATTTATGAAAATATATTTCTGGTGCATTGAGAATATTATGATCTGCAGGTGATCCGACTGACAAATCTGATACCATAATCTTTAAGAGAAATAGCCCCTCATCTCATGGCTCAAACTTCAGCAAACTCCAATGAAACTGGAGTAAGTGACTGTAGATTGTTCAGCCAACAATTTCAAGAACTGCATTAAGTGTTCAGGCAAGTAATTATTCATTTTCACAACCCCTGAACACCAGGGACATTTGAGTATTGTTATTGATGCATAATAAATTACATGTTTCTAAAATACAGTGTGTGTGCGTGCGTGTGTGTGTGTGTGTGTTGGGAACCTAATTTGCATGTCCAAATGAAAACGAATTGTTAGGTGTCTTTGGGGGATTATCCTGTGGGATTTACCTGCAAATTCAAAAGATGCCTGAAGATGGCAAACTATCACCATGGTAAAGGCAAAAGAGTCATTCAGAATACTACATAAGCTTGCTGGCTCTGTGAGAAGTTTGTATCGGCACTTGTTCATAGAATTTGAGATTCAGATCATCAGATCAAGTGAATGTATATTGTTTGCCTACAATCCACTGCTCTAAAGTGTCTTTTTAATTTATTTTTAAAATCTGAGAAACCAACCTATTTTTTAACCATTGGGAACAATGCAAATAAAAGGGCCCCAGTTCACATCAGGCTAATGTGATGCCCAACATTTTCTAATAAAACCTAAAATAAGATAAAAATATTGAAATAAAATACAGAATGTTTAGTACTGAAATGTGGAATATAAGGATAAAAATAATCACTTAAGTAGTTGAAGTGTATGAAATTAAGTATCAAAAGTGAAAGCAAGTTACACTGTGCAGAAATCCTAATTTAGCATCATCGAGTCAGGATAGATTGTTAATTGTAAATTGCTCATTGACATGAGTACTCCATTTCTAAGAAAGGTAAATCACCAGGCACTATTAGAAATTAACTTTATAAAACATCCTATATATCCTCTGCTCAGTAAGGTAACAGCAACACATTCAACAGAATAAGTGGCACTGTTCACATTTTTTTTATTCCTAAGTTAAGTGGGGCAGATTGCATACTAATAGCCTAGTAAAGATGTATGTTTTTTCCATCTCTTTCTTTTACTTTCTTTATTTCTGCATTTCCAGCTATGCTTTTGGCAGCAAAAGTATCCTGCATATTGCTTCATTTCAATATCCTAAGGAAACTCAAGTTCTCAAGTTGCTGTATAAAAAATGTATTTATTTATTTATTTATTGAAATGTTTTACCAGGAAGGCACACTGAGCAACAAGTCGCTCGTTCCTGGTGCAACCTGGGAGGGGTACAATTGGAATGAGACATTAAACATTCAAGTTACAAGATCAACATTAACATATAGTTGTAAGGTAGGTGTTACAAACAGTGTTACAACAATGTTAGCTGCTAGATGTGAGAAAGAGTGGACAATGATAAGTGCTGGGTTAGTAAGTAAACAAGTGCTTACTTGAAAGAAAAGGGGAAAGGGAGGGATGAGGGGGGAGGGGAGAGTCATGTCCCTGGAGACCCCTTCAAGATGTGAGGAACCCTCAAGGGACGGGGAGACCAGAGAGAAGAGGATAAGGCAGTGTCCCAGAGAGACCCCTTTAAGATGGTTGGGGAAGGGAGTAGATTAGAGTACAAGCCCCTTGGTGGTAGGAGAGGGACCCATAGGAGCATTCATGGTCCTTAACATTCTATGAGAGATCAAGGAGGCCGGTAAGGGGAGCAATTTGGAGGAAGGGAGGAGGGCTAGAGATTTGGGGGTGGGTGTGCACATGGTAAAATGAAAGGTGAGGGTAGAGGGGTAGGTTTGTCTATGGTTAGAGGAGGGAACTAGGGAGGGACATGGCAGGAGCAGCTAGGTGCAAGGTAATTATGAGGACAGAGCCGATGGAGTAGGCAGAGGATGAGTGCCGATTTGAGGGGAGAAATTTCAGATTTTTGGGAGGTGGTGAGATTAACTGGAATGGCTGATTTGGGTGGATCTGCGGGGACAACCAAGGTACATGGAGTCAGTTGATTGAAGGAATGGAGGGTGGGGGTGTTATGAAGGAGGAGGTGAGGTAGGAAGGGAGCTCACCCAACCAGTGCTGGAGGTGAATGCTGGCAGTGGGAAAGTCACCCATTTGTAAGAGAGGGTAAGGATAGGGCACGATAAAGATTACAGTGATGGGTGCGACAGGGGGCATCCAGGGCAAAGTGGCAAAAGGAATTGAAGAGGTTGTTACACTAACAGCAGTTCCACAAATAATAAATCATCATGGAAAACATCCATACGCTTGAAACCAGACCACTAGTCATTTGAATAATGCCTACATATTTTATGGAGGGGATCAGTGGAATCATATGGCTTTTATGAAACTAGTGACTTACAGAAACAATATTTCAGCCTTGTGATACACATTAGATGCACCATAAGTACTGCAAGGGTCCCTACAGTATAACTACACAGCCTTAGTTTTGCAGATCATGATACATCTTTCTTAGTTAATATAATGGTAATAGATTAAATGAATGTTTTACTTTCACAGTATAATTCACCAACATTACTAAATAAGTGAAATGCATTAAAAACCTATTCTTCATTACATTTTTGTTAAACAAAAAATTGAGGTACATACTGTACATTGCCCTTATTTATGCAAGTAAGCTAAAACATGTTATCACTTAATGGTTTTGTTTTAACTCAGGTAGACAGAAAACTGCAAAATACTCTTTCAAATGCACAGCACTACCAAAGTTCGTAATTAGTCGTGTGTCCTGATAAAAACAATGTCCTTCAGATAACTGAACTAGATAGCTGATGTGTATAGAGATAGTTAACTTTATATCCATAGTTAATGCTTTTCTGCACTTATACCTCCACTGACTTTCAAAAAGTACACAGAATTCTTGTTGGTATGTAAGTCTGTAGATTTACTTTAAAGCATATACATAACTGATTTAAATACTTCCACTCTATGAAGCTAGTAATGATGACACTTGTGCCTGAACTTCAGGCCAGAAATTAGCTTTGTTTATTTAGAAGATGACTAAATAAAATAACACAGTCCTCATTTCTCAAAAAGTATGTGCTGTAAGGTAAGAGAAGAACAGAACACCTTCCTTGATTATGCATTGGACACTAATTGAAGTTTTCTATGTAATTTACATTTAGTTCTTAGTTAGTATAGAAATGTTGAGTGGAGGGTGGAATTTTATTCGAACATCAGGACTGACAATATCAAGTCTGACAGCACAATCCCAGAGAATTCTAAACTTTCAGGGTTAATTACAGTGAAGTAGGTTTAATTTAAATTAATGCAATATCTTCACATTACCCTGAAAGTGATCTGTCTGATGACTGTTGTTGATTGCTGAAAATATATTTCTGGGGTATTACAAATTTTATGATCTGCAGGTCTTTGAGGGGCTTCCTGGACATTCCCAGAGTTTGACTCAAGACCTCAGAAGATCGCACATTTAATGTCTCTGTGCCAACCCTGTGGAACTCACTATCATCTTCAGTCTGGGAGGCACCCTCAATTGAAGTGTTCAAGTGGAGGCTGAAGGTCCACCTTTTTGTCTTGGCCTTCACAGATTTCTGATTCCATCTTGATCTAGTCCCCCTATGCAACAGTCTGAAGCCCTTTTATCATTTTAATGGCTGTATTTAGTATTTTATGAATTGCCGTTATTATATTTATTCATGTTTGTTTTATTTCTGTGCTCTTGTTATAAATTCTGCTAGGCACCCAGAGCCTCTGGATTGGGCACCCTACAAATAAAATTGCCTTGCCTTGAAACTGAGTTCACTCAGAGCTCCATAAGTAGTCTTATGTTGAACTAAAATAAAGTGAGTATTCAATCATCAATCTTGAGCGCTGCCTTTTATTAAATTATTCATTTTCACTGCCCGGGACATTTAAATATTGTTACTGCTGCATAACCAAGTATGTGTTTCTAAAATAAATTGTATGTTTCTGTGTGTGTGTGTCTGTGTCTGTGTTGAGTATAAAATGAATATCCAAAACAGTGTCTATTCATTATTCACTTTCTAATAAAAGTGATTTTATATTTACAAACTGGTCAAGGTCAGAGTAGCAGAGATGGGCACATTTATGGTTAACTCAAATGAAGATGTGCCAATACCCATAACTTCCATCAACAATGAATGCAACATGTTGTTTAGTCATTTATGAAAAGCCAGGGTGAAAGAACTGATGGCAGTACAGAATAATTATTACTATCTGAATGAGTACTCACTCATCACTGGGGTAATGATTTTGCTGGCTTGACTTTGGCCTGATGTGTATGCAGAGCACAGCACAGCTGCTGATTTCCCCTCACTGCTGCTGGGCTATTGTAATCAGTCTCAGTCCTCCCTCCTGGCTCATGCTGCTCCTTTAAGGAGGTATTCCTGGATACTGTCTCACCTTCCATGTGGTGGATCAGGCTGCAGCAGGGCTTTCTGGTCATGCATGGACTGATACAGTGCTGCCCCTTCTTCCTTCATAAATTCCCTTAGGAAACTCTGTTCAAGCTGAAAAATTGACCCATTCCACTGGAAGCAAAGCTTCGTTAGTCTCCTTCAAATTCAGAATGGATTGACTTCAAGATTTTGCTAGCACCCAGAAGGCAAGTGCAAGCAACAAATACTTTTGGGCCTGAGAAGAAATATTATGTGCTTAATTAAAAATATTTTTTATTTATTTTATTTATTGAAATGTTTCACTAGGAAGGCACACTGAACAACAAGTTGCTTGTCTCCCAGTGTGACTGGGGAAGGGAAGTACAATTGAATGAAGAATTAGACATACAGTTTAACATTTATCATATCCGAGAAATTAAACATTCAATTACATTTGTAACAAGACATACAGTTACAAACTATCATAAAGAATCATACAATCACATTTGTAACATAACATACACTTAAATATATCTTACCCGTGGAATATGCATTTAATTATAAGTGGTATATCTGAGGAACATAGTGCAGAAATTTAATGTAGCATTGGAGCCAACTCCTTGCAGGAATGGATGACGGTTAAGAAGCAGATTATTTATCAATTACTGAATAAATGAGGTCCAGTGGGGGGACATAAGGGAGGCTAGAGGGGTAGACAGGGGAAACAAGCTGGGGGAAGGAGAGGACAAAGATGGGGGGAAACATTATCGGAAAAAATTGAGCAACAAGAAAAAAAAATCTGTTGTGAAGAGCAAGTTAACACAGTGCTAGTGCAATCTGAGAGCACCTCAAACACAATAAAAAGTGCAAATTATTAGCTCAACTGAACTAATTCCTTTGATTAAGTGCAGGGAGGTAGAGGGGGGCAGGAGCAATGCTGGGTAAGTTACCTTTCCTATTACTTTCTATTACTTTTGGAAACTTGTTCCAGAAAGCTCTGTGGAGTCACTAGCAAGGATGGAGAAGTACTGAAATAAGTAATACACCTTACAGTTACAATTACTTATGTCTTTTTATTCAAAAGAAATACATAACTGTAACTGATTGCATTTATTTGAAAGTAACTAGTAACTAACCTATTACTTTCAAAAAATGTAATCTGTTATAGTTATTTATTATTTTTGTATAAAAAGAAATACGTAACTATAATTGTAAGATGTATTACTTTTTCTAGTACTTCTCCATCCTTGCTAGTGACTGCACAGAGCTTCCTGAAGCAAGTTTCCAAATGTAATAGAAAGTAATAGAAAAAGTAACTTACCCAGCACTGGGCAGGAGATATGTGGGGGTGAGGAATAGGGAAGAAAAGGATGAGTCATACCTGGAACTGGCCCCTTCAGAGTGTGGAGATAGCTGCCAGTGGCAGAATGCGGTGAGGATTTAGAGTAAGTGTAGGAGTAGACAAGGACATGTTGGGTAGCGATAGTACAGGGGATGGTAAAGGGAAGGAGGAGGATGGCTGGGAGAAACTTGCCTAAGATTAGGCCTCTTCAGGATTCTGAGAACCCTGAAAGAGAGCAGAGTCAAGTGAGGGTGAGTTAGATAGAGAGGATGGAGTGGAAGGGGAAGGGAAGGAAGACTCATTTCCCAGTTCTGTTCCCCCCCCCCATGATGCTGAAATCCCTGCCAGGGGGCAGAACTAGGTGAGGATAAGTTTGGAAGAGAGAAAAGAAAGGATGAAGGGAAAGGAGGGAAGAGAAGGGAAAGAAGAACCTTACCTATGACTTGGTCACTCCAGGATGCTGAGAATCCCGCCAGAGTGCAGAATTAGGTGAGTACTAGTTGAGCAGAAAGGATATAGTGGGAAGGGGAGTGAAGGAAGAGTAATTTCCCAGTGCTGGGCCCCTCCAGGATGCAGAGAACCCTGCCAGGGGAAAGAATTAGGTGAGGACAAGTTGGGCAGAGTCAGTGGGGGATGAAAGAGGAAAGGAAAAAAGAAGCAGGGAGGGAAGAAAACTTACCTGAGAGTAGACATCACCAGGGGGCTAGGGATCCTGACATAGCGCAGATTTAGATGAGGACAAGTTGGGTAGAAAGGAGTGAGGGGGAAGGGGAAGGGGAAGGGAGGGAAAGGAAAGGAGGAGGCTTGCCCAGTGCTAGACCCCTCCAGGATGCTGAGAACCCTGCCAGAGGTCAAAACTAAACAGGGGCAAGTTGGTAGTATCAATATACAGTAACTGACTAGTTTTAAAGATGCACATCACATTTATTCTGCATTTCCTTAAATGACATCTCCTGCCTCCACTATCAAATTTTTCATCCAGTTGCTATTATCTTCTCTATCCATCTATCTATTTGAAGCGTATTTGTAAGAATAGAATTAAGGATTGATTTGTCTTCTGTCTCAACTCCTGCTATAAACTTTACCATGAACAAACCTAAGGTCCTTGGAGGCATTTTCAGTGTGGAAAATCCATTTGCACATAACTATAATCATTTAGGAAACAGACATTTGGGCACCACAAACCATCCAATGTATGATACAGATCAGAGAAAGTGGGTGTCAACTACGGGAGAGTTCAGGTGAAGAGTGAAGATATGAAGCTAGTCTGACAGTGGAGTGCCATAGTCCTAAGTGTGGGGGAGAGAAAATAGAGCCTGGCCTCCAGATTCAGAGCCCCCTTCATTCCTCTTAACTCCTAAGCAGGATCCCCATACATTGAAGCCCACCAAGAGTAACACCGATGGAGTACCCTGACATGCAGAAAATAGACAACTGAGTCAAGTCCTCTGTTGGCAAGCCTGGGTATGTTGCTTAAACACCAGCATGCATGAGTTAGGGGAAGGGGTAGGACAGGTTGAGTGGGAGAGAGAGAGAGACAAACCCTTGCCACAATGTAGTTGCCCAGGTGTCTCCCAATAAGAGAGTGAAATAGAATAGATTCTACTTCAGCCTGTGGGTCACTGTTCTGTCCCCTTCATTCCTCTTAACTTCTGAGCAACATCCTCATCCCTTGAAGCTGTACCACCCTACCTCCCATTGACAACAACACCAATGGGAGTCCTCTGATGTACAGAAAATAGACAACTGAGAAAAAACATCTGTAGGGAAACTTGGGTATGTTGTTTACATATCACCATGCACGGAGGGAGGGCAACTTCAATGTGTTTTAATAAAGACTGTGATACATCTACTTTAAAAGAGCCAGAATGCATTTCTGATTGAAAAAATACATAAAGCAGGTTCAACAGCTTCAACTGTTGAACAGTGATGCAGTTCAGTGGGAGGTTGTGTGTTCATGGGGGGTTGGGTACCTTAATCATGGCTCTCTGGGTTTGCAAGACTTACGAACAAACTCCAGTGATAGTGACAGTGGAGCCCGTCCGGACATTAACTATTTATATGACCACTGCATTGAAATAATTTCAGTGCAGTGGCCATATAGTTTTACAATTTGAATGCATGGTCAGTAGTGTTCACATACTGGACTTTAATGCCCTAGCAGCTCATACCCAGGAAACCCTACTGGACATTCTTTTAAATTTATGGGGATAGAGGTCCACTTGTGTCCTGGAGGGGGGGACCAGGAAAACAAATTATTATGGCTTTAAACCTACTGGGGTCTTACTCTCAAAGTAACAGAAGACGATGGACTTAATGACAAATACAGCCTAATACAGTTTTCAATTTAGACCAATGTAACAACAGTTATTGAGCACTAATATTCATATCTGTGTCATTTAGGTTACCTGATGCATTTTGTGGAATTTTCTGTTGTTGCAGAGGTTTATGCCCTTGTCACATGACTTTGTTTGCTGTTTGATCTGGCATAAACTATTTTTCATCTAAATATGCATTGTAAATTCATATGTCAATACAAAACAGGACTCAAACAGCACTTTATATCAGCCACAAAGTGTGACTGCCTGTGATGACTAGCCTCGTCTCCCCAGTCCCCTATGTTGCCCTTAATAGACAGTACTGCAGCACTGCTCCCTGCCATTCAGTGTGAGTCTACCCACCATAGTAGTTACTCTTTCCCCCCTTTGGTACGTGCCCACCAGTTCTGTTAGCACACCATGTCTTGTATTAACTTTTAGCCTTGCACTTTGTTCACCTCATGCCCTTTGGAGCCATCCAGTTAAGCACCTCCCCCACTGGTGCCTCCTTCCCACTCACATCACTCCCAGCCACATTTTTGACTACCTAGCTTGTCATGGTCCCAATTCTGAGTCTGCTTTCTCTATAAGCCTGCCCTTAGCTCAAGAGTGGTCCCCTTCCATGTATCTAGGCCATTTCCCTTAACCCCACTTATTGATGCTGTGAATAACCCACTGTACTAGTGATTTTCCACTGTATTATTTGTACTGAATGAATGTTTACAACTGTGTCATGTACTGTACTTCTTCTAGAGATAATTACTGTAGTAGTTGTAGCCCAGTTGTTCTATAACTGTTTTTTTGTACTGTATTCGTCCATTGTTATGTTAACCCAACGTGGAAACTTTGTAAAAGAGCTTGCGCTTATCTGTCTTTTCCAAAAGCTAAACAAATAAATATACATGTTAATGTTGTCTCTTTTCTGTATTCATGTCTGAAAGAGTGTTACTTTGACTTGATGTTGCACCAGACATGAAAAAGAGACTATTACTGTTTGAATCCCACCAGAAGCCCAACTGTGAAGCTGGATACTCGAGTGCTCCACAGCAGAGTAGCACCTAGATGATTCTATGGGGAGAGTTTAATACTGTATTAGTAGTCTGCTTTGGTGTCTGACATTATGAAATGCTTGTTTTCAAGCTATGTATTTTATCTAGCCTTTTTAACATTGTAAAGGACAGGATTTCTTTAAATTTTATGCACTCGAGTTACAGGTTTTTTAACTTGCATTTAATTGGCCATGACATTGATAGATTTCAGTATAAAAATGCATGATTGTAAAGCACTTTTAATCCTCTTGAAAACATGCTATCAGCATGAAATGTCAAGTTATGCTACCACCTGGACTGTTTTGACTATCTTACATGTGTAAGTTTCATAAAGTTGTCACATACTTTATGCACTATATTGATCTGTTGTGACATCATTGTTGTTGGTGGGTGAGTGCTGAACTCTTTGTTTGCCATAGTAACTATTTTCATTAGAAGCATCCTGGTTGGTTCTGGGCAGCCATTTTACTAAAGACACCACGTTTCCCCTTCTGGGTTGCAGATCTATTACCACAGGCACAGCTGTTACAGTAAGGGTAATCATTCAGTGTGCTGAAGCCAAAAATGTGCTGTCAAAAACTGCATGGGCATAAATGCATGCACACTCCCAGTATATTTAATCTAGTGTGGTTTCAGATGGCTTTTAGATTACAGCACAGGGAGATTTTCCCGTGCCAATTTTGGTTTCAGCAAATTGTTCCAGTGCCTACAGCAAGTGGCTACCATGAAGATGACTCTGTGCTTTATGTGAGCAGGCACATAAATGCTGTGTGGGTCTGAGGTGACAAGGCAATCCACCCACCTAAATGGGCAAGGCAGTATCCAAACATAGTACAGTATGTGTGGTCCATGGAGAATGACCCACCAACATATGGATTATCACATAGAGTTTAGGAACACAGTGGTTGATTAATTAGAATCTCATCCTAAAAACATGTTTAATATCAGAGGCCTGCATTGTTTAAGCCCTTATATGTCTGTGTTGCATCACAATAACTCAGAAAGCATTCCACATGAGACCTGGAACTCTGTGTGTGCCTCATGTCTGATGTGGTTATGCTGTCTTACCATATTCTTATGCTAATCATAAAGAGCTCCAATCCAAAGTCAAAATACACATTGGGTTTTTGCAACCAGTCAAGTCCACTTGCTCCAGCTGACTTTTTCTTTTTCTTGTACTTCTTCTGGACCATCTGATCCCCTTGTTGACCTGGAGCCACCCTCTATAAAGCAGGAGCTGAGAGCCTGATTTGGTATCTTGATTATTTGTTTGCTCTACCTGTCCACTAGTATTGAAGATGGAGCTCCAGTTGAGAACCACGGTGCATATCAGGGGGTGGTTTGACTCAGTTGCTTCTGCTTCAGGCTGCATTAAATACATGTATCCAGTGAAAGTGTCCCAGAAGGAGTCGTTCCTGCATGAGGCAAGTCAGCCAGAGAGATGCAGAGATGTATTTATATGCTTAGTGTAGTTTTACATCTGGCTCTTTAGGGATTGCTGTCTCTGGTCACAACCAACTTATTCATTCATTCATTCATTCATTCATTCATTCATTCATTCATTCGTTCGTTCATTTGTTTGTTTATTTGCTTATTTATTTATGTAATTGATTACCTGGTAGGTGCACTGAACCAAAGTACCATTTTCAGGCGTGGCTCAGGCCAATAATTTGGTACAATAAAGATACAAACAAATTACAACGAATCAGATAACTACAAATACTATTACAATGAACTGGAGGGTAGGGTGACAAATGCACTGTGGAGATATATGACATAGTGAGCTAGTACAGATTGCATTCCAAAACAACTCACCAACTGGTCAGTAACTTGCAATTACACAGAGGATAACAGGTTCAGAGAGCAGACACAGAGTGCGATGTTGAGGCATGACCAATTGGAAGAGCAAGGTTGGCAGAAATGGAAGGTGGGAAAATAACAAGTTAAGAAAGATTATGCTGGAGAGCACATGCATTTGGCGGTCAACAACCAGATTTTGAGATGGAGTTTGAAAGTGTTGTAAGAATCAATCTAGTGGAGGGATGCAACTAGTCTGTTCCACATTGAAGGAGCAGGGACAGACAATGCTTTGCCACCCATGAGTGTAGAGACTTTTGGGACCTCCATGGAGGGAAAAAGGACATGCAGAGAAATCTGGGAGCAGTCTGGCCTTCAGAAAGGTTTCATATAGTGACACATTGCCACCGCTGAGGGAGTTGTCTATGATATAGCTGAGAGCAGAGTCATGTTGATCTGAGAGTGGGTGCCATACTAGCACCTGGTAATGGTTGCAGTGATGTGTTGAGTAGGGTGCCAGGGGTGTGAACCAACAGATGTTGTTGTTGTAGACAGAGTTTAGTCATGTGCAAAGGGAGAGGACACATGGTAATAGATAGGAGAGCAGTAGTCCATAATGGGGAGCAGGTTGCCTTGGGCAATAGCTAAGCATGCCTCAGAGTTCAGAAAATATTTTATCTGATAGGCAGCCCCGAGTTTCTGGTTTACTTGTTGTACTATCAGGGCCATTGCCATGATTTTTGCAAGGGGGAGTCTTTTTCTAGTCTGTGACTTTCTCAATATGCTGGGCTTCTGGGGGTCTGGCAGCCCTAGAAGCCCTTGATCCTAGATGCTCTTGGTGTATTTTGTGACTTATTTTGAAGCCAAATAACATATCTGGGCTCTCCTCCACCAGTTGCTCTAAGGAAAATATCATTATTATCTGGCTGGCTGCAGGGTGAATACATAGATATGTATTCTGTACCTGAGGCTAGCACATTATCAACAGCTTACTAGCCTCAGGTACTGACTACATACATGTATTCACTCTCCAGTCAGTCAGATAATAATCTTCCATACAGCAAGGATGAATCCATATATGTATTTAGTACCAGAGGCTAGCATTATGCACATAAAACACTAGATACTGTAGATTACTCTGCCATGCAAGTTAATGGCTGAAACCAAGGCAAATCACATGACTGATTTTCTGTTGGGGTGTCAGTGGGGAATAGTTCCCCTACACACACCATACTGAATAGACAGTTGGACAGACAAAATAGTCACACCATGACAATGCTCACAAAGCCTAAAAAATGTTTCTGCATGCAAACGAGGACCACCACCACTACACTTGGGTAGGGGAGCCAGCTGTTAGTGCTGGATGTTCCCCTGTACATATCACAGCACCTGAGCCACAATCCCCTAATTCAGTAGTCATAGCAACCCCACCACCTCAGGGAATAGTGGGGTCTTAAAAAATAAAACACCAAAGGGGTGGGGTATGAAACAGCATGAAATCCCAATGTCCACACACTCTGACCTCAGACCAGTAAGATGCTGAAATCCCTAGGTAATCTCCATCTGTGCAACACTGTCAGAGAGATGTGCGAGGGTAGGGGGACTGCTGTGTAACACATGAGTAAATGCATTTGCTTCTATGGTCTTTTGTTAATAATGTATAACATTATTTTATAGAAACACACCAATACAGTGGTTTTGCATTGCATCTTCTAAAAAAAAAGAACACTCTATCTGTATACACAGAGTGAACCATTGCAAAAATTATCTGCACACAAAACAGGTAACTGGAACATTGGTAATTTTTACAGTTAATTTGGCACCAGAGATTGGTTCTGTCTGAAACCCATAAGCCAGGTCATACCTCTCAAACTTTTGGAGCAACATAGATGCTCAAAATGAGGAACACTAAACTTAAAATCCTCAAACATGGAGAAACAAGTTGAGAATAAATGTGCAAACCATAGTGCTTACTTGTATTTCATTTAGCATCTTAGAATATTATGACTGTTAGATTTAGTGTGCATTTACAGCACATTCTCTGTGGGGGCAGCACCTTTTCTGTGAGGGACAGAGAAGAGACACAGCAATTTTAGGGGGCTAAAGGAGTCATGTCTCTTTTAATCAGGGACAGACTTGATAGCAACATGGGCCACATTGCACAGCCTCAGCAAGCATGCTCTGCCCCTGTAATGCCATCATAGAGTAATGTTATTGACTGTGGTGGCTGTTTCATTTAGGAAAAGGTGGCAGTCCCTGTGCTCAAGACACTCCTGCACTTGGATACAGATCAGAGGTTTTAAGTACAAAAAGTTCCTGATGACATCAGCAAATGTCAGCATCAATCCATTTAAAGGGACAATGTTAACCCCCTAGGTGTCAAAGTGTCCCTATTTTAAAAAAACACATTTTATGACTGCCAACATTCTGTAAAGATTGTTGATGTAGCTGGAAGTTTGATTCTGACTCTTACTGTCTTTAAAAAAGTGAAAAAGTGACTGCACATTGACATTGTACTGGTGTTACAACACAAACACCAGTTTGTTTACATTCATTGATCAGCTCCAACTACATCTTTCTTGAAGTTGGGAACACCAACAACACAGTCTTGCCCGTAATGATGCAGTGGTAGTTGAGGAGGCTACTGCCTCATGAGTGACTGCATTGCTGGGTGTGTTTATAATGCTCAGTAATTATGCAGTAAGAACAGATCCAGGACTGTAAACAAAACAAGGTTGTTTATAAATATGCATTAGCATGCATTTCAGTTCTACTAAACAAGGAGATAGACAAAACAAACAGCAACATCAATGAATTTTAGAGAAGGTTATCAATAATAAAATGAAGATTTTTAACTAGAAATGATATGATGGAAAAATAGGCTGTCAGTGTCCCTTTAATACCAAGGACTACACAGACATAATAAAAATAACACAAAGTATGTGTAAAACATGCTAGCAGTGCATGCACAGGCAAATGCAACTTATCACATACAAAACATAATAAAAACACACATATTTTAACATCACCATACTCAGTGTAAAAACTCATGTTTTACATCCAAAAGAGATTTAAACTGTAGCTGCCATAATAGCAGGTCTAAATATTGATGCTCTTATGACTTGAAGAGTACTCACAATATAAACAAATTCTAGCCAGATCCGATAGGGCTGTGAAGAGCTACTAAATGACCAAAGTTATTTTCTTGTTGGTGTCATATAGTGCTGTTTAGTCACAATCATCAAAAACTGCCATGCTGCTAAACAGTCCTTTGGATTTATTTAGAGTAAATGTTGCTGCTGGTGTGTGTGTGTGTGTGTGTGTGTGTGTGTGTGTGTGTATATATGTGTTAGTTCTCCCAGATTAAGTTTGCCTTTTCATGTAACTGCAGTTCAATTCTCCTCTGTTTTCCTGTAGATCAGTATTTCCAATGGAAGCCAAATTCCTCTGTCTTCCAGTATAACTAATGCAAGTCTAAGAGAAGAATTTCCCCATAGATGACTCCAAATCCCTGTAAACAGAGTTCCTTACCATTTAGATAAAATACCTGACACTCCTTATAAGCTTAGTTAAATGAGAACTGCGCTGAACCTGTGAGTAATGTTTCCTCTAGATGCTTTTTTTCATATAGTGAGTCCCCTTTTGTTTCTGCTCCAGTTTTGCTTGCCTTTTAGTTAACCCATTGGATATTTATGGATTACACACTGCTGCAAAGTGCCATCTAAGAATTGTATGATGTTGTTTATGTCCCCATGAACCTAAGAATTCTAAGTTAGAACACAGATGCATTGTACCAACAATGTAAGTTCTTAACAAGCTCATACTGTTCTAACATGGTCAATGCCAGCAGTGTGTGACTCAGAAACACTCACTGAATGTACCAAAAGGCCAGTTAAGATTAAGCAGTAACAAAATGAGAACTGGTATTTAAAACAAATAGCATCTAGTTCTACAAAAATGTATGTCTGCTGAATTCAAGGCAGTTGTCCTTTGAGATATTAACATCCCCATCCAATTTGCTCACTATTCATGGGGCTGGCAGTATAGCCTAGAGGTTAGAGTAATGAGCATTAAATGAGTGTTGTACATCCAGCATTCAGACATGGGTTTGATTCCCACCCTCCTTTTCCATACTGTGTGTCTCTGATTAAGTCATGTACTCTCCCCAGGGTTCCTGGGTTGTCCCTAGAAACAAGCACCTATGCCTAATTGGCCTTATCTGGTTACCAGAGGACAAAATATAGAAATTTATTAAATTAAATTTATATACTGTAAACAGACATTAAACTCCAGTACATAGATTCCAGATCCATACAATAATCAACCTCCCTGCTCCTAGCGGAGTTCATCTAACTACTCTAGCCCTCTCTGTAAATCTGTTATTTTTTTTTCTTTTTGGGTTAGTTTTGAAACTGTCTGTCTGGAGGATGAAAACATAACACTTTTACAATGGCTTTCTGTTGCGTAGGAGGGAATGCTGACTCAAACAGTGTAGCTGAGCTTCAGACCATAAACCCTAGATAAGAGATGAGCAGTCTGCATCACATGGCCCATCCCAATGCAGGATTGAATACACACACACACACACACACACACACACACACACACACTCTTGAAAGTGCTTTCCATTTGACACTTACTACTCCAGAAACAGCAAACAAGCACAAATCACCTATTTTGTTCTATGTGTGCCTGGGCAGCAAGACTTAATTAACTCTGTCACGCTACTTTATGTTTCTTTTTTTGTATATTTGTTTAAAGGGCAAGACCCTTCAGGCCAAAAAAGTGATGGGGCTACTGCCCCCTCCCACCCTGCAGTTCATATGTATGCCCATAGGAATGAGATAGCTCACAGACTGCAGGTCCACTGTCTGTAATCTGACAGTGTAGACTACAGACATCATATAATGAGTTAACCCCTAGGTTGCTGAAACAAATAGAATACATCTATTAGACTGAGCTGGACAGATGATAGAAAGAGTAGTTTAAAAATATTTTTTTTGTTAATATCCTGAGAAGTTCTGAGGCACAATACAGTAGCATCCCCTCTCCCTTCAGATGCCTTTAACATAGAGCAGCAAATAAAAATCAGAGGGGGAGTGTACTACTTTGCAGCTGTGGAGTAATACTTCCAAATGTCTAAAAAGGGAGTTCCACAAAAAGCTGTTTTAGAGCTACAGTCTGGACAATGAGAGAAGGGCTGTAGGCTATGCACATAGCCCTAAAAAAAGAGTGAGAATAGGTATCTACTAGGTCTTTGCAAAATATTTTATTGAATGCACCAACCTCATTCACAAGTCATTGCTCAAACCTCCAAGCTATTCTACAAGCCCAAAGACAGAGCATGACATTGAGTAAAAGCAGGGTACAGCTAGAAATGATATATTGTATGACAGCTTGATAATGGGTAAAACCTTTGTAAACATAAGGCAAAAATTCTGTGGCAGTACAGTCTACACAATTAAGGCACTATGCAATGAGCCTGGATAACCAGCAAACCTGGATTTTAAACCTGCAACCTCTTCTTGCATACTGTGTGAACCTGAGCAAGCCACTTAACCTTCCTGTGCTCCTGGGACACACATTGAAATGAGATTTGGCTCAGTGTGCCTTCACAAGCCACAACTGCTATACAAATTAAAGTAAAATTAAGTGGAACTAGGATCCACTTTAAAGAGCAACTCTCTGTTATGATAAAATGCTTAAAAACTCTAGCGTTACATCAATTATGTTTTAATTGTTATTGTTTTCTAGTTATTTGCTATTTGTTATGTTTTCCCCTGCTGTTAATCTTCTAAATATTGTAGCTACTGCATCAAGTATTTCACTGAGAGTTTCCAAATGTATCTGACTCTCCCCTGTTAACCACACAATTGTGGTTTGTGGCATATGAAAGAATTACTGTAAGTGGCACAATGTTGTCATGATATATGTGTCTTTTTTAATGAAAACTTGACCCATTCCATTGGAAGCAAAGCTTTATTAGTCTCCTTCAAATTCTGAATGGATTGGCTTCAATATTTTGCTAGCACCCAGAAGGCAAGTGCAAGCAACAAATACTTTTGGGACTGAGAAGAAATAGTATGTGCTTAATAAAAAATTGTTTTTATTTATTTTATTTATTGAAATGTTTCACCAGGAAGGCAGCCTGAACAACAAGATGCTCATCTCCCGGTGCGACTGGGGAGGAGAGGTACAACTGGATGAAGAATTAGACATGCAGTTTAACATTTATCATATCTGAGAAATTAAGTATTTAATTACATTTGTAACAAGACATACAGTTAAAAAAATAGAAACATAGAAACACAGAACATAGAAACATAGAATTTGATGGCAGATAAGGACCGCTTGGCCCACCCAGTTTGCCCATTTCCCTACCTGATGGATAAGCTGTGGATTATAGTTAATCAACAGCTTACTTCCTCCTGCCCCCCACTTGAATTGCCTGATGCCTGTCCCATGCATTCTTGAATTCTACCACTGTTCCTGACTCCACAACCTCCTCAGGAAGGCTGTTCCATGCATCCACAACTCTCTCTGTGAAAAAATACTTTCTAACATTACCTCTGAGTCATCCCCCTCTATCTTCAAATTGTGCCCCCTTGTACTTGCACATCTCTTCTTCTGAAAGATACTACCCTCTTGTACATTGTTAATTCCCTTGAGATACCTGAATGTTTCTATCATGTCCCCCCTCTCCCTCCTTTCCTCAAGGGTATACATATTAAGCTGATTTAGTCTCTCCTCATATGTCTTCTGGTGCTGACCATGCACCATTTTGGTTGCCCTCCTCTGAACAGCCTCCACTCTATCTATGTATTTGCGGAGATGGGGTCTCCAGAATTGCACTCAGTACTCCAGATGAGGTCTCACTAACTGTCTGTAGAGAGGGATAACAACTTCCTGTTTTCTACTGTTGATGCCTCTCCCTATGCATGCCAGTACCCCTCAGCCCTCCTTACTGCCTTCACACATTGCTTGCCCACCTTTAGATCATCTGATATAATTACTCCTAGGTCTCTTTCGATTTTTGTTGTAGTTATTAACTCACCCCCTTTTATGTACTCCTCCCCTGGGTTTTTGTTTCCCAGATGCATTACCTTGCACTTCTTTGCATTAAATCTGAGCTGCCACGTATTTGACCATTCCTCCAACCTTGCCAAGTCTCATTTCATTCTTTCCACCCCACCTTGTGCATCAACCCTGTTGCAGGTCTTTGTGTCATCTGCAAAGAGGCATACCTTTCCTTCCAGGTGCTCTCCAATGTCACTTATAAAAATATTAAAGAAGACCGGTCCCAGTACCGAACCCTGCAGTACCCCACTAGTTACCCTCCTTTCTTCACTGTGGACTCTGTTTACTATTACCCTTTGCATCCTGTTGTCCAGCAAGTTTTTTATCCAGGCTACCACCTTGGGGCCCACCCCAAGGCTGGATAACTTGTATATTAATCTTTTGTGTGAGACTGTGTCAATTGCCTTGCTAAAATCTAGGTAGGCCATACCCACAGCCCCTCCCTGGTCTACTACTTTGGTCACCCAGTCAAAGAAATCTATTAGGTTCGTCTGACATGACCTTCCTGCTGTTAAACCATGCTGCCTTGGGTCCTGTGCCCCACTGGCCTCTAGGTACTCAACAATTCTTTCTTTCAGAAGTGATTCCATCATTTTCCTTACCAATGAAGTCAAACTAACTGGTCTGTAATTTCCTGCCTCTGCCCTGCTCCCACTTTTGTGAAGTGGAATCACATTTGCCCTCCTCCAGTCCTCAGGTACCACTCCATCCTCCCATGATTTGTTAAAGAGAGTAGTCAGTGGTGTTACTTGTCCTACCCTTAGTTCATTTAGTATTCTTGGGTGAAACCCATCAGGCCCCATTGCTCCGTCCACCCTCAGTTTCAAGAGTTCATTCAAAACCCTTTCTTCTCTGAATGGACTGGTACTGACCCCCCTATTCAGAGTTTCCCCCTTGTTTGGTGTAGACACCTCCCCCTCCTCATCTGTTGTGAATACTGAGCAGAAATATTTGTTCTGTATCCCTGCTTTTTCACTGTCACCCTCTGCTCACATTCCCTCCCCTTTATTAAGTCTCTGTATCCCTCCCTTGGTCTTTCTTCACTCCCTAATGTATCTATAACAGGTTTTATCCCCCTTCTTAACATAGTTGGCTATTTTTTCCTCAATTTGTGCCTTTGCTATTCTGACTGCCTTCCCTGCCTCCTTCTGCTTTAACTGATAAAGTTCTCTGTCCTGCTCCTTCGTGTTTCCTTATATTTCCTGAATGCTATCCTTTTCTCCTTAATCATCCCTGCCACCTCTTTTGAGATGTAGTATTATAAATAATCATACAGTCACATTTGTAACACAACATACAATTAAATATATCATACCTGTGGAATATGCATTTAATTACAAGTGGTATATCTGAGGAATATAGTACAGAACTTTAATGTAGCCTTGGAGCCAACTCCTTGCAGGAATGGATGACAGTTAAGAGGTATATTACTTAGCAATTATTGAATAAATTAGGTCCTGTGGGAGGACATCAAGGAGGGTAGAGGGAAAGACAGGGGAAGCAATCTGGGATAAGCAGATGACAAAGATGTTGGGAACTTTACCAGAGAAAACTGAGCAACAAAACAAAAAGTCTGATGTGAAGAGCAAGTTAACACAGTGCTAGTGCAATCTGAGAGCACCTCAGACAGAACAAAAAGTGCAAATTATTAGCTCAAGTGAACTAATTCCTTTGACTAAGTGCAGGGAAGTAGAAAGGTGTGAAAGAGATATGTGGGGGTAAGGAATAGGGAGGGGAAGGATGAGTCATACCTGGAACTGGCCCCTTCAGAGTGCAGAGATAGCTGCCAGTGGCAGAATGAGGTGAGGATTTAGAGTAAGGGCAGGAGTAGACAAAGACAAGTTGGGTAGAGATAGTAGAAGACATGGTAAAGGGAAGGAGCAGGAGGGTTGGGAGGAACTTGCCTAAGACTAGGCCTCTTCAAGATGCTGAGAACCCAGCCAAAGAGCAGAGTCAAGCGAGAACAAGTTAGGTAGAGAGGATGGAGGGGAAGGAACGAAGAGTCATTTCTCAGTGCTGTCCCCCTCCATGATGCTGAAATCCCTGCCAGGGGACAGAATTTGGTGAGGACAAGTTGGTGAGGGAAAGTTTGGAAGAGAGAGAGAAGAAAGGATGAAGGGAAAGGAGGGAAGAGGAGGGAAGAAGAAGCTTGTCTAAGACTGGGGAGTGAAGGAAGAGTAATTGTGCAGCACTGGACCCTCCAGGATGCAGAAAACCCTGCCAGGGGATAGAATTAAGTGAGGACAAGTTGAGCAGAGGCAATGGGGGGATGGAAGAGGAAAGGAAAAAAGAAGGAGGGAGGGAAGAAAACTTACCTGAGAGTAGAGATCGTCAGGGGGCTAAGAATCCCAACAGAGGGCTGATTTAGGCAAGGACAAGTTGAGTAGAAAGGAGAGAGTGGGAAGGGGAGGGGAAGAAGGAGGCTTGTCCAATGCTAGACCCCCTCAGGATGCTGAGAACTCTGCCAGAGGTCAAAACTAAACAGGGGCAATATGGTAGTATCAATATACAGTAGCTGATCAGTTTTAAAGATGCACATTACATTTATTCTGCATCTCCTTCAGTGACATCTCCTGCCTCCACCATCACATTTTTCATCCAGTTGCTATTATCTTCTCCATCCATCTATCTATTTGAAGTGTATTTGTAAGACTAGCATTAATGATTGATTTGTCTCCTGTCTCAGCTCCTGATATAAACTTTACCATGAACAAACCTAAGGTCCTTGGAGGCATTTTCAGTGTGGAAAATTCATTTGCACGTAACTATGATCATTTAGGAAACAGACATTTGGGCACCACATACCATCCAATACATGGTCCAGATCAAAGAGAGTGGGTGTCTACTGTGAGAGAGTTCCAGGTGAAGAGTGAAGATATGGAGGTAGTCTAACAGTGGAGTGCCATAGTCCTAAGTGTGGTGGAGAGGATATAGAGGCTGGCCTCCAGATTCAGAGCCAATGATCACAGATATTTACAATAAGCCAGATTCAGAGCCACCACAGATATTTCAAATACGCCAGGGCTGCAATCAGTCTACACCAGCTGAAGGGTCTTTATCGAGACAGCGAGAGAGAGAGAGAGAGAGCGAGAGAAAAGAGAGAGAGAGAGAGAGGAGGGGGAGAGAAACCTGTTCCACAGTTGAGCTGCATCTGTGTAATACTGTAATAGTTTAAGTTAGGAACTGTGTCTCCCAATGGGAGGATGGTGAAAAGTGTATGTTAGTTCAGACTCTGGGTCTCTTTTTGTCCCCCTTCATGCCTCTTAACTCCTGAGCAGGATCCTCATACATTGAAGCCAACCAAGAGTAACACTGATGGGAGTCCCCTGTATGCAGAAAATAGACAACTGAGTCAAGTCCTCTGTTGGCAAGCCTGGGTATGTTGCTTAAACACCAGCATGCATGAGTGAGGGGAGGGGGTAGGACAGGTGAGTGGGAGAGAGAGAGAGACAAACCCTTGCCACAACTTAGCTTCCCAGGTGTCTCCCAATGGGAGAGTGGAATAGAAGAGATGCTACTTCAGCCTATGGGTCACTGTTCTGTCCCCCTTCATTCCTTTTAACTTCTGAGCAACATCCTCATCCCTTGAAGCTGTACCACCCTACCTCTCACTGACAGCAACACAAATGGGAGTCCTCTGACATTCAGAAAATAGACAACTGAGAGGAAACATATGTAGGGAAACCTGGATATGTTGTTTACATATCACCATGCAGAAGGGGGGGGGGGCAACTTCAATGTGTTTTAATAAAGACTGTGAGACATCTACTTTGAAAGAGCCAGAATGCATTTCTGATTGAAAAAATATATAAAACAGATTCAACATCATCAACTGTTGGACAATAATGCAGTTTGGTGGTAGGTTGTCTGTATGTGTTGGGGTGGGGATGGGGTACCTTAAACATGGCTCTCTGGGTTTGCAAGACTTATGACCAAACCTCTGAGATAGTGACAGTGGAGCCAGTTGGGAGATTAATTATTTATATGACCACTGCACTGAAATAATTTCAGTGCAGTGGTCATATAGTTTTACTACCCATAAATAAAATGAATGTTTTCTGATCTCCAGACCAGTTGTGTGCAGCTGAAATACTGTAAAACAGCTTATTGATAGCATGCTTATTCTTGTCCCTCACCAGTCTCACTGACCCAAAAGGAAGGAAGGATTGGAATATTTTTTTAAATGGGATAGCTTTTGGGGTCACTTGTCATAAATTATAACTCATACATTCTAGTCAAAAATCTAATGGTCCTGCCCCATCAGCCAGTAATGAATGCTCTGAGGTGTGTGTTGCAGGTCTTGGCGGAGCACTCTCATAAGTGATTGGTAAAGAGCATGACAGCCACAGGAGCTATGAGCACAGGTGAGCACAGACAACCTGCCAGAGACTGAGGGAGCAAGAAGTGTGTATAGCACAGGGGCATACATGTTGGGCCTGGGGTGAAGAGTGGAAGGCAAACAGGTGAACAGGGCAGTGGGACAATACTGGGGGTTGGGGGTTGGTGCAAAACAAGGCACTGTGCTGAGCAGACCTGTGGGACCCTAAGGGCCTTAGAGAATGAAAGTGGCTATAGTGATCATGATCCGTCAGTGGTCGCCAAAGGATTGTCTCTTTTTCTTCTGTGGCAATCTAAGGAAAGGGCTTACCAGTCGGTGTTTGTCCCTGTCTCAGTCTGAACCTCCTCTCACTGCCACACAGTCCACTTCACTATAGGGTCTCTCACTCATTGATTTTGTGATGGCATGCTCCTGGGCCACAGTTCACTTGTGCTCTCCTGTTGCAGACTATCAGCATCATTCCAGGTCTTCTTCAGCATGCTGACTGGATGGTCATGACTGGGAGTGGGTGGGGTGCATAAGGGGAGGAGCATAGCAACTCCTTGCACTGACCACTGTGGGTTTGCTGACAGCTGGGGGGGGTTTAAAGGGAAATGAGAGGACATCTAAGACAATAAAAAACCTGGGGTTCAAGGAAGGGGGGCTTCATTCAATCTTGATGAACCCCAGCTGGTAGCTGGCCTGACTATGGTGTTAATGTGCTCTGTGTAAGAGAGGGAGGGGTTAAGGGTTACACCCAAGTATTTAAAGTTAGAAACACTCTGTAGTGTGGGTCCTTTGAGCACTGGTACTGAGAGAGAAGAGCCAGACTTGGAGATGCTGGCCAGGTAGGGTTTTGAGCCAAGGAGCATTGATTTTTTTTCATTGACCAGGAGACTATGTGAAAAGAACCATTTATAGGGAGAACCATAGTTATGGGTCAGGATTGAAGATGTATTTGTTATCAACTTGTCACTGTGGAAGAGGATGAGATTGTCAGCATATATTAATGATTCACAGGTGAGACTGTCAGAGGGGAGGGAATTTATGAAGATGGAGAAGAGTAAAGGGCCCAGGATGGTGCCCTGTGGAACACCTGTAGTGATAGGTAGGTGGGGGAGGTAGTGGTACCAACACTCACTGACTGGAATTGCCCCAAAAGATAGCTCCAGAACCACAGCAAGGACTCCAAGGAGCAGCAAAGTTGGTTAAGAGTAGAATGAGGTGGGGGTGGTCAACCAGTTCAAAAGCTTTGGTCAGGTCCACAAATACAGCACCCATGGCATTCCCCAAGTCCATGTTCCTATGGACATGGTTAGTAAAGTGGGTCAAGGCAGATGTGGTGCTGTGGAACATGCAGAACCCATGCTATTGACTGCACAGCAGGTTATATTTTCCAATATGGTCAGATAGCTGGCAGTGAACAATTTTCTCCAGGAGTTTGCTCTGGTGGGGAAGCAGGGAGAAAGGCATCCCCCCACAAAAAAGATGGTGCCCCATATCTCAACAAGTCTAACCTAACCCATGCAGTCTGACAACTGTATATTTATCTTGGTTCTGTACTGATTCTGTCTGCATTCAACAGTTTCATTTGCACTGTTCTGATCTTGGAATTATTATCTGCCTGAATTATTTCCATGTACCCTTCACACATGTCACTTCTATAATTGAACCTTGGATCAGTGAGCCTGTCTTGGTCAACAGTCTATTAACAAATGAATTGTAGGATTAATGAAACAGCAGCACTACATGAGAGAGGTACAGGTTTGTTGAACAGTGGGAGGTTGGAAGGCCTTTTGACGACACTGGATGCATGGTTTACTTCCAACAACATATTACTACCAGGCAAGAAAAAATGTGAATGTCTCAGTTAAAATTAAACTACAGAGACTATGTCATCTGGCACACAAATTGTTTTTTTTAAGGTTTTGTTATGTCTTTGAGAGTCTAAAGTCATATTTGCTTAGAATTACTGGGCCAGATATTCAAACTGCGCTATTTTGTGGAGCAAGCCCTTGCGCTGCACAAAATAGTTGTGCAGGGGTGTGGCCAGAGCGATATTCAAAGGAGTTGTGCCCTTGAGCAGCTCCTTTGAATATCACCCTCTGGCCACAGCCACTGTGCATGGCGCAGTGGAACTTGCGCCACCGCAAGTGGACAGAGTGGAGCATTCAACTTGCGGTGGCACAAGTACCATTGCGCCATGTGCAAAATCCCAATATTCAAAAGGTGACATGCAAATGGGGCCATAATTCATGCAAGGCGGGGGCCATTTGCATCTGATTATGGCCCCATTTGCATGCCATTAGCATGCAGGTGCACTGATCCCCGAGGACTTGCACCTGGCGCCCTGCCAGGCAGCAGCCGTCAGGGACCGACACCCCCTGCAGCCTGATCATGGGCAGAAGACTGTAAAATCCCCACCACCACCCCCCACCAGCCTGATTGTGGGCATAGCTTAAATCCCCCCCACCAGCCCAATCGTAGGCAGCAATGTGTCTCCCCGAACATATCCCTGGTGGTCCAGTGGACGATAATCCCGATCAGCGGGATGTAATAAGTAAACACCCCTCAGACATAGCCCTGGTGGTCCAGTGGACCGATAATCCCGATCGCGGGATGTAATAAGTAAACCCCGAACATAGCCCTGGTGGTCCAGTGGACTGATAATCCCGATGCGTGGGATGTAATAATTAAACACACACCCCTGAACACAGCCCTGGTGCCTAGTGATCCCCATCCACCCACGAAGCCCCACCCTGTCTCCCCAGCAGCCGTGAGGCGGCAGCATCCCACCCGCCTGCCGCCCTGCCGCCTGCCGACTGACTGCCCGGTAGGATGGACTGTCTTATGCGGTATGGGCTGCATGCCCATTGGCTCTTCTCTGCACCAATGGGCGTGCAGCCTTACTGGCAGTCAGTCGGCGGTCGCGGGTGGCAAGCAGGTGGATGCTGCCACCTGCCAGCTGCCGGGGAGCGGGTGGTGGGCTTCATGGGTGGGTGGGGTGGGGGGACACTAGGCACCAGAGCTGTGTTCGGGGTGTTTAATTATTATATCCCACGATTGGGATTATCAGTCACTGACCACCAGGGCTATGTTCGGGGTGTTTACTTATTACATCCCGCAATTGGATTATTGGTCCACTGGGCCACCAGGGCTGTGTTCGGGGTGTTTAATTATTACATCCCTCGATCGGGATTATCGGTCCACTGGACCACCAGGGCTGTGTTCGGGGTGTGTGTTTAATTATTACATCCCGCATCGGGATTGACCACCAGGGCTATGTTCGGGAGACACATTGCTGCCCACGATCGGGCTGGTGGGGGGTGGTGGGGGCATTTACACCCTTTTGCCCATGGTCGGGCTGCAGGGGAGGCACAGGAGTGGGTTAGGGTCAACCACAGGTGGCAGCTGCTGTGTTGCGCCTTGCAATGCAGCAGCTCACCTGTGGGTGAAGTCCTCGACTTGAGCCTTTTTTTGGGCTCTAAGTTGCAGCAGGGCTAGGTTGGAGGTTGCGCCGCACAACCCTGCACAGCCCGCTGAATATCGGGCTGTGCAGTTTATGCATGGTTCCTCCCCCTCCAGTTCAGCATGCATTCATTTGCATTGCGCTGTTGCTCAGCATGTTTTCTGCGGCACAACTGCCTCCTGCTGAATATCGCAGAATGGAGCAAGTTCAGACTTGCGCAGGCCCAACCCTATTGTGCATGGCACAACCCTTTTGAATATCTGGCCCACTGTGTAACACTGTTCAGTGAAGACATAAAGATCTTTATATCATCTATAAGTACAGTAAAAGAAAAATAGGATCAAACCAAAAAAACATTTCCAATATTATTTATGCAACAATTTTTTTAAATCTCTGTTTACTGCCTTCTGTGTCTGCCCCACAACATCTCCACCCCGAATGCCTCCAATCACCTGGAAGTGTAATTCAAGAAAAGAAGCCCATGCTCTTGATTTTCTTATTGCACTTACAAAATGGTGTTAAATACAGCTACTATATATGCTAAACATTTTTTTTAATCCTGTGTTTATTGCCTTCTGGGTCTGCTCGATGACACCTCCAAGGGGTCTGCTCGATGCCCCCCCAGCCCCATCACCATCCTTCTCATGGACTTTCTGGTTATCCATCACTTACTCTGAGCCCTGTGGGTTTGTGGCCAACTGTGTCAATCATGCGTAAGCCTGTTTGGGGGGGTGCCAGGTAAGAGTAGCCTTGTATCATTTTTTTCCTTCACATCTTTTGTAGGTATTCAATGCCTGCCTTAAGCACCTCCTGTTTTCCCAGGCTTTCCCCAGCTTAGTTGTTTAGTAAGATCTGTAAGTAATGGTTTTGATCTCAATTCCAGTCCTCCTCTGTTTTCTAAATTTTTTTTAGGAAGTTTTATTATTATTACTATTCTATAATCTATTGTTCGATATTCCCTGCTATTTATTCTGATTAGTTGCATCTTATTTTGTTTATTTACTTTGTACAGCACCCAGAGCCTCTGGGATTGTGCATCCTCTTAAATAAAATTGCCTTGCCATTTTCTCTTCACTGGACTGGAGCGTCAGGATGTGTGTGCCAGCACATCAGTGTAGGAAGATTGTTCCCCTGATGACTGGTCTGGGACCAGCCTGGTCTGAGACCAGTTTCTCAGCAACCTGGTCTGAGATCAGACTGGTCTGATTACAATTTCAGAGCTGTCTGTTCTTACACCAGCTTCTGTGCCACCTGGTCGGAGACCAGTTTTTTTCCTTCCAGCTGAACTGGTCTGAGATCAGTTATTGTCACGTGTGTATAACCACAGGCTTGTTAGGCAGCAGCAAACATAGTGCAGTGGTTAGTGCACTAGACTGTGATCCTTAAAGTCTGGGTTTGAATCTCACTTTCCCCTAAAATTCTTTGGACACAAAATTTCACTGATGTGGTGATCCATGGTGGTGTGGAGCTGGTAATAGTTAATCTACAGTACATTAAATGGAGTTGGTGCAGAAAAAGAACTAAGTACAACAAAGAAAGCTCCTGTGTATGGTGGTGAAATTGGCTCCAAATCAGGTGGTTCAGAACCTGGTCTCAGCCCAGGCATATCCCAGACCTGGCTGGTCTCAGACCAGGTTGCACAGAAACTGGTCTCTGATCACTCATCAGGGGAACCAACTTTCTGCATCCTGGCAGATCACTGTCCAGCCCTCCCCTCAATAGTGTGCACTGTCACTGCACTGCCGCCAAGTCTCCACCAGGTGGCAGTTCCTGCAGGGGAACTAGTGTCCCCCATCCCCTAGAAAGGAGACCTGCTGCTGGTCACTCAATCTTCCCTCACCCCACTGGCCCACTGAGTGTCCCATATCTGTTCCTGCACCTGAGTCACCAGTCACTTTAATGAAGTTGCAGTATGTTCTTCTTCTGCTCTGACTAATTTCTCACCTGAGGAAAATCTCCAAAGCTGTTACAATGTCTCTACTTCAAACAGATATGATGCACTGTGTCCTCAGAATGAGTGACTAATGAAGGATTTAATTGGTGAGGAAAGAAAGGATCTAACTAATAGCAGATTGGGCAAATCAGAAAAGATAACAAATTTCATGACATGGAACATTGCTGGATTAATGGGAAAACTTACTAACCCAGAATGAGTCTGTTTTATTAATAATAAAGATATTATTTTTTTTCAAGAGACATGGGCAAGCTCTGCAGTTGATCAAAATTGTTTCCATCGTATATACTCCCCAGCAACCAAAGAAGCAAATTATGGTAGATATAAAGCTGGTTTGGCAATATATATTAAAATTAAGAAAAATATAATAATCAAAGACACTTTAAAAATTTGCAATAATTACATTATACAAAATATTGTCTGGAATTCCATTTATCTCACTTCATTTAACATATGTATTCCACCAAGAACAAAGAAACAAAATAACACACATTTATGGGAACGTTTACTGCAAGATATGGACGAAATATGTAACAAATTCCCAGATAATAATATGTTGGTCGCAGGGAACTTTAACGCCAGAGTGGCATAATACGACCAAATGGAAATTCTCAAGGATGTGTTAGATAATGAAGTAGTAGGACCAAGGAAGGGTCAAGATTCACATGCAAATAAGCAGAGAAAAAAATTAATCGAATTAACAGAGGAGAATGAGTTTTATTGAATGGAAGAATAAACAGAGATCTAGAAGGCAAAACCACATACTTTTCACCTAATGGAGAGAGCACAATAGACTATGTCATATGTAATACGGGGTTGATAAAATTTATAACAGAACTTCATATACAGATGAGATCAGAAAGTGATCACATGGTTATATGCTTAAGAATACAGTTCAAAGAAAAAAAATATTTGATCCTGGAGAAAATCTAGGGCCCTAGCTGATTTAAATTGTATAGGGAAAAATCAATTGAAAAGAGATAAAATCTTGGGTAGAGACTTACATGACATCATACAGACATTTGATAATAAGATAGAGCAAAGGGAATCAAGCCTCATTTTTCCCTGAACAGTTGGAACAATTACTGAACCATTTAAATCAGGATATTAACACAATTATCTATGTAAAAGTTACAAAAAATATTCAGTCATCCAGGACCTGGTTCGACAAAGAATGTAAGGAAGAAAAGAAAAAACCTAAACAAACACATAAAGTGGACTAAAAAGTTTCCAACTAAAATTAATTTTCAGAATCTCAATAAAGCCATAGAGTCAGGAAACAATATAATAAATGGTTAAATAACAAGAAATTCCTCTACCATCAAAAACTGTGGCTGGAAATGCATGAAGTAATTAAAAGTAAAGATATGCACTCATTTTGGAAATTAGTGACCAAAGGAGTGAAGTAATATAATCCATCTCTGTCCATACACTGTATGTCCCCAAATAAACTTGGATAAGACACTTTAAATTAATCTTTACTAGACTGAAGCTAGATAATGCAGATGGCATACTAATAAATAATTTAAAGTGAAATGTAAATAATAATATTACATTCTCAGAAGTAGAAGTCAACAGGGCAATCCTAAAGCTTAGAAATAACAAAGCAGCGGGTGAAGATGGAATACCCCAAGAAACATACAAAGAATATCAGGAATTCTGGACCCCCCTGTTAACTCATTGTTTTAATTTGTGAATTAAGTGCAAGTACATTCTGCTCACATGAACAAAAAACATTATAGTACCTTTACACAAAAAAGGGTCGGTTTATGACCCTGGTAATTACTGGTCAATTAGCTTGTTGAACGTAGTCTCTAAAATATATACAAGGCTTTTACTTGATAGGTTAATAAGCTGGGTGGAGAGAAACACCATCCTTTCCCCAACACAGGCAGGCTTTAGACATAGATTTTCCACTATAGACAATGTATTTGTATTTGCACACTTAATAGAGGAATATGTTCACCGGAGGAAAATGAAATTATACACCCTGTTTATAGACTTTTCATTTGTTCTCGACGCCATCATTAGACAAAAACTGTGGACAACTTTGTCGAGTCTTTTATTTATTTATTTTTTATTCTTATGTTTATTTAGAGGTCCATGATACATATTATATCAGTAATATAGAGGATACATTGTCTCAATCATGAAAGTCCACTCAACATGGAAACAGGAATTACAGGTGCAGGTCACTCTGCAGTATTATACAGTATGGGGAAACAGAGACAATCAGTACTAACCTCCTTCCCCACCTCCCAGGGTGAATACCAGTAAAGGAATCATTAGGTTCTTAGGGTACACCTCCTGTCTATCTTGCATTATCCACAGTAGCCATTTATTCAAGAATTTCTCTGGTTCTTTCTTCCCTGGAGTTAACCTTAGCAGTGATTTTTTCATCTCATAAATTTGATATATCAGGTCCTCCCACTCCTGTCTCTGAGGGGGGTCGAGGTGAGCCACTTTCTGGATATAGGCTTTTTTAGCAGCCAGAAGGAATATAGTCAATACCTTTTAAAATGTGAGCTCTTTACCTCGGGGGAACTGGTGTAAGACTGCCAGTCCCATCTGAAACTGAGCCACCTGGGGGAACAACTCTTGCATCGAGCTCTCTACCAAACCCCGAAAATCTCTGAGCACTGGGCATGTCCAGAATACATAGCTATGTGTAGCTGAACTCTCTCCACTCACCCTCCGACATTCTCCCCTTCTCAGTCTACTATACTTTGCTGTGATGTGTGGGGTTCTAAAAAATGTCACTGTATATTTCCAGCCATATTCTTTCCAGATATAGGAAGTAGTGGATCTATGGAGATTAGTGAATATTCCAGCCCACTCAGACTCTTAAACTTCTTCTCCTAAGTCTGCCTCCAGGATTCTTTAATTTTTGTTAATGATTTATTTTGATTAGGCTGTATGGCTTTATATAGAACCGAAACTATATGTTCAGGCATTTGCCTAGTTTTAGTTTCTATTATTATTTGAACCAAAGGATGCGCTTCAGTCACCTGCCAGTTCAAACCACATTTCTGCTGTATGTAGTGTTGAATCTGAAGGAACCGAAAAAAATCAGTTCTTCCCAGAGAATATGATTGCTGGATCTGAAGAAAGGGAACAAACATTCCTGCACTGAACCATTTAAAGATATGACTCAGGCCTTTCCTCCTCCAGTTTTCAAATGTGGAATCTTGCTGGGCTGGGGAGAAGAGACTATCTAGAGCCAGGATTATCAGAGCTACTGCTGAATCTCTTATTTGAGAGTCCTCTAACTTCAAACTACAGATCTGTAAAATCTGAGTTGTAAATCGGGAGTGTACTTTTTCTGTTATCCTACTCTTTCTAGGTGGGGGAGACCCAATTATGAATTAAATTTCCTGTGCATTCTGCTGAAGCTCCAATCCTCTTCCAATGTGTATCTGTGTTTGAATCCCACCACTGTAGAGCATGGGCAAGGTGGACTACCTGATATGATTTTAAATGTGGCAAGGCTAGGCCTCCTTTAGTTTTTGATAACTGTAATAATCCTAGGACCTTTCTGGGCCTTTTTCCCTGCCATAAATATGCAGAAATCATTTTATCCCATTTTTAAAGTCTATAGCAGGGATGGAAATTGAAAGATTCAGAAATAAGTATAGAAAACGTGGGAGGATTGTCATTTTTATAGAATCTACCCTTTGAGATAGAGGAATAGGAAGGCCTTGCCACTTCTGTAATTCAGTCTTCAGTTGCTCAGTAATAGGGTGAACGTTTACCTCATAGAGATCTCTTAAGTCCCTAGAGATCTGGATATCCAAATACCTAAATTTGATAGTGTTCCATCACAGGGGGAGCCTATCTCTTAGACCCTCAGAAGGTTCAAATTACCATCTGAGAACTTCCGTCTTGGATGTATTCAGCTTGTAGCCTGACAAGGCTTCTGTTTCAGCCAGCCTGTCAAAAAGTCTGAGTAAAGAGGTAGAGGGGTTTGTTAGATAAATTAACAAGTCGTCAGCATAGAAAGCTGTCTTGTGAACTGCTCCGCCGAGTTCTAAACCCGTTATAGTCTCATCCTTCCTCATTAATTACGTTATGGGTTCCACATACAGGGTAAATAAAAGGGGGGAAGTGGGCACCCCTGCCTTGTTCCTCTAGCTAAACAAAAGCGGTCAGAGAAAGAGACATTGGCCTTCACTACCGCCTGGGGGAAGTATATAAGATTTCAACTAATCTATTAAATTCTGGGGTAAAACTGAATTTCCTTATAACATGATATACAAATTTCCAGAAAACTCGATCAAAAGCTTTTTGAGCATCCATGCGTAACATAATGACGGGTAAAGGGGAGTCAGCTACTTTTTCTAATAGATATAGGGTCCTATTAATGTTATCTGTTGTTATACGGTTAGAGATAAACCCTGTCTGGTCCTTATTAATCAGTGTTGGCAGTATAGATTCCAGTTGATGGGCCAATATACTTGCAAAGAATTTATAGTCTTGATTGAGTACTGAGATGGGTCTGTAAGACTCACAGTTAAGAGGGTCTTTGTCGGGTTTTAAGATAGTGGAAATATTTGCGTATTGCCAGGAAGGGGGGAAGGGGGTGTCAACTGTCTTTAGCGCTCGAAATACCAAGCACAATGGTGACATAACCTCCTTCATGAATACTTTATAAAATTCAGAAAGCAACCCGGCCATACCCGGACTCTTACTTGTTTTAGCTTTCTTAATAACTGCCTTTATTTCTTGGGGATAATTGGTTGTAATAGCCTGTCTCTTTACTCTGTGGTAAGATAAGGTAAGGGAGGCAGTATAGTGCAATGGTTTAAGGCTCTGAGCTGCAAACCTGGAGACCTGGATTTGAATCCCACAGCCTCCACTTGCATACTGAGTGACCCTGAGCAAGTCATTTAACTTCCTTGTGCTCCCAGGTCGCACCTGTAAACAAGCTTTCAGCTTAGTGTGTCTCTCCTGGTAAAAAAAAAAAACAAATAAAAAACAAGATTGTGGAGGGTAATTGCTTGAAAGAAATGTATATAACTCCCTTCTTCTGGCTCAGTCTCCTGGGAGTATAGGGTCTCATAAAAAACTCCTAAAACCTTCCAAAATATATTTTGTCTTGGATAAGATCTGTCTACTTTGTGGGTGTCTTAACTGTTTAATAGTTCCCCTATTCCTCTGGGCCCGAAGCTTAAAGGCTAATATTTTAGAGGTTTTAGCACATCCTTTACAATATTTCTGTTTTAAATAAAGTAATTCTTCTTCTGTTTTATATTGTAGAAGTTCCTGGAGTTTGGCTTTAATGGAATTCACCTAAAGGTGAGCTGCCTTATCTCCCTGCATGTGTGAGGCTTGCCAGAATTGAAGTTCTGCCTCCAACTTCACCTGTTGTTTCCACTTTTTCTTAACCTGAGAGGCAAAATTAATGGTGTCCCTCCCTTATCATCACTTTCAGAGTATCCAATAGGATACCTTGTGATATCTTGTGTCCCTGTTCTGGTTAATTATGTTTGGGATCCATTGCTTTATTAATTTAATGTAATCCTTGAGTCTAAGCAGAGAGGTATTAAAGTGCCACTGGCCGGGACCCCTGTCTACTTCTGTTTGAATATTTAATAGTATAGGAGTATGGTCCAACAGGATAATTGGCAGTATATACCTGATCTCTGTTTTCCACCAATGTTAAAAAACAGTCAATCCTTGAATAGGAGCCATGTGCTGCCGAGTAATGGGTATAATATCTATCCCTCCCATGCTGATGCCTCCAGATGTTGATGAGGCCCAGATCTTATATTAACTTCCTGCCATGTTTCTGGCCTTTTGTGGATCTTGGGGGGTTTGGATTAGAACTAGCCCTGCCCGGGTCCATTAATAGCTTCAGATCCCCTCCCACCAACAAGGTCCCTTCTTTGAATTGTATCAGTTTCTCAAATAAACTTTGTACCTGAGCGAGCTCAGCTCCCGGTTGGATAGAACCACTATGGTTCTCAAAGGAAGTGGCAGTGAAGGTTCAAGAGAAAAAGAAAGCATTCAGGAAGTACAAGGAATCGCAGAAGGAGCAGGACAGGGAACTGTATCAGTTAAAGCAAAAGGAGGCTGGGAAGGCAGTCAGAACAGCAAAGGCCCAAACCGAGGAAAAGATAGCCAACTCAGTTAAGAAGGGGGATAAACCTTTTATAGGTACATCAGGAGCGAAGGAAGACCAAGGAGGGATAGTGAGGCTTAATAAAGGGGAGGGAGGGGGAAGAGGAGACTGTGAAAGGCAGAGATACTAAACAAATATTTTGCTCAGTATTTACAAATGAAGAGGGGAGGTACATAAACAAACAGTAGAAACACTCTGGATACAGAAGTTGATACCAGCCCATTTACAGAAGAAAGGGTTCTGAAAGAACTCTTAAAACTGAAGGTGGACAAAGCAATGGGGCCTGATGGGATTCATCCCAGAATTCTAAAAGAACTAAGGGTAGAACTAGTGACACCACTGACTACCCTTTTAACAAATCATGGGAGGATGGGGTGGTACCCGAGGACTAGAGGAGGGCAGATGTGATTCCCTTCACTAAAGTGGGAGCAAGGCAGAAGCAGGAAACTACAGACCTGTTAGTTTAACCTCAGTGATAGGAAAATAATGGAATCACTTCTGAAGGAAAGAATTGCCGAGTATCTAGAGGCCAGAGGGCACAGGACCCTAGGCAGCATGGATTCACAGTGGGAAGTCATGCCAGACGAATCTGATAGATTTCTTTGACTGGGTGACCAAAGTAGTAGATCAGAGAGGGCTGTGGACATGGCCTACCTAGACTTTAGCAAGGCATTTGACACAGTCCCACACAAAAGATTAATATACAAGTTAGCCAGCCTGGGAGTGGGTCCCAAGATGACAGCCTGGGTCAAAGAATTGGCTGGAGAATAGGACACAGAGAGTAATAATAAATAGAGTCCACTCAGAAGAAAGGAGGGTTACTAGTGGGGCACCGAGGGTTCAGTATTAGGACTGTCCTCTTCAATGGCTTTATAGTTTACATTGCAGAAGGACTGGAAGGAAAAGTATGTCTCTTTGCAGATGACACAAAGATCTGCAACAGAGTTGATGCACAGGGTGGGGTGGAAAGGATGAGAAGGACTTGGCAAGGTTAGAGGAATGGTCAAATGTATGGCAGCTTAGATTCAATGCTAAGAAGTGCAAGGTAATGCACCTGGGAAACAAAAACCCAGGGGAAGAGTACACAATGGGGGGTGAGATACTAACAACAACAAAAAATGGAAAGGGACCTGGGGGTAGTCATATCAGATGACCTAAAGGTGGGCAAGCAATGTGAGAGGGCAGCAAGGAGGGCTGGGGGGATACTAGGATGCATAGGGAGAGGAATCACCAGTAGAAAACAGGAAGTTTTTATCCCTCTGTACAGACAGCTGGTGAGACCCCATCTGGAGTACTGTGTGCAGTTCTGGAGACCCAATCTCCGCAAAGACATAGACAGGATGAAAGCTGTCCAGAGGAGGGCAACTAAAATGGTGCAGGGTCTGTACCGGAAGACATATGAAGAGAGACGAAAGGAGCTTAATCTGTATAGCCTCGAGGAAAGGAGGGAGAGGGGGGACATGATAAAAACGTTCAAGTACCTCAAGGGAATCAACAAAGTCCAAGAGGGTAGCATCTTTCAAAAAAAGAGGTGTGCAAGAACAAGAGAGCACAATTTGAAGATGGGGGTGGCTCAGAGGTAATTTAAGGAAGTATTTTTTCACAGAGAGGGTTGTGGATGCATGGAACGGCCTTCCGGAGGAGGTTGTGGAGTCAAAATCAGTGGTGGAATTCAAGCATGCATGGGATAGTCATAAGGCAATTCTAGGGGATGGGGGTAGGAAGAAGTAGGCTGCTGGTTAACTGGGATCTGCAGCTTATCCAGTAGGTAGGGAAATGAGCAGACTGGGTGGGCCAAGCGGTCCTTATCTGCCATCAAATTCTATGTTTCTATGTAAAGGCTAGCTATTGTATATGGTGTCTCCCACCATGTTCCTCTTACCATCGATAAAGTACCTTCCCTATTAGAAAAAGAATCCTGTAACTGAAACGTGGAATACTTTGGTATTAAAATGGCAGTATCCCTCCTTCTACTGGATCTGTGGGAGCTAGCTACTACCATTGTCATGCCAAATTTAGATAGATTTAGTGCTCGGTAGGATTCATTTGGGTCTCCTGTAATAGTATAATTTGAAGATGGAACTTCCTTAGATATGACATTATTTTCCTTCTCTTAATTGGGCCACTCAAGCCATTTACATTCTGGGAGATTATCCTTATGTCTTGGTAATGGGCCATAACCAGAAAATGTACCACCATTGCTAGATTGCTCTCCTCTTGGGTGAACCACTTCCTCCCAAGTGCTCCCCACCCCATATTCCTAGCCTTGACTCACTATACGTATCTCTCTCTCATATATTCCCATGTGGACCTTATGTTCTAAGAGTACATAACTATCTATAGGTTTCCTCAGGAAATCTTCATGAGAAAGAAGTTCTAAGATATCACAAACTATATACATTACAAAACTGACTTTTGAAATCCAGGTGAACCCCCCAGATATCCGCCTCTGCCTTAGGGGCTATCATGGGAATTGCATTTTAAATGTCAAATTGCTACCCAGGGTATAAAGCACCCCAAAATACTGAAAACAAAAAGTTTGCAGAAAACAACCAATTAAAGCTAAAATAATAATAAAGGAGCAATAGTTATCAAAACATAAATTGAATGGTGGACTTCGAGTCCAGTACATAAATGTCTTTGACAAGCTTCTGGCCTACCTGCTGAAAAAATCTTGGGGTTCTGGACTTCTGTAGTGAGTTATGACCAGAGGCACCATTGTAGTAACTAATAAGTCACAGATTATAAATTTGATATGCCAATCCTCCTTTGCTGCCATCATAAAAAGTAAAAAAAATTTCTCTGAACAGGACCCATGTCCCCCAAAAAAGAGCTTTGTATAGTCACCAATTTGCTAAGAGCAGATAGACAAAAAGTAGGGCTAAACACCCTCCAGGCTGGTACCTCCAAGGGAGTCCACACCAGGGGGTGGCACTGCACCTGTGGCTCCTACGCTCCCAGGAGTGGGGGCCTATCTCAGACCCCACCCAAAGCACTGGTCCATGCACCCATAGCCCATCCAGGAGCTCCATTTCAACCCTGTAAGGGTCATAATTCTCCAAAGCTATCTGGGTTCTGAGCTGGTCACCCATCAGGAGAAGAAGGCCTGTTGTCCATGCCCAGGGCCAATATTTACCAGAGAGGAGCGAGCACCCAGATTTAACCGGGTAGCCCTCCACTCAAATCAGAAAATCAGCTGTTCCAGGACAACTTCTAGATTTTATCTTTACCATGTGATACATCTATGCACCTACTTGGGCCTAGGCCTGGCCTAGAATGTTGTAAAAGTTCTGGGGTCATAAGGACCCCAGTTAAAAGGGTTGACTCCTCCTCAATCTGCGGCTTCTCATACCCCATTCATAAGGGCAACCATCCCTACATAATACCAATCCATAAATCAGAATCTCATAGGAGGCCTACCATTGTGCTTTATCCCCTGCAGCCTATATAAGCCCCACATCCAACCTTTAAGATATATCTGTCAGGCAATCTCCCAATCCGAGTGACTCAGCTCTGCCCCAGAGTCTAAGATATAACATAAGAGCTCCACAGGGCCAGGGTGCCCGACCCATACTCCAGTAAGGTCCAAAGCCCAACCCCCCCAAAAAAGCCCTCAGAGTCCCTGTGCACAGCTCCCCCAGCCAGAAGCCCCACCGAGTCCCACCTTACTGCATTATGTCTTATGAATGACCTTCCAGACTGTCCATTCAGGAGTTTACCACTCGCAAATTGCCTGAGAAATTGCTTAATGGAGTTCAGAGTAGCCTGCTGTGATTTAAAATCCTTTGGATAGGATCTATGTGATGACACTCCAACTGGATTAAATCTCTGTGGCAAAGGCATCCTCATGGGCAGTTCATAATTCCTGTGTTTTGAATCTGACCAGGCCTCAGCAGCTTAAGTAATAAGCCACAAGGGGGTGTGGGTTATTGAGGGATTTACCACAGCTTGAGGGGTTTGCCCACGAGGCTCAGCCGAGTGGGTAAATCCTCACCAGCCATGGTAAATCCCCTGATAACCCACATCCCCCGAGTGGCTTATTGCGATTATACAATGTGTACTTTTAGTAACTGAGTAAAAAATGTAAAGAAAAATAGTATCTTATGCTAGTTAAAATGATATTTTATGGAATTTATTGTTGTGCCCCAATAAATAGTTTCCTGTTGGTAGGTTGAATATTGAGTAGATGCTTGCCCTCCCCCCCCACTGATACAATCGTTTATTGTGAAAAATGTTATAAGCAGGCTGATGGCATTAAAAAAAAATTGTATAGGGATTCTGTAACTATTTATGACTGATGCAGTTGCCGGTAGCATCACGGGAAGGAAGAGAAGACAAAGCAGTGGTGTTCCGTTATGAGAGAAGCTGGATGATCGCAGCGTGTGGGTTTCAGTGAGCTGGGTATGCTCAGTGACAGCTTTGGATAAGTTATGAGGGACAGGGAGTGAAATCTTAGACACAGAGGTAGATGCTGTTTTTTTTTCTTTCTCAGACAGTGTTTTTCTGAGAGCTGGTAATGACTGTTAGCCAAGAGAGTATGTGTACCGAGCACAAACAGAAGACTGTGTGTCAGTTTGTTTCCTAGTTCAAGTTTGTCATCTTCCGGCTACAACTTTGGAGGGACAAATGCAATTACGGTGGGGTTCAGGGGGATTTGTTTACAAGTGCTGTTTTTTTATTCATAATTTAATGATTACTGAGGAAGAGAGACACAGTGATTGGGCCAGGAACCATGAGTCAGACAGGGATTGAATGGAGCTGGAGAGGAAGTGGGAGTTGAGTGAAGTGAGGTCGGTGCAGTGGTACAGAATTGTGTGCAGATGCGGCTGTCTGGCACCTTTTTCATGGGTATATCATAGGATTTACCATGGCAGAAAGGTGCCAGCCAGCCAATGACAGCAGAGGATTTTAGCTGCTTTTGAATGTCCATGGTGTAATGTGTCATAACCCTGCTGACCGTTTGGGAACTGAATGACCAATTTTGCCAGGTAAGGTGTCCTGAATTTCAGTTTTAAACCCTCAAAACTGGGAATGAGGGGATATACTCTCTGTGTCTTTGCATCGTGGCAGGTGCATAATCATTGTTCAAAAACAGTCTCACATTAGCATAAAATATTTTCTCCAAAACCCAGGCTTTTTTTAGAACGATTTCTTTAGTGGTGAAATGCAAGAATCTGATGATTATTGAGCAAGGGCGTGCTCCTTGTTGGGTAGAGTGCAGGCCTAAGGTTCTATGGGCGCGTTCTATTTCTTGATCAAGATTTGAGTCTAAATTCAGAGCCTCCTGTAACATTGCTACTAAGAACTGTTCCATATTGTCTCCTTCGCTTCCCTCAGCCAGTCCATATATTCTGATGTTTCTTCTCTTGTGCCTATTTTCTGCATCTTCTTGTCTCTCTCCTAAGGCATGTCAAATATCCACCAGCTGTGAAATTGTGGCCTGAAAACCCTCTATCACCTCAGTTTGTCCCATTTGTGTCTCCTCTAATGTTCCCACTTTCTGTTGTAATTCCATGATGTCTGCTTTCACTTGCTCTTGTTCTTTCTTAAATTCTCTGAAGTCGGATTTAAACTCTTTCAATTCACCCAGTATTTTATCTAGCTTGTCATCTATATCTAGCTTAACTTTTCATTTAGGTTTTCCTGATTTCCTAGTGGAGGTAGCAGTCCCAGCAGGGCGTGAGCGCGTGGATGTACTGGAGTCGGAGGCCTCATGATCGGAAATCTCTGGGTCAATCAGTAAACTGGCAAAATGGTTAAAACTCCCTTTTAGTTGATGTTTAGCCATATAATAGTCTTCTTAGTTCACTCAATTCCCAATGAAAAATGGCTAAAATTAAGACTTTTGGGCATGGGAGGTATGAAGCTCAGTTAGAGTACTGCCATGCAGTAGAACGCTGCACTGGAAGTCTAACTTTGTCAAGTCTAAAGACTGATAACTCTTTGCTGATTATGATTTGTCTCCTCCATCCAGGAACTTCATCCTCTGTAAGATATGATAACAAAGAGAATATAACAGATTATTTAAAAACACGCAGAGTTGTCAAGCAGGGATGCTTGTTAGCACCATTATTGTTTAATATATATATTAATGAGCTTCTGCATTTTGATAAGGAAGTTAACTTGGATTCCCCAAAGATTAATAATATATTTCCCCATACACTAGCTTATGCAGATGATGTTGTATTTTCCTTAACAAAAAGTAGACTACAAAAGAAAATAGATATTTTCCAAAGGAAGTGTGACTATTTGGAGCTATCTATCAATTTAAACAAAACAAAAATTGTCTAGAGAAGGTTACAGATCAAAGTGGCTGACATTTCTGGAAAGATATCTCACTAAAATAAATATGCACCATTTATGGAATGACTACAACAGAAAGATAGTCATTTCTTCACAATTCAGAACCTCAATGAAGTAAATATTATTTGAAACGGCGAGGAGCGCAGACATAAGTACAATAAAAGAACAAAAGTGCTCAGAATGATTTAGGCTTAACAAAATGGGGCATTATTTAGAGGATTATCTAACTCTGCCTATTTCACCAGGTGACCGGAAATTAATCACCTGGGCTCATTTTGAATTAATCACATCCAAATAAGTATATTTAAAGTGATAACATTCAGTTTTGTGAAGTATATGAAGCAATAACCGGCTTCTGTGGATGATTTAATCTCCACAGAAGCCGGTTATTGTGAGTATACTTCACAAAACTGAATGTTATTACTATTATACCACTAGAATTTGTGGTAAAAATATATTTTTGAGTAGAAATGAAATGGAAGTCGGAGGCTCATCTAATATCTTCTTTGTGCATCTGCCACGTCTAGTGCTACAACAAGAAACAAGTGCCTTTCTGACTAACTAATAATTTTGAGCTTGTATTTCTGAAAGTAGTAGTATGTAAGACTTACTGCTAAGTACAACATTTGTAAGTTAGTCCCATTCAAAAGTGAGCTATAAAACCCTTTTTATTGTCCGTTTCCAAATCGAATCCATGATTTTGGACATGCGCATTAGGAAAGCTGGCAATGCACATGTCGTGAATCACAGATTCGATTTGTAAACAGAAATAAAAAAAGGGTTCTAGCATGTGCTTTTGAATGGGCATAACTTACAAATGTTGTATCTGGCAGTAAGTCTCACATATTACTACTTTCATAAATACAAGCTCAAAATTATTAGTCAGAAACACACTTGTTACTTGGTGCTGTAGCACTAGAGGTGGCAGATGCATGAAGGAGATATTATGTGTGCTGTGAGCTGAATTTGATGTGTGAGAGAAGAGATTTTGTTTTAATACTGAATGGAAATCTGGGGCACAATGTAGATAAAGACTTTGTGTTAGCTTGAAAGTTACACAGGCTGACAGTGTATGTGAACAAGATTCAGTGTAGGACTATGAGTGAAGAGAAAGGGAATGTGGATAAACAACTGTGGGCATGGTTAAGATGAATAAACTACTGAGGGAAGATGAATAAACTACTGTAGGCATGGCTACATGTGAATAAACTACTCTGGGCATGTAGGTGGTAGTTTGTGGGACAATAACTTACAGTTTTCCTGTGTTCTGATTGGCTGAGAGTAGATACCTGTGGTATAATATAATAATACTACATGATCAAAAGAAAATCCAGGTAAAATAAGCCATCAATGTAGATGCAATAAAGGACATCAGAAATCTATTACCCACATAATTAACATTTGTCCATTATACTTTACACCCAGAAATAATTTTCTTTTGAATTTTTTAAAAACATATGCGAATAGCAATTGTGATAGGGTGTTTAAACTCCTCCATCCAAGATATCAGGAGGATGCCATAATGATAGCCAAATTCATCTCCTCAGTTATTAAAATAAAGAAAAAATTTTTTAGATTACAGACAAAAAAAAAATGTTGAAATAGCCATATGATCTCTCTTCCCTGACATGTGATGTGTACTGAATGCACCTGCCTACATGCAGTGACTGATTTGTAATTTATATTCCTTTTTATGACTGCATGGAAGGAGCTCTGCAGACATATTGCTAACTTCTTGAAAAGGGCACTGTGGAAGCATGTGACCAGACAGCTCTCCAGCATGCTTCCACAGTGCTGTGGCAAAGTTACAACATCTTTTGTTTTAATGTCCCTTCTCCTCCTCCAGCTGCATAAAGACACCTCCTTTGCAGGGCACGTTTTCCCCTGTAAATGTGGCAGTGATGGTTGCCATTCCCAAGGTAGCCGCTAAATCTAACTGTGCATGTACTAGTATCACGCATGCACAGTTCTGTCATGGTGGCCATCTGGTGGGTGAGAGCTCTGAGTATTCTTTCACTTGGTCTCACTACTCTGAGCAGCTGTACCAGCTCTGACCATTTTCCGTTAATAAGGGAACTAGATGGAGCCCTGTGCTCAGCAGCTACGGTGTGTTGAGGTGAATACTCCATCCCCAGGTTGTTGGCCTATATTATATGCTACATCTGGTCTAGAGATTATACAAGATTTCTTTTACATTGGGCAGTATTGTGATGTGCACAGTCTCCATTTTGGCTGTTAGCACAGATTTAAAATACTGACTGACCAAGGGAGTAAAGTGAAAATTGCTGGTTTTAGTAAGTCTCTAATATGGATGAGTGAGACTTAAAGAGATTAATATGTACACTCTTGAGGAAAGAAGGGAGAGGGGTTACATGATAGAAACTTTCAAGTGCCTCAAGGGAATCAACAAAGTCCAAGAGGGTAGCATCTTTTAGAAAAAGAGATGTGCAAGAACAAGGGGGCACAATTTGAAGATAGAGGGGGGACGGCTCAAAGGCAATGTGAGGAAGTATCTTTTCATGGAAAGGGTGGTGGATACATGGAACCACCTTTCTGAGGAGGTTGTGGGGTCAAAAACAGTGGTGGAATTCAAGAATGCATGGGACAGACATAAGGCAATTATAGTAGGGGTAGGGTGAAGTAGGCTGTTGGTTAAGTAGAATGCAGTTTACACAATATGTAGGGAAATGAGCAGACTGGGTGGGCAAAGCGGTCCTTATCTGCCATCAAAGTCTATGTTTCTATGAGTCAGCATAGTAGAACTGGGAGTATGGCAGCTCAAGAGAACTGCTGTCTTGGCCTTTTTTTTCATTCACATTATGCCTCACTGTCATGTTGGTCACTGTATCAGACTCTTCAATGCCAATGTGCCAGGCCTGATTTGTGTCTGTATCAGAGTTGCGGAGATGTCGGCCTAGTACTGTTGTAAAGTGGTAGTGGGATCAGAGAATGCATCACCACTTTTAGTGGAGCAAGTGAGGCCTTTGAACTGAAGGTAGAAAACATGTTAAATAAAGAGGGGGGACTTTAAAAATGTATAGTTTTTACTTAGTGTGAATTTGGGAGGGACTGAAATGAACAACAGATGATATGGTGGTGTTGGTAAAATAAAGACAAGTATTGCTTTTACTTCACAAGCATGTTTTCCACAAATGCTTTTTGAGAAAAAGAATAGCCTGGATACATTAATAACAGAATGTGCCAAGTCCTCCTGATTCCTGGAAGAAGTACAAAGTCATGATTTTCTTTTTCTGAAAAACGTGGCTTCAGAATCTGTCAGCCAATCAGGACCCAGAGAAACCCCTATCCATTTAATAATAGAAGGAACAATACAACTGCTGATAGTGATTTGGAATGCCCAGTAATTAAATAGTCCATTCCAAAAATTGGTAGAGCCATTCAAGAAAACCATTTGCTCAGAAAAATAAGACACCCTTTCTAAATCATGGGGTGTAACTGTACTCCTCATACAATGCTATTTACTTATGATCTTAAAAAATGTAGAAATAAAGAAGCACAAACATTTACCAGCAGCAGGAGACCTTGTGGTCTATCAAGTCTTCCTGCTGCAGAGCCACATCTATATATTAAGCCCTAAACACTGATATGTATTAATCCTGGGGTGTACTTTGACATTCTCTTTTGTGTCACTCACTGTGGTGCTGGATAAAGTTAGAGTTCTAAAAATCATGATATTAAATTTTTTTACCTTTTTTTGCTTATATAATAAACTGTAACTTGTTTACTAAAGTAGATTTTTATGGCTGTGGATGGAGCCACAGCCATCTTACTATCTGTAGCTGGAAAATGGAGTATCATGGAACACGTTTTGAACTTTTCAATGTATTCTTCCATGCCAACTGATATAAAATGCTCCCTTCTTTCTGTTAAGAATGTTGGAGACATAACTCCAAGCTGCTTATCAGATGCCATTAAAAAACTGAAACAGCTTGTTAAATATTTGTTAAATATTGATTGTCTTTTTAACTGGAGATTTGTTTACCCTCTTCAGTATGCAACAACTTGCACTTTTAAATACTTAGCATTTAAACAGCTTCTTGATACGAGTTTCACTTGGAAATTAATTGCCTTTCAAGAAAGATTCATACCTCATAAATTTCACCCTTTCCCAGCAAATCTATGATTTACACTTTTTTTTTTACCTCTAAAGACACTATCTTATAAGACTTGTCTTAGGCATATGCCAGATCTTCCATGAACTACCCAGACTAAATATGTAGCAATCAGCAGGCATTTTCTACTATGCTTTCTGGGAAAAAAAATATATTGAGCTACAGCAAAGACACACACACACACACACACACACACACACACACACACACACTCTGTACACTCTATCCTCATGGCTACAACATTCAAGATAAATACTGCATTCTAATATGTTATAAAACAATAAAGAAACTGTTTATGTCAATGAACACAGTGAAGTTCATTTTAGAGTAGATTTCCTTTAAATGTTTCTTATCCTATATTTTGTATCCTTGATACACACACACAGACTCTGTATACACCATCCTCATGGCCACAACATTCAAAATAAATACACACACACACACACACACACACACTTACACACACACACACACACACACACTCACACTCTGTACATCCCATCCGCATGGCCGCAACATTCAAAATAAATATTGCATTCTAATATGTTATGAAACAATACTAATACAATGGCAATAAAAAATCCTGGAACTGGATTGGCTGTCTGCCCTTGGCAACAGTGAGGTTATCTGAGCACAACTTCACTGTTGTTGCATTGTTTGCATCTTCTCTTAAGAAACAAAGATATATTGCCACACTAAAATTCTACCAAAAATGTTTTTTAAATTTTGTATAACATTGAGCCATTGTATAACAGCAATAATTACCCGGTTAACAAAAGCTAAATAAATAAATAAATAAATGCACTCCAAGGTGTGGGTCATGCTGGGTAACCTCACTTCTGGGACATTCAATGCACTTGGCCTGTGGCCTCATGCCCAACCACCCAGGCATGAGGTTATCCCAGCATGACCCACACCCTCTCATGCATTATTGCTTCAAAAAACTGTTTGTTTATATCAGTGAACACAGGGAAGTTCAGTTTAGAGTAGATTTCCTTTAAATATTTCTTATCCTATATTTTGTATCTTAGTGCAGGGGAGATGCTACATCTCATTGTCATAGGAGTATTCATTTACACATTTTTGCACTGTATTTACTCAGGCTGTCCCAGATTAGATGCAATATCTTGTTTTTGGAGGGGTCATGATTTTACCATTTTGATAATGTATTTCTTCAGAGCAGCCTAGTCCAGGGCCCCCATATTCAATGGAGATGCACGGTGCATCCTGGCAGAAAAGGGAGATGTGCCTCACAATTCCAACAATGCACCACAGTGTGATATTCAAACATGTGGGATGTGCCAGCTGCAAGAGAATGGGTCAGGATGCACACAGATAGTATGCCACGCATGTCGAGGGTGTGTTCCCATGCATATGCTGCCCTGCAGCATACTCAGTGGGAATGCACCCCTAGCAGTCCAGAGCAGAACGGCCCACAGTTAGGCCATGAATAGCTGGCCTAACCCAGCCAGTCACCCACAGGTGGGCTGAAGAATTGTACCCAGGTGCACAGCAGCCTGGCAGCTCTGGTGGATTAGAGGTACTCCCTCCCATTCCTGATCAATCCAACTCCATCCCTGAAGAGCTCCATAGTGTAGGGCCCACCCACAGACCCAGTCACAACAGAGAAAACTACACTCCATATCCATAGCATAGAGGACTCCCACCCACTGCCTCGGTATATAGACAGCCCCGCTCCCCCCATTCCTGACCTGTTGCGGAGACTGGCACTGCCCTCCAAACCCTGGCATGGCCAGCAACCAACTGCACTGGACTCAGGCCTGGGATCTGCACTCTGGAATGACCCAAATGGCTGTACCATGCATTGGGGCACTACGCAAGCTGTGGACCCACCAGTGTATGTGGCCATGTGTATGTTTCTGGCAAACTGTAAGAGGGAATTGACATACCTCCAATGCATGCCTTGTCAATGCTGTATCTTCCTGCTGTCATACACTGCTGCAGGCCCACACTCTCCTCCATTTCCCTGTGTAACATGCCACCCTCCAGACTGCTGACGTATCCTGGGTGGCATGGGGTGCAGTATCCTGCAATGCCATTTGCAGTGTACACTCCAGGCTATGGATAGTGCATCTGTGGTTCCCCGATTGTACAAATGAATGGGAGGTCAGCTGCAACATGCCTGTTCCAGGACCTGTGTGAGTGGGTACAGCATCAGCTGTCACCCACACTGAGCAGTGCAATGGCACCGGGATGATGGATCTGCATGCAGGCACCTGAGGAGTATGGCCACTAGAAGTTATAGCCTGCACACAGCTTGTGCCTATGTATGACACATACCAGCATCCTTCTGCCAGTGCTCCGCCACACAAAAATAAGATGGCATTTCTTCTGTGAACTATCCAGGCTAAATATATAGCAATCAGCAGGCATATTCTAGGAAAAAAATGTGTAAAAGGAAGACCACATTGAAACTACCTCTCAGCAGATCTGCACTGTACAAATTCATTAGAAATAATGGGTAAAAGCATCCCAAAAGCTTTCTGCAACCATATCGGCTCTGACTAGAGTTTGTTGTAATAGCCATTTGTCTGTTTTCTATCTATCTATCTATCTATCTATCTATCTATCTATCTATCTATCTATCTATCTATCTATCTTTCTATCTATCTATCTACCTATTTATCTGTCTGTCTGTCTGCCTTCTATCTATCTATTTGTCTATCTGTCTGTCTGTCTGTCTGTCTGTCTATCTATCTATCTATCTATCTATCTATCTATCTATCTATCTATCTATCTATCTATCTATCTATCTATCCCTTGGTCCTACCTGAAATAGTGTTCATAATATTATCGGTGCAGTTGGACCTTATGACATCATGAATGCAGTTATTTCAGGTACAGACATGACATGTTGCCTTTATGCAAAGCCCTTTTACTGTTTGTGTGCTTGTTTATTTATAGAAATGTATTATATTTTTGTTTCAGAAGTCTGACTACTATCCAGAATGACTGAGCGGGTTCAATTTGATGCACATGACGCTAATGCCTGTATCAGTGTATCAGTGGGTATTGGCACTATGTTGTATTGTTGCAGGTGAAGCAGGTGGTCTGGTTTGGGGAGTGAACTGCTGACACTGGAACAGAAAGCTGGGGATCAATGATGTTTACCAGTGTAGTGTTCAGTTGAGCTCTGGTTAGACAGAAATGCTGAAGTTCCTCAGACAGGTAGGAAAGTAAGAGGGTCCTGTGTTATGGGAAATTTCTGTGGCATGCAAGGGACATCAGAAGCATTTTACGGGAGTACATTTTGGTAGAAATTATTTTAATTATATTTACTTTGAGCAGTTAACAGAAGAGTGAGAAAGTGAAAGTGCTTTGTGTTTGGCTCAAAGAAAATGCAACTTGAGAGCAGTAGCAGCATGCAAGTGAGTGTCTGCATTCTGATTGTGTTGCTCAAGCTGCCGGCTCCAACCAATGAAAATCGACAGTGAGAATACATTTGCCCCTGCAAACCTTCTAGGTATGGAGGGAATAAAAATATCACTGATAAGTTCCGGAAAATGTACCTACAGGTGATGCATATGTTGCAAAAAACGTTGTTCATGCTCCAGTTAGAGTCAACATGACAAAAATTGGGAAATGTGACATTAGGGTTTACAACCCTAAACACCGCCCCCCCCCCCCAAAGTAGGCAGGAGAGCAGGTGTGGGGTGTGCCTTGGGTTTCTCGGCCTAACGCTCGCATCATTTCATCTGCAAATAAGATGAGATGTGTAGACTTTATGAGACTGGGGTGAGCATTAGGCTTGAGAAGCCCAAGGCACACCCCGCACCTGCTCTACTGCCTGCTTTTGAGGGGGGGGTATTTGGGTTGTAAACCCTAATGTCACATTTCCCACTTTTATCATTTTGACCCAAACTGGAGCATTAACACAGTTTTTTGCAATGTATTCCCTTACTTTCTGAAATAGTATAATCACATTCTTATTTTATTGTGGCAAACATAATTTTGTCAATGTCAAGTGGTACCCACCACCCTCCAATCTCCATATTTATAATATTTTACTCCCCACTGGTGGTTAGTGGCAGCCCCCACTCTCCCATATCCCCATATATTATAACCCTGGTGTCTAGTGGCACACTGCTTACCCTCTGATGCCCACATTTATAATAATATCATACTTCATTGGTGGTCAGTGTCACCCCCACCCTCCAATAGCCCCATGTAATATAATCTTGGTGTCTAGTGACACCCCAACCCCCCGATGACCATATTTACACTAATTTAGTACCTTCCCATATCCCCTTGTTTGTGATTATTTAAAGCATTGGTGGTTAGTGGCACCCACCCATATCTGAATATATTATATCCCTGGTGTCTAATGGCAGCCCTCCACCCTCCGATGCCCATATGTTAAATACTTTCACACTTCATTGGTGGTTAGTGGTAGCCCCCACCTCCCATGTACCCATACAGTAAATATGGGTGTCTAGAGGCACTCCCCACCATCCAATGCACATATCTATGATAATTATACATTTCATAGGTGGTTAGTGGCACCCCCACCCTCCTATGTACTAGTAAAGCTGAATAAAAGAAAACCTTCCATTGATGTCTTTTTTAACCTAAAAACAAGCCCAGTGCCGATCACACCCACACCACCCACCCAACCTCCCACTGTGCACTCAGCTCCCTGCACCCTCCTTGACCCCTCCACATACCCTCACGCACCTGAATTGCCAACACAGTGAAGTTTCACTGTCTGATCAATACCGCGTCTCAGTGCTGAAATGGTGACTGCTGTCTAACAAATAAGGTAACTGCAGTCGAAAATGTCAGTTTATACTCATGTCTATCTGACTGTGGACTAGTATTCAAGCTAAATATTTTCCCACAGTTCACCTTATTAATTTCCTAGGAACTTGAAGGTCTGTACCATATCTCCCCTTTTCCTCCAGGTCTTCAACAAGTACATGTTCAGTGCCTTGGGGCGCTCCTCATAGGACCTGCTCTGTTGGCCCTGAATTAGTTTTGTACCCTGCCCTGCACTAGATAACCTGTGATGACGGTGATGCAAAAACGGTGAATGTTAAAATGGCCACGGCTTGTTGATGACCAGAAAGACAGTGATAGCCACATTCCCCCCCTCCCCATGGTGCTAGGACCTCAGAGTTAGTATACTTTGAAAGACAGGGTGTGGGGGACAAAGCCCCCTGTAATGGTGGGGGTGGAAAACCCCCCACAGAAGCAATTGTCATCATCTTTCTGTTTTACTTTCGAGCTGTGGCCATTTTAACATTCGCTGTTTCTCCTTTGCCATTCTGACAAGGAACCCCTGCACATTCTCCAGCCTATGTCTACTATTCCTGAGGTGAGGACTCCAGAAATGGGTGCAGTACTCCAGTGTGGCTTCTCTAAAGATCTATATAGGGGATCTATTTTCTCTTCCCTTCTGGTATCAATATTCCTCCCAATACATTCCAGCATTCTATTCACTTTGTTATTCTTCATTAGGTGGTCAGCTATTCCGAAATGTAGATGTGGTTAAGAATTTTGGGATAAACATGGACAGCAAGTTGACACTTGATCAACAGATGTCGACTGTGGTCCAGGCTGGCTTTTACCACCTTTGTAACATTGCCAGGATTAAACAGCATCTAATCTCTGCTGACCTGGTGCTGATAGTGCATGCCTTTTTCAACTCTAGGCTCAATTATTGCAGTTTTCTATACCTAGGGTTATCTGGAGGTTTGTTGTGATGCCAGCAGCTAGTTTAGAATGCTGTGGCCCAGCTAATTGAGGATTCCTCTTGTAGGGACTGCATTACGCCAGTGCTGTGTACTGGACTGGCTGCCTATGTGGTGGCACATAATCTTCAAGATATGCTTGACAACTTTTATGGCCCTACATGGTATGGGGCCAGCCTACTAAAAACACCTTCTAGTACCATACCACCTCAACTCGCTCACTCCACTCTTCCAATGTGGCTTGCTTTCTGTCCCTATTTCTAGGCTTTGGCAATCTGGTGACTAAGAGTTTTGTGTGGCAGCACCCACTCTGTGGAATGCTCAGCCAGAAAATGTTAGATCTGCCTGCACAGTAGAGGGCTTTAAGTTTAATTTAAAAACCTTCCTCATTGCTGAGGCTTTTCCCTGAACATGTAATCATTATTTATTTATGATTTACATATAGTACCTGAGTTTGTAGTTGTATTTATTGTAAAGCAACATGAGCCTTTGGGAAAGGGCACTATATTTCTAAAGTTATCTTGCCTTGCCCTTTTCTTGCCTATATGCTTTGTTGTACTGACTCTATTGTTTGAGGCAGTAACTCATGATAACTCCATGATCCCATTCCTCAGCTGTAGTACTAAGTTTCACCCCACCTATCCAGTATGCTGTCCTGGGGTTCTTGTTCCCTAGATGCATTACTTTGCACTTAATGGCATTGAATTTCAGCTGCCAAACCTTAGACACCCCTCTAGCTTTTGTACATCACTCTGCATTTTCCTGATTCCCTGATCATTATCCACCCTCGTACAAAGCATAGTGTCATCTGTGAAGAGACACAGACTGCCCTGGATACATGCACCAATGTTGCTAATGAACATATATCAGAAGACTGGTAACAGAACAGATCCCTGTGGTAACCAGCTCATGACTTCTGTCTCTGATTGCTCAACCTTATTGACTACAAACCTCTGCTGCCTCCCCTTTAGCTAGTTATCTAACTAGTTTTCTATGATCTTACCTGCACCCAGATTCTCCTTATTCTTCAGCAAGTGTCTGTGAGTCAAAGACCTTGCTGAACTCAAAGTACAGCGAATCCACAGCATGGCCTGTATCCAATTCCATCATCAACCAGTCAAATAAAACTATCAGGTCAGTCTGACAAGACCTCCCTGCCGTGAGTATGTGCTGCTTCTATGCTGGAGCCCATTGCTCTCCATGAGGTCTTCTTTAAACAGTGACTCCACCAGCTTCCCTACTATAGAGGTAAGAGTGACAGGTCCATAGATCGCCCCATGTTCTGTGTCCTCTCTTATGGAGTGGAACTATGTCTGCCAGCCTCCAATCCTTCAGAGCTACCCACATCCTTAGAGAACTGCTGAATAGACATACCAGGGGTTCAACCAGTTCTGCTGCCAGTTCCCTGAGTAACCTTCATTGGAATCCATCAGGTCTCAGGGCCTTATTTATTTTCAGTCCTGCCAGCCCTTTCTTGATCCTTTCATGTGTAAATATTGGCTGCCTCATCTCCAGGTCCCCCTTAGTGACTGCTTTGACGCCACTCTCTGGCAAGGGTCCACCGTTCTTCTTATTGAAAACTCAACTAAAGTTAAAGTGCCAGCATGACTGTCAGTGACGCTGTTTTATTCACTTTTCTTGTTTACATGAGCTAAATAGGTTGGTTCCAGCTCTCAAGTTGTGGGAATCGATGCAGTAATCTTCAAAGAAATAATAAATGTAAACGCAATCAGACTAGTGACCTGGTTGTTTTTCCACTCAAGTTACAAGTATGTAGTTCAACAGAATTGATGCTTGCAGAAAAAGTTTATGAGCTTCATGTAAACTGGTGTGCTAAAATGGATAGATTCTGAATGCATGCACATTAGCAATGTATTTTAATGCACATGTATGTGGTCCCTGGCAACCAACAACAATGCAGGCATGCATGTGCACACTAATCGGTCTTCCACTGCTGTTTCAGCAATGGACACGCATGTAAATTGAAGTGCATCTCCTGAACCCGACCCAGCTGCTTATGTAAACTGAATAGTGCTAGAGGCAGGTCTGCAATCACCGATCCATATTCCTCGACTGACAAGGATATGCAAATGAAGTAACTGAATCTGGAGCTCCATGACTTGTTGTAGAACTGCTGCAAGCAGGGATAGCCACCCTTGGTATGAGCTCAGCCCCCCCCCCACACACGCACAATTTGAATGCATGGTCAGTAGTGTGCACATACTGGACTTGGATAATGCCCTAGCAGCTCATACCAAGGAAAACCCTTTTGGACATTCTTTTAAATTTATGGAGATAGAGGTCCACTTGTGTCTTGGGGGGGGGGGGAACTGGAAAACAAATTGTTATGGCTTGAAACCTATTGGGTTTTTACTCTCAAAGCAACAGAAGACAATGAGCTTGAAGACAAATAAAGCCTAATACCATCATCTGTAAACTAAATAATATTAAAACTAATACTTCCCCAGGTCCAGATTCACTACACCTAAAACTACTGAAAGCAAGCAAATCATGTTTTGTTGAGCCATTACATATATTATTTAACTTGTCTTTAAACACCAGTGAGGTACCTAAGGAATGGAGATAAGCAGAGATGGTGCCTATTTTCAAGAAAGGTAATCATAGTAGTCCAACTAATTATAGACCGATTAGCCTGACCAGCATCATAGGTAAACTTATGGAACCAATAATAAAAGACAACATCGAAAAAGAACTAATTGGCAAAACCATTACTGATAACTCTCAACATGGTTTCAGACCTCAGAAGACATGTCTGACTGCCAGTCTTTTTTTTTACGAGAGAGTAAGTGCGCTATTGGAAGAAAAGAAATCTGTTGACATCATCTATTTGGACTTATGCAAGGCTTTTGACAAAGTCCCCCAAGCTACACTTATTGAAAAATGACAACATTTGATTTACACAACTCTCTTATAAACTGGGGAATTGGCATGGCTTTCAGATTGAGAGTAAGTGGTTAGAATTAGAGATTTTAAATCCGACATAGGACCTATGACAAGTGGAGTGCCTCAGGGTTCAGTTCTGGGGCCTTCCATTGTTTTCTTTCTTTATTTCTGATCTTGACAAAAGAATAAGTAGTTTTGCCATCAAATTTACCAACGATACCAACATATTTGCTGATGTTTGTTCAGATAGGGGAGTTGCAATTCTGAAAACTGATCTTGCACAATTGGAACTGTGGGCTAGTTTAAACGGAATGATGTTTAATCCAGATAAGTGTGTTGTCATGCACTTAGGAAAAGACAATAAGTGTAATGACTACACTCTGGCAGGAAAGAGCTTAAAGTCAGTGACAAATGAAAATGATTTGGGTGTAGTTGTTACCAATCACCTTAAGTTTGGTACACACTGTACTGAACTTGAAGTGAAAATAAGCAGAATTATTTCTTGCATAAAGAGATCAATAACCTTTAGAAAGAGGGGATGTATTATGCCACTTTACAGAGCACATGTACGACCATTGTTAGACTACTGTTCACCCTTATGGAACCCAACCTTAAGTAAGGATGTGAAAAAAATGGAATGGGTAGAGGCACATCACAAGAATGATTGATGGTTGCCAAAATACTAGTTATGAGGATAGACCTAAAGACCTTAATCTGTACTTGTTGGAACTCAGGAGATCAAGAGGGGACCTTCTTATGATGTATACAGTCTCTAAAGATGAAATCTTATTATCAGACCTTGGGCTTGTGTTTGCAAATAGAGAAATCACACTTAGGAGTCATACTTATTAGTTTTCATTAACCAATCCCAAAAACAATACTAGAAGAAGATACTTTACACAAAGAATTATTCCAATGTGGAATTCCCTCGCTAGTGATGTAGTGGAAGTAAATACTTTCACAAACTTCAAATCTAAATTAGACAGATTCCTGCTAGATACTGTAAATGGGAGCTAAGCCTGCTGGGGGAGATGTGCATTTAAGTGCCCATGGCCTTCTGTGCATCTATACTGTCCTAGTATGAATCCTAGTATAATACAATTTTTAATTTAGCCCAATGTAACAATAGTTATTGAGCATTAATGTTAATTGTTGTGCCATTTAGGTTACCTGATGCATCTTTTGACATTTTCTGTTGTTACATAGCTTTATGCCCTTATCACATGACTTTGCTGTTTGATCTGGCATAAACTATTTTTCATGTAAATATGCAATGTAAACATATATGTTAATGTCTCTTTTTTGTACTTATGTCTGTAAGAGTGTTATTTTGACTTGATGTTGCACCAGACATGAAAAAGAGGATATTACTGTTCGAATCTCACCAGAAGCCCAGCTATGATGCTGGACACTCGAGTCCTCCACAGCAGAGCAGCACCTAGATGTTAATATGGGGACAGTTTAATACTGAATTCATAGAGTCTGTTTCAATGTCTGACATTATGACATGCTTGTTTTCAAGCTATGTACTTTATGTAGCATTTTTAATATTGTTAAGGTGGGTATTTATCTTTAAATTCTTATTTATGCACTCTATGTGAAGTAGGTTTTTTAACTTGCATTTAATTGGCCTTGATTTTGATAGAGTTCACTATAAACATGCATGATTGTAAAGCACATTTTAATCCTCTTGAAAACATGCTATCAGCATGAAATGTCAAGTTTTACTGCTACCACTTGGACTGTTTTTGATTATCTTACATGTGTAAGTTTCATAAAGTTGTCACACACTTTGTGCACTATATTGTTCTGTTGTAACATCATTGTGGCTGGTGGGTGAGTGCTGAGCTCTTTGTTTGTCATAGTGACTATTTCCACTAGAAGCATCACCTGGTTGGTTCTGGAGCAGACATTTTTACTAAAGTCAACTTCCTTTCCCCTTCTGGGTTGCAGATCCATTACCATAGGCACAGCTGTTACAGCAGGGGTAATGGTTTAATGTGCTGAAGCCAAAATGTGCTGTCAAAACTGCATGGGCATAAATGCATGCACACTCCCAGTATATTTAATCTAGTGTGGTTTCAGATGGTTTTTAGATTACAGGACTGTGAGTTTTTCCCTGCCAATTTTGGTTTCAGCAAATTGATCCAGTGCCTACAGAAGGTGCTTACCATGAAGATGACTTTGTGTTTTGTGTGAGCAGGCACAGAAATGCTGTGTGGGTCTGAGGTGACAAGGCAATCCACCCTCCCTACTGGACAAGGCAGTATCCAAACATAGCACAGTATGTGTGTTCCATGGAGAATGACCCACCAACATATGGATTATCACATAGAGTTTAGGAACACAGTGGTTGATTAATTAGAACCTAATCCTAAAAACATGTTTAATATCAGAGGCCTGCATTATTTAAGCCCTTATCTGTCTGTGATCCATTACAGGAATTCAAAAAGCATTCCACATGAGACTTGGTCCTCAGTGTACGCTGCATGTCTGATGTGGTTCTGTTATCTTTCCATATTCTTATGCTGATCACAAAGAGCTCCAATCCAGAGTCAAAGTACACATTGGGTTTTTGCAACCAGTCAAGTCTACTTGCTCCAGTTGACTTTTCCTTATTCTTGTACTAAATCTGGACCACCTGATCAATTTGTTGACCTGAGCCACCATCTATAAAGCCGGAGCAGGAGCAGCTGAGAGCCTAATTTGGTATCTTGATTATTTGTTTGCTCTACCTGTCCACTAGTATTGACGAGGGAGCTCCTGTTGAGAACCACAGTGCATATCAGGAGGTGGGGTTGCCTCCATTTGCTTCTGTTTCAGGCAGCATGAAATACATGGACCAGTGTGGGTGTCCCAGCAGAAGTTGTGAATCCTTGAGGCAAGTCACCCAGGAAGATACAGAGATGTATATATATGCTTAGTGTTGTTTTACCTCTGGCTCTTTAGGGATGGCTGTCTCTGGTCACAACCAGCTTCTGCACTGTTGACTTAAAATGGTCATCATCTGTCACAAGTTTATATAATGTTATCATATTTTAAACTTGCCTGTGCATTTTAATACCACCTCTATGGTGGTGTGTCATGCCATCTCCTTTTACCTTAATGAATACTTAAATAACTACAACATGTATGTGGGAGTCCTCTGAAAATTAACTTCTATTAAGCTATCTTTCCTAATCAGTTATCTAAAACAACATAAAAATGGATTTCTGTAAAAAAAGGTATGGAGTTACATGTCCACTCAGAAGGATTAATTTATACCATTTATACCACCTATTGATCTATCTGGAGGAGGAGAAGAAGACCAAGATACAAAGCCTTTTTTTTAAGTTCAACAGGTTAGGCCTGAAGGTGCATCTAACAATGTTGCCTGTACACAAAACGAGTCATCCAAGGAAGCCATCTGCCATACCTGTGGAGATCAAAATCTATGCAACCCTGGTCTGCTGTATCTACCCACTGCATCCTTCCCGAGGTCATATCTGTGTATAGTGGGTATGTAATCAGGCAGTGTCTGGTTGCATAATTCAGTTCCCAGTGATCATGGCACCACACATGGCAAAGCCGATTTACTTCCCTTGGAAGGAAATGAGAAGGACAAGAAAGAGGTTCTGTTGCAAGGTTCACTTCTTCAGTGTGCTGGGTATGACCGACTATCCCACCTTGTCATCACTGCACACAGTGACAATGATGAGAAGTACAGGAACATGAAAGGCTTCCACAACATGGACTGTTAGGTGCTATGTAATGCAGAGAACATCATGACCAGTTTAACTGCTTGCTTTCCTGGCTCTTCCTGGGATGCATATCTCTTCAGGGGCAATTGTGTGAGGCATGTAATTCTTCCTTTGCCAAAGAAAGATGGCTGGTGACTTGGTGCAGTATACAGTGATATGAAAGTGTGGTGTGTGCATGTGTGCGCGCTTTGCATGCGGCAGGTGAAGGACAAGACAATGCTGTGTGTATGTAATGAATAACCCTTAAGGAGCTATGCTTTGACACTTGAATATGGTGTTTTCAAAGTTTGGTTTGCCTGTGCTCGGGTGAAACCTATTTTATAAACAGGAGTGTGTATGTGTACATATAGCAGACTTAAAACTTGGTACAAGATCATATTACATGTTAGCAGTCTGCTCTAGGAACCACAAATGTGATGCCTACACAAATAAGGTTAAAAAAGGAACTTCTGACAAGTTTCTGAAAATTGAAGGTTATAACTTATACAGAATGAATTACTCATAAAGATAAAGTGGTGACCCTTAACTTCTGAGGTGTGCACAACTAAGGAGTAATAAAATAGAAAAGGCAGATAAGGTACAAATAAGGAAAAAATGGAAAAGGAGGAGGAATTTCAACTTATGTCAAAAAATTCCAAACCACAGTTTTGTTTTCCAATTCATTTAATAGAAAGTTTGATATATTGGGACAGATTTTCAAATCATCTTGAATACCACAAGCCACAGGTGCACAAACATATGACACATGGGATTGTGGTTTTCTTCCACCAGGTGGCAGGGATTTTCTATCCCATGTGCCAGTTGCTGCAAGTTAGACCAGCTTTTTCAGGTATAGCTTGCAGCATTCCTGGGCACCCATTTTTTGGAGCTTGTGCCAAATATTTGGTGCAAGCTACTATAAATTAAGTAAACTGTCACAACTGCATCTGACCCGGCAGATGCGGTGAAGGTGTTGAGTGCAGCTGCACCAAAAAAAGGCTTTGATGCAGGGCTTGTTGCAAACCGAGTTGCCCTTTGAAAATCAGACCCATTATCTCTGAAGCCCTGTCTGTCAAATACAATTTTGATGTTAATATTAAACCATGTATTCCTTATGCAACATATTATTAAATATTACTCATTTTCAATTTATTTTAATAGAACATCTTTACTGGGAATGTTGTTCTATTAATTCTGATGAAATGAAATAAGTGAATGTTTGATTTGACACATTTGATAAATTCAGTTACATGGCCAAATATTAAAACTGCTGTCAGTTTGTCTTTTAGATTTAATCATTTACTGGTTCTGTGGGCAACAAAGTACAATATGTAGAATTGTAGCAATGCTTACGTGACATAGGAAGAATGCTGGAATGCAGGTTGAGTGCTAATGTCATGTAGATTGGGCCATTCACTTTTTCAGTCCATGGGACAGGAAGTGGGACTACCGCCCTGCCGAGGTACCAAAGTGGCCAAGCCTTTGAGCAAAGAATCCATCTTAAGGAGGGTTACACCCCTGGCAGTGGCCACAGTCACAAAGTCCCGTTAGACTAAAGTTGTCATAGGGAAGTATGGATGAATTTCTACAAGGAAAGAGAAGAAGCCACTGCAGTAGGAGGGGAGGATGGTTGAGGAAATAAAGCAAGCATCCAACAGACACTTGGAAAATGCACTTAAGTAACACTTAATAGGGGGACATGGCACAAGTTGACTACTGTCCCATTGAAACAAAGTAATAGCCTTTTGAGTCACTGTTTCAGTGGCAACTAAGGATGTTACATTGAAGAGGGATTCATCACAAGAAGTATGACAGGGCAAGGTCCCTTTAGCCTAAAGGTACTTTAATAAAGTATAGATGAGTTCCTGTAAGGAAAGAGGGAACAGCGTACAACATAGATGAAGACACTGTCCAGATCTATACATGGTACAGAGAATACTGGATAGGCAAATATGTACAACCAGTGTATTCTACCACAGAGGGGGTTTGGATTTCCTCTGATCATGACAATGAAGCTCAAGAGGTCCATGGGAATCAAATCCCCAAGGTGGCAAAACATACTGGTTGTACATAAAGTTGGTCATCCTGTAGATTTTTAAGGTGTATCATATCATGTGAAATGTGCACATGGTGGGTCTTTTGCTTTCAGAATGAAACTGACTTGTGCAGTCTCTAGAGGTTTCAGAATGCTGTTGTACCACAGAAGGGTACAATCACATTCCATGACCTTTGAACTGTGGCACAACAGCATTTTGAAAGGGATAGCATTCTATATAAAATAATGTTCTACTGTACACTATTTAAGAGAACAGTGGATGTTCAACCATGCAGAACCAGTCTGTTGTGCCACAGAGGGGTTTTGATGTCATCAGAACCCTGAAGCAGCACAACAGGCTGGTTGGGCATGAGGTTGACCATCCACTAATTTTCATAGTGTATAGTGCCCATAAAATTTTTTTTTTTTTTGTAGAAATTTTGTTTAATCTGGGATTAAAAGCTGGTTGTTGGTTGTTAGGGAGGAGATATCTGTGCGTGTGTAGTGCATCCTTCTATTGGTTGTTAATATCTTTTGGGAGGGCTTTTCAAAAGAAAAATCATGGCGGCTGTATTTCTCACTAAGCGAGGGAGTGTTAAAGAAAGGATTCTGCTTCATTTTGTGAGTTATTTGAAATATCTGGTTGATCCTGTGTTTTATTTATGTATACAAGTGTAAATATCTGGTTGATCCTGCTTTGTTTTTTATCTGGTTGATCCTGTGGTTTTGTTATTTTTTTAGTCTAATATTAAAATTATCTGGTTGAGCCTGCTTTTTTCGTATCTGGTTGACTTGTGTCTGCCAAGTGACGGTTTGTGTGATCGTTCGGCCACTCCTGTCATGTCTTTCTATCTGGCTGATCCTGCATTTTTTGTTGTGAAAGACAATGTGGCTCATGAGCTTTCTCAGTGTTGGTTGAGCCTCTACAGGTTTTTGAAATGTACCACAGTGTGGTAAAATCATGACCTTTGAACTGTGGCACAACAATATTTTGAAAGGCATGGATTTCCATGCACAACAACCCTCCAATCTACACTATAGGTTACTAGTTCAACCTGTTTGTAGCAAGGCACACAACACATGCACTCCACAGCCTATGAAGGTACTCCAACTATGGTAGGCATCACAAAAACAAGAAGAGCAGATGGGCACATCCCCAAGGAAGCCTCAGTCAGAGACGATATGTAGTGGTGTTAGCCTGATGTTGCATACATTCTGTGGCTGTCTTGGTAAAAGAAAATATTATTCAATATCTGCCTGTGGTATGTGCCCATCTCCTTTTTACAGTTTCAGTGGGAGGAGCCCTACAGATGTCTTGCTATTAGTAGAAAAAGAGAGCTCTCCAGATTCCCAACAGACTTGATAAAATAGGAGGTTTTGTGGAATCACTGCACTAATTGAATCAGTCTGCTGTGTTCAATGAGCTTATCAGTGTTGCAAGCACTATTTTGTGTGATAATGTGGTTACTAGCTTCACTGTAGGTTAAATTCTCTTTCAAGAAAAATTCATAGCTCATAAACATGTCAACTTAGCCTTTCCAAAAAAAGTTTCATTCTACACATGAATGCCACATTTTTACAGAAATAATTAACTGGGAAGCACAGCACTAGAGATAAGATGCAGCAATGTGAAGGTCAAATGCCACAAAAGGAATGCTATGCAGATATGCAAGGTCATAAAACATCCAATGTTGAAGTCTTACTAAAGACTAGAGAAACTGAAGATGTATATGTGTGTGTGTGTGTGTGTGTGTGTGTGTGTGTGGCGTGTGGGTGTGGGTGTGTGTGAGATAGAATAAGTGACACACTTCAATTGTATTTTCAATGCTGGCACTGTAGAAACATGATTCTGTCTGAAACTATGTGTTAATTTTCAATATTATTTGTGCATATTCAAGCTTGCACTATTTAAACATGTTCTGTCTATAATTTTGTGTTGCACTGAAAACTTAAGATCTGATCATATCAACACACTTCCTCAAGTTTCATCAGTATGGACCCCATATCAAAACAAGAAATCAGCATTCTGGCTTTTCAACCCTGCTCTGTGCTGAATGGTAAAGCGGTAAGGCTGTAAAGCCAAATACCACCATATTATTTGGCCATGCTTATCTTTCATCTGCTGGAGCCAGCACAGAGGGTTATGATCAGTGAGAACCTTAGACTCTGCACCCCAGAGATAATATTTCAAGGCCTTTATCACCCATTTTAATGCTAAGCATTCCTTCTCCACTGTTGAATACTTCCTTTCCCTCTCATGAAGTTTGCGGCTGATGTATATGACTTAGTGCTCTTCACCATTCCTTGTCTGAGAAAAGACTGCACCAATGCAAGTATCAGAGGCATCAGTGTGCACTTCAATCAGGAGAGAAAGATCAGGACTGATCAAGGCAGAGGATGAACATAGGGTCGATTTAATATTCTGAAAGGCCTCATTACATTTCTTGGTCCATAGCACCTTATTGAGACATTTGTTTTTGGTCAGATCTGTCAGTGGGAGTTGCTATGGTGGCAAAATCAAGTATGAATCAGTGGTAATAACAAGCCAGTCTTAAAAAGTAATGTATGTGCTTCTTTGTCAGGGGGATGGGACTGTTAGCTGCTGCCTTGATTTTGCTGATGTCTGGTTTGACTGTACTTTCCCCAATAATGAATCCTAAATATTTGGTCTCAGTCCTAGCAATGGCACATTTGGTAGGATTTATGGTCCGTCCAGCATCTTGAATGGACTGAATGAATGCACTAAGATGGACTAGGTGCATCTGCCAGTCAGGGTTGAAGATGACGACATCATCAAAGTAGGTGGCCTGTACTGTGTATGGGCACATAGTACTTGATCCATAGAGTGTTATAAGGTTGTGGGGGTACTATGCAGTCCAAATGGCATGGTGATGAACTGGTAAAGGCCCATTGAGGTGCTGAAGGCAGTCAGTTCCTGTGCATGTAAAGAGAGAAGGATTTTCCAGTAGCCTTTCATTAAGTCAAGTGTGCTTATGTATTTGGCCTTCCCTATTTTGTCTAGTAAGTCATCTACACAGGGCATGGGGTACCCATCAAAGGTGGAAACAGCATTAATCTTTCTGAAATTTAAGTAAAGCTGGATACTCTCCTCCTATTTTGGGCACAACTACCACCGGTGAGGACCAAACACTTCTTGATGATACTGTAACCCCTAGGTGTTCCATTTTCCTCAACTCATCTATGACTTCTTGTCTAACTCTATCAGGCAGCCTGTAGGGTTTATGGTGTATGGGTCATATTTGTACTACCTTTATGGTGTGCACGACCCATTTTGTTCTCCCTTGGGTGTTAGTAAAGGCCTTCCCAAAATATCCCAGTAGTTGTTCAATCTCTTGTCTCTGGGTTGCATCCAGCCTGGGATTGCTTTGAACCCTCACCACTTCTGTGCCTTTATCCAATCTCTCATAGGCTACTTCAAGCTCACTGTTCTCTTGCTCAATGTATATAAAGTAATTGGGTACTGGGTCTTGTCCATCAAACCATTTCCTCAACAGGTTGGCATGGTAAATTTTCTTTTGGGATCTTTTTCCTAGCATTTCAGTTTCATAATTTACCTTCCCAGATTGCCTATTGACTACAACTGGACTTTGCCATTTCATTAATAACTTGTTTTCAGTAGATGGCAACAATAACAATACTTTATCTCCTGGATAGTACATTTTATTTTCAGTCTTTCATGATACCATTCCTTCTGTTCTGCCTGTCAATGCGCAACATTTTGGTGTACTAGAGTAACACATTTCACCAATTTCTTCCTAAGATTGGTCATATAGTCTACAATATTGGTTTGACATACCTCTTTCCCTTCTTCCCAGTGATCCCTCACCATGTCCAGTGGGCCATTGAGGTTTCTTCCATATAGAAGGGTAAAAGCTGACAACTGTTTAGTAGCTTTGGGTACCTCCTGGTATGCAAACAGGAGATATGGCAGATATTTGTCCCAGTCCTGCCCCCTCTTCTTGTACATACTTCTGGAGCATATGTTTCAAAGTCTTATTAAAACGCTCCACCAAACCATCAGTCTGCAGGTGGTAGGGAGATGTTTTTACTGCAGTTACCCCTAACAATCTGTACAACTCCTTGAGGAATACTGAGGTAAAGTTGGTACCTCTGTCTGTGAGAATGACCTGAGGGATACCCAATCAACTAAAAATCTGAGCCAGTTCCTCGGCAATCTGAGGGGCTGTCACAGTCTGAAGGGGTATCACCCTCAGGATACCTGGTCACATAATCACAAATCACCAAAATATACTGGTTACCTTTTGAGCTTTTTGTTATGGGGCCTACCACATCCATAGCTATTCTCTCAAATGGTGACATTACTGTGGGTATTGGCTGTAGGGACACCTTATCCCCTTTTCCACCTTTGGCTACCAATTGGCACTCAGGAGAAGTGTGACAATACTCAGCCACAGTCTCATGTATCCCAGGCCATAAAAACTGATTAGTCAATCTGCCTAATGTCCTATCTCATCCTTCATGGACAGCCATAGGGATATCATGGGCTAGGTACACTCTGTCCCTATATTTCCCATCATCTGTCTTACACTGTACATTCCCCTTATAGCAGGGTTAGTACACAATTAATATAAAACATAATTTGTTATGACATACTGTGGCTCCCCTTCTGCAACCACCTGGTCCAACTGTAAGAAAAAGGATTCAAAGTCTCATCCAACTTTTGTTCCATTTTTATATTTTCTTGCATGCATGTGCAAGAAACATAGTGCCATGATCCCAAAATGCAGTGGCGTACAATTGAAAGGGAGAGCTATGCTTCAGTGAGCAGCGATAAGATATCACCTGCTCATGTGTGCTACCCCCCCACACACATGCATACTGAGTGTTTGCACCCCCCCATGCACACACTGTATAGCCAACTGGGTGCCCAATCCCACGTCGGCTGTGCTGTGCTCCCCCCAACAGAGTTCCACATGCCATGCTGGGTGCCCACCCCAGCATGGCAACACATCGTATAGCTGATGGGGGTGCCCAATCCCCCATTGGCTCCACTGTTCCCCCCCAGAGAGTACAGGGTGCCACACTGGGAGCCACTTCAGCGTGGCAACAGATTGTATGGCTGACTGGGTGCCCAATCCCCCGTTGGCTGTGCTGTGCTGCTCCCCAACAGAGTTCCACATGCCATGCTGGGTGCCCACCCCAGCATGGCAACACACAGTATAGCTGATGGGAGTGCCCAATCCCCCATCGGCTCCACTGTTCCCCCCCAGAGAGTACAGGGTGCCACACTGGGAGCCACTCCAGCATGGCAACAGATCGTATGGCCGATGGGGGTGCCCAATCCCCCATTGGCTCCACAGCCCCCCAACAAACAGCTTTCCTTGTGCTATGCTGAGAGCTCCCCCAGTGTGGCAAACATCCCGCGTCGTCTAAGTTTAAAAAAAAAAACCTGAAAGAAAAAAAACCTTACCTCACCGAGTGTCCTGCCCAGCGTTTCCCCCACCCATGCCCATCCTCTGCACACCCTGCCTCTCCACACCCCCACCTCATCCCATACTTACCTCTGGAGTCTGGCGCGATGATCATCAGTGGACCAGGAACACGTCTGCACTCTTCAAAGCCGACCGTGAACTGAGGAAATACCGGTAAGCTGTATAATGCAATAAATAGGTTTTTTTTCAAATTTAATGCACATCTCAGGCATTTTTTTGAATTTTAGCACCAAATTTTCAACATGAGGTTTTTGGGACCCCTTCTCATGAATTCTCTCACTGTCATGGAGTTAATCAGGCCCGAAGGGTGAGTTCACAGTCACTGTGTGAAATAACCTTTTGGGACTGATTAATGAAATGACAGTGTCACAGTTCATGAGGTAGGCCCCTAAAAACCCTATGTTGAATATCTGGTGAAAAAATTCCCAAAAATGACTGTTTTATGAGACTGCGTTGCACTGTTGCTACACATGCTCATAATGTTCACTCCAGATTTTCAACACTGCCATTTTACTACACCTCTTTATGAGCAGTACAGCTGTCATTTCTCACTTCTCACCCAAAATGTGTTTCCGTGCATGTAGCGCACAATGGCGCAGTCGGTGTGACAAATTAATGTTTGGGACAGATTAAGAAAATTACAGTGACACTGTTCATGAGCAGAAGTGTTAAAATGGCTATGTTAAAAATATGGTGAAAAAATTCCCAAAAATGACTGTTTTATGAGCATGCATTGCACTGTTCTTATGCATGCTCATAAGTTCACAAATTTTCAATATTTTCACTCCATATTTTCAACATTGCCATTTTACCACACCTCCTTATGAGCAGTACAGCTGTCATTTCTCACATCTCACCCAAAATGTGTTTCCATGCATTTAACGCACAATGGCGCAGTCGGTGTGTGAGCTCAATGTATGGGACACTTTAAGAAAATCACAGTGACACTGTTTATGAGCAGAAGTGTTAAAAATGGCTATGTTGAAAATGTGGTGAAAAAATTCCCCAAAATGACTGTTTTATGAGCATGCATTGCGCTGTTCCTACGCACGCTTGTAAGTTTGTGAATTTTCAGTATTTTCACTCCAGATTTTCAACATTGCCATTTTACCACTCCTCCTTATGAGCAGTATAGCGGTCATTGTTCACATCTCACCCAAAACTTGTTTCCGCCCATGTAGTGCACAATGGTGCAGTCGGTGTATGAAATCAATGTTTGGGACAGATTAAGAAAATCACAGTGACACTGTTCATGAGCAGAGGTGTTAAAATAGCTGTTAAAAATTTGGTGAAAAAATTCCCAAAAATGACTGTTTTACGAGCATGTGTTGCACTGTTCCTACGCACACTCGTAAGTTCACAAATTTTCAATATTTTCACTCCAGATTTTCAACATTGTCATTTTACCACTCCTCCCCTATGAGCAGTATAGCTATCATTGTTCACATCTTGCTCAAAATGTGTTTCTGCACATGTAGTGCACAATGGCGCAGTCAGTTTGCGAAATCAATGTTCAGGACAGCTTAAGAAAATCACAGTGACACTGTTCATGAGCAGAGGTGTTAAAATGGCTATGTTAAAAATTTAATGAAAAAAATCCATAAAATGACTGTGTTACAAGCGACCATTACTCAGTTTCCACGCACCCTCGTAACTTCATGGGTTTCTAATATTTTAAGTTCAGATTTTCAACACTAGCATTTTTCCACACTTCCTTATGAACAGTACAGCTGTCATTTTTCACACCATGGCCAAAATGTGTTTTCTCACTTCCAACGCAGAAATGCGTGGTCACTGTGGGAAATCACTGCTTGGGATAGATTAAGAAAATCACAGTGACACTGTTCATGAGCGGAGGTTCCAAAATCACTGTGTTGACAATCTGCTGTAAAAAAAATCCCCAAACTAATTGCATTAGGGGTGTGCGTTGTGCATTTTCCATGTATGCTCATGACTTCACCAGTTTTTTTAACATTTTCTCTGCAGAATTTCAACATTGCCATTTTTTATACCTCCCCTTGAACAGTACAGCTGTCATTTTTCACATCCTGTTTGAAATGTGTTTTTGCACCTGTGGTGCCAAATGGCGTAATCACTGTGTGAAATCAGCTTTTGGCTCACAAACTGATAGTGCCACTGTTCATAAGGTGGGGGTCACAAAAAACCCATGTTGAAAATTTGGAGTGAAAATGCCAACGAACGCCTGAGGCATTAGGGTTTCTGACCATAATGCCCCAGCCTGTAGAGATTGACAGGCATCAGGGGTGTGACTTAGGATTCTCGCCTGTAATGCTCATACCATACCATACCACACCCTGCAGCCAGTGAGAGGCATCGAGGTGTGCCTTGGACTCTTCGGCCCCAAAGTTCACCCCATTCTCCTATACAGGACCCATCTCACCGTATTTCCTGATGGAATGGGGTAAGCATAAGGGCCAAAGACCTCAAGGCATACCATGACACTTGTCAGTGTCTACAGGGTAGGGTGTGGTGAAATGGCATGGCCATTATGCCTGATGATCCAAAGGAACACCCAATACCTGTCAGTCTCGGCAGGGTGGTGGCGGAGTTGGCTTCAGTTCAATATTTCACTGCCATTCCTATTATGCAGCTCTCTAACTTCTACACTACCAATGCCAATGCCAGCAAGCATTCGGCATTGACAAATGCTTGTTATATTAGTCCCAGATAAATCAGACCGAACATAAGATATTCCTTTCTGATGGGTATCTCTCCATTTTCTTTTTTTTAGCACTCTTCTCCTTTCTTGATTTTCTTATTTTCCCTGTTACCTCATATACCTCCTCATCAAATGGAAAAATGTTCTGTGACAGTTCTTGTCTAGCCTGGGCCCAAGTGATTACTGCCACAAGCTGGTCACAGGTCTGTTGATTTTTTATCAACTGGTCAAAGTTGGGGAAATCCTGGCCAATAATAATGGGAACTGGCAGTCTAGGTACTAAACCAACAGAGATGAGTTGTTTATCCTGCCCTACCATCATTTCCACTCTGGCAGTAGGTTACTAGTGGATATCCCCATGGACGCATGTTACCTTTGTCTCCAGCCCTTTACTGTGGTAGTTCTTTAAAATGTCTGCTCTCACCAAGGTTTGTTTGCTTCCTGAGTCCAGCAATCCCACTATTTCATCCTGGCTGATCCCCACCATGGAACTGTACCCCAATTAGCCATTGCCAAGTGGGCAGCTTTGTTTCTTCTTTTGGGGCAATTATGGGTTACGTGTCCTTTTCCCAAACAGCTGTGACAAATAATTTCTGAGGAAAAGTGCCTTGACTTTCAGTTCCTTTCCCAGTTATTTCCCCCAACATTCAACTGTCTGGAATAAGTATTTTCAAAAGGTCTTACCAGTGCTGCAGGTTGGGATGAAGAACCTTGGTATCCTCTGGACTTTGATGGTCTGGCCACCAGGTAATCCTCCGCCAGAGTGATGGTCTTCTCTGCTGTGTTGGGTTTGTGTTCCTTCACCCATACCTGGACATCTTGGGGCAATACTTGGGATAAATTGCTCTATAATTATCAATTCCAGGATTTGATTAAGGGTTTTGTCCATTGGTTGTAACCATTTCAGACAGAAACATTTTAGCCTGTCAAAAGTATCTCAAGGGGTATCTTGGCTCATCATCTTTTGAGACCTGAATTGCTGCCTATAGGTCTCGGTATTGATACAGTATCATACCAATCGAGGATTTCCTCCTTGACTCAATTGTAATCATTAGAGTCAGGGACAGTAAGGTGACTATACACTAGTTGGGCCGGTCTGGATAAGTAAGGGACAAGTCTGATGACCCACTGGTCTTGGGGTCAAATACATGTCTGGACTATATGCTCGAATGTAGTTAAGTAGGGTTCTATATCATCAGCTCTGTCAGTTTTGTTAACTTTATGTCATGGAGTACATTGTGGTCAGATTGCCCAGGGGTCAGGGCATGGATGGTTTGGAAGGCATCCAACCATCTCTCATCTTGTCTCTTCCTTTCTTCTTTTTGTAGTCTCCTATCCTCTTCTCACTATCATCAGTCTTCTGTTTGCTCACGCTCTATCTCCAACTGTTTTAGACAGAGCCAGCACAGCAGGTTGCTGGAGTCTTCCGGTGCACTCTCCTCCATCTGCTTCCTGTCCTCTTCTTCCAATTGGTCCTCATCTGTGGCATCCTCCTGCTCTTTCTTCACAGTCTTTGGCTAGGCACCAGGGTCCAACCCAGGCACTGTCTTCAACCTAAGCTTTTCATCCATTGCTCAAGTCCACTGGACTTTCATAGGCTTCACACTTTTTGCCCTGCACATGTGTCGGGGTACTAGACTATACCTTCCTGGCAGCATCTCCCAGGCAGCCTAGATGAGCCAGGTATCCCACTGCTAACACCAGTGTGAATGTGTGGGATAATAACTGACACAACAAAGCAGGGATCAAGTGCATATAAAATGCACAAAGGCATTCATCAATTTATTTTTAGAAAAAATACACTTATTTACAGAAACGGAAAAAAGTCAAATAATTAGTCCTGCACAAAGAAATTCAGACCTCTGCTTCCTTCAGCAGAGTCTGCAGCTTTGCTTCAGCCCAGATAGGCCAATGAAAACTATTCTTAGGTAACCCATGTGAAATCCACACACACACACACATACCAACTGTAGGTCTTTCCCTGCTTACTGTCAGCACTAGACTTACTCAACTATCTAACATTCCCCTAGTGATGAGCCCTTTTTATAGCTATTTGTGATTACATCACAGTCTGGCACTATAGCCTAGAGGTTAGAGTAACAATGTGTGAACAAGCTTAGTACATCCAGCAGACCAGACCTAGGTTTGATTCTCACAACCTCCACTTGCATACTGTGTGACTCTGAGCAAGTCACTTAACCACCCAGTGCTCTCAGGTCACCCTTGAAAACAGGCACTTTTGCCTAGTGGGCCTTACCCAGTTACCAAAGACTAAAATAAAAAAAAATAAATGATTGGGGAGTTTCTATAGGCCATGACATTACATAATTGGGGAGTTTCCATAGGCTGTGACATCACAGGTTTCATTATTCTATTTCATATGCAGCTCTCAATCACAACATCTCTAGGGCTGCTTCTGTACAGGGTACACGTTATTCTAGACACTATGGGGCATACAACTACCCTTGCCCATAGCGTCTCACTAGCCGTCAATCAAGTATTCAAGTGATTTTGATCTTGCCACTAGTACGGCAGGCAGCTTTTTCTTTGGAGTATGTCTTTGCTCTGAAGCAATCATTCTTTTACTTGCTCTGAACAAGGAGCATACATTCAGCTGCTATAAGCGGCTACACCAACACGGACATACCCACTCAAAAAAAAAGTATTGCTCGGTTGCACTCAGAAACCAACACTGTCGCTTGCACCAGAGTCATATAAGTCAAAGAAGCTGCACTCGACGCACCATAAATGGGTGCTACACTTCTTAAACCAAGGGACATCAGTCATTAACAATAAAGTGCGACTTGCACTATTTTCTATCTCTGCATCTGGGAGCATAATGCTGTGTGCATAAAGAGGGGGTAAAGAGAATAAGGGACAGCAAAGAGTTTTTGGAGGTTGCCTGGTTGTCCACCCTGACAATAATTTAAAGAAAAGGCAGAAAAATAAGAGAAAATGAAAGAGTGAAGGGGGGGGGGGGTTGCACATATTCATATTTATGACAGTGGTTTAAACACATAACAGGGGTCTCCCTGTTACAGATAACAAAATTAAATTAATGAAAACAAAAGTCAAGTTACTTTTTTTTATCAAATAAATTAGGTAAGAGATGGAAACTAGGATGTAAGGAAATACTATCAGTGAAGACTTACACTTATTTAGGACTTCCTTTTGCAACTAGTGGCTCTTGGTCTAAACATATGAGAGACCTTTTCATTAAACTACATCAGACAGCAGGAGCTCTCTCCAGATTCAATAGACAGTTTGAGGGTAATACTGTCAAACCCTTACTAGAAGCAACCAGAGAGAAATATATATCTCTCTGGCACTTTATTAAACTGAAATATGGATTCCTCATCCCTATAAGCTTTCAGAGATACCTATAATCAAACTACACAGATCTTTTCTGGGTGTGGGCAAATTGGTCCCAGGTCATCTTTTGAGGGCTGAACTAAGTACAGCTAGTCTTGTGGCATTAGCTGCAATAAAGAGAATAAACTTCTGGATTAGATTTACCAGATAACCATCTCATGGACTTCCCTACAAATGTCTAGCCAAAAAGAATAGCTGGCAACAACTGGGCTGTTGTCAGGCAAACTGGTTACGGAGGATAAACAAGGATCTTGATCTTTATGGTCTGAATTTTTGGGATAAATACATAAAACAGAGCATTCTGCTTAGCCCCAGATACAAAGACTATATGAAGAACAAGACTTTGAATATCAGCCGTTCATATGACATGGAAAAAATAACCAGGCTCAAAATTTTCCCTTGAATGGGAGGGAATGATATTAGACATATTTACAGATATTGCCTAGAGTTAATAAAAGATTCAGTTAAAAAAAAAGACTGTAAACAATGTATCAGATGGAACTTTTCAATAGTAATATCTTCAAAGCCAGATAAAAAAGTTAACAGACCTATCTGAAAAACAATTTGCTTGTAATTTCTTGGAATATGAAAACTTATAACATGTCGTGTATAATTGCACCTGGCATTTTTTTTTATTTTGGTCTTTGGCAACCGCGGGTAAGGCCCACTAGGCACAACTGCTTGTTTTCAGGGGTGACCTGGGAGCACTGGGGAGGTTAAGTGACTTGCTCAGAGTCACACAGTATATAAGTGGAGGTTCTGGGACTCAAACCCAGGTCTGTCTGCTGGGTGTACCAAACTCATTCACAGCTCATTACTCTTACCTTTTGGCTATACTGCCAGCCCCATTCTGGTATTCTGGTATTCCTGGTCTGGACAGTTTTGGTTAACACCATTACTGGAAAAAATCCAGACACTAGACAAAGATATTCTTCTAATTATTATGTCCACCACAGAAGATGAACAGATGATAAAGTGGCTGACTGCCTTCTAAATATAGACAAAATTCATCTTAAACACTGATTCAGAAGTTGTTCCAACTGTTTTAAGCATGCCCACCAGGGAAAACCTACAGTAGTTGTTGGACTTTAGGGTCTCCTCTAAATTATATGTATTCTTGTTATGATGTTTTATTGTTATTCATTTTCTACATTGTATGAAGAATTGCTATACTATGATTGGATTTTGCAATTGTATTCATTGTTGTTCATTGTTTTGACTCTCACTGCCTTTTAAACACTATATTTGAATTGTAATGATCTTTGACCGAACAATTATAACTTGAAGTTGAGTTCCATATTGCCTCTCATTTTCTTTACATTTCACTGCTTTCTTAATAAAGTGGTAGACTGCTTGCAAAGTCATTACCTGACATTGTTAGTAATCCTACAATATGTAAGTTATGGTTCTGTTAATAAATTGCTGTTTTGAAATACATTTTTCAATGTTTTCGTGCTGCCTGGATAACAGCTATTCATTAGAATTGTTTGGATCCAGGCTGGACCAGTGGCGCTGAGGATTGAGGTGCTGGATGCCACACCTCTCACCACACCGGTGACCTGGGTTCAGGAACAGACTCGGGCCGCCAGGGGTTGGCAGGGGAGAGGAAGGATCGAGTGTCCCACATCTGCTGTCCTTCCTCTGGGGAGGGTCAGGGCACTGCAGCACACTGAAGTGGTGACTGGTGGAGGCCAGTAGCACTACAAGCAGCAAGCAGTAGAGTGGTTAGAGAGCACAGTAGGTATCAGCATGTATGTGCTTGCATGCCAGTGCACATCCAGCTCTCTGGGGCAAAAAGAAAAAAACAGGTGGAAAATGGCGGGTGCCATCTCAGTGGCTGATGGCCGCACCCATTGCCCCCTGGTACACGAGAGGATCCTGCATTCAGAGTGACATGAGCAATTAATACCCAGCTCTGAGTGGGTGCCAGACTGGGCCCGGGGGGGTGGGGTGCTGGTGTCGGCAGCTGGGGGATCATGGAGATCCACTCTGCGGGAGGAGAAAAAATAGGGATGTGATAAAAAAAAAAAAAAGAATTATTTGGATCCACGAGTAGCACCACGTAGAAACTTGATATATTTTTAGTTAATTTGTCAAACAGTAGTTCAATAGGTTAATGTATGACAGCATGTTGCAGTCTGCTGCTGTAATGCTTTCTGCTGCTTATCATGAATTGAGAGTATATCGCAGTTATACTGCACTATTACAATCACACCCGACCAAAAAGGAAAATGAATGTATTATTTTCTTTGACTTTGGGCAACAGATTCTAACTAGGTTACCCAGTATATGTCAAAATCACCAATCTATCATAGTCTGAGCAATTTTCAAACTTCTGTCACTCACATTGAACTCTGCCTGCCAATACCCACTCCTTAAAAAAAAAAAATTAGATCTAAAATCAGATATGCACTCCTAATCCTGCACAGTTCTTTGGCAACTACCTGTGTAGCCATTTTTAAATGTATCACATGCCTGCCATCACTAATACTGGAACCATCTAAGAGACTCATGAATGAGCACTAAACTGATCACTTAAATGGACAAGTATTACGGAGGCTTGACACTCACAGCCTTGGAAGGGGGGAGGTGGGCATACATTATAGTTTCAGTTGACAGTACAACTACATTTAGGACTGTCTGTCTGAGTCCCCCCTTTCCTTAAAAAAAGTTTTACATGTACACTATTAGCCCCAATTTTCCATCCGGCACTTAGTTCAGTGAGATGATTGTAAAATATATATATTAAAAAATTACTCCTGATTTTCTAGACAAGCACAAATGTTATTATAAGTGGAAAGAAGAAAGGAAGCAAAGCTGATGATAAATTATTTGTTTTGCTTCTTTATTGTGAAGGAGATATTTACAGCTATTTATATGACCAGCGTGACCTCAATACTTGCTGGTATATGAAGGGAAAGAAAGAGCCAAGCATGAAATGCTGTGACGGATTAAGAGTTGGAAAAGAGAAACTCTTTTTTGCCACAGCATTAATTTCACAGAAAATATTTTTTGGGGGAGGGGTTGATGTTATTATGGAACCTAACAGGGCTTGAGCTTGAGATGGCTTTTACCTTTGCTGTTTTTTTGTTACTTCCTTACCATATCACACTGAATGTGCTTCTTTGGTATCATCAGTAGCCTGGCACACAAATCCTTACAGTATCCCCCAGTTTACATAGTTTGGCAAGTCTGTAATATATGAAAAAGATTAAAAACCAAGTCTGGGTGCAGGGGTAGCTTTGAATTGATCTGGGGACATTTGAACTCTGGTGACCTTTCTCTCATAAAAGAGTATGCTTGCAAAAGTCAATCAATCGATCTTTATTTATAAAAAGCGCAATTCCAGTCGATCAAGGCCCTTGTACAGAGATTAATCAAATATTAAAAAACTATAATATGAAACATACAAACACCATCAAAATTCAACAGATTCTTAAAAACAGCACAAACTATTCAAATAAGATAAGGAAAAGCTAATCCAAAAGGATGAGTCTTAAGAGCTGTTTTGAAGCTCTCGAAGGTCGGGCACTCTCTAACCCAACAAGATAAAGGGTTTCACAGGGTAGGGGCCATGAAAGCAAAAGAGTGGGCCCCAGAGGTCTTGAGTTAAACCCTGGGAACCTCTAGCAATCCCTTGTCAGAGGAGCGGAATGGGCAGAGTGCGTGGTAGGGAGACAAAGGAGATCTTGCAAGTACCGTGGTCCCCATCCATGTGGGGCATTATAGGTCAGTAAACTGACCTTGAAGGTGATACACCACTGTATTGTCAGCCAGTGTAGATTGTGGAGAACAGGCATGACATAACAAGATCTTGGTAAGTCAGTCAACAACCTGGCCGCCGCATTCGGCACCAGCTGCAAGTGGTGAATATCTACCCCAATAGTCCTAGGTAGAGGGCATTGCAATAATTCAGGCGGGAGATCACAAAGGTGTTGACCAGAGTTGGAAGGTTGTTGGGTGGGACCAGGTGCTTAATCCAGGTGATATTCCTTAGAGGGAAAAGGAGGTCTTGAATATGGCCGACACTTGAGATTTGAATGTCAGACTATCATCAAATACTATGCCCAGATTCTGCATCCTGTCAGAGGTCAACAACTGGCTATCTCTGAGCCAAAGTGTGTAAGGTTATCCAGTCGACAGCTCTCTGCCCTGATAACCTGGGTCCACCACCAGCACCTCAGTTTTATCCAGGTTCAACATCAGCCAATTGGCACTCATCCAGTCCTGGATCTCAGAAAGGCAGCTATTAAAGACTGACATAGCCCCATCTTGCTTGGGCTCAAAGGACATGTATAGCTGAGTATCATCTTCTTAGCAGTGAAAACTCAGTCCATACCACCTTATGATGTCTTCCAATGGCAGCATATACCCTACAAACAGCATGGGTGACAAAATGGAGCCCTTCGGGACCACACAGGACAGAGTGGGGGGGGCCAAAAAATAAATCCCTGACACCACTCTTTGAGTCCTGCCTGTGAGGAACGATCAAAACCACTTGAGGACTGTACCAGACAGCCCACATATCAACCCCAGGCACTCCAGTAGCACTTCATGGTCCACAGTGTCAAATGCTGCAAAGAGATAAAGGAGAACCAAGATCGAACAAGTCCTCCAATCTCTCACTTTTAGGAGATCATTCAGTACCCGAACAAGTGCTGTCTCAGTACTATGCCTCTTCCTCAATCCAGACTGAAGAAGATCATAGAGATCATGGCTAGTAAGATGATCCTCCATCTGCAGTGCAACTACCTTCTCGATAACCGTACCCACAAAAGGCAGGTTAGAGATGGGTCTGTAGTTTGCTAAGCAGTCAGGGTCAAGGAAGGGTTTCTTCAGGAGAGATCTCAGCACCACATCCTTCAGGGGGTTGGGAAACAACCCTGTCTCCAATGAACTACAAACTATCGCAGCCAGGACTGGGCCAATCACCTCAGCACATCCCACAATGAGATGCATTGGGCCTGGGTCCAACCTACAGTAAGCTGATTGCAGAGACTGAATGATTGTCACAAAATCAGTGATCGCCAGCCGGCCAAAGTCAGACCAGGTAAACTGGGTTCCTGCAACTTCCTACCAACCTCCACAGCACACACTGGAGTGAGCCAGATGGATCCCAGATTGGAAGGTGACAACCTTATCTGCAAAGAAGTGAGTGAACTCATCACACTTACTCTGTGGAAAGGCTCCTCGGGTCTAAAGACAGATTGGATTGCATAATCTGTCAACAGTCCAGAAGAGCTGAGTCGGTTGATTCTGCACAGCAGCAATCCCCCTGGATAGGAATTCTGACTTCTTATGGGAGATTGCCAATTGATAGTCTTTATAGTGAACCATTAATTTAGGTTTTCCATCAGCCAGGCCCGATTTCCACCAGCTACACTCCAGCCTTCTGCCCTTCCATCTCAGCTCCTTTAAGGTCCCATCAAACCAGGGGGACCTTGGGCAAGAAGTGAGGGGATGAATGCAGAAAGGAGATGAGGAGTCCAGGGCCTCTATTGCTGCCTTATTATAAGCAGATAAGAGGGTCCCTGGATCTGAGCTTACACTCAACACACCTGATAGGTTCAGCACCACCATAGGGCCATCTGGGCTCAAGCCCCTTAATGGGCAGTACCGGGCCATCTCTGTGGGGGCAGGTCTATTGGGTGGAACCTCGAAACTGAACCTTATGTTATGATGGTCAGACTGACTGACCTGCTCCACCACCAAACTGGAGATCTTCATCCCCAGCAGGTCCAATGAGTTGTCATGGATGTGGGTCTCAGAGGTAACCACCTGTGTAAGGCCCACCAAGATCATAGTTGGAGGAGGTCCTAGACAAATTGTGAGAGTTCATCATCAACCCAGGCATTGAAATCCCCAAGAATCAACAGTCTGGGTGATTCCATCACCATGTCGACAATGAAGTCTGCAACCTCCTGCTGGAATTCCCTCTCATTTCTGGGTGGATGGTAAATGAGGAGTATCCTGCAGCCTACACCTGTGCCCACAATGCACTTAAAGGATCTGGTTACTCCCACTGGGATGTCCATAAGGTCCAGTTCTGATCTAAAACAAATGGCTATGCCTGCGCCCCTACGATCCTCCCTCAGGCAGTGAATCACCGGGTACCTGGCCAGAACTGCTGATTCCAGGACTGGGCCAGCATTTTCATCCAACCAGGTCTGGGTGATGTAGGCCAGGTCAGTAACTCAAAGAAGAAAAAACAGTATGGAATCTGAACTATTAGTAAGGGTATATATTTTTTTTTATTCCATGGAACTGTTCTCAGGAAATGGTTGGATTAAAAACCAAAAGATAATCCATAAACATCTAGAAAGGCTTTATATGACTTTCCACACAACATGCATTATCTTCAACTTAATGATTATGGAAGTTTATAGCATATTTTGTTATTTGGTTATTTACTAAGATCATTTCAGATTAAAGCTAAATACCAGGGGTTTTTATTGAAAAGGTGTTTTTTTTGGCAGTTGGGAACTTTGTGCTAGTACAAAGGCTAACAGCCCGTGTAGAATTTGAACCTTTACAAATGCCATGGAGTCACCAACCAGGTGAAACTGAGTGTTGCAATGCTGGATGCCACATCTCGTACCATGATGGTGACCCAGGCTCAGGAGTGAGCTTGGGTTGCCAGTTGCAGGCAGGAGAGGGAGGGGATCGAACATCTGACAATGTCTGTCCTGATTGCCCTGCTCCTTGGCTGCCTCCTTGTTAGGGATGCAGCTAATTTAAATTTCACTGGCGAAGTGCCGGCGAAGTGGTCAAATTCGCCTGGTGGAACAATTCAAGAAATCTTTCCGTATTAGGAGGAATTTTGCCTAGGCAAAATTTCACATTCCATGGTGAAATACTGCCTTCCATGGTGAGAATTTCACCATGGAAGGTGTGACCTGAAGGTGAAATTTTTGCTCAGCTGGGACGAAATTTCACCACTCCACTTCAGGCGAGAATTTAGCATTCGCTTTTACGAAAATGGGTGGAATTTCACGGATTATTCTGCAAAGTGAATTTCACCTTACTGGCCACCAGTACAATATTGTTTGTGAACATGGTGGTGGCTTGCCGCTGCATTCACAAACAATATTATTCAGCCCCCACTGCCGAGGGCATGCCCAATCCCCCTCGGCAGCATGCGTTCCCCCCAAAACAGTCTTTGTTTGCCGACGGAGGCCCCAATCCCTGTCAGCTTCAGTCCCCCATCCCAGTTTAATTTGCAGATGGGGCAGCCCACTCCCCATTGGCATAATGTCCTCCCATCCCAGTTTAATTTCTCAATGGGGGCACTCACTCCCCGTCGGCATAATGTCATCCCCCAAAAAGTAGGTTTTGCCAAGGGGGTTGCCCAATCCCCCTCGGCTCTTGCGACCCCATATGTGCCGATGGGGGTGCCTAATCCCCCATCGGCTACAGATGCCCCCAAAAAACTACCGGTTGGCACGCTGGGAGCCCACCCCAGTGTGCGAAATGTCCCTGTTAAAAAAAAAGTCCCGCAATTTTTTTTCCCTGTAAATCGGAAAACGGTCCCTCGTTGAGTCCAGTGGCCCCGCCCACCAACCTGCACCCAGCATCTGCACCATCTGCCTCCCCACACCTTTCCTCACCCCATACTTACCTCTGGAGCCCAGCACAATGAACTTTGGTGGATGGGAACAGGTCTGCACTCTTCAAAGCCAACTGCAAACTGAATAATTGCCGGTAAGCTGTACAATGGCATAGATAGGGTTTTTTCAACTTTGGTGCATATCTCAGACATCTCTTTGAGAATTTTGGCACCAGATTTTCACCATGGGGTAATTGGGACCCCTCCTCATGAATTCAGCCACTGTCATGGTATTATTAGGTCCCAAAAGGTGATTTTGAGGTCACTGCACAGAATCACCTTTCAGGACCGAGTAATAGAACTACAGTGCCAGTGCTCATGAGGTGGCCTCTCAAAAAGTCTGTGTTGCAAATTTGGTGGAAAAAAATCAAGAAATGACTGTTTTATGAGCGTGCATTGTGCAGTTGCAACACACACCCGTAAATTAACGAATTTGTAATATTTTCACTCAAGATTTTCAACATGGCCATTTTTCCACACCTCCTTATGAACTGTACAGCTGTCATTTTTCACATGCTGGCCGACATGTGTTTTCACACTTCTGGTGCAGAATAGCATGGTTGCTCTCAGAAATCAGTGTTCGGGACACATTAAGAAAATTACATTCACACTGTTCATGAGCAGAGGTCCTAAAATGCCTATGTTGAAAATTTTGTGACGAAAGTCCATAAAATGACTATGTTATGAGTGTGCATTGCACAGTTTCCATGCACGCTTGTAATGTCACACATTTCTAATATTTTCACTCCAGATTTTTAACATTGCTATTTTTACACATCTCCTTACAGTATGAAGAGTATAGCTGTCATTTATCACATCCTGGCCAAAATGTGTTTTTGCACTTCTGGTGCAGAATAACGTGGTTGCTGTGGGAATTCAGTGTGCTGGACACATTAAGAAAATTGCAGTGACACTGTTCATGAGCAGAGGTCCTAAAATGCCTATGTTGAAAATTTGGTGACTAAAGTCCATAAAATGACTGTGTTACGTGCATACGTTGTGCAGTTTCCACGTATGCTCAAAAGTGTGAACATTTTTAATATTACCACTACGAATTTTCAACATTGCCATCTCTTCACACGTCCCTATGGATGGTACAGCTGTTATTCTTCACATCCTGCCCAATCTGTGTTTTCATACATGTGACGCAGAATGGCACAATCGCTGTTAGAACTCAAAGTTTGGGACACATTGACAAAATCATACTGCCACTCTTCATGAGAAGAGGTCCCAAATGCTTTCATGAGGTGGGGTCACAAAAAAAGCCATGTTGAAAATTTGTAGTGCAAATACCAACAAACGTCCGAGGTGTTAGGGCTTCTAACCATAATGTCCCACCCTGTACAGATTGACAGGCATCGGGGTGTGCCTTTGGATTGCTGACTGTACTGCTCATGCCATCCCACCCCCACCCCCCAGCCACTGACAGGCATCAAGGTATACCTTGGACTCTTCAGCCCCAGACTTTACCCCATTCTCCTATGCTGCGCCCATTTCAGCGTATGTCTTTATGGAATGAGGTGACTGTAAAGCCAAACACCCCAGGATACGCCTCAACATGTGTCAGTGTCTGCAGAATAGGGTGAGGTGACATGGCATGACCATCATGGGTGACTAACCAAACCCTTACCCCAATGCCTGTCTGTCTCTACAGGATGGAGGTGGGGTTGGCGTGAAGTTCAATACTTCACTGCCATTCCAGTTCTGCATCTTTCTAACTCCTGCATTTCCAAAGCTAATACCAGCAAGCAAACATTCAGCATTGACAAATGCTTGTTTTTTTTATGGCAGGGGAGACACAGACAGTGCTCAGTGTAGCTGTACTATCAACTGAAACAATAATTTACTTCCTCCTCTCCCTTTCAGGGCTCTGGAAGTCAGGCCTATGTAATACTTATTGATTTATTACATGAGTTCTGTGCTTGATCATTAGTCTCTTAGATGGTTCCAGTATTAGTGATGGCATGCATGTGATATATTTAAAAATGGCTATACATGATAGGTACTGAGAAATGTATAGGATTAGTCTTCCATATCTGGTTTTAACTTTAATTTTTTTTCTGTTTTGAAGGAGTAGGTAATATGGAGGCAGGCAGTGTTCAATGCAAGGGCAGAAGTTTGACAACTGGTCAGACTACTTTACCTCTGTGATTCTGACATATAATCTACTTAGAATCTGTTGTCCAGAATCATAGAAAATAATAGTCATTTCCCTTTTAGGTTTGGGGGTGATTATGGCATGGCAGTACAACTGGGGTATCCTGACTTTCCATGAAAAACAAAAGAAAGCATTATGGCATCAGATTGTAATATGCTGTAATGGATTTACCCTTCTGACAGATATATGTACTAGATTTTTCTTGTTAGCATGAATAAGCTGTTTTAAAAATCATGACATTCAGCTGGCAGAATTATTTAAAAATGAGGCAGAAACATAATGAGACAAAAGATTGTGTAACAGTTCTTATCTATTCTCGTACTGTCTCCCCCATTACTAATAGTCTCTCAGTAAAATTCAGAATTTTATTTATTTTTTGTTGACCTGGTAAGTGCACTAGGCAAATCCTGCCTATTTTCAGGTATGACCTGGGGAAGGGATACAGATGAATGCCAACTGACTTTGAACCAAATGAAACCGTAGGAGGTATTTTTAGTGAATGAGGGAAATTAGGCTAGGACCGGGAAATACCCCTACTCTTTTCGATAAGTGCCATGGGGTCTTTAACATCCACCTGAACTACCACCAATCCAGGCAGATGGAACCTCAGTTTAACATCTCATCCAAAAGACAGCACCGCTCTCATGCTGCACTACAGTGTCAGTACTGGGATATCAACCCAAGTGCCAGATGTGGGAACTGAACCCACAGCCCTCTGAGGTCCCAGCCTCAGAGGCTAGTGTGCTACCTACTGAGCCACTGACACTGACAAGAATTGGACTCAAATGGCAGATCTCTTATTTGTAAGGCTCTTAGTTTTTATACATAATTTCAATGCAGTGGCACACTGAGATTACATAATGTAGACTGTCATTTAGTGGGGATCAGTATTCAATAATATGGCACCATGCAGCACTATGCTGCCAGACGTTCACCATACCAACTGTGTGATTTCTGAATTTTTGCTGAATTTTTCTTCCATCTTTTTCAATAATGGCATAAAAGTATGAACTGATCAGGGGGTAGCAAATTACTAGTGTTAGAAAGTGGCTCAGGGAAAAGTATGAAATAAAAGTACTATTTCAGTTGAATTCCTGTCAGGGTAACCCAGTCTTAGTACTGCATAGCTTTTCCCCACAGTTATCACATCTGCTCAATGCTCACAAGTGCATGCATTCTCCATTTGGCAACAGGATTGGTGAGTGGACTATGGTGAGTAAGGACTTACATCCAGAACTGTCACAACACATCCATCTTTATTTAGGAAAAGGTATATTCTGTGCAGAAGAAACACATTACTCCACATTTAAAAAGATAAAAATAAATATTTTCCTGCTTCTCGTCTACCTCTGTAATTTGTAATGGTGCCCTGAACCTCCAGGGAATGGCACCACAAAGAAATAAAATCTATCACTACTACAAATTACAAAACTACTTATCGCGACATAAATGCACTGCAGTGCCACAGCTTTTGCAGCCAGCCACAAATACACAAGCTCACTGATAACGTACACACCTACTACTGGAGCGACACTGTTATGTTTCTAAACAGTACTGATTATGTTTTGTTTTTTTATGTACAGCATGCTGTGTGCATAGTTTTGAAAGTAGCTCACCAGGGCTACTGTATTTGTATCATATGGAAACAGTTGTCTGTTGTCTGTCTTAGCTGATGATGGCTAGCTGTAGTTTCTTGTGTGGTCTTGTCCTTTTGCTTCTTGAGGGTTTGGGGAGTTAGGGTTGGAGAAAGAGATGCAAATCGATTAGGGTTTATGATAATACTGTAGGTAGGGAAAAGCAGGAAAACTGAGTGGGCCAAGCCATCAAATTCTACATTTCTAATGCAGATTTTTCCTACTTTTATGATGTTCAGTTGAAGTCTAACTGGTGCACTAATGCAGTTATTTTCAATGAATTTCCTATCTTTTTGAGAATGTTAATAAAATGAAATTATACTGCTTCTGGCTTCAGAAGTACATTTTCAGCTATGGATACACATACACACTGAAAAACATTTACAGCCACTTCTAGTTGACAATTGAAATCCATAATACCAAAGTAAGCATAGTGCCCCTCGTGAGTGACATGGGTGTGAGATTGTGTAGAGCCCTTTAAACCCAACACAAATACCATACAACAGTTTTATATACATTAGCCAAATGGGCAGATAAGTGTATACACTGATTGCTTAGTGTACTTCATTTCCAATGGAGGGTGTTATCTGCATCCTCAGAATTTGTTAAGCACCCTTTGGGCCCCACAAAAATCCTATAGTTCAGCATTACATGCTTACCGGCACGTATGTGTGTAATGCTGGACTATCAGAGTTTTGTTGGGCCCAAAGGGTGCTCTGCAAATTCTAAAGATGCAGATAACACCATACATGGGGATCAAAGTACACTAAGCATTTTGAGTATAGACTTTACTGCCCAATCCGCTAATGTACATAAAACTGTTGTACCACATCACACACTCCATAATTCAATATTTATGTCCTAAATTCTCAGAATTTTGGTCAAACAGCCTGAGTTTGCATAAGTCATGTACCATGCAAGGTTGCCCCTGCATATTTCATTTATGCAGCAGGAATAGAGTTTCTGTTATTTTATTTCTTGCTTTTGAAAAATATAGTTGTATAAGTGTTGTGAGTTTACCTTGCCATATAGAGTCTCTGCTTATTCCCTCCTGGTTTATATGGCCATTGCCATGAAGATGCCATGTGGTGACATGCTGATGGTACAACATGGCAGGCAATTGGTGGAGCAAATGAGCTTCACAATTTTTCCATGTAAAGAAGGTTCCTTTGTTTAGTGAGAGCCTAGCAGTTACAAAGCACTGTGTATGCATTCTGTCTCGGGAGTTAAATCTAAGCATTGGTTTCCTTTTTTTTTCATTCGTATGTTTGAGGTACAGTTAAGTTGAAAGCACATTCAGTGTGGAGCATGTTCGGTGTGACAGAGTTTATAGTTGGACCGGGTAAGGAAGTTCTATTGTGTATCCAATAGCAATTGAGTAGGTCTGAGAAGAAAAACAAAAAAAATTGCCAGCATTTTTTAAAACTTGTAAATGCTGCATCAAAGAAAGATGCATGTGGCAGTTTGGGAAGTTACTTTTCCAAGAAAATCCATTTTGTTGTCAATGTGGGATGTGTGTGGTGACTTGGGAGTGTACTAACTCAGAAGGGAGAGGATTGGGAATATTTCTGCTGTAAATGCAGTTATTTATTCCAGAAAAGCAAATGTTTGCTTTTTAAAGCTGAACAACCAGGTATTAATTATCAAGGTAGGCAGTTTTTAGTGAGGAGTTGGGACAGCTTGTGCAACTTAAGAGTTTAATCATAGTGTATGTGAAGGAAAGTGAAACAGCATGAAAGCTTTTGATAACATAGTGCCAACTGGTGGGGTGGGGGGGTCAGGTGATGACGGACAAACTGTGTACATAAATGGACTGTGACACAGTAACTGGTGTGCATAAATGAGTGATGACATAGTAACTAGGTACCTAAATTAAATTTATGTACACAGTTACTCAGATAAAGGGATGTATCGCACTCCATTTATGTCCACCCTTATTGTGGTGTGTGTTGTGCTGTAATGACCTTTCCTACGTGGTTGAAGGTCCTTTTCTGTGCTTTATGCCTCACAGCATACATGGAAACAATTATTACAGAATCACTGCAACACTCATTTGTGTTATTATTTTCTGACTATTTCACAGGCCCGTGAAAGAGAACAAGATTTGGTACTGCTGGTGGGAAGACTGAAATATTAACAACACAGGTAAGATCATATGTTTAATGAAATTTAATTTGAGAATTACACATACTAATTAAATAATGAATAGTAATACCAAAATTCAGAAAAAGCTGGAAAACATTACATTTTTTTTTAAAGTCATGTAATTTTATGCATCAATGCAAAACTACTGTATCAGTGCAGTCTATCTTTACAAAAAATAGTATTTACTTCTTGTATTTTCAGTTTTTTGGCTGTGTCACAACTAAAAAACAAGCATTTGTCAATGCCAAATGTTGTCTTGCTGCCATTGGCAGTGCAGGAGTTAGAGAGATGCAGCATAGGAGTGGCAGTCAAGTATTGAACTGATGCCAACCCACCCCCACCCTGCAGAGAGTGAGAGGCATTAGGGTGTCCCTGTGGGTGTTTGTTAGTGCAGTGCGGGAAAACATGCTGAGCAGGATGTGAAAAATGACAGCTGCACAGTTCATAAGGAGGTGTAATTAAATGGCAGTGCTGAAAATGTGGCTTACAAATATACAAACTTTGCGGACTTGCAAGGGTGCGTGGGAAATATGCAAGGCACGCTTGTAGCACTACCAGTTTGTGGGCATTTGGCACCAAATTTTCAACATAGGCATTTTAGCACCTCTGCTCATGTACAGTGTCACTGTCATTTCCTCAAAGTGTCCCAAGAAGTGATTTCGTACAGCAACCACGCTATTCTGCGCCGGAAGTGCCGAAACACATTATGGGCAGGATATGTGAAGTGTCAGCTGTACTGTTCATCAAGAGGTGTGTAAAAATGGCAATGGTGAAAATCCAGAGTGAAAATATCACAAATGCATGACGGTACGAGCATGCGTACAATCTGCCAATGCACGCTCGTAACACAGTCATTTTATGGAGTATCAGCTCCAAATTTTCAACATAGGCACTCTAGGAGCTCTGCTCATAAACTGTGTCACTGTCATTTTCATAATCAGGCCCAAATACTGATTTACCACAGCGACTGCGCAATTGTGCGCCGAAAGTGCGGAAACACATTTCGGGCAGGATGTGGAAAATGACAGCTGTACTGTTCACAAGGAGGTGCACAAACTTGCCAATGGTGAAAATACGGTGTTAAAATATTGCGAATGTGCGAAGTTACGAGCCTGAGTAGCAAATACGCAACGCACGCTTGTAAAACAGGCATTTGTTGCATTTTTTCCACCAAATTTGGAACATAGGCTTTTTGAGAGGCCACCTCATGAACACTGGCATTGTCATTTCATTAATGGGTCCCAAAAAGTGATTTCGCGCAGTGACTGCGAAATCACCTTCCGAGGCCGATTAACTCCATGACAGGTACAGAATTAATGAGGAGGGGCCCCAAAAATCCCATGTTGAAAATGTGGTGCCAAAATTCCAAGAAATGCCTGAGATATGCAGCAAAGTTGAAAAAACCCTATTCATTGCATTATACAGCTTACCGGCATTTCCTCAGTTCATGGTCGGCTTTGAAGAGTGCAGACGTGTTCCCGGTCCACGGAAGATCGTCGTGCCGGAGTCCGGAGGTAAGTATGGGGTGAGGGGGGTGAGGGAGGCAGGTGCGAGTGGGTGGGAGCAGGTGGGGGACGGGGCATCTAGACCACGTAGGGACGGTTTTCATTTTGCAGGTGGAAAAAGGAAAACCACAGGACAAGTTTTTGCATTACAGGGCATTTGGCACACTGGGGTGGGCTCCAAGCATGCCAACTAAGTGGGTTTTGTTGAGGGTGTCAGCGATGGGGATTGGGCACCCTCATCGGCACACACACAAGGCATGTCATGGGGATTGGGCACCTCCGCAAACAAAGAAAGAGGGGGAGTGCGAGCTTTAGGATTGGGCACCCCTCAACATTCAACAGTTGGGGTGATGCCAACAGGGTGGACTCCCCATCAGTGGAGCAAAGAATGTGGGGGAGTGCGAGCCGAGGGGGATTGGGCGCCCCCACCGGCATTCCACATTTGCGGGAATGCCGACGGGAGTGGGCTCTCCGATGCGGCACAAACACGGGGTTGCCCAGGGGATTGGGCACCCTGATGTCAGAAAATGAGGTGGCTGCCCGCTCGCCGACCATGGTCATAATGGCGGCGAGCATGGCAAGCAAAGGACCGCTGCATATGACGAGCTTTACTCGGATTGCAGCAGACCTTTGCTTTGATGTGCTCACCCCATTATGAATGCATGGTGTGGTGGTGGCATGCAGGCTGATTGGGGAATGAGGGACATACCTACTGATGCATGCCTTGCATTCACCCAAGAGCAGCCGCACCCCCAAGACCCGCACTATCGCAAGATGTTTCTTGTGCATGCATGCATGCAAGCTGACATAACAAGTATCAATAATACAGTGGAAAAGCAGGTTCAAATAGTTTTGATAAATATGGAATAGTATCAACAAATAAGAACATTATCATCTAAGCTTCTTTAATAGCTATCTTCCAAGCTGCCATTTAAAAAAACACATTACATTTCTAGCTCCAACAATTACAAAGGTATACCTTTCAAAATATACTTTTCTTAAAATGTTATAACTTTTGAACAATAGCCTGTGTATTCTGTGACCACAATTGAACACTTTCAAAAAGGGCGACTCAATCACGATGCATTTACACAGGGCTACCAGGAAGGGAGAGAGACCGGATAGAGGGTTTGGTGAAATAGCAATAGGATATCACTATATGTACATGAATGGGGGAGCATGGCATGCAATGGGCGGAAGGGAAGGGAGGGTTTGTAGGGTCTAGCATGGCAGTGGGATGCTGAGCTGACCATATGGCATGGTAGGTTGGTGGCACGCTAGGGCTGGGATGGTGCCGGATTTGGTTCTGGGAATGTTTGTTTTAGCGTCTGTCTGGGAAATGTTTTTTTTGTTGTTGTTTTGCAACCCCCTGGCATGCACCCACCTGGAGTTGAGAATCGTTAAGTAGGGGGATGCAGGGGGGCACAGTCCCCCACATTAAAAAAGAATAGCTATGGCTCTGGTACAGTCTTGCTGTTTGCCATGAATCTTCATAGCAGAAATTCATTTTCAGCAATGTGGACTCACTGAAATGGTGATCGTTATTATGCAGTTGCCATTATCACATGGCACCCTTTTGAACCATTAAACCACTTTTTTAATGTTATTCTTTTGGTAACCAGGTAAGACACAGTATCCAAGTGCCTGTTTCCAGGGGTGACTCAGGAACACTGGGGTGGTTAACTGACTTGCTCAGAGTCACACAGTATGCAAGTGGAGGTTGTGGTAATCAAACCCAGGCCTGCTGGATATATAAAGCTCATTCACAGCTCATTAATCTTACCTCTAGTCTATACTGTCTACTACATTTTAATGAAAGCTTGGAGTCACCTAAGTAGATATATTGATCAGATATTAATAGAAAAAAAGAAAGTATTTCATATTGATATAAAAATAAAAATAGAAGGTTCACTAAAGTTTTAGAGTCTTTTCTTTTGAACAACATATTATATCATCATGTAGTGATATAGCGCAACACAGCTGAACTGCATTGTTAAGATTTATACATGTTGATCAGACTGCAAGCTTTCATTAAAAAAAAGAAATTCTATGTCTAAAAGTTCAAGGGCCCGATATTCAAAAGTTTGCATAGGCACTAACAGATCTTTGCCCCCGCAAACTGGGGTTTGCACTGGAGCCCCATATTCAAAAGGGGTTGGTGCGCAGGCAAACAGTGTTAGTGCACCTGCAAAACATAATCTATGCATGCGGGCAAGAGGAGGGGTTTAGCCATAAATATGCATACTACCCCATATTCAGTGGTATTGTGCTATGCAAAAGTGTTTAGTGCACTCCTTTTGCACAGCACAAATACCACCAAACAAAACCCAAACTTAACTCCTGGCAACCCTAGTAGCTGCTGGAGGTAATGCAGCCACCAAGCTGGTTGGCTACTGGGGGAGCACAACTGTCCCCTGATGAATGCTGCATCCCCCTTTATGTGGAATATAATGTCCTTGGTGGCAGTGGTGTCTCCCCGATCTCCAGCCCAGCTATATATAATAATATCCCTGGTGGTAATAGTGTCCCCCCATAAATGCCAACCCTGCTGTATATAGTAACATCCCTGGTGGAAGTGGTGGCCCCTCCTTCAATCATCAGTTCAGCAGCATTTAGTAACAACCCAGGTGGTAGTGGTGTTCCCCCCATTCAGTTGAAAGCCCTACCATATATAGTAACATCCCTGGTTGTAGTGGTGTCCCCCTTCCCCATTGCCAGCCTGGCGGTACCAAAAAAACCCTCCCTGGCATCCTTTGGTTCTCCCTCTGGCACTGAGAACACCTACCCACACTTACCATAGCATTCTGCAGTGCCACGGGAGCACACGGTGACTGGCCCAGCCCTCCTCACACCTCCTCAGCCAGGTGCCATATGTACAGACAGGGAGTATGCTTCTTCTCTATAGGACAGGGTTATACACCATGTCCTATAAATAAGAGATGCTCTCCCTGCCTGTACGTATAGTGGTTGGCCAAGAAGGTGTGAGGAGGGCTGTGCCAGTTGCCATGTGCTCCCACCTAGGATAATGCTGCAGTGAGTGTGGGTGGTATGTGCAGAGCTGCAGTGGAGGGGTGGAAGAACCATTGGATGCCAGGGAGGTATTTTCTGTACTGCTGGGCTGGCAATTGGAGGGGGAGCACACCTTTACCACCAGGGATGTTACAATATATGGTGGGGCTGGCGATCGAAGCAGGGTACACCACTACCATCACAAATATTAATATGCATGGTGGGGCTGGCGATCATGGAGGGGACACCAAAACCAACAGGACTGTTACTAGACATGACAGGGCTGGCAATTGGAGTGGGGGGGCACCATTAGCACCAGGGATGTTACTATATATAGTGGAGTTGGTGATTGGGATAGACACCAATACCACCATTGACATTACTCTATATGGCAGGACTGGTGATCAGAAGGAGTGGGGGCATCACTACCACCAAGGGTGTTATGATATATGGTGGGGCTGGCAATTTGAGGGAGAGAGGGTACACCACTACCACCAGGGATAAAACTTTATATAGTGGGGCTGACGATTGAAGGGAGTGGGCGACCACTAGCACCAGGTATATATACACGTCCGGCACCAGGCAATTGGGGGGTGCCATGTTAACCTGCCTCACTACCTATGCAAATAAGCCCATAATGGATATGCTAATGGTCCCTTACCATCTTGCATGCTCAGTGGGCTCATTTGGATGGGTCCCTTTGAATATTTCGAATAGCGCTCCAGCACTATCCATTTTGGTGATATACTTTGGGAGCCCTATTGGGACAATGCTAAATGGATTAGTGCTGGGTCAACATGATCCTGAATTCAGTTTATTACAAGTGGTGCTCTGTTTAACTGAATATAGCATTTTTGTGCACCCAGGCAAGCACAATGTATTGTGTAAATGTTTGCATTCTGCTTTACACATGTTTGAATATCGGGCCTCAGATCTTACAGCTTTCAAAATATAATTTTAAGCATTATAAAATACAATAAATGTTATTTTTGGAAATGGTTGGAAGATACTAGTGGTTGTTTTGTCTAAGAATAAACATATTATTTTCTAGTTGCTTATTTAACAAATGATCCTATGATCTTTCAATGCCCTCTATGTCTAAAGGGACATCATCAGCACACAGAACAATCCTAATCTCCCTTTCTGCAGTTTTTGTGCCTTTAATTAGTAGTATTGTTGTATTGTCATTAAAGCTACAGATCTTGTGTCACACCTGGAAAGTATGGATTGCAGTTACTGACAAGGTAAAATAATGGTGGGTCTGGGGTAAAGGGCTTTAGAAGTAATCCTAGTAGTCAAGTCAGGCATTAGTATGTAAACATATCTGGCCAGCATCACATGTACTGTACATACTAAAGAAGCCTAGATAAATAATGGAACATAAGAGAGCCGATGGATTAAATATGCCATTTGCACAGATGAAGATGCACAGGTGCCTGTCATCATTGTGGTGGTAATGTCATTGATTGAAATGGGAAGGAAATAAGTGCAATGCACTAGTTGTGGGACTATGTCCCACTTCACAACTCCAGTCTCGGACTGAAATTTCTGTAAGTGTGGAGATTTGTATTCACATTCCATCAAAGCTGTGGGAGATGTTATGCCTGGTCCCACCGGGTATAACATTTTCAGCAGTTGCTGGGAAAAAACACTCCCAAGCTGCTGTAAATTGAGGAGCCAGTCATAAACCAGCTCCACCTTTGGAATATCACAGCTGTGGGAAAAAAACTGCAGCTTCACAAGTGGCATCCAACTTTTCCCACAGCTGCAGGATTTTATTGGAATTAATGAATCTGGCCCTAGGTTCTCAAGAAGAAATTAATACCAAGTTACATAGATACATAGACAGTGTCAGCAGATAAGGGCCTATGGCCCACCCAGTCTGCCCATTTGAGCTTGTAAGTTCAGTTTATGTTTTCCTAGAAGTCTGTTGCCTCTTAACCCTGACCTCCAGAATTCCTTTATGTCTATCCCATGCATTCTTAAATCCTGTGATTGTTTCAGCCCCCACCACTTCCTCTGGCAGGATTTTCCACTTGTCCACCACCCGTTCTGTGAAGAAATTCTTCCTCATGTTTCCTCTGAATTGTCCTCCCTCCAACTTCATCTCATGCCCTCTAGTCCTGGAACATCTTTTTTGCTTAAAAATAGTGTATTCCTGCACCCTGTTCCTCCCTGTGAGATACTTGTATGTCTCCATCATATCCCCTCTCTCCCTCCTCTCCTCCAGGGAGTACATGTTCAGTTCCTTCAGCCTGTCTTCATAGGGACTTGTGATGCAATCCATGCATCATCTTTGTTGCCCTCCTCTGAACCTTCTCTACTCTGTCTATGTCTCACGTAGGTATGGTCTCCAGAACTGTACCCTGTACTCCAGGTGGGGCCTCACTAGTGTCTTGTATAGCGGAATTATGACCTCCCTTTCCCTGCTGGTGATGCCCTGCCTATACATCCCAGCATCCTATTTGCTTTACCTGCTGCCTTGTCACACTGTTTCCTACCTTGAGGTCATCAGAGATGATAACCCCAAGATCCCTTTCCTGCTTGGTGCATGCTATGTCCTCACCCCCAACTGATATATTGTGCCAGGGTTTTGTGCCCCATATGCATTATCTTGCACTTCTTTGCATTGAATTTCAACTGCCAAACCCCTGACCATTCTTCAAGTTTCTGCAGGTCCCTTCTTATTCTGTCTACACCTCTGGTGTGTCTACTCTGTTACAGAGCTTTGTGTCATCAGCTAACAGTGAAATTCTGCCTTCTAGGTCCTGTGCATGTCACTGATGAAGATGTTGAATAGGACTGGTCCTAGCACTGATCCCTGTGGTACCCACTGGTCACTCTTCCCTCTGTGGAGTGACAGCCATTTACCACCACCCTCTGTGTCCTGCCACCCAGCCAGTTACCTACCCACCACACTACTGTCCTGCCCACACCCATATTCCCCAGTTTGTGTAATAGTCTTCTATGTGGCACAGTGTCAAAGGCCTTGTTGAAGTCCAGATAGGCCATGTCCACTGCCCTCCCCTGATCCACCTCCCTAGTCACCCAGTCAAAAAATTCAATGAGGTTGGTCTGACATGACCTCCCCCTGGTGAAACCATGCTGCCTTGCATCCTGTAGTCCATTGACAACCAGATGTTCCACCAATCTCTCCTTCAGTAGTGCTTCCAAGATCTTCCCTACTACCGAGGTGAGGCTGACTGGTCTGTAGTTCCCTGCTTCCTCTTTGTTCCCACTTTTGTATAAGGGGACTACATCTGCTGTCCTCCAGTCTTTGGGTACCTCCCCTGTTTCTAGTGATCAGCTAAACAGGATAGCCAGAGGTTCAGCCACTACCTCTCTTAGTTCTTTAAGGACCCTGGGGTGCACCCCATCTGGCCCCATTGCTTTATCAACTCTTATTACTTCCAGTTCCTTCAGGACCCTTTCTCATGTAAAGGGACTTGTGTCCATTTCTGCACCATTCTCACCCCTTGTACTCCCTTCAGACCCATTACCCTCCTCTTCCTCAGTAAAGACTGAGCAGAAATACCTGTTCAATATGTCAGCTTTACTGTTGTCATCCTCCACGTGGCCCCATCCTCCCCCTTCAGTCTCACTATCCCTCCCTTTGTCTTTCTTTTTTCACTTATGTACCTGTAAAAGGTTTTGTCCTCTACCCACTGATTTTGCAATGTGTTCTTCTGTCTGAGCTGGCTTCTCTTTGCTGACCTCCCCTGCCTCCCTTTGCTTCTCCTGGTACTTCCTCATCCTTTCTGCCTGTGTCTTTTTGTATTGCCTGAATGCAATCTTTTTGGCTTTCACTTTCTTTGCTACCTCTTTGGAAAGCCATAATGGTCTCCTCTTCCTTTTCCTTTTGCTAACCTGCTTAATGCATAATTCTGTTGTTCTTGTAATCCCCATTTTAAATACTGCCCACTGTTCCTCAACCCCTGATTCCTGTCCCATTCCCCTTAATGCCTCTTTCAAGTATCTCCCATTTTCCCAAAGTCTTTGTGTGGTTTGGTTCTGCTCTTTCTGTGATTTCAAACCACAATGACTGGTGGTCACTGTTCCCCAGGTGCTCCCCACTGTTACCCCCATCACACTGTCCCTGTTTGTGAGCACAAGGTCCAGTATTGCCTTCTGCCGAGTTGGTTCCATGACCAGTTGCTTGAGGAAGGCACCCTGAAGGGAGTCCAGGATAAATCTGCTCCTAGTTGATGCTGCTGCTGGGATGCTCCAGTCCACGTCTGGAATATTGAAGTCTCCAACCAGTACTACCTCACCCTTGTCTGCCATCCTTTGGATGGCTAGCATCAGTTGTTCTCAGACAGCATGTTTAATGGAGTTGTAAGGCACTTATGAACCTATTTTAAAGAGGCTGATTCAGGTGTAATTGTGTGCTTCATCTTCAGACTAAAGGATCTCAAAAGGTACACCATGGAAGAGATCAGATCGAGAGGTGTCTTTATAGAGAGAATTACAAGTACCTTACATATGTGAACAAGGTTTAGAAGAGGTGTCACTTTCAAATGTGAAGGAACACCAGGACCAGGGGACATGCAATGAAGATGGAGGGGAGGAAGGGAGTTTGAGAGGAAAGTGAGGTAATACTTCATCATCATCATCATCATCATCAAATCTTTATTTATTCAGGCGAACATCATTGAGCAAGGCTCATTTACAAGATGGACCTGATAAGGTCAAGGTTCAACAGTTGATACACAACAGATACATCAATACACTTATATAAAACAGTTATACATACAGAGGGAAAAAACATTTATAAACACAGTGATGTACAGTAAAATTCACATGATAAAATGGGTTATAGGAAAGTTAAGCTAATATTTACAGTATATACAGTGTATACATATCCAGTGGAGGGCCATGGCAAACACACAGCATAATGTAATACTAGGATGGTGGAAGGTATTACTGGGTGCCATAAGATGGGGTGTCTGCCTGGGAGGGAGAACTGAAGAACAAAGATTATGCCATATATCGTGAATTTTGGGAGGAGATTGTGAGATGACAAAGCTAGCTCTAGCGGTAGCAACTGCATTTCTCTGTGAAGAAAACTGTACAGCGCTGTTTAAAGGATGCAATTGGTATAATATTGGACAGTTTTAGGGATTTTTGTAGGGTGTTCCATGCTATAGCTAGAGAATAGCTGATTGCTGCCCTCCCTAGCCGGGTGTTGAATTTGGGCAATTTGAACAGGATGATGTTGTTGCTTCTTAGGGCATAGGAGCTAGGAATGGTCTGGGTGAAGCAGTCCAGAATAAAGTTTGGAAGTTTTTTTGATAACGCTCTGTAAATCCATAGAGCTGCATTTCTGTTCCTTCTGAGGTGTAGGGAAACCCATCCAACTGCAGCATAAAGAGAGCAATGATGGGTATTAGATGACAGATCTGTTATGAATCTTATTGCTCTATGGTATAAGGTATCCAACTTTTGTAGGTAGGAGATGGGGCAGTGACTATAAAGGAAGTCTGCGTAGTCAACAACTGAGAGAAAAATGGCCTGGACTAACCTCATCTTTGAATCTCTGTTTAGGAATGGTTTTAATCTATAGAAAAGGCCAAGCCTTTGGCGAAGCTTTTTTAGTAGTTCTTCTAAATGATGAGTGAAGTCGAGTTTGCTGTCAATCCACACACCTAGGTATTTGAAATTTTCTACATACTCCAGATTTTCTCCAAGTATAGTGCACAGATGGGGGAGAATGATTGAAGAGGAGGTGCTGGTGGAGCTTTGATTTGTGAACATCATTGTTTTAGTTTTCTTTGCATTTAACAGAAGCTTTTTCTCAAGCAGCTGATATTGTAACAAAGAGAATTCTGTTTGTAGGATTTCACGGGCAGCTGCAGAAGAAGGGTTGCTGACATGCAAAACAGTGTCATCAGCAAAGAGGTGTACAGAGGATTTGGTGAGGGTTGAATCAATATTATTTATATAGATGGCAAAAAGGATAGGACCCAGGATAGAACCTTGGGGGACTCCTCTTAACAGTGGTTTTAATGGGGATAGGTCACCTTCAGCTCTTACCTGCTGTGACCTACCGGTAAGATAACACCTGAACCACTTAAGTGAGGGTGGATCTAGACCAATGGAGTGCAAGGATGATAGTAGAAGCTCGTGGTCCACAGTGTCGAATGCTTTGCTCAGGTCCAGAAATACTGCACAGACATTATTCTTTTTATCTAATTCGGTTTGCCAGTCATTTGTGACCTTGGCTAGTGCAGTGATAGTGCTATGCTTGGCCCTGAATCCAGATTGAGCTGGATTCAAGAGGTTAGCATGGTCAAGATATTCCCTTAACTGGGTACTCACTAATTTCTCCAGCATCTTGGATAGCACTGGTAGAATGGAAATGGGCCTGTAATTATTAAGGTCTATAGGGTCCCCTGATTTTAGAAGGGGAACCACTTGGGCTGTCTTCCACAGTGTGGGAATAGAACCAGAGCTTAGAGATTGGTTAAAGAGATGTGTTGGGGGACTGCAAGTACATGGGATGCAATCTTTAGAAAGTAGGGGTCCAGAGAGTCTGCCCCTGCGCTTTTTTTGATATCCAGCTGCCATAGTAGGTCCTCTACTTGCTTCAACAGTACAGATTTGAAGCTGAAGGAAGAGTCAGCTCTCTGAGCACCAGTGAACTTGGAGCTTAATTGTTCCCTTAGCAGGTTAGCTGGAGAGGTGTCAAAGGCAAGGCCAGCCGTTGTGAAGTGGTTATTGAAGGCGTCCAGAATTTCCATTTTGCCAGTGATAGGGCCATAACTGTGGTGTAATTAAGTTGGTAGGGAGGTGCTAGAATCCTGCCCAATCATACCCTTGATGGTACCCCAAAACCTAGCAGGATTATGATAGGAGGAGTCGAGCTCAGCCAAGTAGAAGGCAGCCTTTGCATCCCTAACTTTCTTGGTGCATCTATTCCTGGCTTTCCTAAAGATCATCCAGTCATTTGCATTCTTTGTTTTTCTTGCCATTTTCCAGAGTTTGTCTCTCTCCAGCAGTGCAGCTTTGAGGTTAGCTGAAAACCAATGACAGGATTTGTTTTTTATTCTGATACTAGAGATTGGGGCATGGATGTTAAGGGCACTTATTATAATGCTATTTAGCACCTGCTGTGCTTTTTCCACAGAATGGGCAAGATAAAACTCTTGCCAGCTTGGAGAGTGAGCTAGATCATGCAAATATCCTTCAATATTGATGTTTTCTTGGATCTCCTCATGAGGAATTTTGCAGGGTTGTTGTTTTGCTGGAAGATCTTACCCTGCGATGGGGCAGTGATCACTTATATCGAGAGAAGCACTCCAGCATGTGTGAATAGATGGGGTTTATTCACTAGCATGATATCAAGTAGTGTGCTGTTATTACTATTCCTTGCATTAATTCTTGTTGGCTCATTAATTAGTTGCGTGAATCCATATGTATCACAGAATGATACCAGAGGTGCAGCTGCCTGGGTAAGCCAGTTGAAATTCAGGTCACCTAGAATAATGACTTCTTCAGTGCTGGGCTTGAGCAGATTCCCCAGGTGGGATAAGAGCTTGAGGTCAGCAGAGGGGGTCTGTAGCATCCAACTAGCTGAAAAGCTGCTGTATTGGGGAGAGAGACTTTTAGGGATAGGCATTCAAATTCCTTGGGCATAGAGGTTGCAGCAATACAGGATACAGGTATACCGGATTTTGCATATATAGCTACTCCACCGCCCCTTGTTTGGCGATCCACTCTGAATAGTTGATAGTTGGGTAGGTTAACATCCCTGTCTGCTATGGTGGGTTTGAGCTGTGTCTCAGATACCATGAGAAAGTCTGGCAAGGTATGGGCAACCCAGGCTTGTATCAGTGTAAGTTTTTTCAACAAACTGCATACATTAATATGCAAAAAACCGAGGCCTTTAATTGAGGTTAGGTCTGCTGGAGAGGTAATACATTCAGGGGGTCCAGGGTTGATTTCCACGTTACCAACACAGAGCAATAGAAAGAGCAGGAGTTTCGTGAGGGCTGCCAGAGATAGGAGAGGCTGTCTTTGGTCCTCCTCTCTTATTCTGTTGTCACTCTTTGGGGTGCTCCATGTGGGGTTATGGAATTGTGTCGAGACACCAAGTAGCAGTTTGGTGGTCAAGCGTAGGGGGGATCTGTATATCCAGTAGTGGAGCCTTGATTGAAATACATGTATGGTGGTTTGCGTCTCTATTTAGGGGTCACCCCACTGTAATCAATGCAGCAAAGGTAGGGCATATGTGAGGGTTTGAGCGTCAAACAATGGGGATGATTCAGAGAGACTGGGCGGATGGATCACCCTAGTTTGTGTGACAGGGACATCTTCTTTGGGGAACCCCATGGCTGACAGTGAAAGAAGTATCAGAAGTAAACTCCCCATTGTGAGAGAGATATTGTTAGTTGGCTACCGGGAGAGTAGTGAAGTTGCTGATTAGTTGGATCAGCAAGCCGGTGGAACAGTTTATTGGTTTAGGGTAATGCTGAGGGCGGGGAAGAGATTTCGGCGGGAAGATGCCTATAAAAGTAACACACAAGAGTGGGTAAGGGAGGTGGGCAAAATGTTGTGGCTTTCCCAGGTCCTCCCTCGCTGTCCCTCCCGGCCTTGTGGTTCCCTGGGTCAAAGCTGAGTTTCCGCCCGACCCGCTGCAGCTGGTGGGCCGAGCCCAGGTGCTTCAGGCTGGGTGTTGTGGGGCAGGGTGGCAGTCTGGAGAGAGACAGAGGAAGGTGCACTAAGTTAAATAGAGGCAGAACAAGTGTTCCTGCTCATCACAGTGCCTAAATCTGCACAACAAAAGGCTGTGGGGGGGGAGCTGTGGCGCCTCAGTGTCTGGCCCACCTTACAAATGCAAAAAGGGTTTGTAATCACAGCAAAAACAGTACATCAACAGTTTCCCCTTGCAATTACCTTAGCAGAAAACAGCACTTTTAGGTATTTTACACAATTTAAGGAAGGAAAAGTGGTGACTCAGCTGCCTGGCCCACTTCGTTACCAAGGATTTGGAATTACAGCAAAAATACAACAAATCAACAGATTCCCTTTACAGTTGCAGCAATAAGAAGACAGCTCTTTTGGGAGATTTTGCAAGAATACAGGGAAGAAATTCCCAAGTCCCAGACAGATTTCGGTAAAGCAGGCTCAGTCAGTATAAGTCAATGGGGCAGGATAGCCAATTGGCTGCTGTGCCTAGAGGAGCGCTCTCTTACCAATTGGCTGTGGCTTTCCCGAGTCTTCCCTCACTGTCCCTCCCGGCCTCGTGGTTCCCTGGGTCGGCTAGGTTTCCGCCGACCGCCCACTGGCAGAGTGAAGCCCCGGCGCTTCAGGCTGGGTGTTGTGGGGCAGGGGTGGCAGTCGATTGGCTGTGGCTTTCCCAAGTCCTCCCTCGCTGTCCCTCCCGGCCTCGTGTTCCCTGGGTCAGGTAGGTTTCCACCGACCGCCCGCTGGCGGAGCGAAGGCCCGGCGCTTCAGGCCGGGTGTTGTGGGGCAGGGGTGGCAGTTGATTGGCTGCAGCTTTCCCGAGTCCTCCCTCGCTGTCCCTCCCAGCCTCATGGTTCCCTGGGTCGACTAGGTTTCCACCGACCGCCCGCTGGCGGAGCGAAGCCCCGACGCTTCAGGCTGGGTGTTGTGGGGCAGGGGTGGCAGTCCGGGAGACTTCTTCACTGAAAGGGTGGCAGACACTTGGAACAGACTGCCATGGGAGGTGGTGGGTGTGAAAACAGTGGGGGATTCTAGCATGTGTGAGTTATACATAAGAGTATACTAGAAAATCAGTAGGGAGGAGGGAGGTTTGCTGGAGACCAATTAGGGTCTGTGGAGACAGATTAGGCAGACAGCATCTTGGCAGACTGGGTTAGCCAAGCAGCCCTTTTGCACTAATAAAGTCTACTGTATGTTTCTGTAGAATCTAGCACCTCCATGAAACACATGGAAATGTAAAAGCCAAGTCATGCACCCCATTAAATATAAAAAATAGTATTGACAGTTTTAACAATGCTTCAACATGTATCCATGTTCCACAGTTGCATAATTCTGTTTATGTCTGTTTTGCCAGAAGCAGAGACCCACAGTACTCCAAGCATTTTCAAAATATAGTTGTTGCTTCACCTTAAAGAGCCTTGACTCTGTTTCCAAAGCCTTAGTCATGTGCTTCATCTTCAGACTGAAGGATCTCAAAAGGTACACCATGGCAGAGAAGAGATTAAGAGGCGTCATTATGGGGGTTGAAATGGTGGAGTAATTCAAGAGGGCATGGGACACACATATGGGGCTGGGAATTGGGGGAAGGAGAGGGCCCATGGAAAAGGTGACTCTTTGATTCTATGATTATAATCACTAATGGACATAATTGCCATTTGCTGGAACTATGGATTGTATATTTACAGAGTGCTTAAGACAGAAAAATAAAGAGGCTGAACCTGCAATTTTTCAGTAAATTTTCTTAGACAAAAAATCTAACTTTTACTTGCTTCTTTTTTTTAATTTGCTTTCTTTGGCATGTATTTACTGCACATAGTCTAGATTGTTTTACTTGTGTTAGAAATGTTTGTTGGTCGATAACTGTTGTTGGTCTGATGATTGATTTTTGTAGCTGTGTGATTTGCCACCCCCAGAATTCTCATGTAATAGAGAGTCTAAATCTCATGAGGGTATCCTGGTTGTCCTCATAACAAAACCTAACCTACCGTATGTAAATTATAAGTGGGTAAAAAGTTTATTGTTCATCAGATTTAACATTATAATATTTATATAAATTTTACTTTGAGATATTACACATCATAGCATTTGATGAGAGTTTTCTTTAGGATCTTAGACAAATCTGGTTGCTTCCAGAATATAGATTTTCCAGCTCTTGTCTAAAGGAGTCTACTTGACCCAGTCCCTGAGTTTTAAAATAAGTGTATAGCTACAGTACATGTGTAATCTGACCCTTTACAGCCAATTGAAATGTTTTGTATTTATATTTCTCCATGGTAGATGTTTGTTTTTGTTTTGTCTTTTGGATGGCTTTATCTGCCTCCAATATTATGTGCTTCTCTGTGGTACTCTGAGCTGTGGATGGGTGCCTTGTTAATAAATACCTGCCTACAATACTACTTGTCTGCTTAAAATAAATTCTTGTAGTACCTCCATGTACTCACTAAAATGACTTGTTTGCTTTAACTGGGCATTGGTTTTCCTTAAAAGCTGCTGAAAATCAAAACATATGTCACAAATGAATCCGTTTTGTTACTAACAAAATGCACCATTATGTCTTGTTTAACCTAAAAAACTAAATATGTCTTCTCTTTCAGGAGCCAAATAAAGATGCTGACCAGTTTCCCACATCAGAATAAATAAATTCAGATGGAAAGCAATGTCTTATACTGTAAATACCATAAACTCTTACTTGGCAAAGCTTTGCCTATACATAGAATTTCTTTGGAAAAGGCCTAAGGGTGATTTTCATTGGCATAGGGCAGACAATATCTGTTATTAAATAATAACTTGAGATGCACACAGTACTACAAACAGTATGCTTACTGTCAATCTATGGCATCTGAGGGCCTTTTCTTATTGTAACCGTTACTACCAACAGCCTATGAATGCTGGAGAGGGTGTCACTGAGAAGTATGAAATGTTCTAATCTACTGAAGGACACTCTGGACTGAAAGATTTTCCAGGAAATGTTTAGGCATCCATGGCACTCAGCTATAACACCTCCCACCTGAAGAATATGACAAGACTGAAACACGTCTACTTAGATTAAGACTTGGCAACACTAAATTGTGATTAATACTGTGATGAAAGTGCAGAGGAAGGCTAAGAGAGATCCATGGTGACTGGCCCCCACTTTCTCAGTGCCTGTAGTAATCTGCTTTTTTTCCTCATGTATTACTCATAGTTTTTCTTTCAAATACAGTGTCATTTTCACTGTCAATAATGAAGTTTGCCTCCCCTTAAGGGGCAGACCAAGTTGTCCTGGGGATTACCCTCCTGTGGAATGGAAGTACTCAGGGAGGGGAAGGAGAAAGGGGGAAGGGGATGAACTCAGAATGAGTCAGAGGGTGCGGGGTTCTAGGGATCCCAGGAAAGGTGGAACCTGGAGAAAGGAAATGGAATGCCATAGGAGAATATTGGAGGAGGTGGGGTTATAACCCTGGGTTAAAACAGCAGTACAGAGTGAAATCTGCCTCTTTTGCTGGAAATTTTGTTGCCTCTCACCCACTCAAAAATGGAGGGGAACTGGAGAGATTGCTCCGGATCCAGAAATAGTAGGGCTGCTGGAGGTGGATGGCAAGGAGAAAATTGGGAAAAATTGGGGGAATAAAGGAGGAGGGGGAAGAGGGTAGGGGAGGGGAAAGCAAAAAGAGAATATGAGGAGAAAAAAGAAACAACAGAAAAGAGAAAAGCTGTCTCGGTTTTCTCCGTTACCTCGAAGAGAAGAAGGCAAGAAGTCACCCAGGTTTACACCTGGGTGGAGGGGGGAGAAGAGAAGAAAGAGAGTGTATTAATATGTAGTAATGGAAAATGATGATGTAAATAAGAAAAGAGTGGATTGTAAAATAATGAATAGTAATGGTATTTGTAAACAAGCATTTGTCAATGCCTAATGTTGTCTTGCTGACATTGGCATTGGTAGTGCAGGAGCTGAACAGATGCATAATAGGAATGGCAGTGAAGTATGAAGGTGACATCAAACCCCACATCACTCTACAGAGACTGACAGGCATTGAGGTGTGCCTTTGGGCATTGGCCATAATGTTCATGGCATTGCAGCTCACCCTACCCTGCAGTATGACAAATACCTGTATAGCATTGTGCCTTGGGGTCCTCAGGCCTTATGCTCACCCCATTCAGCCATAACACTCATGGCATTTTACCTCACCCTATCCTGCAGACACCGACAAGTGCTGAGGTATGCCTTGGGGTGTTCAGCTTTACAGTCACCCCATTTCATAAGGACATACGCTGAAATAGGTGCAGCATAGGAGAATGTGGTGAACGGTGAGGCCGAAGAGTCCAAGGCACACCTCGATGCCTGTCAGTGGTTTGAGGATGGGGGGATGGTATGGCATCAGCATGACAGCCGGCAATGCAAAGACACACCCTTGATGCCTGCCAGTCTGTACAGGGTGGGACGTTATGGTTAGAAACCCTAATGTCCCAGCCATTTGTTGGTATTTGCACTACAAATTTGCAAAACTGCATTTTTGTGACCCCCACCTCATGAAAGTGTTTGGGACCTCTGCTCATGAATAGAGGCACTGTGATTTTGTTAGTCTGCCCCGAACATTGATTTATCACAGCGACCGTGCCATTCTGCACCAGATGTGGGAAAACACCATTCAGGCAGGATGTTAAAAATGACAGCTGTACCATTCATAGATAGGTTTGAAGAGATGGCAGTGTTGAAAATCTTGAGTGAAAATATGAACAATGCTCGAATTTACGAGCATACATAGAAACTGCACAATACACTCATAACAGTCATTTAGTGGAATTATTTCACAAAATTTTCAACATAGGCATTTTGGGACCTCTGCTTGTGAATGCTGTCACTATGATTTTCTTCATCTGTCCTGATCGTTGATTTCCTGCAGCGCCTGCGCCATAGTGTGCCACTTATGCAAATACACATTTCAGGCAGGATCTGAAAAATGATAGCTGTACTGTTCAAAAGGACATGTACAAAATTGATAATTTTGCAAATGTTGAGTGAAAATATTACAAATTGTGGAAGTTACTAGTGTGCATGGAAATTGCTCAACGCACGCTTGTAACATAGTCATTTTATGGACTTTTGTCACCAAATGTTCAACATAGGCATTTTATGACCTCTGCTCATGAACAGTGTTGCTGTGATTTTCGTAATCTGTCCCACTGATTTCCCACAGCAACTGCACTATTCTGCACTGGTAGTGCGAAAACACGTTTCAGCCAGGATGTGAAAAATGACAGCTGCATGGTTCATAAGGAGGTGTGAAAAAATGCCATTGTTGAAAATCTGGAGAGAAAATATTACAAATTGGCAAAGTTACGAGTGCGCGTGGAAACAGCGTAACACACACTCATAACACAGTCATTTTTTGGAATTTTTTTCACCAGATTTGCAACATAGGCTTTTTGGGAGGCCACCTCATGAACAGCAACACTGTCATTTCATTACTCAGTCCTGAAAGGTGATTTCATGCAGTTGCCGCAAAATCACCTTTCAGGACAGAATAACACCATGACAGTGACTGAATTCATGAAGAGGGGTCCCAAAACCCGATACTGAAAATTTGGTGCCAAAAGTCAAAAAAATGGCCAAGATATCCACATAAGTTGAAATCCACCCCCATACCATTATACAGCTTACCATCATTTCTTCAGTTCGCGATCAGCTTTGAAGAGTGCCGATGTGTTCCCGATCCACCGAAGATCGTTGCGCTGGGCTCCAGAGGTAAGTATAGGGTAAAGGGGTGCATGGGGAGGCATAGTATGCAGAGGGTGGGCGTGGGTTGGGGGAGGAGCCACAGGACTCAACGAGGGATGGTTCTCTGTTTTACAGGTAAAAAAACAACAACATTGCGGTAAGTTTTTTTTCTTTACAGGGACATTTGGCATGCTGGGATGGGCTTCCATTGTGCCACCTGAGTGTTTTTGTTTGGGGGGAGCTGTGGCTGATGGGGATTTGGCACCTCTCCGCCATACAAAGTTGGGGGGGGGTCACATGAGCCGAAGGGGACTGGGCACCCCCTTGGCACACAAGAAATGGGGGGGTACATTATGCTGACGGGGATTGGGCGCCCCTTTCGGCAAATTAACTTAGGAGGCGGCATGCCAACAGGGGGACTCGGCACCCCGGTCATTTTTCAGAGGGACTGTGTAAGGTGGCTGCTATCCCCCAGCTTCTGTGGGGACTATGAGAAGCTGACGGGGAAGCTGCAACCATGTTGCTTGACGGGAACACCAGATGAGGCAAGCAGTAATTGGCTGCTGCAATCAGGGACCACCCCGTGGTGCTCCCTGATTGTAGCAGCTAATTTTTTCAAGGTGGTGGAACATTTCTCAACTGCTGTCATAGACAGTATGCTATGCATTAGCACCACAAAGTCTGGCCACAAAAAGCAGTGGCACCATTGGCTGCAGCAGGACTGCACCTCTGAAATCTGCTTCTCCACTGAAGCAACCACAATATGTTGTCTGCACTGAGCACGCAAGTGAACATAATAATAATGGATGGAAAATACATTGATTGCCAATCTGAGCACCACAACACTAAGTTGTTTGTCCTTATTGGTGGGGAAGAGTCCGGGACAATGCTCTGAGTTTGTTTGCTCCAGTTTTTTGTAACTCTTTGAGTATAATAATACTTCCTTTTAAGTGTTTATACTATATCTCTATGGAACTTCACATTAGTACCTCATGAACTGCCATCCTCCATATAATTTATGTTTAGATCTGATTTCAGCTATCATGTTTATTGATGTCATATGGTAATTGTCTTGCCCCACAGCCTCTCTGCTCTGAGTATTGTTAATCACGTAATTTGTTATTAAAATGTCTAAATCTCTTACATGTGTGGTAGCTAACCAGATAACTTTCTCAGTACAGTAAAGCCACTGCGAGGCAATTTTTTAAATCATGATGGAAATGTGAAAGAAAAAGTGCAACCCACTGTAACATGAACCCAGGCCCCTGGTGTACCTTACCAGTGCTATAACTACTAAGCTATGGGCTCACATGTTTAACACTGAGCCTCTGGGCTTTCCCTTCAGACACACACACATCCCTTTCTGTGCGTTGAGTAATCTGCAACTAAGCACATGTCAGAGAGACAACCAGATAAGTTTCTCAGTACAGTAAAGCCACTGCGAGGGAATTTTTTAAATCATGATGGAAATGTAAAAGGAAAAGTGTGACCCACTGGGACTAGAGCCCAGGCCCCTAGTGTACTCTGCCAGTGCTCTAACCAATAAGATATGTGCTCACATGGTTAGCACTAGGCCTCTGGGCTTCCCCTTCAGACACACACATTCCTTTCTATGTGTTGCATAATCTGCAGTTAAGCACATGTCAGAGGGACAACCAGATAACCTTTTCAGTACAGTAAAGCCACTGCAAGGCAATTTGTTGAATCATGATAGAAATGTGAACGGAAAAGTGTGACCCATATTGCAGCACACTCTCAGCATCAGTTGGCCAGTTGGCGGTCGAAGAGGTGTGAGGTGGGCTGTGCCACTGGCTATCCGGAGCCATGACACCAACTGGCAAGTAAGGGGGACTGGAGTGGTGTTGTCAGTGATGCAGTGGTGGTGGGACCACTGAACACCAATGAGGGGGCAGGGGTACCTGGTTCAGAGATTGGGATCGTGTGGATCAGGGCACCTGTGTGTGTGTTTTGGGGGGTTATATTCAACACTGTGACCAGAGCATCTGTGCGTGTGGGGTGATCTGTCTTGTGCAATACTGGGGAATGGAGTAGACAAGTGTTGGGGTGGGGGTATGCTTATGCAATATGGGGATGGGATGCAGATGTGTCAGGGGGTTACGGCACACAGATGGGATGGATCTTTGCTGTGTGGCAGGTGACGGGGGTCTTTCTACAGGACTACTGGACAGAATGACATGGCCTCTCAGGTCCGGGTGCCTGTATTGGCTATTCACATACCTGGACCCAAGTCATTCTGTACAGGTGATCTACTGTGGGGCTCAGGATGGGCATCTGATTGGATGCCCACCTGGGTTCGCTACTCCACCCATGCTATTCTGCAGAGTTCAGTGCACTGGGGGGGTAGGGCCACAGACAGGTGGCAGCTATTTATTACTACTGGCCTATGTGCAGCTGTCTGCAGGTGTGCAACTATGTGGGTAAGGTATGTGCCTCTGGTATGTACTTTCCACATGATCTAGCATAGCACCCAATGTTAGAAAAATGACATACATGCCTGTTTGATAATGAATTGTACCCTAGTGGAATTTATTTCAACGGGACAGTTGCCACAGCTGAGAGAGAGAGATGTTTGTAATGTTAACCACATTTGGCAGTACACCATTCAAGACAGGATTTTCTTTTCATGTACAACCTAGTCATCATATTCAATATCACTGTTGCAAGCTGTTGTTTATGCGCGGGGTCAGAATTGCATAATGCAGTGTTTTGGACAATTGGACATTTATGTTGAGATACGTATGTAAGCAGTTCTTCATTTGCAGGACTTAGCAATGTTCTTTGATCAGTGACCATTCCTCCATCTGCACCAAACATGCTTTTTGAGTATATGCTTGAAGGTGGACAACTGAGATACATTACAGCAAGATTTTCTAGATCTGGTCATATTGTTCTCTTATTTCCAGTGGAGTAATGAATCTTCCTTGAGACCAATCACAGCATAGTCTGCAAAATACTCCTGGATCATTGTGCTGTGTGAGATGGTTAATAGTCTGGAAAATAAACCAGCTACACACTCATTACAGGAAACTAGTCCATGTTGTTGAATGTGACTCAGAATTAATTTGATGTTCTGACCCTGAACATAGGATGTCCAAGAAATAGCTGTAGTTGTCTTTTCCCTAGCTGATGACACTGGTAACTGTGAAAAATTTACAGATGTGCTACTATCTGCACCAGAGGCACACTCTGATGGTTCTTCAGATCTTGACTCCTGTACATCAGTTAGCGGTGTTGGTGGGGCATTGTCAAATTTGGTTAGCAGAAGATCTCTGCAGTACTTATTGCCTTCCCTTGCAGGAAGAGTAGCTTCAGTGTTATCCATAAAGTGAATATTTAGCAATGTAGCCAACATGGCATTTATTCTCTGATCAGTTGACAGTTTCAGTCATTTCATCTGCCAGATTTACAGCAGTGTTGTCTTCTTTTGACCGAAAGTCTTTTTGATGTCATCCAGAAAAATGTGAATAAATCTTGTTTGAAAAAGAATTTGACACAGAGTTGCACTGTCCATTCTGACATCATGTGTGGCAGCCTCAAATGGCACCAGTAAGGTGACAAAAGATGCAACCAGACTGGAACTGCTGGAACTGATCATGATGTCTACTTTGGCTATTATATTCTGGATGTTGAGTCATGTTCTGCTTTGTTCTGTTGAGGATGTTTTTCCAACATGTAAAATGATGAATTCCTCTGGGTAGGATATTCCTGTTTTAATGTATGCGGTGCTGTGGTAAGTCGTTTAACCTCAACAGCACCTTCAAGACTTTTTGTGCTTTCAAGGAGTAGCTAAAATGACCACATATTCTCAGTTTTTCAGCATTTCTTTCCTTCTTTCTTTCTTTCTTTCTTTCTTTCTTTCTTTCTTTCTTTCTTTCTTTCTTTCTTTCTTTCTTTCTTTCTTTCTTTTTTATTTTAATTTTTACTCAGCAGGTCTTTCTGTTGGTCTTCACCCTGGTTACAGCCCCTGGAGCTCCCACCTACCATCTATGGCCAGTATCTCCCAGTTACCCCTGGCTTACCCTCTGGAGGGTGGGGCCGCAGTACTGGTCCCCTATCCAGAGCAGCGGAACCAGTATCTAGTTGGGAGCGCTAGGTGATGGTGGCTAATTGAAGCTCCAGAAAGGGCTTCATGGAGATAGAGGACCCACCCACCTTCCTTTTTCCAACCATTTTTCTTGGAGGTGGGGACACACAATGATGCCAGCGTCCACCCCCACCTCCCATACATGCAAGCGCCAGTGGCTTGAGTGACTCCCGGCCTCTGCCAGGTGTCCCCCATGTGCTGGACACTTCCCCCCCCTCACCCCCGGAGGAGGAGAGCAGTCCATAGGACGCTCCATCCTTCTCCCCCGGCTGGCCCTCCAGCAACCCGGGCCTGTTCCTGAACCTGGGTCACTGGCTTCGCAAGAGGAAAGCCAACCGCTGTGCTGACAGGCCGGCCTCAGGTTTTCAGCATTTCTGATTCTATTTATGAAATGATGGATGAGAAGATATAAACAATACATAAAACATGATATGTGTTGGTAGACACCATCTCTAATGGCTTTGGCTGTGTTGGTACCATTATCTGATGCTATGAACCTTGGAAATAGGGACTATGGAGTGAGATAGTTATGGAATTGTTTTTAGAGTTCCTGCAGAATATTGACTGTAGTGTGTTTTTTCTCAAAAGTTGTAACACATTATACAGTGTGCTTCCTACTGACTACACTAGACTTTGGGTTATTAGTTTCGGAGCAAAAACTTGCCCAATGAACTGAAACACTCATATAGTCATTTGTTTGGTTGCTGGTCCATATATCTGTCATTATATGAACTTGTGTCACCGCAGAGTGTTTTAATTCCTTAATGACTTCAGTACACACAATGCCATACAACTGTTAAACAGCCTTTTTTGAAAAGTATACTCAACAGGGAACAGTGTACAATGGTTCAGTCCAGTGCATGAATTTAAGAAAACCTTTTTGGGCAACAAAAGCAAAAGGGAGATGACAATAGGCCAATAACTCTGCAATGCTTCTATTTAAATACTGGCACGTTTGGTGCTTGTGGGTAAATTGTGATGTCCTTGCAATACTTTCTTTTAAGTTTAGTTGACAAAATATTTCAGATTTTTGGAGCAATTGTATTAGCCCCAGAGGGAGTACCACTATATGATTTTCCATTACTTGATGGTGACAGAAAACAATATACAGTATGTTTGCCTGAGAAGACTGCAAGGACACATCCACTGATTCATTGCACTTAGTGCTTCCAGTTCATTATCACTTTGGTCACCAGCACCACCACCTCCACCACTATTCATATCAACCGCACTGCCTCTTTTTATCATGTCCCACTTAACTGTTGTTTTGTAGGGGTGGGCGAAAGTTGTGAATTTCACTTTTGCGGAACTTCCGAGAAATTCTGGAAATTTTGTGGAAATTTCAGAACTTTCGCCAATGGCAAAACTGGGATTTTCCATGGATTTTCATCAAGTTCATGGACTTTTTTTGTGAACTGCAGAAAAATGTATATAATTTGTGGAATGTATTCTAGCCACAGTTTAATGAACTGTCAGTGAATGAATGCATGCTTGTACAACTATGCAGTTATTCACTGACAATTCAGTGGGCCATTGGCAGTGGAGAAGAGAGGAGGGTTGTACCGGTGTCCTGCTCAGGGGAAGGGTGGAGGGGAGCAGGGTGGTGGTGGATGAATGGTCAGGGTGGGGGGTCCACTTGACACCAGGGAATTGGGATTACTTTTTTATAAGGGATCGGGGATGGGGGGTTCACTAGATACCAGGGAATACTGGGAATAGAGGGGGATGAGTCAGTGGACTGCCAGCTGTTTTTTTGTGGATTAAGGAATCCAGGATAGGGAGGGGGATCCGCTAGACACCGGGAATTAAAATGTTTTTGGGGGCCATAATCGGTGGGTGGGGGCACTAGACACCAGGAGGGTCTGAGGGATGAATTGGATTTATTTATTTATTTATTTATTTATTTACTGGGATCCCTGATCAGTGGGGGGGTTATGAATTAAACTGTGGTTAAAAAAAGCCTCAGAACTGACCACTGGCAGTGATCCATTCTGCAGATTTTCCCCCACAGTTTAATAAATTAACCTGCAGTTTGTATATTAATCCACAGTTTTAAGGTGGAATTTACGTGGAAGTTTCTAAAATGATTTCGGAACTTTTGTGGAAGCAAAATTCGCATTTTCACTGAAATTCCGCTGAAGGAATTTTTTTTTTTAGCACACCGCTATTGTTTTGCCTTAGCATGCTGCATCATTACTGATGAGCCAAACTGTGTCCCCTTTCCATGACGGATGCTGTTTCTGCACAGACTGCATACAATTCTATAGTTGTTTACAGGGTCAATACAGAATAAATTCCACTCTAAAGATTACCCTTTTTTATGTTGTGCAGTGGTGCCAGACACTATTCCTTGTGCGTTTAAGTGAACTTGATGAAACTGCGCTGTTATCTCCTTGTTCAACTATGCGAGAATTGTTGCCGTTCTCCTTACTTTTAGTATGTGATTTTTTTTCTGCCCTTGCTTCTCGTGACTTGCAGCAGCACCCTGTCCTGCTTCCTCATCTGAACTACAGACCTCCTCATCATCTCCACCAATAGAATCAGATGGATTAAAACTGCCATTATGTGGGATATAGCCTGGGATATCTCATTCCCAGTCCCCACCATCTACACCAGCATTCTCTGCCTCAGCATTTGAGCTCTCATTTGAAGAGAATGACTCCTTGTATGCAACTTTAGCAGGTGGAACTATCAAGGTACATGAGCTGAAACATTCAGTACCTCTGCAAATAACTACAGTCAGAGGTTTCTGAAACTAGTATCCTCTCTTTGCAAACCTGCTTATTCTTTGCAGCAGGGGTGTACGAATACCTTATTTTGAATATTAGTTGAGCATTATTATTTGGAGGTCCCAAAGATTCACAATTTGTGCTTAGTTATTCAGTGTTCAGACACTACAGGGACTGGCTATGAGACTACATGGTCTCCTGAGACTTCCTGTCCAATCAAAGGCCACTTTGGAAGGTCGCTGTGAAGTGACCCAGCACTTGCAAAATCCTCAGGCGGGAGAGACGGATAACTTGAGCTGCTGCAGAAAAAGGACCAACTTCCGGTCACTTGTTAAAATTAGAAATAAAATCTTCCCCTCTCCAAATCCAAAGGTAGAGTGTAATTTTTGTCACACTTTTGTGTGATGAATAATTGTCAATGTTTCTTAGAAGAACTGATAATAGTGTTTCTATCTAAATACTGGGCTATTTCTGCTCTGCAAGCAAACACAATCACATCGTCATAGCCTGGCTAACAGGGCTTAAAAGAGGGCACTCAGTCAGCAGCTGCCATTTGCACAAAGCCTAAACATATAGAATAGTTGCAATACCAAGTTATTATTTTTTTCCCATTAAAACCACACATATCACGCCCAATAATTTGTTGACAGAGCTTGTTTAGGGGAGTATTTTTACTGTTGTAAAAACAGTAATTGTAAAATTACTGTTGTAATTTTTACTGGCATCAGTGAGGCAAAAATTCATCTATTTGCAGATGATACAGTGATCTACCTAAGCTGCTCTACACCTGAAACTGCCTGTGGCAACCTGCAAGTCGACTTCAACATACTTCAGTCTCAGCTCCTCAGTAAAAAACTGCTACTTAACACCAAAAAGACAAAGGCGATGCTTTTTCCACCTTTCAGCCATGTAGCCTACCTTGCTCTGCCCCCCATCACCACCCTCCTAGGAGAAACCTTGGAATTCGTACCGGAATTCAAATACCTGGGGGTCTGGCTAGTCTCCAGACTCTCTTTTGCAGACCACCTGGAGGATTTGTTAAAAAAACTGAGGCAGAGATTAGGCCTCTTTTTCAGGTTAAACTGCCTACTAACTGTAGAGGCCAAGAAACAGTTAGTTCAGTCTCCGTTCCTTTTCCTAATTGATTACGCTGACTTTATATACAGCCAATGTGCTACTTCATACCTTGGTAAATTGAACATACTTTACCACAGAGCCCTGCGCTTCATCACTGGTCTCCCCTTCTCCACTCATCACTGCTCTTTATATGCGGCCGTAAGATGGACCTCCATACAATACAGACAAAATAAAAATGCGGCTCTCTGGACATACAGAGCTATCACTGGTAAACTTCCGCAGTACATCGTTGATTGCCTGACTTTCAATATGCTTGGAACCTATGCCCTAAGAAGCTGTTCACTGATCTCTCTGAAAGTGCCCAAATCCCTAATGCACTTTGGGAGAGCTGCTATAGGATTCGTACTACCGTCACTCTGGAATGTATTACAGAAATCATTGAAACTGAGGATTCCTGTTAGTCTTAAGGTATTTAAGACCCTATATTCAAAATACATTACAGAAGCCTGCAACTGCTTCCAATGTTCCTAGCTCTGGATTGTGCTTCAGATATCACTGAAACCAAGGACTCCCTTTAGTCTTCTGTGTTTTAGACCTCACATTTCAGGAGCCTGCATCTGCTCCCAACGATCCTAGCTTCTTTCCCCACACCCTCCCTGCCTTCTCCCACCACCCATCCTTTGGTATCCATGCACAACTTGTCCTTGAGCCTCCTACCTATCCAAAGCTCTAAATCTCACCCTCCCTTACCCTCCTATTCCATGTACACCCTCAGCATTGCATCCTTTCACTCCTAGTATTTCCCATCACCATACCCCCCGACACTGGCAGCATACTTCTCCCAACACATGTCTCGCCCTTAATACACCGAGGTCTTCAAAATGACTGTGTATGCCTCTTCATTTGTAGCATCTGCTACAACTAATCTCTGTGCTGGTCTATAATACCCTTACTTTACAGGAATATCAAACCAGGTATATTGTTGTGTCTGGTATAAACCTTTGCTGACTTGCCATCATATTGTTTTTTATAACCTGAACCCAAGTGTATTTTTACTTATCCTGTGTATTGCAGGCATACCTGCACCGTTGTACTCTTGCTCTTACTGTCTATTTCTCTGTGTATAAATGTATTGTTACTTGACTTGTGTAATGCAGGTCCACCTTGCAAATGAACTTGCTCAATGGTGTTCGCCTGGATAAATAAAGAATTTGATTGATTGATTGTTGTCATCATGTTGTTATGCCTTTCTTACTTATAATAATTTATTTATCAAATAAATAAAAAGACTACCTGATTTCATGGCCCTTTTTAATTATTTCATTTCATTTTTCAAGGCAAGCCCAAGGGTAAGGCTTCACATAGAATTGCTTCTAAATGCTACTGATGTTGGTCTCCTTGCAGGGAGGCAAATATGGTGCAATTAAAATATTTTTATTGTGTGGCCAACACGGTGGACCAGGTTCAGAATGAACAGAACTGGGTGGTGCCATGTGGTGTAATGGGCCCCTGACTGAAAAACCTCCCTGCTGTCTCAATGACGGCTCATACAGTCTGATTATCTGATTACAAGGTATATCACTGGTGGACAACAGGAGGAGAAAAAAAAATATATGTTTTAGTTTCTAAAATGAAAAGAAACAACCAGCCCAGAAGCACTACTGTACTGTCAGTACTGATAGTTATTCCAATGAACTGAGTTTCTGAATGGACTTTGCTTGCTCGGGGGCTAGCCAGGGGAGAGAGGATTAAGCAGCCTATGGATGGCTCTTCTCTTGGGAAGTGAAGGCACAGAAAATGTCCCCTTGAGTGACAGCTGTGGTGTTTTAGCATAAACTGGGTACTGCATGGTGGTAGCTGAGCAAAATGGATGTGGCAAGAAAGAAAATTAAATGAAAGTTTTTTTTTGCTCCCTGTCTGCTCAGCTGGCAGCGTCCAGCAGTGTCCTCATCAACACTGTCACCTGCCATTCCTGAGACTTGCTCTTGCCTGCTGGTGCAGTGCCCCACATACTGCCCTCTGATGCAGAGCTCTCTGAGGTTCTCTAAACCTCGGGGAGAGTTTAGCTCAGATGTTGGCAAGAAAGGCTAGTTGGCAGTGCAGGGTCTGCAGGAGGATGACACATCACACTCCCTCAGCTGGCAGTTTTTTCTGATATTCTTGAGGTCCCCTGTCCCAAGAGGCATGTGGGGGGGGGGCTGCAGTGACAGGAGCATGCTGGCATGCTCAAGTCACAAACTGGAAGTTCAAATCCACCCTTTGGTGCTCCACTTGTACCACCATCTGTGGTCACTTAGGTGACAGTAGTGCGGAACAGCACATGTCACTCCCTCCCAGAGGAGGAAAGCATCCTTTAGGATGCTCAGTTCTCCTCCCTCCAGTCAGCCCCCAACAACCTAACATCACTCCTGATCCTGAGTTACCGGCATTGTATGTGGTAATGCTACTGTTGCACTAATGGGCTGGCTGAAATGAAAGGATATTAAAAGAGCAATAAAAACAGCAGCCTTTTTATGTTTGCTTGTGCACACAGCAAGAAACATACTGAGGTTAGTAGAACATTGCACAGGTATGGCAGTGTTGTGGCCAATGCAGGGGACACTTTAATGGGTGCGTCCCTCATCCACCAGTCGACAGGGAAGCTGTCAATCATGGCAGTTTTAGAGCGAGTGCCACACTTGAAAGAAATCTACCACTCCAATCAGGGACAGTTTTGTCACTGCAGTGGCAGATCTCTCACCTCCCTCCCACCAGCAACTAGGCACATTCCAGCCTTGCACATTACAGTGCACAGTAATGCGCATGGCTGGAGTTACGAGCAACTCATTTGCTCAGTGTGCATTTCCTGGCAAAACATATTTATAAATAAACAAGCAAATATGATAAGTGAGCCTGCTGCTGCTTTGCATAATTGGTGGCTCCTGCTGCCCACCATACACTCCCCCCAAAGCCGACATTGGGTTGCCCAGTCCCCATGTTGGCATGTATCCCTCCTCTCCCCATTAATATGGCACACTGGAAGCCCACCTCAGTGTGCCAAACTAATTATATTTCTGACACCAGGATGCCCGCTCCCAGTGTCAGATGACCTCCCCAAAGTCTGAACATATCTTTTGCCGACAATGGGGGTGCCCAATACCCATGTTGGCATGCTCCCCACCCCCACTATTGTGGCACACTGGGAGCCCACTCCAATGTGCAGAAGTAATTCTTTATCATTTTCCAACACCGGGATGCCCACTCCCATTGTCAGATGCACCCCCCACACCCCCTTTTTTTCAGCTGACCTTGGGGTTCCCAATCCCTGGGTCAGCATTGATCCCCCCTCCACTAGTCTGGCACACTAGGAGACCACCACAGTGTGCTGAAATGTATTTTACATACTATTTCACCTGTAAAACATAAAACTGTCACCCAGGTCTGTTTTTTTTAAACCTAAAGAAAAGAAAACGGTCCCTCGTCATTCTCACCACCCCTTCCCCGACCGTCCCTCTGTGCACCCCACCTACACACACACCCCCATCCATGCTTACGTCTGGAGGTATGGCACTGCAATCCTCTGTGGACTGGGAACACATCTGAACTCTGTCAAAGTCGACCACAAACTAAAGAAAATCATGGTAAGCCCTATAATGGCAATCAATGGGGAGGTTCAACTTAGATTGATATCTCAGCCATTTTGGGGAGTTTTGGTCCAAATTTTCAACATAGGGCTCTTGGGACCCCACCTCATGAACACTGGCACTGTCATTTATTTTCTCAGTTCTGAAACTTGATTTTGTGGTTGCTGTGTGGAATCACCTTTTGGGACTGATTAATGAAACAACAGTGCCACTGTTCATGAAGTGGGGTCCCAAAAAGCCCATGTTGTAAGTTTGGTGAAAAAACTCCCCAAAAATGACTGCATTTTGAGTGTGTGTTCCGCAGTTTGTACACTCACTTGTAACTTCGCCAATTTTTAATATTTTCACTCCAAATTTCCAACATTTTCATCATTTCACACCTCCTTATGAACAGTACAGCTGCCATTTTTTGCCTCCTGCCCAAAATGTGTTTTCGCATGTGCCGCAGAATGGCACAGTCATTGTGTGAAATCAACTTTTGAGACAGATTAATGAAATCACAGTGCCACTGTTCATGAGAGGAGGTCCCAAAAAAGCCATGTTGAAAATTTGAACAAATTCCCAAAAATGACTGCATTACGAGTGTATGTTACGTAAGTTCTACACATGCTCATAACCACCAATTTGTCATATTTTCACTCCAGATTTTCAACATTGCCATTTTTTCACACCTCCTCATCAACAGTACAGATGTCATTTTACACATCCTGCCCAAAATGTATTTTCGCACCTGTTGCACTGAATGGATCATTCGCTCTGCAAAATCACCTTTCAGGATTGAGTAACGAAATGATAGTGCCACTGTTCATGAGATGGGGTCACAAAAAGCCCATGTTGAAAATTTGGAGTGAAAATACCAACAAATTCCTGGGGCATTCGGGTTTCTAACCATAATGCCCCACCCTGTACAGACTGACAGGCATCTGGGGTGTAGCTTGGGGTCCTCGGCCGTAATGCTCATACCATTCCAACCCCACCCCCACCCTGCAGCCATTGACCAGCATTGAGATGTGCCTTGGGGTCTTTGGTCCTAACGTTCACCCCATTCTCCTATACAGCACCCTTCTCAGCTTATTTCCTTATGGAGTAGTGCTGACATGCCCCCTGCCCACCCCCAGTATGTTGCGGTCTGTATGAAGGGGGATCAGGTGCATAGAGGCTGCACTCCTCCCCTTAGTGCATCTCACATGGGGGCACAATGGGAGCAGAGTGGCTACATGCCCCAGATGAGCAGGGCATAGCCACTCCACCCATTAGTGCATAGGGCCCATTCTGTGCTAGGTAGGCTAATGGATCAACCTGAAATGGCTCAAGAGACTCTGCAAAACAGCCATTCAAGATATTTCCCACAGAAAAGGCTGCAACTGTGTCCTCTTCCATTGCTGTTGATTTAAGGACATGCTGACTTGATTCGATCTGTTTATTATGTGAATATAATGCACCAACTGAAGTTACTGTTTGCTAAGGTATTTGCTTTAGACTTTGAACAAGGTAGCAGCATTTAATAATTTTCAAACCACTGTGTATAAAATTGTGTTTATTATTATTTTTTTTAATTCTGCAACCTTGGATTTACAATCTAGCAGGATGTGTAATAAAATACTTTATACAATTTTTTTTATTTAGTTTTTGTAAAAAACTGTTTTTACACAATTCAGTTAGCATGTTCATATCCTTCCCTGTGCCACTTGAAAAGAATATGTTATTAACAAAAATACCAATGGGGGCAATGTTATAGTAATTAGCCCATAGGTATTTAAGGGAGGGTTTATCATTCAAACCCCACCCCTGATGAAGACTCTGGTTGAAGCGTTGGTGTAATTGAGTGGAATGCTGCTTGAACACCAACTCACTGAGTTCCTGTATTTACAGTAAAGGTATTAACCTTGTATGAGATAGAAAAAAATGTCTGTGACTGTTTCTTCAAGGGACTTGCTCAGAGTACCAGGTAATCTGTGATCACATTTCTACTGAAGCAGGGGTTAGCCGCCCCATTCCTGAGCACAGGATTCTCTGCTGTGCACACTGACTTTTTCTTGGATTGCGAAAACTCGTGGCAACCTAGGACTTCCCCAGTGTTGCACTCCATTGTCACATCATGAAGTGTGTGCTTCTGTTCTGGTAATCTAGACAGTGTCAGGTGTAATGAATTCTTTTTGGTACTGACATCCTGTATCAAGCGATGTTGAGACACCAAAGCATTATTGCATATTTCTAGGTTGGTTATTCACATCTACATAGCATTGAAAATGAGCACAGAAGGAGCATGTTAACGGATACAGTTTTGCTAGCCTCATTACTGTGACATAGCACAGATGTGTCCACTATATTCAAGGTGTGGGCAAAGCAATGAATGTTGACAAAATTTCCATCAGCAACTGCTTTCACCATATTTTCTCCATTATCAGTGATGGAAAAAAACAACAACATGTACCTGTAGATTTGTACCAGCTGTTCATGACTGCAGAATGTCTTGATTGAATGTCTGTATGTTCAGTGATGTGTGGTATTTTTCCATTAACCCAATATTTAGACTAGCAAACCTGAACTGACTGCCAGGTTATGGAGGGGTGAAGGCAGAGCTAGTGACACAGGGAAATAAGGAGGATTCCACAACAGGGGACATAGGGTTTTGCAACTACCAGTGGGTGGTCAAGGAGAGAGATGCATCCATGCAGATTGTACTGCTCCAGATGTCTGAGGTGCAGGGGAAAACTCCACACACAGCCTGTAAAAGTAGTGTGGCAGTTGCCATTCTCATGTCCTCATATATCTTAGGCAACACAGTGTGTAAAAACGTGGAACGCGATGGGAGCTGGCTCCGTGGCTGCAAGTGCTGCAGAAGTTTGCAAAAGCCAGTATCTTCCTCAAGTGCAAAGTGCTGCAGATCCAAAGCCATCATTTCAGCTGTGAAATGTGTGGTGTTGAGCTGTTAGATAGGATGACTAGTATTTAGTTCTGGCATGGAATGCTTCCACTGTTGGCACTGACCTTGGATGTGGGGATGTTCCACACTTGCTAATTGACATGCAAATAGCAGGGGGTGGGGCCTGGAGTGCTTGGAGTGCATGGAGGACTCTTTGGTGTTGAGGGAGATTGAGTGGTATCAGCAGCAAGTGCAGCAGCACATAGGCAGAACCAACTGTGGCATTGCCAGTGCTACCAGCAGCACTGCCTGTATTATCAACACAAGATGGTTCTAATGGAACCACAGGCACAAACCTGATGCTTTAAAAACCTGGGGAAGTTCATTAAGGATGTGGTGGTTTGCCAGAGATCCCCCCTTCTGCTAGTCATACTGTACTGTGCATTCACTGTCTTTTTTGTTATCTTCTCTTAGTAACATGAAATGCAACCATACCATGCTGTTACTGCTCTTGACACCACTCATGCACCTAGTGTCAACACTACCACAACAACTCCTTTGGCCCCAAGAAGCCCTTCTTGTGTGGACCTGCATCTTCAGGTTTTCCCCTATTGCTACTGGTGCCCCTGTACCTGCTCTACTTGACTGATCAGTCTGAAATGGAGCCTGCAAAACAAAGTGCTGAAGGGTAGCTTGCCAAGTTTTTTTAGAGGGGAAGCCATATCCTTCTTTCTCTTGCCACTGGGACCTTGAGATGTTGTGTTTTTTTTGGCCAACAGACTTTCTTGCTTTGTGGCTCTCAAGGTACTCCCCATACTCTGCCTCATCATCAGAGTTGCTTAGGTTAGCCTCCTCAAATGATGCATCAGTGGGCAAATCTCCTGTTGGAAAGTACTTAGACCTAGATGAGTGCATCTCCTCCTCATCTGCACTGACAAGTTCGACAGTAGAGGAGACAGGCTGAGAAACAAGAGGTCTCACAGTAGGGCTGGGCTCAGCACTGGAAATAGTTGTGCAACTGGCTGTGACCACAGTGGTAGCAGTAGTTAGTGTCACTATAGCAGCACTGGTGGTCACCATGGTTACAGTGTCAGGTGTGGTCTGGATCACATTGTCATGGGTGGTCTCAATCATAGGGGCAGGAGTGGTCTTGGTCACAGTGACAGGAGCAGTTTCAGTCAGAGTGGTGGGAGTGGTATCATTTACAGTGGCAGCAGTGGCTGGCAGGGTCACTGTTGCAGCACAAGTTGGGATACTAGTAGTCACAGTGGATGGATGATGGATCAGAGCAGTGGTGGCTATTAGTGAGGGTGTCTTCATCCTGGTGGTACTGGTGACAGTGGCAAGGGATAAAGAAGACACATTCACATTGGCAGTATCTGCAGCTATTAATGACAATGTCCTCCTTGCAGCACTACTAATACTTTGAATCATACTTTTACTTTTTCCCTGTTGTCACCTAATGCAATTTTGGTGCTGGTGTAGACTGCAGGCTTTGGTGAGGTAAAACATAATTTTGTATGGTGAATGCACCCTATGACTAGTCCCACCCTACCAGCTATGGTGCACTCACACTTCCTTAAGTGGCTGTGGAGGAACCCAAGCCTGTGTTCCTCACAGAAACATTTCTGATATAAAATTTAAATTGTATTTATTATGAAATCAAATCCCTGCAGGAATGTTGAGCTGACAAGTCTCACTGACAACCAATATTAGTCAACACTGATTTTTAAAAATTTCTTCTTGGGCACACAGCCACAAACTTAGAAAAATGTCTTGAGTGTACAACTGTGCACCCACAGAACAGAAAAGCAGTTAACTGAAGTGGTGGGAGTCAGTTGACTAATCCCACCCTACCAGCTATGGTGCACTCGCACTTCCTTAAGTGGCTGTGGAGGAACTCAAGCCTGTGTTCCTCACAGGAACATTTCTGATATAAAATTTAAATTGTATTTGTTATGAAATCGAATCACTGCAGGAATGTTGAGCTGGCAAGTCTCACTGACAACCAATGCTAGTCAAGCCTGATTTTTCTCAGGGGAAAAAAAATTTCTTCTTGGGCACACAGCCACAAACTTAGAAAAATGCCTTGAATGCACAGCCATGCACACACATGGAACAGAAAAGCAGCTAAACGAAGTGGGAGTCAGCTGACCAGTTGCACACACCAGCTATGGTGCACTCACACTTGTTTAAGTGACCGTGGAGGGACCCAGCCTCAGTTCCTCATAGGATCATTTCTTCTATGAAATTTAAATTGTATTAATTTTGAAATCAAGTCACTGCAGTAATGCTGAGCTGACAAGTCTCACTGTCAACTACTAATAATCAAGCATGATTTTTCTCAGACAAAACTATTTTTTAAATCTCTTCTTGCGCACACTGCCTTGAGCGCACAGTCTTGCACACACAGTACAGAAAAGCTGCTAATAGAAACAATGGGAGTCACCTGACTAGTCCTACCCTACCAGCTATGGTGCACTCACCCTTGCTTACGTGGCCATGCAGGGACCCATGCCTGGGTTCCTCACTGGAAGATTTCTGATATGAAATTTATATTATATTTATTATGAAATCAAGTCACTGCAGCAATGCTCAGTTGACAAGTGTCAATGTCAATTAATAATAGTGAAGCCAGTTTTTTCTCAGAAAAGAAAAACAAAATTAAATCTCTTCTTAGGCTAGAAGTCAAACCACCAACAATAAAAATATTTCTAAGCTAACTGCATTTCAGTTAGACTACTTGTCTTGTTCTTTGTTTCAGACAACAACTAAATTACAAAAACCTTAAATCTCTAATCAAAATAAATGCCTAGAAAACCTTTGGCATGCATACACACACACACACACACACACACACACACACACTCACAGTGTGTGTGTGCGTGTGCTGTTGTGGCCTGCCTGTCTCTGTCTCTGTCTCTCTCTCTCTCTCTCTGCAAACAATAAACAGCCCTAATGTTTTCTCTTTCTTAAAAGCCTAATTCTTCACTCTACAGTGTGAAAAATTCAATCCTGTCTAGATTGGGATTTAGACAGGGGGCAGAAAATGTCATACTTTCTTATTTTATCTAGTTTTAACAAGAGGACCGAAGTAGATTATTTTTCTGCAGCAGCTCAGGTCATTCATCTATCCTACCTGAAGCTTCTGCATGTGCTGTATCACATGACCTGCCTTCAGTGAACTTTTAAAGTGGCCTCTGATCGGGAAGGGAGTCTTTGGAGAGCTTGAACTCCTGCCGAATAGGAAAACACTGAACGGCCACGAATAGTGCTGATTATTTATTCTTCCCAAGTAACAAATAACTTAGTATTTGTGGTATTTTGGAAACTCTGTTCATTACTCATATACCCCTACTTTGCAGGACATTTAGTGCTGGTCCTGGTTATATTATTATTATCGCTACCATCTGATTCATTGGCGGTATGATAATTAGAATCTATATCATCAACAGTTAAGCATGAGGCATCATTGCGCTTCCTCTTAGTAGACCTATTAGTAGTAGACATAGTGACTGATCACAAACAGTAATGGGATAGCACAGTGGCTCTAAGATGAATATCTTATACAGCCATAAAAGGCTATTTCACTGAGTGCTAAGAATACTCAAGTTGACAGTGCCAAATTAATTAAAGTTGGGCTGTCTAACAGTGGCCATAAGATGAATGCCTTAAACAGCCATGAAAATCTATACCAAGTGATGAGATGAGTCAAGCTGGCTATGACAAATTAATCATTGTTAGGCTGTCTAATAGTGGCCCTAAGCCTTATGCCATACAGCCATAAAAGGCTGTTTCAATGAGTGCTAAGGAGAAGCAGGCTGACCGGATATGCCAAATTAATTAATGCTGGGGCATCTAACAGTGGCCACAAGACAGATACCTTACACAGCTATGAAGGGCTATTTTTACCAGGTGCTGTACTGATGCAGGCTGTGACAAATTAATTAATGCTGGGATGTCTAACAGTGGCCCTAAAATGAATGCCTTATACAGTGTAAAAGGTTGTTCAACAAGTTCTACAGAGATGCAGTCTGATTGATTATGCCAAATTAATTAATGTTAGAGCATTTAACAGTGACCCTAAGATTATTGCTTTATGCAGCCGTAAAAAGACTATGGGTGGGATATTCAAAAGGGTTGCGCCATGCGCAATAGGGTTGCACCAGCACAAGTCCAGAATTGCGCCATTGTGCGATATTCAGCAGGAGGCAGTTGCGCCACAGAAAACATGCTGAGCAACAGCACAATGCTAATGAAGGTATGCGCAACCGAAGGGGGTGGAACCATGTATAAAGTGCGCAATGCGATATTCAAAGGCTTGCGCAATGTGCAACAGTGGATCAGGCGGAAGTTGCGGCACGGCGGAAATGAGCCAAAATAAAAAAGGCTCAAGGAAGAGGCGCAAGAACGCGACAGGGAAATCACATGAGGCAGGGAGACAGAGCAGGCCAGAGCAGGAAACAGTGCAGGCCAGGGAGTGCACAGGACAGAAGAGGGGCAAGTGAAGGTGTGTGGGGCCACAGAGTGCAGAGGCCAGTAGGTGTACCCGGTGCAGTGGAGGTAGCAGTCAGGACAGCGGGGGTAACAGATCAACAACAGCCGGGGGAACACAAGCCAGGGAGATGGACAGTGCCAGCTTCCACATGGAAGCTGTAATAAAGGGGGTGAGAAGGCATGCTGCAGGGGGACGTGGCCGTGGAAGGGCCCATCGGCGGTACGCCCCCAACAGGCAGTACCATGCCCACATCAGTTTTGAGCTGTATTCAGATGTAGAGATTGTGGGCCGGTACCACCTGAACAGGGCAATACTGAGGCAGCTCTGTGAGCTGTGCAGTGATGTGATGCAGGCATCCTCACGATGGTGTCACGCTCTGTCAGTGGAGACAAAGGTAACAACCTGCTTGTGCTTGCTCGCCACGGGTACCTTCCAGAGGCCAACAGGGGACACCACAGGCGTAACACAGTCGGCCACATCACGCATCCTCACCCAATTCCTCAGCGCACTGCTGCCACATGCTGCGGAGTACATCCATTTCCCCAGCACCGCGGCAGAGCGTACAGCAAACATACAGGAGCTCCACAGGGTAGCATGTATGCTTGGCATGCTAGGGGTGATAGACTGCACCCATGTGGCCATTTGCACACCACCTGGCCCTGATGGGGCTGCCTATTGTAATTGGAAGGGGTTTTCCAGTGTCAACTGCCAGGTGGTGTGTGATGCCAGTGGGCGCATCATCAATGTCTGTGCCACGCACCCTGGCGGAGCACACGATTCATTCATATGGTACCAATCAGCACTGTGCCATCAATTCGAGAGTGGGGACATCCCCACAGGACATCTAGTGGGTGAGTATGCATGTAGGATTGGCAAATTGGGGCAAGGGTAGGTAAGCCACAGGTGCCATGGGAGTGGCACAGAGGGTTAGGGGCAATATGAGCCTGAACATGACACTAACCTCCACTATCTCCACACAGGTGACAGTGGATACCCACTCTGTCCCTGGTTGCTCACACCCTACTGGTGGCCCACGACCCCATCGCAGCAACGCTACAATGAGGCACACGCCGCCACATGCAACATCATCAAGCTGGTGTTTGGGATGCTGAAGGCACGCTTCTGATGCCTAGACATCTCCAGCGGTGCCCTACAGTACAGCCCCTCTAAGGCCTGTGGGATATTCCTGGCCTGTTGTATCCTGCACAACATGGCCAAAGACTGTGGGATAGCCATACAGGTCGAGGAGAGGGACAGCGATGGGGATGCTAGTGACGCCGGTGATGATGGGGATGAGCAGCCCCACCTTGGATGGCATGACCCCTGACTGATCCGGCTGGCCCAGCTGCACCGGGACACCATCACAGAGGAGCACTTCACCCAACACAGGTAAGTCATGGGGCCATGTGCAACCAACAGTGGCTAGGGCACAACCCACATACACACAGGGAAACACACCAGGGGTGCAGGACGGTGAGGGAAGTGGCAGGGCACAGAAGCACACACACACAACCAGGGAGGGGTGAACAGTAACACGCCACATAGACAGACAGACACACACACACACACCAGGCACAAAGTGCACAGGGGTCAGGTGCACAACAGAGCAGGAACAGACATTAAATACACACACATCCACAGGCCACCACCACCACCTGTACTGTCCATGTATGTGTGTCAGATGCTGGGCACCCTTGCATTGTGGTGTACAGTGCAATGCAGGCATCATCATGCACACGCACCTGTGGACAGCAGTCGGGAGGGTGTGCAGGTGGTCCATGTGTTGGCGTGTATGGCAGGGCACCAACTGGTGCACTGCCCACCAAAACTCATATTGCACACAGGGCAGCACCAGACAGGGCCCGCACTGGGAGACAGCTCAGTCATGCGGCACAGTGCCACGGACATCTTGGATGCATGGGCAGCCCCGGCGAGACCCAGCATCACTGGCAGGCTGAGCATGGGCCACATGGGGTGGCACTGATGGACCACCAGGAGTCCCACTGCGTGAACGTGACCTTGTCCTACCAGGGGTCTGCAGCATACCGAACATACAAGCACCAGGGGTGCTTGGGATGCCCACAGCTGAACCCGGCGTCAACAGGGTGGGTGTCACACAACGCCAGGAACAGGGAGCAGATAGCGTACTGTGCAGTGTGAGCGGCACAGGGGCACCTGACTGTGTGCCCAATGTGGCCACGACACCGACCGCTGCCTGTGTCAGCCTGTCGATGGTGGCGGTCACATCCACCCGCAAATGGTCAATCCAGGACAGGATCCTCTGTGTCCCTGCTGTGTCACTCCTCTACCTGCTCCAGAGCCACGCACAGTGCCTCCACGGATGTTGCAACCCGCATCTGCTGCTGTACTGATGACTGCAGCAGGCGGGTGTGCTCATCAAAGAGGTCGTCTGCCACATCGGCAACCTGTCCCTCAGGGTCTGGAAGGGCCTGATATACAGCACCCCTTGAGGGTGGGTGCTGCTCACCAGGACCAGATATGGGCATGTCCACAGGCAGTGCACCTACAGCACCGCTGAGCCCTGTATCCCCAGTCCCGGTGGGTGACTGCTGCTGCTGGCCCACTGCCTGCTGTGCCCATGGGATCAGTGATTCCACTGCTGTGGCTGCAACAGTGCCAGTGACCTGCACAGCCACCGGTGCTGCCCCACTGGTGCTGACAGGCACAGCTTGGAACTGTGCTGACATGCTGGCACACACGTCGGAACCAGCTAGATCCATGGGCGTGAGCTGGCCTGCTGTGTGTCCATCCTGTGACACACACATTTCAATGCCCATAGTGGTCGGTGCATCATCGATGGTGCAGGTCTGTGCCACAGCCACAGCTGCAGTGTGCTGGCATGCTTGCATGCCAGACCGCTGGGACACAGGAAGGGCACTCCCCACACCTGTCTCAACATCAGTGAAGGTAGCTGGGCGTGCACACTGCCACAGTGCACGCCGGCAATCTGCAGAGGTGGATGGTCCCTCCTCCAACTCCGGGTGGCTGTCCGCAGTGGACAGGCCCTCCACTGCTGACCCCTGCAGATGCACAGGATCTGTAACAGAAAGGAAGGCCATGTTAGTGCATGTGAACTACCTTCCCCCCCTCACCATGACATACCATGCAGTGATAGGCTACCACCTGTCTGGAAGCCACCTCCAGGAACACCCTCAATGGCGCTGCACTGCATGCTTGCAGTGAGCATGTCCTCTGCCGGGATCAGCTGCACCACCTCCGGCTGTCCACCGCCTGTTGCAGCACATGCCGCCCTGATGGCTGCAACCTTCTCTTTCACCCTCCTCCTGTCGGTCCCCATCTTCTTTTTACACTCCTGCACAGAGTGCTGGTGGCTGCCGTGCAGGTTGACGGCACGTGCTACCCCCTCCCATGCAGCAGCACTGGCCTGAGGGGTGTCCCACTGTCCACTGAGAAGTGGCTCCTCAGCCAGATAGGTCTCAAACAGTGCCTCTGTCTCTGCCTTCGTAAAGTTGGGCCTCCTCTTCCGCCCACCATCATCCTCCTCACCCAGTCCTCGCTCGGTCATTTCACAGCCTGTGTGGGTGAGAGTGGTCACCTGTGACTGTGCAGTACACAGCAATTCTCTGGGGCCATGGTCCAGAACAGCACAATGCATGCAACTCACCTATCAACTGCAGTAACCGAATATGGCCACTGCAGAACAGTGTCGCAGATTTATAGTGCAATGCATGCAAATTAGGACTGGAGCAACTTTAATGAGATGCAACGTCGCTGCGCCATTGAATGGCTGATCGAATGATTTGCATACGACGGCTGAATATCGCGCTGTTGAGCTTTGTGCAATACGGTTGAACCGGCTGAGCCAATGGCACAGTTTTGTGACTGCATAGTACATCGCACTGCGCATGCCCAGGTAGCTTACACAGGCATCTGCCACGCTGATGACGTGCTGTGCGCAATCGGCAATTCAGGACACGGCCACCATTGTGCCAGTGGCGCTACAGCGATGGTCACTACATGGCGCTATGGCACAACTGTGCAATACTCCACTGTGGCATTGGCACACAGGCGACCAATTGCGCTGGACGTGTAGACGTCTGATGGCTCTGTGTGTGGCCTTGCGCCAGAGACCCATGACCCTGTGCCCGACCTTCCCCTTCACGCTGTACGTATGGCATGCCTGCAGCTCTATCGCACTGTTCGGTAACAGCGCGATAGGGACTGGCGATGCTATACAAACAGCGCGATAGGGACTAATGGAGTTGTATTGCACAACATTTCTACATGGGGTTGCCGCGCTGCGGAGTGCCATATTGCCTACTATATACATGCAGGGATGGCACGCAGGAGAGCCCCACAATGGAGTGTGGTGCAGCTTGCCAACCTAGTGGCCATAGTGGAGCCTCACCATGGCCCACTGTTTGGGGATGAACCCCTGAACGTGGCACAGACACATGTGTGGCAGCAGGCGGCCACTGGACTGGAGGAGGCCACTGGCCGGCGATGCTTGGCAGGGCAGTGCAGGCACCGGTACGGTGACCTGCCGAGGAGGGAGCAGGCACTACTGGCGCGACTTCGTTCACGTGCCAGGAGGGGCATGGTGCCTAGGCCAGGTGGGTGAGCCGTCTATGCACCTGTATTGTCCATATGGGTAACACTGTGTATTGTGACCAGCACATGGGGGAGGGTTGGCCTATGGTTGGCTGTGGCTGTGTTTACAGGATATGTGATGTATGGGTCTGGCTGGGTGGGCAGGCACACACATTGGGGCAGGGGGCTGTCTGCTTTGGGATTTCACTGATGTGCTTCTCAGCTTTTGTTTCCCACAGGCGTGGCGGAGCAGAGGAGGGCCCAGGCTGAAGCGCAGCGAGGGGTGGCAGCGGTGGCTGTATGTGGTGTTGGTGGTGGTGGTGGTGGTGTCAAACCATGGCAGCAGCAGCAGCAGCTGCAATAGCAGCAGTATGATGAGGGTGAGTGTCATGACATTATGAATGCTATTGCATGCTGTGGGGGGGGCAGGGCATGGCCACCATCCATGGACAACACTGCCATGCACGCGACATGTGACAGTCAGCATTGTCCAGTGGCACTGCATGTCTGGGAGTGTGTCAGTGGTGGTCCATGCATGCACTGGGCACATGGCTGTGGCACTGCCTTCCCACCGCGTAGCCACGTCACTATACAGCCTTAGTTGTGCTGTGCTGGACATGGGCGGTGTGTGTGTGCAGTGGCACACATGGCTGTTGCTGCCTGGTTGGGCATGTCTTGTGCATGGTCACTGTGGGTGGGTGCACTCTATCACAGGAGTGGGGCACTTGGCTGTATGCCATGCATGCACCCTCAGCACGACAAGTGTTTTGACTCATTTATTTATTTATTGGTTTCTTTTTCCTTAAAAAAAAATATATATATCTGACGATCAGTTACAGGATTTTTAGTACTGTAAATAAATAAAAAGAGAACTAAGAGAGCTTCAGTAGCAGAGAAGTAGTGGAATTGCAGTATAATGTGGGGAGTGGTGCAATGCAGTGGCTGTGGGGCAGCCATATTCAGGCAGACCTTCTGGACACTGAGGTGCTGCCCTATCTGCATGCATCTCTCTGGACTGCGGGATGAGGTAGCCAGACTCAGAGCGAAGTAAACTGGGTCAGGAGTACCATCACCCCTATCCAGGGACCACCCAGTCCAATGCAGCTGCCTCAAAGGATGCCGAGAACGAGGAGCACTTGGATGACAGTGGGCTCAGGGAGGGTTAGAGCAGTCAGGCAGAGGACATCCCAGATCCTATTCCTCTCAAGAACTCATATGCCACACTGGCAAATGAGGACAACCAAATAGAGGTACCCAGGGAAGTGGAAGGAAAGGATGTGGAGGTTAGGCAAGGAGGTGACCTCAGTGGGGCAAGCAGTGGACCCCAGAGGAGGAGGAGGAAGTGAATCCTGGTGGGGGACTCCATCGTAAGAGGGATCCAGCTAGGAACACAGGAGGGGAGGACAGGAGGTGAGGTGCCTACCAGGTGCCACGGCATGGAGGGATGGAAGGAAGATACTGGGATCACTGGGAAGGCAAGACGGAGGGTGAGCTGGATGTCATTATCCACCTAGGTACTAATGACTTGGCAATGGGGAGCCAAAGGAAGTTCAGGAAGAGTTTAGGAAACTGGGGAAGGGTCTCAAGCAAGTAGCTACTTCTGTCACTTTCTCAGAAGTACTACCTGTGAGAGGCAAGGGAGAGCAGAGGAGTGCATGCACCAGGAACTTTAACTCATGGTTGAAGAACTGGTGCTGTGAGGAAGGGTTTGGATTCATTGGTGACTGGGGACCCACCTGGAGGGATGGAGGTTTGTTCAAGCCTGACGGCCTGCATCCATCCTGGAAGGGAATCCAAGCACTCAATGATAAGTTTAAATGCTACATTGACAAGCATTTAAACTAGCAAAGGGGGGTGGCAGGCCAGCAAGGACGGTACTTACTTGCTCACCCCCCACAGCTAGTAGTGGAACCAGTGAACCAGAGGAGTGGCTATCTCTGCAAAGCAGTGTGCAAAAGATGGAGATTAGTGTCCAAAAGGTGGATAAGCAGAAAAGGGGCAAAATTCAGCAGAAGGGCAAACAGCAAGGAGAACCAGGGATAAATGACAACCAAGGAAGGGGCTGAGTAGAACAGTGAAGCAGTCTAGGAGGTCAAATCATGGAAAGCCATGTGTGCAAATGCCAGGAGCCTTAGCAACAAGATGGAAGATCTGGAGGCTGTCATGGTACAGTCAGACCTGGACATTGTGGCCATCACTGAAACCTGGTGTAATGATAACCATGACTGGGAGATGGCCATACCTGGCTACAACATATTCAGAAGAGACAGAGCAGGCAGGAAGGAGGAGGAGTGGCACTGTATGTGAAAAATGACATAAGGGCCACACAGATCCAGGAGGAACAAAATGGGGAGAGATACTGTGGGTTAGCTGGAAAGGAAAATGGGGCCAGCCATCCGCACAGGTGTGGTCTATAGACCACCAGCCCAGGAGGAAGAAACAGATAGGAGTTGATGCTAGCCATCCAAAGGATGGCAGACAAGGGTGAGGTAGTACTGGTTGGAGACTTCAGTATACCAGACGGACTGGAGCATCCCAGCAGCAGCATCAACTAGAGCAGATTTATCCTGACTCTTCAGGTGCCTTCCTCAAGCAACTGGTCATGGAACCAACTCGGCAGAAGGCAATACTGGACTTTGTGCTCACAAACAGGGACAGTGTGATGGGGGTAACAGTGGGGAGCACCTGGGTAACAGTGACCACCAGTCATTGTGGTTTGAAATCACAGAAAGAGCAGAACCAAACCACACAAAACACGATCCTGGATTTTAGGGGGCAGACTTTGGGAAAATGGGGAGATACTTGAAAGAGGCATTAAGGGAATGGGACAGGAATCAGGGTTGAGGAACAGTGGGCAGTATTTAAAATGGGATTATAAGAACAACAGAATTATGCATTAAGCAGGTTAGCAAGAGGAAAAGGAAGAGGAGACCATTATGGTTTTCCAAAGAGGTAGCAAAGAAAGTGAAAGCCAAAAAGATTGCATTCAGGCAATACAAAAAAGACAGGCAGAAGGGGATAGGAGAAGTACCAGGAGAAACAAAGGAGGCAGGGAAGTCAGTAAGGAAGCCAAAGCTCAGACAGAAGAACACATTGCAAAATCAGTGGGTAAAGGGACAAACCTTTACAGGTACATAAGTGAAAAAGAAAGACAAAGGAGGATAGTGAGACTGAAGGGGAGGATGGGAGCCGTGGAGGATGACAACAATTAAGCTGACTTATTGAACAGGTATTTCTGCTCAGTCTTTACTAAGGAAGAGGGGGTAATGGGTCTGAAGGGAGTACAAGGGGTGAGAATGGTGCAGAAATGGACACAAGTCCCTTTACACGAGAAAGGGTCCTGAAGGAACTGGAAGTAATAAGAGCTGATAAAGCAATGGGGCCAGGTGGGTGCACCCGTGGTCCTTAAAGAACTAAGAGAGGTGGTGGCTGAACCTCTGGCTATCCTGTTCAGCCAATCACTGGAAACAGGGAGGTACCCAAAGACTGGAGGACAGCAGATGTAGTCCCTTATACAAAAGTGGGAACAAAGAGGAAGCAAGGAACTACAGACCAGTCAGCCTCACCTCGGTAGTGGAAAGATCTTGGAAGCACTACTGAAGGAGAGATTGGTGGAACATCTGGTTGTCAATGGACTACAGGACCCAAGGCAGCATGGTTTCACCAGGGAGGTCATGTCAGACCAACCTCATTGAATTTTTGACTGGGTGACTAGGAGGTGGATCAGGGAGGGCAGTGGACATGGCCTATCTGGACTTCAGCAAGGCCTTTGACACTGTGCCACATAGAAGACTATTACACAAACTGGGGAATATGGGTGTGGGCAGGACAGTAGTGTGGTGGGTAGGTAACTGGCTGGGTGGCAGGACACAGAGGGTGGTGGTAAATGGCTGTCACTCCACAGAGGAAGAGTAACCAGTGGGGTACCACAGGGATCAGTGCTGGGACCGGTCCTATTCAACATCTTCATCAGTGACATTGCACAGGATCTAGAAGGCAGAATTTCACTGTTCGCTGATGACACAAAGCTCTGTAACAGAGTAGATACACCAGAGGGTGTAGACAGAATGAGAAGGGACCTGCAGAAACTTGAAGAATGGTCAAGGGTTTGGCAGTTGAAATTCAATGCAAAGAAGTGCAAGATAATGCATATGGGCACAAAACCCTGGCACAATATATCAGTTGGGGGTGAGGATATAGCATGCACCAAGCAGGAAAGGGATCTTGGGGTTGTCATCTCTGATGACCTCAAGGTAGGGAAACAGTGTGACAAGGCATTAGGTAAGCAAATAGGATGCTGGGATGTATAGGCAGGGCATCGCCAGCAGGAAAAGGGAGGTCATAATTCCGCTATACAAGACACTAGTGAGGCCCCACCTGGAGTACAGTGTACAGTTCTGGAGACCATACCTACGTAAGGACATAGACAGGGTAGAGAAGGTTCAGAGGAGGGCAACAAAGATGGTGCATGGGTTGCTTCACAAGTCCTATGAAGACAGGTTGAAGGAACTGAACATGTACTCCTGGAGGAGAGGAGGGAGAGGGGATATGATAGAGACATACAAGTATCTTACAGGGAGGAACAGGTGCAGGAAAACACTATTTTAAGCGAAAAAGATGTTTCAGGACTAGAGGGCATGGGATGAAGTTGGAGGGAGGACGATTCAGAGGAAACATGAGAAAGAATTTCTTCACAGAACGGTGGTGGACAAGTGGAACACCTGCCAGAGGAAGTGGTGGGGCTGAAACAATCACGAGATTTAAGAGTGCATGGGATAGACATAAAGGAATTCTAGAGGGCAGGGGTAAGGAAACAGACTTCTAGGAAAACAAACTGAACTTACAAGCTCAAATGGGCAGACTAGGTGGGCCATAGGCCCTTATCTGCCGACACTGTCTATGTATCTATGTATCTATGTTGGGTGGGCTTCAGGGATATGGACAGTCACAGCCATTGAGTCTGATCTCTTGTCCTAGGTGTCCGGATCCTGTGGAGACTCGAGCGGGCAGTCCACCAGCTCCTTGACATATCCATGGAGTCCCTTGACATCCTGAGGGACCTGCAGTGTCGTGGAATCAGGCGCAGGAGGAGGCCCCGAGACCAGCAGTGGCCAGCTGATGAGCGGGCTGGTGGGCAGTAGCTGCCCATCACCTCCCCCCTTTACCCATCCCTCACACTCTGCCTTCCCTCTCCCAGTTGTTCACCCCTGCCCCTTACCCACCCCCTACCTTGTTCCCGCACTTCCACCCTTGTATTGTATATAGTTGTATATAGTTCTGTCTGTTCGTGTTGTTATTGTTAATATGTTAATTAGATAAATCTATATTTTGTTATGAATACTGTGGTGGTCTCTGATTTGCAGCTGGCTATAGGTGCTCAGTTGCAGTGGTGTGCATGGCATCTGGGGTGGTATTCTCCTGGGTATGTGTGTGTGTGCGCGGGGAGGTGTCTCTGTTGTGGTAGTGGCTTTCAGTCGGTCTTGCTGTGTGCTGCCACCCACTGCTGGCTGCTTCTGGTGGCTCTGGCTTGTATGGTTCTGTGGTACACGAGGTTGCAGTGTGATGGGAGGGGGGATGCATGGGGATTCCTTCAGTGACAGTCACTGCTTATGGGTGGTGTCTTGGGGTAACAGTGCAGGGTGTGCTGTGCACGGGGGGGGCTGATGCATTGGAAGGTTCGCCACCTTGCGTGGCAGTCTCAGCTTGTCAGTGGGTGTGCTGGGGCACCATGACCCAGCTGTGCTTTGCTGGCTTGTCCCCATGGGCCGGTGGATATTCCATCCCTTCCCAGTTATGCTGTGCTTGGGGTGTGGGGGTGCATTGTTAGTTTTTCAGTGTGTTCCTGTGCCCATCTGTGGCATGGGTGGTGGGCCCCTGCCTACTTCCCTGGTTGTGTAGTTCCATTGCTCTGCTGCTGGGGGTCTCTCTGCTTGCTCTATGGTGCCTCTGGACTGCTCAGCTGGGCCGGCCTTGTTGCACTATAGCACATCATATCTGCTCAGCTTCCCCTTCCTGGTTGTGCTATGATGCAGGTTGTGTGATATTCAGACATTGGCTGGTTTGCGCAATTTGCCTTGCTCCATGTTTGAATATCGCGTCTATTGTACATGTGTGCAATGGACTTGTGCTTGCTCCTGCTATTGCGCACATTTTGGGTGCAGTTTGAATATCCGGCCCTATTTCTCTAAGTGCTATGGATATGCAGTCTGATTGGCTATGCCAAATTAACTAATGCCGGTTTGTTTAACGGTGGCCCTAATACAAATGCCTTATACAGCCATAAAAGGCTATTTCACTTAGTGCTATGGAGGTGAAGTCTGTCCGGTTAAACCAAATTATTTAATGATGGGACATCTAATAGTGACCCTAAGATTAATGCTTTATGCAGCCATAAAAGACTATTTCTCTAAGTGTTATGGATATGCAGTCTGACTAGCTATGCCAAATTAACTAATGCCAATGTGTTTAACAGTGACCCTAAGACAAAAGCCTTATACAGCCATAAAAGGTTATTTCATTAAGTGCTGCAGAAATGCAGTCTGACTGGACATGTCAAATTAATTAATGTTGTGGCATCTAATACTGGCCCTAAGATGAATGCCTTATGCAGTCAAAGAAGGTTTTTTCGCTAAGTGCTGTGGAGATGCAGTCTGCCTGGCTATGAAAAATGAAATAATATCAGGGCATCTAACAGTAATCCAAAGATAAATGCCTTATCAAGCTGTAAAAGGCTGTTTCAACAAGTGCTATGGATATTTATTTTATTTATTTATTGAAATGTTTCACCAGGAAAGGCACACTGAGCAAAATAAGCTTGTCTCCCGGTGTGACCTGGGGGAAGGGGGTACAGAGGGAGGATAACATGCAGGTTCTCAAGTAATATACATTTACTGGAATTACAGCTGCATGATGTCATATTGTGAACAAGTTACAGTAAGAATAACACTTGGAACATTAGGAACATAGTACATAGAATAACATGCCTCTGAGGCACATAGCACATACAGTAAATCATTGAGGCAAAATACAACATAGAATACTGAGTGCATATTGGGACAGGACGAGACCAGAGCACGAGACATGAAGTGTAGAGTTGGGCTAAAAATATATAAGCCAGCTTCTGTAGTGTAAGCTAGGTGCCGCTGGTCAGGCAGTCAGAGGGTGAGGGGGTTGAGTTGCACTTGTGGGTGTCAAATGCAGGAGCAATTTACCATGAGGTAGTTTGCCAGGGTGGTAGATAGGGAGAGGGTGGAGGAGGAGTGGTGAATTTGGGGTCAATGTCAATTCGCTCCCGACAGTACGCGCCACGACAACTCAAATACATGACAATTAGCTCCCGTACTTCCCGCTCCACGTCTTTTCACTCCCCATCACTCATAGAGAACACTTACAGTATACTGATGCTTGCTTGCGGTCTCTGCTTATGTTTGCACTGACTCAAGTTTCACAAGGACGCGTCTGTAATTTTCAGGTATGTGTGTTTCTCAGTATGAAGAGGAGTGCAGTTCAAAGTACTTGAGAGGAGAAGCTGTTTGCAACAGTGCTAAAATTGACATGTCTGATTACTGTGGTTCTGTTTGCATTGAATGCGCTACATAATTTTGTCAAATGTTTCAAGATCCTCCCCCAACCCCACTGACATCTGTTTTTTTATGAATATATTTGTGCACATGGCAAACATGCTGGGAGATTGGAATCTATGGAGCAATGTACACCTCTTAGTCCTAATTAGCATATTCTGAATCAATGTAGTGACATCTCCATATGTTTTATGAATTGTGCCTCCTCATGAGACTGTCCTTTTTTTGTGGTTTTCATGTGTGCGTGTGGTACTCACTCAGTGAGATTTTCTGATGTGACTGTTTTTTTACTTATCAGTTTACTTATCTCAGCTCTGCTTGTCGGCATCCTGTAGTGGAGAGCAAACTACAAAAATGGTGCTTTTTATAGTCCCAGGCTCTGCGGCCCAATTGGCCTTCCAGGAGTCATGTGGTCAGTCTTTGTTCACTCCCTCCCTCCCTCCTCATCAGGAAGCTGATCTATAACTTTATTACTTTATGTGCAGTGCTTACTCTAAAATTGTTCCAGACATTTTTTAGATTGCTCTGATGTTTTATCATTAGATGTGAGCTTTAGCTGTTGCAGATCTTGGTGCTGGTGCTTAGTGGACATTGGATTATTCACTTGCTGGAGTGAAAAAATGAGGAGTGAATTGTCAAAGGGAGTCAGTTGTTGCACTCCCATGAATTTGAGGGGGGAGATCATTCCAGAGTTTAGGGAAGTGGTGTGAGAAGGCAGATGGCCTTCATTGGTTCTGCGCCTAGGGATTAGTATTTGATGTGAGTCAAGGGACCTGAGGGCATGCATGGGGTGAGGGCTGGCAGTAGCATGGATGACAGGTAACATGGGAGGGTGCCAAGCCAGAATTTTGAAATGAATTTGGTGCAGTGCAGAAGGCGGTAACTGTCTAGGGAAGTGAGTGCAAGGGAATGGTAAAGATCACATTGGTGGGTGTGAGGGGGGGCATCGAGAGCAAAACAACAGAAAGCGTTGAACAGGTGGTCCAGTCTGGATAAGTGGACTTGAGCGTGGCACTGTAGATAATATCGCAGTAGTCAAATGATGGCAGGATCATCTTCTGCACTAGCTCACTCCTCATGGCAAGAGGGAGGTTATTCTGGTTCCTATAGAGGTCACCGAGCTTGGGGTGCAGTTTTTTTTAAGATTGCATCAATGTGGTTGGAGAAGGAAAGGTGGTGGTCTAGCCATACCCCTAGGTACCGGAAGGTAGTGGCATCCTCCAGTGTTGTTCCATCCAGGATGTGGAAAGAGGGAGGAGGAGGAGCATGGACAGATATTGTCTTGTACCGAAGGTCATCGTGACAGTCTTCTTAGTGTTGAGGGAGAGCTGGTGAAAGCTGAACCAGAGCTGAACTTTGTCAAAGTCGGCCTGGAGGTTGGTAGCTACTTCTTCTGTGGATGAGCTGGTGATGAACATGACCATGTCATCTGCATACATATGGATGGAAGTGGTTGAGCAGATTAGTGGAAGGTCATTAGGAAAAATGGAGAATAGAATGGGACCAAGTACCGACCCTTGGGGGATTCTGGTTGTCATGGGGGGGGGGAGGGTGGAGGTGACGTCAGCAATTCTTACTGATTGTGTTCTGCCTGTAAGGCAGGCACAGAACCAGTTGGTGGTGGAATCAGAGAGGCCAGCTTCCAAAAGGCTCGATAACAGCAAGGGGTGGGAGATGGTATTCAAAGCTTTAGCAAGGTCTATGAAGATGACCGAGGTGATCTGACCATTATCCATACCAGAAAGGATGGTGTCAGTGAGCCTTTGCAGGAAGGAGGGAGTCGAGTGTCCCTTCCTGACTCCAGACTGGAATGGTGTGAAGAAACTGGAGTCTGAGAGAAAGGAGGCAAGTTGGGTGAGCACCAGGTGTTCTTGTAGTTTTGCAAGAGTTGGGAGGAGGGAGATAGGGTGGTAATTTGAAGTGGAGGTCGGAGCAGCCCCTTTGGGAAGGGGATGATGATGGCATGCTTCCATGTCTGGGGGACAGCTGCCATGGCAAAAGAGAGGTTAAAGAGGTTGGCAAGTGGGGTTGCTACTGCTGGGGCGGAAAGGTATAGGAGCTTGGTATCCAGCCTATCTGGGGATTTACCTTTCGATGGGTTGAGCGACGCTAGGGGATCAAGGGTATCGACTGGCGAGATATCTTTGAAGGTGAAAGTGCACGGCCCATGTGCTTTCATAGTTCGTGAAGTAGGTCTGCATGGTGCAGGGGTGGGCAGGGAGGAGAGAAGAGTTGAGGCACATGAGGAGAAGTATGTGTTGTACTCGTCGGCAACAGCACGTGGATCTGAAATAGTGGTGCTGTTTACCATTAGGAGCAGAGTGTGGGAATTGCAGCTGGTGGAGAGAAGAGAAAGTGAATAACCTTCCAGAATTTGGATGGGCTGTTTAAGTAAGTCTGGAGGGATGATCTGAAGTATTCTGTTTTAGCTAGTCGAGTTGCTTTGGTGCATTTGTTACATAACATACAGTATGTGGAGAGGTCTTGGGGGGGAGGCGTGAAGATCTATGTGCTTTCCATGCTTTGTTGTTGGGCATTTTGACAAGCTATGAGTTCTTGAGTGATCCATGGCAGGTGTTTGCCACGTACCCTTGTGCAACGCAGTGGGGCATGTGTGTCCCAGACGTTGAGGAACATGTTTTGGAAATGTAGAAGAAACTCGTCTATGGAGGAGGTTATGGGGGCGGGGCCCCAGTTTGCCAAGGCTAAGTCATCGAGCACAGTGGTGAGGTTAAGGGATTTGTAGGAGCGTTGGATGAGAAATTTGGGAGGGGGTTGGGGTGGTGAATTTTCCGGACTATGTATGTAGTATGGTGGTCACTCATGGAGTCAGGGAGTAGACCTGCATTGATGACACGGTATGGGTGGGTGGAAGAGCCCAGTCTAATAGTGAGTGGTTGCCAGATTTGTGGTTAAGGCGGATGGGCTAAGTGATGGTTTGCGACAGGTTTAATGAGAATATTTCAGTACAAGCTTTATTAAGGGCTGGTGCTAGCCAGTTGTAGTTGAAGTCACCCAAAATATATAATTCACCTTTGGGGGTTAGGGAGGAGATGTTCGAGAAGAGGTTGGTGATTGATGTTGGTGGTGTGCCTGGCTGGCAGTATATTCCTGCAATGTAAATAGGGATTGAGAAGGGTAGCATCAGCTGTACCAGTAGACGCTCGTAGGCTTGGAACTCAGCCTTAGCAAGGACTACAGAGAAGTGCAAGTCTGAGTTTACATAGATAGCTACTCCGCCGCCTCTGGTAGTCATGTCCTGACGAGCCAGGATGTAACCAGGTCTAATTGGCAATACTGGGTGTTTAACAGTGGCCCCAAGATGGATGCCTTATACAATCGTAAAAGGCTGTTCCATCAAGTGCTACAGAGATTCAGTCTGACTGCCAGTGCCAAATTAATTAATGTTAGGGTATCTAATAGTGGCCCTAAGACAAATGCCTTATACAGCCATAAAAAGGCTATTTCATTAACTGCTAGAAAAATGCATTCTGATGGTGTATGCCAAATTGATTAGTTTTGGGGCATCAAACAGTGGCCCTAAGATGAATTCCTTTTAGAGCTGTAAAAAGCTATCTGTTTTACTAAGTGCTGACAAGAGTCGAGTAGGCCTTGCCAAATTCATTATTGTCAGGGCATTTAACTGTGGCCCAAAGATGAATCCCTTATACAGCCATAAAAGGCTATTTCACTAAGTGCTGAGAAGAGTCAAGATGGCTATGCAAAATTAATTAATTTCAGGGCTTCTAACAGTGGCCTTAAGATGTATGTCTTATACAGCCATAAAAGGCTGTTTCAACAGGTGCTAAAGAGATGCAGTCTGACTGGCTGTGCCAAATTAATTAATGTTGGGGCGTCCAACAATGGTGCTAAAATAAATTTTTATACAGCCGTAAAAGGCTATTTCAACAAGTGCTATGGAGATGCAGTCTGGCTATGCTAAATGTATTAATGCTGGGGCACCTACTGTAACAGTGGCTCTAAGACAAATGTCTTACACAGCTGTAGAAGGCTATTTCAGTAAGTACTGTGGAGATACAGTCTGACTGGCTATGCCAAATGAATTAATGTTGGGGCATTTAACAGTAGATCTAAGACAAATGCCTTGCACAGCAGTAAAAGGCTGTTTTGACAAGTGCTAAAGAGATGCAGTCTGATTGGCTATGCTAAATTAATTAATGCTGGGGCATCTAACAGTGGCCCTAAAAAGAATGCCTTATACAGCCATAAAATACTATTTCACTAAGTGATACAGAGATGAAGTCTAACTGACTAAGCCAAATTAAATAATGTTGGGGCATCTAACAGTGACCCTAAGAGGAATGCCTTATACAGCTTTAAAAAGCTATTTCAACAAGTGCTACAGAGAATGAAGTCTGACTTGCTGTGCCAAACTAATTACTGTTTGTGTGTCTAACACGGCCCTGAGAAGAATGCCTTATACAGCCACTGAAGGCTATTTTACTAAGTGCTGAGAAGAGTTGAGTTAGTTATGCCAAATTATTTAGTATCAAGGTATCAAACAGTGCCTCTAAGATGTATGAATTATGCAGCCATAACAGCCAGTGTCAAAAACTGCTATGGACATGCAGTCCAACTGACTATGCCAAATTAATTATTGTTGGGGCATCTAACAGTGGCCCTAAGATGGATGCCTTATACAGCCGTAAAAGGCTATTTAACTACTTGCTGAGAAGAGTCAAGGTGACTATGCCAAATTAATAAAATCAATGTGACATCTAACATTGGCCCAAAGATGAATGCTATTGCCTGCTGAAAATATGCATCATGTAAAAAATAAATAAAACAAAGTCCCGTTTCTTTGGTGTCTGGGGAGGTGATGCTCATTTGAACAAGTCCTAGAAAATCATGTGGTTGGTAATTAAAATATTAATTTTCTTTTTTTTTTTTATTTCTCTCTCTCTCTCTCTCTCATCAGAAATGTGGAGATCATTTACAGCAATTCAGAATGAAATGACGCAGGTAGCTGCTTTACTTTGACTTAACCACTTGAACTGCTCCTATGCTGCCTGAAAGAAACAAAAGTGCTGCTGTGCTAATCCCCATTGGCTAGGCAAGCAGGAATTAAAAAAAAAAAATCCCTGAACTCAACTAACATAAAGCTCAAGTTTGGCTGGATTTATATTTCTTCCTTTTTTTGGTTTAACTTCCTCCTCTCCCACGTGGGCCATCCTGGCTGTCTTGAGCTGAACTGCCTGCTCTCTCTGATAATACTGCACAGATTAATCCCTGCCATACCTCTCAACTGTCCCTGATTTTCAGGGACATCCCTGATTTTACCTCAAAATTTTCCTCTGTCCCTCGAAAAATTTGTGTTTTTGTGACAGAACAGTGGGGATAAAAATCACAAAACAGTGTTAAACATTAAAGTTATAGACTTATTCTTCTACAGAAAATGCATCTTAACACGGATCCCTTATTCTGTCAGCATTCTGAGTGAAAAGTACCCATTTTTAAGATGTGTCCCTGAATTGGGGTCTTTGTCCCTGATTTTTTTAAGCCTTGTCCCTGATTCAGGAGGCAAGAGGTTGAGAGGTATGATCCCTGCAGCAGACTGTGAGTGATTAGTCAGAAAATATTTTTTTTATTTCCTCAATTTCCTTTCTCCTTTTTCACCCCAACTTGGCACATGTGGCCCATCAGTGACTAGTGTCATGATGTGATTAGGCCACACTCAATAAGTGCTGCTGAACTGCTTGAGTGATTGTTTGCATCTGACAGTGAAGCACAGCAAGCTATTCTTTTTTTTTTTTTCCTATTCTTTAGAAAGGATTCCCTCTTAGATTTCTTTACTTTTTTTTAACTTTCTCTTGGGATAGGAGGTCCACTTCATCCTTATTTGCGTCAGTGCAGTTGGTGTGCCTGTGGTGCTCACAAGCGTGACACCCCTCATATACCGCCTTCGAAAGTGCATGATCATTGGAGGGCAGAGCAAGGCTTCTTCACACATGCTGGCATCAGACAGCCATGGGTTGGTGGGTCACATGATGGCAGGCTGTGGCAGGAGGCAGAGCAGAGCAGGAATGTCAGGATTCACAAATTGATGTCAGTACCAGCAAGTACCTGACACAGAATACCCAACCAGCACTGACAGAAAACTTGATCTGCACTGTTTTTAACTATGCCAGTAGATTATTATTTTACCCAAGCTACCCTAGCTGGCTAAAAATAGCAGTTACCTGCAATATCTGATCTCAGTACCTGTCAAATAGCCCATGCCTAACTGTAACCTACAAGATGAACTACTGTAATGTATTTTATGTCGAATTACATGGGACTGATGTTGCACCTGCAACTGAACCAGAATGCTTTACTCAGTTGCCATTATCTAAGGTATCCAGAGCTTTCCACTTAATATTCAAAACATATTCAATGTAAATGAACTGCCAAGTGCAAAACAGCAGTTATTTCCTTCCTTTCTTAGCTTCCACACAGTGTGCATGTAATGGTTGCTGCCACTCTATATGGACAGAAATTTGTTTTGTTATACAGAGTGTAGAAAGGGCACTACACAAAACCAATTTCTTTTCTATTCGTTGATTATTTATAATCAATATATATTTTAACTTATTGATGATATTCATATACATGCATAATTTGTTCAGGTTCACCCATGCCGCAGCATCAGGCATGTTGCCGATGTCAATTACAGTGCAGAGAACATGGCACCTGGCCAGGCTGGCCTGGTGGCACTGAGAGTTGAGGCACTGGATGCCACACCTTGTGCCACACCGGTGACCTGGGTTTGGGAATGGACTTGGGCCACCAGGGGTCAACTGGGGAGGGAGAGGATTGAGCTTCCGTAGGACAGCTCTCCTTTCCTGGAGTGGGAAGTGGGTCATGCATTGCTTGCCAGTGACCCCCAAGGAAGATCAGGGGTACTGCAGCAGCAATGCCGTATGAAGGGGTTGAGCAGCAGCAGATGTCAGCATGTTGGTTGCACAGACATCATTGCAAGTCTGTGCTCCAGGGGCAACACTTACGGAAAAATGTCCTACTCCCTGGATAGGCAATGGCACCCCTCATGCCCCACTGCAACACACCCAATGCTGGGCTAACCCCACTAGTTATCTTGATTTCCAAGCCTGCCTTGATTCCAACGTTGGCACCCCACTGGACCAGGTAGTTAGGGGAGTGTCTGTCCCCAATTTCCCAGTGAGGTGGCTTCAGGCAGGTGGTATGCGGTGGTGGTGAGTGAAGATGCCTGAGAGAGTTCCAGGGCCTGTGGAGATAAAGAGAGTTAAAAAAGAAACATAGTAGCCATCCTGGTGGTGCTGAGGGTTTAGGTGCTGAATGAAACACCTCGCACCATGCTGGTGACCCAGGTTCGGGAGAGAGCTTGGGTTACTAGGGGTCAGCAGGGGAGGAGAGGACTGAGTGTCCGATGACAGCTCTCCTCTCCTGGGGGGAGGGTGGGGAGTGTCTACCCGGTGCTAGTGATGCCCAGCAGAGGCTGGGTGTACTGCAGCCTGGGACCACTTACAAGTTGGGGCGAGGTGTCAGTGGCCATCCTGTGGGTGGGTGCGGGAGTGTGCATGCCTGCACTGGATGTCATTGCACATCAGCGCCTCTTGGGGGGAGGAGCAATTATGAACAAGGGAAAAACTCTGCACCGTCAGGTAGGCAACTGCACCTGGCCTCCATGCCCACCACTGGATCCCACCCTCCCGGTCTCCTAATTCCCTTATCCCAAGCCCTAGACATCAAAGGAGCACCAAGAAGGAGTGGTGGCCCCACCTTGGGGGGTTCAAGCCAAGGGTGTCCAGCTGCAAGGCAGGTGCAAGTGGTTGGAGTGCCATGGGGGAAACTCGGGCTGGGGGGGGTCTCAGGTGGGCAAGGACAAGCCAGGATGCCTGAAAGAGTCCCAACAGAGCAGTGACCAGAAAGGAAAAAAATAAATTGAAAAAAATACATGGCACCTGGCCTTACAGTGCCAGGCATTACACCTCCCAGGAGTTACAGTGCCAAAGTGCCATCCTGGCAAATGGTCAGCCTTTGCGGGGAGAAGACCTCCACCCCCAAAAAATATATATACCCTCCTCTGGGGTGTGCATGCCATGAAGGGCACAGAAAGAGTGTGGGGCGATCTAAAATCAAGATCACCCCTGTCACTCTCACCCTTTTTGCAGTGACAGCACTACCGCCTTGTAATGCTGTCACTGAGCTGATGGGATATGATTTGTTCGTACAGTATATGGCCTAAGTTTTTTAAGGAATCCCATTACTATGTATAAAAATATATAAAGCAGATGGAATACATTTTTAAAATATGCATTCACTACTTTAAATAGTTATAAACATGATGAACTATTTATTTACACATATATTTTTATGTCAAGGAAATAGAGGTGGTAGAGTTTCAACACTAGTAGTTGGTGAGCTCACATCAGGGATCAAATTAAGAAGAAACTCTATGGTCACCATTCTGGACTGATTCTGCTGTTTTGACGGGACACCCTGTTAGTACAGCTATGGTGTTCATTACTGGATATTTGCAAAAATAACTGGTGGCAAAATTAAACCAGTTAAGAAGCAAGGCCTCTTTCCCCTGGTGTGTAACTGAGCTTGTGGGTTTATACTGCACAGACAAACTGGTCGAATGTGGCAGAGAATGGTGCTCCATCCTTGTCTTGTTTATCCACTGTGGAATGGAGAGTTTACACTTTATTTCTGGTATCTAAATTACCTGAATTTACGCTTCTTCCTAAAGACTCTAAGATCTCTATCTGCTCACTTCATAGTCTTCTACCAACTTTTTCTGCAGAGTCTGACCTGAAAATCCAGTACCGCTACAACATCCTGTGCCCTTCTCTAAACCTCTTCAGCTTATCATTGCTGATAGAGTCCCCCTTACCTTTATGACTTCAGGAGAAATCAGTATCTGGTTAAGGAAAAAGATGGAATGTTATCTGCACCAAATGTATTGGCCAGCCTCAGTGGTGGTCAGCATCATTTGCTAGGTCACTCCATCATTTTTCTGTCATTGTTCTCCCTACCTCCTCCCCTCCAGGGCAATGGCATAACTTCCACCCACTACTGGCCCTTCTAATTGCTTTTTGGCTCTGCCAGTTCCAAGCTTCCTGAGCAACCAGGATCACATCAGTTCTATTTTACGCAGGCAAATGTCATGTAGGATGTTCATTTCTCCTTCTGCTACCTGTTGTAAAATTCAAGGTTTGGGATGTGGCCTAGTAAGCCAGCTTCAGAGCTTGCAGCCTGACCCTTTTAAAAAGGGTGATGGGACCTAACAGAAAATTGAATCTAGGCCTCCAGAATAACATCTTGGTGAACAAGCAGGACAATATTCTGGAGATCTGCATTTAGTTTCCATTTAAACTATATTACTTTTTTCTTCTATTTTAACTGAATGTTTAGCATTGGCTATATCATAAGGCAATCATATATGTTCAGTGTTTGCATTGCCTTCTAATTCTGTCTATTGGTCAAGAAATTAAATGAAACAAAAGAGTAAACTATCTATTTTCTATATTTATATTTATCCTCTGGCTAGATGCCCCAGCTTATGGCCCCTGTCCCCCAGTAAGGTTCAATCTAGCATGGCAGTGGGGCTCTGGAGTGCTGATACAGGTGGCTGAAATATTTCCTCCTAATTTGACCTTTTCCTCCAAATTGTTTGACCCTTTCTTCTTCCAACATGGTGTGCACAGTCTGGGGCTTGTCTCATATGTGTGCATGCAGTCCAGTCTCTAATGGAGTCCAGACCACTCCTCAGACATGTGCACAGAAAACCTAGGTGCAGAGTGTGGGGTTGCTAGCCCCAACCAACAATGAATGAAATCCAAACAAACTCTGCACTCTAGTGCCAATGAAGTTGCAAAACAAACACCAACCTTCTTTTGCTTTCCACAATGCTGTGAATTTTTATTGTATGATGTCTGGATTCACAAATAAATCTTTCTGCTCCAAGAATTCCAAATTACAGCCATTGTAAGTGCATCCAACAAACACTGTTTCCCAGTGCTTCGTCCACGTGTGTGGTCTTCCCAAAAAGTGATTTCGCACAGCGAACGCGCTATTCTGCCACGGACGTGCAAAAACACATTTTGGGGAGGATATGTGAAATGACAGCTGTACTGGTCATCAAGAAGAAAATCCAGGGTGAAAATATTACAAATGTACTATGTTATGAGTGTGCGTGAAATCTGGCAACGCATGCTCGTAACACAGTCATTTTGAGGAGAATTGTCACCAAATTTTCAACATAGGCATTTTAGGACCTCTGCTCATGAACAGTGTCACTGTCAGTTTCATAATCTGGCTCAAACACTGATTTCCCACAGCGACCCCACTATTGTGCGCCGGAAGTACGGAAATACATTTCGCCCAGGATGTGAAAAATGACAGCAGTACGGTTCACAAGGAGGTGTACAAAAATGACAATGTTGAAAATCTGGCATGAAAATATTGTGAATTCACGAAGTTACGAGCCTGTGTTGCAGCTGCACAACACACATTTGTAAAACAGCCATTTTTTGGAATTTTTCCACCAAATTTGCAACATAGGAGATTTTTTGAGAGCCCACCTCATGAACAGTGGCACTGTCTTCTTGTTAATCAGTCCCGAAAGGTGATTCCACACAGTGACTGCAAAATCACCTTTCGGGGCTGATTAACAATATGACAATGTCAGAATTCATGAGGAGGGGTTCCAAAAACCCCATGTTGAAAATTTGGTGTAAAAATTCACCAAAATGCCAGAGATATGCACTAAAGTTGAAAACCCCATATTTATTCCATTATACAGCTTACCGGCATTTCCTCAGTTCGCGGTTGACTTTGAAGAGTGCAGACGTGTTCCCGGTCCACCAAAAGATCATTGCACTGGACTCCTGAGGTAAGTATGGGGTGAGGCGGGGTGTGGGGAGGCAGGGTGCGCAGTGGGTGGGTGCGGGTTGTAGGAGGGGTGTAGGAAGAGTATGAGGGACCGTTTTTGCTTTACAGGTTAAAAAAATAAATAAAAGACATTGGGGGACCGTTTTCATTTTAATAGGAGCTTTGGCATGCTAGAGTGTGCTCCCAGCATGACACCTGAATTTGTGTGTGTGTGTGGGTGCTTTAGCCAAAGGGGATTAGGCACTCCTGTTGTTAAACAAAGTTAAGAGGCGCCTTGGGGAGCAGAGGGATTAGGCACCCCTCGGCAAGCAAAAATGGGGAAGGAACAATATGGGGAAGGAACATTGGCAAAATTCAAGGAGGGAGGGATACATGCTGACGGGGATTGGGTCCGTCAGCAAAGAAAAACTGTTGGAAGGGCGCATGATGCCGAGGAGGATTGGGCACCTCCTCTGCAATCAAAAAAGGAAGGGTTACATGATGCCAATGGATATTGGGCACCCCTGTTGGCACACAATAAAGGGGGAGGGGGTTGACAGGCAACAGTGGCAGTCACTGCCGCCATGTTGCCTGCATGTAGGGGGTTCGTGTTGTGGTCACGCTGCATGAGAGCATCAATCTTATTGCAGTGGACCGTTTCTGTGTTGTCTTCACCTCATTAGCTAGGCAGGGTGTTGGCCCCTGCTGCTGGCTGATTGGGGAATGCGGAACGCACCTACTGGTGCATACCCTGCATTCACCCAACAGTGACCGCGCCTCCAAAATTTGCACTACCGGAAGATGTTGGCTGCGCAAGCAAGCTAACATAAAAAGTACTTTAGCTACAAAAAGTAACAGTTGACTACTTTCAAAAGATAACATTAACATCAGGCAGTTTACCTGCTCATTAAGGGAAAATAAGGAGTTTACCTGCAACTGACAGACCAGGTATGTCTCAAGGTCATTGGATGAAACTAAAAAGGTGGAACTGATATTAAAATGTGAAAATTTATTTTCTTTAATAATAGAGTCATATGGCTGCAGAATATTGCACCAGATGCTGTAGAATATTTTGGTAGCAATGCAGTCTATAATGAAGGCATGCACTGTACATACTGTATTTATGGCGGAACAAAATTGTTGACTTCAACTGTTACATGAATAGTGGAAAAGACACAATAGTCTTTGTCTCCATCTCTTCTGGCTTCTGTTTTGCAATATTATGGCAACATATTTTATTAGAATATGAAAATTGCCCACGTATTATTAGATTTTTTGTAAAATCGTATATACCCTTTGAATCCTAGAGCTCTTCCTCAAAATAGTCTACCGTCCTATTAAAACCCATTTCATAAGTAATACTTATGCTAATTCGAGGCTGCAGTAAAGCACCACAAGAGAAGAGGGCAAAGTGAGATGAAACATATTTTTCTTGTATACTCAGGTATAATATAATACAGTATGTTATAACAGTGTAAAATTATAATATAATAACTAGTGACTATTTTTTCCCATAGGGAAACTGGATTATAATTTTGTTATTATAACCAGCTGGTTATAACGATGAACACTTGCCCACTTTGGTGCATGCACCTACCGCGAGCTTCTCTTTTCTACATCATTCCCCACTGTCTCATTCCTCAGGACTGCACCAGCTCCAGTTCCCTGACACAAGCAGTTGGCAGTAAGCTCTTTTCTTTTTTTTTTTTAACAGAAAGATCACTGGACACAGAATCTACAATGTAGTGGGGAAATAAGAAAAAAAACACTGCGAGCCACCATGGACCAAGCACTGAAATCCCAGCTGTCTGCAGCTTGAAACAAGCCCATTTATTTTGTATAATTACTGTGGTGAAAAAATGATTCCCAGCAATTATACAAAATTAAAGAGCTAGTGTACTGCTTGGAATTAATAGCAATTTTCAGATGCAGTTAGCTATCACTTCCAGTATCTGAAGTATTTTTTTGTTTTCTGTTTGCTAATTAGAAGGTTTTTCACCTGGCAGTACTGGGTTGATGTGTGGAGCAGCACTCTGTCTGGAGGAAAAAAAAGATCAGTTCTGTTCCTCCCACTACGTCATCAGAAATTAGGTCAAACACTTTGAGGCACCACATTCCTTGTAGCCTGAGCAGTGACTTTCACAAACTACCAATCAAAATGCAGGAAATTGTGACATCACTAATAACCAGGGAGAGTCAGTCCCTGCTGCTTCATGTTAAAGTGAAATCTAGCAGTGAGAAATGATTCTCATTGGTTACTAGTTATGTCATAGTGAGTGTGGTCTCAGTGTTGATGTAGTGGAAGGAACGGAACTGACTTTTTTTCCTCCTCCAGACAGAGTGCTGCTCCACACATCACCCCAGTACTGTCAGGTGGAAAATATTCTAATTAACAAACAGAAAAGAAAAAAATACTTCAGATATAAGAAGTGACAGCTGACTACATCTGAAAGTTACAATTGATAGCAGGCAGTTTCGAGGCAGTACACTAGCTCTTTAAGGATGAATAGAAGGTTTAGAACTTAGATTTTACACACTTCCTCAGGGTGGGATGCCTGAATAAACCCCTTGATCTTCGCTCTCAGGGTTTATGTGGCATCCCACCCTGGGGGGAGGTGTAAAATCCTCATTATAACTCCCTACTCATCCATTATTCTCTATATAATATGCCATAGTATAGTATAGTATAGTATAGTATAGTATAGTATAGTATAGTATAGTATAGTATAGTATAGAGTATAGTAAGGTATAGGTAAGCAATAACCCATAACAGGATATGTTTTTTTTTGGGATTAATCAACACCCTGGGTGCATTGTAAGGCACAAGGCTGCAGACCGAATGCCCTCTCCTCACCCAGGATGTTGATTAATCCCCAGTAACCCCATACCGTGGAGTGGGTTATTGCACTTATAACATGGAGTCTAAGAACAAAGAAACATAATTCAAAGAAAGTGGTTTTATACCACTGAAAATACAACAAATGTGTCTTCATCCTGCTGAAAAGTAAAATAGTTCCAATGAACTGCAGAAACGGACAGGAGCCTGCTGCACTGAAGAGCAAACAGAGACACAGAAGACTCTATGTTGCTGCCACTGTCTGTCTCTTTCCCCCTAATGTGCTGTAAAAATGTGCCATCTCTCTGCTGCTCCCTATGTGTTGGTGAGAGTGGAACTCAATATGCAGAGAGAGAGAGAGAGAGAGAGACACACACACACACACCCACGCACACACACAACAGTATAGCTACTGCTGTTGGCTCTGTCTCACTTGTGCTCTCTCTCTCTCTAGACAGCCACTCAGAGAGGGAAACCAAGCTGGGGGTGCCAAGGGTCTTTACACACTCTAGGCTATGAGGGTTAACTGATATCCTGTGGGGGGGGTGGGGAGGTCAAAAGACCATGGAGAGTGGAACATTGTGTCTCTGGGGAGTCCACGGTATGGGGAACACTGCCACTTACTCTCCCTGTGCTGCCCACACAACAGGAGCCATGATCTGCTGTCTTCCCTCCCTGTGTCAGAGGACTGGTTATTGTGGATTGTTCGGGGTGGGGAGGTGTCTGCCACTCAACAAGACAAACCAGGCATGGGGGGGTACCAAGGGTCCATGTTGTCACACTCCCGACCATGGGGGTTGGCTGACATCCAGGGGAGGTTACTGGACAACGGGGAGTGGAACATCATGTCTCTTGAGATGGCATGGTATGGGGAAGACAGCCACTCACTCTCTCCCTGCTGCCCACACAACAGAAGTTGCAATCTGTTGTTCTCCCTCGACGGGATATGGTTGATTGTCAGAGGGATGGGGAGGGGGGGGGTCCATCATTATACGGGGTTCATTGACAGCGGGTCTAAGCACTGGCACACATTTAATACATTTGCATGTATAAGTCTGACTGCTGTCACCTGGTTGCTACCATTCTTCCCCACTATCGGCACTTGAGAGCTCACTGGCATCACAGTTAAAATGACACTATCTCACTGTGCGACACTCAGGGAATGGGAGACTCTAGGTGTGGGATAGACATCAGGGGCACATTTCATGCCATGGAATAATGTCAGGAGAAATTTACTGATTGTCTCTATCTGTCTTGGTGTGTGTGTGCTGCCGCAGTGGATGTGAGATACAGCTACCAAAGAGTATGGCAGGTCACAACACTCGCGATCAATGCCCTCTCTCCCATGCATTTAACTGTATTCATGGCTAACTTGCTCAGTGTATTTTGCCAGAAAATAACAAGTCCTGCTGTGCCATGGATTTTGCTTTAGGGGCTGCCTAAAAGCAAATGTGCATTTATTGTACATTACTGTACAGTCAGGTGCTGCCATTCCTCCATTCGGGTATGTGGTCCTCTTGACCCCGTGTTATAATATAGTATAATACAGTACAGTACATAGGGAATAATAGATAGGCAACTGTGTGTTATGGATTTATTTACACACCCGAGGTGTGTGATGACCCATAGCAGCAGTGAGAGGTTTATGAGGTCATCACACATCATGGCATGTAAAAAATCCATAAAAAACACAGTTGCTTATTTTTTGCTTTTTATAATTACTGGTGCAAAGAGTTTGCTCAGTGTCTTAGTGTGTCCCCTACCTACAGTAAGACACATACACACTGTGTCTCACAGACAGTGTCTCACAGACACTATCATAAATACACACACACACACTTTTCCCTTTCTCCTATGCTCTCTCAGACTTACTTTATTTTTTTTCTTTTAGGTGTCAGCCGGAGCTCATAATAGGTAGGGTCCGTCCTGGATTTCACTTGGAGTCGGTGCATCTACTGATCCTGGGGCAAAGCAGGATCTACCAGATCTTTCTTTTGTGTTTGAAAGGTAGGATCAACCAGATATAGAAAAAAATGAATATAAACATGGAGAGGGAAGTTAACGAAAGACTGCTCAGCCCGCCCACAAGCAAAGTGCGAGCCAATGAAGTGGCTTGATATGCTTGACTGAGAGACAATGGACACTGGAGGTGAAAAAAAGTTTAGTGAACACTGTAATAACCCAATTTCAGGTTATTAAGGTGTTCCAGAGTACTCGTAATTGAGTTGATAAATAGGCTCACCAGTAATTATAATATAATAGCTCACACCTTGAGCTGATCATTATTTTAACATGTCTCTCCAAGTTACTAATTTCAAAAAAAAGATATATATATATTTATGGCCTATATTCAGAGGTTAGCTGTGGCTCTATCCAGGCATTAAACCTGCACCTCTACTTCTCTGAAAGAAGGGCAGCTGTACTGCAGCCACCCACTCCTGTGCCAAGCTGTTCCCCACCACCTATCATCAGGTTTAAATTACTCTGTATTCCCTAGAGTTCTTGTGGTTCCCCCCACCCAATCACCCAGTTTATTTTTTATTTATTTTATTTTTTTATTTTAGTTTTTAGTAATGGTAAGACCCACTAGGCACAAGTGCCTGTCTTCAGGGGTGACCTGGGAGCACTGGATGGTTAAGCAACTTGCTCAGAGTCACACAGTATGCAGGTGGAGGTTGTGAGACTCAAACCCAGGTCTGGTCTTCTGAATGTAGCAAGCATGTTCACAGCTCATTACTCTTACCTCTAGGCTATACTGCCAGTATACACCACCCTATATTCCCTGGTGCACTAGTGGTTCTCCCCACCCCAATGACTGTACCTTGACCCCACCACCTGTACAGCCACTGAGAATCCCACCCCACACCCCCTTATGCTGAGTGACGGTGTCAGTGAAATCACATGTGATCATGCTCTTTGGCTGTCAGGTGGCAGCCTGCCAAGGAGGTGAGTGGAGGGCTGTGCAAACTGCCAATTTCACAGAGACCAACACTTGAGGTTAGAGGGAGTGTGAACAGTGGTCCTTGATGATGGGGGCATGAGGGTATGGTAGAGGGTGGGGGAACTACTAGACCACCAGGGAATATAGGATATCATAAACTAGATGATTAGGGAACCCCTATGCCACCAGGGAATACAGGAAAATGTAAACTGGGTGAGTGGGTTGAAACCACTAGACCACTAGAGAATATAAGATAATGTATACTGGGTGATTGGTGGCCACGATGCCACCAAGGAACACAGAATAGTGTAAACCAGGTGATCAGGGGTAGGAGGGAATCACTATGCCATCAGAAATTGCTTTTCACAGTAAAAGAGACACTAAGGAGCTGCTGTGTTGCATGCAAATGAGATCATAATGGGCATGCAGATGGCTGCTTAGTGACTTGACTGTCCAATGAGCTCATTTGTATGCTCGGGCTGAGTATGACCCATAAAAGACCTGGCGATATCCTGTTTTGGGCAGTGATGTGTCCTGTGGGCCATATGCAGCCCTGGTCCATGTTGACACTGTGCAGACCCATTTAGTGCTGCTCCAGCATAGCCCAATACTCAGCCTGAAAGCATTGCTCCATTGGTGAGTGCCATCCATTGAATATTGCTCAGATCTGGTTAAGTACAGCTGCAAGTGCAGAGCAAATTGTCACAGCTGGCTCTGCATAGGGGGCTCTTATACACTATTGTACTGCACAAATATAATTAATTTTGCAAAAATAAATATTTTCTGTGGGTAAAAATAAAATAAGAGGGATGCAGGCAGGGCACATCACTGGGATAAGCCGGGTAAAACCTCACTGCTGCAAAGCTTCTCCAGACAGACATGGAATACTTTTACTGCACACCTTAATTAGAAGGTTGTGCATCTAGGTAGGTGGCATCCTTGAGGCACAACTCTTACCTAAGGATAGATAACAAAACCATACACTGGCCATCCTGGGAAGCAGAAGAAATTCCAATGGCTGAGCACCTCATAGACTCCAAGAAGGGAGAGCTACACTCATTCTCCACAGTGGCAAAGAGCTAAAACATCCCCAAAAGTGATTTCTGAAGGTTTCTCCAGATAAGGGCAGCCATGTCTGACAGGGTTCAAAGTAGCCAACAATGGCTAATCAAGAACTGCCTTCTATGATTTCAAAATGGGTGGACAACCTGAACAGACTCAGGAGGAAAATGTATGATTATCTGTTAACTCCTACAGTTCTAAGACTACTCACTTGTTAAGAGGTATAGAGAAGGGAGTTCTCGGCTACTATCCCTGAGGAATGGAGGGCAACTCTGCTTAGCAATGTGCACACAGAATTTTGAGATATGCGCAACCAGCCAATTTCAGAAAAAAGTACTCCATCATTGGTATCACATGCTGGAGGCTGTCAAGAAAATGAGGGTTATATCATACAATCAGTGTTGGAGATGCCATCAGGAGGTGGGACCTCTTATGCACATTCTATGCTTGTGCCCAATGCAGAAGCTTTACTGGACTGAGGGACAACATTTTAGCAACTCAGTACTGGGCATAGACATGCGACTAGACCCAGCATTATGGCTACTGGGGGGACCTATTCATTATAATACTATCAGTCAAAACCAGGGATTCTGGCTGCTCCTAGTGGCTTTAGAGGCTAAGAGGCAGAGTCTGCTCAAATAGAGAATGAACAGACCATGCCCCCAACCTTTCAAGAATGGCTCCCTGCTCTTAATAAAATGGCTGACTATGAGAGACTGACACATCTGGCAAACCACAGCTTACATAGATTTCATCTTGTTTGGTACCCATTTCTAAACCATGATGTATAACTGCAGGAACTGGATGCAACTGAAATTATACATATGACTGTTAGGTGATTATTGATAACCTTCTACCTAAGTCTGGATTGTATTTTCAAACTTGCATTTTTTTTCTGTGTGAGTAAGGTACTCCCATGTATCAGACACACAGTGTTATGCAGATTTATACTATAAAAGAATAAAAGCACAAATGTTGCTTTCTGTATATGGTCTGACAACTACTTGTTATAATATTGGCTTGGTGTGTATTGGCTATGTTTGTTGTTCCTCTTCCCAATAAAAATATTGAAACAAAAAAAAGAGAGCATAGCAGTACGGAACTGTGCACATGCTAATGCCAGAGGCTTAAAAGGAAAAATGGAGGAACTGAAAGCACATGCTAGAGCAAAGAATGTTGATGTAATTGGAATAATTAAAACTTGACTGAAAAGTAAATAATTTTGGAATGCCATACTAGAGCGCTACAAACTATTTAGAAGGGATAATGAGATCAAATGGAATGGAAATACTGGAAATATAAGGAGGATATTTAATCAAAGGAGACAGATTCTTTTAAATGAAACAAACACAACACAGAGGTTTTGGCTGCTGGTTAGTGCAACCACATCATGTACAGTATGTGCCAATAATTTGATAACATGACTGGTTCAAGTGTTGTTGACATTTAATCCATTGCAGTAGTCATCGACAGTACTTTGTATTCCATTCTAGCAATAGGATTCAAATAGATACTCATGCTTTACATACATTAACTTTTGGAATTAGAGTTGCAGTCAAAGAAATGGCCAGTTATTTCTTGAAATTTCTATGATATCGCTAGAGTAATGTCCTGCCTGCTTGCAGTGCCACTAATTGGCCACCAGACAGAAGCTCTTTAGAAATGTCTGGAGCTATCTGTAAATATTTACGCAAGTCTTTGGCTGCAACTGTGCTCTTTGCATCTTGAGGAATTAGCTAAATAACAATTTAAAACTCTATTATTAACAATAATATGCTCTTAAGCACATATTTTAGTAGCATAAGAAAATGCAAATTAACTCCTAGCGTTCTGTTTGACTATGTATAGTCATGTACCCGTTAAACCCTACAGGTCTACTTCATTAGAGTCTACTGTTAGCCCAATAATAGTTGTATCCCCTAATCCTTAGGGTACCTGCCTGGGCCCCCCCCCCCGGCTGAGCCTCACCATTCCTCAAACTCCACCCTACGCACTCGGTCTATGGCCTGCTTAGATAAAGCCATTGGCATCTACCTTTATACCCTAAGGGCCTTAAAAGTTGCTTTCAAACTTAATCTCTAGTGTGCTAAAATAACTTACTCACTCCCTCTCTCTCCTCTCTGTCTCTGTCTTCTATTTCTCTCTCCCTCCCCCCCTCTCTCTATCTCTCTCTCTCTCTCTCTCTCACACAACTATCTCTATCTCTCTATCTTTTCTCTCAAAACAGTTTGTTACTGACCTTGATGTTTAATGAACACCCTAGGTTTGCCAGATATTCATTTGTTAGCTACTCCTCTCTTTTCCACTTTTACTATGTTGTATGCTTTATTGCCAATGTTTGCTACAATTTCACAAGTTTAGCTCCTTCCTATTTTTGTATGCTTACTATGATGTATGATATTTGCCAATGTTTGCTTGTACATCACTTAGTTAGCTTCCCTTCGTCTGTTTCTTACCCCTGCCCTCTGACATGGAACCTTTGTAAATGAGCTTTGTTTAGCTCGAAGGTACTTGCAATCCGAGATGAAATAAAGTAGAGGATAATGCCTGAAGTACAGGTGCTAACCATGGTGTAATCACCTCAAGGGGGTATTAGGGCATCAGTAAACCTTGAGAGCACAGCTCGAGAGGTTTACCATTGTCCTAGCAACCACGAGAGGTGATTTCACCATGGTTATCACCTGTATACCAGGCATTGTCATTTATACTACATTGGACTTGACATTAAAAGTTACCCCCCACCCGAGAACACAAGTAATGTAACCTTATCTTATTAATGAATCTGTACTACAGAGTACGGCCATTTAATTGTGTAGGAAAGCAATTTATTAGGCTACACAGACTGAATGACAGCGGGCTGAAATAGCACCAGAGATAACATTTCTATCAGACAGGGAGAGTTTGCTAGACTCAATAACAGTAAACTGTGACAACTAGAATCTTATTTGAATACTGTACCGAGACTAACAATCAAATTCTTGGTGTGTGGAGTACTGAATAACACTGGCATTCCATTTTGTAAACTCACTGCTATGACATACTGTAGATGAGAGGGGTTTATAAGGGTCTGACATCATAAAAGTGGGATCACGAGGTTGTAAACAGCTTACTTTCAGTGGGTCATAAGGGCGACCCATGCATTATTAAATAAATTAATAAAAATACAATATCCACTCCATACATACAGTATTAATAAAGTTCTCTCCTCCCTATAACAACACAAAAAGAGAGGGTTCAGCAAGGAGAATGATGTTGAATGAAATGATAAAACACAGCCTTTGTAAACATAGTTATAGGAGGGAACAGGAATTCTGCAATCAGAGGTCTTAAAACAGCAACCAGACTGCTTAGCTGAGTTGGTCAGAGACTTTAAGAAGGAAAAAAGCTATGTAGCAAACAAGGGTTAAATGAATCATTTTTTAAATTTAGTTCTTTGGTAAAAAAAGGTATAGCCCGCTAGGCACAAGTGCCCATTTCCGAGGTTGACCCAGATGCACTGTGGAGGTTAAGCGGCTCAGCGAGAGTTACACAGTATGAAATGTCTTCCTGTTTATAGACGATACTAAAATCTTCTGCAAGTTAGACACTCCAGGGGGGAAGGGGATGAGAGGTGATCTGAAAAAGTTAGAGAAGTGGTCAAGGGTATTACAACTGGGATTTCATGTAAAAAAGTGCAAAATCATGCACTTTGGGACACAGAAACCCAGGGATGGAGTACAGATTGGCAGGGGAGGTATTGACGATCGCCAACATGAAAGAGACCTGGGGGTTATCATATCTGATGACCTAAAGGTAGGGTTTTTTCCCATTACCAACTTGCCCCTGCTTAGTTTTGACCTCTGGCATGGTTCTCATCCTGGAGGGGTCTAGTACTGGGCAAGCTTCCTCCTTCCCCTCCCCTCCTCCTCTCTCCTTTCTACCCAACTTGTCCTCATCTAAATCTGCCCTCTGTTGGGATTCTTAGCACCCTGGTGATGTCTACTCTCAGGTACGTTTTCTTCCCTCCCTCATTTTTTTTCTTTCCTCTTCTATCCCTCCTTTTCCCTCTGCTCAAATTGTTCTTGCCTAATTCTATCCCTGACAGGGTTCTCTGCATCCTGGAGGGGCTGGCACTGGGCAATTACTCTTCCTTCACTCCCCTCCCCCTATATCCTTTCTACCCAACTAGTCCTCACTTGATTCTGCACTCTGGCAGGGTTTTCAGCATCCTGGAATGGCCTAGTCTTAGGCAAGCTTCTTCTTTCCCTCCTCTTCCCTCCTTTCCCTATATCCTTTCTTTTCTCTTTTCCCAACTTGTCCTCAGATAGTTCTGCCCCCTGGCAGGGTTTTCAGCATCCTGGAGGGTCCAGCACTGGGAAATTAATCTTCCTTACCTATCCCTTCCCCTCCATCCTCTCTACCTAACTCGTCCTCACTTGAGTCTGCTCTCTGGTAGGGTTCTCTGCATCCTGAAGAGGCCTAGTCTTAGGCAAGTTTCTCCCACCCCTTCTCCTCCTTCCCTTTACCATCCCCTCTACTATCTCTATCCAACTTGTCCTTGCCTACTCCTGCCCCTTACTCTAAGTCCTCACCTCACTCTGCCACAGGCAGCTATCTCCACAATCTGAAGGGGCCAATTCCAGGTATGACTCGTCCTTCCCTTCCTTGTATCTTACCCCCACCTCTCTCCTGCCCCCTCTATACCTCCCTGCACTTATTCAAAGGAATTAGTTCACTTGAGCTAATAATTTGCACTTTTTGTTCTGTCTGAGGTGCTCCCAGATTGCACTAGTACTGTGTTAACTTGCCCTTCACAACTGATTTTTTTTTGGCTCACTTTTCTTCTGGTAATTTTCCCCCCATCTTTATCCTCTCCTCTCCTTTCCCCATCTTGTTTCCCCTGTCTACCCCTCTACCCTCCTTGATGTCCCCCCACTAGACCTCATTTATTCAATAATTGCTAAATAATCTGCCTCTTAACTGTGATCCATTCCTGCAAGGCTACATTAAAGTTGTGTACTATGGTCCTCAAACTATGCCACTTGTAATTATATGCATATTCCACAGGTATGATATATTTAATTATATGTAATGTTACAAATGAAACTGTATGATTATTTATGATATTGTTTAACTGTATATCTTGTTGCAAATGTAATTGAACATTTAATTTCTCAGATATGATAAATGTTAAACTGTATGTCTAATTCTTCATCCAATTGTACCCCTCCCCAGCTCACACTGGGAGATGAGCAACTTGTTGTTCAGTGTGCCTTCCTGGTGAAACATTTCTATAAATAAAAATTTTAAAAAAGCAGTGTGACAAGACAATAGGGAGAGCTAGCGGGACGCTGGGGTGCATAGGTAGGGGTATCATGAGCAGAAAGAGGAAGGTGGTGTTAGCTTTGTATAGATCACTGATTAGACCTCAGCTGGAGTACTGTGTCCAGTTCTGGAGACCTGGGGCTCAATTGTAAGTGCCCCATTAGGTCAGTGCACCTTGCACTGACATCCCAATTGCAGAAAACATGGGTGTGCCAGCTGGGTCCATACACACAATTTTGTAAAAATCAGATCCCCAGTGCCAAACTCCCTGAGTTTGCTGTATGTTGTCCTATGCGCCGAACAACTCTTGTACAGGTGAGGAATGCTGCAGACTGCAGACATTTTGTGCTGCATTGGCTGCCATAGGGAGACCCACTGGATGCTGGACAGGTCTGTGGTGGGCAGGCCAGGGCAGTTTGAGGGGTGGAGAGGTGGTGACAGACCTTGGCGTGATGCTAGCATGGCTCCATTCATGATGGGCAGTAGTTGGGGGGATACTGTGACTTGTGGCAGGGGGATGCTCTGGAATTAACCAGCTACTGTCCCACTACAAGGGGAGACTTGGCTGGGTGTGGGAGGGCAGCAGATGTCCCCTGGCAGTGGCAGCAATGGGGAGCACAGATGACTTCCCACCATGGCAGGGCACTTGGAGTGGTGCATGGGCTATTAGACCTGCTCCTTGCTGGTCTAACTCAGATGGCCCATGTGCCTGTTGCTGGGATTTGCAGAATCCCATTTAAGGGGATACTGCAACACTGCCCTGGCACAAGCTCCTCTACACCTTGCTGCACCAGTGCATCTGTTGCAAGGATAGTGCAAGTCCAGACAGTGCAGGCAGACCCCCAGTTGCCACAGGGGGCATTTTAAAATCTGGACTGGAGCAATGTGCAGCACAAGGAGCCCCTTGACCCATTTCTACATGATGCAAGCCCCTTGTGTCAGTCACGATCCTTTGAAAATCTAGCCCCTTATTTACTGAAGTACATTTAAAGGATAGAGGCAGTCCAGAGTAGGGCAACCAAAATGATGCAGTGTCTGCATCAAAAGCCCTATGAGGAAAGACTGAAGGACCTTAATATGTATACCCTGGAGGAACAAGGGACGTATCATAGAAACTTTCAAATACCTCACAGGTATAAATAAGGTTAAAGAGAAAAACATATTTCAGAAAAAAAGATGATCAAGGACATGCAGTCATGCTATGAAGCTATATAATGGTAGACTCAGGAGAGACGTGAGGAAGTACTTCTTCACAGAAAGAGCCATGGGTGCTGGAATAGCCTCCCAGCAGAGGTGGTTGGGTGCAAAAACTGTAACAGGTTCAAGAAAGTATGGGATAGGCATATTTATTTATTTATTTATTGAATTTTGGTAACCAGGTGAGCCCACTAGGACTTTACAGTTCCCTTTTCAGGGGTGACCTGGGAAGAGAAGTACATACAGAAGTAGTGCATTTACAGAGAAAGGCAGGTTACATGGACATAAGTTATGGCAATTTCTAGGCTAACTGGATAACAACGTATAGGTATCACATAAGTAGTACAATAAACAATATAGGCTGACATAGTAGGACAATGTCAATATTACAATGGCTACCACAAAGGGAAAAAGGCAAGACTACGTAGTGTAAGTGGCTGCACAGGCTGATGAGAGGTTTAGAAAAGTATAGTATTCATTCATGGAAGAGTAACTTCACCAAGTTAGATTAGAAGAGCAAAGGAGTAGATCCACGAGGTAGATTGCTGTACGGATTAGGGAAAACCAGGGGAGAGTCATCTGGAGCAGGTACAAACAGTGGAGGCAGAGAGGAGGGTTAGCATGAGGATTTGAATTTGGGGAAGGAGGAACAGGCTAGTAAGGGGTGTGGCAGAGAGTTCCAAGCATAAATGGCAGAGAATGCAAATGATCTTCATGCCACAGATAGCTGCGGTTTGAGCAAAACAAGCAGGGGCATGGAGGCAGACCTTAGGGCTTGTTGAATTTGCCAAAGCTGAACAAGCTCACCAAGGCAGGGAAGAGTATATTTATGGACCACTTTATGCATCAGGCAGAGGGTAGCCACACAAAGTTTAGATTCAAAGGTTAACCAACCCAAGGAAGAAAGGACTTCACAGTGGTGATAACAGGCATTAACATCCAGAATGAATCTGCCCACCCTATGATATGCCTGTTTAAGATGGGAGATGATGGTTAAGTTGGCAGCGAGCAGAAGAGAAGCACAATATGTTAGAATGGGAATGAGTGAAGCAGCTGTGATCTTATGGCAAGAGACCAATGTGAAGAAAAGATGGATACGGTACAGCATGCCAAGCTTTTGATTAATGGATTTGGTAATGATGGAGACATGAATGTTAAGAGAAAATGCTGAGTCGAGGGTGACTCCCAGGTATTTAAATGATTGAACTGCCTCAAGGATGCCATCATTATGAGCGAGGATCACAAGGGGAGGTTTGTTATGTGTAGAGGATGGAAGATGGGAGAACAGCATGCTTTTAGTTTTTTTTGTGTTAAGAACTAGTTGATGTTCAAGGAACCACTCCTCAAGAGCATGAAAATCTCTCCCTGAGGTGTGATTGATCCACTCAATGTCAGATGAGGAGCGGTAGATAATGGCATCATCCGCATAAAGATGCACAGAGGCCCCTCCACAGTTGTTTGGTAACTCATTAATGAAAAGAGAGAATAGGAGAGGGCCAAAGGTGGAGCACTGAGATACTCCATGGGAAATATGTCTGAGGTTGGATAAAGAGCCATCCCATCTGACCCTTTGCGAGCAATACAGAAGATAGCTCTGGACCCAGAGTGGGCATTGGAATCAAGACTGAGGAGATGTAACTGCCAGAGCAGAAGTCCGTGGTTGACCAAGTCAAAGGCTTTAGTCAGGTTGACAAAGATAGTCCTGGTGGCAAGGCCTTGGTCCTTGGCATGGAACAGATTGGAGGTGACTTTGGTTAGGGCAGTAAGGGTACTATGATTTTTCCAAAAAAACATGCTGGAAAGGGGAGAGCAGGTGATGGATGTCAAGATAGTCCTGTAGGTGGTTATAAAGAATACATTTCTGGATTTTGGCAAATGGACAGAGGATTGAGATGGGCCTGTAGTTCTCGACTATGGTATTAATGCCACCCTTATATACTGGAACAAGCCCTGCAACTTTCCACTTATCTGAGACAGTGCCCAAAAGAAAGGACCTGTTAAACAGGTCACAGATGGGGTGAGCTAGAGCAGCAGCTCCCAGCTTAAGAAATCTAGGTTCAAGGGTATCAAAACCAGGAGAACCCTTGGCTTTCAGGTTGGCAAGTAGTTGGTAAACTTCCTTAAGGGAGGTGAGTTTCAGATGGAAGGCTGGGTGGGCACCAAGATTGACTTCAGGGAGAGGGTCGGGTAGCAAGGGAGGGGAATTGGGGATTAAGAAGTATAGCTATGAAGCTTAATAAAAAATTAATTGAAGCTAGAGGCGATGGATGAGGGGTCTGAGAAAATGGTGTTCTGGGCAATGATGGAGTTAGGGATGTCTATGGACTTGTCCTTAATCAGTGAGTTCACCTGCCAGCAGAATTCTTTAGGATTGCAGAGGTGCTCAGTTTGGAGAAACGTGTAGTGAAGGGGTTTGGCTGTACTAATGTTGCTCTTACACTTGTTCCTAAGCTGCCTGTAGATTTGCCAGTCAGCAGGTAGCCCACTGCGTTTATATCTCTGCCAAACATTATCTCTGGTGGACATGAGTTTTCTAAGTTCCCTGGTAGGACACAGAGCTTTTAACCCTTGAGACCTATATTTTTTCAGCGGAGCATGATTATTAACTATTGACGTGAAGGTGGATATAAAGAAGTGGGGGGCAATTTTGATGTCAGGAAGTGAGTAAATGGGTCCCCAGTTGACTTCATTTAGAGATGCAATAAAGGCACTACGGTCAAAATGGGACATGTCCAGTACCAGGGAAATCTTTGCAGTGGGTTTAGGGAAGTTATTGCACCAAATGCAGTAGGTGGGGTTACTGTTACTGTTGGGGAGGACACCTACTTCTTTAGCCCAATGAGCACAGTTGGTGATCACCCAATCATGCAGGGAGTGGTTACCTGTTTTAGTATTAATTCAAGTAGGTTCATTAATTACTTGGACTAGATTGCAATCAGCAAGTACAGTATGCATCTTATCTGAGTGGGGGCTCAACCAGTCAATATTAAAATTGCCACAAATAATGAGGTCATGATGAAGGAGGGAAGGCAGGTAATGGCTTACTTAGGGGGAAGGTAGGCACATCCAACAATTATTTCCTTAGAAGATCTTAGGTCAGGGAGAGAAATAAAGATTTCCACACATGGGGGCCTGGACCAGGCAAATTAATCTAAGTGGGAACCTTAGTGATAAGATGAGGGGGAGAGTTAAGCTGAAGACAAAGTAGGGTCTGCAGTGATATATGTAGGGAAAAATGAACAGGCTAGGTGGGCCAAAATGGTCCTTATCTGCCATCAAATTCTATGTATTTATGAAAGTGGAGGTTGTGGAAATCAAACCCATGTCTGCTTATTCACAGCTCATTACTCTAACCTCTAGGCTATACTGCCCACACTGGTTTTAACCAGCCATAAATTTACAGAGAAATGAGGAAGTAATTAAATCATGGAGGCAGACTACGTGGACACCTTGAATGATGTTATGGTACAACTTGTGAGGGATGGTATCAGACAAGAAAAAATTCTCAAGCTGGTCCTGAGTAATAGTGATAAAATTGTCACAGTGATGCTGATGGTGAGAATGTGAGGAACAATGTTCACTTTTTTAGGTACACGGTACACAGATGTGTAGAGAAAGAGAAACTGACTAAGGAAAATGTCATTATTAGTCCACAGTGTTTAAAGGTTAACTCCAGGTACCAGTTTAAGGAGAGGGAGATGATGGTTACTTTTTAATATTTAAAGTTATTCTGGAGGAAGTGGTGAAGGAATGTATACCAAAGTGTAACAACTCTGAAACTAAAAAAAGTCTATTTAACATGGACGACAGGAATAAGGGAATTAAAAAAATGAAGCAAGAAAGTAGAAAGTAGAACACATAAAGAAAACAGGAAATTAGCCTCAGGAAGCTAACAGACATCAGAGAGGGATTATGGCAGGCACAATGTGAAATGCAAAAATGAAGTAAAAGGAAAGCCAAATTGGATTTTGAAAATGAGACAGAAAGAGCTCAGTTTACACACACACACACACACACACACACACACACACACACACACACACACACACACACACACACACATATTATAACTCTGCTTTCTGCTTTTAACTTGACTATTTATTATGAGCTTGGTTTGGATAGTCTTTTTGTACCCTAACAATATGTGTGAAAACCTGCTAGGAAACTATACTGAACTCCAAATACTTTTTTAAATTGTTAGAAGCAGTCCAATCAAAATGGGCATATGTTCTGATAACAATATTTATCAGAAACTGGAAGGGTTCTGGAAGGTTCTGAATTTATCCAAACTAGTCACTAAGTCCACTTATAGAAATATTAGTATCTGGAAATGTTTAATATATTTTCCTGAACTGTATTGAGAACTGAATATGTGTGAACGTATATAGATTTTGGATGTATATATACGTCCACAGTCTTCTAAGGGTTTTAATGTTGTCATGAAAAGGTATGGCTATGTACAGTAGTGTCACTAATATGTAAGCACCGAGGCATAGTACAGGGGTTATAATTAAAGATTAAGGACTGCCCTATGCCTGTATTGTTCAGTCAAAACCACACTTATATTTGGGTCAAAGATCATGAGTTCCAATCCCACACAGAGGACTGGGGCCATAGTCAGTGCTGATGTTGTAATGAAACACTAGGTACTATGTTATTGAATGTAGCAGTCTTCAGATTAGACATTTCAGATATTTTAACAATTTTTGTTCAGCTCAGTGGTTGTCATGTTAGGTATTATAATCCACATGGAACTTGTTTGTAAGAGTAAGGGATTACCTCTGGTGTCCTGGAGAACATTCTTCATATCCATAAAATAGGTTGTACATGTACAGTAAGTTAGTGTGCAATATGTCAACAGTATGATGTCTGTGAATGACTTCATACAGTCTGGGGAGGGAGAGAAGGTAGAGGAAGAAAAAACAGCAGTCCATATTCAAACATCTTAGAAGAGGAAGAAAAGTGGGAGGAAAACAGATGTTAGGGAGTTTTCAAAATAGCTCAACAGAAAGACAGTCAAGAGGCCAGGTGGACTCTTCACAGCAAATACTTGGAGAGTTCATTTGCGTTCAAGTTGCTTGATACACATTGCAACTGATGAGAGGCTGAAGACATCAAAGTTCATAAAACCAAATGGAAAATAGAATCTTTGAATAAGTACAAATATGGGGCAGAAAAGAAGTATATTTGGGAGACTGAAAAATATGTAGTATCTTTGAAACTAAGTTAGAAGAATCCACATTTGGGAACAGAGAGTTTACCACAAGCATTAAAATAAAGCACATTTGAAGAAAAAGAAAAAATGTTTAACCAGTGATTTTAGGATTATCATTGTAATAAGGATAAAGCAGGCATTTTTTGAGAAAAAACAAAGATTCATTCTTGAACAACTTTTTCAAACAATTTTATGGTCATTGATATGCAGCACACCTAGATACCAAGACATACAAATCATCTTATGAATGGATATGAAACATTTATGAAAGTAATTAAATCATGTCTAGATTAATATATATCAGAAATATGACTTAGTAGCAATTTAATCCTTCCCATATTAACACAACGTCATGTGGATCAGCGTTCCTAATAATTAACTGTTTAATCCATCATAGGGCTCAATACTTGGCAATTATCAGTTCCTTAAGACAGTAAAGGAACTAATTTTGGAGCATCAGTCTACATCACAAGATCTAAATGTAGTAATGTAAGGGGATATAAAAGCAATGCAAAAACTGGTAAAAAAGTAGAAATGGTTGCAGATTTGTAGTTATGAAACCTTTAATATACAGCCCAGAGATCCCACTAATAATAATGAATTAGGCTGGTAAAGAACTATTGGAATTTTTAACTGATGTAGAGATGCAGATCTTAAATTGTAGAATTGAAGGTGACCATCAGGGCATTGGACCCACTGTAGCTATAGTCTTGGGGCCAGAGACATTTATATTATACCACTGATGAACCTTTTAATAGGAAAAAGCATACAAAGCTTGCAAGTTATCTAAAGATTTGGAAGTGTTCATTGCCCTGTAGATGTAATTGCTGCTGAAAAAGCTAACATAAAACATATGTAGACTCCTCCAAAGGAAACATAAATCTTACAAAAACATAATAGCAGATAGAAACAGAAGCAATAAAATAATAAAACACAAGGTCCGTTCCAGTACTGGTGGCTAATGAATCCTGTAGTTAAAGCACATATTCCCAATTTACAGTACATCTTTCAGTAAAAAGGAATATTCTGCAGGGAAGAAAAGTACCATAGAGTTACCTCTGTGGAAGAGTTGAAAAATATGGAAAGAAGCATTTCAGAGACTGAGCTAGAAATATTATTCAAAACTGAAACATAAAAGAGCCCCATAATGGGACAGCATCTATGCATCAGTTTAAAAGCATAATATTGATAAGAGAAAATATTAACCCTTAGGCTGCCGACAGAATTAGAATGTATAGGAATTTTGGACTGATACACCAGACCTCAGCCCTGAAAGGGTTAATATTACAACCACAATTTATACCAAATCACTGTTGAGTACATTAGAAAAATGGACAGAAAAACAATAACTTTACACTATATTCTCTGAAAAACAAGCTGGTTTCATAAAAGGTCATTCAACCATAGATAAGTGCTTTATTTTAAGACATGATATGGAAAAGCATATTTTAATTCCCTTTCATCTAAGGACTGTGTGGGCCAAAGAAGTGCTACCCCTCCTACAATCCTTAAAACCCAATGGATCTCCAGAACTGGATGGACTGGATCCCAGGCTGCTTAAGGCCTCTGCCCCAGCTATAGCTCTACCTATCGCCTTGCTAATAAACAGATCCCTGCAGAATGGAATAGTACCCAATACATGGAAGCAGGTCCATGTAGTCCCATTCCACAAGGGTGGAGCTAGGGACACCATAGGCAACTACAGACCAATCTCCATCATATGTCACCTGGCAATGATCCAGGACTGGCTAGTGTATTGCCAACTAAGGAACTACCTAGAAGCTAACAGGCTCCTGGCTCCATCACAACACAGCTTTCGACAAAAACACAGGACCAACACTGCCCTCATTAGATTCACCTCAGATGTCCTAGCTGCCTTGGATAAGGGTACCCCCACAGTGGCTGTGTTCATTGTCCTTACCAAGGATTTTGACCTGGTAGATCGCCCACTCCTGCTAACAAAGCTAAGTCATTCTGGACTGGACCTGCACTCCCTGAACTGGTTCCACAATTACATAACAGGATGCTCTCAGCAGGTCAAGTGGAGAGGGGCCACCTCTGAACCCCTACCTTTAACTGAGGGGGTCCCACAGGGCTCCATCCTGGGCCTGCTCTTATTCTTCCTGTTCATCAACGACCTCCACTGCCACTGTGGGAACAGCTCTATGGTACAGTACGCTGATGATGCAGTACTTTATAGAACTGAGCCATACCAGGATGACCTAGGGCCCCTGCTCCAGTCAGACTTCACTAAGGTTGAAACCTGACTGGTTGAGAATCGCTTGGTTCTTAACTCCAATAATAACAAAGTGCTACTGTTCGGGCCAAAATCCCTGGGTCCCTCGAGGGCCCATCTCCTCCCACTTGCTACCATATCTGGCTTCAAAATTGAGGTGGTACAATTCTTCAAATACCTGGGCCTCACACTAGGTTAGGGACTAATGCTGAAGACGCATGTGGATGTGGTAACAAAAAACATTCACCAAAAACTGGGCCTTCTCTACCACCTAAGCGATAATATGATACCGGAGACAAGATTGGTGATTGCACAAAGTATCCCTCTCCCAACCCTAACCTACACAGCTCCTATCCTACTCTGCACTGCAACACTTGACAACTGCAGACTACAAACTTTGTACCACAAAATCGTACACTTTGCCACAAAATTCCACTCCAGGATCCACCACTGTGAAACCCTCGCTGCACTCAACTGGCCCTCCCTGAACAACAGGATTCAGTATACCCTGCTTAGCTGGACATACAAGCTCCTTGTAGACCAACCTCCTGCAGGGCTGATTGAGTTACTTGCCCCAAAGCGGACCAGTAGACCACTCCGTTCCTCTGGCAAAAAACTACTGGAAATCCCAATGGCCTGCTCTGTAGCTGGCTGTAAATCCTTTGCCCATCTAGCCCCCACATCCTGGAATAATCTCCCTAACCACCTCCAGGAAGCACCCTCCCTAGCCACATTTCAGAAGGGACTGCACACTCACCTCCTTAACATTAGTCCCTGCTCCTGCTCTGATGGCTAATTTACCTCACCCCAAAGCCAATAGAAAAATTTGTAGTCACTATTGAATGGTGTCATTGTATTACACATAGCTGCTCCCCTCTAGGGAAACTGTATACTGTCTTTATAACCCTGTACCCTACATTTCGCTGTATTCCTTGTATGTACTTAATGCATCTATGGCCCAACTTTATCTGCCACCGCTGCTGTATTCTGTAAATGCGATCTACCCTACTACCCTCTGCCATGAATACTGTACACTGTTGCTGTTGTCCTATAAGATATGTTCTACACTGTATTACCTGCCTGTATATGCAAACTGTATGTAACTAACTCCGGGTCGCCCCTGAAAAAGGGACCTTCAGGCCCCAGTGGGCTTACCTGGTTAACAAAATTTAATAAATAATTATAAATAAATAAATAAATTCATAAATCATTACTATACATGGCATCTAGTAAACTGAAAAACATGTTTGATTACTCAAACTGAAAAATCCTATAGGAGCACCAGAAGAAGATGGGCCTAGTGTTTTATACTGTGTTGCTTCTCCATTCCTTGCATGAGGAAACATTGTCTTAGGCCAGGATCACAACTAAAGGGGTCTTACTTTACAATTTAACACCAACAGAGGGGTAAGACAAGGGTGCTTACCTTCTCCATTCTTATTCATCTGTCACATGATATTGCACAATGTGACTCTACAAGAATTGGGCAGAGCCACACAGCCATATGCATTTTGATGCACAGTATGTAGATGATTTGACACTTATGTTGCAAACCCAAAATGCGCTACAAAGCACTCAAAGTTGGAAATTATATAGAGTCATGATTTTAGCAGCGATGGATGACAGGGCATGGATTATGGTAGGATTTAGCCACAACTATTGTAGTGTGGCACAAGGTTGCAGGCTGAGTGACTTTGAGGACATGAGAAGTGGGTTAATCCCACCATAACCCACACCTTGGAGTGCATTATTGCAATTATATAATGTTATCTATAATAAGTATTAAATAGTGCCGTACAGAATTTTCAAATTCCGGTGGAACGTAATTCAATTGAATATTCAAAATTCTGCCTAACTTCCACCAGAAATAGAATTGATTAATTCCATAGCATAAAATAGATGTGGAATGAGTTTCCATGGAAAAATCACTGTTACACGGAATATGGATCTCAACATTTTCTGCAGAATTTGTTGTGAAACAATTTTCCATGGAAAAAATTAATGTTCCTCAGGTCACAGTAGGTGGAATTTCGCAGGTGAACAAGTAAAATTCCAGTGGAAATTCCACCAGTGGAATGGTCATTCCACACTAATTTCACTGGCGGAATTCTTCATTCTGCACAGCACTAGTATTTTTTTTACTCTTTTTCTACTACTGGCTCCTTGGTCGGCATCTTTCATCTGCACTTCCCTCTCATCTCCAGCCACCATCTGGACTGCCCCCAGCTTCTTATAGGGCAGGGAGCCCCCATCTCACCCACCAAGTCTGGATCCAGTTCTGGTGATGCCCCCAAAGCTAGGGCATCCATTGGATGATCATCAAGCTGCCACGAACAAGGATGCCATTTTTCCAGTTTACACCCCTTTGTGGGGTGCTGCATGCAATGATGCCTACGATGTGGTCACACATGCTCCCGCACATGCCACATCAAGCGTCTTGCTGTGTTCCCACCCCCTGAAATCGTGGGACCATGTAACTGACCCTTAGCCTCCGCTAGGGTCAGACACACACCGGCCACAGGTATCCTCTTCTCCCCTGAGATGGAGAGCAGTCTGTCGGACACTCGATCCATCTCCTCCCCTATGACCCACAGTGATCCATGCTTGCTCCTGAACACAGGTCACCGGCATGGCACGAGGTGCGGTGTCCAGTGCTTCAACCCTCAGTGCCACTGGGCTGGCAGCACAGCACTAGTATTAAAGAATGTTGTTATAAATATTACATGAACAGTTTCTTAAGAAATATGTTAATGATTTTATGTAAATGTCTTTCCTCCCTTGGTGAAATAGTCTGCCTGCAACCAGCTGAAGAATGGCAAGCCTGTGATATCTCTAATAACACAACACTCCAACCCCCCCCCCAGTTATATTGTTTTATTTAAAAGTTGTGATTGTTCATGAGGAAGAAAGAGAGAGAAAGCACCGTCAGTGTCTATTGTCATCTGTGCTATGCTGCAAGTGGGAGTCCTCTGCTAGCTCTTATGGGAACTGCAGCTGACAGAGAAAGAAATTGAAGTGTGAGCCACTGGCTGGTGTTTGCTGGTGGTGCAAGAGAGAATATTATTTTTCTAAACTTTTATTCAGCTCTGAGGATGGAGTCGCATGATGCCTGATGTCCATCCAGATCGATCTGGTAGCAAGGTATGGAGGAAGAGGTTCGAGCCTTCATGAGTTGCTACGCACGTGCATAAAACTCCTGTGGCCATCTTGAACACATCGGACAGTGCTGTCATCCTCTGTTTGCTTGGCAGTAGCAGTACTGGCTCTGGCCAGAGTTTGTTCTGATACTTACCACAGAATGGAGATGATGGCTCTGCAACACAGGGCAGTTTTTGTTTTACATGCACAAAAAGTATTTTTTTAGTGAGTGATGGGGAAGAGCAAAGTGGGGGCTAGAGGGAGGCTGGGAGGGGAAAATTCACTTAAAGATTAGGGTCAGGTCAGATGGAGGGAAGTCAGGGCTTATTTTTTTGGTTTGTGGGTAGGGGAAGAGTTGTGACTAAAATTAACATTGTGCAGCAGTGAACTTCACCGGGGGGAAGGTTTTCTCTGCACATGGTGATGGGGGGGGGGGGGGCAATATGTTTATAGGCCTTTGGGAGTGAGAAAAGGATGGGTTCAAAAAGAAGAAGTGGGAGGGATGGGATTTGCTTAAAAATAATTTCTGGTACTCCAGAACAAGCTTCTTTGTGTTGGTCTTCATGGGTGAAGTATCACTTCACCCAGCTAAAAACTGTACAACGTGCCAAATTGTATAGTTTCACCAGGTAAAGTTTGACACTACACCAGGTGAATACTTCGCAAAAGGCTTTACAAAGGTGGGAAACTTAGCAAAGTTCATGCAAAACAAAGTTTTCCAAGCTTGTCGTAACTCTAGTTATGGAATGTACCTCGGTAGAAAGCGACCCTGATGTTACCATTACAGGCAACCACTATTTTAGGATGGTGGGAAGAGCAAACAGGGCTATGGGATGAATATGAAGGGGAATGGCAAGCAGATGGAGGAAGGTTATGCTCCCCCTGTAAAAGCCATTGATATTCCATCATCTTGAATACTGTGTGCACTTCTGGAGCCCTCACCTTGGCTATGACAGTGACAGGATGGAGGCTGCACAGAGGAGGGCAACCAAGATTACATAGCTGCAGCAGGAGATGCCCTACAATAAAAGGCTTAAGGGACTCAAAATGTACTCTTCTGAGGACAGAAAGCCAGGGATATAATGACTGAGATCCTTAAATAAATCCAGGAGATAACTAGGGTGGAGTGTGGGGGCTTGTTAAGTTGAGCACAAGATTAGTTACGAAAAGGTACACAATAAAGTTAGTGGTGGGGAAGATTCAAGAGCAAGATGAGGAACTAATTCTTCATGGAAAATTCATTTTTCCCTTGGTTTCCCACCCTTTACCCATCATTGATCCCCCTAGTCTTCTCTCACAGCCTCATCTCAGTATTCTAGTTTGGTTTTCTTCCCTCTGTTCTCTTGTCCACTTCCCACGTACTACTCCCTCCATTACTCTGGCTCCCACTCTTTTGTCTTGCCCTGCACAAAGTATACTATGTGGCACTCTACCTTCTCTTATCCACTCCCTGGCTTTGGCCTTGCCTTCCATGCACCAGCTTTTCAGCCACCTCTCTTACTGACCTGAAGTACTCTCTCCATGACAACACAGCTTGTGTTTGCCCCTGCATCTACTTTCCTTTCTCTCTCTTGCCCGTTTTTTGTACTGTGTTTATTGTTTTTGCTCTGTGACTGTGTACCAGTGGATATACAATACCTTATATCTGTTTTTTCTTTATCCAAGTTCTTTATTTTTATTTAATGTTGTATTTTATACTACTACTATGTTATAGTTGGAATAATGTTCCTGTATATCTGATTCATGATGCTTGCTTTGTAAATACTATTGAAAATGTGATTATGTCCTTGTATTGTAAGTTCTTCCTAAACCCCCATGCAGGACAGCACTTGAAATGAGCTGTCGTCAGCTCAGTAGATGTTTCCTTGTGAAGTTTTTGTAAATAATATAATGTAGAACTGTTCATATAGTATTTGTGTGTGGGTTTAACTTTGAAAAATCCGGTCCTCACAGATGTTAGAGCAAATTCAATTTTGCATTCCACACTCATGCTATTTACCAGCTCTAGCAGCCAGGTCATCATGTTTTGTGATCATATCCAGCATTCTGGCTTTTTTTTCACCATTTACAGGAGTCCAGGGATTCAATAGCTCCTTCATGAGTGAAGAGCATGGGCAAATTTCTGCAGTAAGAAATGGATGCAACTAGGAAGGGTAACATGTAACGATGGGCTGCTTTTCTCTATCAGCATGCACTTGCTTTGCTATTTCTTTTCAGTTTCAAAATTTACTGACTGAAGTCAGCAGGTGGAGTGCAGCAAACATTCAGCAGTGAGCACGAGCAGCTTGAGATGCTGACCAGAAGTCATATGCCACATTCAGCGTTCTGCCCAGTATTTGGGATCCAAATTAAATGGGAGTTGCTTTAATTTTATATTAAAAAAAATTTATAAGGTAAAGAAACATATTAGTCAGGCAATTTTTACCACAACAATCCTCTGGTGTGGAACCCATGGTGCTTAATGAATTTACTTTAGTCAACAGTTTGGTATTCTGCATTCAGGCTCCTAGTCACATGTGGTTACATAAATTATGTATTAAAAAATGAAATATCACTATTAAGCAAACAGCAGCCTAGCAGAACACAGTCAGGAAATCTGTAGTACAGCACTCTTTCACTATCAATTATAGGGACTCCAGTATGAGACCCATAGCACTTGCTTAAATGAAAACATTTTCACTGTATAAGTATTTGCACAGAAAGTTCTCCACCAGTGAATATAGGGAAATATGTTTACAGTAAAAATGTTCAGTTCTACAGCAACTGTTAAGCACAAATGTGGCAAACCAGTGGTAATTCAGTGTTATCTGGTTGTGTTTGTAGGAACATAGAAACATAGATTTTGACGGCAGATAAGGATCACATGGCTCACCTAGTCTGCCCATTTCCCTACCTAGAGGATAAGCTGCAGATCCCATTTAACCAACAGCCTACTTCTTCCTATTCCGACACAAAAATTGCCTTATGTCTGTCCCATGCATTCTTGAATTCTCCCTCAGTTTTAGACCCCACAACCTCCTCAGGAAGGCTGTTCCATGCGTCCACCACCCTCTCTGTGAAGAAATACTTCCTCACATTGCCCCTGAGCTGTCCCCACATCTTCAAATTGTGTCCCCTTGTTCTTGCACATCTCTTTTTCTGAAAGATGCTACCCTCTTGGACTTTGTTGATTCCACTGAGGTACTTAAATGTTTCTATCATGTCCCCCCCTCTCCCTCCTTTCCTCAAGGGTATACATATTAAGCTCCTTTAGTCTCTCCTCATATGGCTTTTCCTGCAGACCCTGCACCATTTTAGTTGCCCTCCTCTGAACAGCCTCCATCCTGTCTATGTCCTTGTGGAGATGGGGTCTCCAGAACTGGGTGCAGTACTCCAGATGGGGTCTCACCAACTGTCTGTACAGGGGTATAACAACTTCCTGTTTTCTGCTGGTGATACTTCTCCCTATACATCCCAGTATCCCCCCAGCCCTCCCTACTGCCTTCTCACATTGCTTGCCAACCTTAAGGTCATCTGATATGATTACCCCCAGGTCCCTTTCCATTTTTGTTGTTGTTACTACCTCCCCCCTCCATTGTGTACTCTTCCCCAGGGTTTCTGTTTCCCAGGTGCATTACTTTGCTCTTCTTTGCATTGAATCCAAGCTACCATGCTTCTGACCATTCCTCCAACCTTGCCAAGTCCCTTCTCATCCTTTCCACACCTCCTTGTGTATAAACCCTGTTGCAGATCTTTGTGTCATCTGCAAAGAAGCATACTTTTCCATCCAGTCCCTCTGCAATGTCACTTATAAAAACATTAAAAAGGACTGGACCCAGTACTGAACCCTGTGGTACCCCATTAGTAACCCCTCTTTCCTCAGAGTGGACTCCATTTACAATTACCTTATGTGTCCTGCTGTTCAGCCAATGTTTTACTCAGGCTACCACCCTGGGACCCACTCCCAGGCTGGTTAGTTTGACTATTAATCTTTTGTGTGGGACTGTGTCAAATGCCTTGCTAAAGTTTAGGTAGGCGATGTCCACAGCCCCTTCCTGGTCTACTATTTTGGTCACCCAGTCAAAGAAATCAATTAGAATTGTCTGACATGACCTTCCCGCTGTGAACCCATGCTGCCTTGGGTCCTGTGCCCCATTGGCCTCTAGGTACTGTAGATTCTATATACCCTTAGATCAAGTACACACTCAATTTCAGGAATAGAATGAATACATTATTTGGCACTATGCCGGGAACTACTGTCTTTTGAAAGGCAAGGGGCTTTAAATTTTAAGTCACTGAGATGTCAGGGCAGAGGAGAGACCCTAAGACTAACTAGAAAGATCGACGTGATTATATTACACATGTTCCTGTCTATCTGGATCTGAGCCCAGATTTACAAAGGAAGTGTAGACACTCATAAAGTTAAACAGATGTTATAGAATTCTGTAGTGCTCATTCTAAGACCTTGCCATAAGTACAGTAATGTTTCAGTGGTGGAGTCAGTGTTCATATTTATTTGAGAGGTCTTAGTAATTAAACATATTATTTTGGGCACAACTTGGGGAACACCTTTATAAACTAATTAACATGACAATAAAATATAAACTTCTGTAATGATTATATGTAAAAGAAGAACAGTACTACAGAAACAGTTCTATAAGTTCTACAAAATGGTGTGTAGAAGAACATTATCTTGTAGGCAGTTGATATTTTATTAACAGCATTTTTGTTTTTGTTTCTCTGCCATGCCCTGACGCATTTGTGGCAACAGAAATTATTGATTTTCAGTGTCTTTTTTAAAAAAAATGTTAGTGTGACAGTGACTTAGAAGGTAGCACATTCATCTCTGGAGCTGTAAGATCAGAAGGTAATGGGTTTCACTCCCACACCAGGATTTTGGGGTGATACCCATAATTGATATTTTAATAAGGTATGGGGGATGCTGCACTGTTGAGATGGCCTCTTTTGGATGAGACATTAAATTGAGTTCCCTTCTGCCCATCTGAAATCACTATCAAGGTACAAGTTAAAGATCCCATGGTACTTATTGAAGAAGAGTTGGAGAATTTTGTTGAAGAAATAATAAAAAACATATGCATTCCATAGAAATCATAACTACACAATCAAAAGGTCAAATAAGCAAATCAAAGTAAAGGAAAAAATATTATAGAAAACAGCTACTTGAAGCCACAGACTCAAGCAAACATCAAATTAAAAACAATGAAAAACTACATAATGAAGACAAGACATTCATTAGGTATGATACCAAGGCATATTCTCCTACCAGTTCTCAAGGACCGGAACCAATACTCCCTGTTTCTCTTTGGTATACACTAGGTCAAATTCCTTATTTATCAGTTCTATAAGGCCAATAATAGGAATATATAAGTTGCAAGAAACTTCATTAATGCTCCAGAGAGGGTCAAAGCAACAAAAGTTGGGAAATGTGGCATTAGGATTTCCAACCCTAACACCCCCCACCAAAGCAGGCAGGAGAGCAGGTGTGTGGTGTGTCTTGAGGTTCTCAAGCCTAACATTCACTGGTATACCATCAGAACATTGACCCAATGACAGCAAACCCCCCACAGTGAACCCTCGATGGCAATGGACTTTGCAGTGATGGGGATTTCTCCTTGATGGACTTTGCATTGATGGGCAGGCACCTAACTCCACTGTCTTTGTGATGTGGAGTTAGATATTTAAAGTAGGGGAGTGTGGGAGGTGCAGCACCCCCTCATTGATGTGCTCAAGTGTGGAGGTCGGTGTGTTGTGGGTTGTTGTTAGGATTCAGCAGTGTCGGCAGGATTGCATTGCTGTGAGGAATGTCATTGGGATTTCCATCACTGCGGCTTGGTGTAACTACACTCACCCCATTCCAGTTATAAATAAGCTCACATGTATAGACTTTATGAGAATAGGGTGAGGCTTAGGCTTAAGAAGCCCAAAGCACACCCTACACCTGCTCTTCTGCCTGCTTTGGGGGGGGGGGGTTGTAGGATTGAAAACCCTAATGGCATATTTCCCAGCATTTATTGCTTTTGACCCTAACTGGAGCATTAATGAAGTCTTTTGCAACTTATTTCCTTACTTTTTGAGAAAGTATAATCATATCCTTATTTTGCTGTGGCAGTACAGGGTCCTTCAGACCCTGTGCTCCCAGGCATACATCATTTTGTCAGCTTTAATTTTTCTGAGATTTGTCAGTTCCCTGGTATTCTATGGAGCCCCCCCTTGTACATTTGTGCCCGTACCTCATTAATTAATAGCTCTGGTGTGTAGTGCCACCCTCCCTACACAGTCCAATTTCACTATATATTTTATATTAATGTATCATTGGTGTTCAGTGGTAACTTCCCCACCCTCCAACTGTGCCCCTAGTCCCCACTAATCTATATTGTATATCCCTGGTATACCCCTGGTGTCTAGATGCACTCCCTACCCTCTGATCCCCACATTTTGTATAATTACTACCCCCACTGGTGGTCATTGGCACCCCATCCTCCCATGTAATTATTGTTTATCCCTGGTGTCTAGTGGCACCCATACCCTCTGATCCCCTTAGTTCATTTAATTACCACCCCATTGGTGGTTAGTGGCACCCTTCACTCTCCTACAGTAGTAGCCACAGACATTGACAGCTATTTTCAGATATTTCACAAAATTTCTGAAGAGTTTCTCTCTGCTGCCCCTACTGTGGAAATGCAAAAAGCAGGAGATATTTCTGCAAATATCACAGCAATTTCAGGAAATAGCTGGCAGTGTCTGTGGCTGCTACTGTATGTAATTATTCTTTATCCCTGGTGTCTAGTGGCATCCCCATCCTCCAATCCCCATATTTTGTATAATGTAGACCCCTGTTGGTGATTAGTGGCACCCCCACCCTTCCATGTCCCTGTCAACCTGAAAATAAGAACCCTTTGCACGCTGAAAATTTGAGATCAAAATTCCAAACCGTCTGTGCACAGAGTATTGACAAAAAAGCACAAAAAGGAGACTTTTAACATTTTAGCACTATGTGCAGGTCGAAATCTGCCATTCTGACTGAAACCAAACTTTGCAGGTCAAGAGATCTGCCACACAACACTGTGCATGCACACCTTAGTGCAAATTGGTTGAACGGTTGCAAAGTTATTATAGGCAAAAATTTGAGGTTTAACATTAAAAGTGCCTACTCAACCCTAACTATATTTATTTTTTTATTTTTTTTATGTGAACAAGTCAGATTTACAACCTTTGAGTCAGGGACTCATTTACAATTACACCTCGTTGCAGGGAGGGCAAGACAATAGAACATTGTGCAGATACAAGATTGGACAACATTACAGGTGCAGACATTGAACAGAGAATACACTTAGTTACATGCTGGTATAAAATACAGATTTACAATTAAAGATGTACAATTTCTCTGGAGTTGCAGTGGAATACATCCTTGTATAAAACTAAGGGGGTAGGTAAAAAAGGGTAGGGGGAAGATGGATCGGCAGTCCAGGGGACCTTGTCGAGATTAGGGGGGCCAGGCAGGGAATGGTCCTGCAGTAGGATTGGTGGGGCAGGGTTAATTGCACCTACAGCAGTGGACATTAAAGATATGGTTCCAGAGAGCGATTTTGAAAGGACTAAGTTTGGCAGTGTTGATGATGCAGGTAGGGAGGTAGTTGAACTAGGCGGGGGCTTGATAAAAGAAGGACCTCTGGGCGAGGGAGGTCTTGGTTCTGGGCACTTTGAAAGTGGCTTTAACAGAGCTGCAGGTGGAAATAGATGAGGATGACTGTGGTAGGGAGGCAGAGACTCCTGGGGGAGAGTCCGAGCAGGGATTCCTTAGCAAGAAGGCAGGTCTGATACTGTAGACGTTCCTCGAGGTTGAGCAAGTTGGTGGAGGATTAGAGCAGGCAGGTGTGGGTGTTGCTGGAGGCTCTGGTCAGGATCCTACAGGCCTTATTGATGGAGAGCTGGATTTGAGAGAGGGCAGTGTTATCAGCTGCAGCATAGATGGGCAAGCCGTAGTCCACTAGGGACAGGACGGAGGAGGTGATGGCCAGCCGGAGGGCAGCAAGGGGCAGGCAATCCCTATGGTGATAAAGTAGGCCAATCCGAGAGTTAACAGTGGAGGAAAGAGCATTGATGTGGGTGTGGAAGGTGAGGGCAGTATCGAAAGTGATGTCTAAGTATTTGTGTGTGGGCACTTGCTCTAATGGGAGCTGAGAATTGGGGGTAATCAGGAGGGGGACACTTCTAGCTTTATTTTGGTGGTGAGAGAAGAGCATTGATTTGGTTTTCTTAAGGTTTATGACTAGTCTGTAATCAAGAAACCACCTTTCTGTTTGGTTGTAGGTGAGTTGAAGAGATGATTGGAGAGTCGAGGGATCTGGGTGTGAAGCAAAGAGAACTGTATCATCTGCATGGAGGAGCATCTTGCTATTGCAGGAGCTGGGGAGAGTGTTGAGGTAGAGACTGAACAGAATGAGACCCAGGATTGAGCTCTGTGGGACCCCAGAGCAAACGGGTCAAATATTGGAGACGGAGCTGTTGATTTTTACACTCTGGGATCTAGCAGAGAAGTAACTGGAAAACCAGGCAAAGGGACCAGCAGAGAAACTGAGATGGTGGAGAGTCGAGTAGGAGGGGGTGCCAGACTGTGTCAAAAGCCTTGGAGAGGTCAATGAATACTGCATCAGCCAGGTTGTCAGAGTTGAGAGCAGAGTGCAGGTATTGGGAGAACTCCAGGAGAGCAGTGGTTGTACTGTGTCCTGGGCGGAAGCCGTGCTGCTCCGGGCACATAATGTCATATTTAGCCAAGTACTCAGATAGTTGGATAGACACCACTTTTTTGAGGGCTTTGGAGAGTGGGGGGGAGGATGGAGATTGGCTGATAGTTGCTGGGGGAAGATCTATCCCAGCTATTCTGTATTGGAGTGATTTCAGCAGTATTCCATGCACTGGGGAACTGTCCAAGTCATAGGGACCGGTTGAATAAGTCCGTCAGGGGCACTAGTACAATGTCCAGGAACAGGCAGAGAATTCTGGAGTCAAGGGGGTCACTACTGGGGTTATTACTACCAAGGACTTCCAGCAGGTGTGGCCTGGCTTCATGGGGGATAGGGTGCATAGGTAGAAAGGGGGGCGATGCAGGGCAGGGGGGAGTGAGGAGGGGATTGGATTAAAAAAGCTGCTGGGGAGGACAGAGCTTAGATCAGAGAAAGTGGTGTTAAGGCAGTCAGCAATAAGTAGTGGATCAGAGGAGGTAGCACCATCGATGGTGAGCTGTGATGGTGGAGGGGAGTGGGTCTTCCCATTTAGTTCTTTCATGCTATCCCAGAAGGTTCGGGCCTAACCCCAGGTGGAGGTGAGGGTGGCCTGGTAGTGCTCCACCTTGGCCCATCTGATGGCCCAGGTGCACTTATTGCAGTCTGCATTGTAGGCTTGTCTGTCAGATGGATTGCCTGATTCTACAGCAAATTGCCAGAGATTATCCCTATTCTTAAGTTTCTGGATGAGGGAAGGGGTGATCCAAGCGGTGTAGTGTTTCTTTGTACGGATCCTGATGGGGGGGTCGAAGAGGTCACAGGCCTTGCAGAAGACACTTGTATAGAAGTCAAGAGCTGAGTTGATATCAGTGGCATGTCAGATAGGGGACCAATCAGCTGAGCTAGGTGCCATTTCAACTTTTGTAGGCCACCAGGACATAGCCGCCAGCGCAGTGTAGCCTGGGACTCTGGTTTTGGAGAGGAAGATGACCAGGTACAGATGAGTGGGAAGTGATCACTAAGTGAGGCAGGGAGGACAGTGATGTTTCAGATTTTAAAGGGGCAGTTTGATAAGATAACATCTAGGAGGGTGTTGGTTCCACTGGATGGTTGAACTTGGTGGGCTATGAAACTAGTTAGGACACATCCAGGGCAGCGAAGGAGTCCCTGGTTTGGGAGGTGGCAGAAGCAAGCCAGTTAACATTAAGATCACCAAGGATGACTTGCTCGACTTTGTGAAGGAGGGATGTGAGGTAGTCGATGATGGACTGGACTGCTGAGTTCTGGTTTCTTGGGGTTATGTAGGAGACAGTGAGAAAAAAAGAGGGCCTCTGGTGGGGTCAGGGACTACTTTTAGTGTTAGGGCTTGAGCACCATAGTCAAATTGGGGAGCAGGAAGTGCGTGACCTATTAGGTTGTCCCGCATGAATATTGTGCGCACACCACCGGTTTGCCTACATAGTCTTCCCTGAATAAGGTGTATCCAGGGAGGGAGATAGCGGAGTCAGGGGTAGACTTAGAGAGCCAAGTCTATACCAGAGCAAGAATATCAGGTTGATGCTGGGTGACCCAGCACTGGGAGAGCAGCAGTTTTCTTTAGGAGGCTACATATGTTAAGGGATTTGGGCAGGCTAACAGATAAAGGTCCAGGATTGGGGTGTACATTCCCAGGCAGTAAGAGTAGTAATGTGATTATTCTGATTAGGGGACGGTGGCAGCAGGGACCCATGGTTCGGCACCCGGGTGAGGACCTGGTGATAAGGGTGCAGGGGGTAGTTAGAGCATGAAGGATGGGTATGACAGGGAACAGGTAGGTCCAGTTTGGGCCTGGGAGGGCAGGGGGAGTGGGACTGTAGGCAGGGGGTGTGTGCTTGGGAGTTAGGGGTGTGTTCAAGGTGGGGGGGAGCTGGGTCATACTGAGGTAACTTGGGTGTGAGGTGCCTGATGTAGTGGGTGGGAGCTCAGGTTGAGGGGAGGTTTGAACCAGGAGGGTAAGCATGAGAAGACCTAGCAAGGGAGAGCAAGTGCCCTTAGTTCTATGCTCATAGTGAAAGATAAGGGTGATAGCTGAACTTCAGTGTGGGTAACTGCCACTGTAGAGTAGTGATAGTATTACTGACTTTGGTGCAAGAGGTCCCAGGTTCGGGTACACCAGGGAGAGGGTGTCTTAGAGCCTTGTGGAGGAGATGTCGGAGGTTACCCAGGGGCTGGACATGGCTGGGTTTGGAGAGGAAAAGAGAGGAGAAATAGCGATTTAGGTTTGATCTCCATAGGAAGGAAGGGTGTGGTTTCATGGGATAGAAAACCAGCTGACTGTGGGATTCCAGTGGGAGGAGTTCCTGTGGAAGGAGTTCCTGGACAGAGACTATATAATAAACTGTCAATGAACAGAGAGGGTAGGGTAGGGTGGGTGAAAAATCGAATTCCCTCAGTGTGCAGCTAGCTTGATTTAGAAAGCTGCTTAAAGAGGGGGAATACAAACTAATAGTAAAATATTGAGTTGCTCAGACTCACACAAAGATCCAAGAAATGGTGCCAAATTTAAAGGGGGGCACTCTATCAGTTGAGCAGGTGTACCTGTTTTCTGCCCTTGAGAGGGCAATGAGCAGTTCCTGTGGCTATGGCCATGGGTGGAGGAATGCCCAGGGGACTTTGGCAGTCTATTTTCGGCCCTTGAGAAGGCAGGGAGCAGCTCCTGTGGCTACTGCCACAGGTGGAGGAATGTGTGACTGTACCCCTATAATTTCTGTTGTAAAATGAACTAGCACCTATCTTGTCAAATGGCCCATTTTAGTACTACTCATAATGTTGCTGGTTGAAAATTTTGCCAAGTCCTTGTAAAATTTCCATATACTAGAACTTCATAAGTTAGCACTGAGGACTGTGGAATTGCCCATTGTCTGTCACATATACGCCAGAAATCTGTAATGCAGCAACATTCAAAGAACAAATGTTCCATAGTTTCAAATTTATGGAGACAAGTCTGTCTAAGACAATATAGTTTTTGAATTGTTTCATGGTGGTGGTTATTGTGAGCATTCAATCTAGCATAGCAACATAACCACAGCATGTCTCACATCTTCCGAGGTATTCTGTGATCCACAAATTGATCAGTCAACCTCTTCTCTTGTATTCCAGGAAGGCAATTAAAAACATGAAGTGGCAAAAAACGGAGTGTGTAATATATACTGTATGTTTACCTCTTCTTCCCTGTCTTACGTAACTCATCTGGAATATGAAGCTTCAACTGTTTTAATTTTCTAAAATGATCTGTGATATATTTGGCCATTTGTTCAGGTGGATTTCTAAAAACCCTCACTATCCCTGCATTCCATTTCTGGAAAAAATATTCTCCCCTTGTTTGAAAGAATGGCATAGAAACATAGAAACATAGAATTTGGTGGCAGATAAGGACTGCTTGGCCCACCCAGTCTGCCCATTTCCCTACCTAATGGATAAGCTGCAGATCCTAGTTAACCAGCAGGCTACTTCTTTCTACCCCCAACCCCTAGAATTGCCTTATGACCGTCCAATGCATGCTTGAATTTGACCACTATTTTTGACTCCACAACCTCCTCTGGAAGGCCGTTCCATGCGTCCACAACCCTCTCTGTGAAAAAATACTTCCTTACATTACCTCTGAGCCGCCCCCCCCATCTTCAAATTGTGCCCCCTTGTTCTTGCACACCTCTTTTTTTGAAAGATGCTACCCTCTTGGACTTTGCTAATTCCCTTGAGGTACTTGAAAGTTTCTATCATGTCCCCCCTCTTCCTCCTTTCCTCAAGGCTATACATATTAAGCTCCTTTAGTATCTCTTCATATGTCTTCTGGTGCAGACCCTGCAACATTTTATTTGCATATCCTCTGGACAGCTTCCATCCTGTCTATGTCCTTGCGAAGACTGGGTCTCCAGAACTACACACAGTACTCCAGATGGGGTCTCACCAGCTGTCTATACAAAGGGATAACAACTTCCTGTTTTCTACTATTGATGCCTCTCCCTATGCATCCCAGTATCCCCCCAGCCCTTCTTACTGCCCTCTCACATTATTTGCCCACGTTTAAGTCATCTGATATGACTACCCCCAGGTCCCTTTCCATTTTTGTTGTTGTTAGTATCTCATCCCCCATTGTGTACTCTTCCCCTGGGTTTTTGTTTCCTAGGTGCATTACCTTGCACTTCTTAGCATTGGATCTAAGCTGCCATACATTTGACCATTCCTCTAACCTTGCCAAGTCCCTTCTTATCCTTTCCACCCCACCTTGTGCATTAACTCTGTTGCAGATCTTTGTGTCCTTTGCAAAGAGACATACTTTTCCTTCCAGTCCCTCTGCAGTATTGCTTATATAGACATTGAAGAGGACCGGTCCTAATACTGAACCCTGTGGTACCCCACTAGTAACCCCCCTTTCTTCAGAGTGGACTCCATTTACTATTACCCTCTGTGTCCTATTCTCCAGCCAATTCTTTACCCAGGCTATCATCTTGGGACTCACTCCCAGGCTGGCTAACTTGTATATTAATCTTTTGTGTGGGACTGTGTCAAATGCCTTGCTAAAGTCTAGGTAGGCCATGTCCACAGCCCCTCCCTGATCTACTACTTTGGTCACCCAGTCAAATAAATCTATTAGATTTGTCTGGCATGACCTTCCCGCTGTGGATCCATGCTGCCTTGGGTCCTGTGCCCCTCTGGCCTCTAGGTACTCAACAATTCTTTCCTTCAGAAGTGATTCCATCATTTTCCCTACCACTAAGGTTAAACTAACAGATCTGTAGTTTCCTGCTTCTGCTCTGCTCCCACTTTTGTGAAGGGGAATCACATCTGCCCTCCTCCAGTTCTCAGGTACCACCCCAATCCTCTCATGATTTGTTAAAGAGGGTAGTCAGTGGTGTCACTAGTTCTACCCTTAGTTCTTTTAGAATTCTGGGATGAATCCCATCAGGCCCCATTGCTTTGTCCACCTTCAGTTTTAAGAGTTCTTTCAAGGCATCCAAGGCGTTTCATATTCAGATAGGATAGGGAGAATATTTGTGTACAGAAATATAGTAAAGAAAAAAAAATCACTGGATTTATCATCTTAAGGCCACCATCCTTAATGGGTCTATAAGTGATTGAATGTTTAACAGAGTTCAATTTGCTGCCCCATAGTAGTTTAGAAAAGACATTATATGATCTAGTTTTCAACTTTTTTGGTAAAGGAAACACAAAACTCACATAAAGAAATATAGGAATAATAAAGGTTTTTAAGAGATAAACCCTTTTTATGTTTGCATGCATGCAGGCGCAAGAAACATCTTGCGACAGTGCGACTCTTTGAGGTGTGTGCGTGACCTGGCCAATGTAGTGCTTACTTTAGTGGGAATGTCTTGGTTGCGCCAATGGATGGGCGAGCTCTGGATGACAGCATCTTGGCTGCAGTGGCTTTCACTTCAAAGGAAAGAGCCGATGCAGTCTAGTTTAATTTCTAACAAGAATCACTATTGCAGTCTTTTTGTATTTGTTGTGGTTGGAAGACCAGGGGGCCTCACCTGATTGGGGTTACATACATGGGTAAAGCCCCCCCAAAAAGAAATAAACAACCAATAACAATAAATAGGATGATTTCTCTTTCCACACCTACACGAAAACAAGTAGCGGTTGGCAGGCGAGTGCTGAGCGCACGAGATGGAGACCACCTTTGCCCCTTTGGGTGCCCCCAATCCAGTCAGAGCACACACCCTTACCAAAAAGAATACAGTATACCCATTTCTGTATATCATATACCTTATATCTTCAACCTCTGGCAAACATTCTGATTTGCATTAACTAAAAATCCTGTTACATAGTGCGAGCGGGAAGGTGGAGATTATGACGTAGCAGGCCGTTTTTGTAAACAGTCATGAAATCGTTGTGTATTGCAGTTACTGACATTTTTCATGTTCGAGCCTTAGTGTGTGTGTGTGTGTTGGAGTGGGGTGTAGAGAGTAATAACAGCGATCTACACCCCCCATATAAACTGCCCCCAAGACACTTTACCCCCCCAAAAAAAACAGCATCAGCACAAATAGTCTATTTGCACAGAGTTGAGTGAAATGGGTAAATAAATGTCTCACGATTTTTCAGCCATTCAAGCACATGCTTTAAGTGGTGGTAGCAACAGGGGTAGGTTGGGGCTTTTTTTTCTAAAAAAGAAAATACTATATTTTTTATTAGTGTTATTATTAAATACCCTCAGTGTGACCCACCCCACAACACATCCTCTCTGGGCAACACCCTGTCTCCTAGACACCATCCCTGGCTCTGGTCTGTCCCTCCTCGCCACCTTTTATTTGCTTACCAAACAAACAATACAGTTTGGGAGAGAACATGGTGTTTTATAATACCACCATGCAAAGTGCATTTTAGTAGCTCCAGACTGTTAATAACAAGAGAAACAAGAATTAATTAATGCAATAAGAAGTCGAGGGCTGAATTCAGCACATATGGGTAACTCCAGGCTAGTATTGTGACAGAACTTCGTACAAATATGGACATTCTCATTCTTTCACAGCACAACGTTTTTTAAATTAAAAATGCAAGGGGTTTCCCTATTGCAGTCTCCTTTTTATCAAATGTATTGCTTTTCATAAGTAAATAGCAACGACGCGTGTGGACTCCATCCTGTCCTGTCCCTGCGCAACACGTCCACAAAGTAACCAGTCGGAGAATGGGTATGGTTGTATTAGCAGAGCTCCTCAAAAACACTGCTTTCCCCTAACCAAGCCTTTGTTGTTGTTTTTTTCATAAACAAAGACTTCTTTCTCTTAGAACCAGACTCCCACAGTTGCCTTGTTACTACGTGCTCAAACAGCTCGCAGTACTACACACCTCCATCTGCTTTTCTGCTATAGCTTTATAAAAGGATCAAAACTCTCAGCCCTTCCAATTACAGCTGTTTGCATGTTTTCTTACCTCTGTTTTGCCTGTGTATGACGAGTGTCCTGTCCTGGTTTAAATCCCAAAAGCGTTACAATCCGGTTGGCACAGCAGAAGACAGTCGGCCAGTTAGCAATGGGTTTGTTGCCACGGGTCTGTGTGTGCGAGTCTGGAATCCGCGAAGTATGTGAGCTGAGATGCCTTGGTGTCAGCTGTCTAATGGCTTCATGGTGGGTTAGGTATGCATACTGACACATTCCCACTGAAAAAGTACACACAAATACACACACACACCCTCTCTGACATTCATGTATTGTAGCTCCTGGTATGGAAAGGGGAATACAGAACCAGGGCCTAAGCTGGGCAAGAACTCAGTTGTTTCTCCTTTTGCTAAACTGCCTGTGGCAAGTTTCTGCTCCACTGACTAGTACTTCCTCCATCGCATAGTAGTGGGGAGCCCCCCCGTTCAAATCTAGAGATAAGTGTTCACCCTCATAAACATTGCCAATTTGAAGTAACATAAACCTTGTTTTTTATTTACATTTTTTCATATATTTGGAAATGTGGTCATGTGTGAAGTGTATTGTTTCACCTGTTTTTGTAGATATTTATTTATTTGTTGAAATTTTCGGAAAATACCTCTGAGCAAAAGTGTTTTACAAAGGTTCCAGATCAATAACAGAGATTACATTAGAGATGTAGTCCTGTTATTTCCTTATGTAGGGCCCCTTGTAAATTCTGCCCCCAATTTATTTTTAAGGCTGCTTAGTGAAGCTGAAAGCAGATTACTTGCTAGTGATCCACTGGGAGTGGCCAAAACCAGAAAAAGTAAATTTCACTGTTTTGCCCATTTGGGGGGGAAACACAATGGCGTGCTTACTGCTGCACAGCTGTAATGCACTGCACTGCACTGCTGTATATTGCATAAGAATCTACAGCACTGTATACCAACTGCTTGCCCCACTCCCAAGTTTCAAGTATTTTTTTTTCAGGTTTCATGTTTTATTGATCCACCAGTGATCATTTCAAACATACAAGACAAAAAACAGCTATATCTTAAATATTAGCGTAAGCCAGAATAACATTAAAGTGCATAGAAACATAGAAATTGATGGCAGATAAGGACTGCTGGGCCCATCCAGTCTGCCCATTTTCCGTACTTCAAAAACTGCAGACCCTCTTTGATCTCCGGCTTTGCCTCCTCGTTTCTATCACTAGGGTTCTCCTATGCCTGTCCCATACATTTTTTAATTCCCCCCACTGTGTTTGCCCCCACCACCTTCACTGGGAGTCTACTCCATGCATCCACCACTCTTTATGTGAAGTCTGTGAAGAAATACTTCCTCATGTTACCCCTTAGTTTACCCCCGTCCAAACTCATGTCATGCCCCCTTGTTCCTGAACATTTCCTTTTCTGGAAGATGCCACCCTCTGGTACCCTATTTATGTCCTTTAGATATCTCTTGGTTTCTATCATATCTCCCCTGTCCCTCCTCTTTTCCAGGATATACATATTGAGGTCACCCAGTCTATCCTCATATGACTTTTGGTGCAGGCCGTGTACCATCTTTGTTACCCTTTATTGAACTGCCCCCCCCGTCCATGTCCTTATGGAGATGTGGCCTCCAGAACTGGACACAGTACTACAAATGAGGCCTTACCAATGATCTATACAGTGGCATCACCACCTCTTTTCTTCTGCTGGTGATAGCCCTCCCTATGCATCCCAGCATCCCACTGGCTCTCCCCACAGCCTTGGCACATTGTTTGACTGCCTTTAGATGCCATATTTTGTTGCAGAGGAACAGTTAAACAGTTTCTTTGTCTGAGAACTGCACTTAGATAATCTGTCAGTGGTTTAGCATCTTCTACTTTCAAGGGATTCAGTAATATATTCAGACTGTCAGATGAGGCATTGTTAGGCCCTGTACACACTACACAGTCATTTTCAAAATAATTTTTTAAACCAGGGTAATACCATGCTACCGCAGCCACATTACAGCATAACCATGTTTAAACACGGTTTTGAAACCAGGTTATAACACACTCCCTGGCAACATTAATCAGTTCAGCCTTCAACCGTGCTGTGCATCTGTGGGTGGTGTATCCCAGCATTCCTATTATTACCGACGGTTGCATTGTAACAAAGTCCAGAGGTAACACAGTAACCTATACATATTGATAAGCACAACTCTGTTTAGCTTAAATCATTTTTAAAACCGGGCTAAAGACTAGGTACCTAGCAGGGTCTTAACACAGTTTTTAAAATGGTTTAAATCACACTGTAATGTGGATGCAACCCCCCTATTAACACTTCTTAAACCATTTTAACTTGCTTAAAATGGTTTAAGAACCTAGTATGTACAAGGCCTTATAGACTGAGATGTAACCCCTCACCCCTGCCTTTTTGCCAGAACGACAAGTGGCATGCTGTTGAAGCTGACAGCAGTACCTGGTGGGGACTGGGTTTGGGGAGGATGAGGTTACTCGGCACAGGGGGGGCCTAGGTTTGGCTACTCTGCACAGGGGCACCCAAGTAAATCCGAACACAGGAAGCAATAACTGTAATGTCCAGAACCAGGAATGGGATTCTTCAAGGTGGCTTTTATTCACCTCCAAGCTGAACAAACAAAGCATAGACGGACCCCCATGGGGCTACATTTCTGATAATGCAGATTAGAGACAACAGAACACTTTATCACCATTTCCAGCCCTCAGGCTCTAAACCCACCAGGCACACAGCCCAGACTTGCATGCAGCTTTGGGTATACAGCCTGACTTGTACACTACTTGGGTTTTCCCCACTGGCCCAGCTCCCCTGCCGGCCACTTGATCCGCAGTCCATTTGAGGAATGAACCAATTATCCTGTTGTGGATCCCCAAACCACACTAGAGTCTTCGACTCCTAGAGAGAATTTTCCTTACAATCCCATGTCTGGGTACTTCCCTCATCACTGGCCAAGTGCCTGAGGTAAAGTAGAAATCCACAGAAGAAATCCGTAGAGGTGGACCTGGTCATTAAAGTTGGGGGGCCACCCATCTCCAGCTCCCACAGCCCATACCCGGCCATTTCTCTGGAAACTGAACAATTCCTTTACTGAACTTTCAAATGTAGATTCTGGGTAGACATCTGTCACATCTCCTCTACATGTCATTTGCATCCCAACAAGCTCTGGACTTGAACCTACTTTTACTTTGCTTATCCCATTACTCTAGGCTTCCAAATATTTTAGTAGTTCAATCCCCACATTGTCACACAAGTCCCAGGGTGAAAAACATAGGCCCTTTTAGCAAGAGCAGACACTCACCCTCACGTTGCAGGTGCCCCACAGGCAACTCACAAATCTTCTTGTTTTCCCAAATAAACTCTGGAACAAACAGACAGCTTTTCCTTCACAAGCAGAACTAGGGGGCTGCCCCAGGAATCTGCAGGGAACCCTTTCCTGCCACCCATCCTTGGGGGAAGGGGCACTGAGACCTGAAAACAGCGGTCTCCACCACTTCAATAATCTTCTGTGTCTCTCTTCAAGGAGGAGACACACACCCTTTTAAAGTAAAAGTAACCCTCTGTCAGGGCTGAGGCTTCTAGAGCCTAACTGAGCTGCTTTCTCAGAAAACTCCCAACTTCACACTCCACTGACTCACACTCAACTGAAGACTGACTTCAAAACCTCCCAACGTTCTAACCAACTCCCTTGCTGCAGATTCCAATGTGGCTCATGCAGCTGCGGTAGTTCTTTTGGTGATGTCATCCCTAAGTCTCAGCTGAGACTGAGAACAGAGTGAGACAGTGTGAAAACCATTTAACTGGAGTTTCACAAGCTGCCTTCCCTGCCTACCACTAGGTCTGACTGGGATTCTAGTAACCCTGGGTAACAAGGGGGTTACACTGACATGATTTAAACAAAACATATCTCTTCACTTCTTGTGTAACCAATGTAGAAACAATATATTACAACCTTAAAACCAGCCTACTACCACTACCTCCCAACCTCCTAGACAAAGCCACTTCTGTTGGCAGCACACTCTCCCACCCCTAGTCTCCTCTCCCCCTCACCTTGACTCCTCCTTGGACTCTCACACTAGGTGTCACACCTCTTTATCTCCTTCGCTACATATGAACACTGTCCTTTACCCTAGTTCAATGCTCTTGACACTGTACTATCACCGTTGGTACTATGAATGACATTGTAACCTTATTGTTTACTAGCTACCTACTGTTCAAGTATTGTATGTAAACTGTTTGTTATTGCTGTCATTGTCACTGTTTGACGTGGAACCTTTGTAAAAGAGCACTGAGCTCAAAAGTATGATCCAAATCCCTAAATAAATAAATAAAAAAATATGCAAAACTCTTTCCAAATAATCTTTGTTACAAAAACATTCACGAGATAGTGCAGGGTAATAATTCATCTGTTGCCTTATTTCTGTGTATTCAAGTGACAAAATGTCAAAATAATTGAGGGTTATAAGATATCTTTCATGAGGAAGAACAGGTATTGTTAAATAAGGTTGCACCAATGATAAGTTTTATTTTCTGCATACCAAGGAACAATTTGGAGGCCTTTATAGAAGCCAACGCTTTTTCTTTTTAAATTTGAATACGCAATCTTTAAAAAATGTCTTTGTAAAAATTACTAATGTTTACATTACCTAAAGCATCCTTCCACAATTTTAAAGAGTATGCTACACAGAAGATAACCAGGGACATACTATATGTCTGTCTCCCCACTTAATTTTTTCATTAAGGCATCTCAACAGCCATGAATTTGATTTATTATTCATAATACGAAGTCTGTAGTTAAGAATTTGCAATTTCAAAAATACTTCTAAAGGCAGACGTCCCAATTAAGCCCTTACATAAAATTCAGGTGAGGATTTTGGCACTCTGAGACTGGACCTGTAAATGTTGGGGAAAGGTACCTCCACATAATGTTGGGAATAAAATCCCCAGGCTTCAGGTCCATAAGGAACCAGTGAATTTAGTTTGACATCAGATGCAAGAAGGGCAGGAAGCAATGTGGATCCACCAAGTCGAGCGTTAAATCTAAGTAAAGCTTCGGAATTTTGTCTGACTTTATCAGATTGTGTTTTTACATCAGAAAACTATTGTTGGAGGAAAATATGACATCCGAATATGAATACATTTTAATATTTTCAAGCTTAACATCACTGATAGTAAAGTTATGTATTTTTCCCACCAATGATCATCGCTTTCATTTTGTCATAATTTAGCTCTAATTTATTTGCAGCAGATAGTATAGAGAAATAGTTTAACTTTCTTAGCATCCTTAGTGGTGAAAGGGGGAAAAGTGTCATATCATCAGCATAAGCCAAACCAAGACAAGAATGTCCATTAATATATGAAGCATTAAATGTGGGATCATCAAACTTTAACAGGATATCACTGATATATAAATTGAAAAGCAGGGGTGCCAAGAGGCAGCCCTGCTTAACTCCTTTGTTAGAGGGAAAAAAGTAAGAGAACTTTGCAGGTCATACCTAATGCAAGTTTCATTATGCCAGTAAAGTGGCATGACAAGTCTAAGTATGTTATAGTCAATTCCCAAGCCAAGTAGTTTTTCCCAAAGGTTATTACACTCTATGGAATCAAATGCAGCACAGAAATTAATAAAAGTGGAATATAACTTAATTTTTCTGATGTTGGTGTACTTTCCAATTAAATGTGCCAGAATGTAGATGTGGTCAAATTAGAAAAGGTCCATCTAAAGCCAGCTTGTAAATTGAACAACATTTAGTTATGATTAACCTGTTTCAGTAATCTGTTAAGCAGAATTGTTGAAAATATTTTTGCAGTCGAATCCAGGAGGCTAATGTGTCTAAAGTTTTGGGGATTATGAACATCCTCCTTCCTATGAATGGGAACTATCACATTTATCCTCCAGTTATCAGGAATGTAATCCTATTTTTAATACTTGTTTAAAAAGGTTTGTCAAAGTAGGGGTCCCATATATTTAAATGAGACTCATAAATGTCCATGGGAATCCCATCTATTCCTATAGCTTTATTTCATTTACAAAATACATTGGTTCCTCCACTTCACAGAATGAAAATATAAAGGGATCATAATTGGCAGAATGCTTAAAGTTCATTTGGTTCATTATACCCATTAAAAAGTCATAGAAATTGTTGATAAGATATGTACTCCATTGATCTGCAAGGCAGAGGCAAGAATCATGGTTATTTGTTCCCCTAGTGACAAATTTCCTGAATGTTACAGAGTCTTGGTTAGCAGTTGCCTCATACATAATCTTCCAGACATTATTTAATATTTTATTTTCTCAATCTCTAAAATTTGGTTATAATGTTTTCCCTCTCTGAGCATAAAGATAACTTTTCTCTAGTGGTGTTATTTAAGTATATTGAATTAGTGAAGATAGATTTTTTTAGTTACTTTGCATGTCTTATTAAACCAGGTGTCACTTCTGGGAATAACTTTCTTGTCAACAGTCATTAATGCAAACATTTCAGAAAACAAGTTGATCAAATGATTATAAAAAAAAAACTGATGGATGATTAGAAGCTCATATTTGTGCAGTCTGTACAATGTTTACCTCTCTGAATAAGACATCTTTGTAAACCAGCTGTGACAAGCAATCTATACAGATGTTGTTTTAGCAAAAGTTTCTATATAGATATTTTTAACATGAAACTGTGAATTAGCCTTGATAGGAATTTATATGTTAGTTAACATTACAATTGTGATATGCTCACATTCAGTGTACTATGTCAACCAATAAGGCACTAAAAAGCTCAAGTTTAAAAACACAAGTGATAACTAAATCAATTACGCTTTTGCCAATTTTTGAAGAAATGGTGAATTTCCCCTCAGGATCAAAGGCCGTATGGTCATTAATAACCATAATGTTCTGATTTGTTAATAACTCCACTTTAGTGACATTTTCATTAGTGTAACTATCCTCTGACTTCCTATTTATAAGAATCCATTAAGTCATGTTCAACAGAAACCCTTGAATTAAAATCCCCCACCATGAGAAACATGTTTTTATGTTTGCTTGCACGTATGTGCAAGAAACATAATGCCATCATCCTAGTTTTCCAGAGGTGTGTCAGCCTCTTCCAATTCAGTCAGTGTGTTTGCAGGCATGGTCACAGTGCACCAATCACTGCTCCAGCTGTCTATGACAGCTGAAAATGCAGTGGCATACAGTTGAAAGGGAGAGCTCTGCTTCAGTGAGCAGAGCTCCCCCTTCCACACACATGTGCGAGCACACCCGCACACTGCGTGCTCATGCGCCTTACCCCTCTCCCCCACACTGTATGGCCGACGGGGTTGCCTAATCCCCCGTCAGCTCCATGCCCCCCCAAAGCATCCAGGTGCCATGCTGGGAGCCCACCCCAGCATGGCAAAATGTTTTATGGCCAACGGGGGTGCCCAATCCCCCATTGGCTGCACATACCCCCTCCCCAAAGCATCCAGGTGCCATGCTGGGAGCCCACCCCAGTGTGGCAAAATGATGTTATGGCCAATGGGGGTGCCCAATCCCCTGTCGGCTCCTGCCCCCCACCAACATTCTTCCAGCTGCCATGCTGGGAGCACACCCCAGCGTGGCAAATGTCCCTCATTGTCTTAGGAGATAAAAACCTGTAAATACAAAAACTGTCCCTCAGCACTTCTCCCTGCCTCCTGGCCCCTCCCACAACCCACACTCACCCACTGTGCACCCTGCCTCCCCCCCACACCATACTTACCTCCGGAGCTCAGTGCGATGATCTTTGGTGGACCGGGAACATGTCTGCACTCTTCAAAGCTGACCGTGAACTGAGGAAATGCTGGTATGCTGTATAATGGGATAGATAGAGGTTTTTCAACTTTATTGCATATCTCAGGCGTTTTTTGGAATTTTTGCACCAAATTTTCAACATGGGTTTTTTGGGACCCCTTCTCATGAATGCTGTCACTGTCATGGCATTACTCAGGCCCAAAGGGTGATTTCGCAGCCATAGCGTGAAATCACCTTTCTGGAATGATTAATGAAATGACACTGCCAGTGTTCATAAGGTGGGCTCTCAAAAGCCTATTTTAAAATTGGAAAATTCCTAAAATGACTGTTTTACGAGTGTGCATTGCGCAGTTCCTGCGCATGCTGGTAAGTTCGCGAATTTTCAATATTTTCACTCCAGATTTTCAACATTGCTATTTTACCACACCTTCTTATGAGCAGTACAGCCGTCATTTTTCACGTCTCACCCAAAATATGTTTCCGCCCATGTAACGCACAATGGCTCAGTCGGTGTGCAAAATCAATGTACGGGACACATTAAGAAATTCACAGTGACACTGTTCATGAGCAGATGTCTTAAAATGGCTATGTTGAAAATTTGGTGAAAAAATTCCTAAAAATGACTTTTACGAATGTGCGTTGCACAGTTCCTACGCAGCTTGTAAGTTTGCGAAATTTCAATATTTTCACTCTAGATTTTCAACATTGCCATTTGACCACACCTCCTTATGAGCAGTACAGCTGTTATTTTTCACATCTCACCCAAAACATGTTTCCACCCATGTAGTGCACAATGGTGCAGTCGGTATGCAAAATCAATGTACGGGACACATTAAGAAAATCACAGTGACACTGTTCATGAGCAGAGGTCTTAAAATGGCTATGTTGAAAATTTGGTGAAAAAATTCCTAAACATGACTGTTTTACGAGCGTGCATTGCAGAGTTCCTACGCACGCGCGTAAGTTCGCAAATTTTCAATATTTTCACTCCAGATTTTCAACATTACCATTTTACCACACCTCCTTATGAGCAGTACAGTTGCCATTTTTCACATCTCGCCCACAACATGTTTCTGCCCATGTAGCGCACAATGGCGCAGTCGGTGTGTGAAATCAATGTATGGGACACGTTAAGAAAATCACAGTGACGCTGGTCATGAGCAGAGGTGTTAAAATGGCTATGTTGAAAATTTGGTGAAAAAATTCCCAAAAATGACTGTTTTAGGAGCGCATGTTGCGCAGTTCCTACGCACGCTGGCAAGTCTGCGAATTTGTAATATTTGCACACCAGATTTTCAACAGTGCCATTTTACAGCACTTCCTTATGAGCAGTACAGCTACCATTTTTCACATCTTGCCCAAAATGTGTTACCGCACATGTAGCTCACAATGGTACAGTCGAAGTGTGAAAACAATGTTTAAGACAGATTAAGAAAATCACAGTGACACTGGTCATGAGCAGAGGTCTTAAAATGGCTATGTTAAAATTTGGTGGCAAAACTCCATAAAATGACTGTGTTACGAGTGAGCATTGCGCAGTTTCCATGCACCCTCATAAGTTCATGAATTTGTAATATTTTCAGTCCAGATTTTCACCAGTGGCATCTTTTCCACACCTCCTTATGAACAGTACAGCTGTCATTTTCCACAACATGGCTGAAATGTGTTTTCACACCTTCAGCACAGAAATGCATGGTCGCTGTGGGAAATCATTGTTCGGGACAGATGAAGAAAATCACACTGACACTGTTCATGATCGGAGGTCCCAAAATGCCTGTGTTAACAATCTGCTGTAAAAAAATCCCCAAACTAGTTATATTATGGGTGTGCGTTGCACAGTTTCTATGCACGCTCGTGACTTCACCAGTTTTTTTAAGATTTTCACAGCAGATTTTCAACATTGCCATTTTTTACACCTCCCCATGAACAGTACCACTGCCATTTTTCACATCCTGTTCGGAATGTGTTTTTGCACCTGTGGTGCCAAATGCCATAGTCACTGTGCAAAAGCAGTTTTCGGCTAACAAACTGATATTGCCACTGTTCAAGAGGTGGCGGTCAGAAACAAACCATGTTGAAAATTTGGAGTGAAAATACCAACAAATGCCTGAGGCGTTAGGGTTTATGACCATAACGCCCCACCCTGTAGAGAATGACAGGCATCAGGGGTGTGACTTGGGATTCTTGCCTGTTATGCTCATACCATTCCACCCCCACCCACACCCTGCAGCCAGTGAGAGGCATCAAGGTGTGCCTCGGACTCTTCGGGACCAAACTTCACCCCATTCTCCTATACTGCTCCCATCTCACTCTATTTCCTGATAGAATGGGGTGAGCATAAGGGCCAAAGACTCCAAGGCACATCTTGACACTTGTCAGTGTCTGCAGGGTAGGGTGTGGTGAAATGGCATGGTTGTTATGCCTGACGACCCAAAGGCACACCCCAATGCCTGTCACTCTCTGCAGGGTGGTGGTGGGGTTGACTTCAGTTAAATACTTCATTGCCATTCCTATTATGCAGCTCTGTAACTTCCACACTACGAATGCCAATGCCAGCAAGCAAACATTCGGCATTGACAAATGCTTGTTTTATTAACCATGGGCCAAGCTTTCTGTTTGCCAATTTTACTTTCAGCTATAGAAAGTTTATCTGTCTAGTTTAGTGAGGCAGGATCTGGATCCCCAAATTTGATGCCCAATATTGAAATAGGGTAAATCAGTACATCTGTACCTGCGATTGAAATGTCCTATGCTCTCATATCCCTATTTAAGGCCTTACCCACATTTTCATGTACATTTAAAGTAGAGCCTGCTACAATAGAGAAAGACCGAAATATAGATATAGCTCTTTCTGTGGACTGTTCCTCTGCCACCATGATGTAAATGTCATCTGCATAAGCCGTGGTGCAAGGAGACACTAGGTTACCTAACCCTATAATGTGCGCTAATGTAGAATCCCGTTCCAATTTCCTGAGGAGGGGATCTATACAAAAAACATATGGAATGGGACTAAATGGACATCCTTGATGAACACCTCTACAAATCTTGATGGGAGCCCCAGGATTTCCATTAACTACAGGTTTCAGTGTAGCAGTGCAAGATAACTGTTGCAATCAGTTAACAAAGACAGACAGAATTCCATAATGATGTAAAACTCAGAAAAAATATTGATGGAAAACAGAATCAAATGCTTTTGCCTGATCTAAATTCAGTATTCATAGGTTTCATAGGTTCTACAAGCTACATAGATTTTCATCCTTAATGCTCGCCTTGCTTACCTGTTTTATATTAAATTACTCTTATTTACATAGAACTTATCTAGACTTAGTTTAAATGAGTCCATAGTTTTGCTCTGTACTATATCCCTAGGTAAACAGTTCCACAGTCGTACCCCGCTCTGACTGAACCAGTTTTTCCTTTTTAAGGTGTTTGATTCATCCTGTTCTAATTGTAAATTATGTCTCCTATTTTTGTACAAATAAGTCTTCCTTACTGTAAGTCCCAAATTCTTACTTAATTGTTTGTCTTGAAAAGCCCTGTAGATCATACGCATATCCCCCCTGAGTCTGCGGTATTGTAATGTATATAATCCCAACTCCTGTAATCTCTCATGATATGTGTTTTTTCTACATACCACAAATTCTCTTTGTTGCCCTTCTTTGCACCCCCTCCAACCTTCCTTTATCTGCCTTTACACATGGGGAGCATACCTGCACACAGTATTCAAGATGTGGCCTCACCAACGCCTGGTAAAGGGGCAAAAATCACCCAGCTATCTCTGCTTCCAATGCATCTAAAATTGCAGTTGAATGCCTGGTTTGCCTTCTTGACAATTAGCCCACAGTTTGAACCAAATTTCAAGTAGCTCATTACCCTCATGCCCAGATCTCCTTCTTCTTCAGTCTTATGAAGCACAATTTCTCCTACTTTATATTTGACGTTTGTATTTCTTTTTCCCAGGTGCATCACTACACATTTATTTAGGTTTAATTCTAAATTAAACTGCTGTGTCCATTTTACCACCTTGTCCAAGTTTTGTTGAATATTTTGTTGCTCCCCGATTGTGTTTACTATGCCCCCAATCCTACAGTCATCTGCAAACTTGTTCATCCAAATGTTTGGGAAATTATACCTAATTGAACAGACATAAATGTTAAGCAAACACGGCCTCAACACTGACCCCTGTGGGACCCCACTGGTAACACTTTCCCAATTGGACATTATCCCTCTTATAACAACTCTCTGTCTCCTGTTACCAACCATGCCTCCACCCAATTTACTAGGTTAACAGGTAATTTTGTACCAATCAAAACCTCTAGCAATTCCTTATGGGGTATTTTGTCGAATGTCTTGGAAAAATCCAAAAATATAATATCCACTGCATTCCCCAAATCTAAGGCTTTATTTACGTTTTCATAAAATGTTAACATATTTGTTTGGCATGATCTAGTCTTTGTAAAGCCGTGCTGAGTTTCATCCATCAGTCTATATAATGTTAAATAGGCTATATATGTTCTTTTACAATTACCTCAAATATTTTACCCACTATAGAGGTTAAGCTAACCAGTCTGAAGTTCTCAGGCTTTGTATTAAGTCCTTTTTTTAATAAGAGTACCAATAATGCATCTCTCCAGCCCTTCACCACTAAGGCTTAATCCATAGATTTTTGAAATATGTAAGTCAGTACTGGGGCTATGCTGTCTGCTAATTCGCTAAGTACTCTGGGGTGTATACCGTCTGGCCCTGGGGATTTATTGATATTAATATCCTTCAGTCTTCTTAATACCTCTTCAGGATCAATCACAATTTGACCTGTCTGTGAACTTAACTTAGTCCTATTAACTGAATCAGTTTTTTTGTTGAATACTGAACTTAAATATGAGTTTTGCATATTTGCTAGTTTCATGGTATCAGCCACAGTTTCCCCCAGTGTATTAATATAAGGACCAATATTATTTTGTACCTTCTTTTTACCATTTATATATGTAAAAACAGATTTGTAATTATCTCTTACCCTTGTAGCTAACTTAAGCTCATAGCTTTGGACATTTTTATTTCTTTCTTCAGCTGCTTGATCTTCTGCCTATAAATCATCCATAATTCTTGATTATTTTGTTTATAAAGCCTTTGGATGAGGAACTCTCAAAAAGTTCCTTTAACAGGAATAAACTATCCTTTAATTTCCTTTGGGGCATTGAGCTGGTTTGTGTAGAACTTATCAAAGTTTGGGCTGTCTTGGCTAAATTTTGTCCCAGAAACTTACTGAGGATTTTCCAATTAGTATTTATCAGACTTATGGGTCTCCAGTTTGTGAGAACTGTTTCATTCCCTTTCTTGTTTACATAGGAACCAGACTTATAAAATTTTTGATGTTGCCCACAAGGCATCATGGGACAAAGCACCCAGCGGGGGTCTATGGGAGCAGAGCCTCCTATACTTGGAGGTCACATATTATTATGCCTTCCTGACAGCTCTGTCCCAGCCATACAAGTAATAGATGGGCAGCATAACATAACACTGATCAAACCTATCCAGAACTTGGGCAAAGTAAAAATGACCATCATCCACCCAGAGTCCCTATGCAATATAGCCCCCACAAACCAAGATCACATAGATGCACACACCCAAAGCCAGGACCCACATGAGGACACCATGCAATGTATAACCTTCCCCCAACACACACACACACACACACATACACATACACACTCATGCAATGCACAAGCCCTTCCCAACAAGACAGCTGTGCAATGTGCACACACACACATACACACAGACACACACACACTGACACACACACACACACACACACACACACACACCTTGACCCTGACCCCATTTCCATTTCTAATGTCACACACTTCCCAATCCCAGTAAATACTATGTGATAAATCCCACACCAACACCAAAATCCCTCACAACCATGGCCCTCTACAACCCCCCCATCTCCAGCGCATTCCCCAATACACCACCACTCAGCCAGAAATCTGTGCAATACACAGCCAACACTAGCCAGGGCACATGCAAAGCAGAACTCACCACCATCTATTCAGAATCACATGCAATGCATATGTGCACACAATCAAACCAGGATTCAATGCAATGTCAACTTACAATGCCCACAACTGGGAGTCATGAAAAGCATGCATGCACACATGCACACAAACGTTCTGCCCCTCATCCAGCCAGGATTCAATGTAATGCAATGCATGCACAAACACCCAAATCAGGGCACTGTAAAATCCATACCCTAACAAGGGCAAGTGCAAAACGGAACTTCCCACTCAGGGCTCCATGTAATACCTGCACACACCCAACTGCCCTTGCAATCCCCACACACCCCAGAGGCAATGCACATGCCAACACACTGGGTCTCTGTGCAGTGTACCCCAAAATCAGCTAGGAACTGTGTAAACCACACCCCCTTCTTTAAAACTGGACCAGAAGCAGCAAAGCATAACAAGACATCCCCCTGAATCATGTGCAACCCACAGCCCCCACGCCAACCCCCCCAAAAAAATCCAGGATAAAGAAACCACAACTGCTTCCCAAATCAGGACCCCATGCAAAGCATAGCAAGACAACTCATACTATTATCGTGTGCAAACCTCAGCTCCCAACCCATTAAAAATCACACACCTGGACCCTGTGTGAAGTACCCCCCCAATCCTGGAGTTCCTCTCTATAAGAATCACCCAGGGATGCACTGCACCCATGGAAGTGGTGATCATGACTGCAAGAGCTTGTGCAACAACAGTGATTCCCTCCGTCCCGAGCTGAGCAGTGAGCAGGCAGTATCATAGGTATCATAGGTAAATACAAGCTGGAAGATAATATTCTACCTTATAAAGCTTGCCATTATATTTTAAAATAAAAATTTCCTATTACCAAAATGATTATCAATCCCATTCTTAAATTCAGTCATTGTAGTACAATTAACAAGTTCAGCCGGCAATATATTCCAAACCCCAACCACTCTACAGCTATACCATTGTTTCCGAAAATTATGAGCCCATACCGTTGAAAAGTTGTTTTGCATGCTTCCTGGAACTAATTCTACCAGTGTTATTGTGAACCCCATTTCCCGCATTAGAACTGCATCATTAATATTTTTATATAAAAAGCACAAATCTCCCCTTAGTCTGCGATAATATAATGAATAAAGATTAAGACTAACTAGTCTCTCATGATAACTTTTATTTGTTAGTTCTTTTATTTGCTTTGTTAATTTTCTCTGGACACCTTCATTTGAAAGAATGTCTTCCCTATTATGAGGTGACCAAACCTGGGCACAATACTCGAGGTGGGGCCTCATCAGTGCAACATAAAGGGGAATCAAAACCCTTCTATCCCGGCTTGCTATGTGTTTGAAGATACAGTTAAGATTTTGAATAGCCTTCCTAAGTTGATTTCTACAATGTGATCTAAATTTCATATCATTTGTAACTGTAATCCCCAAATCCCTTTCCTCAGTCACAACCTCCAAGATGTTATTATCCAATAGATATGTTTCTTGATTATTGTTTTTACCAAAGTGCATTACCTTACATTTAGCTTTATTTAATACTAACTTATTTAAGATAGTCCACTCATATATTAAATCCAAGGCACGTTGTAAGATGGCTTTTTGTTGAACATCATTAACAACTAAGCCCAATCTACAGTCATCTGCAAACTTATACATCCAAATATTGCTATTTCTAGTTGTTAATGAAGCGATGTATATATTAAATAAACTGGGGCCCAACACTGAACCCTGGGGAACCCTACTAGTTACAGGAGCCCAAGCAGAGTATTCCCTGTTGATGACAACTCTCTGCTTTCTATCCAAAAGCCAGTTTGAAACCCATTTGCAGATATTATTAGGCAATTTAATGTCTTCCATAACTGACAACAATTCTTTATGGGGCAATTTATCAAAAGCCTTGGCAAAATCAAGAAAAACCACATCCACAGAATTTCCCCCATCCAACTCCCTATTAACATTATCATAAAAAGACAATAAATTTGTCTGACATGATCTATTTTTGGTAAATCCATGTTGTTTGTGATCTATTATAGCCTGTCTCTCCAGATATTCTAATAGGATAGCTTTAATTAATCCCTCCATTATTTTTCCCAGTATAGAGGTCAAACTGATAGGTCTAAAATTTTCAGGTGATGTTCTAGGGCCTTTTTTTAAGATAGGAACAATATTAGCTAATTTCCAATCGCTAGGAACGAATCCCGTATCAATAGATACTTGGAAAATAAATGTTATTGGTGCAGCCAATTCTTCTGCCAACTCCTTCAAAATCCTAGGATGAATTCCATCTGACCGGAGATTTATTTACATCAAGACTAGCCAGTTGTTTATAAATAATATTGGGGCAAAAATAATTGAACCAGGGTCAGAAGCTCTACTAATTCCACAAGGTTCTATATCTATATTATTGTATACTGAACAAAAATATTGATTTTGTATGTTAGCCATATGTTGGTTAGAGAAATGAGTCCTGACTCAGTAGTGAATGGCCCTATGTTACTAGGGCCCTCCTCAGTTTATTGATGTATGAAAAAAGGATTTTTATTATCCTGTACCTTATCTGCGAGGCTAACCTCACATTGGGCTTTGGCTCTTCCAATACTCGCCCAACTAACTTAAGGCATTCTTTATATTATTATTGTTGGTGATTTAGATATTTTAGTTTTTATATAATCTATTTTTCTTATTAATTAGTTTTTAATTGCAGATGAGAGCCAAACCGGTTTTATAGCCCTAGTTCTATTATATTTTTTAATAACAGGAATAAACTCATTGGATACATCATCAATTTTATTTTTAAGGGAATCCCATATAATTTGAATAGGCTTGTTTGCAAAGTCAGTTTCCCAATCCTAGCTACTTAGTTTAGTTTTCATTTTATAGAACTGTGCTTTACCAAAATTATATATTGAAGTTGATCCAGTGGGTTTAGACAATTGAATTCCACTAATATTAAATAGGACAGAACTGTGGTCACTATTTCCCAAGGGAGCACTAATTTCTACCGAATTAATTGTATCACCCATATTAGTGAACAACAGATCCAAAATATTATTACCCCTTGTATTATCTAGTACCATTTGTTTAAAGCCCCCATGATCCATGACATCAATAAACTGTCTTTCAAGGGGAGATGATCCTAAACCTTTACCCCAATCAATATTGGGTAAGTTAAAATCCCCTGTTATCAAGAGCCTGTTGGTTGGATCTAACTTCCCAAGAATATCCAACAAGGCCATGTCATCTTCCCGTGACATAGAGGGGGGCCTATAAAGAAGACCCAGAATAATTATGGGACTATTTATAGGCATCAATTTAACCCATAAGAGTTCAAGTTGGCCAGCGTCCCATTTAATATCCTCCGAAATTATATCTTCTTGAATGTAGATAGCCAGCCCTCCACCCTTGCGATGCTTTCTACAACGGGAGTATAACTTATACCCCTCGATTTCTTTAGCCCAATTATCATTTTCATACCACCAGGTCTCAGCTATAAGAGCAATATGTATTTTATCTCTATGCAATATAATCTTGAGTTCATCATATTTATTCTGCAAACTACGGGCATTAAATAAAATTACCTTCCATCCGAAGGAGTTATGAACAGAAATGGAGGAACCAGTTAGATTATTGTTGACTTCGTCCGCCCCCTTGGGCCAGTTTAAATGGAATTTGATAACCTCCAAAAATGTTTTACCCATAACCCTTACTCCTGCATAATTTAAATGGATACCATCCTTTTTATATAAAGAATTTCTGCTAAAAGTTCTTGCATTATCCATAAAGCCAATCCCTTCTTTAGCACAAAACTGCCTAAGTTTGTAATTAATGCCAAGAATTTGACTGTTTCTGTAGGCTTCATGTCCATGCATGGGAAGTATGCCAGATATAATAATTTCCCCTCCATGCTTAATAACTGAATCAACTATATACTTATAATCTCTACGCATACAGTACCAGTTTGTTTTCCCTACATCGCTGTAGCACACCACCCTGGCACCGGGATCAGTGTCAGTGGTTTGAGTCCTGAAAATATCAATGTGCTGCAGTTCATGTTATAAGTGACTTTTACTGAGCACATGGTTCCAGATTTTCGAATAGTTGAATTCTGTTCCACACATCATGCCTAACACTTTCAGGTAGAAATACACTTCCAGTTATCAAACAGGAGAATAAAAAAAGTATTTCAAATATAAAATAACAGTGGATTACTTTCAAAAGTTGTTGCCAATTTCTGTCAGTGTGCCGTCTCTTTAAAGTATTTCTTTGGCTGTTTGTTATGACAGGCAATTTCCAGCTTTTTTCTGTCTGTGATCAAGTCGTGATGTAAAACTGCAAGCTTCAAAGCTCAACCACTTTAGCAATAGAATAGACAAAAGCAATCAGCCCCATCATGGTAGCCATACTGTTAAGGTATGTACATGAATGCATTTTGTTTTCTATTTTTGAAGGTAGTGAAATTTATTGCAAGAAATCTCTGCACTCTCAGTCTGAGAAGTTATCACAGAACACAAGAAAATTGTATGCTTTTACTACCACATAAACCAACATGCACTCTGCAATAGATCTGCTCAGCACTAAACTGCATCCATATTTCATACCTAAAGGAGAAACTTTTAGTGCTCTCTGAAGTTTGCTGGTATCCTTCTAGTGACTATGAGAGGATTGCAATCCTGAGCAAGGAGTAGCTTAAAAAAACAAATCTGGTCAGAGCCAACACAGCAGCATAAAGCCATTCACACCACTCATGGAGAGCATGGAGCTCGTGGGAAAGTTGGAAACATAGAAACATAGAAAACTGATGGCAGATAAGAACCACTAGCCCCATCTAGTCTTCTCTTTTTACTTACCTGCAAAACAGCAGCTGGTGACCCTATCTGGGCATCAGCTTAGCCTCTCCTTCACACTTCTAGGGTTCTTTTATGTCTATCTCAAGCATGCTTGAATTCATCTACTGTGCTTGCCCTCACCACCTCTTGGGGCAGGCCATTCCATGTATCCAACACCCTGTCAGAGAAGAAGAATAACTTTCTCATATTCCCCCCTCCAGTCTCATATTCTGCCCCCTTGTTATTGTACTCATTCTATAGTGAAATATGTCACCCACTTGCATCTTATATATGCCTTTAAGATACCTGTACTTGAAGGTCTCTATCATATCTCCACTTTGTCTTCGCTCATCCAGCGAATACATATTGAGGCCCCTTAATGTCTCCTCATATGTCTTGTGATACAAACCCTGTGCCATCTTAGTTACCCTTCTCTGAACCACATCCACCCTGTCTACACCTTTGCAAAGATATGGCTGCAGAACTGAACAAGGTATTCCAGATGAGACCTCACCAGTATTCTGTACAGTGGTATCACCACCTCCCTTCTTCTGCTCGTGATAACCCTCAGTGCACCCCAGCATGCCACTGATTCTCCCTATAGCCTTTGTGCATTGTTTGACCACTGTTAGGTCAGCCAAGATGATAATCCCCAAGTATCTTTCTTCCCTAGTGACTTCCAGCAATCCCCCTCCATCCTGTAGCTTTCTGCAAGGTTTCTGCACTCCAGGTGCATGACTTTGCACTTCTTCACACTGAATCTCGGTTGCCACACTTTAGACCATTTTTCCAGCTTTTCTAGGTACTGCCTCATTTTCTCCAGCCAATCTGGAGTGTCTACCCTATTGCAAATCTTGGTGTCATATGCTAAGACCCCTTTCCTTCCAGCCCTTCTACAATGTCACTAGTGAAGACATTGAAAAGGACTGGCCCCAAGACTGCTCGCTGAGATACCCCAATGGTCGCCTCCCTTTCCTTGGACTGGATATCATTAACCGCCACCCTCTGTTTCCTATCCCCCAGCCAGTTCCTAACCCAGTTCCTGTGAAGAAGTGCTCCTTGAAGATGGAACTCACAGCAGAGAAGTGTGCCATGTCCAAGATGTCAACTGGAGTTTGTGTATCTGCACTGACTCGAGAGATCCATGGCAATCAGAATCACGAGGTGGCATAATACACTGTTTGTGAATAAAATTATTCACCCTGTATGTTAATAGCATATAGTATTTTTTTATTCATTTGTTAACCGGGTTAGTGCACTGGTCCAAAAACCTTTTTCTTTGGCCTTGAACAGAGACTGGTACAATCAATGGTAAAATACAGTGAACAGCAGCAGTGAATCATACATAAGCAAGTACAGAATCCAGTACAGTCAGGCAACATACAGAGAAGGGCAAATAATAATACCAGCACACAGTGCAAGATACAACAAACAAGGTGGGCATTATACAAGATAAATACATAAATACAGTATATATATATATATATATATATATATGCAGTATTTGTATTTGCATATTATTTTTGAACTGTTGTATTTATTTGATTAGTGTTTTAGAAAATTGTAAAGTACTTTGAATATTTATTGATATAGTGCTATAGTGTAAAGTACTTTGAATATTTATTGGTATAGTGCTATATGAATAAATTTATCATTATTATTATTAATGTATAGGCAAGGTATCAATGTCCCATAACAATAACAATATGTCATGTTATAGTTATGTGAAATGTGCAGTGTTACAGTTATGTGATTTGTGCACACAACAGTTCTTTAGCTTTCAGAATGTAACTGTCGTATACAGTCTCTAGAGGTTCCATAATGCTATTGTACCATAGAAGGGTACAATCACATTCAATGACCTTTGTTATGTGGTACAAAAACATTTTGAAAGGGATGGAATTCTATGCAGAGCAATTCTCTGTTATACACTGTATATCAGTTCTTGGTAGATAAGGATGTTTTTCCCCACCTGGACAGCCTGTTTCCCCTACCTACTGTGATGCAACAGACCCTACTTATTTGTCGGCTTTATCATCATTTCCACTGCATCAATGTTCCATTATGCATATCTTATGCATTCGTGAATGCCAGTGTCATTTATGACCCTACCACCTCTGCTTTGATGATGTTCAGTGCATTCACCACCCTATTAGAGAAGAAGGACTTTCACACATTTTGCTTAGGTGTGCACTCCCCCCTCTTCATATCATGACCTTTTGTTCTTGGACACCTTTTAATCTGAGTATGCTTCCCTCTTGAACCTTATTTATACCTGTGAGGTATTCAAAAGTCCCTATATTTCATATCATACTGTATCATATCCATAGTTACCATTAGAGTGTATATAATGAGACACTTTCGTCTCTGGTCATAATTATTTTACAATTACTGGCTTCCATTTTTTTTAATAGAGGAAGTTGGTTATAATTTGCTGTTATAACCAGCTGAGCTGGTTATAATGGCAAACACATGCCAGATTTCCCTATGACCATGCATGCGCCAGTCACTGGTCTTCCGTAACCGTAGATTCGCATTCCTCAGTGCCCCTCGCTATTGGCGCTAACTTAATTTTTTTTTATTGAAAAAAAGGAAAGAATGTCTAGGATCCAAAACCAAAAGGGAAACATTACCAGCATGCGAGTTTCCCTGTCCGCATACATGCACCGCCGCCATCAGATCTCCAGACTTCTTCAAGCTGGAAGGACGCCACAGAAGCCGTTCAGCAGTAAGTTTGATGAAGAAAACTGAGATGAATACACCAACAAAATGTTTTTTCTCTGAACAAGTGGGACACTGTTAACTTGGCTGACTACAGAGAATGCAGAATCCCGACTGGTCTGCGGCTGCCTGAAAACCAGTCTATTTGCTTATTTTCTATAATTGCTAAGGCGAAAAAATGCATGCCAATAATTATAAAAAATAAAACATGGGGTGGCATGTGTAAAACTCAATTTTACACATTCCCTCATTGTGGGATGCAACCTCGAGGGCGGTGCTCCTCGCTCTGTGAAGCATCTCACCCACTGGGTGTGTGTAAAATCTCATTGCACATGCCACCTCATATATTATTCTCTATTTTATCACTGAATCATGGCTCTGCCAGGATCAACAGTAGTTACATCTCCATCCCTGGCTATGTACCTAGCAAGCAGTATCAGGGTAGAAGGGATGGTAGGGTACTTAGGTATGTATGTCATAGCCTCTCCTGTGATGTTCTCATGCTGCTGTCATCACACACAAACTTCTCCTGTGTGAGATATCTTTACTTCATACTCTTTCAATCTTTATTGGTGGAGGCTATCTCTCCCCTAAAGCCATATCTGGCTCAGTGATTCATCTGCTCTCCTCCCTTCTTACTCTTGCTTCCTCTGGGGAACATCTTGCACTTGAAAACTTTTAACATTAACTGGCTCTGGCCTGCTTTTAAAATTTCTTACTCAGAAAGTCAAGTATCTGGATCTTTCTCAACTTATTGCTGGTCCCTACTGTCATAACCTGTGCTCCACAAACCACTTAGCCTTGACTGGATCTTAGCATCCCTCCTGCACAGAATTTGTTCTGCTGGTACCTATCAGACTCCTTTAGTGAAAACTGCATGTTACACTGTGTCCAGAAGATTCATCACCTTAAATCCCCCTAAACTACATCTGGACCTGGTCATTCAACTCTCTGAAACTGACACCCTCCTAGGTGCCTTGCAGTCCTCCAACTGAGTTTCTCTTGTCCACTGTTTGGTTATCAGTGCTGCCGTCATCCACTTTACGTCAAATTTTATGTCTGCTTGAGATGAGGATGTCCCACCCACAGGAGGTCTTGTGTACGTGTTGCCCACCTTTCATTGGTCTCCATGGATCTCACCTTCCTCCTCAAGTTCCATGACTCAGCCAGGTCCTTCCACAAATATTTAGGATTCCATGAGTACTAGTTGAATTATCGTTAATTACAAACTACCAGCCCCAAGTCTTTCTGACAGCCAAATTCCAGTTACTTTGCTTCGAACCTTCAGAGCAATCTTAGGTTTTCAAATAAATTATAGAGGGTCATCCATTTTATTTTTAACCTCCCTTCCCATGTATCCTTTCCCCATACTGAAGCTCGGCAACCCCACTGTGTTCATTTCCCAGTCTGCCGAGATAGTTGCTACTTTCAACACTCACTTCACCGTCTGTGACATCACTTTACCTCTTGCTTCTGCCTCATCTTTCACTACTGCTGTTCTGTCATCCTCATCTACATTTACTTTCACTCCATTAACTACCTCTGATGTCCTATCCTCCCTTTGTTTCTCTAAATCCCCTAAGGGCCATCGTCGCAATGGTCATGACCCCAGACCCTTACATCTGTTTGCTTCTGCCTTTGCTGCCCCTCTATCAGTACTTCTGAACCTCTACTATTAGCTCTCTTCAGTTCTTGCATGCTAGAAACTTTCTAAAGTCCTCCCCACACACAACAGGGTGACACCTGCACCCCTATGAACTACGGACCTGCTTTTCTCCTTCTCTGACTGGCTAAACTGTAGAAAAAGCTGATTTTCACCCAGCTCTCCAACTAACTTTCTTTCTTTCTTTCTTTCTTTCTTTCTTTCTTTCTTTCTTTCTTTCTTTCTTTTTTCCATACTGTCACCGTTTCTTCCTTGTTATGTGTCTTGAATCAATCTTAAAAGGAAAGGATCAGGGTCAAGTATCAGCATTAATCTTTCTTGACCTGGCCAAAGCTTTTGCCCCTGTTGTGAATCCCTTACTTCTTAGCAAATTAAAGTCTGCTTGCCTCTTAGTCTCTGCCGTCAAATTGTTCTACTTCTACCTTTCTGGTCACAGTCACTTGGTCCAGGTGGGGGACTCATTCTTATCTCCACTCCCCATCATCTCTGGTGTGCCACAAGGCTCTATTCTGAGCCCAAGCCTATTTTCAGTCTTCTTTAACAACCTCCCCTTAGCCTGTGTCTCAGCCAATATCTATATGTATTGTATGCTGATGACATTGTCCTTTTTGTAACTGGAACCTCTAACTTTCTGCTGAAACTGTCTCTGCAGCATGATTTTGACAATGTTCTATGGTGATTCTGTGCAAAAGAGCTCTACTTTAATGAAGAAAAACAGTCTGCATTCTATTCAGAACTCACCAATGGCTTAGTAGGCTTAACTGGAACCCTGTATATAAAAAAAAAAACATTGATTGCACCCACTGGAGACAGTCCCTTCTTTCAAACACCTTGGTGGGTGACTGGACAGTCATTTTCACTTCCCAGTCCATATCAATGCCATCATCAAAAAAATCATGTCCCCAACTTGGTGTCCTTTACAGGAATAAATCCTGTCTACGTCCTCTGGCCTGGCATGAGTTCATTCACAAAATGATCCTCTTGCTATTTGACTGTTTGGATATGGTGTACAGGGGGGCAACCAAATCCAGGTTAGCCAGATTGGATCCTTGCTTTCACTCCTTCTGCTTTTTTTTTTGTGCTGCTTCCCACTTTACTGATCATTGTTCCCCCTGCCAGCTCCTCTCTCTTCTCTCCTTATCTTCATAACACTTATCTCATTGTTCTTCCTTGCTCTCCAAATTTTGTTTTTGGTCCTGATCCTCCTACCCCTCTGACATTATTTCTACTCTGGCAACCTCCACCTATTGTCTTTGCTCTTCAACCCATTGTTCTTTTCCTATTATCCTCTGCTTCATATCCTCTGGGCAGGCCTCATCTGTCCTGTATCGGGAACTCTCTACCCTCTGATCTTAGACTTGCTCCCTCCTAGCTTCCATCCTACATTGATATCAGCAGGGGTGCCTACAGCTGTGTTTTTTTTATCAGTAAATGTTATTGTTTCCAAAGCAGTTGGTGTATGCTGCCCTCCTTGATTAGCCCAGCTTTTTGAATGTACTTGGATTTTCATAATACACTGGAGCTCCTGAGGCTTGTGTTTCAGTGCTACCTTTTGGGAAATTGTGTGTCAGTCTGAAGACAAACTGGAACTCATTCAGAATGGGATTCTTTAACAAATATAGCATGTGGGATTGAAATGAAAACAGTCACTTCCAGTGGGGATATAGTGTAGTTTAGGCTACATTACAAAACGAGCATTTTGAAGTTTACTTCACTTTCATTTTTCTAAGCTGTCACTTCTGTAAGTGCCGCTCAATCGTTTTTACTGTCTCCTATCTGGGCCAGAAGATGTTGTGCTCAGTTTCTACAGCAGGACTTGGAATAATATCCAAAAATATTTTGATTATAGAAGCAAAAGATTTTCACTCATTAATACCCAGTTATTGTCTAAATGGTCACTGGTATTAAAGTATGCAACAATCTCCATCTGCTTGAGATTTGGTGGGATCAAACTACAAAAATGAATGTTTTACCTTGCTTGTTGAGCATTCAGTTCTGGAATTCTCATTTTAATACCTAATAATTGGTTATGGTCATGGGTGAAGACAGTTCTATTATTTTGTAATGGAAGAGAAAGCCTCAGAGGCTTATGTACAGGATTATGAATTTATTTATTGAAATTTTCAGAGTGTACCTTTGAGTACAAATGCTCATTTACTAAGGTTTCATGTCAGTGTTAGTGACACAAAGAAACAATACTGATACGAATAAGCAATTCCTGGGGAATGTAGTCAAGGCAGAACACAAGACAACCTCAAAACACTCCAAATGTGTATAATCATGCAGATTGCTTAGTTAATACAGTCAGAAAATAAATTCATAACAGAGCCGAATAACAGACACATGCCAATGCGTTCTTCTGTGTCAGCTCTATGCCGGTAGAGGCTAGCTCTGCCAAAACGTAAACTGTGTTACAATCTATCCAGCTGGGCCAAATTTAAGAATGTTTTTTACAATCACAGCACCTCCATGAAAATGGAATAAATGTAATTTAAGGTAACTAATTTATTTCACTGTCAGATGAGAAAGGGGGTTCTGCGTCATTATAATGTTGCAAGAGTAACTGTTTCAGTCTGTCAAATGGTACATACTCTATAAGGTTCCAGGATTGTTGGATAATATCTCATTCCACTTGATTCTTGAAATGTATTTGGAGGCCAAAGTCACATTTCCCTGGCAGTTTACTTCTAACATTTAATGCTTTATTGACAGCAAAAAATCAAAAATAAAATAATCCATTATAGATAATTTTCTATTTGCATTTTCTTATTCTCTCCTTATACTGTATTTTCCTTTCAGAAAAGCATTGTCTTCATTACTTGGCAGGGGGAAGGATTCACTAAGTTAGAACATATGTAGTATACTAAGATATAATATACAGTTAAACTTTAGTATAGTTGAAGCAAACCTTTCTTATACGTGTCATTTTAATGCTCATACACATTATATTCTTCCTGTAACACATCCAGGGCCCCTTATTCAAAGGTTTCAGTTTTCCATTTGCAAGTCCCTAGTACAAAGTAATACAGAGAGAGGAGCATAGGGATGTGTACCAGGTAAAAAAAGAGGGAAGCAGAGAGGGCGGTGAGGTGAGCAAAGGCACAAACAGTGGAAATGATAGCCAAAAGGGTAGCAAAAATGGACATGACTTTCTTCAGGTACAGTACATAAGCAAGAAGACGAAAGCAAGGGTAAGGATAATGAGGACAAGGAAGACAGCAGAGGGAGACTATTGAGGCAGGAGGATTAGAAAAAAACAGACATCTTGAACAGAAACTTCTGCTCAGTCCTCACAATGGAGGGAGAGGAGGGAGGACCATTGAGGAGCAGCAAGAACTTGGGGGGGTGGACACAAGTCTATTTATACAGGAAGAGTCCTGAAGGAACTAGGAAATCTGAAAGGGGGATGGCTATGGGACTGGACAGGATACACCCAAGGGTGCTACAGGAACCTAGGAGGTGCTTGCTGCATCACTGATGACATTATTTATCAACTCACTGGAAACAGGAGTGATTCCAGAGGACTGGAGGAGAGCTGACATAGTCCTACTTCATAAGAGTGGCAGCAAGGAGGAAGCTGGCAACTATAGACCAGAAAGTCTCACATCAGAGGTGGAGAAATTAGTGGAAATCCTGTCAAAATAAAGGCTAGTGGAATATCTTGAATACAGTGGGTTACAAGACCAATAGTAAAATCGAGTCACATTGGCAAGCCATGCCAGATGAATCTGATAAATTTCTTTGACTGGGTAACCAGGGAAAAAGATCAAGGAAGGGCAATGAACGTGGCCTCCTTAGACTTCAGCAAAGCCTTTGACAGTGTACCACATAGGAGACTGATAAAGAAATTGGACAGTCTTGGGATGGGATCCAAAATGGTAAACTAGGTAAAAAACTGCTTAATTAAGCTATGAGTGAGGGTGGTGGTAAATGGCACTCACTCTAACAAAGGCTGAGTGACCAATGGGGGGCTGCAGGGCTTATTACTTGGACCAGTCCCCTTTAATGTCTTCATAAGTGACATTGCAGAGGAAGTTGAAGGGAAGATATACTGTACTTTCTTGCTGAAGACACCAAAATCTGTAACAGGATAGATACTCAGGAGGTAGTGGAGAGAATGAGGAGGGGACCTTAAGAAACTGGAGGAGTTCTCAAGGGTATGGCAGCTGGGGTTCAATGCCAAAAAGTGCAAAATCATGCACCTAGGGCATAGACACCCAAGAGCTAAGTAAAAAATGAGATGGGGAGGGGAGGTACTGATGATCGTTGAGCAAGAAATAAACCATGGGGTTATAATATCTGATGACCTCAAAATGGTGGGGTACAGTAACAAGGTAGTAGGCTGACCAGTGGGATAATGGGTTACATAGGGAGAAGTATCATCAGCAAGGGGAGGGAGGTGGTGCTATCACTTTGTAGGTTGCTGGTGACCATACTCAAAATACTATGTTCAGTCCTGGTGGACACATCTTAGAAAGAAGACTTGGTAGAGGCAGTCCAGAGGAGGGGGCAATTAAAATGGAGCAGAGGTTGCATGAGAAGTCTTTCAGGAGAAACTGCGGGATCTCAACAAGTGCACCCTACAGGAGAGGAATGGGGGAGACATAATAGAGACCTACAAGCACAACACAGAGGTGAATGAGATAGAGGAGAGGATCTTGGACAAAAGGGCATGTGATGAAGGTAAAATGGTGGAAGTCTTAAGAGGGATATGAGGAAGTACTACTTTACTGAAAGAAGGGTGAACACCAGTGGCTGTCTGCCAGCAGAGGTAGTGGGGGCAGAACAATGGGGGGGGGGTTCAAGCTTGAATGGGATAGGCATAGGGGAATAGCAGTAAATAGGCAAGGACGAGGAAGAGTCACCAGAGACCATGTAGGGTATGCAGAGACAAAATAGGAAAGGAATATCTGAACAGACTATCAGGGTCAAGTGGTCTTTTCTGCAGACAATTGCTATGTTTCGTTCCTGAGCACATGTGAACATAGCCCCCTAGAACAAAGCCTTAACTGAGGTGCTAAAATGTGCAATTTGGTGTAATCCACTACTCTCTGGTGGATGCAAAGAGCCACAGTTTGTGACCGTAAGGAACACAGCTGTGCAGGGGAAAATTCAGATAGGGCATCCAAACCTATTAGTGCATTACACTTCTGCTATACAATCCTGCTTTGAATCTACATGTTTGAGTACACCATTTTGCTTTAATATACAAGACTCATAAGCAATGCCTTAGCAAGTCATTAGCATCATCCCATGATAGCCTCATTACAATGTGAGAAGCAGCCCGTTGCTCCTTAGCTGTCAAGGAGTCTGAGTACTGCAACACAGTCCCACATAGCCCTTGTGACCTTTTCTTACAGCTTGTTTACCCCTGTCAGCATAGCCCAGCTAAACATCATCACACAGTTTTTCAGTGGTGTACTGCTTCAACCCAATTTGACGGAGTGGTGCACTTAAAATAGTTCAAATGACTGGCTCAGGGTCATGCAGTGAGCATTTGGGTCTGGCAAAGTTTCCACCCATACACATCCCAGGTGTCAGTAGTAACCTCCTCCTGCCTCATGTAGCCATTGTCCTAACATAGATATAGCTAGTGTCAATTGTCCCTTTCTTTCAGCTAATCCCACTGTGTTCTCCAAAGGATTACCTGAACTCAGAGGTACCCCCTGCCCCCAACGCCCATGCCCAGTCATACTACATATATTTCTTTGGTAGTCTAGTGGGGCCTGCCTCCCAGTCCTCCCCTAGCAGCCCTGCCCTGGCAACAACAATGATGGCGATTGGCACACACTCTCCACTCACATCCAAGGCTGTCTGTCATCTGCCATACATAAGCAACTGTATCATTATATCACTGTCAACTGTGATACAGTACTTGAGGGAGAACTATTGAAAATCATAGAAGTGCAAGTACAGTATCACTATTCAGAGTGACTTAGTGTTACAGTTATGTGTGTGTGGCTGATGGCAGCTAGACATGGTGGTGAGTGGTTGCTCAGGGACATACTACTAGACTAGGCTGCCAGGGATAAATATCTGTGACCAGGCATAGGTTTGGGGGAATTAGACTACTAGGGATAAATACACATAACAAGGCACAGGAGTTATGTGAAGGGATACCACTGAACTACCAGGGTTGAATGAATATGACCATGCATGGGTGTTGGTGGTGGTAAACTGGCACCAGGGACTATTTTGCAGACCACACTTTGATCAGATAATATGGAGGGGAGTCTACTGGACTACCAAAGAATGGGGTCTTATTTTTTGTACTTTTTTGCCAGGGCTGTCATTATCACACTATCCAGTCAATATGTCTAAACAATGTGCATGACTGCATAATAGCGCAAGGAAAAATGGTGCACAGTACTTTTTGCCACTGGAACACTTGCCGTAGGTAGCTGTTGTGCCAATGGTGTTTCTGCTGTAGTGGTCTGTAGTGTGACCTGAAGTTGGAATATAATAGGTTGTGGGTGTGGGGGGTGCATAAGCATGAAATAGCATTTGTTGTTGGGTTTGAGTTTGTATTTGTTGTGGTCAGGAGTTCTGCTGGTTTCGTGGCATAGTGAGTAGGATGTGTTGTGGGTAGGATGTTTAGGATTGTTAGAGTAGGGATTGGTGGTTCGAGTCTCATCTGGGGTCTGGATATCATGCTGTTGTAGTTTTGTGTTGTGCAGCTGTGGTTGGAGTTCTGTGTGTTGGTGGTTTGATCCTATATTTTATTTAGTGTTTTTTTTCTTTTTTTTATTAGTTAATTTTGAGTTGTGATTACTGGCTTCTGAGGTTTAGTTTTGAGTGTTTCTTTTGATTAGTTTGTGTGTGATTCAGGCAGTTCTAGTGTGCTTACTAGAGGTGCATCTTTGAGGAGTACTTTGGGTTTATGTTTTCTTTTCTTTGTTTTTGGAGCGATTTGAGCTGTTTTTGCCTTTCTGTATTTTGGCAGGTAGCTGTGTTTGACAACGCTGTTGTTGCTGTTTTTGTTTTAGGTATATTGATCCTGTGCCCATTAGCACATTGGTAAAATATGGTTCATGGAAGAAGCACTATGCTGGCAACCAGTAAACACTAGCACAGAAGCTTTTTACCTCACTTCAGCGGACTTGGACATTTGCTGCATCATAAAGAGGGTGGCTAGCCCCCACAGATAAGCAAGCTGAAGCAAATAGATAGTGCACAAAATAAGAAAGAAGGCAGCAGACACTCAATGTTAAGCACCAATGTACATCTTTACTGTTTGGCCATAAAGCAATTGTCACAAGCAATACCCCTAGCACCTCTACTCCTGTATGAGTCTTCAAGGGGGTATTGCTTGTGACAATTGCTTTATGGCCAAATAGTAAAGATGCACATTGATTCTTAACATTGACTGTCTGCTGCCTTCTTTCTTATTTTGCACACCAAATATTTGCTTTAGCCAGCCAGTAAACACTTCCAGGAAGCCTTTAATCCCAGTGAAGGCTCTGATTTCATTCTCTCTTCTCTATGCTTGGGTTCCATTTTTATGCACACCTTACCCTTGAGAATACAAATGTCATTATCAGTGCAGCACCTGGTTTTGCATGAGAGAAAGTGGAAGGTACTTGCTGGAGACTAAGCTTTCCAGTTGCCATAGTGGCTCAGATGGTAGTCCAACAAAATGGTATCCTGAGTTAAAGGGTTCAAATCCCATCTAAGGCATCTATTTCTTTCTCTCCACCATTAGCTTGGGTTGCATATATTTGCACACCACACCCTTGTGAATAGGAACCTACAGAACACCCTGCTAGCAAAAACTATGACTACTAGAACATCACAGGCCTTATTGAATGTCTAGAGAATTTTCAACATATCAAGGAAATGACTGGCTACCCCCTTGGTAGTTGAGGTTATAAAGTCTAAGTTATAAATTCATACTGGCCACACAGCATACGGATTCATCCCTGCCTAAGATGCACGGGAGAGGGTGTGATTCCAATGGACTTGGCATTCCTTCCAATCTTAAATTGCTATATCACTATTTAAGGTTTTCATGTCTGCCTAAAGTATATACAGCACAATGCACTGAGCCTCTTGGGAAAGGCATTTTATTCATAAAATTGATTGGCTTGGCTGTTTTTGCCTGTGATTTTAATTTCCTGATAGTAAGATCTTATTCAGACAGAAAATGATTGGCATAACCCCCCCCCATGTTCTTTGGGCCAATGTGATAACTTAAAGCATGTCACCTCATTTTTCCCTCTTTCAATGATCACATAAACATATACATTGCTCCTCTTTTAGAGATGCTCATTATTGTCCATTCTGATGTTTATATTCTTTTTTTTGCCAAATAAAATTATAAAATGTTTAAAATGTTTCAGCAAACAATACATCTTCCTTGCCACAACATACAACACAAGCATGCTGAAAGCCAGTTTTACACATGAAAGAGCTGCACTGTGTTTATTTCTCTAATGCAGCGGTGTCTCAGAAGACACTTTTTCCCTCATTAACTGATAGCTGATTCTGCATCACTCCAGTGAATAATAATGAATAAGACATTCAGCTAACCTGAATGGACATTTTAAATGCTCAGTGCCAGAAAGGAATGGTAATCTTATTACCAAACATGTTTTGAAAGTAAGGCTCACGAATTCAATGAAACTAGTGGGAAAAAAATGTATGTCTAGAAAACTTTGAAAAATAAGCTATGGGGTGGAGTGGATACTCAAATCTAACGTAACCTCAGTGTGTAATGCTGTTATAAATGCCTCAGACTTTGCTCCTGGTGCTTATGAAGCATCACACGCCGCAGGTATATATTGAATTCTCATAATGCACACCACCACATACGTTATCCTCTATGCATCTTTCATCATGTTATATACGGGAACATTCTTTGTTAGTTTTGACACATTTTATGTCTTAGGTGATATAAGGTCTAACTGTAAAGTAATGGAATTATGGTTATGCAAGGTAGATATGGATGTATGTGACCACAACTGAACTGTTTTACCCTGCACCCTATTTACATGCTTAGCTAATGCCTGCTGGATTTTTCTGGAATTATATTATTTTGAATAGTACTGTTAGTGTTGTGGTACCAAACGTTTAAATCTATTTTTATTATTTTGTCTTAATTCTTTTATTTATATTACTGTCTGTAAGTTCACTGTTTTGTGTTTTGGTGTTTTTCTTTTTCTGTAAATATTTTATATGCACTTATGTAATATGTATTTTTCAATTTATTTTATTTTATTTATTTACTCAAGTCTCGGATTACAATCATTGAGCTAAGAGCTCATTTACAGAGCTTCCACATCCAATAACAAACATAAAATGACAAAGCGAGCATTATACAAAATAAAGTAGTTGATTACAGCAGCAGCAGTTGTACACATGATTGCAAAACAAAGTTAGAAAGCGAGACATAATTTAGCAAATAAGGGAGGAAAATTAAGTTTACTGGGAGGAAGGATAAGGGGGGTATTAATTTGGGGAAAACCAGTTCAATTTGTCTTAGGAAGTGGGGGGATAGGGGAGGTGAGGTTGGAATGTAAAGTAAGGAGTTAATATTTGGAGGGAGAGGACACAAGAAGGAGGGTTGTGAAGGGGTGGGCAGAGTTGTACTGATACCGGGGAAGGGGGATGGGGAGGTTGGTGGAGAGTAGTGTTGGAGAGGGTGAAAGGCTGTGAAAAGTGGGGTCACAGGCAGAGGGGAGATGGTGATGAGGAGGCAGCAAGGGGATTAAGGATGGAAGCAGTGGGGAGAGCTGAATGTTATCCTGGTAAGAGGAGGGTGAACATAAGTGGATGCGGAGGGGGGGAAAGTGAGTGGGATTACGTGTGGTGGTGATCAGAGTGAAAAACCTAGGGGGAGATTAAGTGCAGGTAAGATCAATGCCTGGCCAGGCCACTTGCATATGTTATAAGGAGCAGGAGCATGTCATTTGACTGGGGAGGAATGGAAAGAGTTTAGATTTAAATAACCCTATTTTAGGTTCAGCTCGTAGGTCGCACAGGAGGGAGTTAAGCCAGTTTGGGACATGGAATCTAAAGGATCACTGTCCTTGATAAGTGCTGCAGAAAGGAACATTGTAGGGGTTGTTATGTGACCCTCTAGCTAGCCTAGTTGATACAGCTGGACTTAGTATGGTTTGGACACCAGGAGAGATTAGGCCAAGGGTAGCCTTCTTAGCAAGAAGCTAGAGCTGATAAAGAATATGGTTTTTCAAGTCCAGCCAGCCTGTGAGGAAATAAAGGTCACATGTGTGGGTAAGGCGTGGAACTCTCAGGAGTAGACTGCATGCTTTATCCAGTGTTAGGACTATTCTTTTTTAAAATTGAGTCGGAGGTTGAGCTGCAAATGACAAGGCCAAAATCTATGACTGAGAAGACAGATCTATTTATGGCAAGTTTAAGGGGATCCACTGTGAGGCAATCTCTGTGTCTATACAGCTAACAGATCTTCCTATTTGCTGACCTGGAGACCATAATGAGCTGTTCAAGGTAACCCTGAGGTATTTGAATGTGTGGACCATCTCGAGAGTTTCATTTTGTTTGTTACGGATGGTTATTTTGAATGTTTTATGTCAGCTGTGTGTAGAGGCAAACAGCATTGTTTTTGTTTTCTTATAGTTTAGCAGCAATTGAAAATTAATGAAGCAGTCTTTGACAAGTTTGAAGTTACACAGCATACGTTATTATAGGGTGTCAGGGCCTGGATGGCTAGTGTAGAGGACAGCATTGTCTGCATATAGGATGATTCTGTCCTGACATGTTTGTGAGAGGTGGTTTTAAAAAAAAAACTAAATAGCAATGGGCCAAAAATGGACCCTTGAGGAACACCAGTGTTTACACTTTGACTGTGGGAGAGTGCGTTGCTGATTTTAACCTGTTGAGCCCTCCCAGTGAGGTAGCTTCAAAACCAGCTTAGAGAGGTAGAGGACACAATAGACTCCCCTAGTTGAGTTAGTGGGAGTTTGTGATTGACCGTGTCGAAGGTCTTAGTGAGATAAATAAATGTAGCCCCCACTAAGTGCCCCCAATCGAGGGTGTCCTGTATAAAACCTGCAAATTCAACTAGTGCTGTTGTTGTGCTATGTTGTTTTCTAAAGCTGTGTTGTTCCTTGCATTGTATATAGTATTTGTCTAGGTGGTCAACAAGTTGAGCTTAGACAATATGTTCTAGGGCTTTAGAGATTGAAGGTAAGATGGAGATTGGCCAGTAGTTAGTGTGTATTGTCCTGTCTCCATTTTTAAAAACTGGTGTAACTACCACTGCTTTCCATAGCTTGTGGAACTGCCCAGTGACAAGTGAGAGGTTTAGTGTTCTTGTTAAAGGAGCCAGAATAACATCTAGGGTGAAAGAAATTAGTTTGAGAGCTAGACCTTCACCACTGTGCTTGGTTTTGCCTAGCACTTGCTGTAGGTATTTTTTTGCTTCAGAGTTTGTGATTATCTTGAGGTAGAATGGGGGGATTTGGTTGGAGGGGTTGGGACCTGCTGTATTGCTTTGGGCACCTCTAATTAGGTTTAGATAGTTGGAGGGGAGCACTCCACTAAGGTCTGTGAAGGCCTCATTGAATGTATTGGCAATGGTCACTGGATCCTCCATTATTTTCCCATTTAGGTTAAACATTGCAGGGGGTGATTTATTAGGTTTCCCTGTTACTGCCTTTATGTTAACCCAAAATTTGCAGCTTTCACCCTAGGATTTGTTCAGTTCAGACCTAAAGTAGTGTGTTTTGGCCTGTCGAATGGCCTGGGTGCATTTTTTGCTGGTTGACCTGTAGTTTTGGAGGTCAGTGTGGGAGCCTGTACATTTTGCCTTCTGTCAAAGGTTATCCCTGGCATGCAGTTGGGCAATGAGAAGGGGAGTTATCCAGGACGTCTGGGAACCTCAAACCATAAAATGGGGATGGGATTTCAGCTATTCTGATTGGTTATTAGCCTGGCATTAGAAGTGTCTAATGCACGGCTAAAACTAGAAACCCCATGTAGAATACAAAGTTCCATTTTAAAAATGCAATAAGCTGCTCCAGAGATGTGCATTAGACAGCTCGAATGCACAGCTAGGGGACTGAATGCACTCAGCCTCTAGCCTTGTGCCTCATTATGCCCCCTAACCATGTGTTAGAACTGTGTAACGCACACCCGGTTATGTCTTATTCCTTACATATGTAGGTATGCCATTGTGATAATCTTACAGGCAGATTAATAAAATGAACAGAACTGATTGTAGTTGTCTAGCTATTTACAGTATACAGTATAAGAAAGCCGTCTCATGCAGTTTAGGGATGAGGAAGACAAAATGATGTGGTTTTGGTTGCCTAACCTATGCAAGACTAGAATTAGAGGACACAGTGTTCAGGTTTTGTCAGAAACACTTTAAATGTAGTCAGAAGATGTTCTTTTTCACCCACATTGTGGTAAATGATTAAATCACTGTACCATGTCATTTAATGGGCAGCAATAAGGAAAAATAAAAACATCAAAAATCGATTAGATTACCTAATGGCATTATAACCCATTAAAAGCTATTACCGCTGAGATAGTGGTGGGTGAAACCAGATGGGCAATATTGTCTTATCTTTCCACAACCCATAGTATGAGCCATGGTATAAAGATAGTTATCTTGTACAGTAAGATATTTTTACTCTATAGAACAACTCATTATAATAATTGGGTAACAACTATTTTTAGTAGGAAAAAAATCTCCCCTAATTTTATTGTCATCACAATTCTACCCAAAGTAATTATACTAACCTGCCTGCTACTTACATCATTGAATGATTATATTGAAATGTCCACATCATCATCAGAGTAATTATTCTAGCCTGCAGCTTGAGGACAGTTACAACAGGACAATCAGCATCTCTCTCTGGTTTCTCTCTTCGCATTCATTTAATTTCCTTTCTATTTTATTTTAAAATGAAAGCTTATAGAAAAAATGACCTCCCTTTCATAAGTGGATGGGGTCAGTGTATACAGACAGACTACACACATTATCAAACATTACATGTGTTAGCAGTGCATAACGATACTTAAGTTAAATATAGCAATTACAAGTGTTAGATGAACTAATATAGTTCCTAAGTAAACTAGTAAAGTGCCCATGCTTTGTTTCATGTCTAATACTAGATAGCAGGGAGTCTTTCTCTCATTAAAAATGTCCTACTCAACTATACACATATACAGTGACTAATTTAAGTCTTTAGATTTAACAAAATCAACTAATAAATGCCCCAAATAAAATACATATGTGTGTTATATACTTCATAATTCTCATCAACCAGTGACTTTCTTGTTTATTTAATCTTCTAAGTCCACAAATGTGAATTATAAAAAAAAATATGGAACAAGTTGCTCAACTTTCATCTCATCTGTATGTGAACTACATGACTATTTACAAATGAAATGTGATCTGTATGACTCTCCCAAAGTTGACCATGCGAACTGTGAAACAGGCAACGCTTGTCATGGTCTGATTAGGCTTGAAGTTCACATGGTTTTAACACATTTGTATTTGTAGTATAGTGCACCTGCTTATAAAATGGGGAAGGGAAATTCTGTGCTATGATTGGCTCTGACCCATGTGTTGTGATAACACAACACATAGGTAATACAAGTCTTACCAGCCAGGATATAGCACCTAAAGAAATCTTTATTGCAATCTTTAATTTTTTTTTCATAGAGCTGTTTCTCTTTGCTTGTCATCTCCTCTGGTACTCCCCAACCCATCATCAATCTTCTCATCGACTTACCAGTTATCCACCACTTACACAGGACCATTATGGTTGGTGGCCAGCTGTGCCATAATGCGAGAGCCTGCTAGGGGTGCTGACTTGGACAGCCATCCTTTTCCTCCAGACATCCATTTTTCTCCCAAAGGTGCTGCTGTGCAATGACGTGGTCACACATATGTGTGCATTTGCATGCAAGTGTGATGGGCATTCAGTGGTGACATTACCCAGTTTAGGTTCTCCCAGCTGTGCCTCCTTGCCTCTAATGGGCAGCAGTCATGCTGCACGAGCAGCATCCCACTCCCTGAGTAAGGAGAGCTATCTTTGGGGATGTTCAATCATTTCTCCCCTGACCAGCCCTCAATGGTCTGTGCACATTCCTGAACACAACTTATCAGTTTTGCAAGTGGTAGTACTACAGCTGTGCCAAAGTGCCTGCCCAGACTTTAGAATTTTCATTAATTAAAATGCAATCATTTTTGCTACTCAGTTAGCCATACAACAGATACCCCAAAAAGCCAGAATAATCTTATATCAACATTAGAGCTGTGCAGAATGGGAAAATTCTGAATCTGTGGAATTTTTATGAAATTTCAACAATGTTCCTTGAAATTCTGTGGAATTTCATTGAAATTTTGCAGAATTTTTAACATTTAGTAATGTGGTTATAACTCCATAACTGTCCAAGCTAGCAGTCAGATATGTGGAATATCTACTCATTTGGGAAAGGGCCATAAACATATCAAATATCATGTAATTTGGTTGTATAGTTTCAAAATTATAGGGGCTTGAATGTTATTATTTTATTGTTTGTGCGGAATTTCATGAACATTTTTTTTATCTGACTATACCTTAACCATCTATTGGGTCAGGGATCTTAAATTTGGCATGATTTCTTGTTGACAGGAGTTCTAACAATGTTCATGATAATAATGATGCGTTGTCTCAAAATTATAAGTGCTCAAAATATGTCATTTTATTTTTTTCAGGAAATTTCATGAAAACATTTCATCTACATATAACTCAGGCACCTTTGGAGCTAGACATGTGTAAATTAGAATGGATGACATTGTCGTAATGCTTATAGAATTTTCTAAATATGGAGTGAATTAGATAATAGGTGTTTAGGTTACAGGGGTTCAAAATGTAACTATGTAAATATTTGCAAAACTTTCTGAAAACTATCAAAAATGTGAATGTTTGTAGTTTCTCTGCTCTTGCATGCATAGAGTTAACATTTGACATGCATATCTGTAGTCCATGTATCCTGGTGTCTAACACAACTGGATACATTGTTTAAGCAGTGATTAGTAACCGTTTCTCACATATTTATGATAGCATATCATGTAGATAAAGCATCCTGAATTTTTATTTTTTGTGGAATTTAACATTAATAATGCACATATCACTACTTCATTTGACAAGATGGGCTGAGCTTTTTGTAGTCCTGCTGTTCCTCACTGTGTGACTATCCCCACCCCCTTCTCTTTTGGCATAGCCAGATTGACTCAGTAGAACTACTGATCTCACTGTTATCCTCTTTGTTCTTTACAGTGACAAATTTCCTTAAAAAGTGAGTCACCTACTCCTTTTCCTATCAATGTATTGCACTTCAAGCAAGCTTTTGCACTACCTAGCACCTCTGCAATTTGGTACTACTGCTATATGCCATGCCCACTACGTGAAGTACTAATCAAGCAGGACTTGGGATTTGGTGAAGTACAACATTTCTGCTTTTTTGCACTTTTCCTTTTTCCCTCTTATTTTGCAGTGGGTGTGGATAACTTTATTCTTTTATCTATTTGTGGCATGTCTATTATTGTGATTATTTAATAAAGATGATTAATGTGTGAACATTCAGATTCAAAGATCCCTTATGTTTAGTACTGTGCTGACCTCAGGCAAAGACCTTTGGTCTTTTCCTTGCTGTTTGGTCTCAGTTTCAGTTCTGAGGTATGGGTGCACACACCTGTATCTGAGCCCCCACAGATCTTAGTAGTATGGATTTATTTTTGTTAGCTATCAACCTACCCTGTTGGAATAGCAGAATTATTTCTTCCTGCTGCCCAAGACATTGTCTTCCCCTACTACATGTTTTTGAGTACCTCTAAGTCCTAGACTTGCATGTACTGCACACCAGGCTCCCTGGATCATAAATTTACTTGATGTTATCCTTAAATATCCTGCATTCAGGTTGGAATTGTTGACACTCTGTGCTTTCTTGCTTCAACTTGGGGGTCTACTACTGTTGTGCTGCCCAGCTTAGCTGTCCATTGCTTGGTGAAACTGTGCATCTAACTCCTGAACTTGGTGATCCCTGCACTACCTGCCTCTTATACCCCTATCCTTTAATTAGAACCCCAAGATAAGGCTGAGTGAAATGAGAAAACTCCAGATTTATGGAATTTTTCATGAAATTCTGCAATTTTCACAAAGACTCATGGGATTTGACTTTAAGTAGAGATGTTATTTTTCAATTTCTCACAGCAAGCAATTAATAAAATTTGCACACACAGTCCCCTTGTAAGGTCTACAAACCTGCCAAATGTAATGGTATCGCATTCTCTAGTTTTAAAGTTTCAGGGGTTTATAAATTTGTAGTTTACAGTCTTGCAAAATAAAATTTTTAAATGTTGCGAAAGTTTGGCTTCTTTTCATTTAATCCCATTTAAAGCTGAAAATATGAACTTTTCTGAAATGACCATGTGGTATAGTAATTTAAATGTTTCAACTCTGGTTAAATATTGGATATGTAGCTTTAAAATGAGAGGGAATTAACTGAAATCTAAATTTTGGCAACATGTTTGGCAGGCTATAATGCAATCCCTTTTAAAGCTAGAATTAAGAAACTATGTGCATATACAAATGTAATGCTAAACTGTATAACTGGCAGTTTTTGTTAATATTTCAATGAATACTATCAAAGTTATGCAAAAATGACAAAAATCCAAATTGTGGCAAAATATTTGACTACCTATAACTCAGCTCCCATTAAAGCTTGAAACTTAAAACATGGTGCATATGTGCATTCTTTGTGCTTCTCTAAATCCTGATATTGTGGAGAAGTTTGGAAAATAAGTGTTAAAATTATCTCAAAATAACTGAAAATTAAATTTTGATTAAATGTTTGGCCATCCATAGCTCTGCCACCTTTTCATCCACAACTCTGGAATTTGGTACACATTTCATTTGTATGCCATGCGATACTGCATATGTTCCAAGTTTGGTGTTATTTGGACACATATTTTTAAAAGTATAGCAAAATAACTGAAATTTAAAATTTTGCTAAATTCCACAGAATGTTTGCGCAAATTCCATGGAATTCAGAGGAATCAGAATGGTCATTTCACAGGCAATTCATGGGCAGAATTTTGTATTCCGTACAGCTGTAATCAACATTTACAGTTATCAGCAAACCATAATCAAGTAAACAAACAAACAAAAAAAATTCTCCTTCTTTTAAATTTGCATTGCTATATTCATTTATTATATAATACATTGCATCTGTTATTCTCTCAGCTGCCTGCTCCATGAGGCCAGCTCATTCTCCTGCCCACCTGATAATATAATTAGTAAATCTAATATATGGGGAAAAACAACAACAAACTTTATTGAGTGAGAGAAACTGACAGGAAATTCAGGGCTCAAATGTTCATGTAGTCATCAGACTTCCAATTGACTCAAATAGCTGAGTCAACCAGGCCACAGAGACTTTTATGAATAGCACTACTGAAGATGTTAGTATGTTCCCAGCAAGACATTCACAAAATAATGGGTTTGCTGTGGTGTTACATACTGCACAGTCTACTCCCTAACATCATCAGGCAAGCTGTTTGTTTTTATCTAAATTAATTACTCAGGAAATAAGCATGATTGGGAGGCAGATACACAGTATAATAAGCACCAGAGAGAGCAAACTGAGGAAAAGCGGCACAAAATTAATGCAGCACACTGTTTGTGGGGGTCCAAGAGAACCGTGATGCTCTATCCTTTTCTGAAAATGAATGATCCACAGCAGAAAAGTAAGGAAGAAAATTTATCATCAAACTATAACAACAACAACAAAAATACATAAAATAAAATTAACAAACTAGGATGAGGGTGGACCACAGCCCTATTGCTTCACCTGCAAATGCTCCCTGTTGGCTACCAATGGCAGAGGGACTATTTGACATTTTTGTAAACCTTTTTTAATATATTTTTTTATATATGTATCCCTATTTTTCTTTAAATTAACCTAGACACCTATTTCAAAATTGTAATAACACATGCTGAGCACTGTACATTGTGCTGTTATAATGCAAATCTAGGGGGCAGAGGGCTGTTCCCCTGTGGCGTGGTGCCTAACCACACCATTAGATGTAGACAGTCACAGCACAATGCACACTCTATCATGTATTATTGTTTACATATTGCATGTTAAACATTTTATACTATCCTTGTTACCTATAACATTGGTTCATTTCTGGAAACAGGCCTTTGGATCAGTGTATCTTGCCCTAAAACAAATTAAATAAATGAGCTGGCTAGGTGGCAAAAGAGGGCTGAGGTGCCATGTGCACTTTACCATATCTCATGCTGGCAACCTGGGTTTGGGAATGGACATGGATCACCATGGATCAGCCAGAGCAGGAGAGGATTGAGCATCCAAGAGACTGCTCTTCTCTACTGGAGGGAGGAGGCACATCAACCCTGCATACAACTACCACCAGGTGGAGGCATGGTATCAGTGCAGTAGGTTCAGCAAGAATGGGAGGGTGCCAGAGAGTGAAGCCAGGCATGTCTGTTTCCATGAGCATGCAAGATGCTCTTATAGCTAGGGGCAGGACAAGAAAACCAGGAAAATGGAGACTTGGGCTAAGTGAAGCCCTGCCTGTTCTGGCAGTCTTCTCTGCTGCTGCAGTCAGTGGCAATGTTAGATATGTCTGCCAATAGAGAGGACCACTCTCCCCTCTCACCCTGCTGCAGGGGGAAATCTGGGGGAGGGTACAAGCCGATGACTGGAGAGAGAGGTAAGGGATGGCCATCAGGAATGGAGATAGGGTTGATAAGCTGCCCCAGACCCACAAAGGAGAATAAACACCTCTGTGGCAAAATAAATGAATAAATAAATACATACATACACACATAAGCAATCTAATACTAGAAAATCAATTTAAGCACAGTTTATTTTGCTAGTAAATTCTTTCCTGCAGAAAATGAAATAACCTATATTTTAAGTTTCCAGTGGCCTTTATGTGTCCCCTAATCAAAAGTGACTGGATGAACAAGACATCAGCTATGTAGGTTTAAAATCCTTGAACTCACTCCTGATAATATGAGGCATCAAAGTAATTGTAATGTCTTTAAGCATTTGTTTTAAATTGACTTGTTAAACCACATGCATGTAAATGAACATAATTAGTACATATACATACTGTAGCTACATATATAGTAATTTAAGGTCAGAAAATACCTTTGTTTAAAAACATAGACAAAGATTGCAGAAAAAGAGAAAGGGTCCATCAAGTATGCTCATAGTTTCCTATCTGCCCTAGGATCTATTGCCCATACAGGGTTCTATCCCGTTCTGTTCACCCACTGCTCTCTCTCCTATTATTACCAACCTACAGTAAATGGCCACCAAACAGTCTACTCCATCCCAGCCATGCCTGAAACCATTTATGGTCTTGGTGCACACCACATCCTTCAGCAGACTGCTCCATGGCTCCACCACCTTGTCTGTAAAACAGAACTTCCTCACATCCATCTTAAACTTTCCACCAGCCAGTTTCCACTCATGACCTCAGGTTCTTGAGTGTATACATCTGCTAAATAGTCCCCACAGTTCACCTTGTTTTATTTCCCTTCAGGAACTTGAAGGCTTATATCATAACCCCCCCACCCCTTGCCAGGTCTCCAGTGAGTATATGTTCAGTGCCTTGAGGCAGTCCTCATAAGATCTGCCCTGCTGACCCTGAATCATCTTTGTCACCCTGTGTTGCACTGTCTTGAGCCTGTCTCTGTCCTTCGTTAGGTGAAGACTCTGTAAATGAGCACAGTGTTCCAGGTGTGGCCTCACCAGTGACTTATACCGAATTAGTAATTCCTGCTGTCAATACCCCTCCCAATATAACCCAGTATCTTAATGGCCTTACTATAGGCCTCATTACACTTGCTTGATTGCTTGAAGGAGTCAATTATGACTCCCAGGTCCCTTTCTTCTGCTGTAGTGCTCAGTTTCATCACTCCCATCCAGTACTCTGCCCTGAGATTTTTGCTCCCTATGTGCATTACCCACAAACTAAGACTGTTGGGCATATGGACATCTTATTGCACGTTGGAAAGAAAATCAGGATACTAATGGATTATCCTCTGAGAAATATGTTCCAGAACAGAACTGATTTGGAATATCTGAGTACATCATTTGTTATCTTATTATCCATGTAATGAAATAATAAGCTTTTGAACAACAACTCAATGTGAATACACAGTATCTGGTTAGCAGCAAAATTGAATACTCTATGCAGTGACTGCTGTGTACATTGACACTTTATTTTCTAAGTGCATCTTTGAATATTGATGGATTTTTTTTCTGCTGAGAAGAAATTGTCATTTTATAGAACTAAACTCTGTCCGATTTATTATGTGACTGATTATTAGCGAGAGATCCATAAATAAAGAAAAAGAGATATATAACATTATTCTCTGTGTTGGTTTGACTTTCTTTACTGGATGATACAAAACAATGCCCTTTAGTTAAAATATCAGAATAATTTACAATTGGGTGCTGACCCCACTGCAGGTCTGGTAGAAGAGGTGAGCGTGTATTTTCTGGCATTGTTTCCCATTGGGAACAGGTGAACACATTGGATGAACCTGATAGTTTTCTCATTTCAAGCAGAGCACCAGGAGGAAGGACCTGCTGGTATAACTAAACTTCCCTACTTGGACTAAGAACTAGAACTCTTGTACTGGGATCTTCAATTTAGGGTGACAAAAAAAAAGTTAGTCTGTTTGTCAGAGTTAGTTGAAGAGAATTGTTATCTGTTATCTGTGTAGTTATCTAGGTGCCTGTCACAGGTGGCTGAAGGGAATTATCTGTGAAATTAACTAAGTGTAGAAAGATTTGCAAAGTAGGGGGAGTGACTTAGTTAGAAGGAGCCAGGTTAAAAACAGAATTAAGCACTGCCCTAGATAGCTTCTGCCAGATAACAAGCACAGCACCAGGAGGAAGGACCTGCTGGTATAACTAAACTTCCCTACTTGGACTAAGAACTAGAATTCTTGTACTGGGATCTTCAATTTAGGGTAACAAAAAAAAGTTAGTCTGTTTGTCAGAGTTAGTTGAAGTGAACTGTTATCTGTTATCTGTGTAGTTATCTAGGTGCTTGTCACAGGTGGCTGAAGGGAATTATCTGTGAAATTAACTAAGTGTAGAAAGATTTGCAAAGTAGGGGGAGTGACTTAGTTAGAAGGAGCCAGGTTAAAAACAAAATTAAGCACTGCCCTAGATAGCTTCTGCCAGATAACAAGCACAGCACCAGGAGGAAGGACCTGCTGGAATAACTAAATTTCTCTACTTGGACTATATTGCCCTCCTTCCCTCCCCTCCACCCCCCCACCCAAAGGCAGTTCTACTTTTATAGGCACAGGATTTAACTCACAACAGGAACTTCCTGTTTGGGAGCAGGAAGTGAGTGATCACAGAGCCACCAAAGACTCACCATCCTAAAAGGGCAAGAGTAGCTCTCCATTCCCTCCAGCTGCTGGAGGTCTGACTCTGAGCAAGTAAGGAGACTACTGAGAAATATAGGAACTTCTAGTCTCGGAACAGGAAGATCAGGAGCTAAAACAGCACAGAGGTGTAAGTAGGGACAGAAAAGAAAAATGAAAAAGAAAAAAAACAAACAGAGGAAAGAGTATGTATTCCAAACAACAATTAGGGGGCCAGAAATAAGACATGATGGGAGTGGTGCAGTGCAGTGGCTGTGGCGCAACAGTCTTCCAGGAGATGTTCTGGAGGATGTGGTGTTGTCCCATCTGCAGGCACCTCTCTGGGCTGAGAGAGGAGGTTGCTCATCTCCAGGCTGAGTTGGCCAGGATTTGTGGGACCTCCTCTCCCACCCAGGGACCACCAGGATCACTGCTGTTGCCTCAGAGGTTGCCAAGAAAGAGGAGCAGTTGGACCACAGTGGGCTCAGGGAGGGTGAGGGTGGTGGAACAGAGGTGCATCCCTCCAGTTGTACCTTTCCACAGTTTCTATGCCATTCTATAAAAGTGTGGTTCCTCTATGGAGGCACCCACAGTGGAGACCAAGGAGGATGCTGGTGACCTCCACAAAGGAAGGAGACCCACAGGAGGGTGGCTTGGGACCCCACAGGGGAAGGAAACAACTGCTGGGGGACTCCATTGTTAGGAAGGTAGAACTGGGGAGGAAATGTAGAGGTCGGTAAGGTGCCTGCCTGGCACCATGGTTTGGAGGGACAGGGAGTGAATCCACAGGATTGCAGGAGCAGCTGCACAGGAGATGGAACTGGATGTCATTGTCCACCTAAGAACAATGACCTAAGAAAGGGATCAGAGCAGTGCAAGAAGTGTTTGTGGAGATGGGGAGGGGCCTTAGACAAATAGCCCGCACAGTAACCATCTCGGAGGTGCTGCCTGTCTATGGCACAGGTGAGGCTAGGGTGCTCCACACCATGGGATTCAATCAGTGGTTGAAAAACTGGTGCAAAGCTCAGGAATTTGGCTTCATTATGGACTGGGGGTCCACTTGGAAGGATGCAGGCCTATACTGGCATGATGGTCTACATCTGTCCAGGAGGGGAACCAGGATCCTAGGTGATAAGTTTAAATGCTTCATTGGCAAGCATTTAAACTAGCCAAAGGGGGAGGCACTGGAGAGGAGCAGGGAAATCTTAGCCTCCCCCCAAAAAATCAGGGTACTAAGTGAGGTAGACACCAATATAGAAACATAGAAACATAGAAGTTGACGGCAGATAAGGACCGCAAGGCCCATCCAGTCTGCCCATTTCTTTTTCTACCTTATAAATGTGCCATCGGCCTTTGCTCTGTCAGTGACCTATCTATTCATAGTCATTTGTATTGCTCCCTTATGCCTATCCCATGCCTGTTTGAAGCCCTGCACTGTATTCATAGCCACACACTTCTTGTGGTAAGCCATTCCATGCATCTACCACCCTTTCTGTGAAAAAAATTTCCTCACATTCCCCTTAATCGGCCTCCCTCTAATCTCATGCTGTGTCCTCTTGTCCTGCTATTTTTCTTATATTTAAACATGTTAGACTCTTTCACCTTGTTTATGCCCTTAAGGTGTTTAAATGTCTCGATCATATCACCTCTCTCCTCCTTTGCTCAAGGGTATACATATTGAGCTCCGTTACTCTGTCCTCATATGTCTTCTGATGCAGTCCCTGCACCATTTTGGTTGCCCTTCTCTGGACTGCCTCAATTTGGTTAATGTCCTTGTGAAGGTGTGGCCTCCAATACTGCTGCATAGTACTCCAGATGGGGCCTAACCAATGTCTTGTACAGAGGGATTATTACCCTCTTACGACTTGTGATACCCTACTAATACACCCTAACACCCCCTAGCCTTACCTACTGCTTTAGAGGTCTGCTTGGATGATTTTAGGTCATCAGTGATGATGATGCCCAAGTCTCTTTCTTCCTTTGTGACTGCTAGCAACTCCTCCAGCCTATAAGTGGCTTCAGGGTTTCTCTTCCCTATGTGCATGATTTTGCACTTCTTTGCATTAAATCCCAGTTGCCACTCTTCTGACCATTCTGCTAGTTTATCCAGATCTCTTCTCATTCTGCCCACCCATCTGGATCATCTACTCTGTTGCAGATCTTGGTGTCATCTGCAAACAGACAAGCCTTACCCTCTAGTCCATCTGCGAGGTCACTAATGAAGATGTTGAATAGGACTGGCCCCAGGACTGATCCTGAGGTACCCCACTTGTGACTTGCATCTCTTCTGACTGTATACCATTTACCACCACTCTCGTTTTCTGCCTGATCAACCAGTTTGCCACCCAGTTGACCAACTTCTGACCCACCCGAGCCTACCTAGCTTATTTATCAATCTTCTATGTGGAACAGTGTCAAAAGCTTTGCTGAAGTCAAGGTAGGCGACATCAACTGCTCCCCTTGGTCCACCACTCTGGTTACCAGTCAAAGAAATCTATGAGATTAGTTTGACAGGACCTTCCTTTGTAAACCCATGCTGTCTTGGATCCTGTGCCCTATGGATTCCAGGTGTTGCACTATCCTTTCCTTAAGGAGTGCCTCCATAATCTTGCCCACACTGAGGTAAGACCCAGTCTGTAGTTCCCCGCCCTTCCCTGCTACCACTCTTGTGGAGTGGGATCACATGAGCCCTTCTCCAGTCTTCTGGGACCTCCTGTGCTCAGAGACTCACTAAACAATTCTGCTAATGGCTCTGCTAGTTCCTCCTTTAGCTCCTTTAGTACCCTGGGATGTATGCCATCAGGTCCCATTGCCTTATCACCTGAGCTTAGCAAGCTCTTGTAGGACCCTTTCTTTTGTGAAGGGAGTAGTGCTCACCTCCCTCCCCCTGTGTCCATGATGCTGAGCTGTGGGCCCTGCCTACCTTCTCTTCAGTAAATACTGAGCAAAGTATCTATTTAGGATAGATGCCTTTACAGGTCCTCCTCCTCACATGCTCCCTTTTCTCCATTAAGCTTAGCACCCCTCTGGACTTTCTCCTTTCACTAATGTATCTATAGAAAGTCTTGTCACCTTCTTTACTGTTTGTGCTAGTGTTTCCTCAGTTTGGGACTTTGCCTGCCTTACTGCCTTACCTGCTTCCCTTAGGGCAGTTTGGTATGCCTCCTATCTTCATCCCGCTGTGTTCCTTTATATTTTCTGAAGGCCAGCCTTTTGGCTCTGATCTTTTCTGCTACTGTATTTGAGAACCAAAGTGGTTTCCTTCTTCTTTTGCACTTCCTTTTCTGTCTAACACAATGGGATGTTGCTTCAAGTATTGTATCCTTAATGCTTGCCCACTTTGCCTGACCTTCTCACCTGTGTTTCTTTTTGCCAGGGCTAGCTTAACTCTGTTGGCCATCTTATCAAAGTCAGCTCCTCTGAAGTCCCATATTTTTTGCCTTGGAATGGGATGATTTAGATGTAGTAGCCAAATTGAACCATACCATGTGATGGTCACTGGCCCCAGGTGACCTTCTACCTGGAGATCTGTGATCCCTTCTTTGTTAGTCAGTACTAGATCTAGGATAGCCCTGTCTCTTGTGGTTGCTGTACCAGTTGTTTGAGGCCCTCCTGTAGGGAATCCACTATGAGTCTAGTTCTGTGCAGATGTTCCTGCTGGTATTGACCAATCTGTATCTGCGTGTTGAAGTCTCCCATTATCAGAACCTCCCTTTAGCTGTCATGTTTTGTATATCTTCTAACAGTAATGTGTCTATGTCCTCCCTCTGGTCTGGGGGCCTGTAGACAACCCAGTTCTTATGGCTGTCCCATTTCCTGTTTCAGGGTGACCCACAGTTCTTCTGGCTCCTTATGTGTATTCTGAATTTCTGTAGCTTGATATTTTCATTAACATACAAGGCCACTCCTCCCCCCCTTTTTGCACCTCGGTCTCTTCTGAACAATACATAGCCAGGTACTGAAGTCTCCCAAGTGTGATTACTGGTAAACCACGTCTCACTAATTGCTACTATGTCCAGTTTAGCCTCTGACATTATTGCCTGCAGGTCTGGTATCTTATTTCCCAGGCTGTGAGCATTTGTATACATGATTTTACATTGGCCAGATTTTGGTGTGTTAGTTGTTGGGTGAAGTTTGGCATTACCCCTGGCCATCGTATGGGGAGACAAACCTTTTTCTTACCTGGTGATGCAAATGAATGGCAAATGCCTTTGAATTCCTGTTTGACCACTAGCTGAGGGGAGGGTGTTCTTCCCATTCGACTATGGGGTGCTGCACCCTCTCCCCATTTGCTAGTTTAAATATTCTGCAAAGACGTCAAACTTCTGCCCCAATGCACTGACTCCTCTTTAGTCAGATGCAGTCCATCAAATTTAAAGAACTTTGCTCCCAGAACTGTTGCCAGTTCCTACAAATCCGTGTCCTTTTTCCTGGCACCAGTCCTTGAGCCATGTGTTTAGCTCCCCTATCTCCTTCTCTGACCTTCCGTCCATCTGCTCCCTTCTCCCAGACTGGCAGGATCTCAGAGAAGGAGATGCCAGACGAAATAGATGATAGTTTGTCACCCAGCCTAGTCAGGTGTTCCTTGGTCTCCACAACTGACCGGCTGGCGAGATCATAGTCCCTATGTGTACTAGGACATCAATGTTTTCTCCTGCTTTGTGAACAATCTTATCAATGCGGTCAGTGTCTTCCATGCTGATGTACCTGGAGACATCTGACCATCACCCCTGGCTGGAGATGGGTATCAACTCCCGAATCATGGAGTCTCCTATGATCAGTAGTTTTTGGATTTCCTTTGTGCTTGTTTAGTTTTGGTTCCTGATTTGGGTGAGTATTGTTGTGCTAGTTCCTGTGCTGCAGTGTCCTGCTCTGCAGTGTCTTCTCCTCTTTATTTGATTTCAGAGATAGAGGCAGATACCTGTTTGTAGTGTTTATATGGTTTTCGGAGGTAATGTGTTGGAGAGCGAGAGTGATGGGGCACCTGATTTGCTCCTCCTAACCACCTGCCAACCTCCTGGACCAACTACCCTCTCTGCGGTCGAGGTTTTCTGTTGGATGCTGGGGAAATGGCGGGTGGTTCTTATAATGTATTTCTCTTCAATATGAAATTTGAGGCGTGCAATCTCTGCCCATGCTGCCCGGAGCTGAGACCTAAGATCTCCAAAGGCCCAGTATGTAGGACAGTGTCCCAAATCCTGTAAGACTGTCCTTCTGAAAATTGTTCCACAGTACCTGCAGTTAATGAAATCCCATTCCAAATAAGTTGCTGGGTTTGTAACCTAGTCAGAGTAATTAGAAGGAAAAAATGCAAGTAATGGTTTAATTGTGCTTTGTTTAACTTTTATAACAAGTTAAATTACTAGTGCCCTGTAAATGAGATCACCTTGTGGAGGCCCCACTGATCCGCCCCTTCCTGCTCTGCCACAGGAAATGTCACAACTGTGGTACCCTATAAAAGGAGTGTAGCGTGGGGTGGTTGGGGATGGGGATGGGTGGCTGGGCCCTTCCCCTGCCTAAAAAGAAGAACCACGGACGAAAGAACAAGGAGGTAAGAGCAGAAACAATCAGTCAACAACAAATGCAGTAACCCTGAAAGCTTATCCTAATGTTAGATAAAACTGTAAAACCTGTAAAGCACCACCTGTAATAATTTCAGAGAAGATATACCCTGTAAGAAACACTTTGCTCCAGAGAAAAATAAAGCAGTAACAGAAGATATACCTTGCAAAAGACAATTTGAATCAGAAGATTACAGCAGTAATCTGTTAGCACACACCTGTAGGCACAACTTGTAATAATGCAGAAGAAGGTATACCAGCAACAACAATTTGAATCAGAGAAAAAATAAAGCAATGAAATGTTAGCAACAAACAGTAGCAATCCCTGTGAGTAAAAAATAAAAACACCACCACACAGTAAATCTGCTTAGCCAAACTAAGTCTTTATCCTTCTCCCTTGCTCTGGTAAGTTTCTCTCTGCCTTTCAAGCAGTCTTAGAAGGAAAGAGCTCAGGTGAAGCTAGGTGCCTTGGCCAGCAAACCAAGTCTTCTACCTCCAAGATATCAACTAACCTGACTTTTTAACCCTTCTTTCTGTTGGAATTACTGACAGTTTGCCAGCTCCACCCCCACATACACACCTAATCCTTTGGAAGAGCTGTGGGAGGAAAAGCAATTAGCTCCTTCAATGTGAGAAGGAGACTGAAACACCTCTGAGACAACAAACCTTTTCAACAAATAAGAATAAAATAAAACACAGTGTCAAACAGTAATTTTGCTTAGCCAATGATAAAAAGTCACAAAATGTAAGCTCCACCTGTAATACAGTAATTTCAGAGAAGATATACCCTGTAAGAAACACTTTGCTCCAGAGAAAATAAAGCAGTAACAGAAGATATACCTTGCAAAGACAATTTGAATCAGAAGATTACAGCAGTAATCTGTTAGCACACACCTGTAGGCACACCTTGTAATAATGCAGAAGAAGGTATACCAGCAACAACAATTTGAATCAGAGAAAAAATAAAGCAATGAAATGTTAGCAACAAACAGTAGCAATCCCTGTGAGTAAAAAATAAAAACACCACCACACAGTAAATCTGCTTAGCCAAACTAAGTCTTAATCCTTCTCCCTTGCTCTGGTAAGTTTCTCTACTCTGCCTTTCAAGCAGTCTTAGAAGGAAAGAGCTCAGGTGAAGCTAGGTGCCTTGGCCACCAACACAGAGATGTCGATAGGGAGAAGCGCTGGGGTAAATGGAGAAAGTGACAAATGCAATAAGGACAGGGATGGGGCAAAAAGGGGTAAGGCCATCAAGAAATGGAGGGTAATGAGTACCAATGCCCGTAGTCTAGCCAACAAGCTCCCTGAACTGGTGGCCTTGTTTGATGCCTGGATATCATAGAAGTTACAGAAACATGGTACACAGAGAACCATGACTGGGATGTTAACATACCAGGATACACAACCTACAGGAGAGACAGGGAGGGGAGAAGAGGGGGCAGAGTAGCTCTTTATGTAAGCGAAGGGATAAAAACAACTGAACAAAAGAGTAAACAGGGAGGAGAGGAGGCACTGTGGTCACCTTAGAGACTGGAAATGGCACCACAATCCGCACAGGGGTTGAATACAGACCCCCATGTCAGGGGGAAGGAATGGACAAGGATATGACAGAAGGCATACTTAGGATGGCAGAGAAAGGGGAGATACTGTTGATGGGGGACCTTAATATGCTGGATGTCAACTGGAGCACCTTTGCAGCAGCCACATCCAAAGGCAGGGCCATTCTCGATGCCATTCAGGTGGCATGCCTCAGACAGCTAGTTTTGGAACCTACTCATGAGGGAGCAATCTTAGACTTCGTACTCTCAAATGGGTCAGTGAGAGGATCTCAGATCTAGAAGTGGCTAGCCATTTGGGAACAAGTGACCACCAAACAGTGTGGTTCACAATAAAGTCAGCTACAGAGTCAAGCCATACAAAAGTGAGGGTTCTCGACTTCAGGAGGGCTGATTTTGGCAAGATGGGAGAGTGCCTTAGAAAAGCACTAGCAAACAGGCTAGAAGGAGGGGTGGAGCAACAATGGGGAAACATCAAAACTGCCATCACAGAGGCAACAAGCCTTTGTGTGAAGCAAATAAACAAATCAAAATGAAAGAAAAAGCCACTATGGTTCTCAAAAGCGGTGGCAGTGAAGGTTAGGGAGAAAAAAATAGCATTTAGGAAGTATAAGGAAACACAGAAGGAGCAGGACAGAGAACTGTACCAGTTAAGGCAGAAGAAAGCAGGGAGGGTAGTGAGAATAGCAAAGGCCCAAACTGAGGAAAATATAGCCAACTCAGTTAAGAAGGGGGATAAAACCTTTTATAGGTATATCAGGGAGTGTAGAATGACAAAGGGAGGGATAGTGAGGCTGAATAGATTAGACGGTGGGTGGGCAGAGAGGGACAGTGAAAAAGCAGGGATATTGAATGAATACTTCTGTTCAGTATTCACAAAAGAGGAGGTGGGTCAGGTGCCTAATCTAATTAACAGAAGCACTCTGGATAGGGGGGTCAATCCCAGTCCTTTCACAGAAGAAAGGATTTTGAAAGAACTCCTAAAACTGAAGGTGGACAAAGCAATGGGGCCAGATGGAATTCACCTCAAAATTCTAAAAGAATTAAGCAGAGAACTAGTAACACCACTGACTACCCTTTTTAACAAATCATGGAAGGATGGTGTGGTACCTGAGGACTGGAGGAAGGCAGATGTGATTCCCCTTCACAAAAGTGGGACCAAGAGAGAGGCAGGAAACTACAGACCTGTCCGTTTGACCTCTGTGGTAGGAAAAGTGATGGAATCACTTCTGAAGGAAAGAATTCTTGAGTACCTAGAGGCCAGTGGGGCACAGGACCCAAAGCAGCATGGGTTCACAGAGGGAAGGTCATGTCAGATGAATCTAATTGATTTCTTTGACTGGGTGACCAAAGTAGTAGACCAGGGAGGGGCTGTGGACATGGCCCACCTAGACTTTTAGCAAGGCATTTGACACAATCCCACAAAAGATTAATAGTCAATTAACCAGCCTGGGAGTGGGTCCCAGGGTGGTAGCCTGGGTAAAACACTGGCTGGATAACAGGACACAGAAAGTAATTGTAAATGGAGTCCACTCTGAAGAAAGAGGGGTTACTAGTGGGGTACCGCAGGGTTCAGTACTGGGTCCAGTCCTATTTAATGTCTTTACAAGTGACATTGCAGAGGGACTGGAAAGAAAAGTATGCCTCTTTGCAGATGACACAAAGATCTGCAACAGGGTTGATACACAAAGAGGCATGGAAAGGATGAGAAGGGACTTGGCAAGGTTGGAGGAATGGTCTGAAGTATGGCAGCTTGGATTCAATGCAAGGAAGTGCAAATAATGCACCTGGGAAACAAAAACCCAGGGGAAGATTACACAATGGGGGGGAGGAAGTAACAACAACAAAAATGGAAAGGGACCTGGGGGTAATCATATCAGATGACCTTCAGGTTGTCAAGCAATGTGAGAAGGCGGTAGGGAGGGCTGGAGGGATACTGGGATTTATAGGGAGAGGCATCACTAGCAGAAAACAAAAAGTTGTTATCCCCCTGTGTAGACAGTTGGTGAGTCTCCATCAGGAGTACTGCATCCAGTTCTGGAGACCCCATCTCCACAATGACATAGACAGCATGGAGGCAGTTCAGAGGGGGGCAACTAAAATGGTGCAGGGTTTGCAAGAGAAGCCATATGAGAAGAGACTAAAGGAGCTTAGTATGTATATCCTTGAGGAAAGGAGGGAGAGGGGTGACATGTTAGAAACATTTAAGTACCTCAGTGGAATCAACAAGTCCAAGAGGATAGCATCTTTCAGAAAAACAGATGTGCAAGAACAAGGGGACACAATTTGAAGATAGAGGGGGGATGGCTCAGGGTCAATATGAGGAAGTATTTTTTCACAGAGAGGGTAATGGATGCATGGAACAGCCTTCCTGAGGAGGTTGTGGGGTCTAAAACTGTGGGAGAATTCAAGAATGCATGGGACAGACATAAAGCAAATTTTTGTGGGGGTTAGGAAGAAATAGGCTGTTGGTTAAAAAGGATTTGCAGCTTATCATCTAGGTAGGGAAATGGGCAGACTAGGTGGGCCAAGCTGTCCATATCTGCTGTCAAAGTCTATGTTTCTATGTTTCATTTTCATTTATTTTTCATTCTTGTAGGCCTGATGAGCAAATTGTCCATTTTTACAGGCAGCAAGTGGGAGTATACAAAAAACATAGGGGAAATACAATACAACAATATACACTAAATCACAAGGTACAAACAGCCAAGATCACATTATAAAAGTACAAACAGCATAAATAAACATTACTTATACTAACAAACAAACAAACAGTAAAAAAAGACCTCACTTCTTACAATCACAAAGCTATAGATCTTTTAAAAACAGCATCAATCCCCTTTTGAAATTAATAATTGATTTAAGATTCAGAGGTTCACCAGGTAATGTTTTAAAAAATGTAGGGGCCCTAAATAATATATATCTCTGACCTATTACCTTATGAAACAGTGGAAGCATAAAGGTATATCTGTGCTGGGATCTAGTGCACAGCCATTTATAGACCTAGAAAAATGACTAGAAATAGAATTTGGAAGATTACCTAAAAAGACTTTAAACATAAAAATGCCTATTTTATACTGAATTCTATAATCCAAAGACAAGTGGTTTGGCTGTTGTAAAAGGGAACAGTGGTGCGTATGAAAAGGGGCATGTAACATAAACCTAAGAATAGTATTATAAGTGGCCCAAAGACAATCTAACAAATTGTTACTGGTGGTAGAATAAACAATCATTCCACAATCTAGCATGCTGAATAAAAAACTATGGGCAAGTAAAACCCTCGATTCAGGGGTTAAGCAAGGTTTCACTCGATGCAAACCACCCAACCTTTGATGAATTGTTTTCTTCACATTATTTATATGAATTTCAAAAGACAATTTAGAGTCTAATGACAGCCCCAAATAATTAAAATGGTCAACTAACTCAATTATATTCCCATTTAGGTCAGTAATGGGGATAAAGACCTCAGTATTTCATTTTTTTTGGAAAATACCATGACTGCTTTTTTTTAATTCAAAACCATATAGTTCTGAAGTAACCAATTTTGAAAAGCAACAAAATCATCCTGAACCTTCTCAATAGCATCATTAGGTTTTGGACTAACTCCAAATAAAAAACTGCATTGTCTGCATACATACTCATTGAAGTCTGTAAACAAACACTCGGAGCAGAATTCATATATAGGGAAAATATTAGTGGCCCCAGGATGGAGCCCTGTGGACAAGCACAGACGATTGATTTTTGTTGTGAGAATTTATCTTCAAATGACATAATATGAGCTCTATTACTTAAGTAATGTATGAACCAAGCAATAACTTCTATTGAAAAGTGCAATTTTTGGAATATACCAGTAATCAAACTATGTTCAACCAGATTGAAGGCCTTGGTGAGGTCCACAAAATCAGCTACAATACAATGCCCTTTATTTAGGGCACCCTGTATGCAGCTAGTGAACAACACCAAGGCCATATTAGTATTGTGATTAGGTTTAAAACCATGTTGTTGTGGGGTTAACAAATCATATTTATTCAAGAAATCAATTGTCTGATCTAAAATAATATTTTCCAATATTCTAGACAACGGAGAAAGAAAGATACAGGACAGTAATTTGAAGCTTGTGTAGGGTTACCATTCTTAAAAATAGGCTTAGTTGTGGCACATTTCCATTGAGTTGGGAATAATCCAACACATAAAGAAGCATTAAAAATAATAGAAAGTGGCAATGGAAAGGATCTATTCCATCAAGAGATATGGGTGGACGAGGTTCTCTGCCTAGGATATATTCAAGTAACTACCTCTGTAGAAAACTTTCTAAAGTAAAATTTTGGAGCTTGGTCGAGATTAGGAGGGAGACAATTATTATCAATGGAAAAGGGAGGGAAAAAATTAGATTTATAGCCATCAAGATCACCAAAATAATTAAGGATCTCAGAAACAGTGGCCAGATCGCTAGTTAAAATATTGTCATTACATAATGAAATGGTTGACTGTTTTTTCCCTCTCCCTAACCAGCCATTCAATATCCCCCACGTTCTTTTTGCATCACCAAAGGAATTTCTTTGTTCAGAGAGAAAAAAACTGTGTCTTTGCTTTCCTAATTTCAATTTAACACTTATTCCTGAGTGTTTTTTAATTCTGCAGAGAAATAACACCTCGTGGTTTCTGATAAACTTTCCAACTTTTATCCATGGTTCACATCAATTGTAAGAGTTCTGGGGAGACCCATGTATGTTTGTTGGCCTGAATTCTCATTCTCTTTAAAGGGGTAATTTTATCAACTATAGAAAAAAACACAGTAAACTGATCAAACATTTTTGCTGAATCTGTAAGAGATTCAAGCTGCATCCAATCAACCCCTACAAAGGCAGCATCTATAATTTTAGGTGCAATTGTTTTAAATGTCTATGTTTAATATACTGTACTTAGGGGTTATTTTTTCAACCTTTGTCAACCAACCACAAAGAACAGGACAATGGTCATTCAAACTATCCAACACAACCTTAGAAAATGGGATCCTGTCGGGGTGGGTGGGTGATAAGAATCCAGTCCAAAACTGTCCCAGTCCCTAACCTATAATTTTGCCTTGTAATTTCCCCTATTAATTGTTGGAGATCTAATTCTGATGGAGACTCCTTAATATTATTATTCTTTTGCTCAGCTCCCCAATCATAATTAAAATCCCCCATTATAATCCAGTCTCTGTTTAAAGATAACTCTTTTTTAATACAGGCGAGAAGGTCCAACCCAAGACTAATTTTCCCAGAGGGAACATAAATAGAACTTATGTTTAAGTGCTTTTCATTGCCCCGTAGAATCTTGATAGAAACCAGGTCACATACAGCAATGGGATCAAAGACAAAATGCATGTTAGAGTGTAACCTAGATGAAACATAGATCAAACCTCCCCCCCACCCCTTTTCGCAGATCTATCCTTCCTAAAGAGATTAAAATCTGGTAATGTAACTTCAGAATCCGATATGTGCTTATTAAGCCAGGTATCAGACAATGTAATAATATCTGATCCATTCTGTTCTGTCCGAGCAATAAATTCCGACCATTTAGATGTTCAGCTTTGGATATTCAAATGAACTATTTTTAAGGCAGATACACTTATTATCTGACAACCTAAGTTTGCTGTACTACTCTATGAACCAGAAATAAGCAGCAATAAAGCTGCAAGTTTCCTTAACCTTATCTTTTTTTCAAAATTGAGCTCCCGCTTGGGAGAAGTCCTAGTAAACAACATGTTTGGTTTAAGAAAAACTGAACATAAAATAAAACCTTTACAATAATTTGGAAAAGTAGAAAATAATCCAGGGTGTAAATGAGAAGATACCCCCAGAAAATATTAACAAAAAGGCATTCATTATCTAAGATAATTCAACTCTGGGGAAATCATCTCCCACACCCAGATCTGATGGAGAGGAAGTAGAAGGAGTAAAAAGTGCCCCCAAATTAAGCATTAAAAGTGAAAAGCTCATTAAGAGAAACATCCTCAGAGTAAAAATCTGTATGCCCCAATACAAGAAATCAAACCCTACAGTATCAATAATACTGAAAATTCCCAGGCACTTTAAAATATAGCCAAACAAAATAGCCCACCTCAAGTCTGATAAGATTTTCTCAAGGGGGTGTTGTGAGCACCACTCATGTGCTCGCATTAGTGAGTGGCGCAGGCTTTTAAACTAAAAGTCTTGCCCCCAGGAATGATGTTCTGCTCAGCTGCTGGCTCCCCTGAGCCCCCTCCACACCAAGCATTGGAATAGTTATCTGTTCAGCCTGATGTGAGTTTATATGATGTCTGAAATATGCATAAAGATTATTTAGGCACATGCAGTTTGCAATTTAATCCTCAAAGTATCAACCCAAATCTCTAATAATGAAGTAATGCAATTTGAATTTTAGGTGGTAGTGTTACTGCACTATGCAATAAGTGTGTAAGCAGTAAGTCAAAATTCAATATTATTATAACTGAATAATTTGTTTCCCCACTGTTTAAACTTGAAATTTCTTTAAATATTGAAAGTATACTTGCAGCTCTTTTGTTTCATAGAAATGTTTTAATGGGAATCAGATAATATACTGTACATGAGGTATGACTGGGACAAGAAATGTTCTAATGGGAAAATAATGTTTCTCATCACTGAGATATTTGATCAGTGGTGGCTTGCTCACTGAAACCTAAAGCACCTAGATGATCTTTTAGGTAAACACTCTTCACAAAGTCTTCATAGTCAGATGGGTATCTGTTTCATACCAGCTGACAGTGATGTATTGCCTATGATGCTTTAAGTATTTTTTTTTATTTTAGTCTTTGGTAACCAGGTAAGGCCCACTAGGCACAAGTGCCTGTTTTCAGGGGTGACCTGGGAACACTGGGCGGTTAAGTGACTTGCTCAGAGTCACACAGTATGCAAGTGGAGGTTGTGAAAATCAAACTCAGGTCTGGTCTGCTGGATGTATCAAGCTTGTTCACACCTCGTTCCTCTAACCTCTAGGCTATACTGCCAGCCAGACATCAGTTCTCTCTTGTTTGTTTAAGGAGTGAAGCCATTCTTTTTAGAAATGCACAGAGAAATATGATGTAATGAAGTCCATCACATTTGACCTTTCTCAAACTAGTTTGGTAACAGTAAATCCTTATGTCACAAAAAGACTAACAATCTGCCACAATGTTGCCTTTGTCAATCTTTGTGGACTGCTTTTCAAGTTTCTTTAGGGGAAAGACAAGACACCGAACTAATTGTTTTATTTCTTTTGTTTTTCTTTTGCATTTGATAACCAGATTTACTCTTGAACAAAGACCTGCCAATTTGCAAGAATGTCCCACGAATATTATAAACATCACAGAAACATAAAAGTAGAAAGTATAAAAATGAATATGAAGCAGTACATTGGAAACATTGTACTGCTTCAGGTTAAATCCATAGCTCTAATAGGTGGAATTAAGGCACAGTTTCAATGAGTGTTTACAATTAAATTCGGAGCTGCATTGCAACAATGTTAGAGGAAGGGAATTTAAAAGCTGAGCAGCATTCAAGGTAGAGAATTTGTATCCCTGTACCATCCTTCTAAAGGGCAGCATAAAAAATTGCTTGCTCATGGCACAAGTACTGTAATCGGAAGAAAAGGGCAAATACATATTTGCAGGTGCATGCCCAAGTCAGATATTATGTAGTATTACACCTGAGTAATTTTAAGACCAGCATTAAAAGGCAATGTCCTGCTTCATTGAGTGGTTTGGAACTTGCTTCATGTAGCAGGTGGGATGACCCCATTAGATGCAACATCTTATTTTTAAGAGGGAGGTGTGTCCTTGATTCAAGAGGTCTTAAAATAATATTACACACACACACATGTATATATATATATATATATATATATATACACACACACACACATATGAATCAGTGTCAAGACAGATGCTTGCATCTCTAACCGAGCAGAAACTTCATTATATACTATAGTATAAGTAGGTTACAGTGTGCAGGGCACAGGAAGTAATCCTGCTACTTTAAAAGGTTCTTATTAGACCTTACCAACATTACTGTGGGCAGTTCGTGGCTCCCCCATACAAAAACGACATTGATGCAGTTCAGAGGATGTAGCGTAAGGTTACCAAAATGATCAGAGCTTTTGGGGACAAAAGTTATGAGGAAAGGATTATAACCTGTTTACCATGAACAAAAGGAGCTGAGTGGGGACCTGACCTCAGTCTTCTGTATACTCAAGGGGATTGACATGAACACACTGTGATATTTCATCTGGTGTCTACAAGCAAGATATAGGGGCACCCTAAGAAGTTCAGAGGTGGTTAATTCAAGGGTATCATTAGGAGACACTTCTTCTCCCAGAGGATAATGAACCTACAGTTGCAGCCAGTGACAAGTAGCACTACATACAGTATCTACAGACTGCTAGGTACAGTATATCACAACGAATACTATTAACATGAAAAATGGATTTCAAAGTGATGTACTGTATCTAGGTATTTCTAGATACGAGTACCACTACTTGTCACCTGATGCCATGATATGGAACAGCCTACAGTACCAGTAGACACAGTTGACACTGAGACAGTACAGGTCTTTAAGGTAAGCCTGGACACACTTCTTCTTTTCAAGAGAATCACAGCTTACCCTAGGTGGTAGAGAGGGAAGAAAATAGTAACCACAGAAAATGTCGGCACTGATTAAACCAGAAGAGTCACACTGTGACAAGAATTACTGTGCACATAAGAGGTAATCAAAACGGGTGTTCACTTTATTAGGTACAGCAGTGTACATGGTGTATACAGAAGGCAAGAGCAGATCCATGTAAAACCAAGCAAAGTTTCACCTCCTTCACTCAGAAACTTCTTCTGAGGTAGAGAAATTTTTATAAATTGGTACAGTACATGTTTGCATAGTATGTTTATTTTTCCTTGCTTATAAAGTATGGAGAGGGGGAGTGTACATGAATAGAATCCCTTCCAACCTTAAAAAATTCTGTTACATCAAGTGAATACATGTTGAGCAATGCAGTGAGGGGGATGCTTACAGGTAGTAGATACGAACATGAATGCCTACAGAGGTTAAGGGAGAGATTCTTGATTCTCTTATCTTCATAACAGGTACAGGCATTCTCTTGTTCATAGTTATGAGTGGATGAGATCAGAAGAGAGATGGGGAGAGAAAACTGTGGTCTCATACATGTAGTTTGGCAGGTGAAGGGAGCTTGAGAAAGTTAGATAATGGTGCCAATTGAGCAGAAACAAGAGTCACTGAGCTGCCCCATGACAACCTTTTGAATGTAGAATGATTAGGGGTCAGCCAGAGAGAGACTGGGAGTTTGCTTCAGTCAGCTGGGACTGGGATGAAAAATAGAAAGTCTGGCTGCTGTAGTCCTTCTTGAATTTAGGTATTATCTAGTGAAGTGTCTTAGAATATATTTGGAATAAATGGACTGGGGGATAGGAAGCTAAGGAATTTGGGATAGCTGTGGACCTGGGCGTGGATGTGCTGGTGTCAGCATGGCTCAGTTGTTAGCACATCCGCCTCTGGATGAGAAGGTCGTGGGTTCTTGTCCCACACTGGGATTGGACTTGCACCTAAAAATTGCTGGCATCTGAGTGCAATATTGGGGGGTGCTGTACTGCTGGGGTGTGCCGTCCTTTGGATGAGACTTTAAACCGAGGTCCCTTCTGCCCATCCTGGTGTTGTCCTGGTGGGTGTCCAGGTGGAAGTAAAAGAACCCAGGGCACTCTTCACAAAGAGCAGGGAATATTCCTGGTGTCCTGGCCAACATTCCCCTTCCCATAAACCGGTTCCTGCAATTATCCAGGCTGTGTGTGGGTGATGATGTGCGATATGGCCGCCACCACACATTCAGTCACTTCACTACCAGTCTAGCATTGCTTGTAAAGCACTTTGGGATACTGTTTATGAAAAGCACTATATCAATGCTGATTCTTCTTCTTCTTCTTCTAAAGAGAAGAGTATACAATAACAGTAGATGTCCCAACATGTGGTAGTGCCAGCTAATGAAATTAACCGTATCTGGCATTGGTGGGTCCTTGAATCATTTTCAAGGGTGAATCATATGCAGGATATATATGATTATGGGTGCCATAATGTGGGTATCTTACTGTTTCACAAGTTTCTCTCTTGCAGGTTGGAGAGAGGACTGAAAAGGGAAGCAAAATGCAGCAGTTTTCTCTGCCCAACCACAATGAGAGACATTTGTGAAACAGTAAGAAACACACACTCCTATACCTTTAATCATATAATACAGTCAGCATGTCTATGATAAAGTTTGAAATTTGTAGTTAGCTTATGGCAATGGTTTTGTCATTAGTAGGATGTATGAAAGTCCTTTTTGTAAGACAGAAATTTGTGCATTCATAATTTCTTTATCAGTGAGGTTAATTACCTCTAATTAAGGTTCCTCAGTCAGTAGGATCTAAGCAACTTTTTCCACAGATTCCAACATTGCCTACCTCTTCCTCTGTTCCCTCTCTGTCCTGTTTCTGCCCTTCTCTCTCCTTGTCCTCTTGTATATTGGTTTGTTTGTTGTTGATTTAGCTTGTAAAGTTTTGCACTTTTAAATCACATCTTTGGATCCTGCTAGCAACCTACAGTGTATTGGTCAGTTCTCTGGATCTCTTTGGATATTTTGCTCTTGTTGCTGCTATTTGGAATTTAATAAATGAGTGAAACTGAACCAGCTTGCATTTCTGTGGAAACTGACTACAAATTTTAAACTTTATCATCGATGTGCTGTCTATTCCACTATTGCGGTGATCTCTGAGAAATCCAATGGCAAAGTTATAAACAGTAACAGTCCTATTCACAAGTTACATCACCGCATCTAATGCATATTTCCCCTTCTCCAGCACCACTTGTTTTTGTCCCACTCTATCTGCACTATAGAAACCTCCATTCATAGTATCTAACCACCATCCTTTCATCTTACTTACAGGTCAGTTGAGTTATTTAGCAGCATGACTGGCTTCCCAACCTCTTCTTTTGTCTGCCTCAGAAGACAAATTTAACTTTGCATCATATGCTTCCAACATAGTTCACCTTCACTTGCTTGGACCCCGATTTTAGGGCTGCAGTGGGCATAGCCCTGCAGACCTTTTATGATAACTGAGAAAAAGACTCTGCATTCCTTCTGAATGAACATGTTGGATTGCATCACCATTGCTTCTGCATCTGTGAAGCAGTCTGCTCATGTTGACCCTACTGACCACAACACTGCACTATTTCACAGTGTCAATGGTCATGGTGGAACATGGCACACTCTGTCATGTCTAAGATGGCTGCTGCACTGTACCACACATGTGCTAGCAGTCATGCATTTGCAGTAGCACAAAGCAGCAATCTTGGTCACATTGGAGTGGGCTGTGTTCTGCCGTGACAGCCAGCACTTTTTTATTTATATATTTTTTTATGCTATATTAAAGAAATTCCCCCCACCTGACCCTCCCTCTCAGCATCCCCCCCAAAAACATAGAAATGACACCGGGGTGCCCAGTCCCTCAGTGTTGCAATTATCTGCAGCAATATAGCTGTGACACTGGGGGTGCTCAGTCCCCCAGTGTCACAATCAGGGTTTCTCTGTCCAGTTTTACCACCCCACATATCCCCTCAGAAACATAGCAATGACACGGAGGGTGCACAATTCCCTAATGTCACAATCGGGGATTGTCTGTCTTTTTTCTGACATTCGGGGTGCCCAATTCCTCAGTGTCATGATCTGGGATCATCTGCCTTTTTTTTCACCTGTAAAACAAAATGGTTCATCAATGTCTTTCCCTACATAACTGAGACTGGGGGTTCCCAATTCCCCAGTGTCATGATCTGGGATCATCGGCCTCTCTTCTATTTTCACCTGTAAAAAACAAAAGCAGTCCATCCATGTTTTTTGTGGCCATTCCATACCTCCTACTGACCATCCCAATGAGCACCCACCACCCCAAACCTCCCCAGTGCCCTTACTCACCCATCTGGGGTCAAACTCTGTAATCTTCTCTGGACCACAGACACGTCTTCACTCTTTGAAGCACCATGAATTGATGACTCAGATATGCAGGTCAATGTTTTTCAATGTGGTTTTTCAACATAGTGCCATAACATGGGCATTTTTACATATATTTGGCCCAAATGTTCAACATGCCTTCTTTGGGACCCTCACTCATGAACAATGTCACTGTCAGACAGATCCATCACAAAAGGTGATTTTGTGGTCCCTGCATTAAATCACCTTTTGGGAAGGACCTGACAATTTTCTCTGACCTTGTTCATGAGGTAGGGTCCTAAGACGGTTTTGTTGAAAATCTGGTGTAAAAACATTGTAAAATAACAGTGTTATGAGCATACATTGAATTTTGTGAATGCTAATTTTGGTACTTTTCAATATTTTTACCAAATTTACAACATAGCCACATCTTTACAACACTTCATGACTGTGATAGCTATCATTTTTCAAATCCTGTCCAATGGTTTTTTTTTATATCCCAAAATGTAATTTTGCGGTCCCTGCACAAAATCACCAAATCACTTTTTGGGTACCAGTTGAAACTTTTTTCTGCCCCTTTTCATGAGGTGGGCTCATAAGAAGGCTATGTTGAAAATGTGGTGCAAAAATATTAAAAAAACAACCAAGTTATGAGCCCACAGAAAATTTTGTGAATGCAGGTTTGTAACTTTTGTAATTTTCAATATTTTTACCCCACATTTACATCATAGCCTTACCTTTACAGCACCTCATGAATGTGACAACTGTCATTTTGCAAATTCTGTCCAATATGTTTTTTTGAATACTGAAAGGTGATTTTGTGGTCCCTATACCAAATCACCTTTCGGCCAGCAGTTGAACATTTTTTCTGCCCTTATTAATGAGGTGGGGTCATAAGAAGACTATTTTGGAAATGGGTTGTAAAAACATTAAAAACAAAAATGTTGTGAGACTATATTGATTTTTGCTAACATAGGCTCATACATTTGGTACTATTCAACATTTTTACCCCACATTTTCAACATAGCCATTTTTTATAGAACCTCATGATTGTGATATGTCATATTTCAACTCTTGCCCAAAATGTGTTTTTGCATCCTGAAATTTGTTTTCACAGTCCTTGTGCAAAAACACCTTTAAGCCAGGAGGTGAACATTTTGTCTGCCTGTCTTCATGAGGCAGGGTCATAACAAGGCTTTGTTGAAAATTTGGTGTAAAATATTACAAACCAACACATTTATGAGTTTATGTTACATTTTGAAAATTCAAGTTTGTTACATTGGTAATTTACAATATTTGTGCCCCACATTTCTCAGCTGCAGCCCTATTGGCTCTGGCCAGAGTTTGTTATACTGGTCCCTACTTCAATTCCATTTTTGGCTGCTCCTCCTTCCAAAAAAGATAAATTGAGATCAACACCAGATTACACTAAAACACCAGTTTAAAATTTGAAATTCACTTTTACTCATTTGTGCCCTTCTAATCTGTTATTTTCCTAAACTGTCCTCTTGATCAATGCTTCATCCTAAAATAAATTATATTGTCACCCATTACATAGCTGCTGACTGGCCAACCAGATATTACATTGCTGTTTGTTCTGCCCCCCTACCCCCAGACACTGACAGTACTACAAACCAGTTTAGGAGACTAGTTGGTTTATATTTATTTTAAGTTTCCTATTTCCCCTTTTATTATACTACTGCCAAAATGTAAAGTCCAATTCTTATGAAGTTCAACATGCCTTTTTTCTTCCAGCCTGATTACAATACCTATAGTCCACTGGTATCTTCAAAACAATGCAGAGACTCCAGGGACTACAACACCCACAGTACTCAGCTATTTTAGGATTAGAAAACAGGCAGGCAACCAACATTGAAGTGAATATATGCTGGCACATGATAGCTATACACAGTCAACCCAACATAGGAAGGCTTTTTAAAAGGATAATAGTGCAGTAATCAGCATGACAAAGTTAAGAAATATGCTGAATTGATAATTTTCTCCCAAGAATATTGAGTTAATTGTGAAAGAAGATGTAATGATCCTGAAAAATTAAATTGTTCTCAGACTGACATTATGTAGTTATTTAATATGTGTGTAGTGCCCCCAAATGGAACTTATCTTAATGCACCTCCTGTTTTCTCCCGTTTGCCTGCTGCTGGTGCTCCATTCCCCCCAGCTGGCCCAAGTTCATTCTCGTCCCCTGGTGCTCCCCTTTATTCCCCAAACAGCCCCAGTAATGTAATTTAGCACAATTTCAGACTTAAACACATAGTTGCTGTTTTGCTGAGGAGCTGGCGACCGTGCATACACATAGGAGTGCTTTCTTCTGCTGCCCACTAGATTTGTGGTAAAATCTGAAGGCATTTCTTGGCCCCAGTGCCACTGCTAAGCTGAATGGGGACCAGTGACCTCAAGGAAGCCAAGAGAAGCCTCGAAAGTTTGAAAATACAGTTTTGAATTGGGGCAAATGTGAGGCTCATGAATATTAATGAACCCACATGAATATTAATGTAATGATGCCAGCCCCCTAGGGGCATAGTATTGCAGCAGCAGTGACAGAAAAAGCATAAACAGTAAATGAGAACAAATAAAAGCATTTAACCCTTACTGTGCCACAGACTGATATATCAGTCCAAAATTCCTATAAATTCTAATTCTGTCGGCAGCCTAAGGGTTAATAAGGCACTTTTGGGGCAATAGATCTGTGGGGATATTATTTAATAAAAGCAATCTGTCTGGCTGCACCAGGACTTTAAACTTTGGGGGGACTGTACAAACTGCTTAAGGGACTGTATACTCAGATGCCATCTTTGCAGCTAGCAGCCAATAGAAAGCCAGGATTAAACAAAGAGACTCCTGGGACAGTGCCAGAGACTTTTGGGGAAAAATGAAAGTACAAATCCAGGCACCAAAATGCTGTCCCAATTAAGGGACTGGGACTGTGATTATCAGCCCGGACAGCCAATTGGATTACTACATTCTGCCCTTCAGTTTGGGAGGGACTGTTCGAATCTGGGCAGTTTGAGTCAGTCTGGGTTGAGCCTTAGGACTGTCAGGAGGCTCACTGCAGCTCAGAAAACTTGGGGAGAGGCCTGTTTTGCCTCTTCTCAGCCAAAATGCCTGCTGATTGAGTGGGACAGCCAAGTCTGCAGAAAGAACTGCAAAGTCCTCCAAAAAGGGAGAATTTCCCAAAGTGAAATTTCTAGACCTAAAGTGGGATCAAAGCTGTTGAAAGATCCCAGTTCTGCATTTCAGTGAGAAGCTTGCTTTACCTCAGGGACTGTGCCAAATTTAATGCCTGGGTTTACCAGAATTGTCTCTAGCCAATTTTCCAGAGGAATACCTGAACTGTTGGGTGCCAGCTTACATATCATTGTCTGTGACCTACAAGTGGGTAAGCTGTGTGGCCTATTTCAGAACCATATCCAAGTTGAATCTGTGGTGCCGAGTAATGTAGCTGACAGACTGTTGCTGCCTTTAACAATCAAGCTGCCAGATGACCAGAGAAGGGAATCAGCTCCTGCAGAGAAGATCATTGTGGGTTGTGGTCATCCTTGGGGGCAATGCCTTGATAAGGAGATGAGTTATGTCAGCTCCGGGTCCCTGTATCCTGGTCCTTGCCAGAAAGGATGAAGTCCTGCAGCCTGTAGCCACATTCTGCCTCGAGGAGAGCCATCCTGAAAGTCAGCCTAGATCCTGAGGTCCAAGGTTCAGTGAGTAAAATAGGATTCTACGCCGCAACACCAATTAACCTGTTTTTACAACTGATTTGCCTTTCAAGTTTGCTTGGTGGTTTAGACTGTTCTTTACAGGTCATCGGGCCTGGGAATTACACATTTCTGGGTTTTTAAAATATATTTTTGATTTCTACAGCCAATTACAAGTTAAAGCTTTAATCATTTCTTTATTTAAGGGCCCCAACCAGCTGCAATGACGCCAACCCACAGCAATGCTTAAGGTCTGCAATGTAGCAAATCCTGGGTAGCCAGTGAGGTTAACTGGACATCCCAGAAGGGTTAATGCTTTTGTTTGAATATTATACAAAACCAAAATACTGCTAAAATCAAAATGCTCCAATCAATCCATCTTTGTTTCCCCCTTCCCTTGTTTAAACCCCTTAATCAATTGGTTTGTTGTTTAAATGTTAATCTAGTCCATGAGCATATTATTACTGAGTGCTGGTTTGATGCAAGCAACTGAAGGGTTTGTGTTGTTTTTGCTGTTAACCATTTTCTGACAGGTGCACAGGGTGCATGCAAGTGTTCAGGATGCTGTTGGTAAGTGTGGTCACTGTGAGCATATTATTAGCACTCGCTACTAATTGGGTCATTGAATGCAAAGCAAGGTGTTTATTGTAATTTCAAGTGTGGGGCCACTAGGTGGGGCTGTGGATAGGCATAGCTCCCCAGAGGGCTGTATCAGTTCAGGTTCTAACCCACTAAAGCATTACTCTGGGTGGAGCACCATATTTGTAGTTTTACTGTTGGTAGTGACACCACAGCGACCCTTGACAGAGAACCCAGGCACCTCAACCTGCAAGCAGGGGAAGTAGCCCTTGGTATAATGGTGCCAGAGTTACATGTGTGTTCATGGTCTTCCCTGAAATTCAGTGCAATAATATCATTACCAGAAAGTAGAACATGCTACATGGGAAGTCAGCTCATCAAAAGTAAAACAGGTAGGTGGGCATGGGGCATGACTGTGGAGCATGTAAATGACAGACCACTTATAGTAAGTCAACTCATGGTCTAACATGAAAATTAAAGAGCCTGTGATGCCTTGGGGAAAACTTTATAAAATATACATTATTTTAGTTGCATTCCCTATATTATTTTTGTCTGTCTCCCCCTTTATCCTTTATTGCTAAGGAAATTTTGCTGGAAACAGGATTCTTGTCCTTTGGACTTCTTATGCTTCTGATGCTTGTCTACACTGCTTTAGGTATGTGTGAAATGAAAAAAAAACCTGCTACACAGAGTACAGCTGTACGTCATGAAAAGCTATTACTTCGTACAGTCCTAAATGTGGCAACATATGTAGCAAAGTGCTCAATTTCTCAGGCAAAGACTATGAAAAGTTACACATATACTATACTGATTTACTGCTCCCCTTGCAAAATGCCTCTTCCTTTATCTCATTTCAAGTGTTCTAAATGTACCTACACGTGATACCTTGCTCTGGGAAAGAGGCTTGAGAGTGGGTGTATGATTTGGTGAGATGCTGAAAAAAACTATTTGGATATTCTTTCTCTGCTAGCATCCAATTAAGGATCCAATATACTGCTTTCTCTATGAACAGCTTTTCCAGTATGTTCATTCTGAGAGTGCTCTAAATGGACCTGGTATCAGAATTTTGATTTTGTGCAGTGTAGAGATTATGAGTACAGTACACTGCGGAGTCCCAAAGAGGATGAAACATATGCCTGGACTTTGCCATTCTCAGCCTTTACTGGATCAGCTGTGCAATCACTTTTAAAAGATGTCTGTTCTTTTGAAGCCTTGTCAGCCTGAGTTGCACAAGGATTTGCAAAGTGAGGATAACTTGCTCAGGGAATAAGTCCTAAAAGTACTGTATGCTTGTGATTTGGGGAGATGCACAAAAACCAAACTATTTTCCTGGAAGTGCTATTTCACATAGTGGTTTGCATGGTGAAGACTCCAAAAAATGGCACTTTGCCAGTAAATTGCCACTTTGCGGAGTGTTTGCTCAGTGTAAAGAACTGTAAATAAGTATGTTCCCATCCCCCATCCTCTCACTGCATCATAGCCCACCCACCTCAACTCTCAGCTTGACCAGTATTGATTATGAGCCCCCTTTCCTCCAACCACATGAGCACCCAATCACACCCTCCACACCCCCAACACTGGCAATATAATTAAGAAAATAGCCCAACATTTAGGAGCACCTAATTCCACCTTCATCACTCCAGCCCAAGAAAAAAACTGTGATACCCTGTCCCCCATTGACTCAGTTATCAACCAACCCTCCACCCCAAGCCACGAAACTAAAGAATACTGTAGCACAGAGAAGGTCTAATATCTGGTGCAACCTCTCCTACAGAGATGGATAAAAGTTGCAATATCTGCTTCCGTGGAACTTTTGTGAAATTTCATAAATTTTGCAGTATTTTCTAATCTTCTGCCATTGGTGATATCAGAATCTTCTAAATGTTATTTGCTGGATTTTTGCCCTGTTCTGTAGAATTTTTTGGCTGAACTGTGGAATAATTCACATGAAGTGCAGAATGACAGTTCTGAGGAATTTTATTCTGCAGTTTAAAGATCAATGGCAAGCATAATAAGAAAAATATTCTTTTCACCGGTAATGTTTTTTACTGCAGTACATCATTCAACAAGAATTATGCAATGGCATGAAAAAAATCTTGCTTCCTGACTGGTCAACATGCCCCAGACACAGTGATGTTATCTGACAATAACATCACTGTATCTAGGGCAGGCATTGCATGACCACATAACATAATAAGAAATTCCTACCCGCTCACTCCCTCCCACAACCAGGTTCAGCCACAACCAATTTACCAAATAGAAGGCATCACTGCTTAACCCCCCCAAACCACGCTGGTGGAAAAACATACATTTCTTAATGTTTCATTCACTTCTCAGTGTTGATAAAATAAAATAAAAAAAATACAGAGCCATTTCCACCAAAGGCTTCAGCCGTCCCTGCTCTCATTGCCCCAACCACAGCAAATGCCTTTTCTAAAGAAACACAATGTTATTTCCCTTCTTCTTCTGGTACTATACTGGGAGAATCAAAAGCACACTGGAACAGTTACCATTTTTTGAGATTGAGTGGTGCTGCTGCAGAAAGGAAACAGGCGGCACTGACAGACAGATTCACAGGTGGTCATGTTCACAGTTGTTAGCTCCATCAGTGCACACTCGCTCCTCCACTTGGTACCTTCACATAGATCGTGGTCTTAAATGTTAAACACAGAATCCTCACCGGCTATGAGTGCAGGCAGCAGATCACTGTTAAAAGCAAACATAAGCAAAGGGGGTGGGGTGGGGTGAGGGTTGGGGGCAGGCAGTGAGGTGGGGGGAACAGTCCAGCAATAAGGAAGCTACATGCACCAGCAGCACCACCTATTCGACACAGTTCAAATGGTGGACCCCCCCACATAGAAAACCAAATTATTATATTAAATATGGAAAAAAATGAATTTAGAATGGTTAAAACATTTTTGGATGTTCGTTCTACAAATGAGCCAATGTATAATAGCAATAAGGCACTCCAGGGAGTGTGTTATTGTGTTATGTCACTCCTCGGGTGGTGGAAGTGCTCGGCTTCACCTTGTGCTTCAACCCACTCAAGGAGTGACGTTATTACATAATAATTAATGGGTTCCATTTTTTTACATTGACAAAACTGTGTATTAAATACCGCAACACCTGAGTAGGTGTTACGGCATTCATGCGCCCACTTCAAATCAAAAGTACAGTGTGGCTCGAGACTTTCAAAAACGTGCTGTCTCTCAAAAAATACACTTAATGACAAACACTCACCTCATCAGCCACTATAAAACTGAAGCACATTTTCTTCTTCCTGCTCACTACGTAGCTTTCTCCCAAATCTTTCAACTCTCCCCCTCCCTCTGCAGATCACAAGACTCCACTGCCAGGCAACACGTAGCAACGGCCATAGCAACGTAAAAAAAAAAACCAGCCAGGCGGAAGATTCAAACTGACAATTTTTCTTTCTCTTTGCAATTAAAACTAATGAAATTGCAGTTCTAACAGTTAATTTAATCTGGCTACTCATTACAAAGTACTCTGCCTACCGAATAAAGAAAATCTATGAGGCAAGGTACGACTGTCTATGTTTTATTTATCAGATGTCTCAGTGACAAGAAAAAACGAAACCCCTTGAATTATATAAAATAAAATATGGGATGCAGTGTGTTTAACTCGAATTTAACACACACCCTTGTTGTTGGATGGCTATCATAAATCCCTTAGGCTTCGCCCTCGGGGTTTATGTGCCATCCAACAATTAGGGTGTGTGGTAAATTCTCGTAACACACTGCACCCCATACTTTATCCTATATATAACACACACCCTGCCATGCCTCATTGCTTAATCAACATGTCTTTTATTGTCTATTTCGTTCAACTTGATAATGTATGCCTCCTTATTTGTATCTCAATACTACTGGCAGCTCAGGGTTTTTTTCAGAGTTCAGTCAGTTTCTCATCTCACTGAAGGAGTGACATCTAATAGCCTTGCTTGTGATAGCCTTGAGAATGTGTGCCTGTGATTAGTCCCCTTCATTTGCAGATTAGATGACTGTATTTCTGAATCACATAATTTGTTTTTTAATTTATTTTTTAAAAAATATGTAATTTCCTTATATTCATAGTTGTCACAGACCAGTAATTGTGTAAATCATTCTCTCACAAAGATGTAAACTGATCATTCTCATGAAAAATGTTAAATTGATTTTTTTCCATTTTTTTTCAAATGGGATCCTTCATCACCAGTACAGCTGACCTGTGTAAATTTCCTGATATTTATTCAAGCACAGAGTATTCTCTATTGTATAGTATTTTTTAACCTCTCTTTCCTTTACTTCAGTGAAATATAATGATATACTATGATTATTTTAATAAATAATATGGTTCTTGGTTTCAAGAAGTGGTTAATGCCTTGATATGCAGAGTGTCAAAATAAAAAAAAATCTATACTGAGTGTCTGCATTCCCTGTCTATGATCACTTTAGACTATCTGCAGCTAGCAAGGTTCATTACTAGTCAAAGTCATGTTTGTCTGCCATAAAACATAATCTTTTACAAACCCAGCCAAGCTGGGGGTCACATGATGGCTGCCTAGGAGAGAGAGCTGTGTCTCCTCATTACTCCCTGCCACATCCACTGAAATAAAAGCTTTTTTGGTCATTAAACCACATTCTGCTTGGAAGGAAAGGCTAAACTACACTGCTAAGAGTTAAACAATATAGTGCTTACCTGAGGAGAATGGATGCAGAGATGAGGAACCCTCCACTGTATCACACCACCACCAATGCCAGAGAAAGACAAGACCTAAGCCCGCTGCAGAAGTATTGCGATAATGAAGGAATGTTTTTTAGAAACCATGAAGACATTTCACAATGCAGACTCTGCAATTACAGGAGAGCTGCAAAAGTTGTGATCCTCTGTGGAATCTCTCTGTACCAGGGTTACGGACTTGGAGGCTTTGCTGGCATTGGTGGAAAAATGGAAAGAGAAAGTAGACCCTGACACACCGGCTGTGCGCCACAAGATTCATCACCTTGAAGACAAGCTGGAGGATCTTGAGGGTCAGAGTGGGCGTAACAACTTGATCCTGTTTGGACTACCAGAAAAAGAGGAGGGAAACAACCCCATTACTTTTATTCAGAAGTTACGAGAGTGAGTAGCAGGCCCTTCTCCCAATAATTCCACATACATTGTAGAGCGGGCTCACCACTCGCTGCGCTCTCCTCCACTTCCAGGAGCTCCCCTACATCCCTTCATTTTTAAGCTACTTAACTTTCGGGATAAGCAGCACATTCTATCCAAAATGAGGGATCTAAAAGAGCTCAGCTGGGAAGGACACCGTTTGAGACTGGCCCAAGACCTGCCACAGACTATGCACCCAAAGAGACAGGAGCTACACCCCATTATCTCCAATTTGATTGCTGCAGGGAAGCCTTACAGAGTGAGATACCACGTTATCTTGCAAGTCAAGCATGCAGACCAGTGGAAATCTTTTGAGACTCTGGCACAAGCAGCCTCAGAGCTCAAGACCTTGTTTCCAGATCTGTTCAAGTGAAGCCTATCCTTTGTCTTGCCCTAGCGATCGCCGATTGAGTCTATAAAGGTTGCAGTAAGTGATACCGTTTTGTCTCCTTAACTGAACTTTTGCTTGTCATGGTGCCTAGATCTGGCCTTGTGGTTCCCCAGTTTGAAACTAAGATCGGTAAGCAGGGCTTTCTTAGTTTTAAAGAAGCAGTTACATAATGTCACTGCTGTTCTTTTTTTTTTTTTCATGAACATCAGGGTGGACCCCAACTCCCTTTTCGTTGCTCCCATTGGACTCTACGCTAAGTTTCAAAGCTGGACTAGTAGAGTTTTTTGTGTGCATCAAGTTGCAGTAATTTCAAGCTCCCAGGTTCTGCTGTTTCTTCCAGGCATTGCATGAAGTTCCGACCGGGCTCCCTAGCACTTAGCTGACCATAAGGTGGACACTGTTCTTCTGAATTTGTACACCTTGGCCTGCTCCATATAAAGCCATGTCAGACTAAGGCCTTGGACCTCACAAGCTGCACACAACTTTGCAGGACCAAAAATAATGACTCTCAGGTTTGCTGTTAAGAGTATGGGGGGGGGGTTACAGTTCAACCTGATGTTTTTGGATACATTCCTCTGATTCAAATATTTTTTTGTTTGGTTTTTTTTTTTGGAATCTAGGGTTAGTTTGCTCAGTGATGCTTATGGGATGATATCCTATTAAGTTTGGTATCTTGAAGGTTAGGAGCAAACAACGAAGGATTAAGGCGTTAACTGACAGCCACATATATGTTTTTCTCCTGCAACGTTCTTATATATTGCTGTTACCTCTAATAATATCACTTAGAGTATACCTGCTAGGTTACTAAAGCTAAAGGTTAATTTTGAATCTGAATCGATGTGGAATGGTGGGGGAAAGAGGGGATGGGGACAGTGGATCTCAAGTGGGCAGTTGGGAAGTGTATTCACTTGACTAGGCATAGTAGGGTGATTTGATTAGTTGAACCAGAGGTAGTTTTATTAATGTCTAAAAGTTTGATGGTTTATTGTGGGACCTTTTGGGAGGGTTTGCAGGGGTGGGGGGTATGTGTTTTTGGTTTATGGAGTGATTTATTGGGAAATACAGATTGGAAGGGGGGAGAGGAAGGGGGGCTGGAGTGACTGTGACCATGTAGCAGGTAGTGCTACATTTCAGAAGGTATGGTTTATAAAGCAATTAAACCTCACTACGCTCTCTCCTCTGTTCCATATACAGAATTTCCACTTCCAATGAGTGGACCCTATAATTTTCTTAGCTGGAATGTCAAGGGTGCCCAAGATAAGCATAAGGGTGTAATGATCCATCATCACCTCCAACAATTATGGGCAGGAGTAGCTTACTTGCAAGAAACCAACCTTCACAGGGAGGAAATATCCCTCTTTCAGCAGGGCTGGGTAGGGCAAGTCTTTGGATCTGGTGTCTCCTTCAAATGAAGGGGAATTGTTATTTTAATTTCTTAGTCCATTCCTTTTAGCATAACGCAAGAATGGTGGGACCACTGAGGACACTACATCGTTGTCCGGGGTATACTGGGTACTTACCCAGTTGTTCTGGGAACAACGTATGTCCCAAACGCAGATTCCCCGTTTTTCTTAACTTATTCCTCTACTGGCATCTGACCCACTATAGTGTGTGGAGACTGAAACCTAGCTCCCCAGTCAGACCTTGATCACTTGTACCCCAAAAGAGTCAGCTTATCCCCAGCACAGAGTGCCCTTCATGAGTTAATGAGTGGAATGAGACTGATAGACATATGGTGTATCCTTAATTCCACCGCTAGGCAGTATACTTACTACCCCCCTGCCTCATAATATCTTCTTCATGACTGATTATTTTCTAGTAAGTGCGTTTTGCTTGCCAGGCAAACTAGTGGTGGATATCCATCCAAGAGTTCTCTCTGACCACTCACACATTGGTGTCACTTATCTAATTGGGCCAGGGGTGCATCGAGATACTCTATGGCATCTCAATGCACAACTGCTTCAAGCCCCTGACTCCATATCGCATATTCAAGACTTCATCACCTCTTGCTTGAATTCTAACAAGGGCATGGTAGATAGAACAGATACAATCTGGGCGGCACTCAAATGAGCCCTAAGAGGCGAGTTTATTGATCTCTCAGCTGTCTGGGCCTGTAAGGGCAATGTGCAACTTGAGACGCTTTTGAAGGGCATCCACCATTTGGAACATTCCCTAACTCACTCCTCTCAAGACTCAGAATGGGTCAAACTGCATCTATTGCAAACCCAATATGTGGATATTTTGGAGCAAATAGCTGAATTTGCCTTGCAACATACTAAACTGAAATATTTAGAAACTGGGGATAAGGCAGGAAAACTTTTTGCTTTCTACTTGTGGCAGGATGAAACAGACAAGTTTATCCCAGGATTGTGGCCTGATTCTGAGGCCACAGTCATAACTAACCCCAGGGAGATGGTTTTATTCTTCAGAGCCCACTTCCAAAATCTTTGTGCTTAGGACCCCTCGCTGGACCCTCCAGCAGAGTCAATCTCTTCTTAATCTAGATTCTGTTAATCTCCCAATATTACCCCCTTATTCAGTAGTACACTGAGATGCACCAATCACACTAGCTGAAGTGGAGAGGGCGATTGGACAATTGCCTCCTGATGACCTAACCAACAACCATTACAAGGCTTGTGTTCACTAGTTTGCACCTCTCCTGGTGGATGTATTTAACTTTTGGTTTGCTGAAGGATTCAGTGACCCAACTTTTTAGAAAGCACTAACTATGCTCATTCCAAAGCCTGACAAAGACCACTTTCAGGCTGAAAACGATTGCCTGATCTCACTATTAAATTAAGATGTGAAAACACTTTCCAAAATTTTAGCTACTCACCTAACCTCAGTAAATTAGTTAAGCACAAGTCAGCTTCATGCCGGGTTGCTTCTCAGGAGACCACCTAAGGAAACTCCTCCATTTGCTTTCAGTGTCCTGGGAGTCCATGGACCCAGTAGCCCTGGTCTCCCTGGATGCTAAAAAAGCCTTTGACCGAGTCTCTTTTTTTTTTGTTTGAAACATTGCGCCACTTTGGCACTCCTGCAGACTTTATCAAAAGGGTCTGACTGTTATATTCAATTCCCAAGACTACAGCCTGGTGTAATGGATGTCTATCTACCCTCTTCCCCTTGAAACGTGGCACCAGGCAGGGGTGTCCACTGTCCCCCCTCCTTTTTAATTTCTACCTTGAACTGCTGATATGGAAGTGGGGTTAAACACCTGCCATCCAGGACATCGCAGTGGGGGATAGGAGGTACACCCTTTTTGGCCTAAGCAGATGACCTGCTATTTCACATAGAAAACCCGCAAAAATCCCTCCTGGTTCCATGTCATAATGGCAATTGCTGAAAAGCAATTGCTGTTATGGCGGAGTCAGAATGCAGAAAATGAATTTTGGCACTCTGACACCCAAAACAGCACTGGGGACTTGTATTTTAATGTTTTATGCCCCCTGCACCCCCCCCCACTTAAGGATTCTCAAATCCGAGAGGGTGGGGCCAGGCGCAACAAAAACGTACCTGCGCCCAGACCCGAACCCAGCACCCTTCCCTCCCAAACCTCCCACCCAAGCCACAAACCTCACCCACCATGCCATGGGGGCCAGCTTGGCAGCCCACCATGGCATCACCCACTCAAAACCCTCCGCCCCTCACTGAGCACTCCTCCACCTTAGTCACAGTCGTTAGCAACATCCTGTTACTATTTGTGCTGGCCCACCCCATCCAGTTGCCCTACTTTGTCAGTAGCCCCCATGACATGCACCACGATTGACTCGCTGTTATACAGTTCGCTCAATAGCAGTCGCGCATGTCATGGGATACCTCCCTTCCTATTTTACTGCAGGAGATTGTTACTTTTTCTAGGGTCTCCTTCTACAAATTGAGCCCCTCCAAGATCAAAGTATTCCCACTAAACAACAGGGTCACTAAAATGGACATCCTGGAATTGGGTCTAATTTGGGAACCTAGAAGTTTGACATATTTGGGAATAAGAATCTCTCACTCTGTCCCAATTATGGTTAAAGAAAACTTGTCCAGGTTGCTAAATATTCTTAAATTAGATCTTGTTAGGTGGTCAGCACTTCCTTATGGGGTCAGATTAGCATTCTTAGGATGAATGTCTTACCCCCGCTTGTTATACCCACTGGGCATGTTGGGTTTCTATCTCCCCAAGAGCTTGTTTAATCACCTCCAAGGGATGTTTAACTCATTCCTTTGGAAAAATGCAAGTGTCCATAGAGCCTATAGTAAACTAACCAACCCTAAATTGAGAGGGGGTTTATCCCTTCCTTCTGTATTTCTGTATTATGGGGCCCAACATGCCAGCAAAGTGCTCCATTGGGACATAAAGTGTACTCAATCTGACCCCTCTATATATACTCCTCTCGTTAGACATCAAAAGGGGCCTAGCTGTCAGAATGGGCTGCTCTTTGACCAGTCTGCTCTACTGATGACCCTTCCAGCTTCCTCAACCTTTGCACTACACGCCCATAGAATGGTCCCTTAGGGCCTGGCATCAACTACAGACATATTTGTCTATGTCCTGGGGTAGATTCAATACCCAACCAGTATTTAATAATCCCCACTTCCAAATAGATCACCATCCCATTCCACAAAACCTTTGTCCCCAATTGCATAGCTGCACCCTTGCTGACCTACTCCAAGGAGAAGAAATAGTCTCCTTTCTCAATTTGCAGGCCCGCTTTCAGCTTAACAGCCAAAACCTCTTCAAGTTCCTACAGATTAAAAATGCAGTTCTTTCCTTTCTGGGACCTAAACCTTTGTTCATAACAACACTGGATGAAATGGCCTCTATATCGGCCATGGCGAAGCAACCACATGCAGTCTCTATGTTCTACAAGCACTTTCAATCCCTGGACCCCCACCTTCCCTTGGGTATCTGCTATTACTGGGTCCAGAAACTTCACATACCAGTAGATGGGGAGTTTTGGAAAGTCTCGTGGAGTAATATACATAAATTTATCAGGCAGGACCAACTCCAACTTATACAATTTAACATAATGCAAAATTTATATTTTACCTCAGCAAAATTGCATAGAATGGGCAAATTGTCATCTCCATTATGCACCTGATATAATGAGGCCACCGGATCTCTTTGTCATGTGTTGTGTGGAAATGCCATAAAACTCAGTCATTCTGAAATACCATCCAGCGAGCGCTGGACCCACTTTTGGGTTTGGAGACTTTATTTACTCACGAATGTGGTTTAGTGGTGATTTTTTTCCCCCGGTACCCCACAAATCAGAAAGGCCCACCTGACTTTGGTTGCTGCCACCACAAAATTGGTCATACTGTGACATTGGAAAGAGGACTCTCTCCCCACATTCTTATGGTGGCATCATGAGATCCTACTCGCCATCTAACTAGAAAAACATATTTCTGTCATGCAAAATGGCACTCCTTCCGTAATACCTGGGAGTCATTATATACCCTGCTTTCCCTCTGGGGTACATCGGACCTGCACTACCACAAATGAAAACCATTATGAAGTGATGGGCGTGGGATCGGAGTTCAGGGCCCAAGGGGGGATGATGGCTGATTACAATGGGTATACACTTATGGCACACATGACAGATGACCTTTTACAACCTACTACACACTATACACTGCTCCCACAAACATATAAGGGTATGATAACACTTTCTCAAAAAGTAAGGAAATGAATTGCAAAAAACTTTGTTAATGTATCAGTTAGGGTTAAAGCAACAAAAGTAGGAAAATTAGGTGTTAGGGTTGAGACTCTAACCACGCAAACCCTACCACCACATCCCACCCTCCACAGACCAACAGGTGTTGGGGTGTGCCTTGTGGTCTTCTGACCTAACTCTCACCCCATTCTCCTATACTGTACCATCTCAGCTTTCTTACAAATGAAACTGGGTGTGAGTTAGGTCCGATGACCCCAAGGCACACTCTGACACCTGTTCCTGTGGAAGGTGGTGGTGGGGTTGTAGGGTTGAATGGGGGGGGTTATGGTCTCAACCCTAATGCCTTACTTCCCTACAGCCTTTGTTGCTTTAACTCAAACTGATGCATCAATGAAGGTTTTTTTAAATGAATATATATACAATATAAATGTAAAATAACTATAGCTAAGGTTCAATGGCCACATCTATGTTAAACCACAAATTCTGCACTTTAATAACTTTGCAACTGTTTGATTGATTCACCTGAAATTTTGCATGTGTCATATCGCACCATAGATCTCTGGATATGGCAAACTTCATTCAGGTTGGAAATATGGTTGTGAAAATACAGAATGTCAAAAAATGTAAAAAAATATAACTTTTTATCCATTTCTTTGTTGTGCCGTTTCTCAAAACCCCTTGGAGCACTGGTCCAAAACTGTCAGTGTATATAGGGTCTGCATCACAGAAGTACCAGTTGAAGGTTTGGTGAAAAAATATTAATCTATTCAAAAGTTATTCAAATTTCAAGTTTCCTATCATTTTCCATTGGAAAATTAGCAGTCCCATGAAAAAGCACAGTTTTTCTTTTGCAAAAGCACTTTTTCTTTCACAAATGGATCAACTTTGTTTGTGCTTTTGACATCTTTTATTCAGTTAGCTACGTGAAAAAAATGTTTAATTCAAAAAGTAATGCCCCTTGGTAAACACCAATAGTTGTGTTTACCTAATCGGAGCCCAAGGAGCATGATTTTTTTTGAAATTTAAGTTTATTAGTTCAAAGGTAATACAACCAAAACCCATGATGATTAAGAAACAAACCGTAAACCCAGATCAAACCAAAAACCCACCCCCTCCCCCATAACCAATATAGTAAATAACAAGGCACATTTAAGAATAAAACAACATAAAATATCTGTCTGTCAATCCGTTGCCAAAGAGTATGTACCCTCCCTCCCCCTCCCCAGTGTGCACCCGCTAAAATCATAAATTAACAGTTTCTGAAGTCTGGATATCACTCCATTAAACAACCCATCTAATAATCAGACCAACCGCCCAAGTTATAGTAAAGGGAACATATCTTAAAACCACATAAGACAGTATACTAAGGTAACAACTACTATGCTATATAGTATGAGGGTCCAGGGATCAGGTCATTGCTTATCCTTAAGGTAAGCAAAGAGACTGGAGCTTACCCCATCTTTTATGAAATGAGTCCATATGGTTCTTATAACTGGCAATCAAATTTTCGGACTGGAGATACGACATCAACTCCTTTAACCAGTCCGCAAAGGATAGAACCAGCTGGTCCTTCCTATGCCTTAAAACCAGCTTTTTGACTGCCATAGATATCAGGGCCATATGGTACCTATGCTCCACACAGTCTATCAGAGAAAAATCACCCAATACACAAATTCCTGGAGAGAAAACCTGCTCAGACCCAGAAGGGGCCCAAGGAGCATGATGCTGTCATCAGCTTTTTGATTAGATGCCCAGAAATATGTTTATTTTAATAGTGCTGTTTTTATGTTGCAAATTAACAACTCTACTGTCGTGCCACTTTTGCAAATTTTGACACTACTTTGCAAAAGTGTTGCAAATTGAGGCATTGTTTTGTGAAAGACCCATGGTAATGCCACAGACTGCAACAGTTTTGAAAAAGTAGTGTCGTAATCTGAGGCACTACTTTCAAAATATTTCTGTTTCTTTGTCATTTCACTGCAAATAAATTGTTAGGACTTTTGCGCTGAAATTTTCAGGTTAGAAAGGACTTTTGATCTGAAATTTGCAGGGTATAAAGAGCTTACCCCACAGATGTGCCTTTTGCTGATTTGGTGATAAAATGTATATTGGTTCCATAGTGATAACATTCCGAAGTATAGAAATTTCCCTTAGGATAACATTTAGTGCTTATGGTACCTTTCAACAGCTATATCTAGAAAATGCATCAAGATAGAGATTTTTTGCTAAACATAGCTTAATACACCTTTAGGTGTACTAAGCAAGTGTGCATGTTACCAGGCATTGATTACAGCTGTGGAGGAATTTTTACCAATGTCTCTATGGTTACTGTGTTACTGTGCCATTTGCAGCCCAAGGGTTACTTGAAATGTCTGTTGCCATGCGCTCTGTTTCTACACTTATGGGTAGATGGGTGCACAGGGCCCAGAGGGACCTACACTCCTACATATGGATACCATTAAGCAGTAATAGGAGTGCAGGGCCCTTCGTTATTCAGTAATGGGAGTGCAGGGCCTGGATAGCCCTGAGCTCCCACAGGGAGATGAGGGTTAATTACAATGTCTCTACACTTATGGACAGATTGGGCCCTGTGCTCCCATATATGGATAACTGAGGGCCCTGCGCTCCCACAGGGAGTTGAGGGTTATTTCCAATATCGCTACACTTATGGGTAAATGGAAGCACAGGACCAGGAGGGTCCTGCATTTCCAAAGGGAGATGACAGTTACTTAAAATGTTTGTACACTTATGGACACATGAAGTGCATGGTCCAGAGGGCCCTGATCTCCCACAGGGAGATGAGGGTTTAATTACTATGTCTGTACACTTATGGTTATATAGGAGCGCAGAGCCCAGACGCCCTGTACTCCCACATGAAATTCAGAGACAATTACAATATTCATGCATGGGGCCCTGTGCTCTGACAACACACTAAACACTGATGGAAGCACAGGACCCTGAGGGCCATGTGCTCCCACAGCAGCATAAGGGTAAGATTACATTTTCACAAAAAGTAAGGAAATTCAGTGCAAAAAAACTTTGTTAATGGATCAGTTAGGGTTCATAGTAAGGCAACAGAAGTATGGAACTGAAGTGTTAGGGTTCCCAACCCTAACACCTGATACCACCCTCCCCCCACATCCAACTATACCACCCGACCCCAACCCACCTACACCTACACACAGAAACAGGCATCAGGTTGTGCCTTGGAGTCATCGATCCTAATGCTTACCTCAATATCCTATGCTGTAACATCTTAGCTTCCTTACACATGGAATGGGGTTATCATTAGGGCCAATGGTCCCAAGGTACACCCCGACACCTGTTTCTGTGTGTAGGGAGTGGTGGGTTGGGTGGTATCGTTGGTTGTGTCTGGAGGGATTTTGGGATGTTAGGGTTGGGAACCCTAACATCTCATTTCCATACTTTTGTCACTTTAGTATGAATCCTAACTGATGCACTAATGAAGTTTTTTTGCAATGAATATATTCAGCAGCACTGGAGGAGTGCTTCCATTTCCATGAGCAGCATTTGCAGCAGTGCTCAGGAATACAAAGGGAGAATGGCATCTCTCTCTGACCAAGTCTGTCTCATTTCACTAACAAGCAGTGGTGGGCGAAGTGGCCAAAATTCGCTCTGCAAAGTGATTCGTGGAGTAATGTGGAATCTGCAAAGTAATCCACAATACGAAGTGGAGTACTTGTCGTCATAATGAGGAACATGAAGGCCATTGAAACCAATGAGTTTGCATTATTCTGCCTTCTCCAAACCACTTCTCCACCAATTTTAAGGTGAAGTACATTGAAATTAATGTGCTTCGCATCACTTCGCCTTGTTATTGAGCCCAAAGGTGAATTTTGCAGTGATTCATGGGATTGCAGGTCACATGGGCTCTAGATTGTTCTTCACAGCCTCAGTTCTGTGTAGTGTGTATGTAGTGGAAGATAGAGACAGTTTCCTCTCAGAGCTCTGTGATTCAAATCCTCCAAAAGCTATTAGAAAGTCTTTTTGAGCCATTTGTTTTGCTCAAAATTTAGTACATTGACTGTAGGAAACCCTCCTTTGCTCATATAATTGTTTATTGTTTGCGTGTAGATTTTGAATATTAATTTAGAACATTCAGTCTGTGTACTGACAGAAACTTGAAATGTGTTTTGGGGGAGGGGCGTATCTGTGGTGGAGGTAGGTTAAAACTGGGAGAAAAAGTCAGTTTTTCTGTTTTGGTTATATTTTTCTTGTATAACTGTTAATGTACACACTGTAATATTTTCAGTAATTCTTGACTTCTTTTGTTGATTGTTGTGGTGCAGCAGTGCATAATTTCAGTTTGTTTAAAAGATTTGGTTATATTACTTGAAGTTTTCAATTTGCTACGCATTACTTGTAGTGTAGTGTGTGTGTGTGTGTGTGTGTGTGCGTGTGTGATGCGTGCCATCAAATCAGACATATTTTGTTGTGCCACAGAGTAATGGCAGCAGTGGGAATCTGCTTTCCACTGCACCTGCATGAGTTTTTTTTACTGCTTTGTGGTATCTTTACTGATAGTGGACTCTTACTGCCCCCAGCCAGCAAAAGGTATTCTTTTCCAGATTTAGATTTATGCATTGTGAGCACTGGTTAGCTTTTGTTGTGCCTTTGCATCTGCATCTCTTGAGTGCACAGTGCAATCTTAATCTGTCTGTGTGTTTGCAACTCCTTAGGGCCCAACCTCCAGCTGTAGCTTAAGTCACAGTTGTTTGTTTGGCTTCCCTTCAGATCACTGGGTTGGTGCACATCTCTGCATGAACATTGTACCCACTGACGTGCATTTTTAAGTAGGGGCGATCATCAAGAGTCGCTCACGATACAAATCACTTTCTTCATCTTCACGATCACGATTCATGAATCACAAAACTGTAAGTTATTTTTGTAGTTAGTTCCATATAAGCCTGTTTCGTAGTATCTCGGGATTCAGCTTCAGTCATTATTGTACTCGATGATATGAGTTTTCAAATCAGGTAGTTTTGTGTGGTACAGGTCCGGAAAGTACAGCCATAGGTATTCGCCTTCCTGTACAGTTTACTATCATTGGTCATCTCACACCAGACACTCATCAAGAGACAAATCATGTTCTTCACGAATCAGAAGAGTGAATTTTTTTTTTAGTTCTATTGATACACTGAATTCCAGTAAAGATGACCAAAACATTGATGAATCTTTTTTAACTTTTTTTAAATAATACCCCCCACAAAATACTTACCTTCACTGGCTTGACAGTATTCCAATGCCAAAATTCCTCATCAAGCCAAGAAACGCACACCCTAAGTTCAACTATATGACCTGTGATACAAAAAAAAAGCAATGATTACAGATATATATTAGAGGTAAAACTCATTTAATCGTTAGTTAAGTTAACCCACACCCGACAAGAGCGAGGGTGTGTAGTAGCGAAAGTTCTTTGCCCCAGCCTCCCCAACCGGTGGCTGGGGTGTCATCACGGTTGTCGGCCATAACCTCACCCCATCACATAAGTAAAGATGCAGAGGTGTAGGAGAATGGGGTGAGAGTTAGGACCGGATAACCCTAATGCGCACTGCCATGCTGCTTTGGGGGTGTGAGTAGGGGCCAGGGGCTTAAACCCTAACACCGAATTTCTCACTTTTGTCGGTGTGGAACAACCCTAACTAATGAATTAAATGGAGTTTTTTGCCTCTAATTTCTCTTCTTTTTGAGAATGATAACGAGAAATAGTGAATGTAATGCGGTGGAGGGAGCGCGGGGCCCACACATAGTAACATTGTGCCCGCAAACGCAAATAGTAATGTGCATGGTGACACAAAGCAAAACAGAAAGAGAAACAGTAGTGTAGACAGAAATGTAAAAAAAAAACACCAAAGCAAGCACAAATGAAAATACAAAGGGCAATGCACATGGTGGCATAGACGTGAACGGTAAGTGAAATGGGAACGGAACCACAAGCGAAAACAGTAACGGTAATAGTAATGTAAGCTCATGGGCTGATTTTCTCCAAAAGCTGCATAAAGAAAGACAGTGAGTACAAAGAATGTAAGCACAATAATGGTTCTCGGGGCAGAAAATGAGGAGTTGGAATACTAAATTGCTTATGTCTCAGGAACCGTACAATGTAAAAAAAATATTTAAAAGTCATATGATTTATGACTTTCCTGGCTAGATTTGTACTTAGCCCTCATTGGGGGACTAAGCATTTTTCCAACAAAAAGTCTGTATCTCGCACCATTTCCGAGACATGGGCCCTGAAAGGCGCGGCGAACGCCATAATGTTATCCTATGGGAAAAAAAGAGAAGTTCGGAGTTCCATAACTTTGGCTCCCTGTAATATTTTTTCACCAAACTACCAAAAGGCACATCTGTGGGATATTGGCTGTGTTTCCTCCAAATTTCAGCACAAAAGACCAAACCATTATTTTGCAGCAGGGCCCCAAAGGATTCCTGTAATACGTTGGACGCCTTAATGTTATCCTATGGGAAAAAGCATCAACTTTGGAGTGCCATAATTTTGCTGCCATGTGTTATTTTTTCAACAAAACACTGAATGGCACATCTGTGAGATATCGGCTGTGTTACCTCCAAATTTCAGGCCAAAACACCAAACCGTTCTTTTGCAGCAGGGTGACAAATAATTGCTGTCATTTTCCCTCAGCCTAGAAAAGTACTGTAGAAGTTTGCGAAAGCTTTCACAAATTCATTTGACAGTGTCGCAAGTGCGACAATACTTTGCGAAAGTACTTCTTCCAGAAATTTGAAAAACATATTTCTGGGGTGTTTTACCGCAAAATAAAGACATGGCTAGCATCCTCAGGGTCCGACTAGGTGAATACAAAAAGAATTAGGTTGCTAGAGGGTCCCAATTTTAAATGTCAAGCATTCTTCTGATTGCTAACTGAAAACAAAATGGCGGATTTGTGACAGTAAAAGGGCCATTTGTGAAAGTAAAAACTGCATTTGCAACACTGTCGAACTTTTTGTTAACTTTTCCCATTGACTTATAATGGGAACTTGTTTTTTTGAATAACTTTTGAACCGTTTAATATTTTTTCACAAAATCTTCAAAAGGCACATCAGGGACCCCGGCCACACATTCCCTGAAGATTTTGGACCGGTTGTGCGAACCGTAGACCAGAGACAACAGTAAAATTTCAGTAACGGGCACCTAGATCACGCTTGGATAACCCGCAGCCGTATATGCAACTGGTACGAAACTTGGCAGATCCCAAGGCATGTGGGTCTTGATTGTGTATTTCAAACTGCAGGCAAATCCATCAAATGGTTGCAAAGTTATTAAGGTGCAAAATGTGGGGTTTAACATGTAAATGGCTCCTCAATCCTAACTACAGTGGCACTACCGTGCCGCTATAATATATATACTGTAAATATATATAGATAATGGTTATGAACATTTAAGGCCAACTCAGGTTCTGTGCGAAACCATGATGGTATCAGGTAGATTAACTTACCAAGGGTAGTATTAGTGTACACACAGAGGGCATCCTTCCTGTTGGGGGTCAATGCAGCAGACATTGGGCAACCAACAGCATTATGACGTCATCATGGATGGTTAACTCAATAGTTGGGTCATCCTTCTAGCACATCATTTGGCAAGAAACCATGCATCAGTCCAGTCAAATCAAGAAGCATTACATGAAATTTCAAAAGCAGCAGCAGGGGAAATACTGTAGTTCTTATTGGAGTGTGTGCACACATGGCTGAGTGTGGCATGAATTAAATGGAGACTTTGCTTTCCATTTTCTGCTCTCATTTCTCTTCATCTGGAGTTGGACATTTTCTGGACAAAGGACAGTAGCATTTTGGGGATGCACATTAATTTTGGTGATAGTGTGTGACCACTGCGCACATGACTAAGTGCACCAATAATTCTGGGAGACTTTGCATTTTTTGTTACACTCTCATTTCACTTTGTCAGCACTGGGAAATTTTCTGGACACAATACAGTAGCATTTTGGGGATGCACATTAATTCTGGTGACTGTGTGTGACCACTGCGAGCATGACTGAGTGCGCCATTAATTCTGAGAGACTTTGCAGTTCTTGATATGCTCTCATTTCACTTTGTCAGCACTGGGGAATTTTCTGGACACAAGACAGTAGCATTTTGGGGATGCACATTAATTCTGGTGACTGTGTGTGACCACTACATGCATGAATGAGTGCACCATTAATTCTGTGAGACTTTGCATTTCTTGTTATGCTCTCATTTCACTTCATCAGCACTGGGGAATTTTCTGGACACAAGACAGTAGCATTTTGGGGATGGATATTAACTCTGGTGACTGTGTGTGACCACTGCGTGTATGACTGAGTAGGCATGGGGTCATAATGTCACAAGACATTATGCTGCATGGCAAAATCGCGCTGCCAATACAGCACGATTTATGCCATGAGGCATAAGTCTTTTTCTGTGTGGGGATCTGTCACCCACATCCCCCATTATGGGGGGAGCTGTGCTGTCCAGACCCCCCACTAAAGATTCTCAACTCCGGCGGGGGGTCTAACTCAGGAAGTGCACAAGTCAGTAAAAAACATAAAATGATTCTGGGACTGGGAATCAAATTTGGTCCCAGATGCAGCACCTGGGTTCCTACTGATGTGGCTCAGTCCTGTGAGCCACGGCAGCTGCTCATCGGAACCTGATCCCAGCAGAGGTCTTATCCTCTGCCTGGGAGAGCGCTACTGGTGCAATATCACATACAGCAGTTTAAGCGGTATTGCACCAGTAGCGGTAGCATACTGCACTGTACTGGGTTAGCCATAATGTCATATGCTATTAAGCATGTGATATTATGACTTGGTAGGGACTGAGTGCACCATTAATTCTGGGAGACTTTGCATTTTCGTTATGCTCTCATTTCACTTCATCAGCACTGGGGAATTTTCTGGATAAAAAAACAGTTGCATTTTGAGGATGCACAATAATTCTGGTGACTGTGTGTGACCACTGCGCACATGACTGAGTGTGCCATTAATTCTGGTGAGACTTTACATTTCTTGTTACACTCTCATTTCATTTTGTCAGCACTGGGGAATTTTCTGGACACAAGACAGTAGCATTTTGGGGATGCACATTAATTCTGGTGACTGTGTGTGGGGGGCTGCCAATATAGTTGCCACTTCACCTTACTTTGCATTAGGGTGGAATGACAATGCAAAGTAATAATTACAAGCCTAAGTGAACCTTTCATATTGGCCACTCCATGTAGCAGAATGGCAATGCAAAGTGCCCACTTCACGGTCACTTTGCTGGTGAAATTTAAATTTGATGCATCTCTACTGACAAGTAAGTCTTTCTTCACCAACAAGTTCTGTTTCCTCACCAGGTCAAAAATAAAATCAAAAACTCAGGGTACAAGGAAAAAGAATGAGCATTCATGTTTTCCCTGGAATAGAGAGCATTATGCTGTCTCTCTCTCTTCTCAGTCTAAACTCTCCTTCTCTACACTGAATCCCCACGTGCTTTACATGCCTTTTTCCACTGCACTGAGCCTCCCGACTTATCTATGTGTTAAGATCACCATTGCTTCTGCCCATGATTCTCCCCAGCACTTCCCTCACATAATTTAAACACTACCTCTCACATCACCTCCTTGTCCCTTCTCCTTGTATCTGTTTTCATTGACTGCATCTGGTCCTTGTGGTATAACTCTCACCATGTGGACAACTTCTATCCACACTGTATGATCGTTAGCTAGCCCAAACTGTTATTTTTCTTTGCTTTGTGCATTATTTAGCCTGGTGTTATTTACATTGTTTTGTACGTTATTTATCGTGGTGTAACATTTGTGTATTGCACCCTAGTTGTACTGTACATACCTGTGTTAGCACTGCTTTGCAAACCCTTGTACTTCTACACCTCTGCCTTATTTATGTAACTGTTGTCTTGTACTGGGTCAGTCCTGAAAAGTTACTTGTACTGTGTCAGTGGGCCTACCCAGCTACCAAAATTAAAATAATAATAATAATAAATAATCCTGTACAAAGCAAAACAAGCATTGAATTAAAGGATTGTTCTAAGTAGGATATCATATTGCACTTAGAACAATCCTTCAATTTAGTTAATTTCATTTCACTATGTAATTTCTCTTACACTTATTTTAAAAATTTAAAAAATATTGCCCTCATGCTGTTCTTTTCAGTTATACATAAAACATTGCTTAATATCCTATAGTTAGAGTCACACTAGAGAACAAGGTATTGGTCCCATACTTTTGTGCAAACCAGCCACTTAGATCAAGTTTTAGCACACTTTGCAGTTAGAAGAAGAGAAGGAGGTATTTCATTTTTTTCCCATGTGCTAGCAAGTGCTAATTGAAATTCCATATTTTATCGAAACCTGCCTAAATGTACTGTACACTCTTACTGATACTGCTCTCTCACAGTAAAATCCATAGATATGTCAAAATAAAAACAATTAGAAGCTATAAGGTTCAGTTATTATTTCTTGTGAAAATATATTCTGCTGCATATAACCCACCATTCATAAAGGTCAAGTGGTCTGGGGCCCTCTCAGAACTTAGACAAACTCAACATGGTGTTTCACAGGGATCCATACTTGGGCCACTAGTATTTTCACTATTTATAAATGACCTGCCACTTAACAGTGGAGGTGCCACAGCTCATCTCTATGTGGATGATGCAATCATCTATTGCTCATCCTCTGACCTGGGCTGGATAATCATGAACCTTGAATCTGATTTCCATGTCCTTCAGGAATGGGTTTTGTGGTAACCATCTGGTCCTTAAGAGAAAGAAGACCAAGACGATGTTGTTTCATAACTCAGGGTCCATATCCTCATCTCAGCACCCCCTTGCACTAAGATCAAAGGATAGCAACCCCATAGAACCAGTTACTTTCTTTAAATACCTGGGGGTCACCCTGGACCCTTTACTCACTTTTGAGTATCATGTCATTGTTTTGTCGAAAGCTTTCAACCAACAGCTTTGGTCTCCTTTATGCCTCCATCCCCTCCTGACTTGGGCCTCATGTCTAAGAATAGCAACATCTGCTCTCCTCCCCTGCTAGCTCATAGCACCCCGCTGCTCCTTCAAGCACATGCATCCATTCTTGAACTTATCAATCAACTCTACTTAAGGATCGGGCTTTACGCTTTCAGTTCTGACCCTCATCTTCATCACTTCCAAGTTCTCTCCTCCCTAGGCTGGGCGTAGCTTGAGAACAAGTTCCTGTATTCAACAATGTGCCTTATTTTTAACTTGGGTCATCATTATACCCCATGCTGCTTGACTGAGTGATTTCATCAACCATAAATGTACTCAGCACACCCGATGCTCCATGACCTTCCCCCTCCTAGTTACTCCCAACCCCTGTCTGATGGTTGGCAGGCGATCATTTGCCTTTACAGCAACATCTGTCTGCAATCCACTCCTGCATGAGATTATCTCCTCTACCTCCCTTATTCAATTCAAACACAGACTTTCATGCTATTTTCTTGTCCCCCTCCACTAACCTACTTCTCCAGATAATCTCTTTGCTGCTTAGAATGTATACTATGCACTTAGCCTAATGGCGCGTTTGCCATGCGGTAACATGATCTGACTCCAAGGTCACCTTGTAACTGTACCTGTAGTTGTATATCATTCTATCAAACCTTTCATTGTATTTGTTCTTTCCTAAATGTTGTGCTTATGTTATACTTTTTCAATCTGGGTTGCCCCTGAAAAAGGACTGTTTTGGCTCAGTGGGCTTACCCGGTTACTAAAATTCAATAAAGGTCTGCAAGTTTATACTGATTTTTGTGCTTTGGGAGTGGGGTGATAGGAGACTGTTACAGTAGTGTAAATCTGCTGATTTTCCTGTGAGAGAGAAGGATTGATGACTGTGATAGTGTATGTTTTCTGTCATGATGCAACAGAAAGGTTCATCTGCACTTGATTGTAAAAAAATGAAGCAAATGCCTTGAAACTTGTAAGTGCAAAGGTTGCTAATGCATTTATTAAGTTGATGGTTGGCCAAAAGTATAAAGTGATCAATACTTTGAACGCCATTATGATTGGCAAATATTGTGTGAAGGAATAAACAGAATTAATTAACAGACATGGGTCAGAGTAAGAAAAATAAACAAATTCATTTGCACATACTTGATTCCATACATGTGCCTCGAATAAAAAAAATACACATATAAATATGTAGATTATGTTAACCATCCCCAACTACCCAGATTCCACAAAATGGAATTAGCAGTCGGTGGCAAGAATGCAATGATGATAACCAATCGGAACCCCCCCCCTCAGAGAATTCACTTGTCTTCTTCTCAGTACTGTACAGCACAAAACTGTCTAGAAACACTGTTGAACTTAAAGAATATGATGTGTAATTGATCTTGATGAATGGAACAGGACTGTAGGACTGTATTTATATAAACTGAAGAACATAACGTGGATTATGTGGCAAAATGTCACCAAAAATGCTTCACCGTGTTCTGCATCATTCTTTGTATTTGAGACTCCATAGTTGGTTAACTGAATTACATTATTCCTGTTAGCACTATTAAACACTGTAGAGACTAGTATGCCAGCAAGTGGATTCTGAGGGATGGATACCTTGTAAGTAATAAACAAGGATTTCAGTCATCCCATACTCACCCTCTATTTCTCATTTACAATAGTCTGGTGTTGTAACCTGCTACAAGATACTGTGTGTGTGTGGGGGGGGGGGCATGCTAACCATAGTTTAGGTCTGCTCATTGATTTATGCCAGCATGAAGCAGACAGTTTAAAATATTTCCATAGGGATAATAATTCTAACCACAACAGATACAAACACATGAATAGATTTTATAATACACATCATATAAAACTCCACATCATCAGAGTAAAAGCTTTAGAGTTTTGATGAAATAACAGAGTGTATAAAATTAAAAATAAAACTGGGATTACAGATAGTACAGCTATGGGCTGCAAATAATCTAATAGTTAAAAAATGTCATCGTCTAATTAACTGTATACTTACAAATTTAAAAAGTAGGGACCCTGAGATATTAATTCCCTTATATAGCAGTTTGATAAGGTCAAAGTTTGACTATTGTTCTCCATTTTGTGCACCAACACTTATAAAGGATAAGATAAATAGGGAACGTGTACAACGTAGATTCCCTAAAAGAATCAAAGGTCTCAAACATACTCCCTATCTAGAAAGACTTAAAAAACTTAACCTTTACTCATTAGAATATAGGTCTATGAGAGGTGATTTATGCCTAATTTTTTGTGTCTTAAAAAATGATTCCTTATTTGAAACTCTATATCTTGAATGGGGAAATAGTTTAAGCTCTACCAGATCTCATAATGTTAAAATCAAGACATTTAATGTACAAACAAATAAAAGGAAAAACTTTATAACCCGGAGAGTAGTTCCAGTCTGGAATTCTCTGCCACCAGAGGTAGTAAATAGTCCCAGCTTCAGTGTATTTAAAATAAATCTGGACAACTATATGGGAGAAAATAAATACTATTTCCATCCAGGTTAATGGATGGTGAAGTCATAATGGGCTAGTTCCCTCAACTTTGTATTTTTCCTATGAACCTATGAACCTATAAATAGAAAAAAAAGTCTCATGACCAAAAAATGCTTACTGCTACAAATGAAACTTACAGGCTCAACAAATCGATAGACAGTTAGAAAACTGAGAAACAAGCTCAAGATGGCACATAGGAAACACTTCCTTGTAACTGAAGCATTGGTCATCAGTGTGCCTGATCAAATGTTGCCCTTACAATGACTTTCGCTCCCCCTTCTTGTTAACTCTGACTCAGAGTTAACAATGCTTAGAAGAGGGGTACAGGGGGTGCAGTCCCCCGCATGGGGGGGTTGGGGGGCTATAGAAAAACACCCAATGTCTGACAGGTAAAATGTTGCCTGTTGACATTGGGGATTACGTTATGCTGAACCTCGACATCACTGTTGTCAAGTCAATATAGATAAATCCTGTCTGTGTGTCAAACAGATGGTGGAAAAGTATAAATGGCTGAATCACTGGCACCCTCACTTTTCTGATGTGAAACCTGAAATTAGTTAAAGATGGCTCCTGTAACAGTGATATGGTATAAATCAATATAAACAGAAATTAAATAGTATGCACACACAATTACATTTTATTCAGGGAATCATATACTTAGTAACTCAAATAATGACAAGACGCATTTGTTAGTGGATTTATAATTTTTTATTTCCCTTCTTTAATAGATTATTCTGCAATAAAATAAGCGTAATTATTTCACAGTTCAGTAATCAGTTTTGTGGAATTTCTTTCTGCAGTGTAATTCATTAATCCACAATTCATACATTCATTCCACAGTTAAGTGACGGACTGATCTGCAGAATGAATGTATGAATTGTGGATTAATGTATTACACTGTGAAAAAAAATCAGCACAACTGATCACTAACAGTGTTCAGTTCTGTGGAATTTTTTGCACAGTTTAATACAATAATCTGTAATTCACTCTATTCTAAGTCAGAATTTCCAAGGAAGTTGGCAAGTATATTCCAAAATTTCATGAAAGCAAAATTCTGACTTTTTGCTAAAATTCTGCTTGCAGAAGTTTAATTTTGCACAGTCCTACTGTCTTTTCACCACCTTCGCCATTTGCTGTCTGAATGAATAAGATTGAGTGCTCATAGCAGTTAGCTTTTTACTGTGTTTACACACTATCCGGTTCATTTAGATAACATCCAGAGGAGGTTGTGTGAGGTGGGTCTGTGTTGGTCACTGTCCCTCTGTGGACTGCAGTATCCTTTTTTTGGGTGACATGAGGTGGAGAGTAGGTGGGGTGCTGAGTGGGTAGGAGACAGGGTGCACTATCATTTTTTCTGGGGTTGGGGAGAGAAGGGTGGGTTGTTGCTGCTGAGAGAATTGGGAAGTTTGGTTCCCTTTACTGTTTCACAGAGGCTAGGGGGAATGAGGTTGAGAGTGGGTGCTGCTGAGTTGGGGGAAAGGCATGTTCATGATTTATAGCATTTAGGTTTGGAAAGACGGTGGGACATGGTGCTAAAGAGTCTGGGGGAAAGGAACATACTTTTTATGGATTAAGTACTTTTTTGAAAAAGAGAGACTTTGCAGTGTGAAGTGCTGATCAATTGCAAAGCTCTGAGAAGTTTGGCACTTCACCAACAATTTGCCATTGAAATTAAATTTTACAATTACTCCTAGTCAGTACATGATGTCATCATCTCCTGCTTTTTACAGTATAATCATTTCCTTGTCAACCAATAGAAATTCATAAACAGAGGATTATGACATCATGTGTAGACATGCAGAAGGGATACATGAAGTCCAAAATAATAGAGATCCTGTTTCCATAACAATTAATTTACTAATAAAAGATAAGAAAGATAAATACAGACAATATATGAAACATAAACAGAACTGGGTATACATATTATTTTTAAAAGGTTCTCCAAAATATTATGCTGCAGATTGGGGTGCAGACCCAGGTAATAACATAAGGTCATAGTTACTATTCACCAAGCAGTCAGGCAGGTGAGGAATTCTTTGATGGATTTGGAGGAGAAGGAGGAGGAACAGGCAGAGGGCAACATGGAACTCAGCTTATTATTGCTTATAATGACATGTTTATTTATTTTATTTTATTTAGACATTTGGGAACTGGGAAAGGTACACTAAGCCAAGGCTCGATTCCAGGTGTAACCCAGGGGAAGGGGAGAGGGTAGTACATACATTGGCAAAAATAGGCAACACTACAGCATGTTTATATAAATAACAGAAGTACATACAGTAATTAGCAAAAAAATTGACAGCATTACAGCGTGATTATATAAATAACAGAAGTACATAACATTAGCAAAAAAATAGATAACATTACAGCGTAGATTACATAAACAGCAGAAGAGTACAGCAGTACTGAGCAAATGCAGGTCATGAGACAATGTGTATCGAGAATTACAACAGTAAGTGCACACATTGAGAGGATAGTTTAGTAAGTACGTTGGAGGAAGTAGTCAGGAGAGTTTCTGGAGTGGAATTAGATCAACTTTGACAGAGGCAGGGGGAAGTGGCATGAGGAGTAATTGTTGCTTGCAGGCTAAGTAAGAGGAGGCATTCCTGGTAGCAGGGGAGAGTTTGTTCCACAAACTGGGGAGCCGGTAGGAGAAAGCTGCCTTTCTAGCTGAGGAAGATGGACAAGGCAAGCTAAAAGATCTTCTGTTTCTTAGTCTCAGCTCATAAGGGCAGTCAGAGGCCGGGGAGAGACTATCAGACAGGTAGGAAGGTAGCATGCTGAATCAGAATTTAGATATAAGATTGAGGGGTGGATATAACATCTTTGGGATGGCAGGGGTAGTCCTAGAAGAGAGCAAAGATCACAGTAATGAGTTCTAAGGGGGAAGTTGATAGCGAAGTGGCAGAAAGAGTTCAGGAGGGTATCAAGCCTGGACAGTGAGGTTACAGGGGAAGGGCTGTAGACCACATCTGCATAATCAAAAATTGGGAGGATCATTTTAGTTAAATTTCATGTCTAGTAGGAAATGGAAGGGAGTTCTTGTGCCAGCATAGCATATCAAGTCTGGGGTGTAGTTTAGAGATGGTTGCTTGAATGTGAATTAAGAAGGATAAGTTGTGATCTAGCTAGAGGCCCAAGTACTTGTATTTATTGATCTGGTCTAGAGGGAATCCATCCAGAGAAGTGATGAGGGAGGGGGGAGGATCTGCTAAGTTTCTGTGCTGTGCCAAAAACCATAGATACAGTTTTGGAAATGTTTAATTTCGGTTGGTTTTGTCTGAACCAGTGTTTAATATTGTTGAAATAATTTTGGAGGGTAGCTTGAACATTGTGTAGTGTAGGGCCAGAGGTAAAGATGATTGTATCATCCACATACATGCGTATGCTGGAATTTGTGCAGAAGAAGGGAAGGTCATTTATGAAGAGGAAGAAGAGGATGGGACCTAGTACTGAGCCTTGTGGAATGCCTGCTAGGATGGAAGGGATGTGGCATCAGTAATTCTGACAGACTGTAGCCTATTGGAAAGGTAGGATTTGAACCACTGTATGGTGATAGGAGCTAGACCTGCTGCCTCTAGTAGGAGGAGAGGGTGGGATATGGAATCAAAGGTCTTGGCCAGGTTACCAAACACTGCGGCTATTAGAAGGCCTTGGTCGATGGCTGTGTGGATGTGATTTGTGACACGCAGGAGTGAGGAGATAGTGGAATGCTGTTTTCTGAAACTTGACTGGTGGGGAAAGAGGAGATTGTTAGCAGTGAGATATTCTGACAGTCTGGTGTGGGTCAGGGATTCCTGTAACTTGGCAAAAGCTGGGAGGAGGGAGATTGGCCTATAATTTCCAGATGTACAGGGGGTCACCTCCTTTGTGGAGGGGAATAATGGAGGCTGATTTCTGGACCTGTGAAACAAAACCTGAAAAAAAAGAGAGGCTGAGGAGATCGGTAAGTGGCTTAGTAACTGCAGGTGCTGAGATCTGCAGTAGCTTAGGGTGGATCCCATCAGGGCTAGATTTGGTGGTATTTAGTGAGTGGAGTGCTGTGATGCCCCTTTTGTTCGGTGATGGGTGAGAATTTAAAATTGTTGTGACAGGGGGTTGGAAGGGGAACAGAAGATGGAGGGGAAGGGTCTATGTGGAAAGGTGCAGGATGTGAAAAATTTGTTGAAGGTGTCAACAATGCTGATGGGGTCTGTAACAGGCATGCCATGCTGCATGAAAGCAGGGGAATTGGGCTGTGCTGGTGGGTCTAAAAGAGAGTGTACAGCATTCCAGAATTTGGGGAGTTGGGCATGAGACAGTTGCAATGTGTACGACAAGCAAAACAATATTTTTTTTTAATTGACAGACTAGCAGCTAAAGAAAATTATACAATGCAGTAGAAACATAAGCAGGCCTATTGCAATATGGAACACACCTTGCCACTGAAGTTCTTATTACATGAATGATGTGCAAAATCCAATTTTTTTACCAGGCAATCAGGGATGAAGAAAATGTTATGGCAGAGCTGGAGGAGGAACAGTTCCAAAGTAACATAGAACTAAGCTTGTTCTATTTCCCATGACATGAATGATGTGGTGGGATCAGTATTGTCTTACCCAGTGGCCAAATGTAACCAAACCCAAACTGGGCAACACAATTGCTTCAAAATCAAAGAAACCAGTGCTTCAGATTGTGGATCAGGCTATTTGAAAACAATGGGGACTATTCACTAACATGGGTGGGGTTACACGTGGAAGGCATGTAACCCCCCCCACACAGATTCACACCCTTGGGAGTTCCACACAATGGCTGTTTTCCAGAAGACCAGCCAATGTGAGGCTCCCATCTGTGGCCCCACCCCCGGCATGCAAGTTTGTGGGGAGTGGTCCGGTGTGAAGCTGCAGACCCAGGCAGGCAGACAATCAGCTGCCAGTCCCAGGTCCCTTGCTGGATCCTCAGCACCCATGGGGAGCTAGGTTGGAAGCAGCCACGATTGCACCTACAGCACATGGGGTGGAGGTCCCCCAGATGACTGTCCCCATGCCCTCCTATTGTGCCCTGATGTCAAGGGCAGCCTCAGTGTGGGGTCCAGTGACCCCCATCAAGCCCCCTGTGGCCAGTGGCAGCATCCGGAGGGGTGCCCAACACTTACGGCTGCCTTCAGAAGGTGTAGCTGGTGCCCCCCTGTGCACTGCATCCACACCATCGTGAATGGTGCAGGGTGTGGACACATCCCCAAGCCTGCCTAGGCGCAGAGCTGTGCATCTGGCTGGGGACTTGGGCACATGGGGAGGCATATCTTGTACCTGTATTGCACAAAGAGGGTGCAACGGGAGCAGGAAAGTGTGGAGTGGTCTATATGCCGGGGTTATTCAGTGCATAACCACTCCACACTGCTCGTGAATAGGGCCCAATGTGAGCAATTCCATCATTTAGACAACTGCTATATTGACTAGTAAAAAGTGCAGTCTCTAGAATCCTAGTTTATAGAGATCTCAGATAAATGTAAAAGGATGACAGAGACAAGTAAGAATCAAACTGAAATTGCAGCTCTTTGCACTTTTTCCTCTAAGAGTACAGGTGTCAGTGTTTCCAGAGACAGAAAGCTTAAAAATATACAGAATATCCTTTGTTAGAAAAGCTATGTTTTGTAGGTATTCCAGAAACATATTACTCAGACCTTGAAAATAATCAGGTGCTGTCAAATGAAATGTTCATGGATGTGTTCTTTTTGCCAGCTGATAAATCACCCTATTTAGTTTAAAAGCCTGCAGGATTAGGTCTGGGAAGGTCTCTGATCTACAAGCAATGAAAACTGCCATGACAACAAGTAAACAAATAAAATTCTGAAATCTAATATAATGTGTGTTCTGGCATTATAATCAGATCAGAACATGCTAATAAAACTGGCTCAAATGAGAGAAGCAATTGACTAAACTACTTGTTATTTATTCTGATTTAGAAAGGATCAAGCAGATGCAGCAGTGGAAAACACAAACAGATTTAAAAATTACTTTTTAACTAGATACATCTGTGATTCACAGGCTTTTAGGCTTCTATGTTTGTAAGAGGAATTTATGTACACAGCAATAAAGATGGGAACTCTTAATGTACTCTCTAAGTAGTGTGCACACTAATAAACAACTAAAAAAGTTTGGTATCAACTTATTTTTTGAAAATTCCAACTTAACACTGCCATAAATCCTATCAGTGCTAGAAACATGGCTGTCTCCGAAGATAACTGACTCCGCAATAACAATTCCCAGATATGTAGTTTTTAGACAGGACAGGCTTACCAAGAAAGGAGGAGACTGTGCCCTCTACTTTAAAGAGTTCCTCATGGGTCATGTCATGCCCGTGCCCATCCCCGGAAATGACATCCAAATCCTTGATGCCAAAGTAATTCTCAGAACTCATAACAAGATCCTGACTGTTGTCTCGGTCTATATACCACCCAAGTTGAGCAATCTGGGCTTTCACTCCCTCCTTCACTGTATCAACTCCCTGGATCAGAATACAGAAGTTATCCTACTTGGTGATTTCAACATCAACTGGCTGGCCTCCAGCTCGAATAGTTATAAGGATGCCCTAGCTACTGCTAAGTTCTCACAAATGGTCAAATCACCTACTACAGTAAACTACAAAACAGGGACCTGTACACTTCTAGACTGGGTGCTAACTAATCATGTAGAGCACATCTCCGAAGCAACAGTCCTCCCAGACTCCTTAAGTGATCATTCCCCTATCTTGCGTATCTGGACCAACAAATACACCAAACTCCCCCCCAAAAAAATATTAACAGGAGAATGCTGATCCCCGGTAATCTTGAGTCACTTAAAACACTCCTTCGTAAACATGACTGGTCACCAATTGATATAGCCCCTGATGTAGACACAGCACTTGAATACTTTATCACCCATTTCAACTCAGCTTGCGATGTTCATGCTCCATTCAAGAAGCATAAGATGAAGGGTGTCAATAACCCATGGACGACACTAGGCCTCCTTACACAAATGAAATCTTGAGACCAGCTCTGGTATCGTGCTAAGGCTACTGGCACCCAAACTGATATCCAGGCCTACAAAACAGCAAGGAATGCATATACCAGAACAAACCACCATGAGAAGGCTAACTATAACAAGAATGCCTTAGCCAGCACCTGGAATGACGGGACTAAATTCTGGCATAACCTTGCTGAAGTGACTGGAAAGGATCCCAAAACAACACCCACAATGTTGTACATAGATGGTACCATCACTCTTGACCCTGTAATCATTGAAAAATGCATTTAACACCACTTTTGCTGACCTTAGTTATGTGTTATCCCCTAACTTTTTTGATCCCACCTCAGTCAACCCAGCTCCTGTTAGTTCAGGTTTGCCACCAGGGCACCCTCCTTTCCATTTCAAAGCAATCCCAGAAAGTCTAGCTAAAAAACACATTCTTAAAGTGCTTGGAAAATCTAGGGTTAGTGGTGATTCACTGGATATGAAACTTCTCGCCCTCACCATTGATGAAGTCCTGCTCCCACTAACCAAAATCCTCAACCATTCCCTCATGCTCTCCCAGTTCCCCCAAAAGTAGAAACTGACAGTGGTGACTCCAGTCCATAAAAGTGGTGACAAGACTCTCATGAACAACTACAGGTCTATATCCATCCTCCCTCCTCTATCCAAAGCCTTGGAATGGGTAGTGGCTGATCAGCTCATGGAGTACCTTGTAAAATACAGCCTGCAATGTTCCCAGCAGCATGGCTTCCACAAAGGGCACAGCACTACCACGGCATTCCTCAAATTCACCACACATATCCATCATGCACTTGATCAGGGCCAGTTGGTTGGCACCTCTTTTATTGACCTGACTAAGGCATTTGACACTGTCAATCACTCCATTCTCCTCAAACAATTATCCCTCCTTAGTCTTTCAAGTGAAGCTACCCTCTGGTTTCAAAGCTACCTCAGTAACCGGACCCAACAGGTCAGGATTGGTGAATTTCTCTCGTCATCCCTACCAATCCACTCTGGAGTACCTCAAGGTTCTATCCTGGCTCCCTTGTTATTCAGCATTTCCCGAACAATCTCCCTACCTCCTGCCATGACAAAATGTTACTGGATGCAGATGATGCAGTAATCTTCACTTGCCACACCGACCCCACCTCCCTTCAGTCTCAACTACAGAAAAGTTTCACAGAAGTGGAAGACTGGTTTTGCTCACATAAACTCATCCTTAACCACAAAAAAACTTAAACAATTTTGTTCCATGGAACCTACAGCAAGTACAAGGACCATGAGCTCATAATTTACAACCACAAAGGCGTCACTCTTGAGCAGGTGGATATGTTTAAATATCTGGGCCTGACCCTTGACTGCTTCCTCTCGTATACCAAACACATTGACAATATCGCTAAAATTGTGACCTCCCATATAGGGCTACTATACAAGCATAAATATTGCCTAATGGTTGAAGCCTTGAACCTCGCTATCCAGAGCTCTGTTATCTCAGTTATTGACTACGGGCTTGTTATCTATGGATCTGCTACTGATACTGCACTCTGATGCATAGCTGTAGCCCTTAATAAGACATGTAGACACCTTATTCCAGCTGCCTGCCTCTCTCACACTTGTGACATTTAGGAGCAGGCTAACTGGCTCCAGCTATCCAGCAGGCTAAAGTACCAGACCTGCATCCTAGCTAAGAAGACATCACTGGGACTTATGCCCCCTGCAATCCAATCAATATTGACCCTGCAGCATGTCCGCCACCTAACTAGAAGATCAGACAGTTTAACCTTTACAATACCTCGCTGTCGGACCTCTCAAGCTCAGCGTTCTTACCTTGTCAGAGCCTCCACCTGGTTCAGCTTGCTACCTACAGAAATCTCCAACATTGCCACGAATGGTGCTTTTAAGTGTAAACTGCTTCAACATCTCGTGGCTAGTGCCTTCTGTGATTGCTTCTTATAATCCCCTCCAGGCATACTACCCTCGAGCATCCGTCCTCACTGCCTCAGCTCCTCCTCTTCTCCTACCCCCTCATTACTGGGTATAGGATGAATCTGTCTCCTTTTCTTTTTCATCCACCTCTTTCCTCCTCCCTTGCTGTTTCCCATCTACCACATACCCAATGCAATGCCCTCCCCATTTCTCCCCTCCTCCCTCTCTCTGTCTCCCATACCACCCCCTCACCACCACTCTTCTTTCTCTTTTCCCACTAATCCACTCCTAATAAAGCTTCACTATGAATTGTACTGTATAATTAACTCACAGCACAATTCCTTGACAATGCCTTTGGCTGCTATCTTTTTTTTTTTGGTAAGGTTCCATTATAATGATCATGTTATGTTTTGTACCTTATTGTCCTTATTGCCTTGATGTGGAACCTTTGCAAAAGAGCCCTCGGCTCAAAGGTGTCATCCGAAATACAAATAAATAAATAAATAAATAAATAAAATAAATAAATAAAGTGCAATGAGCTTTTTTTGTATGAAATATATAGCAAACAGACATCAGTGTCAGGATTCTACCCATACAAGACTATCCTTGGAGTAGTCTACTATGGTGTGGGTAGACTCCTGACCCAAGCGTTTCTCTGCTAGATATGTAATGCAAGCTGCTGTTTGCACTTGGTGACAATTGGCACTGGTGTATGATAGGGTAATATGGGAGGACTAGATGAACCATTTATCTTTTTCTGCCATCAACTTCCATATTTCTAGGCTTCTTCTGTATGTGTGTTTGATACAGTAAGGTCATGTGCACAGTAGTTGGAGAACATATTAGGGTCTCAGTCTTTCTTGCTGTGTACCTGTTTTCTCATCTTTATTTTCCATTCTGAACCCATAAAGTGCAGGGATCAGTTATCTGGCATAACACATGCATTTTCTTTGCCTATAGCCATTTCACTGTTTTTAGCTGGGTAAAACAAAAATCTGGTGCAGCCTCTTACTATGATCAAGGCTCATCTGATCTCAATTCAGCAGACTCAGGAGAAAAGATTACAGAAGAAATAGGAATAGCATGCTCCTAAAAAATTAGTATTTTCTTTTTTCTTCTCTAGAAAACTTCTAGATAGCAGAACACTTGAATTTGGATATAAATGGCTATACTAGAAACAACCATAAGTAAGAATGAAGTAAATAAATATCTAAATTGAGCCGAGTATTATTATACCTGATGAAACCATCAACGGTGACTTATTTTAATATTACTGTATACAGTGGTGCCCAGTGTCAGGTCCCATTATGACTAAAAATCTACTGTTACTACTGTCATAATGTCCTCAGTTGTAATTAATTGTAATGCATGTGTCTCTTTGTGCCACTGTTTTGAAACATTGTTCAGTAAATATAAAATTGTCTTCTGCAAGTCTGTCTTAGATTCAGCAAGTGGCACTGTGAAGAAACAGTGCTGCACATATGTGTGCCTACACCAGCCCTTTAGCATATTGGTTCTAATGCTCAGCTGGCAAATTACAAGAACACAAGCAGGTGCAAAATGATGGCCCTGACTATTGTACACATTTCTCAAGATACTGTACAGATTGACATAACTAGATATGAAAACATGTGATGCTGCAGATCACTGTTACTGATGCCACTGCGTTCTTCTTCATGGAAGTATCAGCTCAGCTAATATCACTGGGTTCTAGAACTGCTAAGTAATTAAAAAATTAATATTGGTTGAGTCAAAGGCTGCATTAATATGGTGCCCTAAATATGGAAAAAGTAGGAATATTGCAAAACAAACACACAAAAATACACTGAGGTGGTCAAAAAGGCTGCATGCATGCCTAAATTTGCAACTATATATTAAAATGCAAACAGCAGGGGCTGTGATCCCTTTCAGACTTAGAGCTTTAGTTTACTAGCTAGTTATCACTAGAGATGTGCAAAATTAGGACATTTTGTTATGCAAAATATTTTGCAAAATTTGTGAAATATTTTGTGGGTACGCAATGCGAATTTCCACAGGTGAAATGTGAAATTTCACTTGCAAAGTGGTGAAATTCGGGTGAAATTTTGCTGTTTTGGGAAAATTGTACATTTGGCAGTGAAATTCCACATTCCATGGGTGAAATTTTACAACCTCCTACCAGGCAAAAAATTTTGTAGAACGGCAGAATTAGGTGAAATGTTTCATGAGGCAAAATTGCCAATTTCACAGCAATTTTACCAGTGAAATTTAATTTTTGCAGCATTTCAAGTTATCACCTTTTATAGCCATTCTGCATAAAAACACCTGTGGTCCTGTTTTCAAAACAATTTTGCCATAGGCACAGAATAGGGAACTCCCTTTTGAAAATAGCCCTCCTGCTGTGTATTTTTGAATCCTGTCTCTGAAGCATTTTACTTTGCATGCAACATGCATTGCAATGCACATTTCTTTCTGTATGGGTTGTAATAATTTGTAACAGTGTTTCCATTAACACATCAGCTCAGTTTGGGGGCCATTTTACTCTCTTCTGAAATTGTAAGCAGCATAAAATAATTTGTGGGGTGCTAGCAACCTAAGACAATGAAACCCATTAGCAAACAGCATAGTGGCAAAATGATACTGGCCATATTTTAGATTTTGGGGTCCCTTATATGATTTGTTTCTATTTAGTGTCAGTGGATCAGTAGGTAGCATGCTTGCATCTGAGGCCAGAATATCAGAAAATAATGAGTTCTAGCCCCACGCTCAATAATTGGGATAATACCCATAACTAACACTGTAGTGTAGTTCTAGGGGGATGCTATGCAGTTAGTGCTGAGGTGTTACCCATTACTGGATGTATTCCATTACTTCCTCGAAATTTCAACATCGAAATCCAGTACTGTGACAACCTCGAGGTTGTCCATGGTAGTGTTGTAGAAAAATTAAATTTCACTGGTGAAATTCTAGTGAAATTGCAAATTTTGCCACACAAAACATTTTACAAATTGTGCACATTTTCGCCCATGAATTTCACAAGTGCAAAATGCAAAATTCCACTGGTGAAATCGTGAATTTTGCCTGCGAGCAAAGGAATTTCAGCAGAGAATGGTGAAATTCCACTGGTCGCACATTTCGCTGTACTAGACCCGATGGCAACATTTTGCTGATTTCCAGTGTTCTCCCCCTTCAAACAAACTGTGACTCAGAGTTTGTTAAATTAAAGGGGGGGTGTATGTGCGGGGGCGCAGCTCCCCTTAAAGAAAATACTCAATGTCAGATAAGTGAAATTTCTCATGTCAACATTGTTACTGCCGCTGTGCTGCGTTTTGACAACTTGGTTGTCGATGTGGCTTAGTGGAACCATTACTGGAGATGTTAAACTGAGGTCCCTTCTGCCCATCTTTGATCACTGTCTAGATGGAAGTAAAAGATCCCAGGTCTCTTATTGAAGAACAATAGGGGAATTTTTTTATTTAAACTAAAAACAAAGCAAAAAAAAGAAAAAACAAATACAAATAGTATCATAAAAGCCCCTACCCCATAAATAGAAAGAGCACATTTTCACCACATAAAGCATATGAAGTAAGTAAAGACAGAGCCATACATGTGCCTGCTCCAGATTATCTCACCCAATGTATTCATTTCCACAGCGGGGGTAATCTGGAACAGTTTGGACAGGAGAATTAATTTTGATAGATCACAGACAAATCTTGCAGCACTTCATGAAACTAAGCAAACACCGTTGTCCACTTAAAACGAGCAAAAATGACAATATACCTGAAAAACAATTTACAAAAGGTGGAAAAATGGGCTACACAAAACAAAATGGCCTTTAACATAAAAAATGCTCTATAATACACTTGAGAAGGACTAACAATAAACATGAGTATAAACTGAATAATAAGATAACTAAAGAAGTCCACCATGAGAAAGATTTTGAAATATTTATCGACGAAGAATTAACCTTTAGTAAACACTATGCAAAACTAGCTCAAAAAACTAACTACTTAATAAACAGCATTCAAAGATCATTCATCTCCTGTAGTAAAGAATGTATTTTACCAGTTTATAGAGCATATATAAGGCCCCACATGGACTATGGAACCCAGCTGTGGAGTCCATATTTGAGAAAGGATGTGGCAGGCTTAGAGAAAGTGCCACACAGGGCCACAAAGTTAATACAAGGAGTGAAAAATAAACCATACAAAGAAAGGCCATCTGAATTAGGGCTGTATAGTCTGGAAAACAGATGTAAGAGAGGTGATCTACTAATGATGTATATAATAACAAAATGATGCAGAACTACAATCAGAAATGGATTCAGAACTACAAAGGAAACCCACTTTACTAAGATGTCATAAATACCAGATTAAAATTGATCAATGTAAAAACAATATGAGATTAAATACATATACACAGAGGGTAGGAAGGACTTGGAACACACTACCAGCTGAGATAGTCACAAGTAGAAACAGAACAGTAATGAACTGCTGTGCACGAAAGTGGGGGGATGGCAGGAGCCTTAGGGCTTTTGTTGCTCAAACATTACTTCATCAGATCCCTGCTGTCCTGATCTGACCCTGCTCTGGTTGCAAATTTAAACCCGTCTGTGGACTGGTATCCTGTGGTTGAGCTGTGATGGTCCAAACATCTCTCAGACTCTAACTCTCCACTGTCTGCAGAGTCTGCCAAGATTGACAATCATTCAACTAGCCAGCTGATTGAACATTTGGACCTGGGAAGCACAGGCCACTCTTATGAAGCAGAAAGGGAAAAATGCACCCAAGAAGGCAGGCCCAAGCAAGGAGAGATTGATAAAATCCCTGAGACCATCAGGACAAAGAAGCAATCCTTAATGCTGTGAGGGTGAAGGGGCCAGTCATACTGGGTCTGGTCAAGGTAATGATTTTCCCAGATTACAGCAGAAACCGTCAAAGAGAGTGGCAAAAGTTCATTGAGGTGAAAGCCGGACTCTGTAGTCTGGACTGGCAACATCAGCACATGTACCCTTCAAAATTTCAAATCCTTAAACTGGGCTGTCCACTGAAGGTGCTCACTGTGGAATTGGAGGCCAAATATTATTTAAATTGTGAAGAAACAGCTAGAGATGGGAGATCCACAAACAACCACAGCAATGGTGACTTAACTATCAGTGGAGCTGCATCCACTGTAAACAGGTGCCAATTAAGCCCAGCTTACTTTCTCCCTAGGACCTTTCCCCCCTTTTTATGCCCCCTAACTTGACTCAATGAGTACTGTGCCATGAGCACTGCTATTACCTTAACCCCTGTTTGACTTAGGAGCAGCCTGATGTTTGGCACCAAAAGGGTACATCAGAACTAATTGTACTGGTACTTTATAAATGGTATGCTTTTTTTTAACAAAATAAATACTGCATAGACCCTGAGAACAAGATAAACAGTGCAACTGGACCACAGCATGTGGCTAGAAGCGGCTGGGAGGGAGTAGCCTTGCTATGGGGAGATAGAACAAAGCTGGTGTGGTGAGTAACATTGCTATGTGGGACAGAACAAAGTTAGCAATCAGTCAGAACTACATAGAGAGAGAACTAAACATGAGCTTCAGCAGCAAAGGACATTTATTAGTTTATGCACCTTTTTTTTCATTGCATTCACTGAGTTACTGTTTTAGTGATAAACTTTGCAAGTGTCTCGAGACTGAGGTTGGTGATAGCCCATGAACTAATAATTCAATGTTGCTCCAGTGAGGTTTGACTGTTTTTGTTTAGTGTTGACTCAATCTGTTTCTAGCTTCATAAGCAATTGTGGGGGTCAATACTCATGCTGGATATCAGGAGGCTCGTTCAATATAACAAGCCCTGCATTGGTAAAGAGCTTGCAAAAGGGGCCCACGGTGTCTGAGACAGACAAACATGTCTTTATCCTGTACAGGGCAGAAGTAAAAGTCTGAGTCAGTGGTCGGGGAGCCCCTTCATGTTCAGCACACATCCACCCTCCGTCTACACAAATTACGGATGGTGTGAACAGAGAGACATTATCTACAGTACTTTGGAGGAATGGGACTCAGGAGGGAGGGAGATGGAGACGGGAGTGAGGAGGAGGATAGAGAGAGTGAGCATGTGCATTGTTCTCCAGTCTTCTATTATGACCCATCCCATGCCATGAGCCGTAGTGCTATGAATGATGCTGCCGGCGCAGTGTGGTGTCCAGTCACTACTAGTACACTGAGTCTGTGTCTGTACTCTCTGACTGTAGTGTAAGTCATTCATGTAGGATCAGGTCATCAGAGAGGGTTATCAGCGAGTCCCCACTTGCCTTCCTTAGTCCCCCATCATCTGACATTTCATTTCATTTATTTTCTAATACTGTATTTGATTGAGGTTAATCGCCCTAACCCCTCCCTATCTGCAATTGGCCTGAATTTGCATTCTACTTAGGCCGTTTGCCATTTTTTTTACCTAATTGATTGAGATTGTTGGGGTTGGTGGGGAAAAACTAAAGGTAACAGGCTCTATGAATTTCAAATGTATGTGACAGTGGAATGGATGGGGTTGCTTTTGTGCATCAATGCATTGGAAATAATATTTGCTTCTTCTGCTACTTATCTCAGTTTGTCTGTGTTGTAGTGAAGTGTTCTCTTCAGTTCAATGGGGGGTGGAGATCTGATCTAAATTGCAGGAATTTAAAGACCCTGAAACAGTGTGGATTTACTGCAATAATTGACTGGTCCGCAATCAATGCTCCTGCTGTGTGGTGGTGGCATAAGACATCAGCCTGCATGGAGGGGCACTGGCCTGGCCATAAGGATTTGCTGAGCCTTGGACAGAGCAGGGCTGGGGTCACCATCTACTTGAACTCCTTCCAGACCATCCCAGTAAGCAAGACTAGGTGATGAGGTGGGGGAAGGTTAGAGATGCACTACACTGCACTTCCACAAACAATTTAAGTCACATGCAGGTAGGGACCTTTGCAAGGGCTGCCCAATAGGAACATTCTGGATTGCAAATGTTCCTGCTGGTGCCAGAAACCTTGCCAAAGGACAGGTGCCAGGTAATCTTTTGTATTGGGATCAGGGCTCTATATAAATGGGGGTACTACTGTACTTGCAGTATATGCCTGGGGGACTGTGAGGGATGCTCTTGCTGCTGGCTGCTACACATTTCAACTGCAGAAATTCTTTGTTTGATTGAGCTACTGCTTAGAGTGGAGGACTAGCTTCACTAGGGCTGGTTTGGAGGGGCTGATTGGCTGATCATTTGGGTAAAGGTAAGAAAAAAATGATTCAGACGCAAATAGTGCTGTGTCGTGTGTGTGTGTGTGTCGGTGTGTGTGTGTGTGTGTGTGTGTGCAGCTAACTCTAACTCTCATGGATTAAAGCAGCTGTTTTTTGCTGGTTTGTTGGAGAGCTGGATGGGGCTTTGGGCAGCAAATATTAAGATATGTTTAATAGAAGTAGTGTGCTTTGTCTGTGTACAAAGATAGAGGATAACACCAAGCTTAAGGTAGGAGTAGAGTACCTTATGTATACAATCCTAGTTCATTTAAAAAATGGTAATACGTGTTGTAATATTTATCCCTATAAGTTAGTGCTTCATTTATTAATCCCTGCTTATGAAGCATGGGGGAGGCTGATGTAGCTGGAGTCCCTTCTGACCACTACTATGTATTTTCTTAACAACTTGTGATAGATGGTTTGCACAAGAAATACAATAAATATCAGCAACATTTTGCTATTGTTTCCTTTTTATGTGTAAGACAAATTACATTATTTAAGCCTACCTGTCTTAATATGATATGATGCAGAACTGCGTTGGGAGGAAAGGTGCAAATGACAGGAAGCTAACGAGGAATGGAGGGGGGCCCCACAGGGGAGTTTCACACAAGGATCCAGAATGGTTAAGGCTGGCCCTGCAAAAGTGCATGACGAGTAGGATAACTTTTATTAAAAGAAAACCTCAAAAAAATACAAACAAACAAAAAATAAACATCTTGCACATTGCAAAGGAAAAGCTATAATCAGTAACTCCTAAAGAAAAAAACAGAGTAGGGACATTTGTATTGCAGAAAATAAAACACAAAATGAAATAGATGCAAGACAAACTCATACAGTATGAAAAACAAAAGAAAGTCAATGAAACAACTGTCATATCATAGGGAGCAAAAAATATACAGACAATAAAGAGAAAGAAAAACAATGAAACAGTCAAGTAAATAAAAATATCTAAGAAAGCTATACATGGCTGCATTAAGATCTTTAATACCTGCTATTGTAGTTGCAACTAACCCCCTGTTGTAACCTGTGGTACCCGCCTGCCTTGCCCCCTGGCTTGACAATGTCCACTGGACAGCTTCTCCCTCCCCCAGACCCAGTCCTTCCCTAAATAGGTCCAAACAGGGATGTAACCTGCTGTCTTCTCTGAGGACCTACTATATCCATGAGTGTAACTCACAATTTTGTAACACTATGCAACCTAAGTAATGTATAAACTACTACATTATGTAACCTAAGTGTATCTATGTTAAATGTTCCTTTTATTGCACCTGTAATGTTATCCTCTGTTTTAATCTGCACTGTAATAACTGTCTTAATGTCTGCCTCCCCGAAATGAGGTGCATCTGTAAACGAGTCTCTGACTCAAAAGTTGTAAACCCGATTTGTAACGAATAATAAAAAAAAAAGATGTATGACACGTGTATCAGAGGTGATGCACTTTCACCGGAGGGGAGGACAACTTGTCACGGTCATAATCCTTATAACATTCCAGTTAAACATTAGCAAATAATTCTTGAAGGGAAACCACCTTCTACAGGAGTATTCAAGAACACCTAGCTTGCCAAATAAAATATTTGAACAGTGCAAACAAAATTTGTAACATGGAAAAATCATGCAGACTCCATTGCAGAGAAAAAATGCCCCAAACCAGTTCCTTGTAAGTAAGGGTCAGGAACAGTGGGTCTCACCACTGCTGCGCCACAAAGGTCCAACATTGTTCTACATATGGGCAATGCAAAAACTGGTATTCTTGTGTCTCCAGAGAGGTTTCACACCCAGGTCTGAGACAGTATTTGTTTATGAGCATTCCTAATTCCGTTTGTCATGACAGCTTAACTTCCCCACATCCCATACAAACTGAGGCGATCTGGAATTGTTCAGATTGTAAAGAAAGAGGGTGGTGGCTGAAACATCACAATGGGGGAAATGCAAGTCAAGCTGGAAATGTTCAGCCATCGTGGTGTGGTACAACAATTTCCTAGTTACTGTGATCATCATACAATATAAGAATTTCCACATTTTCACCTTCAGTAGTGCAGCAATCATGTAGTCAGGGATGAAGACAAGTTTCTTAATGTTACATAGGCCATGAGATTGCCATTCATGAAAATAGACTAAAAGCCATTCTCTGACAGCGTCCATCCAGACCTTATCAATCCTCTGCAAAACAGTGGTTATGTTTGTCATAAAGAAAAAAATAAAATAAAAGGCTAATGGGTTGATCATCCCTATACCCCCCTCTGCTTTTTTAAGCTGGTACATAATGTCTCTCTTAATAGGGCTGAGCCGGCTACCCCACACTGCCTGGAAAAAAACACTATACAACCTAGTTTCTAGGCATGGAGGGGGCAGAAAACATAACTGACACATAACAAAATGGATAATAAGAGGGACTTAATTAGAAGAATTCATTTCATTTCAGTGTCAAAATTCTTTTTCCCTTCCAGTTATTAACTTTAAAGGTAGCTTTGTGCATGCATGATTCCCAATTCTTAATAGCCATGTCCTGTTAGCTGAAAAAAATACCTAATATTGTAATATCAGTACTCAAAATCATTATGGAAGCTATTGTATGGAGGGTAAGCAACTGAAGTGAGACCCAATGGAAAACCTCTACTTTTAGTGTAGTTCACACTAGAGGCAGACACTGCAGAATATGACCCCAAAAGATTCCTGAGGGCCTGCCTGGCCTTCCAATGCATGTAAGAATGGGACAAGGATGTTGTCTGCATAAGCCATCACCTTCAGTGGGGCAGACCTAGGGGTTAACTGGAGTCCAGTAATGGAAGTACAGGAGTGTATATGTCATAACAGGGGGTCTAATCCAAAACATAAAGCAGTGGGCTTAGAGGGCAACCCTGGTGAACACCTCTCCTGAGCACACAAGTGATCCCAAACCAGCCATTGATGAGGGGGTAGATTGATGCCTGAGTATAAAGGCATTTAATCCATTGTACAAAGGGGAGGGGCAGATGAAAAGCCTCTAAGACTTGAAATAAATATTCATGGAAGAGCCTATCATATGCCTTCTCCTGGTCTAGGCTCAGCACATAAGCTTCTACCATATTCTCCGCACCTGTACAAACAAATTCTCTAAGGGTGATCAAGTTATTTTGAATACTACTAGATGGGATTTTGCAAGTCTGAAAGGTGGAAATCAGAAGGTCAGCCATACCATTCAATCGAACAGTTAGTATTTTCACTAGAATTTTATAGTTGGTATTGAGGACGCTCAGCGGCCTCTAATTATGGAATCCACTTTATCACCCTTTTCATAGCTATAGATGAGGACTGCCTGTGTCAGGAATGGGGCAAGGGATCCTACCCTGAGACAAAAATTATATACCTCTGCCAGGAAGGGCGCCAATTGTTCCTTGAACTGTTTGTAAAACTTAGACCCAAGTCCATCCATGCGGGGCAGTATTAGCTTTGAGGGAGTCATTCCTCCACAAAACCTCCTACTTAGAAATGGGGGCAATTAGTGGTTACATGTCAGCAATGTCCAGGGTGGAGAGGTGAAGATTGGGAAAAAGGGACATATCAAAAGTAGTGGTGGGGGCTGTGACAAATGAAGCTTCAGTGCATATCTCTCAACTGTCCCTGATGTTACCTCAAACTTTTACTCTCCCCCCCCCTACAAATTGTGTTTCCATGGCCAAACAGTGTGGGTTGTAAGCATAACATAATGTCAGACATTAATGTTACAGATGTGTTCTTCCTTAGAAAATGCATTTTACACTACACCACTTATTCTTCCAGCTTCCTGCATGGATATCACCACTTTTTAAGGTGTGTCCCTGATTTTAAACCGTGTCCCTGATTTCTTTAAGCCTTGTCCCTGATTTATGAGGCAGGAGGTTGAGAGGTGTGCTTCAGCGAAAGCGGAAGCAACCCAAGTAGAGTCATTTCTGGTGTGAACTACAGTGCCAGCAGCATCATACAGGACATGCACTGATTTGCTGTCCACTTGGTGCTTGCAAACCTTAAAAGGATCAAAGGTTTATGCAGCACGATGTGTGCCAGATCACATCTCCTGTTGGAGGGACTGAGCCCTAATATACTGGAGTTTCCTCATTTCTGACTTTAGGGAACATATCTGGGTACTATAGTCAGTGTTATCTAATTCAGCATGGGAGATGACCTTCTGTACCTGCCCATGAAGGGAAGCACTGAAGATACTCCCCTGTTGCTTTGCGGCTAGTGTGTTTTTTAAACAGGGTGCTAAATTATGTTTTACTGTAAATCCACCAAGTGGCTATGCCCTCATACATACATTGGACTGACAGGCGGGCTACCCGTAAAATGGCACATTTTGCTCCCAAATGGGGATCCAACAAAACTGAGGCGTTCAGATGCCATGAGCATTTCCCATGGGTAGGCGCCTCCCCACATTGTAAGGAGCAATATAAAATGTTATGGTCAGAAATTTCGGTCCCTTAGGTGTAAGCCACCATGACTGACATAACAGGGGAAATAAATAAGTAATCAATTCTGGTGGACAGTGTGTTCTGAAGTCCCTTTAAGCATCTTTCCATAGTGCATTTGTCCACCAAAGAATTCAAGAAGTTTGAGTCGCAAAACAATTTGTCCATCTGTAAGCCCCTATTGGCCCTTGTCACCCCATAGTTGAAATCTCTGCCCCATGCAATTAGTTGAGAGGCATGCAAATAGGGTTGGATATCATGGAATAATTGTACTTGTGTTGCTTTGGTTTGGGGAGCATAGACAACAATGATATGAAATCTATCATGGCCATATAAGACATTCAGTGAAAAAGCCATGCCTGGATGTATCTCAACCAACTTTTTTTTTTTTTTTACACCAGGAGAGACAAACTAAGCTGAAAGCTTCTTTACTTGTGCAACCGGGGAGCACAAGGAAGTTAAGTGACTTGCTCTGGGTTACACAGTATGCAAGTGGAGGCTGTGGGATTCAAACCCAGGACTCCAGGTTTGCAGCTCAGAGGCTTAAACCACTGTGCTATACTGCCTCCTTTACACCTGCATGTTAGGATTTTTGAACAAAATTCCCATCCTATCACATCTGTCATTACCAACTGACCAGAATGCCAGCCCTTTTGTCCACAGCCTAGAAGCCTGGGTTAGCTCGAATTGAGTTTTTAGTGGTGTGTCCTGTAAGAATAAAAAATGGGCAGCAATTGCATGAAAAGCCAAAAAAGTGGAAATTATTTTCCCATAGCTTTTGATGCAATTATAATTTAGGGCAATAACCTGTAGGGGGCCCATGAGAAGGAAAAGGAGGGAGGAAACAACAATACCAGAAATCATTATAAAGCACCCTGTGACAACATCAGTCTTCTGGTCCTAGTAGTGCTAAGTGGCTTAGGTTCGGAGGTCTTCATGTCAGAGAAAAAGTCCTGCTGAGATGAAGGGATGGAGGAGGCCTCTGAGTCCCCATCATCGACATCAGAGTCACCCCATTTAGCACCAGAAGGCAAAATCCTAAACCAGTTTCTATGTATTACATCCACAGCACTCCACCTCCCTTTTGACTGGGATGCACGGGCAACCTTAGATCTATGTTTTTATTCTTTTTGAACTCACTGTTTGAAAATCAGTAAGATTGGGGGAGTGATTAGTGGGGACATAATGGAGGAATGGCGCTTTCTCCCGACTCTTTGTCTGCCTGAATTGCGAGCCTATTTCGACCTCTCCCGGTCTCAGAGCTCTGCGCCCACGCCTCCCTCAATCTTTCTTTGTGTGTGTGTGTGCCCCCTCCCCCTAATTTACTTAATCCTGCTTTGTTCCCAGTAACTTATATTCTTGCCCTCCCTTCCCTCCTGCAGGCAACCCTCCTCGGGCATACTTTACCCAGATGGACCTACTCGGCTCATGATATGAGCCACCGCTCCTGGAAGGAGCTCCAGCCACCTATTAGCCTTCAGTATCAGGTGAGCAGCCAGATTGTAACCCAGGACCCACTCCATGAGCCAATTGGAGCACTTGGAGGCACTGCAGCCTCCCATTGAATGCCGCTCACTGCTCCTTCCACCCCATTGGCTCTGGACTAATTCCCTGGAAAAGACTGCCTCTGCTAGCACCGGGAGTTCTCTTGAACCCCGTATTTCACCCCCTGCCCAGCCCCACCCCCTCCACTGATTAAATACACTTTTATCCTGCCCCTAAACCCAGGCGCCTCCCTCATTGGTCACCTAAGCACCTCCACTCATTGGACAGATGAAGCTCAGCCTGCAGCCAATCATTTTAGTGGCTGCCTATCCTTCAAATCTTATCCTAAACACTACAGTGCTGACTGAGCTGCTAATCCACTGCCACACCGTGAGATCCGGAACCATGTCTCTCCTGCCCGGGCATATGCTCCTTCTTACTATCCCAATCACCTGCCTCCCATCACTCCTGTCTAACATGCTACCAACTCTCCCTAACCTGCCTTCCCCATCCTGCTGCACCTTGGCAGGCCCCACCACCTGTCTAACTCTTTGACCATCTCATCATCCATCCTAATCTGGTCCCATTACACATTGCATTCCTGCCACTTCCTCCTTGCCTCCTCGCACTCTTGGGTACTTCTGCAACTAACTATCTCCCGACCTGCTGCCCCTAGTCATTCATGCCCACTACCAAGATGTTGCCTGACAGCGTTATGGTACTTACAAATGTTTGCACACTACCTCACTATTGGCCTCTTGCTCCTTGCAGCAGGGGACATACACCCGAACCCAGGCCCCCTAAACACCCCCATCTTACCAATTGCAGTGGGATCCTCCCCTAATGCAATCACAACCACAAGCCTCACTGGAGACTACCTCCCACATGGCCTGCGTCTCTTGCACCTAAATATATGAAGTCTACCCCTCAAACTTGACTCCCTCCAGTTACTCGCAGCTCACTATGCCACCGATGTCATCACCCTCTCTGAAATGTGGCTAAACAAGAATATCTCTGATCCCTTGTTTACTATCCCAGGCTATGCACTGGCCCACCAGGACAGGTCATCTAGGCTGGCTGCAATGCTGGTGACCTGGGTTCGGGAACGGACTCGGGTCGTAGGAGGGCTGGCCGGGAGGAGATGGATTGAGTGCCCCACGGCTGCTCTCCTTCTCCAGGGCGGAGGGTGGTGAAGGGCTCAGAGCTGTGACAACACCTAGCAGAGGCTGGGTTGCATCACAAGCTCTGAAGCCAAAAACAGTAAGCTTGGGGGGGGGATGCAGGTCGTCATTGCACGTCCCTCCCTCACCTAACGGGTGGGGGGACACGCTGCTTGCTGCCAGGATGATGCCTGCCCCTCTGCTCTAATGAGCTCTCAGGCCAGCTCCCGGACCTATCCTGTTGTATGTGGCACTTGGGCCAGTGCCGCTACCCTGCCCTGGGGGGTAATCCAGGGGGTATCCGAGAGTAAGGGCTAATGTGGGAGTGGGAGTGGAGGGGGCCGTGACCTGGGCAGATGGTTCGACGGCAAAAGCAGCAGATAAATAAAGAATAAAAAAAAAAAGGACAGGTCATCTGGAAGTGGCAGCGTGGCCATCTACGTTAACTTAGAATTGCGCTTCTCAGTAGTTCTAGCCAAGACCGAACCCCATGCCTATGAACTATTACTGCTACAACTGTCTCTCCCCTTTCTCTTGATCTACATGTCTCTCCCCTTCTTTCTCCTGATCTACATAGCTGGTGTTTACTGCCAGCCTGGCACACCAGCAACATCTGTCACTGACCTCCTCATGCAAATTTCCTCCTTAACCCCTACGGGAGAACTATATATTTTGGGAGACTTCAACCACAATTGGCTCACTCCATCCTTCAACAAAACCTGGACAGATATATCCGTGATAAACCTATCGCAAACCATCACTGAATCCACACGTCTAAACCTCAAAACAGGCAACCACTCACTAATAGACTGGGCTGTCACCAGCCAACCCCACTGGGTCATCATTGCAGGACTACTACCCGATTCCCTAAGTGATCAGCATATTATTTGCCTAGTCCAGAAAATTCACCACCCCAAATCCGCCCCAAAGTTCCTAGTCCAATGCTCCTACAAATCCCTAAACCTTGCCCCTGTGCTTGATGACCTTGAGCTCGCTAACTGGGAACTCTCCCAGTATATTCTGCTCCATAGACAATGCCTTCATACACTTCCAAAGCACATTCCTCAATGTCTGAGACACACATGCCCCTCTGCGTCACACGAGGGTATGTGGCAACCACCTGCCTTGGATCACCCAAGAACTTATAGCGTGCCAAAATGCACTGGGCACAGCATGGAGAACCTATAAATCCTCACACCTCCCACATGATTTCACCATCTATTGGACTCTACACAACAAGTGTACCAGAGCACCCCATCTAGCTAAAGTGGAATACTTCAGCTCCTCCCTCCACTCTAACTTAAACAGTCCAACCAAATTCTGAATGGTCATTCATTCCCTCTTCTTCCCACCTGTCACTTACCCCACCCCACCCCTAATCATGAATAACACCCTCCTCTCAGATCCACATGCTGTTGCCACAGAATTCAACACATATTTCTCCTCCTGTGCCTCTGCTCTCCTCTCCTCCTTGCTCACTCCTGTCCCACACAGTCCTCCCACCGGAATTAAGAACACACACAGGCCGCTTACCTTATCCTTCAAAGATATCTCACCAGCTGACACCCTTGAGGCCCTATGGGCTATCAACCCATCAATAGGTAAATCCCAGATGGCTTAGACAACAAACTCCTGCACCTCTCCTCCCCTGCCATAGCAACCCCCCTCGTCAACCTCCTAAACCTCTCCTTTTCCACTGCAGCTGTCCCTCAGATATGGAAGCATGCTGTCATCATCCCCCTCCCTAAAGGGGGTGCCCCCACCTCCACCTCCACCTCCAATTACCACCCTATCTCTCTCCTACCAGCTGTTGCAAAACTACAAGAACACCTAGTGCTCAACCAACTCACCTCCTTTCTCTCTGAATCCAGTTTCTTCACGTCATTCCAGTCCGGATTCAGGAAGGGACATTCCACTGCCTCCTCCCTGATCAGACACACAGACACCATCCTCACTGGACTGAACAAAGGGCTGATTATCTCAGCTATCTTCGTCGACCTTGCCAAAGCATTTGACACTATCTCCCACTCCTTGATGTTATCATGTCTCTCAGAAGCTGGCCTCTCCGACTCAGCCACTAATTGGTTCAATGCCTAACTCTCAGGTAGAACTCAATCAGTTATTTATTTTTATTTATTTTTTATTTATTGAAGAGAAATCGGAATTACAATGCTTTGAATCATAGACTCCTTTGCAAAGGCTTCACGTCAGGACAAGAAAGCTTAAAACATTACATTAGACAGAAATTATACATAAATCATACAGCTCAGGGGTAGTTACATTATTTACATTGTAGTGTAACAGCATCCAGGATCTTAGAGAAGACCCTAGGTCAATAGTTGTGAAATACTGCAAGTTACAGTTTCGAAGGGTCATTAACTGAGCCCCGAGTCAGAGTTTATATACAGTGAGACTGTAGGACCTGAGGACATAGTCATTGGGTAAAGCAAAACATTTTGTCATTACTTCTCTGGGATTTCATACTGCACTAGCGCTAGAACTGTTTACAGTAGTCCTCCTTTTGAGATTCGGAGTGGGGAGGAGTATCAATAACAGCCACAAGCCACGGAGTCAAGGAAGAGGTTCTTGAGTTCAGTCTTAAAAAGGCCAAAACTGGGGCCAGGGAGATGGAGGACGGTAGGCTGTTAAGCCAGAGGGGAGCATGATACCAGAAAGACCTTTGCCCTAGAGAGGTCCTACAGTTGGGGATAATGAGAGAGGTACTGGCAGGGCATCATGGGGCCCTTCTGTGTGGGACTGGCTGGATAAGGGGTGGAGGCCTTTAGGTGCTAGATTCAGGGGTACTTTTTTGGCAAGGAGGCAAGTGTGATACTTAAGCCTACCTTCAAAGGTTAGCCAGTCGGCAAGCTTGTAAAGCTTGCATATGTGGGTTAATCTATCACTTTCAGTGACCAGTTGGCAGCCTTTATTGAGGGCTAAGTTGATGCAGCGTAGGGTAGTTTGGTCTGCAGATCCATAAATCACAATGCTATAGTCCACCAAGGATAGGACTGAGCTTGATACAGTGAGGCGTAGGCCATGGGGGGGTAGGCAATGTTTATGTCTGTATAGAATCCCCAGCCTAGTGTTAACAGCAGAAGAAAGGTGTTGAATGTGTGAGAGGGAGGTGTCCAGTGTGACACCCAGAAATTGAAGCATGAGACCTGCTCAAGTCGGGAACCCAGTGGGTTTGAGATGATTAGGGGGGCACTCTTGAGAGGGCTTTGGCGGTGGGCATCGATCATGGATTTCGTTTTGTTGTAGTTGAGTACTAGACGATGCTCAGCAAACCAGGATTCAAGTTCTTTAAAAAAGCCCTGTAGGGCAGTTTGGAGGGAGTTTGGCTGGGGGTGTTTCCAGAGAACTACAGCGTCATCAGCAAACAGCAATAACTTCCCACTGCATGATTGAAGGAGGGAGTTTAGGAAGAGGGTGAAGAACAGTGGGCCAAGAATGGACCCTTGTGGGACCCCAGTTAATACTGGTCTAATGGAGGAGAAGGTGGTGTTAATTTTGACCTGTTACATCTGGCCAGAGAGATAGTCTTTGAGCCAGGCTGTGGCCTCATGGGAGAAATTCAGTAAAGAAAGGGAGTTGAGAAGCAGCGTGTGACTGACTGTGTCGAATGCTTTTGTCAGATCAACATAGATAGCATCTGCCAAGGACCCCTGTTCCAGGGCCTCATGTATGCACAACGTAAATTCAAGGAGGGCAGTGGTAGTGCTGTGACCCCTCCTGAAGCCATGTTGTTCATGGTAGAGCAGATTATGTTTGGCCAGATAATCAGTAAACTGGTCCAACACTATTTTTTCAAGTGCCTTAGAGAGGGGAGGTAGGATCGCGATGGGTCAGTAATTACTGGTGGAGTTGGGGTCACCACTCTTCAGGACTGGGGTTATAATTGCTCTCTTCCAGATAGTAGGAAATTGGCTGAGGCGTAGCGACAAGTTAAGTATTTTGGTGAGATGTGGCAGGGTCACATCCTGCGTAAGCCAGAGAAGTTTGAGGTCAAGGGAATCAATGCTATAGCACGAGTTCACCAAGGCTTTGGTGAGGTAATGTTTTGCTTCATATCAGAAGATGACTTGTAGCTGGAAGGGGAAGGGGATAGCGGTGGTTAAGGTGTCCATGGGGTGACTTGGGATCGGGTCAAAGACGTTTTTAGGGAGGATATGGCAGAGGTCTAAGAAGGTGGTAGTAAGGGCATCAGAGATGGTAGTTAGAATTGCAGGTGCCACTTCCTCCCCCCTCCCCATGAATACCGGAGTCCCCCAAGGGTCAGTACTCGGTCCCATTCTGTTCTCTATCTTTCTCAATAACCTTCCTCAAGTGTGCTCAACTACATCTATTCATATGTACACTGATGATACTGTCCTATTCGCCTCTGGCTCCTCCCCGGATGAGGTAACAGCCAACCTCAAGGCTGACTTCAACAAAGTTCAGCTTTGGTTCAGCTCTCACCAGCTCTCCATCAACGCTAAAAAAACTGTCAAGATGACCTTCGGCTCTCAGCAATGTCTATCGAGGCTCCCCTCCCTCCCCTCCTTCCACACCCTTGATGGGACAATATTAGAGGATGCCACTTCCTTCCAGTACCTAGGGGTATGGCTCGACCATCATCTTTCCTTCTCCAACCACATCAACGCTATCATGAAAAAACTGTGCCCCAAGCTCAGTGCCCTCTACAGGTACCACAATAGCCTCTCCCTAACTGCTAGTCATGAACTAGTGCAGAAGATGATCCTTCCTTCCTTCAATTACTGTGACATAGTCTACAGCACTGCTCCCAAATCTACCTCATCCAGACTGGACCCCCTTTTCCATGCCTTCTGTTGCTTCACTCTTGATGTCACCCCCAGCACCCATCACTACAACCTCTACCATTCCCTTGCATTTCCATCCCTCGAAAACTGCCACCTGCAGCACTGCGTTAAATTTCTCAGAATTCTGGCTCGACTCCCTCCTACCCTATCTCTCTTCATTACTTTCCCCAGCTTCCACCCCTACTCATGCCCTTAGATTCCTCGACTACCATCAACTACTAATCCCAAGGTGGAGGACCACTATCGGGCAAGCTGCCTTCTCACATCACTTCTCAAAACTCTTGAATGATCTCCCTTCTCAAATTCACCACTTCTCCTCTACCCACTCCCTAGCTACAGCACTGGCAAATTATGTCATGGTAAATTTCTCCTGCACTTGACACTTACAAGTGTCCCCCCCATCCAACACCCCCCGACTGTCTGACCAGCAGCACCTAGCATACACTATGGAAGCTGGCTTATCTAAACCAACTACGGCACTTCTTGGCTTGTGTTTTCTTGTCCTGTCCTATATTGCACTTATCACTCTGTTTTTTCACCTTAGCGCTATCTAATTCTATGTGCTACAAGCTAAATTGTAACCAATGTATGCTAAATGCTACAAGCCAAACTGCATATCCAGTGTTACTGTCATTAACTATACTGTAAACTATGTTTTCCATGTGCTACTAGTTGAACTGTAACAAATGTCATATCCCTGTTTACCTCTGTAACTTGTATAACTATGACCTCACCCTACTGTATACCTTGCTAAATGTAATTCTCTTGATAACCTGCATGTTATCTCCCCCTGTACCCCCTCCCCCCAGGTCACACCGGGAGATGAACATCTCCTTGCTCAGTGTGCCTTTCTTGGTGAAACAATTTCAATAAATAAGTAAGACCATTCTGTTGGCGGGGCAAGGTCCTCAGTGCCAGACATGAGATGCTCCTCCACTATGGCAGCGTCAGGTGGTACAATAGCAGACATACTAGGTTGTGGGTTGTCAGGGTGGGGTAAAACTACAGATCTAAGCTCCCCCATGGGAGACGGAGGGGTGGCCATTGCCTGACCTTCACAGATGTCGGACGGGTGTCCCAGCCATGCTCAGTGGCTGTTGGAGAGGTGGTCTGCTGAGCCCAAGAGACTAGGTTGTCCTGAGACAGGGAGCTCCCCCTATTGTGGGATGCCCAGGGGCACTTGGCATATGAGTGACCCCGACACCCACACAGGTTGCAACAGAATTAATTGAAACAGTCCTTTTGCCAGGTGACCAAAAACAAGACAGTAGTTGCATCGAGCACTGTCACAAGCATTACTGAAATGGGACAGGGAGCCGCATTTAAAGCATGATTTTGGTTGGCCCTGGTGGAATATCGTCCTCTTGTCCCTACCTAAATAAAGGATGCAGAGAAGATGCATAACACCTAAATCACTTTGCATTAGTTTAACATATATTCTACAACCCCCCCATCCACAGCTGCTTGGAGTCAATAATTGGTATAGGGCAATCCAAGACCTCACACCTGGCCTGTAGGCATCACAGAATGTCTGATATGTTAATGCCCACAGTCTGGAAAAGTACAGTGATAGTTCTCAATGTGAGATGGGTGAGTGGAACAGGCACAAAGGGCATCCAAAGTGGGATGTCATTATGAGTGTTTTAATGGACCCAGAATTTGTCCAGATCCCAAATTAGCTTGAAACTGGTATTGAAGCTTAAGTCCCCATCGTTAATGAGGGCACAAATATCTGATGCCAGGAAACTGCAGCACCCTTTCAAGAATGTTCTGGCTATGTACACTCTGGCAGGAGAGAGTTCCAAACTGAATTTGTAAATAAGGCAGATTGCATGCCTATGTGGAGCTGGGTCACCTCTGGATTGCAAAAGATCAGCATACTGTCTCTGTCTGGGTGGGATAAATGCACCAGGATGGTGTGAAGGGGCTGCCAGAGACTCAACCATTCCCTAAACAAAAAGTAGTTGAGGAAGTCAGGGGGAATCCACCCACTAGGGTCGTGACAACAGTGTGGGGCTGAGTTGCATGTCCACCAGGAAGGGGGCTCATGCCTGGGACTGCATGCAGCAGTCTACTGGAAGAAGCAGTAGGTTCTGGGGTTCCATCAGGCTGTGTTGGTGGAGCCAAGTCCATGGCTGAGTTCTCGGCTGGTAAAGAAGGCCTCTCCACCTCTGTCTGCAGGTGGTATTCTGTAGACTCATCTGGCAGCATCACAGTTAATGGGCCAGTCTCAGGGCCTCTGGCTCCAGTTTGATATTGTTGTACTCTAGAGTTAGTCTCATCATGAATCCAAGCACCATCACCCAACTGCTTTCAACCTGCATCTCACAGAGTTCAAGTGGACAACCAGAGCTCACCAGGAAGATTGCGGTTAGCAGGGAAGTTAGATGGGGTAATTGCACCCCCAGGATTTTATGGTCTGTGGTAGATGACAGCAGCAACAGCTGCTGAGGAATGAGTTTGGGACAACATGCCAGCTGTCGGTACAGCTAAAGAATCAAAAGGATCCAACCTTTGCAGACAGGCTACGTCATGCTTATAGTGGCACTCCTCTGTGGCAATGTGAGCCAACAATTGCATTTTCCTGGAAGCAAAACCAGCATGTAAGGACTGTTCCAAAACAATTACATTCATAGTCAGACTGACCACTGCCCTGTGCACTGCATCAGCACCAGTGATTCCTTGTACAACCACCCCTTTGGCATCCACAGGCAACAGGACCTCTTGGGATGTAGTGACTGGGGTCAAGGTCAATTCCCCAGATGCCTCTAGCTCCACAGGCACCTCATCTTTCTCACTCACATCGGCCATCTTGGCAAGATGGCCAAGGGTTCCCCCATAGCAAAAGTAGGGGAGTATCCTTGGTGCCATGACCAAAACACTCCCCCATCAATAGAAACTGGTCAATGTAACCAACTTCTGAAGCTGTCACAGCTTAGTGTGCCTTTCTGGGTCAAAAAATTAAAATAAATAAATCCTGTTTTTGGAAACTAGCTCATATGGGGCTGCAAGATAATTCAGCGATAGTGTACAATGATGCCATGGAGGCATCCTGAGGTTGAACTGTGACCACTGATCGCGGTGCTCCAGTAGCCATTAGGAACATTCTGCCTGGTGCAGCATTATTTCTCTCCAGGGCCAGGGTTGGATTAGAGCATGATGTGTGTGCAACATGATGAAGGCTGATGCCAGCCCTAGGAGGGAGTAGGAGGGAAAAGAGGAAAAAAAAAAACAATCCCTGGGAATTGCTCTGACACATTGGTGACTCATACCTTAATCACAGTATGACAGGAGCACAGACCTGCAGGGAGGGTAACAGATCATCTGAACAGAAGCTCTCCTCCTGGTGGGGGTTGATCTATATATGTACTTGGGGGCAACTCTTGTTAGCGACTTAAGGCTTGGTTTACAAGGACCAAAAATGTTCTCTGTACAGGTTAGTGGAAGGCAATGGTGGTGAGGACTACACCCCTTACACACATGTGGGGCATTCTGCAGCAGTCACAAAGGGGGATACACCCAATTCACACACAAAGGAGGTGCAGAGGGTGTTGCTGCTGTATAAGGGGTACCTCAGCAGAGTAGCTGAGCATCCTCCCAGCACAGCCTTCAGGGAGGTTATAAAGGTATAGTGGTTAGAGCTTGGAGCTATGAGGGTTTGAACCCTACTACCTCATCTTGCGCTCAATAATATTACAAAAGTATTTTCATTAATGGTGATTTTTGTTTCTTGCATTATCTGTTTATGCTGCCCTGCTGCTCGGCTGTCAACTGCTTTGGGCCGCCTAGGTCCCCCAACCAGCCACATCATCCCCTCCTGCCATCCTGCTGCTGATCTTGATTCTCCCAGAGCACTGGACATGCCCAATGTTTCCCTTCCTCAGGTGTGCCTCTTCTCCTTGGGTCACAGGAGAGAGACTGCGGTTCAATCTTGACCCGGGCACAGGGGGCTATGGGGGCAGCCTGAGAGGTCAGCCTGCCAGGGCTTCATGCAGAGGGGATTTTGCGACCATCATCTGGTTGACCGAGCAGTCATTTTCAGTTTTTCAGTCCCCCCACACACATTGCGGCCACAAGCACATGGTGCCCTAACATGACACACTGCAGTTCATGGTTACCCATGCCACAAAGTGCATCACCAGTACAGGCTGCCTGGAGCCACTCAAGAGAGATGCAGGCTCGCATCAACCCGCCAGAAAGGAGAGCTTCCAATGGATGCTCTGAATCCTCCCTGCCAGTCTCCACTCCAGCCATCCCAGGCTCGGGTGCGAACCCAGGTTGCCAGCTTGGCAAGTGATCTCTCATTGCTTGGCACCACAGAGCTGGCTAATGGTGATTTTTAAAACTACTTAGCACTATTGAATGGAGATACAAGTAGATCCTATTCACCATGTAGTATGAAAAGCATTTTGGTGAAGATAATGCACAAAAAAAGATAAATAGGATCCCCTTCCTGAGATCAGTAGGATCACTATCCAAATACTTTCATGAACTCATCCCTATATGAATACAATCCCATTCCCTGAGTGGCAGAACTCTTATTTCCAAATCACAAGTGCTATACCCACTTATCCCGGATCAGTACCATCATCCTTTTGCCATTATACAGTTATTTGTTTGGGGCACTGAATGAAGTTTAGAGCCTGTTGTTAATGGTGTGCCAACATTTTTTCATAGATTTTCTTAAATGGTGTGATTAGTGAACTATTTTCAATTGACTCCCCAGCAATAATCAGTCATGTGATTTGACCAGGTTTGCTCCTTTGACTTTGCATAGAGTTCTATCAGTGTAAGGGTAGCTCTGATCTTATTTCAGTTCTTTTTTCAGTGTTTGCTCTGCATAAAAGTTATGAGGACAGGCAATAAATTACAGTGTTGGGTCTGTTAGTTCCCTCCTGTCTTACTTAGTCTATATTTATGATTTTGTGATAGCAACATACTCAGCTTTCTCCCTGTTTTGTGTAAATCATGCAGCCCACACCCACTGGAGCCCTCTGATCCTTTATGTTCTGACTCTGCACAAAAATTGAAAACAGCGTAGAGAGCTGCAGTGGAGACATTTTTTTTAAATCTTGCAAGAGGACCTTAAAAAGCAGAACTCTACTGAGCTAAAAAGGTTAACGCTAGTATGAATCCAACATCTATGTTTAGTTCGCTTTATTTTACTCTTAATATGTTTCAAATAAAGCTGTGCATATTTCACTGAGTTTTTCAAAAAGCATCTGACTCTTTCCTACTTGCCACATAATTGCTGTTTGTGATATTACAGTCTATTGTTATGGTGAGCATTATGATGTCATGAAAAAAGCACTATGAGGTAAATAAGGTTCCTGCCAATGATTTTTATGTAGGCTTTTTGGACAGACTAGCAACATTTGCTATAAACCCTGGAAAGTATAGAAGAAAAGTAAAAAAAAAGTATCCTCAAGCAAAATGGCATAGTTGAAATATCATGTTTATGAAAATACATGCTGAATTGCAAAGCTACTCTTTAGCTGTATTCATGTATAAAGACAGTATCCTGTGATATGGGCAGTCCACGAGTGGGTGCCTGCCAAAAACAGTGACCCACTTGCGGCGACTGCCCCGATGGTGAGGGTGTGGGGTTGGTGATTGGATGGGTAAGGTTGTGAAAAGGCGACAGGATGTCACGCGTATATACATGTGTGGAGGGGGGGGGCGAGCCCACCGAACTTGGGGTGGGAAGGTTTGTGAGGGGTGGTGTCATGGGTTGCCGTGAGCTGGCATCATGTCGTGGTGGGGTGGGTGCTGGCCTAGAGTGGCGGGGATGCAGGATTCAGGACCGGGCTCCAGCAGTTTTTGTTATGCCTGACCCGAGACAATATATTTTTTTTGTATTGGATATGCACCTCCCCGATATGCACCCCCCCCGGAGTTGAGAATCTTTATTTAAGGGGTGCGGGTGGCAAAGCCCCCCATGGGGGGTGCAGGGCTGCAGCCCCCCTCATAAAAGCAATAAAACTATTTGTTTTGCACTGCTTCACTGAAAGGGGTTTCCACATTGTTGAAATTCAATTTCGGCAATGTGGAGTTGCAATAAGGGCATTTGGCATTCCCAATTCACCCTCATCACATGGAACCTATAAAGACACATTGTGCAGTACACTGTGCAACTATGAAATGCAATAAATGAAGTATAACTGCTGCAGCCTGCCTCAGTGATCTTGTATGATTTGTTACCATTTACTGTAATAGCAATAATTAAACTGGGAACTGTGTCCTGACTAAAATCTTTTACTGACAGGTTTGTAATTTACCACAGCTGCATACTCTGCAAATAAAACTGTCTGCTGATTTACTCTGCACATTACTATGGTCTTAATTTATTAGAGGCTCCAACTGTGACACATGCTGTACAACTGTTTTTTACTGAAAGGGAGAAGGCAGTGCATTAGTATATCAGTGATTAACTGTTATGCAAGACTTCAACCAACCACTAACCCTCCCCACGACATCCCTCAGTGACTTGTAAGTGAAATAATTTTTTCCCTATTGAAACTGTTTACAAGAATGATTGTTTTCACTCCCTGGTATCCAGTGGTCCCTCCTTCCCTCACCCATTTTCCATTTGCAAAAGTAAAGTGTTTCCTGGTGTCCACTGGTACCCGCTTCCTCTCTCACATGAAGGGAATTGAGTGAGGTAGGGGAGCATCACTGGACACCAGGGAATACTTTAGGTAAGCAAATGGAGATCTGGTGAGGGAAGGGACACCATTGGACATGGTGGAATAATGCAAATGGGGATTGGGTGAGGGAGGGTTGACAGGCTGTATCAGGTGGGTTCGGGGCCATTGGTCAGGCTGCACCATGCTTCTATGCTATTCACAATGCAGAGGCATGGCATAACCTCATAATAAGATGCACACATGCCATTTGTAACCTGCTTTCATATGGGGTCATAAAAGTTTTACTCTTTGAATATGGAAGTGAAGGAGCACAGGCACCACCCTGTTTGGGATGCGCTATTGTTCCTACACAGCCATATTCAGCATGCTAGCCACAGTTCCATGTAATTTCGGCAACTCCTAAATGGTGAAAGCAATTTCAGTGCATCTATTACAGTGCATACTTTTTCAGTGACCAGTTATTTCAGCGAATGGACATTTCAGTGAATATACATTATTAGCACATGTGATTACAGCTACTGTATCTAAACCTGTAGCTGAAAGTTATATGCCAGTCCTCTCAAATATTTGAAACAGGGTCTACTGGCATATTCTTTGGCTACATGCTCTAATATCTCTGTAAGATCCCAATAATGGCATCTGCTGGTTCCAACAGTTTCAACCGAGATGATCTGCTCCTGCCGCACCTCCTAAATCCTCTGTTCTTCCTTGATGCAGTTGATGAATCTCCAAATATTTGGGTGGGTGGCTCGGAGCTGAGTGTTAAAACCACTGTGCCACCCTTCCATGGCATCATTCATTCTTGCCTGCCCATTAACAATGGTCGACTGACAGTTCCAGAATGTAATCAGAAACATGGGTCTGCGCCATCCAGACCTGCTCATCGGACAACTGACCCACACATCTTCTAAGTAATCTATCAATGGCTGTAGGATCTCCTCATTAATGACATAGAACAGAAACTCTTGCAGCTCCTCAAATGCTTGAATAACATCACATTTGGGCACAGATGCAAGTGAAAGCAGCATTCACACATTAAGTGCAAACTCAGCATCGTTAACATACCTTGTACGTATTTCTGGACACTGTTGGATATGATGCCAAATAGACTTTGAGAAATGAAAAAAACATTCTCTCTCTGCAGCAGATGGAAAAGCAACGGATATAGACTTCCATGCTGCTTTTTCGAAATCCATCATGATCAAACCAGGGTTGAAGGCGACTCTGCACCCCTTGAGGTGCTCTAGAACCCTGTCATAGCTGCATGACTTCCAGGATCCCATTAGAACACACACTGCAGGTATTACTGTACCTGCATGAAGGCCATGGATAGAACAGAGTTGTGAAAATAGACTAGGACAAGCACAAAATGTCCCATCTAGAAACCATTCCTGGCACAGCCCTAGGAAGTTCAGACTCCTATCAGCAGCGTAGATGATTATCCTCTCACAGTCATTACCACCATCATAGAGCACAAAGTGCTCCCCTCCCAATGTTCTGTGAAAGTCATCCAGAATTACAAGCTCAGACAAACTTGCAAGTGTTACCGAAACAACATGCTCCGACTGTTGAACCCTCTGCACTGTATGCCTCATGACCCACAAGTCTGGCAGTGCACCCACAATGGCATCAGGAGTGCCAGCAGTGCTATCAAGCACTACCTGGGCAGTGCTATCTGATGTGCACCTTGCGTGGTCTCTCAAATCCTCCATTACATTGCAGGCACCCACTTCAGCAGCATTCACACATGGTTGTGTGCACGGGTAACAGCGGCCACATTATCTGCTACCATGTGCATGTGAGCAGGGCATCGGAATCAGTGATAATCAGCCCAGCAGCAATAGATCTTATGGCCCACCTCTTTATCCTTACGATACACAAACCCACCATAAAGGATCATAGGCATTCCTCTCTGGCTCCTCAGAAATTCAACAGACATCCTGGAACATTCTATTGTTATGCGCCTTGGTTTTAGAAAGGCGCACTACAAATAAAATTATTATTATTATTATTAACATCGAGCTGTCCCACCATGCAACAGAGCACCTTTTAATGACTTACAGCAGCTGGCTCCAATTAAGGTAAGAATGGGGATGTTAAAATGCTATGGAATTGCAGGGTCTTGCCCCTGCACCCCCATGGAGGGGGCTATGCCCCCAAAACCCCCCTATCTCTAGGATTCCTACTCCGAGTCATTCATTGACTCAGGGGTATCACTGAAAAGATCGATTAGCATAACTTGATCATCGCTATATTGATATGGTCGTTAACTTGTCCTTCGCCGAATAGAATTCGCTGTATTGACTTAGCTGTAAAGACTTCTCTGTTTTGATGTGCTACCCTATCAACAATCTGTGACCAGCAGGCATCTCTGTTTTCTGCACTGGCACCAGTTAGTGTCGTATGCTAATAATGCTATAGTGACATAGCAGCTGCACACTCGACATATGCACAGTTTCTGTTCCAGTATAGCAGAAGTAAGGCATTGTGGTAATCTGCATACTGGATAGGTACTTTGCATAATGCAAAGGTAGGAACTGGAGAAAGGAAACTAGTGTGTGTGTGTGTGTGTGTGTGTGTGTGTGTGTTTTGCTCGGTTCCTTATTTATTAATATTGTCTTGCTTAACGTATGTAGTGCAAGTAATAGTATTTTAATATTTGGCTTGCCTAATATGGAAGACTGTAGTGAAAGTTAGCCTGAAAATAGGGCCAGTGGGCCTCTTTAGTCAAATTTCCAATCAGTTATGAGGGCTCATCTTATGCATGCACAAAAACGTTTTCATGCGGGGCAGGATATCTGATATAGCCATCATGTGGTAGTTGATTTTAGTTTTTGAAGCATTTTTTAGTTGTTTAAATAAAGTAATTTATTTATATTTAGCTATTTTTGTGGAAATCTAAGTAGTAGCCAGGGCTTGTAATCTGACTCACAGCAGGGAGCAATTTTTATTGTTTTTAGTGAGGCAGCATCCTATCTAGGTGTCCTGTGTGTGTCAAATCTTATTCTGGTTGCTATGATGTTACTTTTGCACTGTTTGTACTGAGTGATTTTGCATCACAATTCACAAACCACAGCTGCAGTTTATTTGAGTCATTGTACTTTTTTCCTCATTGGGCATCTTGGCTGGAGTGTGTCCCCCATGGCTTTGTTGGGGAGTGATTGTTGCCCTGTCTGGACTCAAGTTGGTACATCTGAATTATTTACTTCAGCTGGTGGCAGCAGGTGAGGTATAACATTTTTTAAAGGAAAACTACACCCTTATATCCTGTAAATGTTGTTTCCATGTCAATAGACAACTCTTTTCCTGTAGCTATTTGGATATACAGTATGTTTGCTTTAGTTTGTTTTCACTGTTCGTACTAGTCCCCTGTAATTATCATGGGGTTCTCTATTTATGGTTGTTGAAATCTCATTATCTACAGTATGAGAGCTGCATTAGCATATGAGAACACAATGTCACATCACCCATTTATACTATTTACAGTATGTCTATGCTGAAAGTACAGTGCAAATATCCTGAAAACACTCTCTGGAAACACATACGATTTGACTAATAAAGGTTAAAGCCCTGCATTAAAACTAAGATAGTTTGCAACAAAGCTAACTGAAGGTAAATGTGGTATTTCACACTTAGCTGCAACTTGTTTTGTTAAACTGTAATTAAGCAGACAGGCATACCATGCAGTCTAAAGGTGATGACCCATCATGTTCTCATATGCAAGTGCAACTCTCAGGACAATGAGATTTCAACAACCAGAAAATGGAGACCCCCATGATAGTTACAGGGTCTGGTATGAATAGTGAAAATAAACTAAAGCAATCACATATATCCCTAACAGCTATATGAAAAAAGTTGTCTGTTGACATGGAAACAAATGAAATTTACAAGATCTGAGTGTATAGTTTTCCTTTAATCTCTGTTGACTTTGCTGGTGTCTCTCAAGCTGCTAGTGACTTGCATTTGAGTCTGCATTTTGACACCATCACCTATGTAGGACTGTCCCCCACCCACATTTTTGTTTTCTTTCTTTTTTCTGTCTTTCATTTGATATTTGTATAGTATGTGTGCTTTTTATTTATCAGGTGTATGATTGCAGAGGCAGTGGCTGCTGTCTTGCAAAGATGGGACTTCAGAATAACATACCTGGTTGGTTTGGATGGTTGTAGGGTTTGGGAAATTGTTTTGGTCTGTGTTTTTTAGAGGAATTATTTTTAATTGATTTTAGTGGTTAGGATGTGTTTTGGGGGGAGCCAGGAAGACCCACATCTCCTATTCTCGGGAGACGTTTAGTCGACTCTGTCTGTTTGGGTGCCCCGATCCCTGCAACACCTGTCCATCAGTGCAGGGAAGTGGGGATAGCAAGAAGGCAGTCACCAGTGAAGTTCTGCTCTTGGAATGGGTGACAGGGAGGGCAGGTTCAGAAGAAAGATATTGAGCCTCCCCAGGTCAAAATGGAACTGGAAGTGGGGTGCTCCCTGCCTAGTTCCTATCCCAAGGGTCACTGAAATGTCATGGGATGTGGTAGCTGAACCCACTGGCATGGCTCCTCCCCTGAGGGCAATTCTGTGTAATGCCAGGTCCATCAGGAATATGACCACAATAATAGTGGACTTTGTCACAGTTTTCTTGGTGGACCTGGTGTGCATTACTGAGACCTGTTGGGCAGATGACTCTGGCCCTGTGCAGGAGGTGGCCATTCTATGAGGCTATATGGTGGTGCACTGCCCTAGACAGGAGTGAAAGGGGTTGTGGACAACTGTTTTAGATTTGGACTGAGACTTGCAGTCTATCCGGTGAGTCAAACCAGGGCATTTGAATGTGTGGCTGTTAAGGGTGATACAGGTGTGGAGGACTGGATCCTTCTTATTTACCATCTTCCTGGTTGCAAGAGCAGTTTCCTGCAGGAATTTGGAGAGATTGTCATTGGCCTGACACTGGAGTACCTAGGTGGCAAGTGTTGGATGACTTCGATATTTGAGCCAACAATGAATCCCTTTTGCTTGGTCAGCAATTCCTCTGAAAGATGGAACTGCTGGACTTCACACAGGTTGTTACCTCTGCTACACACCAATTTGGTCTCATCTTGGATCTGGTTTTCCCACTGGGGCTTGACCTTTTTAATGTCGAGGTTGATCTGGTCAGTTGGTCAGACCATCATGCTGTGATTTTTCAGATCAGGGCCCAATCAAGGCATGTTCACCCCCTGGTGGAGTTAGTTCAGTACCGATCTTTAAGAATTTTGGACTCTTGCAGGTTCCTGATAGAACTGAGTTGCTCAAGCCTGTTGCAGGTGTGTGCTAATGGGGCTGAGAATGCAGAAGAAGCTTATAATATGGCTATCACCACAATTTTCAACTTGCTTGTACCATTTCATGTACATCACAGAGTTTCTCAACAAAGTTCCCCTGGGTTTAATGAGGAGCTCAGACTGTTAAAGGCCAAAGGGCAGATACTGGAGCATTCCTGGCAGAGAGTGGATTCACTGCAGGATAGACTAACCCTGAAAACTCACTGAAAGAGTATCAGGGTGCAATGACTCTGAGAAAGGCAGACTTTCTGTCATGGGTAATTACTGCAAGGTTAGCAGGTCAGCCCAGCTCTTCTGCACTGTGGACAGGCTATTACATCCTGCCTGCCTACAGTCTGGAGGAGTTTTGACATGTGAGCAATGCAGGAAGTTTGGCCAGTATTTTCTTGATAGGGTATCCTTTATTCATTACTTGGTCTCTTCAAGTGGACTGTCATGGCCCATCATGGTGCACTCTGTGACTAAGGGAAGCCTTCGATCTGTCTGGGAGAAATTTCACCCTGTGTTAGCTGAGGAGATTATTCAGGTGATCATGAAGCTGCATCCCAACTTCTGTTCACTGGATCCTGGACCGATTGCCGGGTGTCTCTTGGTCCTGTAATCATTGGGATTTTCTGATGTTCCCTTGGGGATGGTGTGTTTCTGACACCCTTTAAAAGGGCTGTTGTGAGACCCTTTCTCAAGAAAACTTCTTTGGACCCAGACATCTTGGAAAACTGCAGGCCCCTCTCTAACCTACCCTTTTTGAGAAAGGTTATTGAAAGAGTGGTGGTGACTCAGCTGGAGATGCAGCTGGAGGCTTTCACTACGAGGCATTGCAGTCTGGATTCAGAGGGCGTCACAGCAGGGAGACTGCTCATTAGGATGCAAAATGATCTTCTGGATAGGAACAGAGGGGAATGTTCCATCCTGGTTCTCCTTGACCTCTCATCAGCATTTGACACTGTGGATCATGGGATTTTAACAGCTCGACTGAGTGATCTCTTAGGGTCAGTGAGATTGTTTTGTGGTGCTTCAAGTTGTTCCTCTCCAGTAGATTGTAACAGGTTGCATGGGGGAATTTTCTCTCTCTGCAGGATACCCTGACCTGTGGAGTCCCTTAGGTTTTGATTCTGTCTTCCATGTTATTTGCAGTGTATATGCTGACACTGGGAGAAGTGAAATGAAGGTACAGTTTGCAGTTCCACTATTTTGCAGATGGTACTCAGCTGTACTTATCGTTTGCCCCTGGTAAGAAAAATGCAGTGGGCATGTTTAATGATTGCCTATCTATGATCTCTGACTGGATGGTCTTAAACTAGCTCAGGATAAATCCAGACAAGACTGAAGTGCTACTGGTAGATTTGGGTGTCCAAAGGGCAGCTGTACTGAGTGTAGAGGTGGTGTGATTACATCTTGGGCCCACTCAGTTTACAGTCAGAGCTAGGGTGAAGAATCTGGGTGTCATTATGGACCACAAGCTGCCTATGGAATATCAGGTGTCTGCTGTGGTCCATAGTGGTTTCTTTCATCTTCAGAACATCGCCCAGATCAAGACCTTTCTCAGTCCTCAAGACTTGAAGTCCCTGGTGCATGCTTTTGTGAAATCTAGGTTAGACTACATGTAATGTTCTTTATCTTAGGCTATCTGGAGATTTGATGAGCCACTTGCAGCTGTTGCAGAATGTCATAGCTAGATTGATTACCAGAGTTTTTCACTTCAAGCATTTCTCTCCACTCTGCAGATGTTGCACTGGCTGCCTGTGAGGTGGTGCATCTCCTTCAAGATAGGTTTGATAACATACTGTACAAAGCTGTTCATGATCTGAGTTCTGGCTACCTAAAATAACTCCTGTGTTCATACGCTCCTGACCACCCTCTCTGCTCTTCAGAGGTGGGTCTCTTGAAGGTCCCCAGACCTCATTTAAAGCTGTCTGAGGATTGTGTCTTTGCTGTAGCTGCTCCTGTTTTCTAAACATATTTTACAAGTTAAACAAGCATAGCTGATGAAACTCATTACGTCCAATTTCTAATTTGATTGCCTGCTTGAAAATTCTAGAAAAACGTGTCTCTATCCAACTACTGCATAATTTGTATTCCCACATCTTGAAAATTCTAGAAAACCTTGTCTCTATCCAACTACTGCATAATTTGTATTCCCACAGCTTGAAAATTCTAGAAAACCTTGTCTCTATCCAACTACTGCATAATTAGTATTCATACAGCTTGAAGATTCTAGAAAAAATTGTCTCTATCCAACTACTGCATAATTTGTATTCACACAGCTTGAAAATTCTAGAAAAATTGTCCCTGTCCAACTACTACATAATTTGCATTCCCACAGCTTGAAAATTCTAGAAAAACTTCTCTCACAAGAAAAACATCTTAAGAACTGAAAAAATTCAAAGAAAAATCATACAATTTATAGATGGTGCACAGTCCTTAAATTATGAACAAAGACTGGACAATTTGGATTAATGTCTCTTGAAAAAAGAAGGCGGGGTAACCTTATGCTAACTAGAGATATTATAAATGATGAAAACGTAATGTTTGAAATTGGCATCGATTTCAAGCAGATAAACATTAACACAACAGGATATCCACTTCAAATAAAAAGAAAACGCTTTAATACAAACAAAAGAGGATATTTCTTCTCTCAGAGAATTATAAATCCATTGAACTCACTCCCTACAGATATTGTCATCAGTAAAACCAAGAATATCTTCAAAAGACACCTAGACAACTATTTATTACATGACCATTCCCTTGGGTATTATGGGTGACTGATAGAAATGTTCATGGGCTTTGGCCTTATACTCCTTCCATCTTTCTTAGCGAATCTTACTGAATCTTAATGAATATCAGTCATGATTTAGACTGGGTCACAATGCCACTCATGCAGTTACTAAAGTTGTGAATGACACTCTGATCTCCTTTAAAATAAGAATGTATGCCCAGCATTATTCCTCAGCCTCACAAAAGCATTTGACCCTATTCACTATAATGCCCTGATCAACATACTAACTGTGGTTGGTCTAAATTTCCAAGGGCCTCTGTGGTTCAGAAATGATACCTTAGGATTTTCCAATATGCTCAAAATCCAACCTCATATTAAGTTTCTGAACCATAAATAAATACATTTTCCATAGGGCACAGTGCTAGGGTCTCTTCTGTTCTTGCTCTGGATCAATTGCCTCCCCAATTCTACTATATTGATGATACATTTGATTTCTCTTCCTCCAAATCTGTTACAACTTCTATCTCCCACCTTCAGTCAGAATTTCTTTTTTTTGGTAGATTCTTTTTTTCTCTCTCTTGGTCTGGAACTCTCTCAGGCTTACCCACTAGCCTGACTGCTCTACCGCCTGCTGTGTCCCCCGTCATCTTCAAGGACATTATGACTCTCCGGGGATGCAGGTCCTACGGCCCCAGAGAGCTCAAAGGGGCATTGACGGGAGACCAGCGTTGGGCATGTGGCATCTGCACTGGAGGAAGCCATTGCCTATCCAGCAGGAGAGGGCTTTTTTCCCAGGTGCACACTTCCCCTCCCATGCATGGTGCATGTCCCCCAACTTCTCAGCACACGTCTGCCCTGCCAGCGTCGGGCCACACTGTGTACATGCAGCCCAGTGCTCTGCAGTGCCCCTGATCTCCACCAGGGGTTGCTGAAGTGCTGGACTTCCCAGTACCCTCCCCCCGAGATAGGAGAGCAGCTCAGTGAGTGCTCAGTCCAATCCCTCCCCTGCTGACCCCCGGCACCCGAGCTCGCTCCCGAACTCAGGTTGCCGGCATGGCACAAGGTGTGGCGTCCAGTGCCTCAACCCTTAGCACCACCGGGCTGGCTCTTCTTCAGTCAGAATTAAACAGTATATAGAAAGCCTTGCTGGATTTATGTGTGTTACTCAGCCCTAAAAAACAGAATGGTTCTGTTATCAAAAGTAAACATTGTCCACCTGCCTCTACATCTCATCCGATGTCAGCAACTAGCAATGTTGAGCTTGATTGTGTTCCATGTTATAAATACCAAGGTATCTACTGAGAAAACGCTAACCTTTCAGTACAGTATTAACTCCCTTCCCTCAAACTTAAAGATGAGTCTGCATTTGTTTGTTGGCACAAAGCTTTGTTTAATATTGTAATCAAAAGCTCTGTACTCGTGGAGTCAAATGAGAATTCTGGTACAAACAAAAGATAAGTTAAGGTGGCTTTATTATTGGAAGACACTTTACTAGAACCCTCTGTCCAGGTGCTTCAATCTACACAGGGTCTGTGTCAGGGGGTAGACCCCCTCAGATCCGCCCCTGGATGAAGACCCTGTTTACTTTTGTTTTTGCAGGAATTTTTGTTTGACTCCATGACTGCAGAGCTTTTACTTATTGTGTTTAGTAGGCTGGCTGCCTTGTTTTGCACCACCTTCTGTTTCCAGAGCACATCACTGTTTGTTTGAAACAAGGCTTTCTTTTGTCTCCAATGTACAGCTGAGCCAATGAGTAATAGCGACCACCTGTTGCTGCAGTTCAGAATAGAAATGGGAAAGGAACACCAAGATGCATGTCCTAGACTTCAGAAGGGATGACTACTTCACAATGAAGGTAGAAGTTGGAGAGCACCTGGCCAGGCTGGAGGGAGTAAGGGTAGTGAAGGAGAAGTGGACCATTATGAAACGTGGCATCCAAGACAGTACAGTACTAGTTCCTGTCTGAAGCATATGGGAAGCATAAACATTTCATGCAACCTCTATGGCTCACTGGGGAGGTAACAGGAGCAGTAAGGAAGAAAAGAGCTGTTTTCAGAAGGTACAGGGGGAGCCAAGAGGAGGAGGACAGAGTGGACTGCCTCAAAAACTGAAACTGATTATCAGGAAAGAAAGGAGGGACAACGCAAGTGCACAGCTGAAAACTGCAAAAGACATCAATGCAGGAGAGAAAGCTTCATTTTGTAACTTTAGAAGAAGAATGCAGATTAAAGAAGACATTATCAGGCTAAGGCAGGGGACAGAGATGGTGGAGGACAGCATTGTCAGGCTGAAGCAGGGGGCAGAGACGGTTTAGAACAGTATGGGGAAGCTAAAGTATTCTAGAAATACTTCTGCTCAGTATTTCCTAAATAGAAGGAGAGGCCACTGCCACAAGGGAGGATGAACAAAGGGTGGGGGGGGGTGACAAGGTTGTGTGCACAACTGAACTGTACAGACAGTGTCCTAAAGGAACTACTAGCCCTGAAGGTAAATAAGTCACCAGGATCAGATGAAGTTCACCCTAGGGTGCTAAGAGGGGTGCAACAGGTATTTTCAGCACCCCTAACTGAGTTAGTCAACTTTTTCCTTGTCTCAAGAGACATGCCTAGTGACCAGAGAAGTGCTGATGTAGTACCCCTACATACAGGTGGGACTAGAGACAAGCCTGGGAACTACACACTGGTCAGCGTGACCTCAGAAGTAGCAAACTGATGGAAACTACTCTTAAGGAAAGATTGGTAGAATTCCATGAAGTCAGCAGACTGCAGTACAGCAGATAACATTGATCTGGCCAGAGAGGTTGTATCAAACTTATATGATTTACTTCTTTAGATCTGTCATGAGAGCCATAGATAGGGGCCATACAGTAGATGTACTATAATTGGACTTAAGCAAGGTCTTTGCCTGTGTTCCATGAGATTGATCAGGAAGTTGGACAGTAATAGTGTGGGAGCTGAGATGACCTGGTGGGTGTAATAATTGGCTGGGGGAGAACACAGAGAGTCATGGTCAATTGGCATTATTCAAACATGAGGACATTCAAAAGTGGGGTCCCAGAAGGATTGGTGCTTGCTCCAGTGCTGTTTAACATATTCATCAGTGATGTTAGGGATGGCATCAAGGGCAACATTTTCCCCTTTGTGGACAACATCAAACTGCAGCAGGGCTGATACAGAGGATGGGATCAGAAAAGTGAGGGAATACCTGGAAAAGGTTGGAGAAATGGTCTAGGATATAGCAATTGACTTCAATGTCAAGAAGTGCAAGACCATTCACATGGGGAGAAAAAATGGGAGGCAAATATAGGTAAGGGGGAGATGGCCATCATGATATCAAATGAAGAGATGGGCTTGGAGGTAGTAATTATGAACATGCTGAAGCCTTCTACAAAATGAAATAAGTCAGTGGATAAAGATAACAGAATGCCAGGCTGTATAAGCAGGAATTCAGTGGCAGGAGGAAGGAGGTTATACTGCCCCAGTACAGATCCCTGGTGCTTTCACATCTGGAATACTGTGCCCAGTTCTGGAATCCCTACCTCAAGAAGAATATAAACCAGCTGGAGACAATGGAGACTAGGGTGACTAAGAGGATTCAGGGATGCAAATGGCACATGTATGAGCAGCAGTTAGAGAGCCTGAATTTCTACTCACCAGAGACTAGGAGGGAAGGAGGGGACATGCAAGAGACTTCTGAACATCTGAAGGTTATCAACAGGGTGGACTTTAAAAAATTGTTTAGGTCTAGCGAGAACAAAAATACAAGAGGGAATGGCTATAAATTGGTGGGAGTGATTCGGGATGGATGCTAGCAGTTTGTTTTTTCATGGAGAGGGTGGTGGAGGGGTGAACCACACTGCTGAGGCAGGTTGTAAACACAAAAAACCATGTGGAAATTCACAAGGGGTGGGAAAGTTTTAAGGTGCAGGTGAAGGTGACTATGGGGAGGGGGTAGAGGAGGGACATAGAAACATAGACTTTGACGGCAGATAAGGACCACTTGGCCCACCCAATCTGCCCATTTCCCTACCTACTGGATAAGCTGCAGATTCTAGTTAACCAACAGTCTACTTCCTGCCACCCCCCAGTACAATTGCCTTGTGTCTGTCCCATGCATGTTTGAATTCCCCCACTGTTTTAGCCCCAACAACCTCCCCAGGAAGACAGTTCCACGCATCCACCACTCTCTCTGTGGAAAAACATTTCCTCACATTACCCCTGAGCCGTCCCCCCTCTAACTTTAAATTGTGTCCCATTGTTCTTACACATCTCTTTTTCTGAAAGATGCTACCCTCCTGGACTTTGTTGATTCCCCTGAGGTACTTGGACATTTCTATAATGTCCCCCCTGTCCCTCCTTTCATCTAGGGTATACATATTAAGCTCTCTCAGTCTCTCTTCATATGATTTCTGATGCAGACCCTGCACCGTTTTAGTTGCCCTCCTCTGGACTGCTTCCATCCTGTCTATGTCCTTGAGTAGATGAGGTCTCCAAAACTGCACACAGTACTCCAGATGGGGTCTCACCAATTGTCTGTACAGAGGGATAACCACTTCCCTTTTTCTACTTGTGATGCCCCTTCCTATGCATCCCAGTATCCCCCTGGCTCTCATTACTGACTTCTCACATTGCTTACCAACCTTTAGATCATCTGATATGACTACCCCAAGTCCATTTCCATTTTTGTTGTTGTTAGTACCTTCCCTGCTCTTGTGTACTCTTTTCCTGGGTTTTTGTTTCCCAGGTGCATTACTTTGCACTTCTTTGCATTGAATCTAAGTTGCCATATGTCTGACCATTCCTCCAGCCTTGCCAAGTCCCTTGTCATCTTTTCTATCCCCTTGTGTATCAACTCTGTTACAGATCTTTGTATCATCTGCAAAGAGGCATACCTTTCCCTCCAGACCCTCTGCAATGTCACCTATAAAGATGTTAAAGAGGACTGGACCCAGTACTGAGCCCTGAGGTACTCCACTAGTGATTCCCCTTTCTTCAGAATGTGTTCCACTCACTATTACCTTCTGTGTCCTGTTGTGCAGCCAGTTTGCAACCCAGGCTACCACCCTGGGACCCACTCCCAGGCTGGCTAACTTGATTATTAATCTTTTGTGCAGGACTGTGTCAAATGTCTTGCTAAAGTCTAGGTAGGCCATATCCACAGCCCCTCCCAGGTCTATTACTTTGGTCACCCAGTCAAAGAAATCTATTAGATTTGTCTGACATGACCTTCCTACTGTAAATCCATGCTGCTTTGGGTCCTGTGCCCCTAAGGTGTATGTGTTTGCATTTCGGACCTAGTCTTGACAGACCATATAGCCTTCTCCTGCTGGCTAAATTCTGTTTCTATGTAGACATTAAAAAACATCCTATGTCAGTTTTCTTTTGAAACGTGTCTGTTGATGTTAAATTGCGTATCACACCACCTCTAAAGCCTTACTTTACTCACCACTGTATATCACAGTGCCCTTTGCTTCATCACTGGCTTCTCCAGTCACATTAATGACATAGAAATAGAAACACAGACTGTGCTCACTGCATCACTGCACTCTTTACAGTCTCGTGGTCTGGTCCTTTCTAGCAAGCATAAGACAACACCATCACTTGTATACAGGAAGCTACATTGTGTCATTGTAGTCAAAGCTTCCTCCATCCTAACTTAGCAGTACATTTAAAGCCACTTATAAAATGGGTCTGGAGTTTTCTGCGTCCTGATTGGCTGAGAGGTACCTTTGTCTATGAACCTATCAGTGAATTTTCTGCCAACCAGTACCTCTTCAGCCAGTCAGGACTGACAACAACAGAGATCAACGTGCCAGCCTCTGTGCTACAGTGGCTGACCTGGACCCGCACCCCATGCTCTGTAACAGTACCAAAGTGCTCCGATCCAGTGAGGTAAAGTAAAACATTTACAATAAAAACTCTGACCTCTGCTGCCTCCAGCTAAGAAAGAGCCAGCAATGAACTTCCCTTCACAAACAGCAATCCGTGATCCACTGAGAGCCACTGCATATGCTAGTAAGAAACAGCTTTCAAATCAAAGCTGACACCCACACGTCCACCAGCTCTTTGAAACGCTATTCAAAAAATAAATGTAAAATGCTGTACGCTGACAGCCACTCACTCACAAAAGCACTTGGAAAAAAGCACTTAGCACGTTGGCTGGTAAGGGACATGCTCGCTACCACAAACAGACAAAAGAAAGGGAAAAACATACTAAATAAAACACTAAAATGAAACACCTTGTGAACCACGCCTATGTATGTGGGGATGAGGGGGGCAACAAAAAATGCATTCTTAAGGGAAGTTGTCTCTTTATGGGGGAGTGTGAGGGGATACAGACATACTTTAATGCCCCCTACTACATTTTTCATTAAACAACAAGGGCTACTTTTCTACTAGGATTTCTTTTAGAGTGTTTGCCACTTTTTATTCGGATTTGGGAATCTTTCAATATCATTTTTTTTAACTGAGGGACTCATTTTATCAGTGTAATAAGACACTCTAAGGTGTGCTTTATTGGCTGATAATAGCACTTCCCAGGTGCTATAGGCACTCAGCGCAAGTGTCTCATTATGCACCTGGGGTGTGCTATAAAAAAAAAAAACATAAACCACACATTGTTGTGTACTATTCCTTGCTTAACACTGACTTTGTCCTATCAATTTGGTGTAGCTTAGTGAACCTAAATCCCTCTCTAAAGCCGGTTGCTCTTCATTCATGTTTTCAAAAGCCCATTCGTGGTTCTCACTACAAAGATCTCTGAAGCTCTGAACTTTGGTTACTGTGTCCAAATATAAGTCTTTAATCCACATTAGCTTGTTAAATGTTTGTGAATGTTTTACGTGAATACCTTGTCATGGAAACAGATATTTTATATCGTTGCCCATTTATTCATTTACCTATTCTTGAGATTACCAGCTGTAATTGTTTTTAATGTTAAAAGTTCATGTTACGCTTTCAAAAACCATTGTTGTGATCATGCCTAACAATGATTAAACATGGCCTTTATTTGGCAGCAAATAAAAAGCTTTGATTTTATGGAAATACCGTAATAATTGTGATAAATGATGACATCATATCATCATGATTATTCATGACTGTCCATGGTCACGATCACAGGAATAACTTAACAAAAAAATAAAATTATATTTTTGTGTGCCTTTGCAATTCATCATTTTTTGTTTATTAGATGTCTACAGTATATTGGAATAATCAGATACAAATAGATTAGATAGAGGACTATGTATTATAAGGCAGTAAGACCATCGAGACGTTTTGGGGACTTGGAACCTCAAGAGTGAAGTTCGAGAGGTTCCCAAAGTCCCCAAAACCTCTAGATGGTCTGGCTGCCTTATAATACATACTGCTTTATTTGTTATTTTTTGTAATATATGGACCCCATTGTGAACATTCCTTTTTCTTAATGTGGATTTTGTGAAACCAGCTGGCCAGCTGCCGCATTGAGCACACGCTGTCTCTGAGCTGCACACAGCACTAAGTGTCCCATCGCTCGTTTAAAAAAAAACATTGTTTCTTTTAAGTTAGTAGGCAGTCCTACCTTTCAGGTTTTTTCGTCGCTTGGCAAATGCAGGATGAGCGACATAGTCCACTATTTGTTTAAAAACATAATACAAATTGAAGCAACGAACTTAACACATTCCTCTCACTAAGCGAGAGGAAAAAGACTCCATGTGTTTCAAGCTGTTGTGCCCGCCTGGTAGAGAAAAGCTAGCTGCCAATGGAGATGCACGCCATCAGTAGGGTTGTGCAGCAAGGGACATGGCACCATGGCAACTGGATTTGTTGGCAGGCAGATTTGGACATGTGCGCTGGGATTGTAGTGATAATACTATCATTGAGAGCTGAAACTATAGTATTATCAGCTCTGAACAATAGTATTATCACTTGTCAACAATGGTATTATCACTTCAGACAGTGTTGTATTACCAGGATTTTTTTGTAAGTGATAGGATACTATTATTTGGCCAGCTCCATATATTACAATACATTTTCTACCCAAACACGCAGGTTTTACTTGTGCTTATTGTTGACTCACTTCTTTGTTTAGGCGGATTCTTACAAGCACACTACCTGTTTTGTGCTCACAACCTTTCCTTATAGTCTGAAAACTAATATTGTCAAAACAAAATTATTTAAAAAAAAATGGGAATTACCATTTTTTGTTCATAAACTGACCTCTGAATATGCAAGTCAGTTACATACAGTAAATGTCTATGCTATACATAACTTATCATGTACTCTTCTTAAACAGTTTAACATTAACCTCACATGGTTACTGTTATTATAAATTTGTTTTAAAGATATTTGACATATTCATATTTTCATGTTTATAGCAGAGAAAACTTTGCTTAATATTTCCCATGTGTCTTGCAAATGTGAAATCATCAAACTGATGTAATCATTAATGGTTCTTACAAGATCATTTATAGATTAACACAAATCATTATGATCCAATCCATCTTTCTTTATATAGCCCCTATCCAGAAAAATGGTGAACACTGTACAGAGTAAAAGCATCAGCCACAGTATTAAAGCTATGAATGTGGATACCATGCAATACAAATCTTTACAAATAAAAATAAAAACACCTAATATAATTCAAAAACATAATAAACAGAGATTAAAACAAAAGAAACTAAGTTTCAGGCAGTTTCATGACCAGATCTGTTTACCATGAGGTTACTAACCTACTGTAGGCTAACTGGGGCAATTGCAAAAAAATGATAGGTCCTGATTACATTTATATTCAAAAGCTTGAGCAAGCAGCCAAGTTTTAAGGAAGATTTAAAACTTTCTATTGAGTTTGCTGACCCGAGATCAACCTGGAGGTTGTTCCATGGTGTAGGGGCCCTAACTTTTAAAGCCTGACCACCAATCGGGAGTTCTAGACTTGCCTGCAACATATTATGGACACTTGAACAGTCCTGTTCACCCAGGAAAGGGGGCTTGTGCTGTTTAGATCTCCTCCATTAAAACCTGTGTGAAGAAACGGACCTACCATTTCTTCTGCCTGCTCTGTCAGGATACTCTGAGCAGAGGAGAAGGTGTGAGACCTGTTGAGGAGTTGGTGTTTCACCACTGAAGCGGACTCCATGGAAGGATTCCCCCCGTTATGGGCTGCTCGAGTTTTTGTTATCTGGATTGCTTGTGTGGCACAGCCTTGTATTGGAGCAGTATCTGAGCGGTGGGCTTTGAACTGGATTTTGGTGGGGTTCCACGGTTGGCATTGCGAGTGGGTCTGTCAACATTTGACAAACTGTGGCTGGGTTTTGCTGTCACACAGGGGACTGAGCTTTGGGTCAGCCGGGGAGCTGGCTGATGAGCTTGTAGTGTTTCCAGGTTCCTTGGGGGGGGGTTGGCTGCTGAGTGGCCACTACCCGGGAATCAAGGTTGCGGCAGTGAATACTTTTAGCTGCAGTTTTTGTGGTTAGAGCTTTATGAGTCCTGCTTGCTTCTACTGCTGACTTTGAAAACCCTTGCTGGAATAATTATTATCTCTACACAGCATTCCTCCCACCTGCCTAAGTTGTGTTGGATTCTTTCATTTGGACTGCCAGTATTTTATTGATTGTTTTCACTACCAAACTCCGTACTCTGCTCTGGGATTGTAGCCAGATCTGTTTTTCTATCGTGGACAATGAGAGTGCCCTTATTTTGGTATCCCGGGTGGTGAGAGGACCTGGGTGTCCAAACTTAATTTTTATTTAATTACTGGATGACCATTTTTGGATTTCCGAACTGTTTCTGATTTAATCCAAGTAGATTATCTCCCAGGCTGTGAGAGGGCCTAGGGGGACTTCAAAACATTAAATCCTGCATGCTCAGTGAGGGTGGGTTGCAGGAGACTTTTTATTTCTGTTATTTATTTTTTCCTGGTGTTTTCCGAGAGCCAAGTATTGGATTGTACCATCTATGTAGAGTTAAGCAGGGTTTAGTTTTAATTGTATTTTATTATTTATTTTCTGTGGTTATATAGTGGTTAGTGAACTTTAGCGGACCATAACGAATGATCTAACGTGGTATTGCAGTTATTAAATTGTTTTATATTGTTTCTGGGGGTTATATATTGGATTGGGATTTTTAGGAATATTGTTTTTAGATTGTTTAGTTTTGAGTGTTGGGCTAGGTTATGGACTTATGAGATGTGTCTGCCTGTTACCCCCCCCCCCGTTCATGCTCTACTCAGCCTCTGCTCTTTGCTCCCTCCACCCTTTTCATACGGCTCCTTTGGTTTTCTCTATCTGTGAACAGTGTCAGGCTTTGGGTATTGCCTGTGGGGGGTAAGAGGTGAGCCCATACCATCTCACAGTGTCTCTGAGGTTTCATTGTTATGTCGATGATACCCAGCTATACCTGTCCTTTGTACCAGACCAGGAAGGAGCTGTCTCAGTATTTAACAGCTGCCTCAATAAAATCCAGAATTCCTTCATGTCTATCCCATGCATTCTTAAACCCCGTGATTGCTTCAGACCCCACCACTTCCTCTGGCAGGGTGTTCCACTTGTCCACCACCCATTCTGTGAAGAAATTCTTCCTCATGTTTCCTCTGAATCGTCCTCCCTCCAATTTCATCCCATGCCCTCTAGTCCTGGAACATCTTTTTCGCTTAAAAATAGTGTATTCCTGCACCCTGTTCCTCCCTGTAAGATACTTGTATGTCTCTATCATATCCCCTCTCTCCCTCCTCTCCTCCAGGGAGTACATGTTCAGTTCCTTCAACCTGTCTTCATAGGACTTGTGATGCAATCCATGCACCATCTTTGTTGCCCTCCTCTGAACCTTCTCTACCCTGTCTATGTCCTTACGTAAGTATGGTCTCCAGAACTGTACCCTGTACTCCAGGTGGGGCCTCATTAGTGTCTTGTATAGCGGAATTATGACCTCCCCTTTTCCTGCTGGTGATACCCCTGCCTATGCATCCCAGCATCCTGTTTGCTTTACCTGCTGCCTTCTCACACTGTTTCCCTACCTTGAGGTCATCAGAGATGATAACCCCAAGATCCCTTTCCCGCTTGGTGCATGCTATTGGATTAGTTCCAGTTGGCTGAAGTTGAACTCTGGGAAGATGGAGGTGTTGGTTTTGAATTTGGATTGCCAGATAGGGGGAACTGCGGCTGGCTCCCCATCTGGACTATTTTTGGGGGGATGTCGAGCTACAGGTCTCTGAATGGGTGCGAGACCTGGGGGTGATCTTAGATACGGGGCTGACTCTTCAGTCCCAGGTGTCAGCAGTGGTTAAGTCATCTTTCTACCATCTAAGAAACATTGCCAGGATCAAGCACCTTGCTCTGTCCAGTGATCTGCCAACTTTAATCCATGTCTTTGTGACCTCGCGCCTAGACTATTGTAACTCGCTTTACTTTGGGCTTCCAGGGGTTGATATCCGTTGCTTGCAGCTGGTGCAGAATTCTGCAGCACGGGTATTGGTGGGTACTCCTAGATCTTCTCACATTACGCCGGTGCTGTGGGATCTGCACTGGCTTCCAGTTCAGTGGTGGATCACCTTCAAAGTCATATTACTGACTTTTAAAGCCCTGCATGATCTGGGCCCTGATTACCTGAAAGAACTCCTGATTCCTTACCACCCTGTGAGATTGCTCCGCTCTGCCAACAAGGGGGTTGCTAGAGATTCCAAGGGTGATTTTAAAATCTGCTGGGGCCCGCGCTTTTATGTTTGCAGCCCCTTCCCTTTGGAATTCTCTACCCTATTGGATTAGGGAGTGCATGACTGTGGGGAGTTTTAAACAGGCTTTGAAATCTTTCCTTTGGGAAAAAGCCTATGGTTGTATTGTTTTTCTGATTTGATTCTGTTTGGTTTTATGATGCTGATTTTTGTATTTTTATCTTATTGTACTGCACCTTGAAACTTCAAAGGTGTACACCAAATAAAGTATATTATTATTATTATATTATAATGTTCCATGATTAAGTCATACAAATCATGTAAGCATCTGCGGACAAGCAGCAATACTTTGTAATCAATTCAATGCTTATTTGGTGACCAGTAGAGGTCTCTGAGTACCGAAGTAATATGCCCTTGAATGCTTACATTTGTGACCAGTCTTGCTGCAGCATTTAAGACATATTGCAATTTATCAAGTTTACAGTTAGGAAGACCTGATAACAATGCATTACAATAGCCAATCCTAGAAATCAAAAATGCATCTACAAATGTTTTAAAATGAAAACTGCTTACAGATTTCATTATTTTGGAGGTTCTTCTAAGATGAAAATATGCAGTTTTCCTAACAAGGTTAATATGAAAATCAAAACTGAGATTAGCATCAAGAACCCTCCTCCCCGAAGATGTTTAAAGGGGAACTGTCGTCGTTAGGATTTCTTAATATCTGAAAAGCCCATAAAAAGCTAATTTGAGTAAGATATTGTGCATTAATTATAACTCTTAGCAATTTAGAATTATTCATATCTAAATCAGCCTGTAATAAAGGCCTGGGGGACAGCCATATGTTTTAGGCTTCTGCCGGGCAATTATGTCTCCACAGTCTTGGCCCTGTTTTGACTACAGATAATCTAATTGGTTAAATAGGAAGTTGCATGTTTTATTAAGCATGTTTTAACATGTTATTATAACACTTTCTACATTGATAATAATTGTTTTTATGTGCATTGAAACTACCAAGTTATCACCTTCACATTTCAAACTTTTAGTAAAATGATCCAATTGAATGCTAGTATTGTTATATTAGAAAATACCATGACTTTTCAGTCCAGAATATTTCAGTAAGAATCTGTCATACTTGTAACTTTATCAAAAAGGAAAAATAAGATTCTCTTTCAATAATACAATTCAAGTTATGCATGTTTTAACACTGTTGTACATATATTTGTTTTTGCTTACAGGCAAGCACAGTAGCTCACAGTAGCTCACTCAGAATAGCGTTCAGACATGAAGAAACCCTGAAGATGAGAGTTGCCCTTTAACAACAGAGAGATGATTAATCCAGTTTACAACCAAGATCTTGAACAACCAGACTACCTAATGAAAGAATGTTGCATTAATATTTTGAACTGAAACCTTAACAAATTTATTCCATTTTTTTCAGATCTAACTGTAAAAAATTCACTAATCAAGAATTAAATTCACAAAGACAAGCTTCCACTTTTGAACAATGTCATTTGACCATGTTTTAACAGAAAAATACAATCATGTATCATCAGCATAACTGTGAAAATGCTTCCGAATAGTGGGCTGGATTCACAAAGAGAGTCAAAATTTATGTAGCTGCAGAAAAATGGCTTGTAGCACTATAGAAATCTAGTTGCACCATATTCACAAATAAAATGTTTGTAGTTGAGGAAATCTGTAAAAGAGGCAAGTTATGGAAGTCCACAAGTACTGACAAGTCCCTAGCATTCTTTCCTTAGCTGAGGAAAAAGCTCAGCAGGCACAACAATGGAGCAGCAGACTTTGACAGTCTTGTCATAGATGCACCAGTAGATACTCATGGAGAGATCAGCAACCAGTCCCTCAACTGAGACCATTCCAGCACCATTGGTACCAGCAGGGGCATGCACCACAGTGGATATCTGTAACTGATGGTGGAACTGATGGTTGTGTCTCTCCCTGGAGTGTTTATGTTGTCTGCTTCAGTAGCACTCACTGTAGGCTGTTACAAGCTCAGCCTCTACTGCCTGTGTGGCTCCTTTATGGGCTGCATTGGATCTAGTGGTTGTGGTTTATTGTATTTCAATGAAAATGTGTGCTATTTTGTTGTAATAACTGACACTACTGTAGGTTTTCTATTTGTTGTGTATGCACCTCCACTATAATTGTATCTCAATTGTTGGCACACTGCACTTTGCTCAGGGTCAGTTACACATTATTTAGTGAGGATTTAAAGTTATCCATCAGGACAATAAACATATGAAAGGACAATAGGACTCAAACCAACTCACAGCTGACTCAGACTACCCGGGAGAATAAAGCTGCTCCAACGGTATCTGGTGGTCAGTGGTGTATAAAGCTGCCATGAGGTCAAACTTAAACAAGAAGGTACATCAACCACCTTCACCTGACACAAGAATGTCTTTTGTAACCCTTATCAGTGCAGTTTCCAGAGAATGATGAGATCTAAAACCAGACTGAAAACATTCCCATGCTTCATTTTCAGAAAGAAAGTTTACCAATTGTTCTGCTACAATCTTTCCCAGGATCTTCAGAAATTATTAGATATACTGTAGGTAAGCTTACAAAAATAATAATAATAGTTGATTTGAAGGCTTTATATTTAATGATTAATTCATGATATAAATTATGATATTGTATTATAATGTCCCTTGTTGGTAATAGCATGACATTTGATGAGTGACAATGATCAGTCTTAATTGACTTTCAAAAACTCAAATGATGATTGATGACCTACCTATTCACCTGAGAAGCCATTTAGAAGTGTTTGGACTTTTAAATGCAAAAGAAAATCTGTCAGTGGCTTTGCTTATTCTTGGGAATATATAACAGATGGATTCAGAGGTTCCAAATATACATGCTTGTAGGAACTCTCAGGATGTCTCATATGAGTGTTTTCACACACATTCTTAAGGTAAAAGAACTCAAGAAAGATAACTTCCAGTACCCTAAAATGCAAGTAGTGATACTCATTCCCATAAGCTACATCTGGAATGTTCCTATATATTTTTCTAATAAATCATCAAGCATAGGTTGATTAGATGGAGTTAAAGTGCAATTATTTTTTTTTCTAAAATGAGGACATTTTTGAAACACTGCAAACAAGGCACTCATGTCTATAAGAGTTTCTCACATGCAAAAACATCCTCAGTGTTGATTGATTGAGTCAGCACTGATGATTTATAATCTATGTTATCTCATTCACCTTGAGGTACGACGTAAGGTGTTCTGATGGTGGTTCAAAAGTGCATCTGTGTGAAATAGGGAATATTTTGCCTAGATGTTGGGCTCAGTACCTTGAGACTGCTGCTGTAGACTTCACAGTGTTGTATTCTGGTATTACATTAGAGAATGATTTTGCATAGTTAAACATATAAGGTATCTAGCTATTTCAGCACATTTGTGATACTTGTTAGATTAGGTTCCTAAAGTCTATAACAGGGAGAAAGAACTGCTTGACAATCCTAACATAGCTGATGAAGCAATGTTTTGATCTATGTAGTGCCTTTTGTCATGAACAAAGTATGGGGGCGTGTGGTTTATATTGTATACAGTATTTGTTGTAGATTAGAGAGGGGCCAAGTTATTCACAAAGGTATTTAAATATATCAACCTGTTCTAATGAATTATGAGAATGCAATGGAGAGAGTGTATTTTTCTTAAGATGAGGGTCGGACTGGTGAAGAACATTTTGTTTTAGTGCTGCTAACACTGAGAGCAAAGTTTTCTGTTGGAACCGGGTTTCAGCTAGAAATGTTGTTAAGTCTTAAGTCACTGGGGAAGTTGGCAGTATTTGGGACAGTCGCAATTCACAAAGCTCTGTGAATTTCTCAAAGGGTGGATCAACTTTGTTGGGGAATGTATTATTTTATTACAAAAATTGCATAAAATACCTCCCCCACCAACTGTGGTGTAAGTCCCCCTCCCCCCAAACACTTTGAAATCTTATACCACCCCTCTTATCCCACTGTTAGCACCTCATCTTCCCCTTTGCCCTGGGAAATTTATGAGTATAAATATACCTTCCCCCCGCCCACCAAACACAATCCCACATCTCCTCCCACCTAACCAGACCCTAGTTTATCAATATCACCTCCACTCAAAGCCTGTCTAGCCCCTGACACCCTCTTACTCCATCAGTATCCAGAAAATATACTTCAATGTAATGATGTAATAAAGAAAACAGTCCCCCATTGCAGAGCATCTGCTCTGTTTAGTGCCCCTTGATAATGTCACAGTTGCATACACAAATGGTGATAACTTTGTGCATAGAAGAACCTGACTGACTGAATTTTCAGCCAGTCAAATTTTACCAGGAGTGAAGACATCACCCATTCAACATTTATGCATGTGACTATGTCATTAGTCACTGGGGCAGTAAACAGAGCAGACACTTTTCAAGGGAGACTGTTTTCTTTATTGCACCAATTCATTGAAAGATATTTCTCACTGTTGGTGTGAGGAGGATGGTAGCTGGGGACTGAAGTGTGTTGTGTGTGGGGATACTTATAAAATAGGGGCTGGTTGGATGGGAGGAGGAGGAGGGGAGTATGTTGACTTGTGGGTGGGAGGATGGGTATATTTATATTCATCAATATGCCAGGACAGTGGAGCAGGAGCATATAATAGTGCTAGCAGAGGGTTGTAAGAGGGGTTATAGGATTTTAAAATGTTTGGGAGGTGCAATCTGGGAATTACCCCACAGTGGCTGGGGATATTTTATAATTTAAAGACCACAATCGACTTGTTAGTTGCTGGCAAGCTGCACATATTTGTGCAGCATAAACTGACCATTTCATCCACAAACTGCCAATTCACCTTGCTTCTCCATGAAAATTCAGGCAATTTGCTGGGTGAATAAATATGCATATTGTAGGTGCCATTTATGATAATTTTCCAAAATTCATAAGTGTTTTTACAAAGTGAATTTTAGCAATTTTGTACACCTCTAGCTTCAACTCTGTGAATGTCAGTTTGCAAGTTCTTTATCACTTTGCTAGGGGAAGTTGCATTATTGTAAAGGATGGTATTATCTTCTTACATATGGAATTTGCAAATGGCATGTTGCAGATAGAGCTCACTAATGAATAGGGAGAACAATGAAGCCAAGAATGGAGACTTGAGGCATTACCCTTGTGTCAAGACAAAAGCCAAATATTTTTTGTGGAGAACTGCTGCATTCAACCACAGAGAAGGGGTTGACCTTTTCATTCATTCATTCATTCAGTATAATTACAGTAGGTCTGGCAGTATTAGATTTAAATTGATGAACGTCAATATATGTTGATTTCACTTCATACACACAAACCAATGAAAAAATATTTCCATTAATAATAATCTAAATTTACAGATAGTCAAAGTAAGTTCTATTGCTATTTTGACATGTGATTATAACAATTTGTGTTTTTATCAGTTTGCAAATCCTCAGTGTTTACTGTCACTAATTGCAACTGTTAAAATTAAATTGATACAAATCGAAATAAATGCTTAAAGAAAACATAATTTCATGCAACTGTGTAATTTTAATTTGAAAAACTTGCGAAAAAGGTTTAAAAATAAAAATTGATATTTTCCATTGGAAATTATAAAAAAATTAAAATCAAATTCTGCCAACTCACATTTTAATTGATTGATTTATTCATTTTTTGACTGGTTAGCAGATGGAAAGAGACTGCTCTTTTTCATAGTGACCAGTAAAAATACAATATACTTAAATACAATATTGCAGATCATTCAATTAACAGTTTCAAATGATGGCATTTAAATACAAACTGTTTGTTACAAGAAGTTAATGAACTCAGATGTTTATTATAAGAACTGATGGCTTTAAATTTAATTGCCTGTTGTCTAAAAGCAGTGGTAAAAAGTGGAATTGCAAACGTAAATTTAGCATAAAAATTGTTACAAGACCTTGAAACAATATCTATAACAGTCTGAGGCATCATGCCAAGATAGATTTCCTGTATAAAAATTGAAGCAAAAAAATGTAATCTCCTAAGAGTCAGACAGTTTATTTCCATGTATAAAGTACAGTGGCGTGTTGATTTAGGCATACCAGAAACAAATCTACAGATACTATTGAATCCAGAATTTAACCTACCAAAAAGTTAATGATTTAAAGAAAAATAAAACAAGCTTCCATAATCATGTGTGGATAATAAAAGATTGGTAACAAGCAATTTACATAATTCAGATATGAGAAAATGGCTGTTACAATAAAGGAAACCTAAACTTTTATGTAAGACCTTAATCAATTGGGTAACATGAGTTTAAAATGAAAAATGTCTATCCAAGGGAACACAAAGGGAACAAACTTATTAAGTCTCTCAGTTAAAGTCTCCATAACAAACATTGAATCAGACCTCACTAACAATGGCAATCATGTGATCATGTCCAATGGATTTAATAACCTCTCCAGACATCTGCTATCACAGCCAGAAATATCAGTTTATCTATAATCTGACATTCTGTCCCTCTTCAAAACTTGATGGAATGCAACTGTATTCAGACCTGGAGAAATTCTTTAGGTTACAACTGAGAGAATTTGTTCACAATCAAGAGGGTTCATCTGATGGAAGTTACAATCACAAAAAGAAGCCCTCCTGCTTCACTCCACCCAGTGGCTGTAACCCTAAACTGGACAACTATATACAGCGGTAGTCACAAACACTGCCAGCTTTTTGCATTTAAACAATAGGGACAGCAAAGAGAAACTCTTCAGACATTTCACAAAATATCTGGAAATAGCTTGCAATATCTGTGGCTACCACTGTAGACAGTTTTAGACACAGGGTAAAATCACAAATCTCCAGCAAACAGAGAAAACTTCTATATATCCTCTCACCTTTGGAAAGAAAAGCAACTGGTAATCTACAAAACAATAAAAGCATCACAATTAAACCTGCAGATAAGGAAGGTGCAGTTGTGATCATGGATACAAACAACTACATACAGGAAGGCTACAGGCAACTTTCAGACAACACCTACTACAAGAAGTTGACCTCAGACCCCAAAAAGAAATTCATTAAAGAATTAAAAGAACTAATTAAAACATTTCCAGAACATATGCATAATGAAGTGGAAAATCTGATATCAACAAGGCCAACACTAGGAACCTTCTACATGTTAACAAAACTTCACAAATCTGGAAACCCGGGTAGGCCAAATTATATCAGGAACTGGCACACTAACAGAGGGGATTTCTGAACTCATAGAAGGTATATTCAAACCACTAGTGTGAAACACAAACAGCTTCATTCATGATACAACAGACTATTTAAACAAACTGCACAGTATCAACCAGTTACCACCTGGCACTGTTTTAGTCACAAGGGATGTTGAATCCTTTTGTAGCAACATCCCTCACAGAGATGGCATAATAGCATGCTATGAATACCTGCAAAATGCAACCGCAGACAACAAATATCCACCGGATGTGATAGCCAAACTTATGGAATACATCCTTACACACAATTATTTCAGCTTCAACACTGATAATTACCTTCAAAATATGGGGACAGATGTGAACACCAGGATGGCACCACAGTACACCAACCACTTCAAGGCAGATCTAGAAGAAAAATTCCTTAGTACACAACATCATAAGCCATTAAAATATTATTGATATATTAATGATATCTTTATGATATGGACAGCAGGACAGGAAAACTTTAAACAATTTTTTGAAAGCTTCAATAAATTCCATAAATTACTCAAAGTGTGTGCATTTCTTGGATACAACAGTCACACTAAAAAATGGAACACTGCAAACATCTGTGTACAAGAAACCTACAGACAGATACAGTTACCTTCACAGCTCAAGCTACCATCCCTTACACACCAAAACATCAATTATACACAGCCAGGCCATCTTGTACCACCACATTTGTTCAAACCAGGAGGACAGGGACAGACATCTTAGAACACTAAAAGAATCTCTTAGGCAAAAGGGATATAAAACCAGCACTATTGACAGGAATATTTATTCTGCACTCCATAGGCCTAGGGAAGAACTGCTAAGGTACAAGCCACAGAGAACATCTGAACACACAACTCTGGTTGTAACCTACAATCTAGAACTGGAAAAACTATGGAAAAATAATTAAAGATCTACAGTCTTTACTGTCTGAAGATGAGTCTCTAAAAATATGTATTTCCCACTCCACCAGTGCTTGCCTTCTGCCAGCCACCAAACCTGAAGCAGAAACTGGTGCAAAGCAAATCTCCCACAGAGCTCCAGCTAAGCAGCCAAGGTACAAAACCATATAAAGCACCTCACTGCAAGGTGTGTACACATATCTCTCCTGAGACATGTATTATTCATAATGGAAACACATTTACAATCTAAAATTCATATACCTGTTCTTCTAGCAATGTAGTATATATGATACAATGTAGAAAATGTGAGGAAGGCTGCTATATTGGCTCCATGGACATAGTCAGTGAACCTCACCAAGGCCATCTCCATGTTGTATTTGGTTCTAAAACCATGTTGTGTCCCAGTCAGGAGGTTATACATGGATAGATGTTCATTTGTCTGATCAAAGGCTATCCCTTTAAACAGTTTAGAGAGAAAGGGGCTAATAAAGAAATAGTCCAGTTATTGGATACCAAGTTAACAGAACTAATTGTGGGTACAACCCCAAAACAAAGTGAATGATTCATCATACAAGACAATGGATAGGACGTGGTATAACAGGACACTTTAGCCAGTTAAAAATGTATTTTATCTGTACCAATACAGAGTTTTGAATTTATTTTGGAAATGTATTTTGCAAGTAAATCACGGGATAAAGTAAAAAAGTGAAAAAAAAAGGTTTTGATTATTATGCAAATAATTATCTTTTTCATCCTTCAAATGTTAACCTTTTCTGCACTAACCAGTAAAGCAAGTTCACTAAAAATGCACTATCCCACAGATGTGTGCAATAGTCCACAGTTTTAATGGACAATTTTGCACACTTATGCAGAAAAAAATACAGGCCAAGAAATATTCCTTTTTTATTGCACATTTATTTTTCTTCTTCATTGCTTCCCACCACAGCAAAAAAAGACACATTTTCTGTGCCACTGTCCCCTTTTCTTTCTCTTTCTGCATCTCCAAACCAAATGATCACACAGCAGTGGACAATCAATATGCTTGGCCCTGAACACACAGCAGCCAGCATCACCATGTGCCTCATCACACTCTCATTCCCACTCACAGAATAATGAACAGATTCAGGCAAAGAAAGACATGATGATCAACCAGAGACATCCACTTCTGGAAGTGTTTGATTTGTGTCAAGTAAGCCAAGGCAGCTCAATTATTTCTTTGAGAGGGTAAGACAAGTATAGGGAGCTTGGGGCATAGAAGACTTTGCAACATTTTTATTAATCTTGTATATATCAAACACAAAGTTTTGATTTTAAGATGCTCTACTCAACAATAACAGCATATATTTAAACATTGCCCTTTCATCAGCCCAGAGAAAGCAGCCCTAAAGCATGAAGCTCTGTCTCCATCTTTCCATTTAGAAGGATATATGCACCCCAGGATTGCTTGTTTTTGACTTTCAAGTGTGGAAGGCCATGTGTGCAAATGCAAGAACTCTAGGAAACAAAATTCAGCACCTAAAGGCCACTATGGCAGAGGCAACCTGGAAACTGTGTCCATTACTGTGTTGAGATGCACAGAAAACCAGGACTAGGACATGGCCATACCAGGCTATACTCAGTTCTGGAAACATAAGGTCAGAAGGATGGGAAGGAGGATGGTTCTGTATGTAAGGGAAGATATCAAGGCAATGGAGACACATACAATCCAGTGAGGAATGAAGGGGTTGGAGGTACTGTGAGTCACCCTGGAGACAGGAACCAGAGCCACTATTCATACTGGTGTGATCTACAGACACCCAGCGCAGGTGGAGAAACTAGATAGGGTACTGGAGGAAGCTATCAGCACAATGGCAGAAAAAAAGGAAGTGCTGCTGGTGGGAGACTTCAATCTACTGGATATAGACTGGAGTCTCAGCTGCAGCTTCAGCTAGAAGTGAGACATCTTAGCCTCTCTTAAGGGGGTGTTCCTTAGGCTGCCAGTCAGAGATCCCACTTAGACACGGTGCTCACAAACAGGGACAGTGTTACAGATATCAAAGAGGGAGGTCACCTGGGTACTGGTGATCACTGTACAGTGTGGTTAGACATAAAAACAGTAGCAGAAACAAACCATCCAAGGTCAAGGGTCTTGGACTTCAGGAGGGCAGACTAAAAACAAATGGGTGAATGCCTCTGAGATGGCCTAAGGGGGATGACCTGGGTGGGGTGGAGGAACAGTGGACTAAGTTAAGGGAAGGCTTACTGTAGTGAAGGCAACAAACCTCTGCAGAAAGGAAATAAGCAAAAGAAGGTGAAAAAAGTGACTGATAGGGTTCTCAAAGGATGTGGCTAAAAAGGTAAAGGTTAAAAGGGTAGCATTCAGAATGTATAAAGAGACACTCAAGATAGAGGATAGGGAGGTGTATCACGGGAAGCAGTGAAAGTGGTGAGGAACACAGAAAACACAAAGATGCAAACTGAGGAAAGAAAAGCCCAAGGGGTAACTAAAGGGGTTAAGACTTTTTTTAGGTTCATGAGTGAAAAGAGGAAGACAACGTGAAGGGTTGTGAGGTTAAGAAGGGCAGAGGGGGGGTTGTGCGGGGGGGGGGTTCAGGTAAAAGCAGATATCCTGAACAAATACTTTTCACAGAGGAAGGACAAGGAGATAGGCCACATAAAAGCAGAAGGAGCACTGAGCAGAAGGAGGTAGACACAAGTGAATTTAGAGAGGTGAGACTCCTGAAGGAATTCACAAATCTGAAAGTGGACAAAGCTATGGGGCCACAGGGGAAATGCCCAAGGGTATTGAGGGAGCTCAGGAAGGTAGCTGTACCCCTGACAGCACTATCCAACAACTCACAGGAAACAGGAGTGGTTTCATGGGACTGGAGGAGGGCAGATATAGTCCTGTTTCATAAAAGTGGTATCAGGGAGGAGTCTGGCAACTCTAGGCTGGTCAGTCTAACATCAGTGGTGGGGAAGTTAATGGAGCTGCTGCAAAAGAAAGACATTGTAGAGTATATTGAATCCAATGGGTTACAGGATCTAATGCAGCATGGATTCACGGGGTGGGGGGAGTCATGTCAGAGAATTCTGATAGATTTCTTTGACCGGGTGACAAGGGAAATAGATTAAGGTGGTGGGGTGGTTGTGGCCTACTTAGATTTTAGTAACAATGTATCACATAGGAGACTCATAAGGAAACTGGGCAGCTTAGGGGTGGGCTCCAAGGAGTAAACTGGTAGAGAAATTCTTTAATAGATACTGTAGGTGACAGATAGTGGTCTTAATGATTCATAATTGAGTTCACTCCAGAAAGTGAGTGTGACCAGTGGGGTGTCTCAGGGCTCAGTACTGGGACCGGTCCTCTTTAGTGTCTTTAATAGTGACATTGCAGATGAACTGGAAGTGAAAGGCAGGTATGCCTCTTTGCAGATGACACTAAAATCTGCAATAGAGTAGACACTCCAGAGGTTGTGGAAAGAGTGTACAAAGACCTGGGAACACTACGTTAGTGGTCAAGGGCATGGCTGTTGGGTTTCAATACAAAAAAGTGCAAAATCATGCACCTGGGGAACAGAAACTCAGAATCAGAATACAAAATGGGAGAAAAGGTATTGACAGTCACCAAATAGGAAAGGAGCCTCAAGCTAATCTTATCTGATGACCTCAAGGTGGTGATACAGTGCCACAAGACAGTCGGTAGGGCCAGTTGGATACTAGGGTGCATAGGGAAGGACATCACTAGCACAAAGAGGAAGGTGTTGTTGCTATGGTATAGATCACTGGTGAGACTCCACCTGGAGTACTGTGTTGAGTTCTGGAGACCATATCTCAGGATAAACAAAAAAAGGGTGGAGGATGTCCAGAGGAAGGCAATTAAAATGATGCAGGGGCTACACATCAGAAACCATATGAGGAGAGACTAAAGGACCTGAGTATGTACACCCTGGAAGACAGAGGGGAAGGGGACATTACATAGACTTACAAATACCTCACAGGGTTAAGTAAGGTACAGGAGATGAGTATTTTTCAGAGGAAAAGATGCACACAAACAAGGGTACATGCAATGAAGCTGGAAGGGGCAAATTTAGGAGAGATGTGGGGAAGTGTTTCTTCACTGAAAGAGTGGTGGATGCCTGGGACAATCTGGAACAAAGTAGGTAACCAGAGTGGTGAACAATGGGGGTGCAGTTGATGTCACCTACCTTGACTTCAGCAAAGCTTTTGATACTGTTCCACATAGAAGATTGATTAATAAGCTGGGTAGGCTCGGGGTGGGTCAGATGTTGGCACACTGGGTGGCACACTGGTTGGTGGGCAGAACACAGGGGGTGGTGGTAAGTGGTATACAGTCAGAAGAGATGCAAGTCACAAGTGGGGTACCTCAGGGATCAGTCCTGGGGCCAGTCCTCTTCAATGTCTTTATCAGTGCATTGCAGAAGGACTGGAGGGTAAGGTTTGTCTGTTTGCAGATGACACTGAGATCTGCAACAGAGTAGATGATCCAGATGGGGTGGTCAGAATGAGAAGAGTTCTGAATAAACTGGAAAAAGGGTCAGAAGAGTGGCAACTGGGGTGTAATGCAAAGAACTGCAAGATCACACATAGGGAAGAGAAACCTTAAAACCACCTATAGGTTGGGAGAAGAGTTGCTGACAATCACAGGGGAAGAAAAAGACTTGGGCATCGTCATCACAGATGACTTGAAACCATCCAAGCAGACCACTAAAGCAGTAGGTAAGGCTAGGGGGATGTTGGGGTGTATTAGCAGGGGTATCACAAGTCATAAGAGGGAGATAATAATTCCTCTTTACAAGTCACTTGTTAGGCCCCATCTGAAGTACTGAGTGCAGTACTGGAAGCTGCACCTGCACAAGGACATTAACAAAATGGAGGCAGTCCAGAGAATGGCAACCAATATGGTACAGGGACTGCATCAGAAAACATATGAGGACAGATTAATAGAGCTCAATATGTATACCATAGAACAAAGGAGGGAGAGAGGTGATATGATTGAGACATTCAAATACCTTAAGGACATTAACAAGGTGAAAGAGTCTAACATGCTTCCATATAAGAAAAATAGCAGGACAGGAGGACACAGCATGAGATTAGAGGGAGGCCAATTAAGGGAGGAAGTTCTTTTTCACAGAAAGGGTGGTGGATGCATGGGACAACCTACCTCAGGAAGTGGTGGATATGAATACAGTGCAGGACTTCAAACAGGCATGGGGTAGGCACAAGGGAGCAGTACAGATGAGTATGAATAAATAGGCCATTGACAGAGTAAAGGTCTATGGCATAGTCATAAGTTAGAAAATATGGGCAGACTGGATGGGCCTTGCAATCCTTATCTGCTGTCAACTTCTATGTTTCTATGTTTCCAGCTGGGGTGGTTTTCTAGCATGCATGGGATAGGCACAAGAGAATCTTAGTTTGGAAGCAAGTGGGGAGGGAGCTAGAGATGAAGTAGAGTCTGCAGTGGCAGGACAGGACAGGACAGGACTGGACAGGACAGGACAGGATAGGATAGGATAGGCTAGGATAGAATACTATAGGCCGGGAACAATGGAAAGATTGGGTGGTCCAAGCAGTCCTTGCTGCTGTCAAACTGTATGTTTCTAATATATTTTATTAGAAATATATATTTTTTAACTATCCATACACAAAAACATTGTTTTAGGATGAAAGGACATGCTAGGTGGGACAAGGGTTGTGGTGCATAGATGGTATTGACTGGCATGGTCTTCTAGGATGAGTTATGGACCCCTACACCTCTCAACCAAGGAACATTAGTCAGATGCATGTACCTTTGTGCCTTTTTCTGACATCAAATTCCATGTTTCTATGTTTCAGTAACATCAAGTATGGTCCTTTGGATGGTCATTCCCTGGTTCTCTTCTGCCTGCTTTAGGCCTGCAGTGGTGTCCAGAGAAAATACAAAGCTTATATATTGATAAGGGAGCAGCTATTGGGAGGTAAGGATAAATACCACCACCTGCAATGCAGGCCATTGAGCATCTTAACACTGGCACTCAGAATGTTGGAAAATGTGGGGCATGTCATCACACTCATGCAGATACAAACTTTGAACATTGGAAGCTAACGACTTATCAGCAGTCCATTCTCGACCACAATCTGGGCACTAGTTGGGATCCTTAACAATGGAGTACTAATAACTTACATTAAGTCCTTTGTGGCGTGAGCTAGGGCTGCCAGGCAACTGTAGCTCTTAAAGAGCTGCTAATCACACCAGGCCATCTAGAACACATAAGAAGATTAACAAGGGGGCTATCACCTGCTAAAGTAGTTACTGGATTCATTGTCAGTCTTGGAAAACATGCACTAGTTAAGGCAGACAAGTAAAGTGTTGGCTGAACTAGTCCAGTTCAATTTGCACTATGCCCAGAACATATAAAACATTATTAACATTGGCCTTTGCAGAGGTAGACATTTTGATCAGGGACCAGAGTTTGATCATGGAAGTGGTGGAAGTCCTTGAATAAGCTGATGACAAAAACCCTGGTATACTGGTTCTGATTCGTAGCAAGATGGGTATCACTCATGACTTCGAGGAGGAATGTTGTAGTGGAGAGCCAGCATCGAAACCATACTGTACAGACTTCAAAAGGTTGTGGGCACTGAGGTTCTATGAGGTAATGTTGTGGATTAAGATCAGTATTCGTGGAGTCTGGGCAGACTTGGTCTAAAGCTGTTAGGATCTATTTTATGTCTTCCCTTGTAAAGTGGGATACGCTTTGCACTGCCTTCCTTATAAAAGTAATGACATAGTTATTTCTTATGAACTGCATCATAAAATGGAGATTTTAGTGTCACAAGGTTTATCACAGCAGTAAAGGATCACCTTTTTAGAAGTTATATTTTAATTATGATGCAATGCTGGGTAAGTGATTGTGTTAGTTATTGGATTTTCAAAGCACAACAGAACCACCCAGGATACAATGCAATATCTTGCAGTATTACTGCAGTGTGCTGCAGTATACCAAAGAGATAAGTATAATTGAATGGTAATTAAGTCCTCTAGTCATACATTATTTTGTGACATGTTATTTACTGCAAGGAATTGCACTGCATCCTGGTTGGTTCCAATGTCTTCGACATTTGTAATGTATCTCTGCTGCCACTGTCTGCCACAACATTGTTATAAATGATCTTGTGGATTAATAATTTATTCCTGGATATTAATTAAATGATTACTGTTACTGAGGTATTTTTAAGGACTCATGCTACAGAATACAGGCAACAAACCCCAAAGCATATCAGTACAGTTACAGCTGTCATGGCTTCAGGCAATGCTGTTTTGAAAGTATTTGACTGCCAATAATAAGGTTACAAACTTCCTAAATAAAAGGGGCAGAAGTTCACGGCTTCCAAAATGGATACCGATAAATCATTCCATTCCATGACCTTGATTTTTAAAGGCATGGGAGTAAAGAAAAATAGATTTTTCTCAAAGGCTATTTAATAATATTTTATGCTAATTTCCAAAAATCAGAGTCTCAAGAGTTTTTAGTTCACACATGTTGAACCAGGGAAGCATTTTAACTTAAAAAAAAACCTGACATGACTTCCAAATTTGGAGCCATGGAATTTTTTAGCTTAAAAAATAAATTACTGAACTCATGACAGTACTTACACAACTCTTGTAATAAGAATGGCATTCAGTTGAGATTGACAATATGCAAATGAAATAGAGTACTGACCACACTTACAACAGTATGTCAGTTCGTAAGTTATTCAAGTTACTGTACAAATGCTATAATAAGAGTGACAATCAGACTGAAGAGGATTGCAACTTCTTTCCACCTTGACATTTAGAAATTCTCAAACTATTACAATAAATATTGCTTTACCTTAACAGGAACGGTCTATAGTATTTATTTAGTACATTATACTCTTTCACAAACAACTGGAGTTTGTGTTATTAACTTTACATTATTGTTAGTTGTTCCATGAAAACACATTAATAAGAATTTAACTTTGAGGAACAGACTGTCAAACAAACACTCGTTTACTACCACACAACAAAATGTATGATGTTAAAGTTGTCTTACTGCAGTCATGGGATCTCCTTGTTCACTTCTTATGTTAAAGGGATTACACATGATGCATCTAAGGTCCCTTCCAACCTTAAACTGCTGTGCTACTATGTTAAAACAATTACAATTGTTATGTCATCAACATTAATGAGAGTCTCACCGTCTACAAAGAAAGAACTTCTTTAATATATATTCATTCATTTGCTGAATTTGACTGATTTGTACATCTTGTTTAACATAGCTGTGAATCCACTTATTATGTACACTCTTCAGAGTATTCTGGGGCTACTCTGTTTGAATATTCCAATCAGTGGGTAAATTGGAAATGTTTTGGTGGTGGAAGTCTCACATCCAGATTTTTAGGAGGCAGAACTGTAATTTTAAAGTCTTGGAACTCTCGTATAGTAAGCAATGGAGAAAGATGGCAGAAGTGGTGGAACTGTCATAAGTTTTTTGTGAGGTGATAGAACTCAGTTCCTCTAGGTTCCAGCCCAAGGTAACGCCTGATTCCAATCAATGCTTATACAGTATATATATATGTACGGTACATCTTCTAATACATGTAACTTAGGCATCCTTTCTTTGGTGAGAGAAGGTAATCAGTGAATTAAAATGTTTTACCTGTGAGGCTGATAACCACAATGAGGATCAGGAACATCAGAAAATACAAGCCCATGACCGAATATTTCAGCACAGATAGCAGACTGATGTGCTGGCACCAATAATCCATTGTCCTTCTGTTTCCAGCTGGAATTGCAAAAAGAGTAAAAAAAAATTAAAAGATTAGACTTTTTTTCATTCTGATAAACTGTCAGTTACATTTAAAACTTGCAGGTGCAACTAGACCTTTTAAACTCTCACCTTGTTTGGCACTTGAACTAGGTTTCATCACATGTATATATAGTACATTGTCTTACATCTCACAACCCATCTTCCACCTGGACAAATGTGACAAACAATATGCTGGAGGAAATCGCCACAGTCATGCGCTTCTTAATATGCCAGTTAGAACTGAATCAAACTGATATCCCACATCATAAACCATAATCATTATTATGGTGGTGTTACGTGTGTAGTAAGGAAGTCGCAGCTTTTAATTCAGCAATTTTGTTCACCAAAACACAGCTGCCCTCCCTCCACTACTTTTTGGAGGGGTTCAATCTATTGATTAACCACCTTGTGTGGCTCCTGGACCCCTGAAGCATAAGGGTTGGCTCTGAATGGGCCAGTCCCTACATTGCTGTCCCTCTTAAAGGGCACTGCAGAGTGGCAAAATGTTGCAAACTGCAATATGTTTGAGATGAGGCAGCCAGATTGGTTTGAAACCTTTCTATTTGAGATCATGTTACCCTAATCCTTAGAGCTCTTCATTGGTTGCCGTTCAATTATGGACTGATTTTTAATTGCTTCTGCTTACCGTACTCTATAAATGTCTCCATGATTGTGGTTCTATGTATCTTTCAGATTTGCTGACTGTATATTATCCAGTAAGACATCTTGGACCCAATATTCAGAAATGCACAAAGCATAGTGCAAATGTTTGTTGTGCTCTTTGGTATTGCCCAGAGGTCTGAAGATGCTATATTCAGCTGAACGCTACCTGACTGAATATAGGGTCATGTCAGCACAGCACTAAGCCAGATAGTGCCAGCTTGTCATGGCACCTTAAGTTGGGCTCAGGAGTTGATAGTGTCAGAGTGCTGTTAACAATTTTCAAAGGTACCCATGCAAATGAGCCAATTGGGCATACAAGGCACTAAGGGCCATTTGCTTGACCATTATGGGACCATTTGTATGGGTAATGGAGGCAGGTGGTGCAGTGCCACCCCTTTGGCCTGGATAGCCATAGTTATTCTTGGAGCTAGTGGTCCTCCTCACCTTCTGATCTCCTGTCCCAACTGTATCATTAAAATCCCTGGTGGTAGTGACCCCCCAACCTCCAATTGCCAGCCCCAATGGTATCATTAAAATCCCTAGTGCTAGTGGTCCCCCTTACAATCATCAGCACCGATATAGTATTACTCATCCCTAGTGCTAGTGGCACCCCCCACCCTCTGCTCCCCAGTCCTGTCCTATACATATAATTCCCTGATGGTAATGGTTGCCCCCAACCACCAGTCAGGAATTAAAAAGCAAACCATCTCTGGCATCCAGTGACCCCCTGCGCAGCACTGGGTACCCCCACTCGCTATACCCCTATGTCAGTGCTGCGGGTGCCTATGGTGACCGGCACAGCCCTCCTCACAACTCTTTGGCCAGTTGCTGTATGTACAGGCATGGAGCATGCCTCATATTTATAGGACAGGGCATATCACCCTGTCCGATAAATATAAGATGCACTCTGTGCCTGTATAGATGGCAGCCAGCCAAGGAGGTGTGAGGAGGGCTGTGCCAATCACTGTAGGAACCCATTGCACTGTGCATATGGATATGGTGAGTGGGGAGGGGGCTTGGTGCTGTGGGGGTGGGCCACTGGATACCAGGGATGGTTTGTTATTTAATCCATGACTGTCTGTTGGGGAGAGGGGGGACCACTAGCACAAGGGAATTATATGTATAATACAGTGTTGGGGATTGGAGAGTGGGGGGCACCTCTAGCACCAAGGACAATTAACACTACATCAGGGCTGGCAATTAGGGGGTGGGGCATTACTAGCACCAGGGATGATGAATACTACATCAGGGTTGTGATCAGAAGGGAGGCACCACTAGCACCAGGGATGATTACTACTACATCTGGGCAGGCAATTGGGGGGCTGAGCATGGACCACAGGGGCCTACCAGCTGGTTGGCTGCATTACCTTCAGCAACCACTAGAGTTGCACGGAATACTGGCCTCCCCTCGGACGTACTTGGTTAACCCAAAATAGGACTGTTCAAATCCAAACTCCTGCAACACCTTATTATGCTTAGCAGCTGTGACTGCCCTACCTAACTTCTTCCCTCACAGTTCTAGCCTAACCTCCCTTGTGCCACCCCCCCAGCGTTCATCCCTACTACCTCCTTTCCCACCATTTCTGTAATCTACTTCTCCTTTCCCACCCTTTCTGTTATCTACTCTTCATCCTGTCTACTAAGTTTTCAGCCTCTCACTTGTCTACCAACTGTCCATCTTTTAGTCAACCCTGGCCTTTGTTACCTCAGGTTTTGCCACCCCTGTCCCTTCCCCCTATTCTCCACTTTAATACAGACTTTGTCAATTTCTGACTGCATTGATATTGCATTAAATCCTGTTACCTACCTGTAACCCTTTGTATTTCTTCTCAGTCTTATCTTCAAATGTTACTCTTTTCCCATCTGCTGATATTGCAGCCTGCTTCCTTGTTAATGACAAAGTCATCCTATTGATGGCACCTCTTTAATTTACCTTTTGATTGTACCAACTGTAACCATTTCTTACTTTTGTTAAGATCTTAGGTATGTAACTGTCTCAACATCATTGTCACTGTGCTTTACAAATGTCCTTTTGTTGTAACTATTTGTTTACTCCAGACATGGAACCTTTGTAAAAGAGTCTCTGACTCAAAGGTATTGTAATTCTGAGAACTAAATAAATAAAAATAAAAAAGAAATAAAAAAGAGGAGGAGGTTTTCATCGGCAGTATATGTGTGGTGGAGAAGGACCATGCAAACCCTCTTGCGCTACACATATCTGCTGAATATCAACTTGCACTGATATTCCTGTCCACTCCCAACTATTTGCATACCCCCACCCCATTTGTTTTGGGTGGGCTTTACCTCTGTTTGCCAGCGCAATAAAACCCTTTGAATGTTAGGCTCCAGCGCAAAGAGCTGTTTGCATGGGCAAACACCAGTTAATGCCTTCGCAAACTTCTGAATATCAGGCCCCTTAGGTTTGCAAACTTAAATCTCTTAAATGTTTCCAAATATCATTTAGCAACTATAGAGGGTATGTAACGCCCTTACTCTTGCCCGTAGACAAAATAATGCCCTAGAAGGGTTTAAATTTGCTCTGAAGAAATTGATGTTTGCACAAGATTTTGAAAGTTAATGAACATAATGTATCCAATTTGTTTACCAACTTGTTAACCATATTGTCTGTCATTTTATTTATATGTTCTGTCCATTATAACTGTGTTTAATTCCATTTGTATGTATTCTTTCACTGCATTATTTTTCTGTTTGTAATGTTACATGTTATATGTTATTATTTTTAGCTGTACAGTACACAGAGCACGTTGGATGAGCACTTTGTAAATATTGTATTTGTTAGGCTTAGATTCTCAGTTTTGTCACTTTATTCTTGGTAATTCTTTTATCTTCATTAATGCTCAACTTTAATATGAACTTTTGCACCTCTAACTTCTATAGCAATATTTGTCCATTTTATGCACAATTTTCAATGTAAATTATTATCTTTCAATGTATGCAAAGCCTGCAAAAACATGAAAGTGTAGGGGTTGCTAACAGGGAGAGAGAAATAGCTGCAGTGCATGAAAGCATGAATGAAAATTATGTTCCAAACTACACAGTATATAACTAAATAATGTCCAGTCTTATTAAAATTCATAACAAAGTAATACAAATAAACATTTAAAAAACTGTCATTCCATTTCACATATGAAAACAAAAAATTGTATTGTTACAAAAAATAGCATTGATACAAATGTGTTTGTCATTTTTGGGATGTCTCACATGTCATAAAATCTATCAATAACGCACTCAAACTTTTTTGACAGAATAGTATATAGGATAATGCCTGTGCAGGTGTGTGAAAAATCCTCATAAAACAAAGTCTGCACAGGCATTACACATTACATGCTCCTTGATAACGCATTCTGCAGCCGTCCATGTTGGTGAGCAGAGGGTTATACTGGTAGCAGGTTCAGGGCAGTAACAGGGAGCAGTGGGGTGGTTGGCCAATTCTGAATGGGGTGTGGAGGGTGGGGGATCCACTATACCACTAGGGCTATTACTGCATGTTTTTTAGGTGAGATTGGGGATCGGGAGGTACTGTAGAACCAGGGCATTTCTGATATTATATTCGTGGAGATCATGGATTGTTGGAGGGGGGCACTACACTTCATATGTACAGATCAGGGATTGGGGGGCACTAGACTACAAGGGGAACTATATGCTTGCAGCACTGGCTCACTTTCATAGACACAACTTTTACTTTTTGCACACAGCAGTGGCACCTCGCCAGGTGACACATCACTGCGGCTCATCCCAGTTATGCCTCAACATCCCAGGACCCCTCCTTGGAGGTTTTTCTTATATCCCCCAACATTCTAGCCCCACTAGTGTTGTAATGGGTGGGAGGCAGATGCCTGTGCCAATTACCCCAGATGCAGCAAGTGCCAATTACCCCAGATGCAGCAAGTGTTTGGTGCACCTTTCAACCTGCACCAACCCCAGGGAGTTTGGTACACGGACCCATGATTTTAGAAAATCTGTCACAGAGTCCTTGGCACACACTGAGTTTGCCACAACCCTTAGAGTGAAGCAACTAGCCCCAGTGATTGGCAGAAAGGGTTTCAGTTTAAAATCTCATCTAACTAGACTGTACAGTATCCCTAGTGTGGTACTGAATTGCCAGTGTGTGGGGTTTGTGTGAGCCCATGTCCTGGTGTAAGACAAGAAACAATAACCTTCTAGCCCAGAGGCTGATGTGCTACCAAGTAGTCATGCTGATGTAATACATTTTTGATGGATGATATGACTAATCTACTAAAATAATGCTGCAATCCGTATGGAAAAAAGATCTGTAGGATCAGTATACTAGGATTTGGGGAACATGAATTCTGGTTGATCATTTAAAAAATTAAACATGGCATCCTTCTATCAGCCAGGCCATTTTCCACTCAAAACAATGTCAGACTAAGGTCCAGATACAGTCAAGTATGGAAATTGGGATAAGACAGTTTATGTAAATAATTCAGTCAGATTGGCAGCACCAAACTGATGCATCCCTAGCTCTAATTCGAAGCACTGCTTCAAAAGGAGTCTGACCACCATTACTAGTTACAGCCAGGGCCAGTGGCCACAGTAGTGGTGTACTGAATTGGCAACAAAACACACTGCATTATCAGAATATCCTATGCCCACACTACGCTGTTATATAATCACTCAGGTTCCGTATGAATGAAAAAGTCATTGGTAAGTTGGTGGCCTTTGTTCTTTAGCCATTCTCCATTGTGTAAGACATTGGCTCTTGAAGACACTTAGTGAAAGTTAAGACTAAAATCAATATTTCATCACAGTTGTTTATTTCTCTGCATATTGTTCCCACTATGTCTGAGGCAGCATGCATACAGATGGTTAGCATGTCTAAGGAAGGTAGAAGGGATCACAAGTGATATCTGGAGTAATAGTTGAAAACTAAGTTTATTGAGTCTCTCTGTCATTTGGGTTGTCTCTAAACAAAGCAATACCTCCATTCCTGTCCCACCATCACCACTACTACCATCAGCTACAGAATTGAATTTACAAGCCTCACAGAGGCCTCCTCTACAAGTCTGTTTTATATAAAATATGAAAATAAATAAAAACTAGGAAACAATATTGCAGACCCAACCTGTGGCATGCTCACTTTAGGCTCATGCTGGGAACAGGCTAATCTAGTCACGCCATGTTGGTGTGCAATTAACAGAACAATAGAAACTTCTGAAATCCTATTGTTTTCATAATTGTTTGACATAGTCTCTGTGATGGTACATGCTTGTCTGGCAAACAGCAGCAAGGAACTTGCCATGGCTTGGGTCTAAAGCTCCATGGAATACTACTTATTATAATAGTTACTCTATAGCCAGTATACACCTCCTCTTCTTCTATGTATAAACTATAAATATTAATAAAATATAAATAAAAATATATTATTTTTATCATACTACCATCAAGGTGTGTGTCCACAGCTACTACCACTGGCTCCAACAGCCCCCCAAAAATGCATCAAATACACTATATTTGCATATATAATTTTTTTTTGAGCCATCTGGTTATAACAAAACATTGCATATGGTTTTCATTTTGATATAAGCATAGAAAAGTTATTACATAACGTATAATATGTGTGTGTGTATAACCAGAATGATACATACACCCGAGGTGCTAAATGCTACATAGACCTCAAGAGCAAAACTCAAGGGGTTTACAATGCATCCCACACTGAGGAGGTGTGTAAAATTCTGAGTTACACACTCATCAATGTTTTGTTTCTTTTTATTATTACTAATGGAGACTTATTAATAAGGCTATTGCCTCCATTGTCTCAGTTTTGCTTTAGTAATACTGTGGAACTGCAAAATTGCTGGGTACTTCAAAATCTGAGATACAGTTTCAGTTACTACACAGAGAGTCTGTTTATCCTGGCGGTGTTCATTAATTAAACAGCAGCAATTGTGTATTTGTTTGGACTGAACTAAGCATGAGTCTGAATAACATGTTGCAGTTACAACTGCCCAGTTGTAACACAAAATGGCCATTATAGCATGCTTTTAAGAACTAGTCATCAGACCATTAAAATGCTCCCTAGTAATTATAAATATATAATGCACATTGATATTTACAGAACACTGTTGCAGATACAGTAAGGAGATAAAACATACTGCTGGGTGCATTTATAGATGTATATACTAAAATGAAATGAAAGATACATATATTATGCTTCTAATTTGTCTTTGAACTTGTTTTTGAACCTTAAATCTACTGTTTATTGTAAAAGCATTGCACAAAAGGGTTTTGAATTTTAATATTTGAGAATGTATAGAGCATTTATTATATGCTCAATTCATCATAAATATTTATTGGGATTCGACCTTTTGCAGACATTTTTGACCTTTCTTAAATTAATTAATTATCTTTATAGGTGGTGGCTATAAATACATAAGTAGGATTATTGATTAAATATATTGATAGACTGTGTTGATATTTTTCAAGTATATATGACCTCCTATATGATGTTATTATAAATATTTTGTAATTTCTTGTTAATAATTGCTGTTGTTTTTATTAGTGTTTCTATATGAATTTTATATTAGAAAAATTAGTTTAACCTGTTGACATTTCATGGCAATTTCTGTAATCATTGTGATGTGGCTGTCTATTGTATAAAATGTGCAATGTCCCTTTAAAAACAAGTATATAAATAAGAGGGGCAGTAGCCACACTAGCCATCCTTTGAGAAAGCCCACAGTCACATAGGTGAAACATTGGCTGACGCTAGTTGGGTGAGCTGCTGTATGAGCATTTTATTCTAATAAAAGCTATTTAACTTGGGAGACAAACTTTAGTCTTTTATTGCCTTATTTTTGCACTTTAGTTGTAAGTTAGCCATTTTTTTACTATGGATTTGTACATTTTGATGTGTGCTCCTGGCATGGATTCCCTTAGCCACTGGTCTTTACATTTGTTTCATTTGCTAGGTTAACTTACAACACCAGAGACATACTGTAGATCTGGGTGCATTTTTTATTTAATTTATGGTTTAAGCCAGATACACAGTAGTTTGTGACAGTTTCATAGTCAATAATAGGCTGAGTGTAGGTATTTGAATCAAGATAAGAAAAGGCTTTCAGATCTGTAGCATCATTTTTGGCTATTGGGACTAAAAATACTTCTGAAGGTGTTAGCTGAAACATAGAAACATAGATAATAGAGGCAAAAAAAGACCACTGGTCCATCCAATCTGTCTGTTACACCCTATTATTCATTGAGACCTGGTCTCAATATGACATTTTTGTCTACACTGTTCACCCTTTTCTCTCTGTCTTACTACTACCCCTGAGAAACAGTGCTTCAAACCATTAATGTTTTTAATGTCCACCACCTCCACTGGCATACTGTGAATGGCTCAACCACTCAGTAAAATAAAACGTTCTTACTTTCCTTACCTGACCCTCCAGCCACCAGCTTTGATTCATGTCATTGTGTCCTTGATTTGCTATTCCTGTTCAACAATTCCTCACAGTTCAGTCCAGGAGTGTGTTTACATGTGGATTGGCATAAGCAACAAAGGGGAACAGGAGGCCCACCACTAGGTGGACATAACCAGGGCATGATGAAGGATTTGGTGGTATGGGAGGAGTTTTTGCAACAGTACAATAGGATCACATTTTGGCAGGAAGAATGGTATTCAATATGGATTTGGAGCTGTACACAGATACAGCTGGGGCCCATGGGATGGGGGCCTATTTTGGTGGGGAAGGTGGATGTCAGAGCAATGGCCAGAAGAGTGGAAGAAGGAGGGACTGGTGAAGGATACTACGCTCATGGAGATCTTCCCTATATAAGTGGCAACAATCATGTTGGGGGAGCGGCTGAGGAATCAGAAGGTAGTATTCGGGTGTGATAATAGCACAATTGTGGAAGTTTTGAATAGACATATAGTCTCAACAGAAATGGTAATGAGGGAGTTGAGGCAACTAGCATTGCAGGGGCTGAGGCTGAACATGTCATTTTAAGCTAGACACATAGAAGGGGTCAGGAATGTCGTGGCAGACAGCCTTTCCTATCTTCAGTTTGACAGGTTGTGCAACATCATGCCTGGGGCAGAGGTCAAAGAAATGGTGGCCCGTGCCACTTCTGGGAGATTGGTTGGAAGGAGCCCAGCTGTTATTCCAGCATTCTTGGTCTGCAGGGACACTTAGGGCAAACAAGAGATCTTGGTGGGTATTTGAAGCATTCAGAGAGCAGGCCAGAATGGAGATAAGTAGGCCAGTGATGGAAGGACAGGTGATGGGGTTCATTGTTCATAAGTGGGAGGAGGGGATAGCCCATTCTACCACGGGGTTCCACCTACTATAGCAGCATTAGGCCTGATGTGTAGTTTGAGGGAATGGGAGAACCCTGTAAAGCTCCAGTGGTCAGGAGGATTATGCATGGTAGGCAGAGGATAAAAGAAAAAAGCCAGGATGGTAGATGCACAAATTTGAGCAACTGATCGGGTGTGTTGGGGAACATATGCCAATCTCACTATGAGGAGCACATTTTTTCAACATTCTTTTTGGTAATGTTTCATGGGCATTCAGGGTTAGTGAGGTAGTAGCCCAGGGAAGGAAAAAGGAGCAAAGAGGGCTGCTTTGGAAGGATGTACTTTGGTGTGAGGATAGAACTGAGCTGTGGTTGAGCAGGTCCAAGACTGACCAGGCAGAAAATGTGGTAACAATGACAATAAAGAAACAAGTGGGAGAACAGGTGTGCCCAGTGCAGGCCATGTAGGAATTCAGGGCAGCCAGACCACTTGGGGGCAGGCCTTTTTTTGTTCACGATAATGCGGAAACCATCACTGGTTACCAGCTAGTAGAAGCTTTAAAAAAAGGATTAGAATTTCTGGGTGAGGATGCGGTAGGGTTCTCATCCCATTTGCTTATGATCAGTGCAGCATCAGAGACAGCTGCCAAGGGTGGTTCAGCAACAACAGTAAAGCAGGTAGGAAGATGGAAGTCAGGGAGCAATAAAATGGTCTAGTAAGATCTTCTGACATCGATCTTCTTAACTAAAAATAGCCCGTATTTTACTTCCCATTTGTAATCTTCCCACTGTTGATTTTGTACTGACACTGATTCTCCCGAAATATATATTTTCTAATTTCAACTGCTTGGCTCCAGGGAGTGCTCTGACTAGCAAGTCAGTATTATGTTCTGTTTAGTCATTTAGTCATTATGTTGGGGACATCTGTGTTTGCTGGTAGGGGTAATGTCTGCATGAAGGTGGTAGGGTGAGTCTCCCAAATGCTACAGAAACATCACATGACACAGGGCTCTCACTGCCCTGAGTAGCTTGTGCCCGAGTGTCTAATGGAGGATGTGGAGTGACAGTGGGAGACACACTGAAGATCTGTTAGTGGGAGTAGTCTTCCTGATGCCTTTAGCACGGCAGAAAGACTCGGTCTCCTGTATGCCAATTTTGTGCAGTAAAAGCTGTTTTGGAAATAGCAGTCTTTGCATTTTAAACATTAAAAATGAAGCTTTGTTTTATCTGGATATACTACGGAAACTGTCATTCATGGATTGCATCTGGTAATTAATTTAATATTGCCCAGCACCTGTTTACTATGGGAATTTACTTAGGGAATTTTAACCACTGACTTATGTCTGATTATGGATTTTACTACTGCACAGCACCAGTACCGTGTCAGCATTTCTAGCATTTGTTGTGTCGATATTGTTAATTATGAACTTTGCTCCACATTTCATGTGATGGTAAAATTTTGATTATACCTGGTAAGCATTTCTAGCATTTCTTGTGTTGATTGTGTAAAATTTTGGTTATGCAGTTTCCTCCACATTTTCTGCTATTAACACATTATAGTATGATTACTGTCAGTTTTTTTAGGTGGGGGGGAACTTAATAATGTCGGCAAGTCGGTGTCAGTGAAATTAATGTCAGAAAGTTTTAACTCGGACAATGGTACTGATCCCCTATAAAAAATATATCAGGGAGATATTGAACTAATGTCATTTGTGTCCTTCCAGACCCAGGTAGGAGAAGAAATGTTTGGATTTGTGGACACTCGCTCATTTATTGGGTGGAGAGAAGATCAGCAGTGAAGCCCAGGGGAGATAGCTACGACTGATTTTGGGAGTGGCAAAGGTGCATTGGAGGGGTATTTGGGGCATGTGTTGGGCCCAGCTGTTGCTGTTAGTAGAGGACTTGAAAGTGAAGCTTCCTAAGCTGGACATGTTGATAATTCACTTGGGGTCCATTGACATGGGGGACAAGCCTTGGGTGGATATTATGTGGGATATAAATAAGGAATTTGAGCAAATTAGGAAGAGGTAGTCAAAGGTAGTAATAGGATGGCCTGAGATAGTGCCAAGGAGGGTGCAATGGCAGACATGGGATGTAAAGATCATTGATGGGGCTAGGAAGAGATTGAACAGGAAAAGTGGCATCTATGGTCAAGGAAGTAGGGGGGATGATAATCATACATCAATACATTTCTCAGGAGTGTGCAAGGCTTTACTGGATGGATAACATGCACTTGACAGATATAAGTTTAGATTTATTCAATTTACAGCAGGAAGGGGCTCTGGAAAACAGGAAAAATGGTTTACATGCGGGGGGGCACCCTCCATCGTAATAACTGGAGGTAGGCTAATGAAAGAAAAAGAATAAGGGGTGGGATGGAAAAAGTCATGGAATAAAGAAACAGTGGACCCAGGTGGCACTGGGCTGGGTTAAGTGAAGGAACACAGACTGGGTGTGCACCTAGACATGTTGGTGTCTTGGGGGTTTGCACCCAGATGGCTGAAAGGTGGCTCAGGTGTGCATCCAAGTACAAATGGTGATAAGAAAAGTGATGTAATAATTCTAGTCATGTTATGTGAATGCAGTGTATCTGAGTGTGTCTTATTTAAGGAGGGGGATCCCATGGAAAAATGGGTTGCTGGAGTGAGAGGCATGCTCTGTTGTCAGCAGTCACCTGGCCTTGGTGCCAGTCTGAGAACAGAAAGGGAAGTGGGGGTGAGTAGGAGGGATTGAGAGCTGGCTAGGGAGTCTGGGAGGAAGGTCAGCACAGAAAGGGGTGGGGTGACAAGGGAAGGATAGTGATTGGTCAGGTGGTAAAACCTGCCCAAAAGGAGGATGTTTAAAGGGGGTGTAAGATGAGGCTCTCCCTTCTTCTGCTGCTAGTCGAGTTGCCCTCTCTGCCACCCAGTAGGTACTATAAGTGGGGTATGGGAAGATAAAGTGGAATAGGTGGCCATGGGAAGGGTACTGAAGGTGGAGAGAAGAAAGTGGACAGGAGTGGTTGGAGTGTTTGGAGGCAGTATAGCACAGTGGTTTAAGGCTCTGAGCTGCAGATCTGGAGATCTGGGTTTGAATCCCACAGCCTCTACTTGCATATACTGTGTGACCCTAGGCAAATCACTTAACTTCCCTGTGCTCTCAGGTCCACCTGTAAACAAGCTTTCAGGTTAGTGTGCCACTCCTGGTTAAACTATTGGAATGTCAAATAAACGGGAAGGAAAGAGAATAAGGGAGGTGGGATGGGGTGGAAGAAAAGTCTCAGAATAAATAAACAGGGGGCCCAAGGGGTACTGGGCCAGGTTAAAAGAAGGAACAAGGACTGGATGTGCACCTAGATGTGTTGGCGCCTTGAGGGTTTGCAACCAGATGGCTAATAGGTGGCTCGGGTATTCATCCAAGTGCAAAGGGTGGTATGAAAAGTGATGTGATAATTCTAGTCATGTTATGTGAATGCAATGTATTTGTGTGAAAAGAAAGGGATGTAAGGTTTTGGTTTAATAAAGTATGCTAACTGAGCATCCAAAATGTTTGTGTGTGTCTTATTTAAGGAAGAAAATCCCATGGCAACAGTGAATTGTGGCTGCTCATGGTGACCTGAGAGAATGCTGATATCATGTGTGAGCTGTAACAGGTTTTCAGTAACGTATGTTGATACCAAATGAGTTTAAATACATGCTGTTTAGCATTATAATTTGATTTGAAAGCTGATGGTTAGGCACTGTATTCACAAGGTGGATGTTAGCATTTAAAAATAAACATGGAAATGAACACCTGCATTGCAGTACCTGTAGAAAAATTAAACCGACAAACTAAATAGTAAAAAATTTCAACATTTTTAAGAGGTGAAATCATAATTTGTAATTGATGGAACATGATATAATGTTTATTACTTGTCAGAGGGGTGAAACAAATTGGTTCACCTTTTATTCTTTTTCTTATAGAACTAATTACTTGATTGGGAAATACACTTAACATGGATTAGGACATGTTTGAAATTTCATTTTATATTGTAATATGGTAAGTAATCATTCAGTGCAAGTTTTATGACCTATTGTGAAATATTCTCTATTCACCACTTAGAGTAATAGAGAGTGCCCCATATGTCTTGATATCCACATTTTTGAAGGTATTGTTATTTCTACAGGTAAACCGATTAGTTATATAACTGTGTTTTTGTATGTGAATAGAGCAAATAGACAAGAGTCTAGATTCAATTTCATAATATGGCTTTATTCAATAGATCTAATATGAAAACAATTTAAAACTACACTGAATTTAACAACACTCTACTGAGTAAACCCAATTAAGTAAATCTTAAAATATTATTATTTATTAGTGTGTTTCTCCAAATAGATGGAAAGCCTGTATCATGAAGATGTAACTATGTTACAAAATGTTGATGTAAATCTAAAGTTTGTCAAGGCTTCATGAATATTTTATGACATAAATTATCTTATGAGTGAGACAATCCCAGTTTCTTGTATTTTTCCCTCCAACATCAGCCACTGGGTGTCCAACCACAGTGGCTCACTACAGATGTACCCCACTCTAACCTTGTGCTGCTGATACCAGGGGCCCGATTTTCAAACTGGGATGCAGAGCATGCAATGAAGCCCTATGCCCCCCCCAAAGTCTTCTGCACTTGTGTCCAAGGGTTTGCTGCAATTTGTGCCACATTTTTTAACCATGGACACAAGTTGCAGTAGTGCCCTCATTTTGCAGCACCAAAGGTATGGTGCAAGCCCTGTAACATGGGTGCCCCTCAGATGCAAAGTTATGGCAGGGGAAAGCAGATACAAGGGACATGCATGAGGGATTTGTGGGAGCCTCAGTTCTAAAATTGCAAATTCCCCCCGATTTGATACAAGCTGGCATTTGCGGCAAACTCACCACCACAAGTCCCTTGCATTCCTTTAATTGTGTCTGAAAATCAGGACTAAGTTGTCTAGTTCTGGTGTCAGGCAAGAACCAGATCCCCCACCCATTCATCCATGCTACCATCCTCCCCCCTTTCAAGTGAAAAAAAAAAAAACAACATCAGGCCCATTGAGTACTTTACTGTGTGCACACCCTCCTCCAGGTGGCATCAATCTTTGTAAAGTAGAATCCTTCAGCATTGGTTGACTAGCTCACACCTCCCTCCATCTATGTCAGCCACTGTCATGTGAACAAAAAACTACAAAGAAACTACAGTATGTCCATAAATGTGCTAAGTAAGCATGTGTCTGGACTAGTTTTTCCAGTTCTTTTTTCTTTTACTTATAACCTGGTCATTTTGGGACAACATTTCAGGATGACTAAGTTCCCCCATGACCACATAAGTGGCACGTTGAAAATCTGACCAAAAACGTGCTGGTGGGGGGGGGGGTTGTATCAATGCATAATTTGGATGTTTAGGGGTCTGAAGACCAAGTTGAAGCATGGAAGCAGAAACACAACAGGAAGGGGAATGGGGTATTTTTGTTTTCTTTTTGATTCTAGTACTGGAAAGGGGAAGCAGGGACAATGTAGAAAGGGATAGGCTTATTTTCATTCATGGTTATAGGGGCTGGAGTGGATGGGAAGGATGGAGTAGTGAGGTAGCTGAGGAATAGCAAGATGGCATAAGGGTTATTTTTAGGATAACAGGAATCCAGGCTCAGGTGGGGGAGGAAAGACCAGGGGTACAACATGACGAGTAAGATTAGTAGGTGGCAAACATGAGTTAGCTGCCTACTGTCATCACCTACCCTATGTTGTGTTGGAAATGTAGCAAATGCTTAAATAAGGAATGCAGACAGCAAGCAAACTGTGTGTGCATCAGTGGTGCTAAGGTCCCTTCTTTTGATGGGAGGATTCATTTTCCATTCATTGGTTCTGGCTGCACCAAGTTGTGGGACCATCACAGACACCAATAGTACAATCACTGACATGGCACTGATTGCCTCATTTGCCATAGAACAAGGAGGTACCAGCATTATAGCCAGGACATGGAGGTCTTCTTTCATTCCCCCTCAGAAGAGAGGGGGGTACTGTCACACTTTAAGAAAATATGGACTACTTCAGTTGGTAATTGAATGAAATACTAAACCACTCAGTGAATCAGTTCACATGAACATTCCAGAATATTTAACTTAAATATACAAGCACGTACATATATTTCTATTTCAAATAACCCATATCACTTCAAAATCATAACAAGTGAACAACAAATACATTTGCAATATTCAATGTAACAAAACCAAAATTGAAAACGACATGAACGGTAACCTGTAATTCTGTCTCGCAAATCTTTAATAAAATGTGTGAGGTAGATAACAATAACATCCCATTTTATAAATCAAAGTTGGACCATAAGAAAACTGTCCTGAATAGTATAGAGATGCCTGCCACAAAACCAACTCACATTGAGAGACAAGAAATACCACTCCAGAGCTCTACACTGCCAGCCGTAACAAATGTTATGCAAAAACACAGTTACTTAGTTGATGGAAAAAGCACGAAGGACATCATCCATCACCTGCTCCTGGTTTGCAGACTGCTACCTGCAACTGGTATGACTAAATGAGTTTTTGTTCTCTCTTCTTCCAGCATTTTTACAGACCCCTCAATCTCTTGGTCAGTCATACCCAGCACTACCACCATCACCTCACACTCTTGCAAGTCAGTGCAACGTGGCAACTCCAACAAATATAGCACAATATATCAATGATATGTGAGTGAGATAACTGGAGAGATGCATAGCATCATACAGACACAGAATGCACAAATGAAAGAAAGCCAAAGCATAAATTGTAAGAACCTTAAAGAGCTAGTGTGCTGCCTAAAACTAATATTCATTTTTAAAAACAGTCAAGCATTATCTTTTATATCTGAAGTATTTTTTCTTTTATGTTTGGTGAATTAGAAGATTGTTTGCCTGATGTTAGTACAGTAGGTGCGATGCGTGGGACAGCACTCTGAATTGCAGCTGAATATCTATCTCTGCCCCCCCACTACATGATGGATCTATAAACAGATGGGATAGGCTTCAACTAATTCCATATGTAAACAAAGCTTGGACTTCCTTCTGGGAAGAGTTTAAGCTGGTCTGTGATAGACATGTCCCCTTAAAAATGAGATTAGTAATAATATATAATACCCCAAGGTATAATAAGGGTCTATCCTGTATGTTGATGATGTCGTGATTTTCTCTAAGAGCTGTGACCCCTTCCTCTTGGAAAAACAACTGCAGGAAAATTTCAAGCAAGTTTAGGCCTGGTTCATCTCACAGAAACTAGCGCTAAATTACAAAAAAATGAAGACTATGCTATTTCATGGCACACATAACAAACATGAACACCAACAGTTGGCAATCAATACAGGTTGGGTGTGACCTTGAACCAGATGCAGACTTTCAAATACCTTGGTGTAACCCTGGACTCTACTTCTGTCCTTCTCCAGCTATATCGATTCAGTTGCAAAATCCATAAATATCCATATAGGCCTTCTCTATAAACATAGACACTGCCCGACACCTGACTCCCTTAAACTAGCAATACACAGCTCTATTGTCTCCATCATTGATTATGGGCTTGTTATCCATGGAGCAGCCACAGCTACAGCACTGTGATGAATCATTACAGTGGTGAATAGGGCCTGCAGACTTCTTAATGGTGCTGCCCACCGCACGCATACCTGCAACCTCTATGAACAGTCAAATTGGCTGCAACTTCAGGGAAGGATTACTTTGCAAACCTTCCTACTAGCAAAAAAGTAATTGAGGGACTCATACCCCCTGGGGCTCAGTCTCTCTTTTAAGCCCAGCCAACCACTCCCATAACACAAGAAGCTCTGACAACTATTCTCTATCTGTTCCCCAGTGTCTCACCACACAAGGCTATCCATCTTTTGCAGGTAGTGCCCCTAAGATGTATAACTCCCTGGGTGGCAAATTTACCGACCTAGGCACCCTCTGACCATTCAAACACAAGCTACACCAAATGCTCGTGTCCAGAGCCACCTGCTACTGTTTCTTCTAACCTCCCTGGCAGTCACTCATGTTCTTCACACCTCTCTACTATCCCACCTGTGCCTGCCACCATCCTCCCCCAATCGCCCTGCCTCTCTCCCTAACCCTGGTCCACCACCTTCCTCTCTTACCCTCCTTCAACTCCCTTTCCCTCTCCCTTTTCTAATCTGCTCACCCCACCCACTGTTGCACAAGTTCCCTGATCCTTGCCTCCCACCCACCTCTCCTTTTACCTCCCTCCCAATTACCCCTCTATGCCCACTCTCTCTTTTTCCACTTTCCTATGCTACCTGGCACAACTGGCAGCAATTTAAATTTTCCATTCCACCTTTCCCTTTGACATTGCCCTTCTGGCAGCTTTAATTCATGTAAATATTGTTTGCTGTGACTCATCATTCTTAAATGTATGCTTGGTTGTGTTGTTCAAACTGTTAAATATATTATCTGTAGCTTTTAGACCATGTTTACCCTGTACTGAAATTTGTATTCCACCTGCTTGCCTGCTAATCTCACACAAATTGTACTTCTATTCCTTATATACTGATGTGGAACCTTTGTAAAAGAGCCATTGGCTCAAAGGTATTTATCCGAAATTCTAATAAATAAATAAATACAAGCACAAGTGAATTAAGTAATAAGGCATGACCAGGGGTTATGTTAATAGTATGTTAACCACCTTCTAGGGGTGTACTGTGGCACAAGGTGTAGCTGAGTGCCACATGCCCCTAGAGGGTGATTAACTGACCATTAACATAATCCCTGGGAGTGCCTTATTGCTATTATAATAAAAAATGTTTTTAAACAGTGTTAAACCTTGTTCAGCAAATGGCTAAGCTCTACATGTATGTTAATAAAAGATTAACATAAGGCTGTTAGAATGTTTGCAGCCAATCAGAACGTGCCATTTCTCAGACCCTTTTTATAATAAGGGATAAATGCTGGAAAGCTCTAAGATAATCAGTTACTAAGTTAGATTTGACCAAATATAGGCAGACCATAAACAATTATATTATTATTAAGAAAATAAAAAGAGCTAACTAAACCTGTTACAAAATCTCCTTTATTGAAATTTGAAATTTGTTAACCAGGTAAGCTCACTAAGATGTGACTTTATCGGTTCTAACCTAGGAAATTTCTGAGGATTAGTGGATGACTGCAATCTACAGGCAATATAGGATTGCCCCACTGATTTGTAATCTATAATCAGGTGGTTACATTGGGAAGTGAAGCAGCTAATTATTTTAATACATTTTTACAAACATGGGGATGGATGCTCTAAAATAATTAATTAAGTATCCTGGTAATTATACAGTGCCAAATGAAATAAAACTGAGTATGACAAATGAATTTGCTTTTCAGAAAATCAAGGCAGGATTACAACAGGATGAATTATTTTAATTAAATACTTGAAAAACAGCCAGTTTGGATGGATTATCAACAAAATTGTTGAAATATGCAGCACCAGTCCTAGTGTATTCATTGTCTTATGTTTTCAATTTATCCCTTCAAACAGGAGAGTTTCCCACAGAATGGAAAATAGCTAAAGTCCTACAAATCCATAGATATTAATAACTATAGGCCTATTTCACTTCTCCTGGCATTCCAAGGTATTTGAACAACAGGTTAGTAGACAATTGAAAGCCTATAATTTGTTAAACTTATATCAGTCTGGCTTCACAAACAAACACAGCATGACCTTTATACTTTTGAAAGTAGTTAGTGACATCCAAGACTCAGTTAATAACAAGCACTTGTCAATGCCAAATGTTGTCTTGCTGGCGTTGGCATTTGTACTGCAGGAGTTAGAGAGATACGTAATAGGAATGGCAGTGAAGTATGGTACTGACATTAACCCCACGCCACCCTGCAGAGACTGACAGACATTGGGGTGTGCTTTTGGGTCATCGTCCGTCACAGTCACATCATTTCACCTCACTCCACCCTACAGACACTGACAAGTGTCGAGGTGTCCCTTGGGGTGTTCGGGCTTTACACTCACCCCATCCTATAAGGGAAAACACTGAAATGGGTGCAGTATAGGAGAATGGGGTCAACTTTGGGGCCTAAGAGCCCAAGGCACACCTCGATGTCTCTCACTGACTGCAGGGTGGGGGTAGAATGGCATGACCATTACTGTCGACAATCCCAAGTCACACCCGTGATGTCTGTCAGTCCCTACAGGGTAGGGCGTTATGGTCATAAACCCTAACACCCTAGGCATTTCTTGGTATTTTCACTCAAGGTTTTCAACATGGGCTTTTTGTGACCCCACTGCATGAACAGTGACAGTATCAGTTCATTAGCCAAAAGGTGATTTTACACAGTGACTGTGCCACTTGGTGCCACAGGTGCTAAAACACATTTCAAACAGGATGTGAAAAATGACAGCTATACCATTCATGAGGAGGTGTAAAAAAATGGCAATGCTGAAAATCTGGAGTGAAAATATAACAGTATTGGTGAAGTCATGAGCGTACATAGAAATTGCGCAATGCACACCCATAATGCAATTATTTCAGGGAATTTTTACACCAGATTTTCATCAAAGGCATTTTGGGACTGCTGCTCATGTACAGTGGCACTGAGATTTTCTTAATCTGTCCCAAACTTTGATTTCACACAGTAACCGCACCAATTCATGTGCCACAGGTGCGAACACATGTTTCAGGCAGGATGTGAAAAATGGCAGCTATACTGTTCATAAGGTGGTGTGCAAAAATGACAATGATAAAAATCTGGAGTACAAATATAAAAAATTGACAAAGTTATGAGCGTATATAGAAACTGCGCAATGCATGCTGGTGATACAGTCATTTTGGGGAATTTTTCCACCAAATTTTCAACATGGGGTTTTTGGGACCTCTCCTTATGAATACTGTCACTGTGATTTTCATACTGTGTCCTGAACATTGATTTTGCACAGCGACTGAGCCATTGTGAGACAGATGTGTGAAAACACATTTTGGGCCAGATGTGAAAAATGACAGCTGTACTGACCATAAGAAGGTGTGGAAAAATGACAATGTTGAAAATTTGGAGTGAAAATATTAAAAATTCTCGAAGTTACAAGTGTGTGTGTGTGGGAACTGTGCAGTACATGTTTGTAACACAGTTATTTTTGGAATTATTTCACCAAATTTGCAACACAGACTTTTTAGGAGCCTATCTGATGAACTGTGACACTGTCATTTTGTTAATCAGTCCAAAAAGGTAATTCCGCACAGTGACCATGAATTCACATTTCAGTACCGAATAACAAAATGACAGTGACTGAGTTCATGAGGTGGGGTCCCAAGAACCCCATGTTGAAAATTTGGGACCAAAACTCCCCAAAATGGCTGAGATAGCACCCTAAATTGAGCCTCCCCCCCCATTTATGCCATTATACAGGTTACCGGTATTTCTTCAGTTTGTGGTCAGCTTTGAAGAGTGCAGACGTGTTCCCGGTCCACCAAAGATCATTGTGCTGGACTCCAGAGGTAAGTATGGGGTGAGGGGGTTGTGGGGAGCGCAGAGGGTGTGTGTGTGTTGGGGGAAGGGACCCGATGGCAATGGACCATTTTCTTTGTTTCAGATAAAAAAAAAGACACTGTGGGAAGGTTTTTCTCTTGGAGGTTTGCTTTGCAGCACACTGGGGTGGGCTCCCAGTGTTCCACCTGTGTTTTTGGGGAGGGGGCATGATGCTGAGGGTGATTGGGCAGTTATACATTTAAACAAGGGAAACAAGGGGGACATTATTCCAATGGGGATTGGGCTCCCCATCTGCAAATGAATTGGTGAGGGGGCATGCTGACAGGGGGATTGGGCACCCCCGACATTGGCTTTTATGGGGACTGTGAGAGGCAGATGGTGACAGCCGCTGCCATGTTTACTAAAATGTTACACCAGGCAAGGCATGCCCTGCAGTGACTGGTCACTCCCTCATTGCAGCAGCGAATTTGTTTCAAGTTGGTGTCACGCTTTTCAACTGCTGTTTAATTTGTGCCACAGAGCCCAGCCCAGAAAAGCAGTGGTGCCACTGGCCACAACATGATCGCACCTCCAAAACTTGCTATTCCAAGCTACCACAATATGTTGCTTGCATGTGTGCAAGACAACATAAAAAGATGGCAATGGGTGGTATGTTTGTAGACCTGGCAAAGCTTTTAATATGCTTAATCATGGGATACTGATGGAGAAACTTAAAATCTGAGCATCTCTGGGCCTGCAGTAAGCTGGTTCAGAGATTATCAAACAGACAGAATGCAACAAATTACTTTGAATTCTTTTAGTTCCAACTATCTGCCATCAAAATCAGGAGTGCCACACAGGTCCATTTTAGGACCACTCTTGTTTACTATCTACTTGAACTGGTTGCAGATATATGGAGCATATGTAATGCCCATTTGTACAGCGCTTTGGTTTTGAAAAGCGCTTAAAAATAAATTTTTACTTACTTACTTACTAATGTACTACCTTTATGCAGATGATGTGATACTACAGTATATGGCACGGGAAGTTTATTCACACAGGTTCAGAAAACCCTGCAGGAAACTTTTAATTTGCTGCAGGGTTTCCTTTATAGGCAAACATTGGTTTAAATTCCAAATAATCTAAACTTTTGACTTTTGGTAATTCTAGTAGAGCATCATCCTCTTATGAAAACTTAGATATTGTTACATTTCCTGGGAACAGACTGGAACAGAATATATCCTACAAAAATCTAGACCTATGGATAGATGAGGGTGTCCGCTCGAATATCATATTGCTCAAACTAATAAAAGTATAAATAGGAAATTGGAGTCGCCATATTGCGTTAAAAAAGAATTGCCTATAGAAGCTTTTGCCTATTATGCATTATCAAAAAAGAACAAACAGGTGGCTAACCAGTGGTAGCAGTCAGTGCCAACAATAACTGAAACAAGTACTCACAACCATTAGTCAGCACATGCACTCCATTCGGTCAGGATAATACTCATGGTAATGAACCAGCTGGCTAACCAGTGGTAGCAGTCAGTGCCAACAATAACTGAAACAAGTACTCACAACCATTAGTCAGCACATGCACTCCGTTCGGTCAGGATAATATTCATTGTAATGAAACAGCTGGCTAACCAGTGGTAGCAATCAGTGCCAACAATAACTGAAGTAAGTACTCACAACCATTAGTCAGCAAATGCACTCCTATCAGTCAGGATAATACACATTGTAATGAAACAACTGGATCTCCAAAGATATACAATCCACAAAAGTTGTATTAGATAAAAACAAATGAGACAGTAGTCCACAATGGTGGCCCCCTTCCCAAACAAAGAAGTCTCACATCAAATGTTGTCATGCTCTCGTGCTTTCTCAAGACTTGTGTGACTTGAAGTGGCAGGTGAATATAAGGTGCAAAATTTAAAGCGACAGTATTATAGTTGAAGCTAAGTGACTAGTGCAAAAAAGTGCTTACAATAAGTACATATGATGATATGTGTGCAAAACCATGCAATTTGAATAAATAATTAATGCTGAGTATCTAAACATTGTGTTAATAGTAAGAGCGTATATCAAATTGATAATAATTAAAACTGCACACCAGTGTGTGTGAGAGACAATGGAGTGAAACAGTAAAACTGTTAAATAATCAATCAAGATAAAAAATAAGTATTGTACTCCAAATGAATTTGAGAAAGGTGCCTGAAGTGCATGTTGCAAGTAACAGCAGCTGGTGGCAGCAACCAGCACCAGTAGATAAGACTCATAAAAAAATGCTCATAAAAAAAGTTAAACTTCTAATGATAACAATAAACATGAATTAAGATAATGCTAGAAAAAGGCTAAATACTTGCATATGCTTCCCATGACACTTTGCATTATTGAGGTATGTGCAATTTATGATTTCTTTAAAATTTGGCTATGTGGCCAATATCCTCCAGGATAAACCTTGCCCCAGTGCATTTGCTCTGGAGTTCTTTTGTTGTTCTCTGCTCTCTCTTTTTTGTGCTGTCCATGATCCAAACCAATAAGATCCCCTATAGGGTGACTGGCTATCTTTCCCTGGGCTGAGGTACAGTTATGGCACACTAATGAAACCAAATGAGAATGAAACATGTGTCTATGTCTGCTGTTCTCAGCCTTTGCTGATTGTATTGTGAGGCCTTCTGGCACCATGCAATTTTGCTTAAAGTTGAGCCAGTCCAAATTAACTCATTGGAATTTGCATATGCTTCCCATGTTGCTTTGCACTATTGGGGTATGTGCAATTTATGTTTTTTTTAAATTTAGATGTATGGCCAGTATCCTCTGGGATAACCCTTGCCCCAGTGCATTTGCTCTATTGTTATTTTGTTGTTCTCTTCTCTCTGTTTTTTGGGCTGCCCATGACCCAAATTGATAAGATCCCCTATACAGTGACTGGCTACATCTCCCTGGGCTGAGGTATACACATGGCACACTGATGAGTCCAAATGAGGATGAAACACATGTCTGTGTCTGCTGTTCTCAGCCTTTTCTGATTATATTGTGAGGCTTCTGGCACTATGCAATTCTGCTTAAAGTTGAGACAGTCCAAATTAATTCATGGGCATTTGCATATGCTTCACATGATGCTTTGCATTATTGAGTATGTGCAATATATGTTTTCTTTAAAATTTGTATGTATGGACAATATCCTCCGGGATAACCTTTGCCCCAGTGCATTTGCTCTGGGGTTCTTTTGTTGTTAAATACTAAGTAGTTCTACTCTAAAGTTAATAATAATGCATAACATAACTATTATTATTCTATTGTTGCTGTTTGAAAAGGAAGCTGTCCCTGAAAGCATGAAAATACTTTTTTAACATGTTTGACTATTTTACAGTTTTACTGTTTCACTCCATTGTCTCTCACACACATTGGTGTACAGTTTTAATTATTATCAATTTGATATAAGCTCGTACTAGTAACTCAATGTTTAGATACACAGCATTAATTATTTAAATTGCCTGGTTTTGTACACACATTGTAATACATACTTATTATAAGCACTTTTTACACTAGTCACTTAGTTTCAGCTATAACACTGTAGTTTTAAATTTTGCACTTTATATTCACTTGCCACCTCAAGTCTCACCAGTCTTGAGAAAGAGCACAAAAATGTTTGCCATGAGACTTCCTTGTTGGGGGGGGGGGCACCATTGTAGACTACTGGCTCGTTTGTTTTGTTGTGTTTATTTTTATCTAATAAAACTTTTGTGTATTATATATCTTTGGAGATCCAGCTGTTTCATTGCAACGAGCATCATCCTGACCAAATGGAGTGCAAGTGCCGACTATTGGGTTGTGAGTACTTATTATGAATTATGGGGACATTATCTATAGGTACAGATTTGAATAAATTAGATATTTTATATAATAGGTTAGCTAGATATGTATTAGACACCCCATGTAAAGAACATCACTGTTTTCTTTATAAGGATTTGACTTGGGCAAGACAAGAGGATCACAGAAAACTGCAAATGTTATGCACAATGGCTAACACCTATAAAAACTTCTGCCAGATTACATACTGGAAACAATGGTAATTAGAGTAAGAAGACCAAACTTAAAATCATCTATAGGCATTGAATTCTGTGTACAGCCCACAAGAACAAACATGGGCAGAGCCTACTTTTTTTAACAGATGACCAATTTTGTGGAATTCTTTGTCAAATCATCTTAGAGCAAATGCAAAACCTGTATATTTTAACACCATGAGAAGCTGGCTAGTGCAAGAAGACTCTAAACCACAAATCTGCTGCCCTGATTATGATGTTGGTTAAACACTGTGTGTGTGTCAGCTTTTAGCTTTAAATTAGTCTTTATTTCACTGTTTGTATTGAGCATTATTGTAACTCAAGACTTGTATTGTAATATTGTCTTATCTACATGTGTTTATAAAAGTTGATATTTATGTACTGGAGGAGTGGTCAGAAACGTAGCAATTGAGCTTCAATGGAAAGAAGTGTAAGCTTGTACACTTTTGAGCAAGGAACCCAGGGAGGGGCTACCAGTTGGGAGGAGTTCGGACAGAAATCACAGAGGAAGAAAGGGACCTACAGGTGATCATACTGGGTAACATGAACAACTCAGCTCAGTGCAGGAGTGTGGCAGCTAAGGCCAACAAGATGCTGGGGTGTACTGCGAGAGGAATCTCATCCAGAAATAGGGATGTGATCCTGCTGCTGTACAGGTCACTAGTCATGCCACATTTGGGGTACTGCGTGCAGTACCAGCATCCTTTCACATCAGATTGCTGGAGGGGGTGCATTGCAGAGCAGCTAAGATGATCCAGGGGCTGGAAGGCAAAACCTACAAGGACAGTCTGACTGAGTTGAATATGTACACCCTGGAGAAGAGGAGGAATTGGGGAGGTATGATTGAGACCTTCCACTATTTGAAGGGGATTACCAAAATGGGCACAGAAGGGATATTTAAGCTGAGGAGAGGAAGAGATATGAGAGGGCATGGTCTCAGGTTAGAGTATAGAAGATATCGGAGAGAGATGAGGAGGCAATTTTTCACAGAGAGAGTGGTGGAGAAATAGAACACTTTACCCGAGGAGGTGGTATCCTGTAGGATGGTGGGCAGTTTTAAAAGAGCATGAGATAAGGTGCAAGGTGGGGAAAAGGTAAGGGGAAGAGGAGAGGGGGCAGGGCAGCTGTAATATAAGAGTGCTAGCTGCACATTCAATCAGACTAACATGATAGATCATAGGGCCTGTTTCTGTTGGCAGATTTGTATGTTTGTATGTATGTGTTAATGGTATCCATTGAAAATGAACTTTTAGCTCAAGTGGGGTTGACCACGTTCATGGTATTTTGTAAATCATGAATTAAATTTTACAATTACTGCTACTACTACGACTACATCATTATCAGTACTGTGACCTCACTGACTGTGGCATCACTGCTGCTTAGAAACAACCACTTAGTAACTTCCAGGTTAGTCACCTGGGATGCCACTGTCAGTGACATCACAATGCTAATGATGTAGTGGGGGAGACAGAGATAGATATGTTAGCTGCCGTGCTAAGAGCTGCTCCACACATCCAGTACAATATTGTCACATTGATGACTTTCTAATGAGCAAAAGGAAAAAGAAAAAAATACTTCAGAAATAAAAAGCTACAACTGACAACTTCTTAAAATTTGCATTATTTCCCTGTCTGCCTGTTTTGGCTCCACTGCTCTTTAAAGGTGGTGAGAGGAGTGAGAAAATGCTGGAAAACATGAGAAAAGGACAAGCACATTTTTACTCACAGAAGTTGGTGGTATTACTTAAAGAGCTAGTGTACTACATAAAATTAATATTAGTGTTTTAAGGCAATCATCTGTTTTCTTTTATATCTGAGGGTTTTTTTCTTTTCCCTTGGGCAGTTAGAGTATTTTTTTTGTTTATTTACCTGATGTTAGTGGGTGTGGTCTGTGAAACAGCATTCTGCCTGGTAGCTGATATATCTAGTTCAACCCCCCCCCCACACACTATATCATCACCATTGTGAGATCACTGATTATGACATCACAGCTACTTAGGAAGAACCACTCAGTAGCTGCCAGGTCACTCACCTGTGATGTTACAGTCAGCAAAGTCACAGAACTAATGATGTAGTGGAGGGAACAGAACTAAATGGGCCCGATTTTCAAAGCACCCAGCATGGCACAAGGGGCTTGCACCACAAAGAATGGTGCAAAGTGCCACTTGTGCCAAAAGATACACTGGGAGTGAATCACAAAGGCAGCTGGCATCAACACACATGCTGTGTGCATCAAAAGGTGCCTGTGCCATCCATGTGTCACAAAATGGACTGCAGCATGGTGCTAGAAGGCATGCAGCAGATGCAAGCTGCTACATACCGTAAATCAGGATTCTCAAAACCTTCCCAGAGGGCAAAATTGTAAGTACCCTTAGACAAATCAGGGCTAGTCTGTTGGAATATAGAATGTTACTCTCTTGGCGGGTTTGACCACTTGTACCACTCGCAGTGCTCTTCTGATGTGCCCATATTTTAAAACATTAATAAGATAATTCCCTGGTGGTCTAGCGGCCCACCTGCCCCAATATGCCCCTATAACAAAATGTTAATACAATCATTCCCTGGTGCTCTAGCAGTCCGACCCCACCCCGATATGCCTGTATACTAAAATGTTGACAAAATCTTTTCCTGGTGGTGCAGCAGACCCCTCCCCACCATGATATGCCTGTATACTAAAATGTTAAAATCTTTCCCTGGTGGTCTAGCAGACCTCACCCCCACCCTAATATGCCCATATAATAGAATTGTAATGAAATCTCTCCCTGGTGGTCTAGCAGACCCCTCCCCACCACAATATGCCTGTATACTAAAATGTTAATAAAATCTTTCTCTGGTGGTCTAGCAGACCTCACCCTCACCCTAATATGCCCATATAATAGAACTGTAATGAAATCTCTCCCTGGTGGTCTAGCAGACCTCACCCCCACCCTAATATGCCCATATAATACAATTGTACTGAAATCTCTCCCTGGTGGTCTAGTGTATGTTGATTCCACCACCCTGTTAAGTAGTGCCCACCACCCCACTTCCACCCATTCCAAAACCCAAGCCAGCAACCGGTACAGCCCTCCTCTCACCACAACAGCTGGCCGCCGATTGAACTGTCGCTCAGCTGTCAATCAATGAGCACACACTGTATTATACAGTATGTGCTCAGTGACAGCCCAGTCGGTGGCAGGCCATTGTGGTGAGAGGGGGGCTGTGCCAGTCGCCGGCTTGAGGTTTGAGATGGGGGGTTGGGGTCCACTAGACCACCAGGGAAATATTTAATTACCATTTTATTAGATGGGCATATCAGGGTGGAGGGAGGCTGCTAAATCACCAGGGAATGATAGTATTAGTATTTTACTATAGAGGCATATTGGGTGGAAAGGAGTGCTAGACCACCATGGAATGTTTTTATTAAGATTTTGTGATATGGGCACATCAGGTCCTGGGGGGGGGAAGGGGGCACTAGATCACCAGGGAATGTTTTTATTAACATTTTACAACATAAGCACACCATGGCCGGGGAAGGGGTCTGCTAGTCTGCCAGTGACATGATTAAGTCAATAATGTGGGGATCAGGGCAGGGAGGGGCAGAAATCGCTAGACCACAAGGGACTGGTGCATGGCCACTCAGCAGCCTGTGGCACACCATTCACATGTGCCTTCTGTTTGGCATATGGCCATGGTTGCTGCAATCTGCTGGACTTTTCCACCAGGACCCTCCCCAATAAATTATCAGGCACAGGGTCTATGGCCCCCCAACAATCAAAGCAAGCCACCATTTGCATGGCTTGTAACTCATTTTAAGTATCGAGCCCAAGTGCTTTTCCACACATCCAACATATTACTCTCACATAGAAAATGTTCTAATGAGTAAAAAAAGGAAGAATACTTCAAAAATAAAAATCTGCAACTGACTGCTTCTTAAAATATGTAACATGTTCCTGTCTGCTGTTTTTGAGTCTATTGCTTTTAAAACTTTACACAGTAGCCATTTTTCTTGTGCAATAATGTATTTTTTGAGTATTTGATTCCATGTATTGTTGGATTCTTAGTAATCTAATATAGCATACTCTTGAAGTGGAAGTAACTGATTCACATCACAGTCTGTTGGTATACACAATTAATTAATTGTGGACTGTATTGTATTACGTGGGCATTGTTTGGGGTTTGGTTTTAGAAGGTTAACCTACTTTAATGTATTGGTACACACTGTTCCCTGTGGCTAAGAATGCTTATTATGTTTGCTACTTTTTCTTTTAATCCAGTCACATTTCTTGAAAATTAACCCTTTACTTAGCAGTATTACTTCACCTTACAAAAGACACATTCAGTTTATAAGGGATATAAATGCAATTCAAAATAGTCCATGCAGTACAGGTGTTTTCAAGAAAAGGATTAAAGCTGGCCCAGTGGTGCTGAAGGTTGAGCCATCAGCCTTACCTCATGCCACGCCGGCCACCTGGGTTTGGGAGTGATCTCAGGGAGTTGGGAGTTGGACAGAGGAGGAGAGGAGAGGATTGAGCATCCTATAGACTGTTCTTCTCTCCTGGGATGGATGGGGGCCTGGTTCCATGGCACTAGTGGCTCCCAGTGGAGACTGGGTGCACTGCAGTCAGGAATGCGAGACTGGGGGAAGACATCGGCGGATGTTCTATGGGCAGCTGTGCACTGGACATCATTGCACATCCGCATCTCAGGGAAAGAATCCGGAGCAAGGAAAAGCCTCAGCAACTCTGAGGACGATGGTGATCCTCCAGTTGACTTCACACCCAACAATGAACTTAGCCCATCAATGATCCTCGATTCCTCCTCCTCTCAGCCTGGCAGCCGGATTTGAAAGAGTGCCTGTAACTGGTGGCAGCCCTGCCTCCGGGGCATATAAGCCGGGGGGTTTGAAGTCAGGGGCCTGAAGGTGGGTGAGGAACTCGAGAGGGGGATCTGAGTCAGAGGGTCTCAGACAGGGTGGAATAAGCCACCCCGGTGGGCTACTCCCCAGGGAGATAACAGTTGCCAGTGACCAGAAGGAAAAAGAGTTAAAAAAAAAAAGAAAAGGCTTAGAGAAAAAGTTCAGATCTGTTACTTAAGTAACTGTTTCATCTTTTCTTTTTTTATTTTCACTGTCCTCCATCTACTTATTATTTGAATAGAAACATTCTATATCAATTAATTTACAGTAAGTGGGAACAATAATCCTTCAAAGAAAAGTTAACAGCACAAAAGAGAAAAAACTCTCACTGTTACTGAGGAACTTAGAGAAAGAATGTTGAGTTTAATGAGGCACAGCAAAGCCTAATGTAGATCATTGGTTGATTAATGAAAAACAGATACATGTGCTTAATATGAATGGTTACATTTTGACTACCAAAACAATTTTGCAGAGATTCTGAATGTTAGTGGACACCACATCTGAATCAAGCTGTTCTCTCTTTTGTTGTGTTCACAAATTGGACCCTTAAGGCAAAGTGTAATTTGCCTTGATGTAGTCTTTGTTTACTTGAAACACAGGCCTCACTGAGTATATACACGAAAAAGTGCTGCCCAAGTACAGTATTTCATTTTGACTCAAAAACAAGCAAATCTTCACATCCTGGCCTATGCAGCAACAAACACATCTGGGTAAAAAAAAAACCTTTTGTTTTTAATTCTGTATCAGAGACCCTTTCTCTCAAGCTACTGTACAATATCTTACTTTATATGTTTGGCTCAAAGGCTTCCCAATTTACACAGGTATGCAGAGAGTGTCAATGTAAAACAACATCTAAGCTCTGGTTTGACTACTCCTCCACTGCCTATCTGATCACCAAGGAACTGCACCAATCCAAGACTATAATGCAAGTAATTAAATGGTTTTGCATTAGAATACTGTACAGTATATAAAAAATAGTATATTGCTGGTGGGTGATACCTTTTGTTAGTCTATTACTGTCTGCTTGCCCTTGAACGGGGCTGCTTCAGCTCCCCCATGGTCGGTTGGCACCCAGCCAGCCACCGACCAAGACCAGGATGCCCACCTGCAGCTCCTTGGAAGCTGCCTGCCCTTGAACGGGGCTACTTCAGCTCCCCCACGATTGGTCATCACCTAGCCATCCACTGACCGAAACCAGGATGCCCACCTGCAGCTCCTTGGAAGGTATGGCGACAGCGCAGCCAATCGGAACACGGGCGTTTCCAGCAAACACGCTCTGATTGGCCAAGACTTTTCTCCTGCTTTTGCCACTTGGCACTTTTTACAAATATATTTAGCTGCAACTAAGTGGCTAGTTTTCCATTTGCAACTAAGCAAAATTAAAGTGTCTAATAGAAGTTTTTCAACTGTATTAGCTGGATTGTAACTTCTACTACTGTTTTAAAGTGCTTACAGCTCTTCTGTTTCTTGCTCCTGCACTCCCCCATCCAAGCACTCTGCCTTGGCGCCGAAAAGTCTAACTCTCCTTTGTCTTGCTAAACTGCTCAATCTAAACCTATCCTACCTCTATGCTATTTAAACCCTGCTATTTTTTTTCCTTTCTCCAGCTGCTTGCCCTTGACAGGGGCTGCTTCAGCTACCCCATGGTCAGTCGGCACCCAGCCAGCCACTGACTGAGACCAGGATGCCCACCTGCAGCTCCTTGGAAGGTACGGCGACAGTGCAGCCAATCGGAATACAGGCGCTTCGGGCAAACCCGCTCTGATTGGCCAGGACTTTTCCCCTGCTTTTGCCACCTGGCGCTTTTTACAAATAGATTTAGCTGCAACTAAGTGGCTAGTTTTCCATTAGCAACTAAGCAAAATTCAAGTGTCTAATAGAAGTTTTTTTTTTTTTTAAGTGGCTAGTTTTCCATTAGCAGCTTATACAGACCTGCTGCTAGAGGGATTCTTGTTCTTTCATTTAAAAAAAAAGTCTAACCTCTTAAAGTCACAGTTGCTTTACTTGCTATATACCTTCCTTCCCGCCCTTGAGATCCTCTTGAACCGGGTAAGACTTCCCTGAACAACCGGGACTGCTGAGGGCTGTGCCATTGGCCCCACGGTATCTGTACTGCACCCTGATTGGACGCTCTCTTGCCTCCTGCTTGGGGATTAGCTCTTGAGCCAGCTAAAACTTTGCTCTGCTCGGGGCTGCTGCGCCCATTCATTTCTATGGCAAACGGCTGAAATTTTACGCCCGCCCCCTTCCCCGACCTTAACTTTATAGACCTTCCTCCACGCCCCCTGGTAGCTCCGCCCCTCATGCTCCATTGGGTACCTGTTTTGGGACTCCCTCCATCTTTTAGTCACCACCTCCCACTCCCTGGCTGCCTGGCCTTCCTGGCTGTATCCTCACTTCCCACTGATCCAGATACTGCTCTTCCGCCCCCTTCTCCGAGCCCTGCCAGCCTGTCTTAAACCCCTCCCTCCGCCTACCCCGAATCCTACCTTAATCATGCGCCTCCACTGCTCTCTACTCCCTATTCTATTTCTCCTTGCCTGTCATCCTCCCCTACTGCATGCCCCAAAAGCCTGCTTTCCCTCCCTCCCCCACAGCTTCCACATTCCTACACCCTTCCTTCACATAGGCACGCTGCACACTGCTCACTGCCCCTTGCACAGGGTCCATCCTACTGCCATGAAACTGTCCTACACCCACACTGCTCCTAGCCCTCCACTCTGGTCCCCCCATCTATGCTTACCCTCACCCACTATCGTCAATGCTCAGCAATTTCCCGAGATGCTAGCAGGTGAAAGCATTTCCTTAAAGAAATACACCGCAGCTCCTTGAGGCTAGTCCTCCTCCACATGCTGTCAGGCAACGTGCACCCAAACCCTGGCCCATTGTGCTCTAAAACCACTAATCTGAGCAAGCCTTCGGGTACCCTCTCAGTCATTTCAATCAACAACTGCAACCTCTTTCCTAAAATGGATGCTATACAGGCCTTCACCAGCCAACACTGCCGTGACATCCTGGCAGTTGTTGAAACCTGGCTCAAGCCATCAGTACCGGACCATGCAATCAGCCTTCCTGGCTACAGCGTCTTTAGGTTGAATCGCCTCTTCAAAAGAGGTTGGGGCTGCACTCTCTACCTAAAAGACTCCATAAAGGGGCACTACATCATTACCTCACCCCAACCCACAACTGCTCAGGTACTGCCAGTGAGAATCCTCCTCGGAGCCCAAAACAAAACCTTCACTGTTGCCACCATCTACATCTCTCCCAAAGAACAGGGAACTGGTCTAACAGCTGTTCTTGACTTTGTAAAGTCATTCCCACCGGACACCGAATCCATCTTACTAGGCGACTTCAACATCAACTGGCCTGCGGCCGATGCTGGTGCACACAGGGATACCATTGCTGCGGCGAACCTCACACAAATGGTTGACTCACCAACCAGGAAAAATTACAGGATGGCACCAGAACACTCTTGGAGTGGATCCTTACCAGTCACCCATCATGGATATCTAACACTAATGTCCTCCCTGACTCTCTCAGCGACCACTCCCCTGTTAGCTGCACCTGGTCAAATAAATTCATCGAACCACTGCCAAAAACTATCACCAGCAGGGTTCTACCCCGTGGTCACCTTCCTTGACTCAAATCCCACCTCCTCCATCAAGACTGGTCCCCTATCATCAATGGAATCAACATAAACACTGCCCTTGACCACTTCATAAACATCTTCACTTTGGCCTGTGACAGTTATGCTCCTATTAAGAAACACAAAGTCAAATCATTCAGTAACCCTTGGCTCACAGGTGACCTCCTCAGGATGCTAAAAACAAGAGACCACCTATGGGAGCTGGCCAGAAACTCTGGAAGGCAAAACAACATCCAAAACTACAAACGTGCCTGCAATGACTGCACCAAAACCATCCAGCAAATGAAGTCCGCCTACTATAAGCATGCCCTCACAAACTCCTGGAGCAATGGTCGGAAATTCTGGAAGAACATAAAGGAACTCACTGGGAATCCACCCAAAACCCCCCCATCAATACTCAACATCAGAGAACCACAACCCTCAACCCAAAAACCATTGCGGATACCTTTAACAAAGCCTTTACCGACCTCAGCGCTGTCCTACCCCAGGACTGCTTCAAAGATATTGAAGCCTCTCTGTCTGCAATGAACACTGCTCCCACCAGCTCCCCTCACTTCTACTTCAAAGCAGTCAAGGCAAACCAAGTATGCAAGTATGTTACCAAAGCCCTTGGTAAATCAAGATTCAGTAATGATTCCCTCGATCTCAAAATCCTGTCTCTCACACTTGATGAAGTGCTTAGTCCTCTGACCAGAATTTTCAACCTCTCCCTCAGCCTTAGCCAGTTCCTGGACAGATGGAAATCTGCCACTGTCACCCCTATCCATAAAAGTGGTGACAAAACTGCCCATGCTAACTACAGACCTATCTCCCTACTACCCCTACTCTCCAAGGCACTAGAACGCATCATCTCAGACCAGCTCACAGAATACCTGGATATGTACAACATCCTGTGCAAGCAACAACACGGGTTCTGGAAAGGTCACAGCACCTCCATAGCCCTACTTGAATTCACCAGTGCAATCCACAACGCACTTGACTCCAGCGAACTACTAGGATCAATCTACATTGACTTAACTAAAGCCTTCAGCACTGTCAATCACTGCCTCCTGCTTGTCCAGCTTCAGAACACTGGGCTGTCAACCGACTCCATTGGCTGGTTTAAGAGCTACCTTGAAGAACAGCCCCAAACAGTAAGAATCTCTGATACACTCTTGGACTCTAGACCAGTCCGCTCGGGAGTCCCCCAGGGCTCCATTCTGGGACCCCTCCTCTTCAGCCTATTCTTAAACTCACTACTGGACAGCTGCCCAGAACAAATAATTCTCTATGCTGACGATGCTGTAATCCTCACCTCAGACCCTGATCCAATCCAATTACAAAATAAACTTCAGCAGGCCTACTCCTCCATCGAATCCTGGTTCTTAAATCATAAACTGCTTCTCAATCAGAAAAAAAACAAGTCTATGGTCTTCTGCAGCCCCCACAACAAAAACAAACAACTCCACCTCTCCATTGCAACCGAACAAGGAGCCATCCTAGAGCAAACACAATCGTTCAGGTACCTTGGCGTCACCCTTGATACCCACCTCTCATACACTGTCCATATCAGCAATGTTGCAAAGTCTGCCAATGCGAGGTTAGGCATATTATTCCAGCACAAGAAACACCTAATCCCAGAAGCACTATCAGTGGCCGTCCAAAGCTCCATCGTCAGCATCATAGACGATGGTCTTATCATATATGGGTCTGCAACTATCACTGTTCTCAAATGTATCGTGACCTCCCTGAATAAGGCCTGTCGTTTCATCACTGGCTCTCATCGCTGTACCCACACATGTGACCTTTATTCCCAATCTGGATGGCTTCAACTGGACAAACGCATAAAATATCAAACCTGCATCACGGCCAAGAAAATTATAATGGGGCTTGCCCCACCTGGTGTCTGTGCCCTCCTTAAGCCTAGTCATAGGAACGTCACTACAAGGAGATCCAACTCCCATCTTCTACATATCCCACGATGTCGCACAACCCAGGGACAAAGATCATTCGCCTATCAGGCATCCAACTTACTCAACTCTCTTGGCAGTGACATAGCGACCACTCCCAACACTCGGCCTCTTCAAGTCCAAGCTGCACCTCTCACTGCTTGTATCCTGCAATTGCCCATCTTAACATTTCCACCGTTCCAGCTGCACATGCCCCAGCACCCAGCACTTACAATCAGTCTTTGCACCCCTAGCACCTTACCTGTCTTATTCCCTCAACAAGGCCCCCTGGCTGCACTGTCTACCACCCTCACCCACCTCCCCATATCTCCACTCCTGCCCCACCCCAACCACCTTGTACTCCCCTCACCCCTGCACCTCCTCCCCGATCTCCTACCCTCACTCCCCACCTACCCACCCCTTCTTCCCTTGTGTTGCTCATAGCTCAAGTCTTTGTACTGGTTATTACATGTTTGTAAGTCAATGATTATATGTTTGTAACTAAAAATGATGACTGTTGCACACGCTGATGTGGAACCTTTGTAAAAGAGTCTCGGCTCAAAGGTATTGTAATCCTAGCTTGAAATAAATAAAAAATAAAAAAAAATTAAAAGGTAGAACCTGCAACATGTATTTTATTTCTTCTGCACTATTGACTGGACAAACATGGCTGCTGCTTTCCTTTATGACAAGGTTCCATATCATATGAGTGAGGATGAAACAGCGAATTAAACAAGAGCAAGTGCAAATCACTGAAAACAAGAACGACAATGGGCACTACAGCAGATCTCAAAACAGCAATGATCCACACCATTTACACTATGGCCGATATCTACAAAATTTTTTATGCAGGGGGTTAAGCACCCCACCCCCCCAATGTGGGGAGCACCCCAAACCCCCTTACTAATTATAATCAGCTCTAGGAGGGGCTGCCACTGGAGTACAGGGGAATATTTGCAAGAGAGCTATTTGAGGGGGGCAACCCACAGATGGTGGGGAAGACCACATCCAGAATGGTGAACAAACAGGGAATGCAAGGCAAAATAATTAAGTGCCCAACACACAGAAAACAATGAAACATTATACCCCGCACCTAACCAGGTCCTCTCACATTTCAAGCATAGCTCACTGCCACTAGACCAGTCAGCCAGCCTGGAACTGCCTGCCAAACTATCCCCCATATCCTCCTTCCCTCATGATCCCTCTTACCATTGCGTTTACCTTCAGTTGCGGTTCTTGCCCCCTTTCTTTCTATCTCTCTGTTCCGATGGTCGCTATGCTGTCCCATCTGCTTGTTTCACAGGCGGTCAAACTGAGTCACTCATATTGAGTCGCTCAAGTTTGACTCGCCCATATCACTGGATACCCTATTACAATGCATCAAACTAGATCCACATTGTTATGCACAATGTCTTCTGCAAAAATCAGTGGTGGTGTGGGAGGCACAAAGAAAAGGTAAAAACACGAGTGCAACAGTTTTGTTGGGAAATTGAGCTTCAGCACCTGCTTCTTAATGTAAGGAGAGCAAACCCCAGCTTAACCAGCTGCAGAACATGATACTAATTCAGAATATCGCAAACCTTGCTCTTACACTGAACTCCTGCAGCTTAGTCAGGATAACAGTGAGTAAGTGGCTCTGTTGGGATTACAACCTGAATGTGCTGATTTCCAAGCCTGGAATTTAACCACTAGACCCCAATGCCATCCCTCTGTCACATGTTTATGACTGATTAGTGAAGCCTAATGCACACATTATAAGAAATTTGAGAGAACCTGGGTGAACTTCATTCCTGGAGTGAAATTAAAGGTCTGACTCAGTTCCAGGAGTAAAATGAGAAAGGACTGCTTTTCCCTAAAGGTAAAACACTAAATAAATAAAGCATGAAAATACAATATATAATGAAGTAACATATCCCCAGGCCCCGGTCAATTATGTTCACCACTAGATCACATGTGATAGGTTTCCTCAGTGATTCCCTTCCATGTTCAACACTAAAAGCAGACTTCTTGTTTTAAGTAAGTAACAATTTTATTGATCAGCACTAAGCCGTACACAATGTAAAATTTTGTACGCATCACATATAATACAGATCGTAAAAAGGTTATAACTACAGTTATGGGTCTAACATACACCCATCATATAGCACCAAAGCAAAGAATACCATATTAAAGGATAAAAACTGTCTATTAGCTAAATCATGATAGGAGAGTTTCATAATAATATAGGCCATGCTTTACAGATGTGTGGTTAAAAGAAACTTTGTCAACAATTCAGTAATTTTTTTATCTTTAGTTTTGAAGAGATAATCCAACATATTGGAGGGAGGGAGACTGAGACCTCCAAGAAGTTCACCCAACCATTTCTTTCTGGATGCTTCATAAAGGGGACATAATAGTACAACATGTTTTAAGTCATCTATTGATTCCGAACCGCATTTACAAAATGGGGAGGGTAAGGCCTTTTCCTTATATCTATACCGCACATCGTTTGCTGTATAACACTCGGTTCTAAATCTGGTATAGATCCTCCTTAATCTAAAGCTTGTTATCATGGAAATGATATAACTCAAAACTACAGGAGAGTTTAATTGTTTTGTAATAATCATGGAGTTTGAGCATGGAGAGCTGAGTAAGCAGAAGGTTCTCATCCAATGCTCCCAGTCTGATTTTAACATCCTGTTTAATTTCTACTAGAGGTCTGTAGTATACTTCATGTAATAAATGTCCCAGGCCAGCTGGCATCATAACCTCCTTGATAAACCGAATACTGGGATGAATAAATCCCAAATTGGCCATTTTTATGCTTTCTTCAAGACACATTCTGGGGTATCTACTTTCGGGCAACAAAAAAAGTTTGAGTGTGAATATAATCTGTTGCTCCTGTATAAGGGAGAGTAGGGTGCGCTGTCCTAATTCCAATGCTAGAATACATTTTGGTGTCCCTTGTGGTAGCATGAGGATGTATCTGTATAGGTTGTTTAGAATGGTTTGTAGCCTTCCGATCTGTGCATATCCCCATGTTTCACAAGCATATAACATACTTGATCTTATTTTAGCATTGAGTACATTCATGATTCCTTTAACTGAAGTTTTTCCCATTTTATTGTTAAATATTTTTAGAGCATTCCCTGACGATCTCATTTTATTTTGGATTATCTCCATATGTTGGTGCCAAGAGAGATTATAGGAAAATCGGACTCCTAAGTAATCATAATACTTTGCCCTGTCTATGTTTACCCCATCTATCTTAAAGCTAGTGATGTTTTTTCTCTGATTTCCAACACCACTACTTTGGTTTTACCATGGTTAATTTTTAGTTTGTACTGTACACATAAAGATTCAAACTTTATCAATTTCCTTTTAAGTCCTAATATAGAAGTTGACAGCAGAACCAAGTCGTCAGCATATGCAAGACAGTCAATCCTAGTGCGATCTACCTTGGGAGCATGGAAGTCGGGGATAGAAATCTGTTCCAAAATTATGTTTATATATATATTAAATAAAGTGGGTGCCAAAACACATCCTTGTCTAACCCCTGTGTTCATAAAGAATTTCTCAGTCAGATATCCATACTGATCATATTGGACTCTAGCCCAAGTATTTTCATGTAGTCTAATGATGACACCCAGTAGGGAACTCTCCAGCCCCAATACCTTAAGTGTTGTCCAGAGAATTTTCCTGCTGATGTTATCAAAAGCTGAAGAGAAGTCCACAAAACAGCAGTAAAGATTTGTTTTTCTAATTTTGGTATATTTCCAAATCAGATGATACAAAACATAGCAGTGCTGTATTGTGGACCTATTCTTCCTGAAGCTGTTTTGTGCCTCATTCAGGATTGAGTTTGCTTCAGCCCAGTCTATTAATCTTCCCAGAATTATTCTTGTAAAGGTCTTCTGAGAAACGTCTATAAGGTTGATCAGTCTATACATTTTTGGGTTATAAGGATCCTCCTTTTTGAATATGGGGAAAATATGACTACCTAGCCAACTTGGGGGACAAGGGAGTCCTTGTAGGAGTCCATTAAATAGTATAAAAAGAAGTGGACACCACCAGTTGGGAAATTATTTATATAGGTCTCCCAGAATACCGTCAGGGCCTGGAGCCTTATTAGATTTCAATGATGATAATGCCAGGAGAATGTCTTCTTCCGTAATAAAGATGGAGCGAGGATAAAACAATTCTCCCCTGGGCTCTTGGGCTATCATCATCTCTTGTTCAGACTGAGAGAAATAGAGCTCCGAAAAATAGAGAGTCCAGGCTTCTGGTGTGATATAGGCTTCTAGTCTATTTGAATATTTGTTGTAGCCCTGAGATACCAGTTTCCAGAAGCCTCTACCGTCTCTATTCAATACGGACTGTCTGAGTTTTTCCCAGAGTCCATGAGAATATTTTTCTTTTGCCCTTTCTAAAGCTAGCTTATACTTTTCTCTTTCTGTCTTAAGTATCTTAAAGTCTGCTGTAGTTTTATTTCTTTTATTTTTATGAGCCCTCAGTATTCTGCCAAAAATTTTTTTAGCCCGTAGGCAATCTGCATTAATCCAAGACTTTTTATATATCTGTTTACAAGAAGGTATTTTTTTCTTGCACCATGGTTTCAATATCATAGGTATCCTTTCCCATCTTTCTAGGATACTACTTGATTCATGAGAGTTCATAATGGAATCATGTATGTAACACACTTCTCCAGTATTTAAAATAGACTCAAAGTTTGTATGATGTAGAGGTCCCCAGATGATTCTTTTCTCATTAATAATCTCCAGGTTGTCCTCTAGGTAACCCGTTTTTCTATTTGTTCCTAGGGGGCAATTCAGAGTAAGAACAATGGGACAGTGGGCAGATTCCAATCTGTCCTTGACCTCTAATTTCTGTACCATCTAGGTTGCCTCTAGGTTAGTCCAAATTAGGTCTGGAGTAGAAGAACCCATTGGGCCTCTAAAAGTGAAGACCCCCAACATATCACCCTGAGTTCTTCCATTTAAGAGACAGTAATTCCTGGATGAAAAAACATCCAAGAGGGTCCTGCCTCTGGGGTTAAGTACCAGATCCTGTGAGGACCTTTTATGGGAGATATTAACATTAGCCAAAGGAAGTAGATAGGCAAAATCGGTATAATCGTCTTCCACGAGACAGGAAGAAACTCTAGCATTGAAGTCTCCCATAATAATTATAGGGCAGTCTGCATAGCTGTCTGACAGATCATCCAGCAAAGTTTTCAAATTCTGAATAAATGTATCTGCTGTTTCAGAATGTCTGAATCTGGGGGCAAAATATATATTACACAGAATAGCTTTCTCTAGGCCTTTATGGATTTGTAGAGTCAGAATTCCCTCTAGATTTGTAGCTATTTGGGTAATTCCTAGATCTAGCCGTGTTTTGATAAGAAAGGTAACTCCCCCTTTAAGCCTACCAAATTTTTTGTCTCTGGAGGCCGATGAAGTTATAGCTGCATAACCTGCCAGTCCGGGAGTAGACTCTTCTGTGCACCATGTTTCCTGAATCCCTATTATGTCAAAGGACTCAAGAAAATCCAGAACCTCAGGGTCTGTTATTTTAAGATGTATGCCCTCAATATTCCAAGAGAGAATAGAGAGGGCATCCATCATGTTCCTTTTTCTCTCTGTATCGACTACCATCCCAGTGTTTGGCTTTTCAGATGTTGGATCACCGAAATCCCACCGGGATTGCCAGTGTCAGGGGGAGACCATGGTCAGCAATGGCGCATAAGTGTTTGGGTCTTCAAAATTTTCAAAGTTTATCAACAGAGAATCCTGAACTGAAGTAGGCTCCTATACTCCCATCGTATGGATATGGCCTTGGGTATCTGGATCCAGTTCTGTCGTGCCCACTATATGGATTCCCAATGGGTCCAGCTTGCCTGCCAATGACAATATTTTATTGGGTAAGTTGGCATTTTTGAAGGTGATGCCAATCTGGGATGAAAGACCTGTGTAATCTTATATATTAATAGAGTCTACCATGTTCCAAGAAATACGTAAATCTAATGCTTTTTCTAAGACGTAAAGGAGGTCCCCTGTTACCTTTCGTCTAGCATTCTTATCCATAAATTTCCACCCAAACACTACAATTGTTCTCCCTAGTCATGACTTTTTCTGGTTTTCGATGTGTTCTTTAATCACTCCCAAGATTTCCCTCTGAGGTTCATGAACTGCTTTGCACATTTCATCCAGAGGGAGGGACTGCTCATAAGGACTATATTCATTGCTGCTAAGGGACTCAGGGGAAAATCTTGGAACTAACATTGGGAATGTGATACCATAGCCTTTTCCCTTAAGAGTAATGCCTTTTCTAAGATGGAATGGGCAGTCCTCATGGATGTGCAATAAAGCAGTACAGTTTTCCTGTAATGAAGATTCAGTGATCTGAAAACAGAAACTTCCTTTTCTAACTCCAGCTGGGATAGTTCAAGAAAGTTAAGTACCCAGGCAAGTAGTGAACTCTCTGTTTCATTCTCTAGTATAGCTACATTATAGATTTCAGTCAAATATTCAGTGTTCCCACATTTCTGTAAAACAGGAGAGATACCTGAAACCTTTGCTGGAATCTTATTAATGGAATCATCTTTGGTGAGTGAATGACCCGAGGTCTCAGTCTCCCTCTGGAAAACAGTCAATGACTCCTCACTCACTTTTGCATCATAAGATATTTCTTTATAGGTACCATTTGAGTGGAGATTCATCTCCTGCGCAGCTAATTGTTTACCCTGTTTTCCCTGTTTTGAGTTTTTATTTGGGTCCTGACTCTCCCTTGTTTCCTGTACAGTTGGTTTTTCCAGACTTTTTTTACTAAATAAATATTTCCTTTTTTTGTTTTTTTTATTTATTTTGGTTCTTTTTTGTTGGTTCTGTGTTTGTCTATCCGATTCATCATAATCCTGTTTTTCTGAATCTAAGTTCTTTACATAGCATTCGCATATTTTATTTTTATTGTAGGGTGGGGGAAGGTGTACCTGTATGCCTATATTTGCCTTATCTATGGTCAGGGGTTCAGTTCCCACAGATACAGACTCAGAGGGGTATTTTTTACTGCTGTTCAAGATTCTGTCCAGAAGTACTCTGTTATGAAAAATGTCTGCTCTTATGTTATATATCTCATTTTTAAGAATATTAATATTTCCCAATATGACTATGTCAGCAGAGTATCTGTTCTTTAAAATCTCTAGAGCCTGCTTCGAAATAGTGGAGGTAGCTACCAGATATGATTTATCAATACATTGCATTTCATCAGTGTTAAGATCTGTTTCCTGGGGGAGTCTTAGGCCTCAGTGCCTTATACTTCCCTTCCATTTCCTTATCTATTTTATGGGTTGTATCCATCTTCTTTAATCCCTCAATAGTGACACTCAGATCTTTAATTATAGTTTTTAACTCTGTCTGTTCTCCTAGCTTTCTATTGGGATCTGAGGCTAAATAATTGTAACTATGTTTAAACTGATCCTGCTCTATTGGTAATCCCATGGTTCTGAGTAGAAGCCTAGGTGATGCGAGTATCTCTGGATCGGTAGAACAGGACATGTCTGAAGTAGGTGAAAATCTCAATTCCAGATCTTCAGACCTCTCTAACTCCTCTGAATTAGACTTGTATGTATCCCATGCATATTGATCATAGGAAATGGAATCGGCAAACTGAGTAGACATTCCCCAGTCTTTTCTAGGAGAGTTTTTAAACAAAGTTTCAGGGGTGATTGCCCAATCCGTTTAAATGATTGGTCAAATCGGTTGCTGCCAGAATAGGGGTTGAACTGAAGTTAGGACCCTTCCCCTTCCCTTTGCTACTCCAAAAATCAGTAATTTTGAGTTGTTTCTTATTCTCTGAAGCGTTTACATGGGGGGGGAGAGGGAAAAGGAATTTTGCACCCTCTCTCCAAGTTAGCGTTTTCCGCGTATAGATTCTCCTTTTGTTTATTTGAGTTATTGAGAGTGTTAGGAGTATTATTTTTATTTTCACATTTATTTTTATATTTTTCTTTGCCCCTTCTATTTTCCTTGATATGCGTGCAAGAGATATCTCCAACAGGGTCACCCTGGGTCTCTAATATTTCAATAACTGAGCTGGAACAAAGAGCTTCTTCTGAGGCTTGATTTAAAACACTGCCCTTTCCACTTCTAGTAACAGCCATTTTAAAAGTAGGCTTCAATATAAATACAAGGGTAAAGAGGAATAACAGAGTTATTGCAAATTACAAGGCAGACTAAACTACAAGAAGTAATACAAATAATACTATAATGCAGTTTCAACACTAAGATACAAATTATAAGTTGTAAGTCTAAAAATAATTGTTCAAGTTAGCAGAGCTAATATAGAGAGTTCAAGGGATAAAGCTGAAATACTTCATCACTTCACCACTTTAGTTCTATTTCCAGCACGGGCAGCTGGAAGTTCCCATAGTGAAATCAGTCCAAGCCAGAGTAGAGATGGTCATTGGAGCAAAAAGCTGTACCAAGTACCAATTCCAGGGACAGTTCCTAAGTCTCGTAAATGAATGCAGGATAACCAAGAGGTCCAACAGAGGTCTGACAGAGAGTCCAGTAGTTGGAGTTTTTTTTTTTTTAACTGTTATTGAAGGTTGTATTGCTGTTCTCAATTGCCCGACTCCTAAGGAAAGGCACAGATCTACTATTTCCTCCTTAACATGGCAACCGAGTTATGGCACAGATATCATCTCATCCAGGGGAGTAACTTATTTAGTATTTTTCCACCGCCACCACCTCACTGTCTGCTTTCGCTGAAATACACAAAAAAGAAAGTACAATGCAGGGGGTTTATAGGAGAAAGTACCCCCCCGGCCCACTCCTATCTCTCTCTTCCTAAGCTGCTGTTAAAAACTGATTATTGCCGAGGGGATACTTATAATAAATCTAACAGTATCAATATTATGACTCTCTTGGTTATCGTGGCAAAAGAAAACTAAATAAAATTAAGGAAAACTAACTTCAGATTTAGACTAACTAGGAGCCAAAGGTAAAAACATAAATCTCTATGTCCTGTGTTTCCTGCTCGTGCTTTAATTCAGAAGAGAAGCCAATTCTAAAAACTCTAACTGTCCAAGAATCATAAATTTCTTTTACCGAAATGGAAACAAGACCCAAAACCGAAAGGTGTCTAAGCAGCGGCAAAAAAGCATTTACGTGCAAACTTGACAAGAAGGCTTAGGTTTTAGCGGCTATTTTAGCGGCTGTTCTCCACCATTTCTCCACCAAACTACACCATACTAAGGGGTGTATTGATAATTAAGGTGGAGAAAACAGGTTAGCAATAAGGCAGAGGGGTAGGTCAATTAGATTAAATTGATCAGTCAGTCAGTCGATTGAATGGGCTCTCTAAGTACTCTTCTGAGGGCTCAATTGTTTGATTGGTTACAGCCCAACAGCCGAGGCAATAATATAAAAATATAAAGATAACAATTCTAAATTTAGAATGTATAAAATAAAATAAAATGAAGATAAAATCTCAGTGCGCACAAATGATCAAACCAAAAAACTGAGGATAGGTCAGTATAGTTAAGTTAAAATCAAAGCCCTAGTACGATAACTAGGATAATTCATTAAAACATGAAAAAAAAAAAGAAAACACAATCTGACATTCACAGGAAAAAAAAAGTGCACATTCCTTATTTGGAGCAGCAGGTTTCTCAGTTTCTCAGCAGCATGGGCTTCAGCCATACAACTGTCCGAAGGCTGTAGCCCTTCTCTCCGTGGCTGCCTGGACTCCAAGCCCACAGCCACCAAGGCAGGCTCAGCCAAAGTCTTCACTGCTGTTTTTGACTGTGGCACAAGATGAAATGGAAAGGCGATCTAATTAAAACCCAAATGGTTCTTTTCTACCAGGAGAATACAAACCAGGCAACAATGGCATACCTGCTCCAGGTAGAAAGAAAGCACAACAACGCCCTGCTCCTTCTGAGAATCACTCAGAATAGCATGCAGCCACACCACCGGAAGTCAGTCAGTCCTCTGCACAGCACTATGCCTACTGATGAATCCAACCAGACTTCTTGTTAGCATTCTGCTGGGTGTGGCCAAGACTGGAAAAGGTGAACTTTGGTGCTTTAGCCCCTCAGAGGGAAAATGGCAGCAGAGTGCTTACCACAGCAGAGCTGTAATGCCATGTTGCAGACTGTGTAGGAATATATACCATTGCATACCACCTACTTGCCCTCCCTCACTTCAATTAGTTCCTGGAGGATAGCCGAATCCACACCCCATAAATGTTTTCCCTGCTGTCCAGTAAATGTGGAATTTTAACATCACAATAATCCAACAACTAAATTACAACTAAGTCACACATATCCTATATCACTTATCAGGCTAATGTATTAGCAGCTACAGTTTATTGGCTCTAACCAGAGTCTGTTATGTTTGCTTTCAAAATGTATGCAGACATGTTGGTATGGTGTCTGGAGTTTGTAGGTGTGTATGTTGAGGAATGGAGACAGTATTCACTTCCACTTGCCAACCAGTGGTACTATGGGGCTCTGGGTCCATTTGAATGCATGCATGTGACCATTTCTGCAGGGAGCTGTGGCCAAGCACATGGAAGAATTGTGCACATTACTGCCTGTCGATGTTTTCCAGTTGATTGACAGATGTTACTCATTGCTTGAAGGGTTACTGTCACTGAGAGGAATGTAATTTGTTGGTCAAGGAGTCAACCTATCTGTGAAGCAGATATGTGGCTGATAACACCATAGCACCATCTCGACTCTTGCAAAGGTTACGGACAATTGGCAGAAAGCCCTTGATGACAAAAGCTACAGTATGTTTGTGCCTTGTTTCTTGACCTTAGCAAAGCCTTTGACACTGCGGACCACGAACTACTTCTGGTTGTCTTAAAGAATATTGGGGTAGATTCTTTAGCCTTAAGATGGTTCTCTAATTATCTTACTTATCGGTATTAACAGGTGAAGGCTGACGGCACCCTTTCCCCTTTAAAATCTCTGCAAAGAGGCATGCCCCAAGGGTCTATCCTTGTCCTTCTTCTTTTTGCCATTTATTTTAATAATATAATCTCAGGAATTAAGTCTGCTAACATACACCTCTTCACCGATGACACGGTGCTCTACCTACACAGGCCCACCCCAGAGATGGATTGTAGAGACCTCCAAACTGAATTTGACCTGTTTCAAGAGAATCTGTTACACCTAAAACTTCTAAACGCAAAAAAGATGAATGCTATGCATTTCACCCCTTCAGTGAATGCTTTTAAATGTTGCACCTTGGAGATGCTCCCAAATGTAAAACATTGTTGGGTGAGCCCTTGGAATATGTTGAAAAATTCAAATACCTGGGTGTGTGGATTGACAGTAAACAGTCTTTCACTGATCACATAGACAAATTATAAAAAAACAAAATGAAACAGAGACTTGGTATATTTTTCTGAATCAGGCACTTGCTTACCTTAGAGGCCAAAAAAGATTAATTCAAACTACCTTTATGCTTCTCCTAGATTATGCAGACTTCTTGTATGGGCAAGCCACAAGTATGGCTCTCTCCAAACTTAATACCCTTTACCAGCGGGCACTTAGATTTATTATGGGAGCCCCATTTTTGACTCACCATTGCTCACTCTATACTTCTACAGACTGGAGTTCTTTCAGTTACAGGAGATGCAAAAATGCAATCCTATGGACCTATAGAGCCATTACCCATAATTTCCCCTAGTATATTTTTAAATGTCTGCCTGTCTGTTCTGTTAGAAACTACCTACTACAAAGTCTCACTTGCATCTCCCTTGTCATCCCCAAGGTCTGAAAGTGCTTTGGCAGGGCAGCTACAAGTCATGCCCTCCCTGTTCTCTGGAACAATGTGCAGAAAATTTTGAGGCTTGCTGCTCCTGTCAAGTTTACAGTCTTCAAACCACTGTTCCTGTGACTCACCTGTAGCTGCTATCACTTGATCCCCAATGTCTATGCCCCCCACCTTGCTCCTTATCCCTCCCTCCCCACACCTGTCTTTCCTTACAGTCCTTATTCCTTTTGCTATCCCCCTTCCCTGGTTTTTCTCCTCTGTTGCTGTTCTACATTTCACTTACCCTTACCTCCCCCTCTCCAACTCCTTCTTTCTTATTTGAATATTGTACATAAGTTCTCTCTTTTTTTTTATTTTGTAAACTTTATTTAAGTTGGACTTATACAGACAGACTTCACTTCTCCCTACACAGGAGAAATCCAATAATTAATGGTTTTACAAATTCCATTTACAGACCTTTCATGGCAGTAAAATTATTAAAACAGCATTCAAGTGTAGTAAAAATTATATTAATTGATCAAGTAGCTGCTATAATCATTTTCCTTCCTCTTGGTTGTTCTACTGTACATTTTAATTAGTCAGCAGCTTTCTTCCTATCTACAGCAGCATGGCCAGTTACCTGGCTAATTGGGTATGAAGTGTCAATGGATCTATCTTATGGTTCAAGTTCAGAAGGCTGGGAACCGGTCCTGCAGAAGGGCCTGGTCCACTAGGAGCCAGATTTCTTCATATTTATCCTTTTGTTCCCTAACTAGATATTGTGTTCTCTCCACTTTCATTACTTGCAATAGGGCTGAAATCCATGTTGCTCTAGTAGGGGGCTGACAGCGTCTCCATTGTAGAGCCAATTCCCTCATCCCTACCACTACCCCCAGTTTACACAATTTATGACCCTTCAGTGACCTCCAGGTCCCCTGCATCAAGAGCCCAATCAGTATCTCGACCAAGTCCAGCCTTGACGGACACTTTAGAATTTTAGAGAGAATATCTACCACCCCTGTCCAGAACTTCTGGATTTTGGGACACTCCCAAACCATATGGTAGAAGGTGCCTTCCTTTACAGAGCATTTGTAACAGTAGGGAGAGCACTCTGTATCAATGTTATGTGCCAATTTGGGGGTATGGTAACTTTGCATGAAGAAAATGTACTGAATTATTCTCAGGCAGTGGCTAACCTAGCACTTTAAAATGTTTTTGCAAATCATATTCCAGTCCTCCCCTGGTATGTGCATCTGGATATATATTCTCTTCCCAAGCTGTCTTGATTCTATTCATGGGATCTGGGGGGCCTCCCAGCAACATTTTGTAGCACTGTGTTCATGGTTTGAAACCCGGGGTGTTAGAGAACTTAAAGAAGAGCTCTTCTAGGGGTTTGCACTGAGGGCTCCCAGTGTATGCCCCTGTGGATAGATCAACAGTTATTCTAGTCCTAATTCTAGCATAGAGGAAGTAGAATGATGTGGTTATCTTGAACTCCTGCTTCAAGGCAGAAAACTGATGTACCTAACCCCCCTTTCAGGAACTGACTTAGATTGAATAGGCCCCAAGATCTCCATTGCTTAAGGCCGGTCTCTTCATGTCTAGAAATGGTGTCCTCTCCCCCAAGCACGGTCCCCAAGGTCATATCTAGGGAAAAGTATGGGGGTTTCTGCAATAAGTTATGGGTAGCCAGCCATGCTTTCCAAGTTGCCCTGGAACAGGGGCTCATACTCTTGGAGGGAGTCCTACCCCCCAGGGAGTCTACCAGTATGTCATGGTAGTGACTTATTCCTCATGTGGTCTCCATGCGCCTCCAGGATGGAGTTTCCACCCCCACCTTCATGAGGTCCTGTATATGGGCTAGCTGTGCAGCCAGATAATATATACACATATTGGGTAGTCCCAGCCCCCCCCATGTGTTCCTGAGCCCCTAGAATACCTTTTTGAATTTTAGTTTTTTTGCCTTGGCACAACAAATGAGTACAGGCTCCCTCTAGTGCCTGGATGTTTTTCTTGGGGAGATGAATGGGGATAGATTGGAAGAGATAGCGTGCTTGTGGCAACACACACATTTTAATCATGTTAACTCTTCCTAACAAGGTTAAAGAAAGTGCTCTCCAATTTGTGCAATCCTCTTTAAGTTTTTTTATCAGCGGGTTATAGTTAATTTGTATGATTTGGGATAATTTGCTAGGAAGAAAAATCACCAGATATTTTATTTTTTGGTAGGGTGGACAGTGGTACCTGCAATCTTGATTGGTGCCCTCTGTTTGCCTAATGGCAGCCACTCACTCTTGTCCCAGTTTATTTTATAACCTGATAGTGGATCGTAGCCTTCGAATATTTTAGCCAGAGCCGGTAGGTCCTCCCCAGGGTCATCTAAGAATAGGAGAACATCATCTGCAAATAGGGATGTAACTTGATTAGTTCATTCCACCATACAGCCTCATATCGCAGGGTCTCCCTAATAAGAGATACCAGGGCCTCCATAATCAGGATGTAGAGCAGGGTCGAGAGGGGGCAACCCTGTCTGGTTCCCCTGGATAACACAAATGGGGTGGAGGTTGTGTTATTAGTTAACACCTGGGTCTGGGGTGTGCATATAGGGCTTTGAGCCAGGTGAGGAAGGGTTCTCCCATACCAAATTTGTGGAGTACCGCAAACATAAATCGCCATTCGACCTGGTCGAAAGCATTTTTGGCATTCAGTGCAAGGAAGCCCCTGCTGGAGCCCCCCTTCCCCCTGCTCCACTTATGGATTACATTTATTGATCATTGGAGGTTGTGTTTGGCCTGCCATCCTTTGATAAACCCCCTCCATTCAATGTGCACTAAGACCGGGAGCACCCTCTCCAACCTACCCGCTAGCATCTTAGCAATTATTTTGTAGTCTGCATTGAGGAGGGAGATTGTATGGTAGGAGCCACATTTCGTAGGGTCTTTCTCCAGTTTGGGGAGTACCACAATTGTTTCCAACTTCTTAGAGGGAGGGAGATTCTCCTCCTCCAGTGGAGCAACCAAGACTTCGGTTAATAAGGGACCCAGAGATTCCCATGTGTGTAAAATTCAGCGGGTATTCCATCCGGGCCCGGAGATTTTCTCTTGTTAATTTGCCACATGGCTGCTCTGATCTCCTCCAAAGTAATGGGCAAGTTCAAGTCATCCCTAAGGTCCCCCCCCAGTGTGGGTAGGCTCATCCCCCCGAGGAATTTCTCAGGATCGCCCCCAGGGGCACCTGAGAAGTATATAAAGTAGAGTAAAACTCCCAGAAGGTGTCATTGATCTCCTTCTGGTCTGAGGTGTAGGTACCATCTGAATTAGCCATCTTAAGGATATCCCTTTCTGCATTCTTATGCTTGACCAGTCCCGCCAGTCGGGTTTATGTGATAACTGCGAATGCCTAAAGGCAATTACTGTTATCACTCAGTCAAAGTGCCAAAAACATTTTCGGCACTCTGACAACCCCAGCGCCTCAGGGCAATGGCACCAGGACACCATTTTACTGCTTTCTGTGGGGGGGGCTGCACCCACCTACTTCAGGGGGCTTCATGCCCCACACTCACTTAAGGATTCTCAACTCCAGGGGGTATGTTGGGGATGAAAGCAGGAAAAATAAAAAGGTTTGGGCTGGGCACAATAAAATTGCACCAGCGCCCGGACCCGAACCCAGTACCTCTCCCACCGTATCCACTCGCCAACCCCTGACGCCATGACGCAGCTTGGCCAGCCACCGCAGCACCACCCCCTACAGCCTCACCACCCCCTCCCACCCCACACTCGCCGTGCTCGCTCCCACCCCCCTGAGCGCATTTGCATAGCAACATCCTGTCGCCCAATTTGCCCACAGACTCATCCGGTCACCCTACACTCCCCATCACTGTGAGGGATTGCACTGGGAAAGAGTCACCATAATGGACGGTGCTCTTTCTCATGCGCCCACCTCACGGGTTACCCCGCCAGCCACTTTCCCACCTTGTCCCCTTCAAAGTGAATGTAGGATTTAATAAGTAGGATATCTCTTTTCAGCTTCCTGGATTCTAATTGGTTTAGGGTGCCCTTTAGCAATTTAAGTTGTTTGACTCTGAGCGGATGGGGGTCTAACATATCCTGCCTCTCTGTCACCCGGATCTCCTGCAAGACAGCCCCTTCTTTTCTGGAATCTTGCTTTTTTTTATAGGCAACGTAGGAGATTGTCCCTACCTTAATAAAAGCTTTTAGGGAGTCCCAAACATAGGTAATATGTGTCCCCTGCTCTGTATTTAGCGCGATAAAAAGCTTAATTTTTCTCATTTATATGTCTTATATACTGCCCATCCAAAAGTATAATAGGATCCATTCTCCAGGAGTTCCCTACAGCTGCTTGTGTTTCAAATGACATGCACATCTTTAAAGGAGCATGGTCTGAGACCAATATGGGGCCATACTCAGCTCGTATAGCCTCTGTGATCAAGGGGGTGGACACACATATGTAGACAAGCCAGGTGTAAATTCTATGGGAGTGGGAATAAAATGAATATTCTTTATCCCCCAGGTGGGTGTGTCTCCAGACTTCCACAAGTGCTCTCCCCTCTAACATCACCCTCAAGGACGCACCACTCCTGGAGTATGTTTTTTTTTTTTGGCCCGAGTGGTCTAGAGTAGGGTCCAAATAGGTATTGAAGTCCCCCCCAGCACTATATTGTCTGGAAAAAGGGTCAGAGTTATTCCCAGGTGGGTGAAAACATCTGTGGAGTCAAAGTTGGGGCCATAGATTGAAGCTATGGTGAATAGATTCCCCCCATGTCAATTTCTGCTATTACGTATCTTCCCTGGGAGTTACCCACCCACTTGTGTACTTTGTGGGGGAGACCAGGCCTAATACAAATGGCTTCCCCCAAGCCCTTGATGTAAAGGGTGCTACCAATAGTACCCCTCCCAAAGACTGGGCCAGTTTGCCCACCTCTTCTTTAGTAAGATGAATTTCCTGCAATAAGGCTACATCACCCCTCTCTTTCTTAATATGGGACCACACTCTCTTCCATTTGACCTCAGTTTTTAATCCATTGACATTCCATGATATTACTGTTAATTCTGCCATTTTACTTGACTCACAATATGCTCAATTGCACTTGTTAGCAGGGCTCTAGATAAGATTTTTTGGGATGAGTACCTGTACTCATCATTTTGAAAGTGAGGTGAGTAAAACGAAATTCAGATGTGTACAAATGTCTTGGTAGAGTGGACTGAAAAGCACATTTATTAAAAAAATGTAGCTTTTTTTCTAGATAAGAAATTCATGTGCCAACATTGCTCCAATTAATGTTGGCAGGTAGGAATTTACTCACCAATTTTAAAACATAATGAGTAAAACAAAAGCGGGATGCACACAAGTGCTGTAAATCTGGCAAAAAAATGTTCCTTTTGAATCACCAGTTATGTTATGAAGCACTATTCTTTGGCGTGAGGAGTATTTACAAATGTTGGTTGAGTACTGGTACTCATTAAAAAAATTTCTGAAGAGCATTTCCTAAAATGAGGTGAGTAAAATAGGCTGGTACACACCTTATCTGGAGCCCTGCCTGCTAGGTAAAACCTTAAATTACTTTCTGTGAAGCCAAACCAAAGTCTGTACAGTCCATAACTTTTAACTATAACATACCCCCTGTGCACAACTTCTTCTTTCCCCCTTGTCCTCCACCCCTCCCCCTTTTCCTTTTTTGCTTATACTACCCTTATGTTCTCTCTTATTGTGTACCCCATCTTTAACTAAATAGAGCCTTCCAATCCTTCTCCCTGTGTCCTCCTGCTTTACTTCCCCCTCTTGAACCCATCTCCTCCCTTCCACTGTCACCAGCTCTACAATACCCCCCACCTCCTCTTGCTTAAAGTCCCTCCTTTTGACATCCTCTACTTTTTGTGGAGTGAGCTTCCCAATCCACTATAACTATTCAGAAAGTCCTGGATGCATTAAGTCATCCTGCCATTTATATAAACTGGCATAGGCAGGGGAGAGGCCCGCAGTCAGCGATCTCCACCGGTGCAGATGACTGTATACTATAAAAGGTTTGTGTCTCTCTGCATCCCCCCAATTATTTTGTTATGAAGCAGTGCCGACTAGAGACCCACCCATGCTCAGTATAGCATGGATATCCCAAGTCTCCTTTGACTTTTATATGCTCTCTGCAGATTGTCTCCATAGCTATGCCGGCTACATTATGACAGCCCCGTCATGTAAAGCGTATACTTGTCTCTGCATTGGGATGCCTGTGGGGCTGGGGTAAAAACATGTATTAGCCTGGTCGCTCCCCCCCCCACGGTGCACACATTTCTTTAATTTATGCAGATTACATTTTTAATCTGCCCCTCGAACATTGCCCCCCCCGCAACAAGTAGCAACATTTAGCTTCTTATAACAGACTAAACAACCAAAGCTAACATAGGAGTTGTATAAACAAAGACAAGCCCCCAACTATGGTGAAATCAAATTCAAACAAAAGTCAAACATCACCATTAAGCCAGGAACCCCTGCACTAGGGGACTCCTAAGTCCAGTGTGAAGTGTCCCTCCCAGTGAAGAGGGTGGGTTAGTTCTGAGACCCTCTCGTGCCCTGCCCTGATAAGCCTCCGAATAGCTGAGTTACGGGCCAAGATGATCCCTTCCCAAAAACCCTCTCCCCTAGATATTCTGGTGCCACAAGTTCAATTCCTTCTGCTGGTTACCATAAGTCATTCTCCAGGCTCCTGCCCTCGCTTGACTTGCTCACAACTTCACAGATCTTTTACATAGTTCATCATGGTCTCAGGGTTAGTGAAAGCCCTCTGTCTGCTCCCCGGATATCTTACTATGAGTCGCGTGGGGTAAGCCATTGTGAAGGGACAGTTTAAGTCGTGGAGCTTCTTTTTTACCCCCGTGAATGCTTGTCTCCGTATCTGTAGAGGTCTGGAGAAATCTGGGAATATGCTCACCCGGGCACCATGCATCACTATAGGGTCACTCTTTCAGGTTGCTGTTAAGACAACTTGGCCATCCTGGAACCGAAGGAATTTCACCAGCAGGAGTCTCAGCCTTTGTTCCGGAGATGGTTTCTGCCGTGGGGAATGGTGAGCCCTTTGAATTTCTAATGTGATTTCTGGTGGAAGGGCCAGATGTTTTATAAGTCACTCTGTCATGTAGGATAAGCAATCTCTCCCTTCCAGGCCCTCCGGAAGGCCCACCACCCTGATGTTGAACCATCTCTCTCTGTTTTTGTGATCATCCATGGCTTGTTAAAGTAGCTCGATATCTTTAAGATCATTTTGGAGATCAACAGTGAGCTGGGTTGTGGTATCTTCCTGTGTGCTAATTCTAGATTTGGCTTCAGTTATCCGGGTTGCATGGGCTTCCACAGTCTCCAATGTTGCATTTACCATTTGCTGTAAATGTTGTATTTGTGCTGTCATAGTTTTGAATCTCGACTGCATTCTAGTGCCCATGTCGTATTTCAAATCTCTTATAAGTTTTTCTAAATTCTGATATCCGGTATTCATGTCTGTAAGTTCAGCAGCTCTGTTGGTTTCCTGCAAGTCTTGGGCCTGGTTGGAGGAGTTCCCAGTCAGTTCAGCAGGCCTCGGACAGACAGTCATGCTGGATTGCTGTTTAAACTTTAGTTTAACCTGCTTTTTGACACATTTAGGTTGAGGAGGCATCGGAGCAGTAAACTAGTGATTTTTAGCTAGATTTTGAGGCAGTAATGCACAGGATGGAGCTGATTTCCAGTGGATTGGGCTGGAGCTCTTCTAAAACACCTCCATCTTGCTCCTCAGCTAGGCCACGCCCCCTGTATATAAGTTCTATTGATTGTATCAAATATAAACTGAATGAATGTCTGTATTTATTGCCTTTGCTTCTATGTAAACATGTCCAGCCATTACCTTGTTTATGTCAACTACTTAGATTATTGAAGCTCCTCATTTACTACCTTTTTCTGTATATATACTGTGTTCTGTCGTTGTTTGGTTATGAACTGTACCTAGGTCCATCTTGTAAGTGAGTTTTCCTCAAAGATGTCCCTCCTGGTAAAATAAAGATTGATTGATTGATAACATAACTCTCTGTTCCAAAGACCACACTTTATTCTACTGCTGCTCACAGACCTGCCCCCTCCCACACCAGCAACATACTCCCTCCTCAACTTGAAATTTCACTAGTTGATGCAGTTATGCCAGAAGCTCCAGAGCCCTGATCACAACTTCAGCCACTTGACGTGGCTGTACCAGGGACTTCTGGTGAGCAGAAGCTTTTGTTAGGACTTCAGCCATCTGGTGTGGCTGTACCAGGGACTTCCGATGAGCAGGAGCCTTGGTTAGGACTTCAGCCATCTGGTGTGACTGTACCAGGGACTTCCAATGAGCAGGAGCCTTGGTTAGGACTTCAGCCATCTGGTGTGACTGTACCAGGGACTTCTGATGAGCAGGAGCCTTGGTTAGGACTTCAGCCATCTGGTGTGGCTGTACCAAGGACTTCTGATGAGCAGAAGCCTTGGTGAGGACTTCAGCCACCTGGTACAGCTGCACTGGTGGCACCCAAAGAGCTGAGGCCCCAATCACAACTTCAGCTACCTGGTGCTGTGGCACCGAGGGTGGGAGCCCTGATGCCAGCTTCAGACTCCTGGCACCTCTGCACCAGGAGCTCCCAAGGAACAGGATCCCTGACCTCATCTCTGGCAGCATGGCACAGCCCAGAACACAACTTTAACTACCGTCCAAGGCAGCACTGGTGGTTCTGGTCCTGAGAAGAGTGAGTTCTGTTCAAAACATCAGCTGCCACACACCAGCAATAGCATACCAGTAGAAGCCTGGAGGCAATGTCATGTTTAAAAGGATTAACTGAGGGCAACAATTGCTTTTCAAGAATCCAGTAACAAACCACATACGTTCTGCTGTTATTTGCTGCATGTATTGTCTTTAGTCTGCCAATAGGTGATGTACAGGCTATGATCTTTTATGAATTCTTTGCTGACTCATAAATACTGTACAGCCTTTATTTCATTATGATGAAGGAGAAAATCTGCTTTCAATATCAAATGTTCATGCAATCTGTTTATGAAGTTTAGACTAAAGAGAGATAGGTGTTCTTTTTATATTTATTTATTTTTTCTATTTGAATGATACAGTATATCAGTCACTGTGTCAGTGCGGGATCATTTTTGCAAAGGGGCTATTCTTTGTAAGAGCTACTTAGAAAAAAAAAAACAAGGTGCCAGTGTTGAGTTTGTCTCAGGCAGTGGCAGTAGTTGGCAGAGAGATGACAGTCAATTCAAGAATATGCATGGTGCCAATAAGGGGTTCAGCTCAGCCAGGGGAGGCAGAGACTGCCAATATAGTATTCAAGGTGGAAGGATTCATTTTAAAAAACAGAAAGTGCCAACTTTATCAGAAGCACAGCTTCATTGACATGAATGTCACCCTTCCTGTCTTCGAGTCCTTGTCGCTCAGCTGCAAATAGTGTGTTTGACCTGGGTGGGGCACTGATGCGAGAGTGAAATGGAGAAAGAAGATTCATTAAAAATATCACTTTAGCAATACCATGATCGACTTGGGGAGTCAGGATGCAGAAGAATTGGAAAGGGATGGTTAATTAAATTGAATCAAGGGGCCAGAATTGGGTTTCAGCTCTGACAGGGATAGCACAAGCTGCAATATTACATATGCCAGCTGAAGATGGAATCTCTCTCTGGGAGTACGGAGGAGTGGGACACTACAATATTCTGTGTCACAGCCATATATTGACTGTATCCCTGCAAGCTTGTATATTGTGAAATGCTACAGCCCTGAAGGGAAATCTGAACTATTTTCAAGTGGGATGGAGAGAAGTGGCTAATTAAACAAATTCTATCGAGAGCCGATAGGGCTATGAAGAGCTACCTAATGATCAAAGTTATTTTCCTTTTGGTGCCATATAGTGCTGTGCAGTCACCATCATCACAGTGCTCCCATTTCCAAATAACCATTTTTCTGTAACAAGCCCTCATTTTTCCTGTATTTTTCCTGTAGAGGCAGCATCAAATCCCTGTATAAATCCCTGTAGACTTTTCCATAAGCCACTAGTTCCTTGTTTATGACTTTGTTGTTTATTTAAATGTAACATGTTGGCAGCCTTTTATCAGGAAAGGGGCTCTGACCTGCTGTTAGGTATTAATATTATATGTCAAGATGGCCTTGTATTAGTATACTAAATGAACGATTGGGGGTGTACTTGGAGGAGGTGGGAGGTCTGGATAGTCGGCAACATGGGTTTGTGCCAGGTAGATCATGTCAAACCAATCTTGTGGAGTTCTATGAATTGGTAACATCAGAACTGAACAGGGGAAAGCCTGTGGATGTATTATTCTTGGACTTCAGCAAGGCGTTTGACTCTGTCCCCCACAATGGTCTGGTGGAGAAATTGATGGGGTTGGGAGTAGGCCCTTTGATCGTCAGATGGATTGAAAACTGGCTAGCTGGATGCACCCAGAGAGTAGTGGTCAGTGGGGAGCTCTCGAACCCTAGAGAGGTCGGTAGTGGGGTATCGCAGGGCTCGGTCCTGGGTCCGATCCTGTTTAATGCATACATATTGGACATCAGGGAGGGTATAGGGTGTGAAATGAGTCTCTTCGCTGACGACTCCAAGATGGGAGCAGTAGTTGAGGGGGAAGAGGGGAGGTTGGCCCTGCAAGGGGACCTGGACACCCTGGAAAGCTAGGCTCACACATGGAAATTAAATTTCAATATGACCAAGTGCAAGGTGTTACATCTTGGGTGGGGAAACCCTAAACAAAGGTACACCCTGGGAGGGGAGGTGCTGTAGGCCTCAATAGGGGAAAAAGACCTAGGGGTCATGGTGGATGCATGTATGAAGAACTCTGAGCAGTGCAGGAGAGCGGCTAGCAAGGCAAACAGGATGTTGGGATGCATCGTAAGGGGGATCACCTCTAGGAGCAGGGAAGTGATTCTGCCGCTGTACAATGGACTGGTTAGACCACACCTTGAGTACTGTGTACAGTACTGGAGACCACACTTGAAGAGAGACATACAGCTCCTGGAGAGGGTACAGAGGAGGGCAACTAAGATGATACAAGGACTAGGAGATTTGATGTATGAGGACAGACTTGAGAAGCTCTGAATGCTTTCATTGGAGGAGAGGAGAGAAGGGGGAGAGACATGATTGAGGTCTTCAAGTACCTCAAGGGAATAAATAGGGTAAACATGGAGGGGATCTTTAGGCTAAAGCAGGGAGGTATCACCAGAGGGCATGGTTTGAAGTTGGAAGGTGGAAGGGTGAGGTGGGAAAGAGGAGGAGGTTTTTCACTGAGAGGGTGGTGGACCCTTGAAATGCACTGCCTGGCGAGCTGGTTTAGAGATCCACAGTGAGAGCTTCAAGAGAGGGTGGGACAGACACAGAAAGTGGATGTATCAGATGATGGCCTGGCCCAGGGGTGGGGATGGATGATAGGGTTTCTGGAACAAGGGTGGGAGGCCTCAGCACCCAACTAGGAATCTGAGGTTCGAAGCAGACCCGATAGACCATAAGGCCTAATCTTCTGGCAATTAGTATGTTAGTATAGGTGTAATGGGAATTTATTTATTTGTTGAATTTTGTTGATTGGGTAGGTCCACTAAGACTAGAAGTCCCTTTTTCAGGGTAGGGTGGGGAGGTATAGATGGTAACCAACTGAAATTGTAACATGTCATAAATTCCTACTTGAACCAGATTAAGCTGTTGGTGGTATTTTTAGTGAATGAGGGAAATGTGGCCAGGACACCATGGAAATTCCCCTATTCAGTTGGGGGGGAGGGGTTGTCTTTAGCGTTAGCTAACTAGTTTTTGGAATTCTATAAATATTGAATCGTATTGATGGATTACTGCATAACGAAATACTTATTTATGTTTATTCATCCTTACAGTTATGATTTAGTGTGAAGTTTAACTTATATTGCTTTAGCATTTATGATTTTTTCCTTTCATGTTTGTATATTCCTGTTTTTTTGAAGTATGAAGTAATACTCTGTTGAATTTCTTTTTTTTTCTCTTTGTCGAATTTGTGTAAAGTAAAACTGATTTGTTTACGTGTTCCTTTGTGATATGAATAAAAATTCCCCTACTCTTTTTGAGAAGTGCCATAGGATCTTTAACATCCACCTGAACAGGCAGACAGAAAAGACAGGAGCATCCCCCACCCCATGCTGCACTACAGTGTCAGTATGGGGATTTAAAGAGCTAGTGGAGCCAAACCAGGCAGACAGGAAAATAATAGAAATTTTAAGAAGTAGTCAGTTATAAAATGTTATTTCTGAAGTACCTTTCTTTTACCTTTTGCCCATCAGAGAGTCTTCTATGTCATAATGGTGCGGTGGATGCATAGAATAGCTCTTAGCATAGCAACTGACATATCTAGCTCTACTGCCACCCACTACATCATCAGCATCGTGATTTTGCCGACAGTGAAATCACATCGGAATGACCTGGCAGTCACTGAATTGCTGTTCCTAAGTGGCAGTGATGTCACAGTCAGTGAGGTCACAATGCTGGTGATGTAGTGGGGGCAGTATAGCTAGCTATGTCAGCTACCACACCGAGTGATGTTCCACACATCACACATATTAACATCAAGTAAACAATCTTCTAATTAAACAAAGGGAAAAGATAAAGTACCTCAGATATAAAAGGTAATGGTTGACTGCTTTTAAAATCTAATATTAGTTTTAGGCAGTACATAAGCTCTTTAACCCACAGCCCTCTGATCTTTCTGTCTCAGAGGCCAGTGTGCATGGTATTTTTTGCATCTTTTATTTGTTAGTTTTTACACAAATTCTCTCAGACTTTTTTCTGACCACCTGATGGAATCTTGAATGAGTTACATAAATGTTACTATTTTCTTCAAGGTCCTGACCCTGCAACTGCTTGCCTCCAATCTGTCCTGTGGAAAGGAATGTCAGGCAGCTAGCAATCTGCATTCCACTGTATGTAATCTGACACTGAGTTTGACTTTCATTTTCACAAAAAACAACAGGAAATGAGTCCCCTAGGTTGCTGAAAGAAATAGAAAAAATATGTTAGACTGAGCTGGACAGATGATAGAAAGAGCAGTTTAAAAAGTGTTTTTTGTTAATATCCTGGGAAGTTCTGAGGTACAATACAGTAGCATCCCCTCCCCCCTTCAGATGCCTTTAAAATAGAGCAACAAATAGCAAAAATCAAAGGAGGAGTGCACTACTTTACAGCTGTGGAGGAACACATACAAATGTCTAAAATGGAAGTTCTAAGAAAAGCCATTTTTAAGCTACAGATGACAGAAGGGCTGTAGGCACCACCCACAGCCCTAAAAATGAAGGTGCCAAAATGAAATAAATTTTGTGTGGGGAGTGACAAGCTCCAATTGTCAGACTTGGCTTGGGCAGGGGAAGGCAGTTGGCACATGGATGGAAAGGAAGGACACATGTAAAAATAATCAAGGTGCTACAGTAATACTGTATTATATTTTGTAACATTAATTAGCAAATTAATGGCACTTCAGAACAGTACAGAAGAAACAGAATAGAAAACAACCCTGGGAGCTTGATGCAATAGAAGCTACAATATTATATGGCCCAGCAGGACATTGGCAGTGCTACATTATCCCTGTCAGTTTGATGAAACTTAACCTACGATATTCCAGAGCCCTGATAGACACTGCCTCCATCACCTATGAGTCTGTAGCACAGGGACACTAATATTCCATGTCCTTCATGGGCATTGGCTTTATCCTGTTTGAGCTTGATGGAATGGGACTCTGGGATATACCAGGGCCCATACAGATAAAGACTCTATCCCCTGTGAGCCTGCTGCAACAGGATACTGCAATATTTCATAACTCTACTTGACATTATTTCTCCTCTGTGAGTCTGGTGCAACAGTACACTGGGGCATTACTGATATACATTGGATCTGTCACCTGTGGGCCTGATGCTGCTAGTTCTGTGATATTTCACAACTCTGATGGACATTGTTTCTCTCCCTCTGAGATTGATGCAGCACGGCACCACAGCATTCCATGGCTTAGCAGTATACCGATGGCATGATGCTATTCCTGCAAGTCTGTTGCAACAGGACACCAAGATATTCCATGGTGATCAAGGACATACAGTAGGCTCTCTCTGTGTTAGTTTGGTGCAATACAACACTGGATATTCCAGGGTTCCAATGGATATAGTCTATATTTTTATTTTTATTTATTTATTATTATTTCGGAAGACACCTTTGGGCCAAGGCTCTTTTACAAAGGTTCCACGTCGTGGAAACAATATAGAACATAGTGAGGACAATAACAAGTACAGTAGTTTCAAGCAGCCATAGGCTTTGTTGGGGACATTAAAGCTTTCATATGGAATTACTGTAATATGTACAAGGATTCACAGTATGTATGTTAAGTTACAGTAATTTGTGTACATTATTCAAGAACATATGTACAATAAAAAAACTGTTGTAATATGGTTCACTAGAATAAATTAGAAACTGCCAGGAGAGATGGTAAATACATGTAGAGGAAGCTATGGGGAGAGAATGCAGATGATAGTGGGGAAATAAAAAGGGAGTAGATAGGAGATAGTGGGGGTAAAGGTGGGAAGGACTTGGGGGGGATTTAGAGTGAAGGAGAGTAAGTTTAGTTAGGAGAAACAATCATAGGAGGCCATTGCAACTCTGCTGCAACAAGACACTGCAATATTCTGTGGCCCTGTTAGACTTTGACTATCTCCTGTAAGCATGATGCAGCTTCTGTGATATTCCACTCCCACACTTTGGTGGGACTATTTAAAACATATGACCTCCACCCCAGCAAGGAGGACACCAGGTTGCTCAGACTCAGGTTTGCACAACACTTGGAGAATTTTATCTTGGTGAGAAGGGGGCCATCACAGTTGGGGTAGGCACATCCACACAACTGAGGGGGCCAGGAAGGCCTCCATCAACACTGGTCCAGGCAGGCAGAGCAAGAAAGACAAGGCAGGAGAAAGATGTAGATATTGCAAGGCAATTAGGGAAACAAGCACAAAAAGGGAGCAAGACATGGGTACGGAGAAAGACACTATGTGGTGGTAGAGATTAGTATGCACAACAAGATGCATGGTAGTGGAACCGTTGAATGGCGTGCAATTAAGGATATCCAGACATCAAGGGGAGAGCAGAAGATATGGAGAGTGATGTGTGCTAATGCCAAGAGACTGAGTAACAAAACCTATGACCTACAGGAAATAATGGTTGAGGTACAATTGGACGTGGTGGCTGAGACCAACACATGGACAACATAGAACCATGAGTGAGACTTACAGGTACTGGGGTACACTATATTCAGGAGGAATAAGGAAAGGGGGAAGGGAGGAGGAGTGTTATGCATTGAAGAGGGCATCTGAGTTTGGGAAATCCAGATAATATGTGAAAACAAGGGGACAGAGATAGTGGGGGCTGTGGTGATTGAGGAGGGAGGCTGGTTAGGGTGTAAGTGATACAGTATATAGGCATTGAGCTGGGGGGAAGAGATCAAAAGGATGGCATAATTGGAGTAGATGTTGATTTGGGGGGAATTTCAATATACCCAGTGTAGACTGAAACATCCCAGCAGCCATTCACTGGTTAAAAAGATACAGGAGGCATTTTTCAGCCATAGGTTGCAGACACCACTAGGGAGCAGACCATTCTTGTTCTTTCCCTGATGAACAGAGACAGTCTTGGCGATGTCTGAGTAGGGACACTGGGGTCCAGAGAGAACAGAACAGTGTAGGTCAAGGTTACATGAAAAGTAGATAGGGTCCACTCTGGGACTATGGTCCTGGATTTCAGAGGCACACATCTTGGGAGGATGAGGGTTGTGCTGAGAGAGACATGAGAGACATTGCAGGATGTGTCAGCCATGTAAGAGCAGCTGACAAATGTGACCTGATAAAAATGGGAACACTGGATGAGACAGATCTCTTCATTAAATGATTTGAAATGATAAGAAGAGGTTAAGAAACCATACTGGTTTCAAACAGACAGCAAGGCTTTGATGGAAATAAAGAAGGTGTTCTGCAGTTATATATGATGTCCAACAGAAGAGGACAGAGGGTATATCAGGAAAAGGTGAGATCAGCAGACAGGGAGGTGATTCACACAAAGTTGGAGGGGGAGATGAGGCAAGCAGAGGGGGTTAAAGAAGGCAACACAGGGTTCTTTCATCATATGTAGGAGAAGAAAATAACTAAGGAAGGAATGGCCAGGGTAAAGAAGGGGGAGGGAATAGATGGAGGATGAAAAGGATAAGGCAAATGTGCTGAACAGTTACAATACCTCTGTTCAGTGTTCAGAGTGGAAGATTGATCCATCATACTACATTGCATATTATCTGATATTAACACTTTCCTGTATAGGCCACTGGTACTGTGCAGTTCTGAAGTCCACATCTCCTAATGAACAGAGACAGAGTGGAGGAAGTGCAGGTGAGGGAATCCGCTATACTTCAAAGACACTTGGAAAGGACATACTGTATGAGAAGAAGTTGGCAGACCTGAACATGTAAATTCTTGCATCAAGAAGGGAGAGAGAAAAGAGGATACATTTTTATTTATTTATTTATTTGTTAACTAGGTGGGTACACTGGTCCCAGGGACCATTTTCAGGTATGACCTGAGCCATGGAGATGGCACAAATACATAGGAACAGAAGTCATAGGTACATTGAGAGAACATTACTAGGATTTCACAGCTTTAGATACATACATAGAGTGAACAAAGACTTAACATTGAACAATTTACAGTTTCATAGATTAAGCACAAAGCCATTTGCTAGAACAATATGGTAAAATAGTAGTTATGGAGGACTGTTGCAGTTGTCAGGCTGTTAAAGGGCACATATTGCAGGTTTTTAGTTACATTTTGAGATGATCATGGGTTAACATTGAAACACACAAATATATCCACTGAGTACATAAAGTGAATAGCTGGGAACTATTTAGTATGAGTGGGAACACAAACTCCTGGGTTAATTCCATGAAGCTGACTGGGGAGGGGGATTCAAGTATAAGAGATACCAGGTAGCATAGGCATCCAGATGAGATGGTTATGTAAAATCAGTGAAGAGAGTCAAACGGGGGTGGAGCAGATATAAGTGTTTGGTAAAGACCACATCAGAAAGGAAAGGGGTTAGTGGAGCATGAAGAGCCTTTAGGGCTCTGTCATGTAGCATTTGTTAAGTAGGAATAGGCAGACATGATTGGCCAGTTGTCCTTTTTCTGCCAACAGATTCTGTGTTTCTGTTTTTCCTCATATAAGAACGGGTTTATGCTTATTACTTTTAATGACCTTTAACTTTGGTAAGACTTTTTTTGCATTCCTTGTAAAGAGCAGAGGACATTTGGCTGAATGGCGTAATAGTTAATGTTGTTCCTTTTTTCACAGCTGTACAGTCCACCATTGTGCTGACTGTTTCTGAAGACTCCGCTCTTTGTAGCTCCTCCATATCCTGCTGAATGACCTCTTCCCCCTTCCATCTTCCTTCTTCAGCCCACTCCTGCCCCTCCCTGCATTGCTCGCAGCATTTCTAACCCTTCCTACCTTGCATTCAGCTCCACCCTCCAGATAATTTCTGCCCTCTTCCTGATTATCCTCAGTCTTTTTTTCCCCTTCCCCCACCCCTTACCTGAGCTACAGTATTTCTGCACACTCATTTCTTTATGATCTCTGTTTTCATGTATCATTTATCATGGCTAGCTCCATTACTGCATGTTTTATCCATTATTTCTGTACACTATATGTAAATAAGTTACCAATTCTATCCTTTCTTTTAATGTAGTTGTATTCCTATAAACTGCTTCTATGAGCTCTGGTTCTTCTACAGAATTTTGTTACCCCCTTAACTTGATGTATTTTTTTCCTGCTATAATTTGTTGCTATGAGTATAGGACCTCCTTGTTTTTATCCCTTTAACCTGATGCATTTTTCTTACTATTATTTGCTGCCATGTGTATAGGACCTCCTTGTGAATGAACCTGCTCAATGGAGTTTTTTCCTTACAATAAACTGAACTGAACTGAACTGAAACTGAATGGCCTTGCTTTAGTGCCACCATTGGTATCTTCTCCATAGCACATACAGCGGCCATGTTTTAGCATAGCCATCAGCAGCTCTACTGTTTCCAGGTGAGCAAGCTTGTTTTAATGCTGCCATGAGTGACTCCTTTATTGCCTACTGAGTAATCTTGATTTAATGTTGCTGCGAGTATTTCCTTCATCATCTGCCAAGTAGGTTTGTGGTAATGGGTCCATCATTGCTGGTTGAGCAGGCTTGCTTTAGAACCATCATTTTGGCTTCTATGTTACTTTCCAATGTTTCTTTAAAACTGTCAGCAGTGGTTTCCCCCATTACAAGCTGAGCAGGCGTGCTTTAATACTTAATTTGGTTAATGGTGTCTCCACTGCCCTGGATTGTATAGTGCTGTGGTGTAAAGAGATGGTCCCTTTTGACGCTAAAAAAAGTGTTATTTATTTAAGGTAGTCTAGAGAAAGTATTTGCATTTACAGTAAAGTGTACACTTTAGTTGTGGTAATAGCCCCACTACAAAAGGTAGCCTAGGGATAGGTAGGAGGAGAAAAACTGAATAGGTGGATATTTGAGGTGGACTAGGGATGGAAGAATAGCACAACCATGCCACTGTACGGTTTGAGGGACAATAGCTACAGGCACATGCAATGAGTGCTAAGAGCTTGTGCAAATGCCCATTGCAAAAGTGTTAATATAGGCTTACGGATAGCAATTACGGGTGTCCTTCAGAGACTGCCTGAGTAGTGTTTTGAAAGTTGATATACTAACAATGTTTGATAGTTTCAAGGACTTTTGGAGATTGTCCCATAAGGAGGGGAGGGCATGACTTGAGGATGTACCATGACGAGTTCTAATTCTAGGAATATCAAGTAAGATGTAAGAATAGCTTCAAAGTGAATAATTTCCATGGGTACTGGTTAGGAAACTGGAAATGTATTGGGGAAGTTTATTGGTAAGAGTTCTGTAGGTCCAAGTGGCTGCATTTTTTAGTCTTCTGGTTTTTAATGACTGCCAACCAAGCTGCGAATAGAGGGAGCAGTGGTGGGTATTGGAGGGAGCGAAAGTAATAAATCTTACAGCCCTATGATACAATATGTCCAATTTGGCTAACACGGTGCTAGGACCATGACCATGACTATAAATAAGGTCAGCATAGTCCAGAAGAGGGAGGAAAGTAGTTTGCACCAACTTTATTTTAGCATCACAGGTAAGTAAGGTTTAATTCAAAAAAAGGAGTCCTAATATTTGTTTCAGATTTTTTGACAATTCCCCAATGTGTACAGTGAAGGAGAGTCTGCAGTCAATCTAGAAGCCCAAATATGTGAATTTGTCCACTAACTCCAGTAATTCCCCTAGGAGGGTTATGATCTGTGGCTTTGTTCCCATGGGATATGAATTTACCAAGTTGACTTACAGGGCAAGAAACGTAACTTTTTTTTGGCATTAAGCAACAGTTTTAGATGCAGAAAGTTTTGCTGTGAAAAGTTGAATTCTTGCTTCAGTACCATGCAAGCTTGTTCAAGTGTGGGCCGGGCAACATAGAGAATGGTGTTGTCAGCAAAGAGATGAACATTTGCAGTATTCATTCTTGAATTGATGTCATTAATATATATTGCAAATAGTAGAGGCCCTAATAGTGACCGCTGTGGAACTCCTGTCAGTGGCGCTTTAAGAGAAGAGAGGTCACCTTGTACCTTTACTTGCTGCTCTCTGCCTATAATGTAGCATGAGAACCATGCATAGCAGTGTCATCAAGACCAATATTTTGCAGCATGATCAGCAGTAAGTCGTAATCTACCGTATTGAAGGCCTTACTCACGTCAAGAAATAGTGCACTCACCTGGATTTTAGAGTCACCATTTGCCATTCATTTGACACAATAGCTAGGGCAGTTACTGTGCTGTGATTAGGTCTAAAGCCAGACTGTAGGGGGTTGAGCATGTTGAAGGACTCTAGGAGATCTCTTATTTGTCAGTTGACTACTTTTTCGAGGAGCTTTGATAGGAAGGGTAGTAGGGATATATCTCTATAGTAATTAAGGTCACTTGGGTCACCTAACTTAAGGAGCAGGATGACGTGTGCTACTTTCAATGCAGCAGGCAGAGCACCTTGTGGGAGTGACATGTTGAACAGATGTGTGATGGGTGCAGTCAGCACATGGTAGCCCAATCTTTAAAAAAATGGGTCAAGGTGATCTGCTCCTACACTTGTTTTAGTATCTAGGGCCAGCAAAAGGTCTTTGACTTGTTTGAAAATACATTAGACTGAATGTGAATTTGACTTCATGTGTGATGGCCATTAAGGCAGGGCCTGCCGCATCAGAGTTACTGGACTGTGGGAGTTATTTACTTGCAGGTGAGGTGTCGAAGGCTAATCCAGCTGTGGCGAAGTGATTGTTTAGGAGATTCAATACACACTGTTTAGTTGTGATAGTTTTATCATCAGTGGTGATCTTAGCAGGGAGGGAAGTAATGGGACTATGTCCTTCACTATATCTCAGTGTTTTCCAGAAACTGAGTGGAATTAAAATTGGAGGAGACCAGTTCTGATTGGAAATATTTGACTTTCTCAGTTGATTTTATTGATTGAAAAAATTGAGTGAAAGAAATTGTCCCCAAACCATACAGAGGCATGGCTACATGATTCTTCCATCCCATAAGTTCTCCTCAACCATCCACCTATCCAGATTTTCTCCTCCTACCATCCATTGGCTACCTTTTGTAGTGGGGCTATCACCAAAATTGAAGTGTATAGTTAAAATGTATTACAATACTAAAGCTGATTTGTACTACTGTCTGATGTACATATGTCCATGCCTAACATGTATTTATTATAATGATTCTGTGATGTATATTCTTAAATGTACCTATCCCAGTCCACTTTCTTTATATATATATATATATATATATATATATATATATATACACACACACACACACACAAATGCTCACAGCCTGGGAAATAAGATCTCAGACTTGCAGGCAATAATGTCAGAGGCTAAACTGGACATTGTAGCAATTCGGTAGACGTGGTTTACCAGTAACCCCACTTGGGAGACTTCAGGACCTGGCTATGTACTGTTCAGAAGAGACTGAGGTGCAAAAAGAGGGGGGGAGGGTGGAGTGGTCCAATATGTCAATTAAAATATCAAAGCTACAGACATTCAGAATACACATAAGGAGCCAGAAGAACTGTGGGTCACCCTGGAAACAGGAAATGGGACAGCCATAAGAACTGGGGTTATCTACAGGCTCCCAGACCAGGGGGAGGACATAGACACATTACTGTTAGAAGATACACAAAACATGACAGCTAAAGGGGAGGTTCTGGTAATGGGAGACTTCAACATGCCGGATACAGATTGGTCGATACCAGCAGGAACATCTGCCAGAACTAGACACATGGTACAACAACCCACAAGAGACAGGGCTATCCTAGATCTAGTACTAACTAACAGGGAAGGAATCACAGATCTCCAGGTAGAAGGTCACCTGGGGGCCAGTGACCATCACATGGTATGGTTCAATTTGGCCACTACAACTAAATCATCCCATTCCAAGGCAAAAATATGGGACTTCAGAGGAGCTGACTTTGATAAGATGGCGAATACAGTTAAGCTAGCCCTGGCAAAAAAAAAAAAAAAACACAGGTGAGGGGGTACAGGCAACATGGGCAAGCATTAAGGTTGCAATACTTGAAGCAACATCCCATTGTGTTAGACAGAAAAGGAAGTGCAAAAGAAGAAGGAAACCACTTTGGTTCTCAAATACAGTAGCAGAAAAGGTCAGAGCCAAAAGGCTGGCCTTCAGGAAATATGAGGGAGCACAGCGGGATGAAGATAGGGAGGCATACCAAACTGCCCTAAGGGAAGCAGGGAAGGCAGTAAGGCAGGCAAAGTCCCAAACTGAGGAAACACTAGCACAAACAGTAAAAGAAGGTGACAAGACTTTCTATAGATACATTAGTGAAAGGAGAAAGTCCAGAGAGGGTATTGCTAAGCTCAAAGGAGAAAAGGAGGCATGTCAGGAGGAGGACCCTGTAAAAGCATCTATCCTAAATAGATGCTTTTGCTCAGTATTTACTGAAGAGAAGGTTGGGCAGGGCCCACAGCTCAGCACCCAGGACACGGGGGGGGGAAGGAGGAGAGCACTACTTTCTTCACAAAAGAAAGGGTCCTACAACAGCTTGCTAAACTCAGGGTGGACAAGACAATGGGACCTGATGGCATACATCCCAGGGTACTAAAGGAGCTAAGGGTGGAACTAGCAGATCCATTATCAGAATTGTTTAATGAGTCTCTGAGCACAGGAGAGATTCCAGAAGACTGGAGAAGGGCTCACATGATCCTGCTTCACAAGAGTGGTAGCAGGGAGGAGGCAGAGAACTACAGACCAGTCAGTCTTACCTCATTAGTGGGCAAGATTACGGAGGCACTCTTTAAGGAAAGGATAGTTCAACACCTGGAATCCATAGGGGCACAGGATCCAAGACAGCATGGGTTTACAAAAGGAAGGTCCTGTCAAACTAATTTCATAGATTTCTTTGGGCAACCAGAGTGGTGGACCAAGGAGGAGCAGCTGATGTCACCTACCTTGACTTCAGCAAAGCTTTTGACACTGTTCCACATAGAAGATTGATAAACAAGCTGGGTAGGCTTGGGGTGGGTCAGAAGTTGGTCAACTGGGTGGCAACCTGGTTGACGGGCAGAAAACAGAGAGTGGTGGTAAATGGTATGCAGTCAGGAGAGATGCAAGTCATACGTGGGGTACCTCAGGGATCAGTCCTGGGGCCAGTCCTCTTCAATATCTTCATCAGTTACATTGCAGATGGACTACAGGGTAAGGCTTGTCTGTTTGCAGATGACACCAGGATCTGCAACAGAGTAGATGATCCAGTTGGGGTGGGCAGAATGAGAAGAGATCTGGATAAACTAGCAAAATGGTCGGAAGAGTGGCAACTGGGATTTAATGCAAGAAGTGCAAGATCATGCACATAGGAAAGAGAAACCCTGAAGCCACCTATAGGATGGGAGGGGAGTTGCTGTCAGTCACAAAGGAAGAAAGAGACTTGGGCATCATCATTACCGATGACCTGAAATGATCCAAGCAGACCTCTAAAGCAGTAGGCAAGGCTAGGGGGATGCTAGGGTGTATTAGTAGGGGTATTACAAGTCGTAAGAGGGAGGTAATAATCCCTCTTTACAAGACACTGGTTAGGCCCCATCTGGAGTACTGCATGCAGTACTGGAGACCACACCTTCACAATGACATTAACCAAATTGAGACAGCCCAGAGAAGGGCAACCAAAATGGTGCAGGGACTGCATCAGAAGACATATGAGAACAGATTAACGGAGCTCAATCTGTATACCCTAGAGCAAGGGAAGGAGAGAGGTGATATGATCGAAACATTCAAACACCTTAAGGGCATTAACAAGGTGAAAGAGTCTAACATGTTTCAATATAAGAAAAAGAGGAGGACAAGAGGCCACAGCATGAGATTAGAGGGAGGCTGATTAAGGGGTAATGTGAGGAAGTTCTTTTTCACAGAAAGAGTGGTGGATGCATGGAACGGCCTACCTCAGGAAGTGGTGGCTATGAATACAGTGCAGGGCTTCAGACAGGCATGGGATAGGCATAAGGGAGCAATACAGATGAGTATGAATCGATAGACCACTGACAGCAAAGGACGATGGCACATTTATAAGGTAGAAAAAGAAATGGGCAGACTGGATGTGCCTTGCAGTCCTTATCTTCCGTCAACTTCTATATTTCTATGTTTCTATATCTGTATTATAGCTGCACAGTAGTGCAGCTATAGTTAGGGCTGCATGGCCACTTCTATGTTAAGCCCAAATTCTTGCACTTTAATAACTTAATAAACGTTTTACTGATTTGCCTGAAATTTTGCATGCACTGTCTGCTACCATAGATCTCTGGATTTGGCAAGTTTTGTTTCAGTCAGTCATTTGGTTGCGGAGCTGTGGAGTGCCAAAAGAAAGTGCAAAACAACATTTTTTAGTGATTTTTGGCAAATTCTTTGCTTGTCTCCACAGCCCAAACAGTTTATCCATCTGGTCTGAAATTTTCAGGGTATACACTAAGTGGGTCAGGGAAGTGCATTTTGAAAGTTTGGTAAGCACCTATAAATTCATTCAAAAGTTATTAAAGTTTCAAGTTTCCCATTATAGCCTATGGGAAGAAAATATATGTTCCCCTCGAAAGTACTTTGAACTTTTGCGATAGCACTTTTTAGTGTCGTGCTTGGGCTTTTTACTTTCGTGCTGCCACCATCTTGTTTTCAGTTATTGAGGCACAAAAACACTGTAATTCAAAAAATACTGTCCCTAGGTAAACGCTAACACTTGGGTTTACCTAAATGGGACTCTAGGAACAAAGCTCTGGAATTAGTTTTTTGCTAGGATGCCTAGAACTATGGTTTTAAAGTTTTCACACCATCTTAGCCGAGGAATATTTATGCTAGTTCCGTGGACTTTCGCGAACAATCCACGGGTGCTTGCACAAAAGTCCCACATCTACAATGGCAGAACTTTCACACAAGTTCTGTGGAACTTCCGCGAAAGTTCCCCCATGGAAACCAATGGGACTTTCATGAAATTACACAGAAGTTCCGATAAAGTTCCACATTTCAACACCCCAAAACACCACTTTCTTTGCCACTTCATGACAAGTGAACAGTTAGGACTTTTGGGCTGAAATGTGCAGGGTGGCAAGCCCTTTCACCACAGAAGTGCCTTTTGCTGGTTTGGTGCAAAAATTTACAACGGTTCAAGAGTTACAGCACTACAAATTTGCAAATCTTCCCCTAGGATAACATTGTGGTGGCTGCGCCGCCTTTTGGTGCCTATATCTCAAAAACGTTTCGAGATACAGATTTTTCACTAAGCGCAGCTTAAGCATGTGTGGAACTGGCTAGGTCATGAATAGAACTGTGAAATAATTTTTTCCACAGTTGATATGGTTACTGAGATATTGATAAATATGCATTACAAGGGTTACTTGGAATGCCTCTTAGCCTGTGCTATGCATCTGGACTTATGTGTAGGTGGGAGCACAGAGCCGAGAGGGCCCATGCACCCACCTATGCATACTATTTATGCTAAACTGGGAGCACTGGGCCCTCTTACACTATGCCTCTACAGTCATGGGTGGATGGGAGTGCAGGGCCCAGAGGGCATGTACTCTCATCTATGGATACCATATGAGTAACATTTCAGTTTCTCAAAAAGAAGGGACATTTTAAAAAACTCTGTTAACGTATCAGTTATGGTTGATTACACACCAACAAAAGTCGGGAAATTTGATCTTAGGGTTAACAACTCTACCCCATTCTCCTATACTGTATCATCTCAGCTAATTTACACATGAAATGGGGCGAGAGTTAGGGTCTGGTAGGGCCACTACAGTTATGATTGAGTAGGCACTTTAATGTTAAATTCAAAATTTTGCACTTCCATACCTTTTTAAGCATTCATCCAATTCCCCTGAAATTTTGCATGCATGGTGTGGTGGAATAGATGTCTGGATCTGGAAAGTTTTGTTCTGGTTGGATTTGAGGTTGCAAAACTGTGGATTGTGAAAAAGTGTAAACAAAATCCTCAGTTTAGTGGAATTCTTTGCTTAGCTCCACAGCCTGAATGGTTTGTCTGCCTGGTGTGAAGTTTCAGGGTATATGGGGACTCGACCAGGAAAGTGCCTTTGGAAGGTTTGGTGAAAAAATATTAATCCATTCAAAAGTTCTTAAACTTTTTCAGTTCCCATTATAGCCTATGGAAAAAAATTATGTGCACAATGAAAGGCTTCGAGAAAGTACTGTGGAGCTTTTGTGAAAATACTATTGGTTGATATGGGGTGCTTTTGTGACATTATGCATTTATTTTGCAAAAGTACATGATACATGGGGACGTTTGTGACATTCTGCATTACTTTTGCGACAGTACGCTGTGCTTCCATGGAAGAACCATTGGTTTACATGGGGGATTTTTGAGAAATTCTATATTACTTTTGCAAAAGTACCACAGTACTTTCGAAAACTCTGTATCATGTAAATCAATGGTACTTCCACAAAAGTCCCGCGCTCCCACCTATGGACATGACTATACTGAACTGGGAGCACAGGGCACTCCTGTGCTATGTTTCTATACTTATAGGTGTGTGGGAGCACAGGACCCAGAGGGACTGTGCTCCCACCCATGGATACCATCTTAAATACTGTGAGCACAGGACCCTCAGGCACTATGTATCTACACTTATGGCTAGGTTGGACCGTAGGGCCCAGAGGGCCTGAACTCCCAAATATGCATTCCATTATGCAAAATTGGGAACACAGGGCCCTCATGTGCTATGCCTCTACACTCAAGGGAGAGTGGGAGCTCAGGGCCCAGAGGTCCCATGCTCCTGCCTATGTATACCATAAGACTAACATTTCACTTTCTCAAAAAGAAGCGAAATTCATTGCAAATAACTCAGTTAATGAATTTGTTAGGTTGACTCCACACCAAGAAAAGTCTGGAAATTCAAGGTTAGGGTTACCAACCCTAACACCACCCACCCTCCACAGACCAGCCATCAATGGGTGTGCTCTGGGGTCACTGGACCTAGCTCTCACCCATTCTCCTGTACTGTACCATCTCAGCTTTACACATGGAGTTGGGTGAGAGTTAGGACCCAAGGCACACACCATGACCTGTTGGTCTGTGGATGGTGGAGTGGTGTGGGGTGAGGTGTTAGGGTTGGTAACCCTAACCTTGAATTTCCAGACTTTTAGTCAGAAGTTATCATGAGCATCGGCCAACTCTCACCCAATTATCCTATATTATAGAGTGTAAGCTTGTTTACACATGGAATGGGGTGAGAGTTAGGCCTGAAGACCCCATGGCACACCCTGGCACCTGTTGGTGATTGGTGGGTGGGGGGATAGGGTGGGTTGGTAGAGGTGGGAACCCTAGGGGTGGGGCATTATGGTTGGAAATTCTAATGCCTCATTTCCCTGCTGTCGCTGTGGTATTCACCCTAACTGATGCATTAACAAAGTTTTATGCAAAGAATATATATATATATATATATATATATACATATATATACTGTATATTTACACATAGATATGAGTATGTGTTGGAGTCATAGACTGCCAGTGCCAGTAGTGTGTGTGTTTTTGTCACTGTGAATGTGCGTGTTTGTATACTGCATGTGTGGTAGGGTAAACGTGGGACAATGTTTAGTTGCTAATTTCAAACATTTGAATGCATTTACTGCAGTTGGTACCTCTTTATAGCAAAATAATGGCACATCTGTCAAGTACTGACACATGTGACACTATAAAGCTCCTGTCTGGCCACAAGTCAAAGCAAATGCTCACATACTGTGAAGCCAACTAGGATGTAATACAATACTGCAGCATACTGTAGAACAGTTACTGCAATAAACAAGGCAATTTCAATGACAGCTACTGCAGTCCCTTTTTTCATGCAGTTTCTCAAGACACTGCATTGCCTCCTGGCTGTCTCCAGTCCATTGTAGATTACACTACCTTTTTGGTGATCTACCTTAATGTTGCATATGTCTGGGATGCAGCATGATCTTGCTGGAATTCCCTTATTCACCTCAGAATAGTACCTGCTATGTCAGGAGAGAATAAGAGCTGTGCACTGCCAATTTTTTAACTATGAATGCACTTTATGTAATTTTATATAATTAATTACATCAGCGTATTCATTTGTTGCCCAATCTGTAGCCCAACTTTTGGGCTACAGTAAATTGTTTGTTCAGTTCATTTAGTTGTACTTATATTAACATGCTTTAAAAAGACCCCTAAAAATTAAACATTTTACATGTATTCACATTTGATACTGTACAGACAGTTGCAATAGTGCAACTTATCTAACTGTTACACAGGAGCCATATCAGTCTAAACAGGCAGTGTTAGTTTTATTACTTTTTTAATTATTCATTTTTAAGATGATTTCTTTTAACAGTTTTGGTTCTATTGTAAGTATGGGTACATGTTTTTGTGTATTATCTTGCCTAATTTTTTAGTGGTCAAATTCACACTAAGCACTTGTTCAAGACAACTAAGTTCAGATATTTTTATTATTTATTTTATTTTATTAAAGTCTTGGAATTACAAACGTTTGAGTCAGAGACTCCTTTACAAAGGCTCCATGTCAAGCAGTCCACAGCAAGAACAGCAATATACATTACACAGACCACACTGAGCTCATTTGTATAGAAAGTCCCTCATCAAATTTTACATGAAATGCGCTGCAGTTTGAAGCATAAGTAAACCATTTGTCGGATTAAATGAAAAGATTCTGTGGGCTGGATATTCAAACCAGTTGCGCATGGCACAAGTGTGGAATTGCGCCAAGGAGCCATATTCAGCGGCAGCCAATGCACAGCACAAATACCATTGCGCCAATGTGCAACTATAATGAATGCAGGCACAAGCGCAGGGGGCGTGCCCATAAATATACAGCACAGTGCAATATTCAATCATGGAACCATGGTGCATGGTGTGGAGCAAAACCAAGATGCGCTGAGCAGACTTGAGCCTATAAATACAAGGAGCAAGCACATAGCCAGCACTGGCACCAGGCGAGAGAGAGGGAAGGAGAGAGAGAGAGAGAGAGAGAGATAACAAGAAAGAAAGAAAGAAAGAAAGAAAGAAAGAAAGAAAGAAAGAAAGAAAGAAAGAAAGAGGCAGCCACAGAGGGAGAGTGACAGAGGTGGCAGTGGAAAGGGAGAAGGCCCAGAGAGAGTGAGAGAGACAGGCAGGTACAGTGCCAGGCAGTGCACCAGCGTGCCACACATCCCACAGCAGCCAACCACCCAGGGGGGAGATGAGACAGCAGGGGCCATGGACAGTGTACCATTCATGATGGAGGCCGTAATGAGGGGTGTGAGGGGCAGGCGGAACAGTGACGTGGCCGAGGAAGGACCTGTCAGTGGTATGCTCGACACAGGTGGTACCGTGCCCGCACCACCTTTGAGAACTTCTCCGACATGGAGATAGTGGGCCAGTACCACCCGAATGGGGCCATTCTGAGGCAGCTCTGTGAGCTGTGCAGTGGGGAGATGCAGGCACCCACAAGACGGAGTCAGTGGAGACAAAAGTCACTGCAGTCATGTGCCTGCTCACCACGGGTACCTTCCAGAGACCAACAGGGGTACCACAGGCATAACCCAGTCAGCCACGTCATGCCTCCTCACACAGTTCCTCAACACCCTGCTGCCACGTGCTTCAGAATACATCCATTTCCCCAGCACACAGGCAGACTGTACAGCAGCCATGCAGGACTTCCACAGGGTAGCACATATGCATGGCATGCTTGGGGCCATTAAATGCACCCATGTGGGCATCTGCATGCCACCTGGCCCCGAGGGGCTAGCATACATCAATAGGAAGGGGAGCCCAATCATCAATTGCCAGGTGGTGTGCAATGCCAATGTCTGTGCCACACACCCTGGGAGTGCACATGATGTGTTCAACTGGCACAGTTCTGTGCTGTGCCACAGATTTGAATGTGGGGACATCCCCCCAGGCCACTTAGTGGGTGAGTATGGGACAGGCAAGGGGTGACGGGCAGGGCAGGCCAGGGAAGAGGGGAGGACAGGGTGGGCAAGCAGATGAGGGCACAAGGGCAGGCAAGGGGCACAGCAAGGGAAGGTGGAGAGCTAACTATGTCACTATCCACACAGGTGACAGTGCCTACCCACTGAGGCCCTGGCTGCTCACCCCCTACTGGAGCCCATTGTCCCCAGCTGAAGAATGCTACAAGAAGGCACACACCAGCATGCGGAACATCATTGAGTGTGTATTTGGAATGCTGAAGGAACATTTCCGTTGCCTAGACAGGCTGGCAGCACCCTACAGTATAGCCCCTCTAAAGCCTGTGCTCTATTCCTGGCCTGCTGCAAACTGCACAACATGGCCATTGACCATGGGAGCGGTCAAGGCTGATAAGGGTGACAGTAGTGAGGACGATGGAAGCAATGTGCAGGAGGGAGGTGGACCCCCAGGTGGAGGGATCCACGGCTGACGAGGCAGGCCTGACAGCACTGCGACACCACTGCACAGGAGCACTATGATGCATGCAGGAAGGTGGTGCTAAACCCGTGCATGAGCCACACACACAGGTACAGAACACATGCAGGGGTGTGCATGGCAATGGGCATGCACACACAGAGGCATGGTGCAGGGTCAGGGGAGTCAGTGGCATATTACCACACACAACTGCACAAAGCAGCACACAGCAATGCACGCACATACACACCCACACACACACATGCACTCACACACCCAGGTGTTGGCATGTGGCAAGGATCAGATTCATTGCACCGGTGCACAGGTGCAACCGGTGCAGTTTAGGCCTCATCACGCCCACACCACATGGTCCAGTGGCTGGGCAAGCACTCACACAGGCAGCGTGTGGCACAACACACAGGTGCCACATCAGTGGTATGCACATGCACACACCACCCATACATGTACCGGGCAGCAGCAGCAGACTGCAGTCAGGGAGGGCCCCACATCAAGGCCACTGCACAGATCCCTGGCCACCATGGCCATGGGGATGGCTGCACCGGGGCTAATTGGCAGCCACAGGCTGTTCATCAGCCACATGGGTGTTTGCAACAGCCCCCCAGGATTTGACCCACAGGACCATGACTAAGTCCATGTGGGGGGATGTAGGCACTCAAACAGGCCCGCCCCAGGCATGCCTGGGATGCTAACATCAGAGCCCGGCATCGACAGTGTGAGTGTCGCCCGACCCTGGGATCGTGGGGTGGAATATACACTGCATGGGGTCTGCGGTGGCTGGCCATGCCTTGTAGCAGCCAGCAGCACAAAGCCATCCATGACCGCCTGTGCAATGCAATCCAAAGATGCAGTAGTGGCCTCCTGCATGCGGAGTGCAATGTGATGCATGGAGGCTGTCATGGCCTCCTGCATGCACTGCATCCCCACCAGGAGCTGTACAATGTCCCTCTCATACTGCTCGGCCATCTGGCACACCTCCACATGCAGTGCTTGAAACCCAGCGACAACCTGCACCTGTTGCACAACGGGGGCCTGGAGCAAACAAGTGTGGTCTGCCATTGGGACAGAATCCTGGGGATTCTGGACTGGACACTGATCCACCTGTGGTGACTGGCCACACTGCACAGCCCCCCTCTCAGGTGGACACTGCACAGTGGGGACCTTTTGAGGTATGTCCCTAGCTGGTGCCCTGGCAGCGAACCCTGTGTCCGGCTGTTCTGTGGCACCAGCAGCCTGCTGCCATTGCCGCTCTGGCTGCTGAACACTGCCCAGCACCTGCATGGCCACACCACCACCACTGCACAGCACAGCTGTGGCAGTGCACACAGCAGCACCCGCAGTGGTGGCAGGCAGCTGTTCTCCCACTGTCAGGTCACTGGACGCCCTGCCTGTGCCTGGTATGGGCGTCTCCACACAACACCACCCATGCTGTCCAGGATTATGGTGAGGTCATCATTGGTGTCAGACCTCACCCTGATCTGTGTCTCCACACATAGGACACCAAGACTGGCAACCTGTAGAAACACATCCAGGTCCTCATCCAACCCCATGTCAAGGACATCCTGCTGGACAGTGGTGGTGTACTGCATCCTCCCAGGCCTCTGAATGCTCATGGAGGTGGATGGCTGGTTGTCCGAGGCTGGTCCTGTCTCCATGTCTGTTACCAGTGCCCCATCCTATGCTCGCAGATGTGCCGGTGCTGGAAGATAGAACAGGTGTGTCAGTGAAGCAATGGCCACACTTGCCCCCCCCAACCACTATGCCACAGCATGCTGTGCATTGCTGCCATATATACCATGCAGGGATGGGCTGCCACCTGTCTGGAATCCTCCACCAGGCACACCTTCCATGGTGCTATGGTGCAAGGTGTCTGCCATCAGCTCCTCCTGCACCTTGAGCTGTGGCACATCCGCAGGCCCTGCTCTGGTGGCATTCCGGGCTGCATGGATGGCCGCCACCTTCTCCTTGATCTGCCTCTTGTCAGTACCCACCTTTTTGTGGCACTCCTACACTGACCACTGGTGGATGCCCTGCTGGTTCACACATTCTGCCACCTCCACCCGGGCCCCAGCCCTGGCCTGTGGTGTGCCCGTGGCACCGCTCAAGAGTGGCTCCCTGTTGATGTAGGCCTCGAACAGGGCCTTTGTCTCTGCTTTTGTGAAGTTGGGCCAGCGCTTGAGAGTAGGCCCACACTCCCCAACCTCCTCAGGTTCTGACATGTCACTTCCTGTGGAAATGGACAGCACGGTGTCAGTGACAGCAATACCCATTGCCATCCTCCTTGCTTGCCCTCTGTGCTCAGTGTGCTCCAGCAGCATGCGCAACTTACAAGGATGCAATACCGGTCCATGGCCTGTGCCGTTCTGTGGTGCTTTTATTGGTGCATCATATGCAATACACACATACAGAGAGGATAAACAGTGCAATTGAGCAAATACAGACAACATGGCATATTAATTCAAAAGCCAAAAAGGCAGTAGTCAATTACAACAGGAGGAAACAGATGACAGTTAAAGGGACACTGTCAACCTGTTTTTCATCATATTATTTCTAGTTAAAAACCTACATTTTATGTTTGCTTACCTTCTCTAAAATTTATTTTGTCTGTCTCCTTGTTTAGTAGAACTGAAATCCATGCTAAAGTATATTTATAAACAACCTTGTTTTGTTTACAGTCCTGAATCTGGTCTTACTGCACACTTCCTGAGCATTAGAAACACACCCAAACAGTGCAGTCACTCATGAAGCAGTAGCCTCCTAAACTCCCACTGCATCACGAGGGGCTAGACTGTCTTTGGGGTTGTTCCCAAGTTCAGGAAAGATGCAGTTGGAGCTGATCAAGGAATGCAAACAAACTTGTTTTTGTGTGGTAACATCAATATGGCGGGCAGCCTGTTTTTCACTTTTTTAAAGAGAAAGAGTCCGATTCAAACTACCAGCTACATCAGCAATCTTTACAAAATGTTAGCAATCATAAAATGTGTTTTTTTAAACTATGGACACTTTGAGACCTAAGGGGGTTGAAAGTGTCCCTTTAAGAGAGCAGGAAGAGAGTGCTATTTGTGGTAGGACAGCTGTAAAATAGAACACTGGTGGCTAGGGTAGTCAGGGATGAGATAACAAGATGAGGTAGATTACCGTGAAGAGCGCATGCATTTGGCCTCCTTCAGTAACCAGGCTTTGAGTCGGTGTTTGAAAGTGTAATGGGTGTCAGCAGACTGGAGCAAAACAGGGAGACTGTTCCAGAGAGAGACAGCTACCAGCAACATCTCTGGCTAAAAATATGTTTTACTTTGTTGTTTATTTTTTTCTACCAGTTTCCCAGTCCACTCATTTGGTTATGGTTCTTTTGAGTTTCTGTCTGGTGACAGGGCAACATGTAATAGATTAAATATTTCTTCTAGAATTGGTCCGAATGTTTTGTATAGTGTTTGTTACCTTTTTCCTGATTGGTGGCATCTTGATGGGCTTCACTTCAGCTGTTATTTTAACAACAAAGTACAGTATTGTCCGGTTTGTCACGCACTTGCCTTATGCCACCTTTTACTGATTAAGAATGTGTTGAGGTACAAGGTGGAAATGATTGCAATTGAAGGCTCACATCTAGTGATTTATACATCTTACATTCATTACTTCGTTCAGAAGTCTAACATTCCTCCCACCTGCTTCTGAGGTGGAATGCTCCACTTTTACTTTCCTACAAGAGACTGATGTATGCAGTTTAAGAGTTCAGGTGCTCACTGATTGGCTAAACTCATGTTCTTTTTCTTATCTGAATAAGATACATTATCTTTCCAATTCAGGCTCCTTTCCCCCAGACACTCATTTATGTAAGAAAAATAAAAAACAACTATTAAATCTCTTTACCCTTTCATTATCACCACCTTAATAATACTTTTTCATTAATGTCAATGTCTCATTGCTTCTCTTACAATATTGCCAATAATTTCTCCTGTAGTCTAAGGCACTCACTTATAACAAAAAAAGGAATTATTCTAGGGATGCTAAATAAAAATTTTTTTTTTTTCAAAAACAAAGCATCCTTCTGCACCTTCACAATGTGTGTAAGGCCTCTTCTGCCAAGCAATGTGATCATGTGACAGCATTCTTATAGAGCTGAAGGGATGTTATTCTTTCTCAAAGTGAAGACTGTTGCACAAACTGTAACTCCCATTGTTCTTATTGCTTTGATTGTACTCATGTACCTGATGTTGTATCATGTGAATTTCATTTATTGTATGTAACCTATCCCAGGCCACTCCTGAAAAAGGGACACAAGTCTCCACGAGCCTATCCCGTTACCAAAGTCCAGTCAATGAAATAAATTATTCTAGTTTGTTTCTCCCCTAGATTATTATTTTCTCCCTACCTCCCTCATGGTCAGGGTCATCATAGCTGCACCTGCCCTCTGACCTGAAGAGCAGATAAGGTGCTATGTTTACAGATAAGGTGCTATGTTTACAGATAATGTTCCATGTTTACAGATAACGTGCTATGATTACAGATGAGTAACTTGGCCTCTGTAAGGTGTCTCTTATGGTATGAGAGTCTCCGAGTGTGAGACTTGGGCAAAAAGATCAGGAAGCAAAGCTGAGCAGTTCTCGTTGCCCACATCTCATGACAGGAGTCTTCTATACTACAGAAAACTGCCTGCAGAGGCCCTAGTAACTTATTATAAATCACTTAAGTTAGCTAAGCTATAATTCAGCCTAAGTATTTGTTTTTAATTTCTAAAGTTTAATGATGACGCATTCCCCCTGGTTCTGTAGTGGAACACTCCACTCCTAATGCTCTTGTGTGAGTGACCACTGTACACAGGATAAGAGCTATAGTGGGCCTGTGCACTGATTGGCTAAAATCATGCAAGTGATTTATAGTATAGCCAATGACACACCTTGGTTAGCCAGCAGGGGGTTGTGTGAATACTGGATATGCCATGCCCTTTCTCCCTGGAAGCCAAGCACCTCACCGTACCATCTTGTTTGGTCACCATAGCTAGCTGCATCATGGGACTTACACAGAAATCCCCATCTCCCTGGGAACTGTACACTCCTCTGCTACCCTTTTCATGGGGCAGGCCTGGTTAAAGGGGTTTTCATCAACTGTCTAGTGAAGCATCTCTGCTCCAAAATATTCTCTTGTAAATTGTTTTCTGTCTATTTGCTAAATCTCCCCTATATCCTCCTCAAGCTCCTGCCAATATTCTTGCAGCTTACTGTAAGTCTAAATGATTTATGCTTGGTCAGCTTTCTCTTCACCACTGCTGTCCAGCACTGTCCAGCTTATATTTTAATCATCTCATTTTAAAAATGTTTAGTCTGTAAAGCTAATATCTGAGTCAATTTCCTCTGGACTACTTCCCCCACACACATTTTTCAATTTTTGTCATTATTATCAGCCCTTGAACTGTTCAGCTAAATCTCTGAGTGTTCATATCTGTACACCTGAAATGTAGCAACTAAGATTTTGTTTTTCATTTTCCTTCCATCTGCACACTGTTTTGACCCAGAAAAAAACATACTGACTACAAACTATGAACTGCGATGTGTGTGTATCCGTCAGACATCCTGTACTGTACTTGATGTGTGGTTTGGTGACAGAATCCAGGACACAAAAGAAGACCTGAGTCTATGTTTGTTTCTTTTTGCTAGCTCTTTGTTCTTTGCATGTCAGCTCCCCATTTCCTTAAACAGTGGCTGTGTTAATGGTTATTTCATAGCATGCTGCCATGTTATGCTTTCTTTATTCCGAATGTGATATTATTCCATACATTCAAGTAGAGATTTCCTAGAAAAACAGTAATACATTTTATGTGACTATATAGTTATTTTGCATATATTACCATTATAGGGTTTAATAATTTCTAACATCAAACTCATTTTAAAAGTGGGAGAAGCAATATTTCAGTTTCTTTCAATGTAGTTACATTCATATCATAAAGTTAGTTTATTTGGAGCTTTTCCATGCTAAGGGTATTTCTTAAGTTCAGTGTCATGTGTGACATGCATGCTGCACTCAAAAAATGAAAAATTAAAGGCCACAGTAATCCTTGGATCACTCCTGACCTTATTGGACTTCAGAAGTCTAGGGACCATCTTTGGCATAGGGTTTGGGCCACAGGTACCTTGGCCAATACCCAGAGTTACAAAAAGGCAAGGAATGACTGTACCAATGCTATATGTACAGCAAAGGGTCAGTATTATAAGAAAGCCCTCTCTCACACATGGAACAATGGCAGAACATTTTTGAATAACCTTAAAGAAGTCACTGGGAAAGACTACAGTTTTACCCTGTACATGCTTAACATAGATGGCATGCCTTCTCTCAACCTATGTGCCAATGCAGATACTTTTAATTGTGCCTTCAAGGATCTAGTTAGTTAGTTAGTTAAAACCTTTATTTTTAAACAGGAATTCAGATGGTAAAATTCACATCATTAGGACAATGTCCTATTTTCAAGATGGTCCTGTATAAATAAATATCTATTTTAAAAATAAAGGTTTTAACTAACTAACTAACTAACTAATCTCCATCCTCCCTCTGCCCTCAAAAGCCATGGAACGAATTGTGGCTGAGCAGTTAGTAGAATATCTTGAGAAATATCAACTGCAATGCCAACTTCAACATAGTTTTTGGAAAGGGCACAGCACCACCACTGCATTTCTGTAATTAATGGGCTTCATTCACAGCCAAGTAGATAGTAGAAATCTGGTTGGTGGGGCCTTTATAGATTTAACCAAGGCATTCAACACTGTAAATCATGCCTCCTGCTTGCTCAACTTGCTGACATTGGTCTTTCCTTTCATATGGTATCCTGGTTTGGCAGCTATCTGCTCAATTGCTCGCAGCAGGTGAGGATAGGCAGCATCCTCTTGAACACTAGATCAGTCCACTCAGGTGTTCCCCAAGGGACAATCCTGGGGCCTCCTCTGTTTAGTATATTCTTCAACAAGCTCCCTTATTCTTGCTAAGGTCACATCCTGTTATATGCTGGTGATGCTGTTCTGCTTTCTAGTGATCTGGACCCCAGGGCTCTGGAGAAGCAGCTTCAGAGTACCTTTTCAGACATAGAAAGATGGTTTAAACAGTACAAGCTAATAATGAACTACAAAAAGATGAAAACAATGCTATTCTCTAGCTCACTAAACAGACATAGATCCTACCCCCTCTCAATTCCCAATGACATGGGCTCCCCCCCAGAGCTTGTTCCTCACTTTAAATACCTGTGTATAATGGCTGACAGCACCCTGTCCTACACCAAACATATCAACAACATAGCTAAAGCTCTCAATAGGCACATAGGGCTACTCTATAGGCATAGAAATAGCCTGACCTCAGAAGCTCTTAACCTAGTCATACATAGCTCTGTGGTCTTTCTTATTGACTATAGGCCAGTAATCTATGGGTCAGCCACAGATTCATCTGTACGATGTATCAAAGCTGCACTCAACAAAGGTTGCTAGCTCTTAACTAGATCTGCATGGATGACTCACGCCTGTGACCTGTATGCTCAAGCTAATTGGCTCCAGTTCACTGGTAGGATAATGTACCAAACCTGTCTCATAACCAAAAAAGTTAACCTAGGAATGAAGACCCCTGGGGTTCTTAAGCTTTTAATCCCCTATGCCAACCCTAGATGCACTAGAAGCTCAGAAATTCAGATCTTCAAAATTCCCCATTGCTGTGCCTCCCTTGGTCAAAAGTCTTTTGCTTACCAAGCCCCACTTTGGTTTAACTCCCTCCACTCTGACACATCTTCTGCATCTACCTTAAGCTCCTTTAACTGTAAACTTAGACAACAGCTTGTTGGAAATGCCAGCTGTGATTGCTTCCAATAATCTGTCCCCCTCCACTAAATTGTTCAACTCTTTCTTGTTCTCATGTTTTGACCATTGGCACTACCTACCCCAGCACTTGGTAGTTCCTTGACTCCCTCCTCCCTCCCCTCCCCTATGCCCCACCACCTCTGGCTCCTTACTTCACCAACCTTCTCCTCTCCAGCATTGACTAGGCCCTCTGGGGTGCTTATTCCCTTATACCTTCTGCTCTCCAGCTTTGACTAGGCCCCCTGGGCTGCTTATTCCCTCCCCACAGTGTTTTCTTGTTGCTTCTGTAACTGTCCAATGCTTGTCATAGGCCTCTGGCCGTAGTTTCTCCACCTAGTCTACTCGCCTCTGTTCTTCTCTCTGTTCTCCTTATTCCATTGTTTGTATCTCTGCACCTTCTGCAAACCATTTCCTGCCTTTTGCTTGTTAACTGCCAGTAAGTGTACATGCATTGCCTTTGTTTGAATCTACAATCCCCTTTAACTGTATTGCTCTTTCATTGTTAATTTACTGACGTGAAACCTATGTAAAGAGCCACTCACTCAAATGTGTTATCCGAAATTCAAATAAACAAGTTATTTACCATATTTTTATTAAACATTTCCAATTCTGGGGAGTTCCAGTTCTCCAATATCATTTGCTGTGTTGTTATAGAGGAAATGACCAGTATGCATTTGTGTTGCTAAGTCTAACCCCATATATTCATTTAATACCAAACTTCAAATGTTTTGTGGGAAGTACAATTTAATAGTTTCATTATGCTGCAATGAGTGCTCATCCACCATTCTTATATTTGTGGACATTGCTGTACTTGATGAAACATAGAGCCTTGTGACTCACAGTTGTGCCAGCATAGATTATTATTTTTCACTCCCATTTTATATCATGTAGTTGTTGCTAAATAGGATCAGCAATAAATTTATACTGAAGTATTTAGTTTTTTGCATAAACCTACTCTTTATTGGCCCACATCCAAATTGATACCATTCTTTATTTCTCATTTGGGATAAAGTTTCTTGTTCTTATTTATTTTTTATTTTAGCCCTTGTATTGTATGATCTGGATGCTTGCTATTTATTTTGAGTAGGTCTTTATAACATATACTTACTGATTTCTGTGTATTCTGTTTAATACGGCTGTGCAAGGGCTGAATATTATTTCCTGAATAACACAAAACGTAGGTCACTTCCAAATATTTGAAGCCATTCTTGAATAGGGGACTATTCGTGTTAGGGAAAGAGTATACGGCCAGCTGCAAGTTAAAAAAAAAAACTAAACAGGCTCTCTCCCTCCTTCCCTGCCCCCTAAAAACAGTAAAATGTAATCCCCATCCCCCCATCAGAAGTCCATTCCCACCCTCCCCTCAGCACCCACAATTTGTTATATTTAAATATAAAATGTGAAATAAATCCCCCTGTGGATGGCTGGCACAACCCAACCACCTCCAGGGCTGGCCACTGTCTTTCTTATCATATCGCTTGGTCTGTACATAGAAAAAAAAGTAGGTATGTCCACCCAGCCACCCACCCTGCCTTCACCCTACTCCAACCCTCCACCCTCGAGCACCCAATTCTTAATATGAGAAGGTGACTGGAACAAACCCGCCCTCCACCATGGCCATCTGCCTCTCATGAATGAAAGGGGTCATGTTCCTACTCTTTCTGTATAGTAAAACCAGCTGATTTTGTGATTATACAGAGAGAGAACAGGGGCATAAGGGACTTCATTCATTAGGGTGGCTGGCCATAATAGCTCAGAACACTCGTAATGTAGAATCCGATGGATGCCAAAGGCAATTGTTCTGTTACAGAAAATGTTAGTGCTGTGTATTGGTTTGCAGAGAATCCAAGTGCTGTCTATTTGTCCATGACAAATTGTTGCCTTGTTACCTGATTCATGCCTCCTTACCCTAAAACTACTGTCTTTGTGTAATTAGTGTCCCCTATTATTCAGCATATCTCTGGCGAGTGTCTTAATTTCACTTTTGTTGAAATGCTGTAAATGCTGAATGGATGCTGCATATGCCATGAGAGTGAGTGACGCATTCCCACAATTGGAAGTTCTCAGTAAGATCCACTAAATTTGCCATTAGTTTTTAAATCTTTATGTAGAATTATAGTCAGGGCCCCTAGTGCTCTGCTGCAGAATTCTCTGATTTCTGCGGCAGGGCTCCTTGGCTTCTGCGGCAGCATTTTCTGATTCCTGTGGCATGATTTATTCATTTCTCTGTGAGAATGCAGCCCTGCCATTGGCTAAATATTATGTCATGTCATCAATGACATCATATGCTTAGAATAGAGGAGGGACTTCAGGATAAACAAGATGGGAAAGAAAGCCTAACACAATGGAAAAACAGTATATTTGAATGCAAATTCACCAAAAACAGTGAGTTCTGCAGCACTACACATATTATGTGGCATGAAGCAAATTCTGCAGAAAATTCCGCAACAGCAGAATCACAGAATTCCAGGGGCCTTGATTATAGTATACCGACAATTATATTGGAGCAAGTTACAGAGGCTATTGCTTGTTATTTAACAGGAATTTGGGCTTAGTGACACATTATGCATTACACATTTTGCCCTTTTGTAATACTTTTTATATTCATTTTTGTTATTCAACAGATAGTAAAAAGTACAATTCATCCCATCTCTAATTCTAACATACATAACTTTGTCTATAGTAAAGCTGGAAAGAAAATGTTGGTAGCAAAATTTGTGAAAGGCATATGGTAATACACAAATGTATGCAAACCACTCTAACAAAATAATAATTATAAGAAGAAGAATAATAAAACATAAGCAATATCTCTTAGTCATCTTGTCTGTATTAGCATAAGAGGGTTTTCACAGTTCAATCTACTGTGCATATTACATGGGAGAGAAACTACTGAATATGGAAAACTAAATGATGTCTGCAGCAAAGGGTTCTTAATCTTTACAGATTACATAAAATCATCAGTTATTGAATGTCAAAGACATATGTTTGTAACTTCCATTCATGAAAGATACATGACTGTATTAGCAGAAGATGGTGTTGGCAGTTTGTCCTACAGTGCAATATGCCTTGGAGAAAATTGATGAAACATCTTAAGGGTAGGCTGTCAATTGACACCGATTTTAAGAATCTTGGAAACAGTGTTTAGAAATAAAATTAGGAAAATTGTCTGCATTTAGCTATTCTTTTGAGTATGCATTCCCCTCTGAGGCCCAACTCACTGAAGTAGCTCTTTACCTCCAATAAGTCATACTACAGTTAAAGTCCATCTGCAAAGAACTGCTTTATGCTTTGATAGCAGATGCAATTGCTGAGGGGCATATAAAATGTCCTGACATTTTAATGCACTTTTAACAAATCCTTTACACAGAATCTGTGATATAGAAACCAATACATGACAGAGGAGAATGCAACATCCATTTGCATCAGCAGATGTAACATTTAGAAACATAGAAACATAGAATTCATTGGCAGGAAAGGAATACTTGACTGTACCAGTCTGCCCAGATGTCCCCTGCCTAATCTGTCTCAACAGACACTAACTGGTCTCCAGCGATGCTTCCTACACAAACAATAATACCCAACAGAGTGGGCGGTATAGGGCAATACTGGACTGGCCAGGGGCATAATGAGGCCTGATGCCACAAGTGGAGGGCCTTATTGCCCCTTGAAGGTCTGGTATTGCCCATTCCGCCCACCCTGGAGGGTATTATTGCACTTAGAAAATTGGCACTGTAAAAGAATGTAAGTTTAAAACAATTTAATTAAAAATTAGTTTACAATACGTACTATAGTAAAATACTTTCTACACCTGCATTTGACTGCTGTGTTTGACAACTGTTTCACAACCTGTGCAACATACTCATTATTTACTATTCGCCAGAAGAAATCAGATGTTTTCTTTGTTTTAATATAATTATGAAATGAGAAGCACAGAGTGTGCTTATTTCTGAAGCAAACTGAGACAGCTGCCAGGTCGGCAACAAGTGTTACCTGATCCTAGGTCCCACTCACGGTACATCTGCACACTGCATTCTGCATTATAGTACACATGTCCTATTCATACTGCCATGAAAATAAATAACAAACAAAAAAAGCAATGGTAGTAGATAAATCTTAGTTACTGAAAAGAACCAAACAAACGGGAGAACTGTGAGAATAGTGTGACCCTACTGCAGAAAGGCTGACAGGCACAGACTGCGTGACCTGTAAGTATGGGGTGGGTTGCACAGCAACTTCTTAACAGTTTGTTAAAGCTCCCTCCCTCCCCAAAGCTGTGTTCTACTATTTTGTTTTTATTATTTATTTTCATGGTAGTGCTATTGGGAAATGTGCACTATAATACAATAGTGTCAAGATGTACTGAGAGCAGGACTCAGGATCAGTTGATGGTTGTAGTGGAGTCGGTGACCTGGCAGCTGTCTGGTTTGTGTCCAGAGGTAAGCACACTCTATGCTACCAATTTCATAATGACATTAAAACAATAGAAAAACTTTTCTTCTGGTGAGAGCAAAAAAATGAGGATGTGGCACAGGTTGTGGTAGTTATTTCTGATGTGCACCACAACTATTTTTTTTTTTTGTGTGGAAACAATCATTTTATTCATCCATGGGAAATCAGTGAGGTGCAATGGTGGCAGGCGAGCAGCTGCACAACGGAGCTGTCGAGAACGAACACAAGGTCCATAGATTTTGAAGGAGATATAATTCTGGGAGAGAAATGAAGTTAAAGATTTGTGTGTTTTGGACTGGCTTTTGGTGATTAGCTGGGAGACTGAGTAGGGTATTAATAAACAAGCATTTGTCAATGCCGAATGTTGTCGTGCTGGCATTGGCAGTGGCGGAGGTAGAGAGGCATAGCACTGTGAGTTTGTTAATGTGTCTCAAAAGGTGATTTTGTACAGCGAGTATGCCACTGTGCAGCAGAGCTGTGGAAATGCGTTTTGGGCAGGCTGTGTAAAATGGTGACTGGACTGTTGATAATGAGGTGTGCATAAATGCCAGTGGTGAAAATGTGGCATGAAAATATTGCAGATTGACGAAGTTACAAGGGTGCATGGAAACTGCGCAATGCACACTTGCAACACAGTCATTGTCTGGATTTTCGACGCCAAATTTTCAACATAGGCATTTTAGGACCTCTGCTGATGAATAGTGCCACCGTCATTTCCTCAAAGTATCCCAAAAAGTGATTTCACACAGTGACCGTGTAATTCTGCACCAGACATGCGAAAACACATTTCAGCCAGCTGTACTGTTCATAAGGAGGTATGGAAAAATGCCAATGATGAACAGCTGGAGTGAAAGTATTACAAATTCAGAAAGTCACGAGCGTGCATGCAAACCATGCAATGCACACTCATAAAACACTCATTTTATTGACTTTCATCCCTAAATTTTCAACATCGGCATTTTAGGACATCTGCTAATGAACAGTGTCACTGCCATTTTCATAATGGGTCTCGAACATGGGCTTTCCACAGCAACCGCGCTATTGTGCACTGGAACTACGAAAACAGATTTTGGTCAGGATGTGAAAAATGACAGCTGTACTATTCATTAGGAGGTGTAGAATAATGGCACTGTTGAAAATGTGGAGTGAAAATGCAAGTTTGTGAACTTACGAGTGTGCGTGCAAACTGCGCAATGCACGCTCGTAACTCAGTCATTTTATGGAGTATTGTCAACAAAATTTTCAACACAGGCGTTTTAGGAGCTCTGCTCATGAACAGTGTCACTGTCGTTTTCATCATGTGTCCCGAACAGTGATTTCGCACAGCTACCGCGCTATTCTGCGATAGAAGTGTGAAAACACATTTTGGCAAGGATGTGAAAAACGACAGCTGTATGGTTCACAAGAAGGTGTGGTAAAATGCCAATCTTGAGAATCTGGCATGAAAATTGTGTGAATGCATTAACTTATGAGCATGCGTTTGCGCAGTTGCTATGCACGCTCGTAAAACAGTCATTTTTGGGATTTTTGCCTCCAAACTTGCAACATTGGCTTTTTGAGAGCCCCTCTCATGAACAGTGGCATTGTCATTTCATTACTCAATTCTGAAAGGTGATCCCATGCAGTGACTGCGAAATTACATTTTGGGACTGAATAACACCATGACAGTGCAAGAATGGGGTTTTTGGGACCCCTTCTCATGAATTTCTTGTATGTAGAGGGACCACATCAGCTCGTTTATAGCCTTCTGGAGCCATACTTGTTTCCAGTGAGCTGTTGAACAATGCTGTCAGTGGGGCAGCTAGCACATCCCTAAGTTCTTTCAGTACCATTGGCTGTATCCCATCCTGTCTCATATCCTTGTTCACAATCAGGGCTGCAAGTCCCTTAAGAACTCTTTCCTCTGTAAATTGACTTATGTCCACCTCCCCTCCACCGCTACTCCTGCTACTGCCTGGTGGTCCATCCCCCCACTGTTAAGAGTGAGCAGAAGTACAGTACTATAGCTGTTCAAGACAGCCGCTTGTTCTTGGCCCTCTTCTGTGTAGTCTCCCCTTCTGCCCTTCTGATCCTCACTAGCCTTCTCCTTGCTTTCCTCTTCTTACTTATGCATCTGAAGAAAGTCTTGTCCCCTTTAGTGACCCCTTTGGCAATCCTTTCCTCTGTCTGTGCCTTTGCACCCATCACTGCCTTTTCTGCTTCTCTCTGTTTTACTTGGTATGCCTACTTTTCAGCCTCAAGAGATACTATAGAGCGCAGAAAACACTTGTGCCTTGGATTGGGCTTTTAGAGTACGACTGGTGGTAGAACATACATTAAGGTAATCAAATGTTGAGGCTACTCTATAGTTAACCATGTAGGTGAGACTTCAGTGCCAGATTTGGCATTGACTGTGAGAGCAAAGAAGTGTAACACCAGTTGCTATACAATATATAGCAGCCAGAATTGTCTAGTGGTGTTGCTTGGGACAATTATTTAAACTATCTCCCCACCCCCCCCAAATCTGTCCTCACATTCACTCCCTAATTCTGAAACCCAGTAAAGTCCCCCCAAGTTTGGAACAATGGCTAAGCTTAATTAAAAGATCAAATAGATTCCAGATTTTACAAGATGAGGGGGAAGAATGACAATCAGATGGAAATATCTTGAAGAACATAACACAGAAAAGGGGACAGGACTACAATATTTTATCATGGAATGTTGCAGAGTTAAGGGAAAGATTAGCTGATCCTTCTTTTGTTGAATATGTAAAGAATTTTGATAATACTTGTATTCAAGAAACTTGGATAAAGGAGTCAATAAATATTAATGGGTATAGGACATTTTTTAAACGCGCAATCAACGATAAGAAATTTGGTAGATTGTCAGGAGGGCTTGTTACATGGTGTAAAATAAATAAGGAATATAGTCTTTCAGAGTTAAAAATGGATTCTAATCATATACTGGGCATAAAATTGACATGTGAGGATAAGGTGGTGACAATGCCTATTATCTACATTCCTCTTGTAAATTCGAGGTATATGGAAACAAGTGTATTGGATAATCTGGATACTGAAATTGATGATTGCACCCAAAGTGACCCAGATTGTGGCATAGTTATAAAGGGCAATTTTAATGCCAGGATGGTGATGCCTCAAGCTCACAGTAGAAATGAGGGATGCATATGCAACACAGGGCAAGAACTTGTTAGCTATCAAATGGAATTCCTTGTATCAAAAATAAGCTATTAGGGGAAATAATTTATATTCCCTACTAGAGGATAAAAATGTTCTGTTATTAAATGGGATCCTGAAAGGAGATTCCTTGGGGGCATTAACTTACCAAGGAATTAGGGGGTCCTCAGTATTGGATGTATATTGGATAGAATTTAATATAATTTCTACATTTATGGACATAAAGATAGTAAATAGGGCTGAAAGTGAACACAGCCCTGTAGAGATTAAATTAGCAATTTGGCCCCATAAAATTAAGTAAAACTAAAAATAGCAATATAATTACAGTATGGTTAAGAAAGGGGTTAAGTGGGAGATTGATCATTTTTTTTATCTAAGCAGCTACTTACAGAATGTGGAGCCAGGGATGAGATTAGAGCTATCACCTGTAATGAAGACCTCATAAACAGCTTACAAGAACTAGAAATAAATTTGAAAAAAAAAGACCATCTCTCCTAATAAAGGCATCATTTATTAAAGAAAAGAGAGGAAGTAGATGGAATGATATTGATTGTAAAGTAGCTAAGAAATAAATATATAGGGCAGCAGGAAAGGTGAGAGCTAATTCAATAAAGGAGAATAAAATTGAATTAAATAAACTTAGAAATATCAAGTATTATGAAATAAAAAGAGGGAAACATATAGAATAGATTTGTGGAAAGAGTTTGAAGAGGTGGTCTGGACAATGGATGACAAGAAGTTCTGGCAGATGGTGGCATATGGATGAGATAGCTATTGGTACTTCTACCTGAAAAGCAGACCTCAAATGGCTAAGGAGTATTTTTGACAGGACAAAAGGAAGAAACTGCAAATGTGAGCTTGGGGTAAATAATTTGACTCACCTGTTAATTTTGCACCCATTATATGACTTTGCAAGAAACCAATACCTGGGAAAAATACTATCATTGCTAGATAAGGAACTTAGATATCAGGTTACTTATCTTCTAAGGTCTAGAGATAAGGAATGGTTGTTAAATCTAGCCAAACTTTGTAGGAATACAGAGGACATAAAACTGCATATAAAAGAGAAATAAAATAATGAAAGCTTGTGATAAGAGAAATAGATGAAACTAGGGTTATCTATTAATTGTGCAATATTTGTGATTAGAAGAATTAAGCATATATTTATAAATGGCTGTATTTTAATGTGACTTTTAAAATGTGATAGTGTGTTTATAAATTAAATGTATAAATGTGCTTTTTTCTATTGTGTTAATTTATGAGAATGTAAATTTCTTTATAGTAACTTTGTAAAGACAATATTGTTTGTCATGCAATAAAACTGAACTGAACTGAACATCCACTCCCTCACCACCACCACCCAATGCTGCTCCCAACTCACTCCATTCCTCCCTTCCCTCACCCACAATGCACCCTCATTATAGTTCCTCTGTCGCTTTCTCTCTCTCTCTCCCTCTACTAAGTAAAATGTCCTTTAACTCCTCTAAGCAGTCATGTATATCTAACACCACTTTATGCGTTATCTTTGTAAGTAAACTGTTTTTAGCTAGGTAATTTTGTTCTCTGTAGTAGCTTTACATTTACTGTTACCCAGTACCTATATTTATATGTATTTTCCCCTGTATGTATGTTTATATCACTCATGTCCCTGGGTTGCACATGGAAACAGCACTGGGTTGGAACATCACTGACCAGAACAGCACAGTCAAGAACCACCATGCAGCAAAAATGTTGTCTCTTTGTTTTTGTGGGGGGCTACACCCCCTGAACCCTCAGATAAAAGGATTCTCACTCCAGGGGGAAGTAGATCACTGGGCAAGATGAAATTTGTGGGGACATGCAACACTGTTTCTATGGCCCACTGGAAAAAAAACAAAGTCCCAGTCACCAAAATATAAGGAGACCAGGATTTGAATCCTGATCTCCACTGCCACCTGTCTGTACTGCTCTATGCCTCTGCCCTCCACAACACAGGAACAACTCAGTCAGCCTCCTGGATTCTGATGCCCTTGTCCACTGTCAGCACCATGGACAGTGACCTGTGCAGCATTTAATGCAAGCACTATAAATCCTCTCTCACTGTCCATGGTAGCACTATCCACTCTGGCTCTCAGTTGACTGACACTATTCTGGTAGCGCTGTTCTAGGAGGTTACCCCTGAAAACAAACCTTGGCTCAGTGTGCCATTCCCGGTTACCAAATTTTAAATAAATAAATAAATAAATTATGATGAGAACAGAGAAAACCATTCTGGAAATAACACTCTACATGACACTGTGTATTTTGTATTTATTTTATTTTAAAATTGTTAGCTGGTAAAGGGACACTGTGTCACAGCTCTTTTATAGATGTGACCCAGGAGCCGATAGAGATTAAGTGTCATACTTAGGGTCACACAGTATGCACGTGGTGGTTGTGAACTTCAAGCCCAGGACTGCTGGGTCTCCAGAATCACAGCACGGTGCTCTAGCCTATGCAGTACTGCCTCCTGAAGACTTGTCACTGTAGGGATTCAACATTAGAGCATTCCTTTAGAGCTGTAACGATGGGCTGCAGAGTTTGAAATTGCAGATATCGAACAGCCTCTGGATCGAGGATCATTAAAAAAGGAAGAACAAGCATTTGTCAATGCCGAATGTTTGCTTGCTGGCATTGGCATTGGTAGTGCAGAAATTACAGAGCTGCGTAATAGGAATGGCAGTGAAGTACTGAACTGAACCAGCCCCACCACCACCTTGCAGAGACTGACAGGCATTGGGGTGTGTGTTTGGGTTGTCAGGCATAACGGCCACGCCATTTCACCACACTCCACCCTGCAGACACTGACAAGTGTCACGGTGTTCCTTGGGGTCTTCGCTCTTGGCGCGCACTGTATTTCATTAGGGAATATGGTGAAATGGGTGCGATATAGGAGAATGGTGTGAAGTTTGGGGCTAAGAGTCCAAGGCATTCCTCATGCCTCTCACTGACTGCAGGGTGTGGAATGGTATGAGCATCACAGGCAAGAATCCCAAGTCACACCCCTGATGCCTGTCATTCTCTACAGGGTTGGGTGTTATGGTTGGAAACCCTAATACTTCAGGCATTCATTGGTATTTTCACTCCAAATTTTCAACATGTTTGTTTTGTGACCCCACCTCATGAACAGGGGGAATATCAGTTTGTTAGCCGAAAGCTGCTTATGCACAGTGGCTACAGCATTTAGCACCACAGGTGTAAAAACATTCTGAACAGGATGTAAAAAATGACAGCTGTACTGTTCATGAGGGGTGTAAAAAATGGCAATGTTGCAAATCTGTAGTAAAAATATTTAAAAAAATGATGAAGTCACGAGCGTACATAGAAACTTCAGTCTTGAAAGCTATCTCTCCCCGCCTTGCCTCCTTCTACCTGCCTACCCCCTTGCCCCCTCTCCCTTTCCTCCCCTGGGCATTTCCTGACTTGTATCCTCCTCTCTCTCTCTCTCTCTCTCTCTCTCTCTCTCCCCCCCCCTTTGGAGCTCTACCCTCACCCTCTACCCCTCCGACAATGGCCTTCCTGCCTGCATACCCCCTACCCTCTCACCTGCAGTGCTTATTTCCAAGATTGCTCTTGACTGGTTATGTCATGCTACCTAACATTTGGCACATTTTGAATTACCAGAATTTCCTAAGCCTCACTCTCTTACTTCTTGTTATTGTGTAACTATGTATTATTATGTTGACCTTTGTATGTATGTATACCCCCCGTTCCTTCAAGGTGGAACCTTTGTAAACGAGCAGTTCCTGCTCAAAGGTATTTGTAATCCTAGATTTCAATAAAATAAAATAAAAAAAAATAAATAAAACTGTGCAACGCACACCCATAATATAATTAAGTTGGGAATTTTTTTACAGCAGATAGTCAACTCAGGCATTTTGGTGCCTCCGATCATGAACAGTGTCACTGTGATGAACAATGATTTCCCACAGCGACCATTCATCTCTGTGTTGAAAGTGTGAAAACACACTTCAGCCATGTTGTGAAAAATGACAGCTGTACAGTTCATTCGGAAGTGTGGAAAAATGCCACTGGTGAAAATCTGGCCTGAAAATATTACAGTCATGAACTAACGAGAGTGCGTGGAAACTGCGCAATGCTCACTCGTAACACGGTCATTTTATGGACTTTTGTCACCAAATTTTCAACATAGCCATTTTAAAACCTCTGCTCATGAACAGTGTCACTGTGATTTTCTTAATTTGTCCCGTACATTGATTTCGCACACCGACTGCACCATTGTGCGCTACATGGGTGGAAACACATTTTGGGTGAGATGTGAAAAATGACAGCTGTACTACTCATAAGAAGGTGTGGTAAAATGGCAATGTTGAAAATCTGGAGTGAAAATATTGAAAATTCGCTAACTTACGAGCGTGCGTAGGAACTGCGCAATGCACACTCGTAAAACAGTCAATTTTAGGAATTTTTTCACCAAATTTTCAACATAGCCATTTTAAGACCTCTGCTCATGAATGGTATCACTGCAATTTTCTTAATTTGTCTTGTACATTGATTTCGCACATCGACTGCACAATTGTGTGCTACATGGGCAAAAACACATTTTGGGTGAGATGTGAAAAATGACAGCTGTACTTCTCATAAGAAGGTGTGGTAAAATGGCAATGTTGAAAATCTGGAATGAAAATATTGAAAATTCGTGAACTTACGAGCGTGTGTAGGAACTGTACAACGAACGCTCGTAAAAGTAATTTTTTTGAATTTTTTCACCAAATTTTCAACATAGTCATTTTAAGACCTTTGCTCATGAACAGTTTCACTGTGATTTTCTTAATTTATCCCGTACATTGATTTTGCACACCGACTGCGCCATTGTGCGCTATATGGGCGGAAACACGTTTTGGGTGAGATGTGAAAAATGACAGCTGTACTACTCATAAGGAGGTGTGATAAAATGGCAATGTTGAAAATCTGGAGTGAAAATATTGAAAATTCGTGAACTTATGAGCCTGCATAGGAACTGCACAACACACGCTCGTAAAACAGTCATTTTTTTGAATTTTGGCACCAAATTTTCAACATGGGGTTTTTGGGACCCCTTCTCATGAATGATGTCACTGTCATATGGCGTTATTCAGGCCAGATGGGTGATTTTGCTCAGTAACTGCGAAATCACCCTTCAGGCCCGAATAACGCCATGACAGTGACATCATTCATGAGAAGGGGTCCCAAAAACCCCATGTTGAAAATTTGGTTCAAAAATTCCAAAAAATGCCTGAGATATGCAACAAAGTTGAAAACTCCCTATCTACACAGAAACATAGAAACAGAATTTGACGGCAGATAAGGACTGCTTGGCCCACACAGTCTGCCCATTTTCCTGCCTACTGGATAAGCTGCAGATCCTATTTAACCAGCAGCCTACTTCTTCCTACCCCCACCCCTAGAATGCCTTATGACTGTCCCATGCATGCTTGAATTCCACCTCTGTTTTGACTCACAACCTCCTCCGGAAGGCGTTCCATGCATCCACAACCCTGTCTGTGAAAAAATACTTCCTAAATTACCTCTGAGCCACCCCATCTTCAAATTGTGCCCCTTGTTCTTGCATACCTCTTTTTGAAAGATGCTACCCTCTTGGACTTTGTTGATTCCCTTGAGGTACTTGAAAGTTTCTGTCATGTCCCCCCCTCCCTCCTTTCCTCGAGGCTATACATATTAAGCTCCTTAAGTCTCTCTTCATATGTCTTCCGGTGCAGACCCTGCACCATTTTAGTTGCCCTCCTCTGGACAGCTTCCATCCTGTCTATGTCTTTGCAATGACTGGGTCTTCAGAACTGCACGCAGTACTCCAGATGGGGTCTGACCAGCTGTCTTTACAGAGGGATAATAACTTCCTGTCTTCTACTGGTGATGCCTCTCCCTATGCATCCCAATATCCCCCCAGCCCTCCTTGCTGCCCTCTCACATTGCTTGCCCACCTTTAGGTCATCTGATATGACTACCCCCAGGTCTCTGTCCATTGTTGTTGTTGTTAGTATCTCACCCCCATTGTGTACTCTTCCCATGGGTTTTTGTTTCCCAGGTGCATTACCTTGCACTTCTTAGCATTGAATCTAAGCTGCCATACATTTGACCATTCCTCTAACCTGCCAAGTCCCTTTCATCCTTTCCACCCCACCTTGTGCATCAACTCTGTTGCAGATCTTTGTGTCATCTGCAAAGAGACATACTTTTCCTTCAGTTCCTCTGCAATGTAAACTATAAAGACATTGAAGAGACCAGTCCAATACTGAACCCTGCGGTACCCCATTAGTAACCCCTTTCTTCAGAGTGGACTCCATTTACTATTACTCTCTGTGTCCTATTCTCCAGCCAATTTTTACCCAGGCTGTCATCTTGGGACCCACTCCCAGGCTAGCTAACCTGTATATTAATCTTTGTGTGGGACTGTGTCAAATGCCTTGCTAAAGTCTAGGTAGGCCATGTCCACAGCCCTCCCTGATCTACTACTTTGGTCACCCAGTCAAAGAAATCTATCAGATTTGTCTGGCATGACCTTCCTGCTGTGAATCCATGCTGCCTTGGGTCCTGTGCCCTCTGGCCTCTAGATACTTGACAATTCTTTCCTTCAGAAGTGATTCCATCATTTTCTCTACCACTGAGGTTAAACTAACTGGTCTGTAGTTTCCTGCTTCTGCCGTGCTCCCACTTTTGTGAAGGGGAATCACATATGCCCTCCTCCAGTCCTCGGGTACCACCCCATCCTCCCATGATTTGTTAAACAGGGTAGTCAGTGGTATTGCTAATTCTACCCTTAGTTCTTTTGTAATTCTGGGATGAATCCCATCAGGCCCCATTGCTTTGTCCACCTTCAGTTTTAAGAGTTCTTTCAGAACCCTTTCTTCTGTAAATGGGCTGGTATCAACTTCTGTATCCAGAGTGTCTAGCCCATTATACAGCTTACTGGCATTTCCTCAGTTCGCGGTCGGCTTTGAAGAGTGCAGATGTGTTCCCGGTGCACTGAAGATCGTCACACCAAGGTCTGGAGGTAAGTATGGGGTGGGGGGGTGTGAGGAGGCAGGGTGCACAGTGGGTGGGTGCGGGTTGTGGGAGGGGGGCCAGGGAGACTACGTGGGACAGTTTTTTCTTTACAGGTGTTCTTTTTGTTTCCAATGATGATGCGGGATGTTTGCGACGCTGGGGTGGGCTCCCAGCATGGCACAAGGATGGTTGGGGGGCGTTCAGCTGATGGGGGATTGGGCACCCCCATCACCCAAAGCATCGATTGCCATGCTGGGGTGGACTCCCAGCACGGCACCCAGTACTCAGGGGGGTGAGGACAATGGAGCCGATGGGGATTGGGCACCCCCGTCAGCTATATCATGAGTTGCCACGCTGGGGTGGGCACCCAGCATGGCATTTGGAAGGCTTTGGGGGGGCCAGGGGGAGCACAGCACAGCCGACGGGGGATTGGGCACCCCTGTCGGCTATACAGTATGTGCGTGCGTGCATGCGTGCGGGTGGGCGTGGACGCCTGCGTGTGCGTGTGTGGGGGGGAGCTGTGCATGAGCAAGCGATATCGCTGCTCACTGAAGTGTAGCTCCCCCTTTGAACTGTATGCCACTGCATTTTGGAGCTTGTCATAGACAGCTCCAGCATGCATTGGCTTACAGGGGCCGCGCCTGACAACACACTGACTGAATTGGAAGAGGTGGTGACACACCTCCGAAATCTCGGATGATGGCACTATGTTTCTTGCACATGTGTGCAGGCAAACATAACAAACATAATAAATGTATCTTAATTTTTGAAGACCAGATTTTTTTTTTGTGCCTGCATGTGTGACGTATGAATGAGGGATCCACTCACTGTAGATCAAGGGAGGATGTGAAATGGTGCAGGTACGTAGGGGGGTGAACAAAGTGGTAGACAGTAAGCCCTACCAGAGCTTCAGTCTGATGTAGCACAGTGATACATGGGGGGGTGAACAAAGTGGTAGACAGTAAGCCCTACTAGAGCATCAGGCTGATGTAGCACAGCCTGACTAAGGTAAGGGAGGATGTGAAATGGTACAGGTACATGGGGGGGTGAACAAAGTGGTAGACAGTAAGCCCTACCTGAGCTTCAGGCTGATGTTGCACAGCTGGACTAAGGCACAAGCACCCACGGCATGTTCTTGTAGTCCCCATTTATATGTCCACTTATGTTCTAGCAGCACTGATTGCCTAACTGAGCCAACATGTAAAACAGATACTAAAATGTCAGATTTATTTCAGGTGACCAGGATTGTAGTGGGGAGAGGGAGCAAGTGAAACAATGTCCTGAGAATGTGCTTAAACTTATTAACCGTTGCTGTGCCACGGAGTGATACACCGGTCCAGAATCCCTACATGTTCAAATTCTGTTTGCAGCCTAAAGGTGCTTAGGTGGATTGGCATTTACATTACTCAGCGGGAAATCTTTTTCATACTTTTTGTGATCATCGGTTAAGATATAACCACTAACTCATGACAGACACTTGGGGGCATGAAACTGTGCCACCAGCAAAGTTGCATTTGCAAAGCCCTGAATATTTATCTGTTGGTAATGAAATGAAAACTGTCAGCTGATAACATTCAGCCACTGTTCATTGCACAGAATAGACATCTCACTGATAGATCTGGAGCAAAGGGACATGCACCTGCCAATAACACCACTACAGCTACAGACACTGAAGAAAGAAGTTCATGCATTTTCATGACTGTTAACTTTTTCAGCATTTTAAAACAGTTACTTAGCATCTGCACTAAGATGTTACACGTCGCTGAACTGAATTGTGACACCAGAATCCCTGCGATCAACATTTGTCAGCAAAAGTGAATTGAAAAAAATGAGTAGATGTATAAAATGGTAAGTGACATGAGTCAATAACAACATATCAGCATGTAATACTTGACTTAAAATTTGAGCACCACCAAATTCCGCACCACAGCGTCAAACAGGGATGCCATTTATAATTCAGCTAATGTCAAGCAGTTTTCGAGCCATAAAAATAATTACTGTATCAGTATGGTGGCAGCAACGGGATCAGGAAATTATGAAATAAAATGCAACAGCACCCCCGTCGGCCATATGTTGTGCGGGTGGAGGGAGTGCATGAGCTCCCAGGGGTGGGCTGTTAGGCAGCGTCAGATTTGCCGGAGAAAAGGGTGGATTTGATTGTGAGCTACAGTTGAATGTGTGTTTTCTTTTTCTATACCTAGTTTTCGCTATTTTGTTAGGGCACATGTCCAACCCTAAGATGTTTAGGGTCACAAGGTGATGTGACTTCATTGAGCATCTGATTTGAGAAAGATCTGTGTGACTCTATCTAAATGCCAGCTCACGGCAATTCAGAGAAAAAAAAATAATTTTGAAGCTGCATTACCAGGCTAAGTGTGCAGTTTAGTGAATTACCACACAGGGGTGTGTATATGACAGCACTAAAATGTGCATTAAAGTGCTTCAGTCATGAAAACCTTCCCCACTGGCTGCTTCTGAAATGCATAGCAGTATGTTCTCCTTTGTGCATTCTGGCTGTTCTTTGCTTCAGCTGCAGGTAGTACAGTACGCTAAAGTTCATTTGCATAGGTTTTAGCAGCGGGGAGTTCACATTGACATAGTCTAGTAAGAGAAAATGCTTGGAATTACACATACAATGAAATCTGAGTTTTCACATCAAATGCCAAGGTATTTTTTTTCTGGAGGATTAGAACCCATGGAGTCCATGAAGGTGTGCTTTGGAGAGCTGGCATGTGTAAGGATTGTTAGGCACCCACACATTTTGGTGGTCCTGCTGTGGCAGGGAACAGTTTATTAAAGTAATGATGTGTGGCTTGTCTCTCTAAGCTAGACAAGACTACACCATCCTATCAGGTAACCAACACAGTTGATCTGTGTGTGTGTGGGGGGAGGAGATGCTCACTGAAGCGTGGCTCCCTCTTTCAACCGTATGCCACTGCATTTTCAACTGCTGTCATAGACAGCTCCAGCAGTGATTGGAGAACTGTGACCACGCCTGCAAACACACTGACTGAATTGGAAGATGCTGACACACCTCTGAAAAACTCAGATGATGGCACTATGTTTCTTGCACATGCGTGCAAGCAAACATAACAAGCATTTGTCAATGCCGAATATTTGCTTGCTGGCATTGGCAGTGGTAGTGTGAAGTTACAGAGCTGCGTAATAGTAATGGCAGTGAAGTATTGAACCAACCCACCACCACCCTGCAGAGGTGACAGGTATTGGGGTGTGCCTTTGGGTCAGTCAAGCATGACGGCCACACCATTTCAGTACACCCCACCCTGCAGACACTGGCAAGTGTCACGGTGTTCCTTGGGGTCTTTGGTGCTTATGCACACCCCATTCCATTAGGAAATACAGTGGGATGGGTGCAATATAGGAGAATGGGGTGAACTTTGGGGCAGAAGAGTCCAAGGCATACTTCAATGCTTCTCACTGGCTGCAGGGTGGAATGGCATGAGCATTACAGGCAAGAATCCCAAGTCACACCCCTGATGCCTGTCATTCTCTACAGGGTTGGGCGTTATGGTTGGAAACCCTAATACCTCAGGCATTCATTGGTATTTTCACTCCAAATGTTCAACATGGTTTTTGTGACCCACCTCATAAACAGGGGAATGTCAGTTTCTTCGAAAAGCTGCTTATGCACAGCGACTACAGCATTTAGCACCACAGGTGCAAAACATCTCAACAGGATGTAAAAATTACATCTGTACTGTTCATGGGGAGGTGTAAAAAATGGCAATGTTGTAAATCTGCAGTAAAAATATTTTAAAAAATGGTGAAGTCATGAGCGTACATGGAAACTGTGCAACACACACCCATAATATAATTAGGTTGGGGATTTTTTTACAGCAGATTGTCAACTCAGGCATTTTGGTGCCTCCGATCATGAACAGTGTCACTGTGATTTTCTTTATGTGTCCCGAACAATAATTTCCCACAGCGACCACTCATCTCTGCGCTGAAAGTGTGAAAACACAGTTCGGCCATGTTGTGAAAAATGACAGCTGTACTGTAAATAAGGCAGCGTGGAAAAATGCCACTGGTGAAAATCTGGACTTAAAATATTACAAAGTCATGAACTTACGAGGGTGCGTGGAAACTGCACAATGCTCACTCGTAACACAGTCATTTTATGGACTTTTGTCACCAAATTTTCAACATAGCCATTTTAAGACCTCTGCTCATGAACAGTGTAACTGTGATTTTCTTAATCTTTCTCAAACATTGCTTTCATACATCAACAGCACCATTGTGCGCTACATGTGCGAAAACACATTTTGGGCCGCATATGAAAAATGGCAGCTGTACTGTTCATAAGTAAGTGTAATAAAATGGCAATGTTGAAAATATGGAGTGAAAATATTAAATTTGCAAACTTATGAGCATGCATAGGAACTGCACAATGCACGCTCGTAAAACAGTCATTTTTAGGGATGTTTTCACCAAATTTTCGACGGCTATTTTAAGACCTCTGCTCATGAACAGTGTCACTGTGATTTTCTTGATTTGTCCCGGACATTGATTTAGCACACCGACTGCGCCATTGTGCGCTACATGGGCAGAAACACGTTTTGGGTGAGATGTGAAAAATGACAGCTGTACTACTTATAAGGAGGTGTGTAAAATGGCAATGTTGAAAATCTGGAGTGAAAATATTGAAAATTTTCAAACTTATGGTGATGCGTAGGAACTGCGCCAGCGCACACTCATAAAACATGCATTTTTAAAACTTTCCACCAGAATTTTCAAAATAAACTTCTTGAGGCCACCTTATGAACACTGGCAGTGTCATTTCGTTAATCGGTCCCGAAAGGTGATTTCACGCAGTGACTGCAAAATCACCCTTCAGGCCTGAATAACGCCATGACAGTGATATTATTCATGAGAAGGGGTCCCAAAAACCCCCATGTTGAAAATTTGGTGCAAAAATTCCAAAAATGTCTGAGATATGCAACAAAGTTGAAAACCTCCTATCTAGCTCATTATACAGCTTACTGGCATTTCCTCAGTTCGCGGTCAGCTTTGAAGAGTGCAGACGTGTTCCCGGTCCACCGAAGATCATCGTGCCGAGGTCCAGAGGTAAGTATGGGGTGGGGGTGTGTGGGGAGGTAGGTGCGCAGTGGGTGGATGCGGGTTGTGGGAGGGGGGCCAGGGAGACTACGTGGGACCATTTTTTCTTTGCAGGTGTTCTTTTTGTTTCCAATGATGATGCGGGATGTTTGCCATGCTGGGGTGGGCTCCCAGCATGGCACAAGGATGGTTGGGGGGTATTCAGACAATGGGGGATTGGGCATCCCCATCACCCAAAGCATTGACTGCCATGCTGGGGTAGGCTCCCAGCGTGGCACCCAGTACTGGGGGGGTGAGGACAGTGGAGCCAACGCGGGATTGGGCACCCCCGGCTATATTATGAGTTGCCACACTGGGGTGGGCACCAAGCGTGGCATTTGGAAGGCTTTGGGGGGTGGGATAGCGCAGCACAGCTGATGGGGGATTGGGCACCCCCGCTGGTTATACAGTGTGTGCATGCATGTGGGGGGGCACATGCCTGCATGTGTGGGGGGAGCTGCGCATGAGCAAGTGATATCTTATCGCTGCTCACTGAAGTGTAGCTCCCCCGTTGAACTCTATGCCGCTGCATTTTGGAGCTTGTCATAGACAGCTCCAGCATGCATTGGCCTACAGGGTCCATGCCTGCCAACACACTGATTGAATTGGAAGAGCGGGTGACACACCTCTGAAATCTCGGATGATGGCACTATGTTTCTTGCACATGCGTGCAAGCAAACATAAAACATAATAAATGTATCTTAATTTTCGAAGACCTTTTTTTTTTTTGTGCATGCATATGTGACGTATGAATGAGGGATCCACTCACTGTAGATCAAGGGAGGATGTGAAATAGTGCAGGTACATGGAGGGGTGAACAAAGTGGTAGACAGTAAGCCCTACCAGAGCTTCAGGCTGATATAGCACAATGATACATGGGGGGGTGAAGAAAGTGGTAGACAGTAAGCCCTACCAGAGCTTCAGGCTGATGTAGCACAGCTGGACTAAGGCAAGGGAGGATGTGAAATGGTACAGGTACATGGGGGGTGAACAAAGTGGTAGACAGTAAGCCCTACCAGAGCTTCAGGCTGATGTAGCACAGCTGGACTAAGGCAGGAGGATGTGAAATGGTACAGGTACATGGGGGTGAAGAAAGTGGTAGACAGTAAGCCCTACCAGAGCTTCAGGCTGATGTAGCACAGCTGGACTAAGGCAAGGGAGGATGTGAAATGGTACAGGTTCATGGGGGGGTGAAGAAAGTGGTAGACAGTAAGCCCTACCAGAGCTTCAGGCTGATGTAGCACAGCTGGACTAAGGCAAGGGAGGATGTGAAATGGTACAGGTTCATGGGGGGGTGAAGAAAGTGGTAGACAGTAAGTCCTACCTGAGCTTCAGGCTGATGTTGCACAGCTGGACTAAGGCACAAGCACCCATGGCATGTTCTTTTAGTCCCCATTTATATGTCCGTTTATGTTCTTACAGTGCTGATTGCCTAACTGAGCCAAGATGTAAAACAGATACTAAAATGTCAGGTTTATTTCAGGTGACCATGTTCTTATAGTCCCCATTTATATGTCCATTTATGTTCTTACAGCGCTGATTGCCTAACTGAGCCAAGATGTAAAACAGATACTAAAATGTCAGGTTTATTTCAGGTGACCAGGATCGTAGCGGTGAGAGGGGGCAAGTGAAACAATGTCCTGAGAATGTGCTTACACTTATTAACTGTTGCTGTGCCATGGAGTGATTCACCAGTCCTGAATCCCTATACGTTCAAATTATGTTTGCAGCCTAAAGGTGCTTAGGTGGATTAGCATTTACATTACTCAGCGGAAAATCTTTTTCATACTTTTTGTGATCATCGGTTAAGATATAACCATTAACTGATGACACACTTGGGGGCATAAAACTGTGCTACCAGCAAAGTTGCATTTGCAAAGCCCTGAATATTTATCTGTTGATAATGAAATGAAAACTGTCAGCTGATAACATTCTGCCACTGTCCATTGCACAGAATAGACATCTCACTGATAGATCTGGAGCAAAGGGACATGCACTTGCCAATAACACCACTACAGCTCCAGACACTGAAGAAAGAAGTTCATGCATTTTCATGACTGTTAACTTTTTCAGCATTTTAAAACAGTTACTTAGCATCTGCACTAAGATGTTACACGTCGCTGAACTGAATTGTGACACCAGAATCCCTGCGATCAACATCTGTCAGCAAAAGTGAATTGAAAAAAAATCAATAGATGTATAAAATGATAAGTGACATGAGTCAATAACACCATATCTGCATGTAATACTTGGCTTAAAATTTGAGCACCACCATATTCCGCACCACAGCATCAAACAGGGATGCCATTTATAATTCAGCTAATGTCAAGCAGTTTTCGAGCCATAAAAAGTATTACTGTATCAGTATGGTGGCAGCAACGGGATCAGGAAATAATGAAATAAAATGCAACAGCACCCCCGTCGGCCATATGTTTTGTGGGTGGAGGGAATGCATGAGCACCCAGGGGTGGGCTGTTAGGCGGCCTCAGATTCACCGGAGAAAAGGGTGGATTTGATTGTGAGCTATGGTTGAATGTGTGTTTTCTTTTCTATACCTAGTTTTCACTATTTTGTTAGGGCACATGTCCAACCCTAAGATGTTTAGGGTCACAAGACGATGTGAATTCATTGAGCATCTGATCTGAGAAAGAGCTGTGTAATTCTATCTAAATGCCAGCTCACAGCAATTCAGAGAAAAAAAAAATATTTTGAAGCTGCATTACCAGACTAAGTGTGCAGTTTAGTGAATTACCACACAGGGGTGTGTATATGACACCACTAAAAGGCGCATTAAAGTGCTTCAGTCATGAAAACCTTCCCCACTGGCTGCTGCTGAAATGCATAGCAGTATGTTCTCCTTTGTGCATTCTGGCTGTTCTTTGCTTCAGCTGCAGGTAGTACAGTATGCTCAAGTTCATTTGCAAAGATTTTAGCAGTGGGAGTTCACATTGACAGAGTCTAGTAAGACAAAAAACTCTTGGAATTACACATACAATGAAGCCTGAGTTTTCACATCAAATGCTGAGGTATTGTTCTTCTGGAGGATTAGAACCCATGGAGTCCATGAAGGTGTGCTTTGGAGAGCTGGTATGTGCAAGGACTGTTAGGCACCCACACATTTTGGTGGTCTTGCTTTGGCAGAGAACAGTTTATTAAAGTAATGATGTGTGGCTTGTCTCTCTAAGCTAGACAAGACTACACCATCCTATCAGGCAACTGACACAGTTGATCTGTGTGTGTGTGGTGGGGGGGAGGAGCTGCTCACTGAAGCGTAGCTCCCTCTGTCAACTGTATGCCACTGCATTTTCAACTGCTGTCATAGACAGCTTCAGCAGTGATTGGAGAACTGTGACCACGCCTGCAAACACACTGACTGAATTGGAAGATGCTGACACACCTCTGAAAAACTCAGATGATGGCATTATGTTTCTTGCACATGCGTGCAAGCAAACATAAAAATGTAAATCAGCAGAGCCCAACTTGAAAATAAACAGAAGAAAACCTCACATTGGAAAGTTTTGCTAATGAAGTTAAAGGCACTGTTGAAAAACCAAGTGTCTTGTTTGAAGCTGAGAAGTGAGATACTCCATGAACAATCATATGTGCTTTGCTAGAGAGAAGTCCAATGTAGATAGGATGGAACTCGATGGCCCAGTAGATCTGCTCCCTAAACAAAATATTGGCTGTGTGGAGAAGTGCAATCTATCTGCAACTAGACTTGCTAGTATGGTAAAAAAACAATTACTTCACAAGATGTGACTGCTGAATGTGGTGAAAGATATGCTTTGGTAAATTATGATCTTGCTATTTCCAAACCTGCACTGTACATTGACCTGCAGGAAGCACCCACATACTATGTGCCAGTGTTTTATTTGCTATGGCCACTTTTCACATACAAATGACACATTTAGATCCATTAGGATATTTGTGGGAGGAGTGAAGAGGGCCATATATTTTTACTGCACTTCTGACTCAAGTGTCACTAACTGCCATCATTTCAGGAAAACACTTTAACAGGTGACAGTAACTACATACACTCCTTGCAATGGCACTACATTTCTCTGTTTCTATACCTTTCTGGAGGAGCATGGATCTCTACTGGTTGATGTCTTAAACCAGCTGGAAGACTTGATGAAAACTGCATCTGCATATTCTCTTAAAAGACATGAAGGCTCACAGGAGTACATTACTTCAATTAACTAATAGGAGAAGTACACCAAGGATACAAAGTCTGAGCAGCACAGCACCACAGCACAGATTTAAGTGTTCTACATTGGTGTTTGTGGTGCTATACCAAAATGGGACAATTTACTTTTTTTTAGGTAGAAAGTGCTCAGTATTCTTTGCCACAAATCACCCAGATTATTTCAAATGGATGGTTGGATAGCATCTGAATCTGCTAAATATTCCCACTAGACACACTGGAGCATAGACAATGCTCGTGATTTTCAGCCTTTCTGTAAGAAATACCTCAAGGCTATTTTAAAGTAAACCTGCTGAACAACTTTAGAATAAACAGTGAATGCAGATGTAGCATCTTGATTTTCAGGTATTGCTGTCTTTACAGTAACCAATCCATTGCCACTCACAAGAAAGGAATGATCTCTAAACCCATGCATAATGCAGCTGTTGTAAATCTACCTCCCTATGCCAGATTTAAGTCATTTTAGACATATCAGCTACATCTGTGACCTTCACCTAAAGTGTGGTGCACTTAATTAGCAGTTTAAACACAAACCAGCAACATCTAAATTGCACTGTAACTCCACTGCTGTAGAACATCATGTACACCTCTCAGATAGTAGTCCAGTTGAGGTGCCCACATTGAGGTACACAAAGGTGCACACCTTATAGGTTCATAGGTTCATAGAACTCATGTGAGTTCAACAGGCCAAGGCCTGTTAAAGAACTCACCACCCATGTAATCATGGGTGGAAATCATATTTTTCCCCCATGTGTTGATCAAGTCTGGTTTTGAAGATGTTGATATTTGCACTTGAGACTACATGTGGTGGCAGGCTATTCCATGTCCCCACAACCCTCTGTGTAAAGAACCTGCTTCTCTTAGTTGTTCTTATTAAGTCCCCTTTAATCTTATACCCATTACTTCTTGTATTAACTGTGCCCTCATTCAATGTCAGGCCAATAGTTGCCCTAGGGTAATCATTATTTACTGCTTTATATGTTAGGCCCAGGTCACCTTGAGTCTGCTTGTATCCAGCTGAGAACAAGTTCAGCGTCCTAAGTCTTTTATTATAATCTATATTTTTCAAGGGCTTTATCTTCCTGGTAAATTTCCTCTGCATCTCCTCTATGAGTTTACAGCCTCTCCTTGTATGTGTTAGGTTAAACTGGGAACAATATTCCAGGTGTGGGTGAGGGCATACAAGACTAAAGTAGAGAGTCATTGGCACTTCCTGTTCCCTACTTTTTTATTAGCCAGGACTGATCCTATAATTTTATGGCATTTTTTTAACTTTAACTATGCTGTTCCTATCAAAGTTAAGATCTTTCGTTATTAGTGTACCTAGATCTTTTTCTTCTGTCATTGTTTTCAGTATGGTGGTACCTAATTTATAATTTGAAATTGGGTTGTTCTCCCCAGATGCATTACCTTACATTTAGCTGTATTGAACTGCATCTCGTCTGCCAAAGCCTAGTCCTTGAGTTTGTCTAACTCTTGTTGCAATAGTACACTGTCATTTATTGAATTAACAAAGTCCCCCAAGCTTGCAATCATCAGCATATTTGCATATCCATGCATTACCTGAGACTTTCATTGATGCAACCAAAATGTTAAATATTGTGGAACCCAAAACTGATCCCTGTGGGACTCCACTGATTACGCTGCCCCAATTGGACAGGTGTCCTTTTTTAGACACCCTCAGATACTGATCTCCCAAACAGGAGTTATTTACACCTTAGTAGCACATCAAATACACCTCAACTGGGTCAGTGAAGTTGATCATTTTAAATCTTTATTGTTGATTGCTAAATCTTGATTTACTGTATGTGACATTTGATGATTGACAGTAAATAATCATGACTGACGTTTCAGATTTAGACTACGGTTATTGTCCAAGGCAAATCAAAAACAGTTTCATTTTCCCCAAGTCACCTAAAACTGATTATAATCTAATACTCTGGATTACATAAACAGTTTACTGCCCCTAGGAATGTAAGGTTAAGATAGCATTTTTGAGTTGCATTAGATCTCCCACTTTATGCTAATTTCAGTATGATGGGCAAATGTGCTTTTACAAGCTGTTGCCTAAGTATGTGAACTCAGTTCCTATTAATAGTAAGCATTATTATGGCCCCTTTGCACATTTTCAAGCCTTAATAAATTGGTTCCATAGGTGGGTCAGATTCCTCAAACATCTTGAATCAATTTGTCTAAACTCAGCTGCATCAAATTATTTATTTATTTATTTATTGAAATTGTTTCACCAGGAAATGCACACTGAGCAACAAGATGCTCATCTCCTGGAGCGACCTGGGGGGAAGGGATACGGAGGATAGAATAACATGCAGGTTATCAAGTGAACATTTAACAGTAAGCAAATAGCAGCATTGGGATACGTTTGTATGATTTTACAAGCAGCACATGTTGACTACATTGGGTACAGTTAGGAGCATAATAACAATTACATGACATGTAGCAGTAATACAAGGGAATTTAGCAATGCAAGCAGTACAAGGGTTAAACAATTGAAGATGTAAAACACAAGCAGTACAATTCTAGTTGTATACAGTAAATTGTGCTATGGTGCATTACCTTTGTAATTAATGTTATACTGTTATGTAATTGTACTTGTGATTTTATTATTCTTGCAAAAATTGTTGCAACATTGTGGACTTGGTCACCAAAATGCTATTAAAAAAATTAACATTTGCTCAATGACTGAATATTTCTTTTGATGCAAGTAAATGTTGACTATACCAATGACTGCCTCATAATAAATTACATATTTTTAGTTACATATTTTGACATCTACTGACCTCATGAGTGGTAGAGCTGTGAGTGAATATTTTTTAATTCAGAAGCTAAAGCTAAAAATAAAAATTTATTTTGAGGTAGCCCACAACATTTTTTCATTCATACGTTTTTGCCTGGCAAAGATGGTATGAGGGTCTGAAATGATGAAACATGTTGCATAATTCTAGGAGTGAGGCAGGCTGATTGAAAATATCAATTGTTGAGTAAGATAGAGTGAAAATAAGCAATTTATTTGCACTCCAGCTTTGTATGCCATGAAATTAAATGCATATACTGGACCATTATTATTCTTAGCCATTGTGTATATTAATGTGTTACTTTTAAAGATATAAATGCTAATTCATTTATTCAACTGGGTGACCCTCCTCCTCCATTATACTCACAGTCTCTCCACATGTTGATCAGGGAGGCTAGGGGTCACAAATGCTAGAATGTATGCTGGCATCTCGTGGTGCAGGGGAAGAGGGATACATGTGGTTATGCACCACTGACATGTAGCCAAGCTGTCTTTGATGATTGAACCCTGAGAGTGTGCATTCAGAATTAGTAACAACAAATCTCCACACCATACAAGCTGAAGTACCAAAAAGCAGCCTTTAATGTATAACAAAAAATGCCAAAAAGCACCCACTCACAATACCTCTACTGGTTTCACAAAAGTTGCATCATCAGGAGGTGACCATTGCATCTAAAGTGGATCCTTAAATATGTGCAATTACCATTGTAACCCCCCTACAAATGGGGGTTCCTAAAAGCTTCCCCGGAGCTCATTTAAATGCTCCATGCCTGGCTGGTGTTCGGCATTTAAGCTGTTTAAAATGGGTAGCCAGTGAGTGCTTTTAAGGCCTCCGTATACTGTCCCTTTAAGGGCTGCCTGTTGCAGTCATAATTAGTTGAACTGGGGGGGGGCTGTGCGGTTGTATGCCCGAGTCCTACCCTGGCTGCTGAGTAAGCACTCCATTCTGCCATCGCTGCTAGTGCAGAGGGAGCCCTGTTAAAAGAGGAAATTACTTGCCAGTGATCCTTTGAATAGTAATGATAATGTAAGTTGTTCTAACCTGTTTCCTTTGCAGCCAGATTCTGTTCTGATTATCCCCTCCATTTTGGTCCTGAACTGATGAATTGGACCAATCAGTATCTCGGGGCTCTTTTGAGCTGGCTGACCAATGGGGGAACTGCTTGCCCTTTGAGAAAGGCATTATGGGCTATGGCACTTTTTCGCACCACTGAGAGCAGGAGTAAATGACTGGCAAGTGACGCCAGTCAATTGGATTGGGTAGTGCCTGGAGTGAAAGGAGTGCCCCATGCTCCTGGCGGTAGATGCGTTGTGGCTGAGGAGAAGAAAGGAGCTCTGTGCTTCTGCGCTGTGTGAGTGTTCATGTGGGAAGTGAGTGAAGGCCTGAGGCTACTGTTTTTGCCCTTTTGAGTGAGTTAGACTAAATCCGCCAGCGGGTGGTCGGAGGAGGCTGGTTACAGCCCAGCTACCTACCATGCTCAACCTGAGAGGACTGGAGAATCTGCTGAATCACGCTCGGTCCACCCGTGATGTTGAAGCTGCTGTTTGCTGCCCGAGTTCTGCTGCAAGTTTGTGTGGGGCCTGAAAGCAGCTGCCTGGTATGGTACCCCTCTGTTGTTTGCCATATAGATGTGTGAAGAGGCTGGTGAAATTCAGGCTCAGCCTGCCGGTGGTGACGGAGATGGTAGTTGATGGAGCCGTGAGTACTGAATCAGGGTAGCTCCCTGCCAAGTCTACACACAGTGGCTTCAAGTTGTCTCATTACATTGCTGACTGCCTAACTGAACTTTTTCCCCTTCTGACCTCCTCAGGATTTTAAAGGTTATCTGTGTAAGGGCCCCAACCAGCTGCCACGATGGACTAGCCGTTAGGGCTTGGGTACCCAGGGACAGCAAATCTTAGGGTTAGGCCTGTGCACAGAGCCCTAGGTAGATAGGTATAGTGATAAGCCAATCATCTTGATTTCCCCCTGCCCCTGTTGTTTGTCTCCCTTAAATAAATCAGATTGTTCTTTTTGCAACTGAACCCTGGCTACTGTGTACATTCCTGGTGAACTGCTGTATAGGGACTGTGATATAACTGTACCTTACTTTACAGGGGGTCCCCATAGTGAGTCGAGAGATACTGGCCAGGGGGAAAATGTACAGGGGAAAGGTATTGTTGGTATTCCAGGTGAGCCACTAGCGGGATGAAAGGGGGGTTGCAGTAACCCAGAGGACTGTGACCGAGGCAATCTCAACTTTACTACCCCCGACCTGTGGGTGGAGGCACCCGTCAACAAATCTAGGCCCTTCACCCTGTCTCAGTGGAGGCAGGCAGGGCTAGTAGCCCTAAGAGTAGCACCCCCTTGGGGTTATACCACAATACACTGAAAATTTAAAGTGCCAATACCAAATTTGTGCAAAAATACAAACAAATCATACATGAATAAAAATATAAACACATAGTTAAGTCCCATTTTTTGTTTTTCTCAAAAAGAGGGAGAACAAGTTATACTTGGTAGAAAGAATTATTTTAGTCCTACTTATTCCAGAAGAATGGACATCATAATAGTGCTATATCATTCTGTTCTTAAATTTCAATAGATGGTGCTTGAGGTACCATAGTATTCCAATGCACCCTAGAAAAAGAACATAAGCATATTATTATGCAACACTAATGAGGAGAACAATATAAGAACACTGGTACATGTATAAATATGTGCCACAGGTTACCATATGATGATCTCACAACATTATCTGTTATGTTTAATGCATAATAGCAATTCTATATGGTCATTTAGACCTGGAGTTTCCATAGCACCCAAAGAAAATATCCAAAATGATTATAGTTTACAGTTGATTTACAGTCACCCAGTTGAATAAATAAATTTAACATCTAAATTGCCACCATGCGTCCATAATCTGACCTTTTCAATAGCACAGAATTTAAAAACATGATGGCCTGTTTTACAGTTTTTCATATGACATGCTAGGGCATTCTTTTCATCACCTTTAGTGATGGCCCTCAGATGTTCCCATATTCACATCTTGAAAGGTCTAGTAGCTTTCCCTATGTAGAATGAACCACATTCACATGTTGCTAAATAAACAATGTTGTCAGTACTGCAATTAAAAAGCTCAGTTACTTTAAAAAATTTTTGAGTATTGCATGTAGTGAAAGTATCAGTTCTCATGATACTTGGACAAAATTTACATTTCCCACATATGAAATTAGCCAGAGGTAATGGGGCAACTAGGTCTTACTAGTCTGTTCTCTGTTCTTCAATTTACCATGATGACTATGGACAAGTTTATCCCTAAGATTCTGATTCCTACAAAAAACCATCCTGGGTTTATTTTTAACAATCTCAATGAGCAATGGTTCATTTTTTTTCAGAATGTGCTAGTTAGTATTGATGATGCCCTGTATTGCATGTACATGTCATGAAAATTTGGTTATAAAACTGATGCTATTGTCTATTTCATCTCTCTGATCTTTATCTTGAAATAGACTTCCTCTATCAGTATTCAAAACCTCTTAGTATGCTTCCTCCACTATTCCTGAACTGTAACCTCGTGTCTCAAACTCATTGCACATATCTGTACCTTGAACCACATAATAAGCCTCTTCAGAACAATTCCGAAGAGCTCTTAGCATTTCTGCCTTGGGAATAATATTAATCATGTGGCATGGATGGCAACTAGAGGCAAGCAAAATGGAATTTCTATCTGTTTCCTTTCTAGAAAGATTAGTTTTGAAAGTACCATCAGGTTTCATGGACACCTTCAAATCAAGAAAGGATATCAAAGCCAAATCACATTCTACTGAGAATTTCAAATTTGGATTGCTATTTTCCAAAAAGTCTATGAATTCCTGTAGCTCTCCACGTGTGCCCTTCCATACCATAAATGTATCATCTATAAAATGATGCCAGATATCAATCTTATACTAAAATGGATTGTTCTGGACATCATAGACAAATATTTTCTCCCATAGGCCTAAATAGAGATTGGCATCATTTGGTACAAAAGAGGCCCCCATAGTCGTCCCCTTGAGCTGTAAATACATTTCATCCTGAAACAGAAAACAGTTTTTCTTGAGAATATGTTCCATACAAGAAATCAAAAGTTGTTTCTTATGTACTGTGATATTTGTATTCAAATCTAGTGAATATTCCATTGATGAAATACCTTCTTCATGTGGAATATTTGTATAAAGGGAGGTAATATCCATGGATATCAAAGAACACCCTTCCTCTGCCTGCATATTATCCAATATTTCTAACATATGTGTGGTATCTCTAATAAAAGAGGGCAAGTTAGAAACATAACTCTTAATGTGGAGATCAACAAATCTAGACAATGGCTCAGTTAATGAACCTATGCCAGTTACTATTGGTCTTCCTGGAGGGTTAAACAAATCTTTATGGACTTTAGGAAGCACACAGATACTGGCTGTTGTTGGATGTTGGACTGCTTAATAGCCTAATTCATCATTTTTATGACCCCAGATGTCCAAGCCTCATTCAAAAAGATATTAATTTCCTGTTTATACTTGTTAGTGGGGTCGTGTTTCAATTTCATATAGAAAGATGAATTACTCAGCTGTCTGTTAATCTATCCAATGTACTTTTCAGTTTGTATAACCACCACTGACCCCCCTGTATCTGCAGGTTTAACAGAGGGAAGATGACAAAATAAAGAAATTGAAACTATAAAAGTTTGAGAGAGACAGAAAAGATTACATCTTAGGAAGAGTCTTTGACTGGAAAAATAAAAAAAACAACATGTAGGGAGAAATAAAAATAGTAAAAGCAATAAACGTAACAGCTTTACAGCCTATCCTGGTATCCTAAGACAACAAACTAAATTCATTCTTAAAAATAGAAATAACTCCCCCCTCATATACCACAGATAATAGTGGGTCAGAAACAGAGGATCCTTTTTTAGAGGAAAGCCTAGAAGACATAGAGGAACAGAGCAGGATTATTCAGTTTCAGTCACCAGTCCCATCGTACCAGCAGAGGAAGGGCCAGAGGAACACTCGAGGGAATACAGGCCAAGACAGAGGAAACCAATGAGGAGAGGAGGCAGGAAATATAGGAAGCAGAGTCTGAGGGAGAAGAGTCATTTAACTACAGCAGAAGAGAATATTGTTATTAATATTTCAGATTGTGTATTTACTCCAATACAAGAACAGATGCTACAGAAAGGACTTTCCTTTGTACCCACCCAGGATTCAAATCATTTTGAAACATACAAGGATTTACATAGTTTCACTAGAATTTTGAATCTTCAAGCTCATTATAATAAAAGCAAAATGTGCTGTGGGGTAGTGGCACTAGATCCTGGAACAGAGGATTCACTTATGCAAAGGGAGGTAAGTCCCTTTCGACCTGCATCTACTTATATGCCCCCCCATAGTGACATTATAAAAGTATTTGAATGAGCATATGAGAGGGCTTTTAAAGTACTTTTTGAAACTAATCAAAGGGCCTCCTATATTAATCTGTCTTCAGGGGAGGCAAAAGCATGAAGGGACCTACAAGAAAACACTGACCTCACTATTAAACCTGCAGCTAAAGGATGGGTTCAGTGGTGGTTATGCAAACTGACAGGTACATTGGGGAGATTAACAGACAGCTGAGTGATTCATCTTTCTATATGAAATTGAAACATGACCCCACTAACAAGTATAAACAGGAAATGTACATCTTTTTGAATGAGGCTTGAACATCTGGGGTCATAACAAATGATGAATTAGGCTATTTAACAGTCCAACGTCCAACAACAGCCAGTATCTGTGTGCTTCCTAAAGTACATAAAGATTTGTTTGACCCTACAGGAAGACCAATAGTGGCTAGCATAGGTTCATTAACTGAGCTATTGTCTAGATTTGTCAATTTCTACATTAAGAGTTATATTTCTAACTTGCCCTCTTTTATTAGAGATACCACACACGTAAGAAATATTGGATAATATGCAGGCAGAGGAAGGGTGGTTTTTGATGTCCATGGATATCACCTCCCTTTATACAAATATTCCACATGAGGAGGTTATTTCATCAATGAAATATTGGCTAGATTTGGATACAAATATCACTGTACATAAGAAACAATTTTTGATTTCTTGTATGGAACATATTCTCAAGAAAAATTGTTTTCTGTTTCAGGATGAAATGTATTTACAGCTCAAGGGGACGGCTATGGGAGCCACTTTTGCCCCCAATTACGCCAATCTCTGTTTAGGCCTATGGGAGAAAATATTTGTCTATGACATCCAGAACAATCCTTTTTATTATAAGATTGATATCAGGTGTCGTTTTATAGATGACATATTTATGGCATGGAAGGGCACACGTGAAGAGCTATATGAATTCATAGACTATTTGGAAAATAGCAATCCAAATTTGAAATTCTCAGTAGAATGTGATTTGGCTTCAATATCCTTTCTTGATTTGAAGGTATCCATGAAACCTGATGGTACTTTCAAAACTAATCTTTTTAGAAAGGAGACAGATAGAAATTCCATTTTGCTTGCCTCTAGTTACCATCCACACCACATGATTAATAATATTTCCAAGGCACAAATGCTAAGAGCTCGTAGGAATTGTTCTGAAGAAGCTGATTATGTGGTCCAAGGTACAGATATGTGCAATAGGTTTGGGACATGAGGTTACAGTTCAGGAATAGTGGAGGAAGCATACCAAGAGGTTTTGAATACTGATAGAGGAAGTCTATTTCAAGATAAACATCAAAGAGATGAAATAGACAATAGGGTCAGCTTTATAACCAAATTTTCATGACATGTACATGCAATACAGGGCATCATCAATACTAATTGGCACATTCTGGAAAATGAACCATTGCTCACTGAGATTGTTAACAATAAACCCAGGATGGTTTTCGCAGGGGTAAGAATCTTTGGGATAAACTTATCCATAATCATCATGGTAAATTGGAGAACAAAGAACAGACTAGTAAGACCTGGTTGCCCCATTACCTCTGGGTAATTTCATATGTGGGAAATGTAAATTTTGTCCAAGTATCATGAGAACCTATACTTTCACTATATGCAATACTCAAAAACTTTTTAAAGTAACTGAGTTTTTTAATTGCAGTACTGATGACATTGTTTATTTGGCAACATGTGAATGTGGTTCATTCTACATAGGGAAAACTACTAGACCTTTCAAGATGCAAATAGGGGAACATCTGAGGGCCATCACTAGAGGTGATGAAAAGAATGCCCTAGCATGTCACGTGAAAAACAATAAAACTGGCCATCATGTTTTTAAATTCTGTGCTATTGAAAAAGTCAGATTAGGGCCACGTGGTGAAAATTTAGATGATAAACTGTTATACCGTGAATCATTTTGGATTTTTTCTTTGGGTGCTATGGAAACTCCAGGTCTAAATGACCATATATAATTGCTGCCATACATTAAGCATAACTGATAATGTTGTGAGATCATCATATGGTAACCTGTGACACATATTTATACATGTACCAGTGTTCTTATATTATTCTCCTCATTAGTGTTGTATAATAACATGCTTATGTGCTTTTTCTAGGGTGTATTGGAATATTATGGTAACTCAAGCACCATCTATTGAAATTTAAGAACAGAATGATATAGCACTATTATGAAGTCCATTCTTCTGGAATAAGTAGGACTAAAATAATTCTTTCTACTAAGTATAACTTGTTCTCCCTCTTTTTGAGAAAAACACAAAATGGGACTTTATGTGTTTATATTTTTATTCATGTATGATTTGTTTGTATTTTTGCACAAATTTGGTATTGGCACTTTACATTTTCAGTGTATTATGGTAATTGCACATATTTAAGGATCCACTTTAGATGCAATGGTCACCTCCTGAAGACGCAACTTTTATGAAACCGGTAGAGGTATTGTGAGCGGGTGCTTTTTGGCATTTTTTGTTATACATTAAAGGCTGCTTTTTGATACTTCAGCTTGTGTGGTGCGGAGATTTGTTGATACTATTTCAGTGATTTATATCTAGCACACACTTTAGCCTATGGAGTGGTTTTGTCATTTTGCATTCAGATTTAGCCTTTGCAAAGACATAACACATACTAATACCAGCAGTTCTTTCTTAAACAGTATAAATACAGAAGCCAGCTGGTGGCTATCTAACCCAACCATGGCAAAATAAGTATACAGAGATCATCAACTATTTATGTTAAGTTAATTTTATACAGGGTATGTTATAGAAATTGTATTCTGGCACTTTACGATTCAGAAGAGGGAGGCTATAGAATGTTGCTGCCACTCAGAATATGGGAAGATTAAAAAGCACAGAGATAGGTTACAATGAGACTACAGAGAGGCTAAGAACAGGGACAAAAATAATTTTGCCCATGGTCATGCAGTAAGAAACCAGCACTTGCAGGATTCAAACCTAGGTTACCATCTTTACAGTTCTGCACTCTAACAACAAGGCTGAATTACATTCTTTTAAAAAAATGAAGTTTTCTTTCTTAATCAACAGCTCTTTATTTTTTACTGTAGAAATTGACAGACCAGTTGCGTACTGAATAATTGGAAAGGACTGCAGTTAATTGAATGCTCAAAAGGTCCCTTTACACATAACAATGAATGATGCTGCAAGAAACAATAATTACAGCAATATTTTGCAAAGCTGATGTGATTGTCTGCCAGGTTTTTTTAATTACAGTACTTCATCTTGTCAGATGTTCAAGAACTTGGCAGGAAATCCTCTGTTGCTCTAGGTCCTGCATAAGCCCAGCACTGCATCCCAATAGCAAAGCAGAAAAGGTGGTTTCTTTACAACTGCCTCAAAAGGAATGCCAGAATCTGAACATGTTTTTAAATAAAAAAAAAATATCCTAAATCTTTCACAGATGTGGTAACATTGCTTCTCAGCAATTTAAACTAAGCTTTGTGTTTTGCTTCAATGTACTTCCTTTTGGAAATAAACCCTCTCTCCTGGGGGTTCTGTAAATTTTACAGGACAGAATCTAACATTCTACAGTAGCTGGTTGATGGAAGTTAACTGCACTGAGGTTGGGGGCTATCCTATTGAATCTAACATACTTGTTCAAGTCTATATGACAGCACCATTAGAAATAAAATTACTACAACTACTACTATAATCATTTTAAGAATGATATAATTTGTTTATACCAGTTAGAAAAAGCCAGGGTCATGCTTGAAAATTATCTCCTGGCAGACCAGCTGCAGCTAGACTTTAATCATGTTGAAGATTGGCTACGCACACATAAACACGTCCCGAAGCACGGCAAAACTAAAGTCATGATATTCTGTCATGCATGGATCAAGTTCAAATCTCTGCCCCTTTCCATCAAGAACCACTCTGGAACTTCACTCGAACATGTCTCTGAGTTCAAGTACCTTGGCATCACTCTGGACAGTACCCTCTCCTATGCTCAACACATAGACAATATTGCAAAGGCTGCCAATATAAGAATTGTCATACTGCACAAGCACAAGCACTGTATGACTACAGATGCCTGTACAATGGCTATTCACAGCTCTGTCACTTCCATCATAGACTACAGTCTTGCCATCTATGGGTCTGCCTCTATAACTGCCCTCTGCAGGATCTCAGTATTGCTCAACAAAGCCTGCAGACTACTAATGGGTGCTTCACGTCCAATACACACCTGTGACCTGTATGCCCAGGCAAGCTGGCTCCCCTTATACAGTCAAATTCAACACCAGACCTTCCTGCTATCCAAAAAGGTACTCCTCAGGCTCATGCCTCCAGGAGTTGAAAAGCTTCTTAGCACCCACAACAGTACTCAGCATACACATGGCACCTGACAGTCAATCTTCCAGGTTCCCAGGTGCAGGACCACAATAGGCCAGTGGGCATTTATGCACAGGGTGCTGCAGTGGTACAACACCCTCAACAAGGAAGCACTTTATCTGGTGTTGGCTTTGCTCGGACCCTTCAAAAGGAATCTCTGACACTATCTCACCTCAACTTTGTACTGCGACTCCCCCTCCTAATTCAGGCTCTCTGTCTCCCTGGCTGTCTCGGAACTGTGACCAGTAACCTCAAACAGATAACTATCTCATGGCAACTGCCCTCCTGCTCCACCCTTTCCCCCACCGCCTCACTCCTGCCCTTTGCCAGTCCTTCATGCCACCTCCCTCCACTACTGCACCCTATAGGCATCTGCCCCTCCTCCCATAATTCCGCTTACACCTCACCCTTCCACCCCCACTCCGACAGAGGCACCTCCACCTACCTACCATATCCTGCTCCCCCACTACCCTGCACACACAATCTATCCTTCCTATCATTTCTTTCTTGGCTCTTGCTACTCTGAAACCTTATTTAAGCTGCCCTCTGAAATCAAGCAACAATTTGTAACTGTAACTGTAATATGTGTTAATACTGTTAATCATTGTCTACCTTTGTATGTATGTTGCACACCTCCCCTGATGTGGAACCTTTGTAAATGAGCAGTCCTTGCTCAAAGGTACTCGTAATCCTACAGCTCAATAAATAAATTAAAAAAAATCTCTGGGACCAGTGTACCAACCCAGGTATCAAATAAATAACTCAGTAAATAAATTTATTCATCCTTTTGGGAAAGAATACCTTGGAGATTTATAGCCTTATTGGTCTGTTCTGTGACTGCTGACAGTTAATGAATTTCCTGCATGAGTTTCTGCATGGGAGTACTATAGCAGTCCCACAAATTTGATTTTCAAGTAGTTATGCCTCTAAACTTCTAATTTGCAGTAGCCTAAAATGTAGGGCAGAAGAAATACTAGATTCCTCCATAAAGGATGCACAACTTCTGGATATCAGCCTTGTTCAGTACACTACTGGGAGGAGACTAGAAAAGACTGGAAACTTGAGGGAATTGTCAGTTTAATGCCAACTGCCTCTGGCTGCTTGGTGGGGTCATGTTGAGAGGATCGGACAGCACCAGATAAGATCATCCAACCACTGTCCTTGCTGGTGGTGGTGGTGGGGGCTTTAGTTGCATGAGCACATCCTTAGAGAAAGCAGCTCCAGCCTCTCCTAAGAAACAAAGTCTTACCTCTAGCAACATACCACAGCTCCTGCTTCGAGACCTAGGGTGACTGGCACATTTGTGATGGTTGTCTCTACTGGTCCTGATGGCTTCAAATTCCAGATCTAAAGGGTTGGGTGGAACCTGGTGTGAGGATCCCACATCTGAACTTGCAGGTGCTGTTAACCACAACTGTGTGGTCATGATCTTCAAGACAATGGTACAGTTGCAGTCTGTTCCAGAAACATCCTGCCTGCATTGGCAGGAGATGCAAGCATTTCATTTTTAATTTTAATTTTAATTTTAGATTGGAAAAGGCATGTGGGCAAAATGCCCATTTTCACAAGTGTCCAGGTAAACAAAAAACATAGGTGGGATACAGGAGATAACAATTTTTCAGAGATACACTAATTACAAAGGAGGATATATACACAGCTAGAGCAAAACAACTTTAACAGAAATACACTTATTGCATAGACACAAGGCCATGAACATGTTAAATGTATGGACAGCAAGTCAAAAAACAAACATTTGAAATTGTGTACCCATGAACGGTGCTAAACAAGTAAAACCTAGCTGTACATATGCGATGAAGAGAGGACCAGGCAGGTAGTGGATGGGGGTGAGAGAGAGGGGAGAGGAGAGATAAAAGTAAAGAAGTGAGTAGGACAGAAAGGAGAGTGGAGAAGAGTGGTGGTTTACACATCCTGGAAAGAGTAGCTAGAAAGAAAGGGGAGAGGAGAGCTCAAAGAAAAGGGCTGAGTACAACAGAAAGGGGAGTGGAGGGGAGTGGTGGTTTACAAATTTTGGAAAGGAGTTGCTAGAATTAGTTGTAGGGTGGTTATTGAGTGGTGGTTTACATATCCTGGAAAGGAGTGACTAGAAACAGTTGCAGGGGTTTATTAAGTAAGTGCTTTTTCAGATGAGCCTTAAAGGAATCGATTGAGGAACAGACCGCGAGGTTGGTCGTCAGGCTGTTGAATAGTTTGGGGTCCTTAAAAGAGAATGATTTCTGTCCCAGAGAGGTGTTGAAGAATGGGACCCTAAAGAGGGAGGAGGACACAGTCCAAGTAGGGTGAGCAGGATCTGATCTTGTGAAGAGAGAGGAGACATTGAGAGGGAGGAGGCTGTTGTGAATTTTGTACATGAACATGTCTTTTCCAGGCAAATCTGTCTTAAAGCAAGAACCATTTGATAGAATCATAAAGAATGCAGCTGTGGGTATGCTGTGGGAGCCTGATAATGATTCGGATTATGCAGTTATATGCAGCTTTAAGCTTAGCAAAACTGGTGGAGTTTGGTGAGGGTGAGAAAATAAGGGATCTGTAGCCCAGGAGAGGGAGGAGTAAGCTGGAGGCAAGCCGCGGTCTTGTCTCAGGGATGAGAAATTGATGAATCCTGTAAAGGAGCCATAGTCTTTGGTGTATTTTATTGATCAACTCGGTTATGTGCGGGCCAAAAGAGAGGTGCTCATCCAGAGTTAGACTGAAGTATTTAAATTCATGGACCCATTCAATGGCAATGCCGTCATTGTCCTGGAGTATGAAGACCAAGTTGGACTGTTTCTGTGAGCTTGAGAAAATCATACATTTTGTTTTTTTTTGAGTTTAGGACCAGTCCTCAGGAGGTAAGCCAAGTGTGGAGACTGCAGAAATCCTTCTGGAGTTTGGAGAGGAGGGCGGTGGGGTTACTGCCATTACAGTATAAGGCAGCATTGTCAGCATAAAGGATGATCTTAGTATGTGAACATACTGGGGGGTTATTGTTAATAAAAAGAGAAAAAAGGAGTGGCCCCAGGACTGACCCCTGTGGGACCCCATATTCAATAAGGCAGTTAGATGAGGATTGACCTTTGATAACTGTTTTGTGGTACCTTGGAAGGAGGAAGTTCCCAATCCAGTTTACTGTGTTTCTTTAGAACTTCATTTTGTAGAGGATCTCGAGGAGCAGGTTGTGGTTAAGCAAGTCAAAGGCCTTGGTTAAGTCCACGAAAACATAGTCAGTGAAAAGACTGCCATCCATAGCCATGAAGATGCTATTTGTGAACCTCTCCAGGGTGGTTTCAGTGTTGTGCTTTTCCCTAAAACCATTTTGGGCCTCATGAGGATGTCATATTCATTTAAGCATATCATCATAGCTATTGCTTTTGAGCTTGGTGTTGGGATCACTGGTTCTAAAATAGGTAGAGAGTTTCCTGTACCTGATTGGTTGAGAGGGTTCAAAACCAAGGCTCTTTTATGGTCACAACAACCTGTCTGGAAACCCTTCCAGCAACCAGGCCACAGTGCACTGACATACCAGTGACTCACAACCTTTTAAAAAAATATATATTTTTGGCAGCCATCTTGGTATGTTAAGGAGCCTTTGTTCATCATGGCATGACTTCAAAACATGCCACATGTTAACATTTGTATATAAGTCTGACATCTAGGGCTGTGGCTACCTTTAAAAGTTCTACCTTTCAAACATTATGAATAGAACCAAAAAATGATTTACCATGTTCTACATGTTACTACCAGGTAGAACCATGTTTTGTCTGGTTCTACCATGTAGATCCAGATTTTACCAGGTAAAGTATAATAAGGTTCTACAATATATATCCATGTTTTACTTGGTTCTGCTTGATTAAAAGCAGCACAAGTATTTTACAAATTTTGGGAATGTGCATGTGGGATATGCTTTGTGATAGTTTGATTCATAGACATTCAGAATGTTTTATAGATAGATAGACAGACAGAAAGACAGACAGAGAGACAGATAGGGAGACAGACAGGGAGACAGATAGATAGATAGATAGATAGATAGATAGATAGAGATAGATGGATAGACAGATGGATAGACAGACAGACAGAGAGACAGATAGACAGATAGAGAGACAGTCATGCAGATAGATAGACAGAGAGATAGATAGATAGATAGATAGATAGATAGATAGATAGATAGATAGATAGATATGATAGATATTTTTTATACAGGTAGCATGCAAGTCCTTAGGGAAGAACATCCTTCTTTATAAGACAGACCTGTGTACTGAGCATTTCAATTTCTATAAAACAATATGAAATATAAGTTACAAATAACAACTGCAAGCCTTAGAGTGCTGCTTTCCAGTTCATTAACAAAAGCAGATACTGATAGTGAAGTACAAGCAGGATAAGGTAATTTGCTCCAGTATAAAACAGCCTGAAAACATCATTTATTTATTTATTTTTTGTTGTTGTTGACCGGGTAAGTGCACTAGACAAATCCTGCTATTTTCAGTCACAACCCGGGGGAGCAGATACAGATGAATGCCAACTGACCTTGAACCAGATTAAGCTGTTGTTGGTATTTTTAGTGAATAATATCTTTTCACCAAATTTAGTATTACAAATTACTATTACAAATTTATTATTATTTTTTTATTGTAATTCTTTAATAACTGGGTAAGGCACACAGGGCACAAGGTCCATTTACAGGGGCAAAGCAGGAGCACTGAGGAGGATAAATGACTTGCTCAGGGTCACACAGTGTGAGTGGAGGTTGTGGGAATCAAACCCAAGTCTACTGGATGCACTAACCTCATTCACTGACCATTGCTCTAACCTCTGGCTATACTACAGACTCACCTGACTAGTATTTAGTGATGGGTGAAGTGGCTGAAATTGCAAATTCCATTGAATTTGCAAAGTTTTGACTGGTGAAGTTGTCTTTTTGTCTTTGCAAATTGACCACATTTTGCTAACAAACTGGTCTTTTCATCCACAGACTGCCTCTTTTTTGTACCGACTTCACAATTTTGGTGAAATCTAATTTCCTAGGGTCTGCAGAAACGTGCAAGGTGAATTTTGGCTGCTTTCATTTCCCAACATCTCTACTTGTATCATTCATGATGTCCATCACATTGTACTTCAGCTTTTGCTTGCAGTGTAAATGATTAGTCCCCTGAGCTACTCACTGTTAAAATATTTTAAATTCTCCCACCACTGTTCAACCCAAGCATAGATAGCTCCCGCGTGCCCATGAGCCATAATGAAATGCATGGGTGGCAGGTAGCAGCTGATAGTTTAGGGATTTCTTTCATTTTTGAGTAAAAATCAATATTAGCCCCTTCTGCTGTCCCCCTTTTCACCATACCCTCCAAAACTATGACAATAGTACATTAATAAGAGGGATGTGTGTGTAAGGGTAGGCAAAATGTGATGTATTGACATACTTACATGCTTGGATGAAGGAGGATGGGAGATTCTACTTGTGGGAAACAGGAAAAGAGATCCCAGATATATTTACTTAAAATAAATAAACAAAAAGCATCACAGACTACCATCTGAGATTTTTTTTTATGGCTACAGATGTGGGGCTGAGGATCAAACAATGATGGGTGGGTTTATATTTGTAAAATGAAGTGGTACATGGGGTCTGGAGTTAGGTTAGAGTAAGGCAATGATTCATTATTTTTATGCTCATAATGGTCAGTACATGAGGAAATTATTTTTTTTTTAATTACAATTCTTTTTTGTTTCATTTTCCAGGAGTTAGGGCTGGAGATCCTCCTTGTGTCTAGGGGGTATGTGGTGGCAAGTATCAGTCAGGAGGGCCCTTACTTATAACCAGAATCATCTCCATGCTATCACAGGTCTAGGAGTATGGGAACAATAAACACCAAACTGCACAGGGACACTTTTAACAGGAGATCACTCCTAAGCCAAATATCTATGCCAGAAGCTAGAATCAAGTAGGTTCTTATTAATTTCTTGTCACAGATGATGCACAGCATTGAAAGACATTCCTTTCTTCATTGTCTCCCAACATAACTAATCTGAAGGTCACTCCACTACTGCTACTGCTACTTTTTGCATATGACGGGCACTGCTGCACAGGTAGTTATAATTTATCAAGTCCTGTCTTCCATTATGGAGTCCCATGGGACTATTACCCACAATATGGACACAGAGTGTCACTCTCTCCAGGCAGAGTGAGACACTATCTTTGAGGGCTATATACCCCTATGCAAAATATATGCCAGGTGATGGCATCCCAGTAATTCCAGCAACCACATTATGGTCTGCTTTATCTGTTCACACCTAATCCATTCAGCTTCATATGCCTGCCTCCGTGTCACACTGATAGGCCCTAGTGACTCCATTCTCAGTAGGCTCCTTTGCCCAATCCAAGCTATGCAGGACTAAACTGATACAAACTCTTACCAGACCCTTTTTCCTGGTGATTACCATCACCATTACTGTTACCATATGCCATTCAGATCTTTTACATACGGGTTCATAACTTACTCAGGTACATGATTATACCTCTTTGTGACAGGTTAGAATAGGATCCTGTCCCATTTGTTATGGAGAACATGTTTAAATGCAAGGATCTTTCCTTTTCTGTCTCTTCTTTGTCTGGTTGAGCAACCAAACTTTCCTGTGAGACCTTGGACTTGATCAACCCAACAGGCTTGCAGTTCTTTGCCTCTCTCTCTCTGTCTCTCAATTTTTCTTGCTGTCTGTTTTTCCTCCCTTGCAGATCAGCTAATATAAAAAATATGCACAAATCACTGTATGGAAATGAAACTGATATTCAGATCCCTTTTGTTTAGAAAATATATAGTGTTACTGTTGAAATGTATACAACTATAATTTGAGATGATTGCAGAAATCTATTGTAAACTCTAGTTACCTTAGTGCAACTACTTGAGCCTTTTGCAAAAGCTGTGCAAAGATGGCATCAAGAAGCACACTGTGTTCTAGCAGCTCCTGAAACTTGCAAGAACAGGATGCTTGCTAAGAATGGGGGTTGAAAATACTTATAAAGGAGCTAAGCTGCAACTGAAAGATAGATTAGAAGAACAAGGGACACAGAGATTGAAATAAAATTTTATTTTATTTTGCCTTTGTAACTAGTTATACTGAACATGTTTATTTTATGATACTGCTTGTGTAAATAAATATTTTTGGGTGAATTCTACAAATGCTCCTGGTTTTCCTATGCTTCCTGACCTGTGCCTCGATGACACTCTTAGAACTTCTTAAGGAGGTGTACTCACATGTTGTTTTCTCCCTTATGTCATCTGCTGAGAGTGGATCTGCAAGGACCCACATAGACCTCCTTTAAGTGTAGGCCCACCACTACTTCCTGATGCCTGTTAGAATGGTAGATGCTCTGCCCCCTCAGGGCAAGGTTATACAGGTTTCTCCTCCTGTTGCTGGTGTCTATAGGGCCCCTCCCCATCCCATGAGGAGACTAGGAGAGATAGAGCTCTCTCTGGACTTCTCTCTGTCCTCTTCCTTTTACTGTTTTTCCTCTGGAACCCAGGCACCCTTTACTACTGGGCACAACTAGCCTTCCCTCTTCATAGAGCAATGGGGGAGGACTGGGCCATGAATAATAATGCCTGAACTTGTAGTCAGATGAGTCAGAAAGCACAGAGCACAAACATCAAGATGTCCTGTCTCTTATACTGTATGAGATCCAGTTGAAAGCCACTATCAAGGTCTGGCTTAACCCTTTGAGCACTTTCTGCTAATGTGCCTCAAACTTGAAAGAAGAGAAGGTCTGGTTACACAGGTTATTAGGAATCACATAAATCTCTGGATTATGTCTTAGTCAGGTCCCAAGATGTGACCTTTGCTCAGACTGAAAAAGTGAGGGGAAAGGGGACATGACAGAAAAAAAGTCATGTGATCCTGAACAAAACAATTACAACCTATTATACTGTGAATCTGCAGAGTTAATCCAAATGACAACAAAGGCACATACACTGAAAAGCTGTCTGACACATGTTTATTTACTTAGTGTGTAGCAACATGATGTTATTTTATCATAGCTGAACAGTTAGTAGTTCCCCATCTTCTGCTGGGGCCATGAGAGGACCGGCAATTACTTGTTTAACAAAAAAATTAAAAGAACTTATGGAAGAATATGAGGAGAGAGAAGAACCCACCAGTTGAGCAAAGAAATGAGAAATAATTAGTGGCTAGTGGCAGCAGAATTCCTTGCAGTCATTGTCATCATCTGTGCAAAGTGCCATATTTGTGCTCTCAGCCTGCATAAATGTTGGGCTGTATATGTTCTTGAACTTTAATCAGTACATTTATAGAAACTTGAGCGTCTCCAGATTTTTGATTGAAAGACATGTTATTTTGTCATTTACTATTACTCCAGTAGAACCAAACATTCCCCTCAATATGTACTGGAGGGCTGAGGTATTACATGGCAGTCTCAGTTAAACAAGGACATATTGCTTTCTTCTGGTATCTGTGCAATTGTGGTTGGCACCTGCAAATGAGTGGTAAATCTTCTCCATATAATCTTTCTTCTTAGCAGGAACTTCTGGCCCCATGATAGATGAATGAGCCTTTCGAGCAATCTTTATCAGCCCAACGTTTGACATCATGTTCCTTAGTGATTTTTTTCTTCTTGTAGTGTACACTGGCAGTCAATGCTAGTCATAGCTCTAACGTGCCACGATGTTTGCTACTGCAATACTGATAGTGGATGCCATCATTTGTAAAACATTATATTACATTGTGCTTATAACATTGGCAATCACATTGTGGTGCACCTTAGTGATTGCTATTATTACTGATGGTGTTGGCTTCCACTGCAGCAGCAGCCATCTTTGCTGTAGCAGCAGTTTTGTTTTTTTGGCAGCCCAAAACATCAGTAGTGATACCAGCAGCAGAAGCAACAGTGGTAGATTTGGTGAATTGTGCTCCCTCACTCTCTACTACGTTTATGCAATTCAGAGAGCATTAATTATCATTTTTCTCAACGATTCATACTGACACGTCTCAATTAAATGTTCTCGATAATATTTCAGGTCATTAAAGTCATGTGGCTGAAAGAATCTTTCACATGAGTCCTTAAAATGAGGATCCAAAAGTGTGGCCAAAGTGTAATGTTTAGCTCTGTGTATATTTATAATGCACTGGTCACTCGGGATAATACCATTTTTTCCACAAGTTATATGGCACTGACATCATCATCATCATTGTCAAGAAACTGTGACTTGTGACATTCTGCTCTTATCATGGTGAGTGAAATTAGGAGTAGTATCAGGCTTAGCTAAGCATCATCAGTGCTGAAAGAGTTTAGCACACAACAGACATTCTCCATCCAACACCACTGGCTGGGGCTGATACAGTACGTCTCCTTTGCCAATACCGTGCTACACTCATATTGGTGAATGAATTTCTGTTGCTTAGGTTTTTTCTGATTTGTACGGTAACTAAAATTGTATTGGGTTGGAACATCCTTTATCAGATGACGGAGAGGGATGATATTTTCAGCTTGAATCTGTTGTGCCACTTTTCAGGATTTCACAGAATGGCTAAAGTTGGAACACATGGTGCAGGCTGTTGCTATACAAGTTCTGAAAGCTTCTGTTTCCATCAGTGAAGTCTTTTATCTCTGGTTTTACAATGTGTGTGTTAAGCATGGGACCATGTGTAATGTTACCAAGCCTTACTGCCTTTTGGATATTTGAAATGTTATCAGGCACTCAACTAACTTTTCTTACAGACCCCATATGAAATGTTGGGTCTTGCGGTCTTTTACAAATTCATAAATACACAATACTGCCTGTCTCTGAACATTGAAAGTCTGTGGAATTTTGTTGATGCAACTTCTACTGCTGATGATTATGTTTGGCTGTCACTTTGGTCAGGTCATGAGCAAAAGGCCTGTGACTATAATGCTCCTATCTTTCACCCATAATAATGAAGCTGTCCATCTGATGGTATAAATTTATCTAATTTAGTCTTAAATTCAGCCTTGGTCTTACTGACAATAATATTGAGGCGGAGTGAGTTCCACTGATTGACCACTCTCTGAGAGAAAAGTAATTTTCTTTTTAAGGTGTTTAATCTGTGCCTTGATACCTTTAATGGATGGCCTCTAATTTCTACCTTATCTTCCTTAAATTCAATGCCTAACTCAACTCATTCATCAGATATGGATAATTTATAACGCTTCTGATTAAAAGTAGGTCCCTCCTCAGACTTTCTGGGCATGATTTTCAAAGGGTGATTCAGTGCTTGCATCAAGCCCTAAATCAACCTCATTGCTTGGTGCAGCTGTGCCAAACTCCTTTGATGAAACTGCACCTGATTTTTGAACATCGGGCACAGCTGCAACACTTTCCACACTTTACTGCAGTTTGTGCCAAATATTTGGAGCAAGCTGCATAAAAAGTGTCCCCTAAATGGAGCAAGTTAGATCAGGAAAATACTAATCTAACTTGCAGTATTTGGCATTTGGGATTGACAATCCTGATTGCTGGCTGGGAGAATGACCCATGCACCAACAAATCTGTGCACCAGAGGCTTGTGGCATTCTTGAGGCTCTGAAAATTGTGCCCCATGTTTCTAAATTAATTAAACCTAATTATGTAATTCATTCTTGATGCAGCCTGTCTTTAAGGCAAACAATTTGTTTACCAATTTGACTCCGAACCTTCTCTAAATGATTTATGTCTTCTTTAATAAATGGACACAAAAACTGTGAAGCATAGTCTAGATGCATATGGACATACATTCTGTATAATGGAGCTATCACTGAGAGATCCCTTGATTTAATATTCCTCAGAGCATCCCAGGATACATAAGTAAGGGTTTTGCAAGGACTTCAATTTTGGAGTTGTCTACATACTTGGCAGACTAACATGTTAGATGTTTAGTGAGATCTGCATGTCAATTTTTTTTTATTATTATTTATCTTTTTCTCCCATGGCAGAGTGGCCCCCACGATCTCTGGCTGCTGGACCCTGCACCCCCAGGCCCAGTTGTGCACAAGGGCCACATGAACCTGTACCCCCAATGGGCCAGCCATTATCGCTCTTGTGCCACACTGGGTATGCCCCTCTCAGGTCACTTCTGGGGGTGCAATGGCATGACCATCAGCTGCGAAGATCGCCCTCCACAGTTTCCTCTTTCCTCCCTTAATGAGAGCCAACAGTGCAATGGATTCCAAGCACACAGTGCTGACACCTGCCATGCTCTCCTCCACTAATTTGCATGCTATTATAGTGCAGCTGGCCTCTGCCAGTTGCCGCTACAGAGCCATGCAAGCCGCATTACCTCACCCCAGAGAGAGGAGAGCAGTCATCGGACGCTTGATCCTCCCTCTCCCCCTGCCAACCCCCGGTGGCCCGGATCCATTCCTGAACCCAGGTCACCGGCATGGCACGAGGTGTGGCATCCTGCACCTCAACCCTCAGCGCCACTGGGCTGGCTCTGCATGGCAAATTTTAAATATTAATGGTCCTAGTACTGAATCTTGTGGAACGCCACTTGAGACATCACTGCTATGTGATTGATATCTGTTTATGACCATCTTCTGTGACCTATCATCCAACCAACTTAATATCCAATATATTAACTTATGATTGATGTCAATATATTTTAGTTTTTCAATAACAGCCTAAAGTGGCACCAAATCAAATGCATTGCTGAAATCTAAGTATATTTTGTTGCATGGATCTTTTTTATCGAGCTGTAAGCTGATTTTCTTGCAGAAGCAGAATAGATTTGTTGTGCACTATCTGCTTTTAGTGAAACCACATTGATCTGAATGTAGGTCACATAGAATAGTTTCATTTTGTCTTTTATGATATCCTCCAAGATTTTATATATTATTTGTGTAAGGCTAACAGGTCTGTAATTACTAACATCATCTTTGTCCCCTTTTCAAATAAAGGTATCACATTAGATGTCTTTCATTTGTGAGGGATGCATCCAGTATTTATGGACTTTTCAAAAAAGGTACTTAAGAGGACATAGTAAGTGACTTATCATAATATTGATCATGTGGCTAGATATCTTCTCTGGACCAAGGAAGGAGCTGATTTTCAAATTTTTGATTCTTTTATTTATTTCCTGAGTTGTAATTTCAATATTTGACCATCACCCTTATCAAATGTTCTCTGTGGATATAACGGTTGGGGAAAATACTTCACAGAAATATTTATTAAATGCATTTGCCATCTCTTCAGGTTAATTAATGTTTGAGTTATTAATAACAAGAAGGCCCACATTAGATTGCTTCTTTTAAGGAATTTACATAACCCCAAAAAGGTTTTTTATTGTATTTTGAGGCTTTTACTGCTAATTTATATTCCATATAATGTTTTGCCTTTTTATTGCTAATTTGCATTTTCTTTGAGTTTTTATGAATGCTTCCCATTTATATTCTAATTTATCTGAAGCATATGATTTAAAAAGTTTATTCTTTTTCTTAACATGGCATTTTATTTTCCTAAATAACTATTTTGGTCTCAGATTTGTATTTTTATGTTTTTTAATGTTTGGGACATGCTTATGCCTGTCAAATCATTATACTCTTAAGTGTAGACCACAAGCTTTCAACATCTTTTTTGAGACCTCATTTAGTCAATTTTCTTTAATAGCTCATTTTTTTTTATTTCTGGAATATTTTCCTTGTTATAGTATACAGGAAAATTCCTGGCACACCCTGATGCTGACAATACTGTCTGTCCATTTCAAATGTAACCATATTGTAGTCACTGTTGTTGAGAGATGGACCAATTCTGCAATTCTTAGTATTTACAGTTTCTATAGCTAGAACAATATCCAAAATATTTGACCATCTTGTTGGTTTAGCGACATATTGTGACATATGTAATTTTCCACATGTATAGTAACTACATTCAGTTTTCCTGGTACATGAGAATGCAGAATTTGTGACCCAGTTTAAATCAGCTAAATTCATGTCACCAATGAAGATAACTTCACCAAGCTTACAGTACGTGGTGAATCAATTTTGGCTATAACATAAGCTGTCATATTATATAGGGTAACCGGGGAATGATAGCAGAGTACTATAATAGAAGAATCGCTGGAGGAAGCAAAGATTTTAACCCACAATGTTTCCGTAAGAATTAATTTTATTATTGTATTGGTGACATCTATTGCTCCATGATTTTAATTAATACATAAGGTCATAACCCAACATGTTCTTTCACCATTTATCATATTCAGACAACCAGTTCCTAGATTCACAAGGAATTGCAATTGCACAAAGTTTGTGCTGCATGATACAATGTAATTGTGCAACAGCAAAACAGTCCCATTCACAAACGTTAGCACTGGTGCTAAACCTATGGTGGATGTTGTGCAAAGCATGCTGTGCAATGGGACAGTATCGTGCACCACAAAGACATGTACAGGTGTGTGAATAGCACTACACAGAATAGCATTGCTGTGAATAGCATTGCACAATCACTCAATACACAGTGCTGCAGGACAGAGGTGCACAACAGTGGGCAGTACCCATGGATACCTGCAGATGGCTGCATACATGTGATGCTGCAGCATGGCAGTCAAAATGGGGCATGGCTGGCAGTGCCACCAAAAGACAGTCAATAGAAATGGGCTGCATGGAGAAAACACACATGTGGGCACCACAGTGGTGTATCACTGCTGAGGACAGTCCAGGACACACACCCCCGCGACAAGGGCCAAGGCAGAACATGTGCTACAAGTAGTAGCTTGGACACTGTGTGAAATACAGACTGATCGTATGATGTGACAAATCCTAAAGACTGCCAAGAATTCCAACAGCAACAGAAAACAGAAACAGTATTGGGAAAACAGCAAGTGACACTGTCGAGCACTGTCAGTGTGAAATCTAAATGTCATAACAAAGTATGACCAGTAATGATATAGGAAGAAAATATTGGTGGGTATGTGTAACCAGAATGTTACACACATCCATGGTGTGGGATGCTGTCATATATTGTCATGTAGCATCCCACACCTTGGTGTGTGTAACACTCTGGGTACACCCACCCATCCATGTATTATTTTATATGTGACTCATAACTTGGCAGAAGACTCCAGGAGAAAGGACTGCTGTGTGACTGAACTTCTCTGCTGGGACTAAATTAGAAGAACTTTTGTATTTAGACCTTTAATTTAGGGTAAAAAAACTAACATACAAAACAAAACAAAAAAAAGTGTGTGTTTGAGTTAACTGAACTGAATGGGTAACTGAAAAGTCATCTAGGTGTAAATCTCAGGTGACTGAAAGGACTTAACTGTTGTGAGGTTTAAATTACTAGAAAGATCTGGTAAGTAGGGGAGTGGCTTAGCTAGAAGGAAGCTACATTTAAAGACTGCCTTAGAAAGATTCTGCTATAGCTTGGCAGAAGACTCAGGAGAAAGGACTGCTGTGTGACTGAACTTCTCTACTGGGACTATATTGCCTTCTTCCTTTCCCTCCACCCCCACCCAAAGCTAGTTCTATTTTTATAGGCACAGGATTTGACTGACAACAGGAACTTCCTGTTTAGGGGCAGGAAGTGAGTGATCACAGAACCACCAAGGACCCACCATCCTAGAAGGGCAAGAGTAGCTCTCTGGCCCTCTAGCTGCTGGAGGTCTGCCTCTGAACAAGTAAGTGGTCTACTGAGAAATATAGGATATTCTTGTCTCAGAACAGGACAATCAGGAGCTTAAAAGCGCACAGCAGAAAGTAAGAGAGAGAGAGAAAACAGAGGAAAGAGTAAGGATTGCAAACAGTTAAGGGGCCAGAAATAAGACATGATTGAGTGGTGCAGTGCAGTGGCTGTGGAGCAGCAGTCTTCTGGGAGATGTTCTGGAGGATGAGGTGTTGTCCCATCTGCAGGCCCTCTGGGCTGAGGGAGGAGGTTGCTCATCTCCAGGCTGAGTTGGCCAGGATTTTGGGACCTCCTCTTCCATCCACGGACCACCAGTGCCACTGCGCTGCCTCAGAGGTTGCCAAGAAAGAGGAGCGGTTGGACCACAGTGGGCTCAGGGAGGTGAGGGTGGTGGAACAGAGGCACATCCTCCAGTTGTACCTCTCCACAATTCCTATGCCATTCTGGCAAAGTGTGGTTCCTCTATGGAGGCACCACAGTGGAGACCAAGGAGGATGTTGGGAACCTCCACAAAGGAGACCCACAGGAGGGTGGCAGGGGACCCTGCAGGGAAGGAAACAACTCCTGGTGGGGGACTCCATTGTTAGGAAGGTAGAACTGGGCAAGGAAGGGAGGAGGTAAGGTGCCTGCCTGGTGCCATGGCTTGGAAGGACAGGGAGCGAATCCTCAGGATTGCTGGAGCAGCTGCACAGGGGAGGGAGCTGGATGTCATTGTCCACTTAGGGACAAATGACCTGGCTAAGAAAGGGATTAGAGAAGTGCAGGAAGAGTTTGTAGAATTAGGGCGGGGCCTTAGTCAAGTAGCACACACGGTAATCTTCTCGGAGGTGCTACCCATCTATGGCATAGGAGAGGCTACGGTGTTCCATACCATGGGATTCAATCAGTGGTTGAAAAACTGGTGTGGAGCTCAGGGATTTGGCTTCATTGGGGACTGGGGGTACACCTTGAGTGATGCAAGCCTATACTGGCATGATGGGCTGCATCTGGGGGGAACCAGGATCCTAGGTGATAGGTTTAAATGCTTCATTGGCAAGATTTTAAACTAGCCAAGGGGGGAGGCACTGGAAAGGAGCAGGAAAATCCTAGCCTCCCCAAGCAATCACGGTAGTAAGTGTGGCAAACACCAACATGAGGTGTCGATAGGGAGAAGGGCAGGGGTAAATGGAGAAAGTGACAAAGGCAAGAAGGACAGGGATGGGGCAAAGGGTGAGGCCATCAGGAAATGGAGGGTAATGAGTACCAATGCCGTAGTCTGGCAACAGCTCCTGAGCTGGTGGCCTTAATGGAAGAGGGATGCCTGGATATCGTAGCAGTCACAGAAACATAGTACACAGAGAACCATGACTGGGATGTTAACATACCAGGGTACATAACCTACAGTAGAGACAGGCAGGGAGAAGAGGGGAGGAGTAGCTCTCATGTAAAGGAAGGGATAAAAGCAACTGAACAAAAGAGTAAACAGGGAGGAGAGGAGGCACTGTGGGTCACCTTGAGACTAGAAAGGGCACCACAATCCGCACAGGGTTGTACAGACCCCATGTCAGGGGAAGGAATGGACAAGGATATGATGGAAGGCATTCTTAGAATGGCAGAGAAAGGGAGATACTGTTGATAGGAGACCTGAATATGCCAGATGTTAACTGAGCACATTTGCTGCAGCGACATCCAAGAGCAGGGCATTCTTGATGCCCTACAGGTGGCAGGCATTAGACAGCTAGTTTGAACCCACTCGTGAGGGAGCAATCTTAGACCCTGTACTCAAGCGGGGCAGTGAGAGGATCTCAGATCTAGAAGTGGGTTGCCATCTGGGGACAAGTGACCATCAAACAGTGTGGTTCACGTTAAACTCAGCTACAGAGTCAAGCTCATACAAAAGTGAGGGTACTGGACTTTAGGAGGGCTGACTTGGCAAGATGGGAGAGTGCCTCAGAAAAGCACTAGCAAACAGGCTAGAAGGAGGTGTGGAGCAACAATGGGAATTATCAAACTGCCATCACAGAGGCAACAAGCCTTTTGTGAAGCAAATAAACAAATCAAATGAAAGAAAAGCCACTATGGTTCTCAAGAGAGGTGGCTGTGAAAGTCAAGAAGAAAAGATAGCATTCCAGAAGTATAAGGAAACACAGAAGGAGCAGGACAGAGACCTGTACCAGTTAAGGCAGAAAGAAGCAGGGAGGGAAGTCAGAATAGCAAAGGCCCAAACTGAGGAAAAGATAGCCAACTCAGTTAAGAAGGGGGATAAAACCTTTTATAGGTACATCAGCGAGCGTAGAAAGACAAAGGGAGGGATAGTGAGGCTGAATAGAATAAACGGTGGGTGGGCAGAGGGGGACAGTGAAAAAGCAGGAATACTGAATGAATATTTCTGCTCAGTATTGACAAAAGAGGAGGGGAAGTGCCTAATCCAATTAACAGAAGCACTCTTGATAGGGGGGTCGATCCCAGTCCTTTCACAGAAGAAAGGGTTCTGCAAGAACTCCTAAAACTGAAGGTGGACAAAGCAATGGGTCCTGATGGAATTCACCCCAGAATTCTAAAAGAATTAAGGAAGGAACTAGTGAAATCACTGGCTACTCTTTTTAATAAATCATGGGAGGATGGTGTGGTACCTGAGGACTGGAGGAAGGCAGATGTGATTCCCCTTCACAAAAGTGGGACCAAGACAGAGGCAGGAAACTACAGACCTGTCAGTCTGACCTCTGTGGTAGGGAAAGTGATGGAGTCACTTCTGAAGGAAAGAATAGTTGAGTACCTAGAGGTCAGTGGAGCACAGAATCCAAGGCAGCATGGGTTCACAGGAAGGTCATGTCAGACAATCTAATAGATTTCTTTGACTGGGTGACCAAAGTAGTAGACCAGGGAGGGGCTGTGGACATGGCCTACCTAGACTTTAGCAAGGCATTTTACACAGTCCCACACAAAGATTATTAGTCAAATTAACCAGCCTGGGAGTGGGTCCCAGGGTGGTAGCCTGGTAAAACATTGGCTGGACAACAGGACACAGAAGGTAATTGTAAATGGAGTCCACTCTGAAGAAAGGGCAGTTACTAGTGGGTACCGCGAGGGTTCAGTATATTGGGTCCAGTCCTTTTAATGTCTTCATCAGTGGCATTGCAGAGGGACTGGAAGGAAAAGTATGCCTTTTGCAGAAGACACAAAGATCTGCAACAGGGTTGATACACAAGGAGGCATGGAAAGGATGAAAAGGGACTTGGCAAGGTTGGAGGAATGGTCAGACGTATGGCAGCTAGGATTCAATGCAAAAAGTGCAAATAATGCACCTAGGAAACAAGAACCCGGGAAGAATACACAATGGGTGGGAGGTAGTAACAACAACAAAACAGGAAAGGGACCTGGGGTAATCATATCAGATGACCTTAAGGTGAGCAAGCAATGTGAGAAGGCAGTAGGGAGGGCCGGGGTATACTGGGATGTATAGGGAGAGGCATCAGCAGCAGAAAACAGGAAGTTGTTATCCCTCTGTACAGACAGTTGGTGAGACCCCATCTGGAATACTGTGTCCAGTTCTGGAGACCCCATCTCTGCAAGGACATAGACAGGATAGAGGCAGTCCAGAGGAGGGCAACTAAAATGGTGCAGGGTCTGCAAGAGAAGCCGTATGAGGAGAGACTAAAGGAGCTTAATATGTATACTCTTGAGGAAAGAAGGGAGAGGGGGGACATGATAGAAACTTTCAAGTACCTCAATGAATCAACAAAGTCCAAGAGGGTAGCATCTTTCAGAAAAAGAGACTTGCAAGAACAGGGGGACATAATTTAAAGATAGAAGGAGGGCGGTTCAGGGGCAATGTGAGGAAGTATTATTTCACAGAGAGGATAGTGGATGCATGGAACAGCCTTTCTGAGGAAGTTGTGGAGTCTAAAACTGTGGGAGAATTCAAGAATGCATGGGACAGACATAAGGCAATTCTTGTGGGGGGCAGGAAGATATAGGCTGTTGGTTAAATAGGATCTGCGGCCTATCCTGTAGGTAGGGAAATGGGCAGACTAGATGGGCCTAGAAGTCCTTATCTGCCGTCAAAGTCTATGTTTCTATGTTTCTATAACCCAGCAATACAGGTGCTATGGGAAACAGGAGTGGGCTGCAGCACATATACTAGAGGTCACACCTTAGTCAGGTATCGATCTTATCAGTAATATGATGGGTGCAGTCAATAAGGGTAGTGACACTTACATGAACGTGTGTTTAGGGTTCATAGGTATATACGAGTTCAAGGGACTAGCCCATAATGAACTCGCCATCCCTAACCTCGATGGAATTCATATTTTTTATTACCCATAAAAATGTCAAGATTTTTTTTGAATAACTGGAAGGAACTACTGTATACTACTTCAAGAGGCAGTGAATTCCAAGTCTGGACTATTCTCTGGGTCAAAAATTGATATCGACTAGTAGACCTATTTGTGACTGATTTTAATTGATGGGATCTGATGTTATTTCTTTTCTTATACCATTCTAAGCATATTGTTTCAGCCAGAGAATTATCCCTGGAAGCTTTATAGATTAGGCATAAGTCCCCTCTTAAAGAACGATATTCCAAGGAATAAAGTTCCAATTTTTGTAATCTACTGTTATATGATAACATTTTACAATTATTCACTTGTCTGGTAAATCTTCTCTGTATTTTTTCAGCTAGTATCTTATCCTTTACCAAGGTTGGACCGAAAAAAGAGGCGCAAAAGTCTAGATTTGATCTTACTACACTACAATTAATAGGAAGTAAGACTTCTGGTTCTCTAGATTTAATATTTTTAAATAGGCAAGTTATTAATCTATGACATTTTTGGGAAGTTTTTAGAATGTGTTCAGTAAATATTAAATTATTAGTGATAAAAATGCCCAGGTCTTTTTCAGAAGTTACTTTGTTCAGTAAAAGGTTGTTCAGATAATAGTTAGCACATCTGTTCTTAAATCCAAAATGCATAACTTTACATTTTGCAATATTAAAATTAAGTTTTTGTTTCACAGCCCAATTGAATAAATCATTCAGGTCTTCTTGTAACATAGAAATAGATGTACAATCATTAACAATACACCCCAACTTAGTGTTGTCAGCGTATTTATTGACCCAAACTCCGTTCTTGGTTTTCATACCTGAGATGAGAATATTGAACAAAGTAGGGCCAAGGACCGACCCCTGAGGCACACCACTAGTCACCTTGCTCCAGGTTGAAGTATAACTCCTAATATTTACCTGTTGTCATCTATTGGGTAACCACACAGAAATCCAACTAACAATATTTTTATGCAAACCAATATTGACCAAGCTTTCTATTAGGATCTTATGAGAAACTGAGTCATACGCCTTTTCATAATCGAGAAAAACAACATCCACAGGGAACCCTACATCCAGGGTGGCATTAATAGGTTCAAAGAAATTAATCAGGTTGCTCTGACAAGATCTACCAGTAACAAAACCGTACTGTGTAATGTCCTCTATGCCATTCTTTGTGATGTGCGTGTTAATTCTATGCATTATAAGTTTTTCCAAAATTTTTCCTATGCAGGACATGAAACTAATTGGTCTATATTGTTCCACCCTCTGTTTTGTTCCTCCCTTGTGAATAGGTATGACCCAGGCTTCTTTCTAGTCATCTATTACTATACCAGTGTAGAGTGATTTATTGAATAGTAGTGTTAGGGGACCAGCTACTTCATAAGAAATTTCTTTAAAAAACTGGGAAGGAAAACCATCCGTATCTGCAGATAAAGAAGACTTAAAAGAGTTTATAGCAGAATATACTTCTGGAATTGTAATTACCTCCAGACTATCTTGAATTTTTGGGATTTTAGAGTCAATAATTTCGTTAGCTTTATAAATACTAGTAAAGTATCTACTGAATTCATTAGCCATGCTTAGTTCATCAGATATTAATTTATTATTTATTAATAGTGGACCCACTTTCGAAGAGTTCTTTCTCATAGAGCCAATATAATTAAAGAACTGCTTTTTATTATCTTTATTGGTGGTAGCTAGTCTGAGCTCCATTTCTTTTTTTGCTTTTCTAATTGCTTGTTTAGTTTTATTTGCTTTTATTTTGAACCTGTTCCAGTTAATTACAGTTTTGTGCTTTTTGTATTTGTTAAAGGCTCTTTTTTTTGATCTTATAAGTTTTTTAATTTTAGATGAAAACCATATAGGAAGTCTTTTGTGATTGAAATATTTTCTGCATACAGGTACCCATTTGTTGACACAGTAACTAAATTTTTCCTTAATACGGTGCCATATTTGTTTTACTTGTAACTCTTTCAGTTCCTTTTCCCAATTCCATTCCATTAGATATGTTTTTATTTCCTTGTATTTAGCTTTAGAATAGTTTCTCATTTTGGTAATACCTTTAACATTCATTGCATAATAATTAATTGCCCATAATGCCATGCAATGATCACTATCTTCTAGAGGGGCAACAATTGCTGGGGATTCTGTCTGTTCATAAATCTTAGTGAGTATTAGATCCAAAATGTTAGCTTTTCTAGTAGGATTAAGTACAAGTTGTTCCAGGCCCCTGGAAATAACTAAGTCAAGAAATTTAGCTTCCTGTTGACTAGAGCCCATACGCGTGTCCCAGTTTATTCCTGGATAATTAAAGTCACCCATTAATATAATATTATCAAAAGGATTGATTTTCTGAATATAGTCCAGAACTAAATTATTACATTCCTTATCTAGAGAGGGCGGGCGATAACAAATACCCAGGGTAATAGGTTCTTGTTCTAATAATTTAACCCACACACATTCTATACAATCAGGGTTTGGGATGTCATTGTATGTTTCATAACAATTTATTGCTTCTCTAATATAGACTGCAACACCCCCTCCTCTAGTGTGCCCACGATGTTTAGCGAATAAAGTGTAACCAGGGATATTTTGGCCCCAAAATTCTTGAGTAAACCAAGTCTCAGTTACCCCACATATGTCAATTTTCCTAGTTATTAAAGTTAGACTGAGTTCATCAGTCTTATTGTTTAGGCTTCTTGCATTTAATAATAGGATGTTTAGTTTGGAATGTTGTATATTAAGATTTTGTTTTATATTTTTACTTTTTTTATAGGAGAGTGTTATGTTCGTTTTTCCTGAACTGGTTAGAAGTGTTATCTCAGAATCAATAGAACATGCCTTCCCTTCCCCCTTTATAAGTTTAAAAAGGATGTGATCTCTTCATTAATCGAGTTTCCTAGTAGTGTAGATCCTTTTTTATTCAAATGCAGGCCATCTCTTAAATAGAATTGCCAATTATTATTGAACTGTTCCCAGTGAGTTAAGCATTTTAAGCTTTGTTTTAAACACCATGCCCTTAACCAGTTGTTAATTTTTTTGATTTTTGCTTCCATGTAGCTATCAGCCCTAGGTGCCGGAAGTAGTTCAGAAAATACTATGTGTGCCCCTTTTTCAGTTACGATATTAGTAAGTCCTACAAAAGCTTCTTTGATCTGTTGTAGACTTTGTTTGTGTATATTGTTTATTCCTGCATGAATTATTACCAAAGGATCTTTACTATTTTGAAGAATTTTTGTGGTCATTTTAGTAATGTCCTGGAGTGTAGCTCCATGGGAACAAGACACGGTACGTGTGGCTTTATTTACCTCACAAATTTGTCTATCAAGTTTAGAAATCATAGAATCTCCCAGTACAAAGATTTCTTGAGAGTGAACTGAGGCAAGGTTTTCATTTAAATTAGGTATTTCCATCTCAACACACTCTATGACTTCACTAGGAGATGGTAAAATGTGTACTTCCATCAGATTGTTATTAGTATTAGTTGACCAATAAGTAGTTTCCAGAGGATTATCAGTACATAGGTTCTTAGCTAAGGATCCACAATTATTCTCAATGGGGGCTATTACCAGTGTATTGTTGGCTGAACTATTGCTAGTATCTTCAATTAAGTTTATGAGTGGATCAAAGCTGTTGCAAGTAGGCAGAGTAAAACATAGAGAAATTCTTCCTTTTTTAGCCGGTTTAAGGTATTGTGTAGTATACCATTCTTCTTCGTTTTCTACTATGTTATTTCCTGCCTACGTCTTTTACGTAGGGATGTACCCGATACATCTTTAGTTATAGTAGTCCAAGCTATTCCCTGATAATCAGTGTTTGGTGTATCAGGTATCTGAAGTCTTTTTCTGGTTTCAATCTGGCTAAGTTCCAGGGCCCTTAACCTGTTGTCAAATAGAGTAATCTCCTCTTCAAGTTCTTGGTTCTTAATACACTTGGGACATATAAAGTCACTAGCAGATGTAATGTTATTATCTAATAGGTACATATTACATTTAGCGCATAAAATTGCTAGGTGACCATCCGTTATTTTTAATAAAGGCTCCATGATTTTGAATTATTTTAGGAGAAAAGAACAAGTTTACTTTACCACAGCGTGGATTAAATCATTCCTCATGAGTTTCTAATTGATCGCCAAAGACGGCGAACACACCAAACACGCGCTGATGCGCGTGTCTTTGCGTGCGTCTTCGCGCGCGCTTGATGCACGCTCGTCCTGCTCACTGCAGGGCTGGTTTAAATAGCCCTGTCTGACCTGGAAGTAGTAACCAGGGTCACCAGTCTAGGCCCAAGCTAGTTGTAAAAAAGTTTAATTTAGCGATTTATTATCGCAGCATTTTTAAGTACAGGCGAGTTTCTGGTGAGGTTCTAGCTGGATTTACCAGCTTACAAAGCCTATCTGGCTCCCACAACAAATCAGGTTCACAGCCATCTCAAGTTTAGTAGCCCTGGAGAAACCCTCACAGGCTACCACTCCTCTACCTAGCAAGTACAAGCTAGGGCTCCAGTGTCTCACGTTTATGCGAGTATTTCAGTTAAAAGCAGCATAACTTTCACAATAGTTTAAAAAGTGCAACAAGGTATATTGATACAGAAAGCACAGCAAGCAGCAAAGCCACTAAATCAGTACCAGCAATATACGGTAAAATACACCAGAAACACAGTGATACTGTACAGCTGTTGTAAAAACAGGCTGTGATGACACATCTTGATTGCCGACATCTGAACATTTAGTACATGGAGTTGTCCTCCAGCCATGCAGTACCACACACCAAACAATTCCATCAGCGACCCATCCCACAATGTGAGGCATAGCAGTGCAAACCAAAACTGGAAGGTATGCAGTGGGTCATGACAGGACTGAACATTGGGGTCTGTGAGGCAACAAACTGCATGTGCCAAGTGGCATGCAGGTGACAGTGCCATGCAGATGTACACCACCTACATGCAGGCCAACCACATGGAACACATGGCAAAAAGTGTACATACCTGGGTGTGGCATGGTGCCATACCACACCATTTCCCAGAAACAATGGTGCTGGTCCTGGTCTCACTGGGCATGGTCCCCATAACAGTGGCAGCATTGCTCCCCTGTTCATTCCAGCCCCATGCAGCCTGACAGCTGCCGTCCCACTGAGGCCCACCAACCTGAATAAATGGTACTCCCCCAGTGACAACAAGGTCTACAAGGTTGGACAGCTCAACTGCAGGCCACTGCTGGTTCCTCTGCAGGGGTGTCTTCACACTCTTGGACCTGGACATTGTTGAACAGTGTAAGGCCTAGCATTGTTGCAGGATTGCAAGCTGTATTGTGTGCATGATTGAACAACATTGGGTAGCTCCATGAAATAGGGCATTGCGCCATGCCATATGCATGATAGACTAGTGGCAGTGGGGCATTGTGCATGTGCAGTAATGTCATCCTATATTGTGCTAAACCATTCACCAACATGTTGCATGGTACACTACTGTCACACAAATGCAATGTGTTTGCGCAGTGCAATAAACTGCTATTCACAAAGGATGCATGTAAATGAGATGATTAGGTAGTTAGAGGGCAAAGTTTACAATTTGCATCTCATTTCAGAGCTATCTGCTTGCATTTGCATACAGCTTTGCTCCAGCACTATTTACGGGAACAAGTGCACCACCTGTAGGTAGCTATGTAATTGCAAGCCATGGAGACAGCAGAGACAGCAACTGGAGCCAGCCATGTGGAATGTTGGAATGTTCTGGACAGCTAGGTATTTGTACAGCTATGCAGACTGAAATGACTACATGCCAGCTCATTGCAACTAAAGGGCTGTGCTGCTCACCTTGCCACATAGCAGTCATCGCTTATGTAAAGTATGCCAGTTCTTTGCAATCTATGGCATGCTGCTTTACTTGGGAGTCTGGTTACTGTGTGTTTTATTAGTATTGTACATGCCATATTTCATAACTGGTACTGTTTGTGCACTGTGCATGGTAAATGCTCCTCCAGAAATATATTCTTTTCTTGACTTTAAATGATAGGCAATTGTATCTATTATAGGAAGGACCTCACTGTGACTGAGCTTTGCTCAATTGAGCTTCCTGTTCACATGACTGATGTTTTCCCATACTATACCTGGGCATGGCATATATGGCACTGGACAGTATGAAACAGGAATGTTTGCCACAAACAAGTGCAGTACAGTACAATTTCGCATAGACACATTGAACAGACAGATATTTGATTACACATTTCACTATAGTGGTGAGTCATGGTAGCATGGACCACACTTCTGTCTGTTACAGTTTCTAGTACTGCACGTTCCATTACTAGACTGTCCTGTAGAGAACCCTCCTGTCCCGAGCTGTCCAGTGTCATATTACCCTACACCCACGATATCAGAACATACCATGCTATGCCTCCGACTCTCTGTGTAGCTGCATTCCTCAGTAGTACTACAACCTACGGTGGCAGGACACCTGTACATACCCGATTTATACAGATTGTTCCATATTATAAAGGTGGTTGGAACCACCAACGGGGAAGTGTGTTCTGAAACCTGCATAGCATGTGTGGGATGGTGGACCAATCCATCCACCATAGCATGTATTGCGCTGTAGAGGGTCACAGTGGACAGATAAGGTGCACAGCCAGGAGGGATAGCAGACATTGTGGCAGTCCTGCCCATATAGCAGACATTGTGGCAGTCCTGCCCATATAGCAGCCACTGTGGAAGTCCTACCCATGGGTTGGGCACAGTTGGATACTGAGCACAATGGCATGGGGCACACATACTGGATGTCCCTGTTGCTGCTCTTCCTGGAGGGATTCCCCTATCATGTTTAGAAGTGATGCTGTCCTGTCAGCCATTGTGAATCTTCCTGCAGTTCCTGCTTCTTCCTCTGGTCTTTGCCTGGAATAAGAGGATCTTTTTGTAAGTGGTAATTTGCACTGTGCAAATTGCCACACAAGGTGTTTTGCATAGTTCAAATGCTATGTGAATGGCATTGTGCCTGTATGCAAGGCCACAACCATTCATTTGCATTGCGCAAACGTTATGTTTTTGCAATCATGAAAACTGCTTTTAGCTGTGCAAACTGGCCTTTTGTGAATAGTGGTTCAGCGCAAACTCGGCGCAATCAGCATGCAAACACTTTGCAAATTTGCAAAGCTTTGTGAATCTGGCCCCAGGTCTCTGTGATGACTCATAAGTCCAACTTATCCTGCAATATACATATTAGTAGTTCCTCAAATTTATTTTATAGGCCTCTAACATTCATTAAGTAAACATTTTATTCTTTGTTTGCCTCTTAGTTTTTCGCATCTTAATTTTTCCTGTCAGATTGATTTGTGATAATATTTCCCCCCCTGCATCCTGGTTTAAAGTCTGATTTTCCAATACTACTTTGCAACTAACACACAGTGCCTTTGCTCCATGTTTAATAAGGTGTAATCTATCTCTGGAGTATAAGGAATTGTTGTGGAAAAAAGAACCCCAGTGATCAACAAAATGGAGCCATTCTTTCTTACACCAATTAGAGAATCTAGTGTTTATTCAAGAAAATGCACGGGTCTCTTCCATACATGCTTGTGGTTCTGGCAAAAATACCCAAAATGGAAACTGTACACACCATTCTTTTTATTAAACTGTGGCAGCTGTCCTTCTCATGTTGTTGACCAACATCATTGGTGCCTATATGAAGGATTACATTTGAGTTTTTATGTTAAATAAGTTTTTCTGTCCTTGAATGTATGTCTTTTATGTTTGTATCAGAGAAGCATGACACTCTGGTATGTAATTTTTCATCATAACAGATGTGACTGAATGTGTATCAAATAATCAAGTCCCAGATTAAAATTCTGTGCAGTCTGTTAGTGTTTGGGGCTGAGACAGAAAAGGATTCCAGTACAGATTGATTTTCTACCAAGGGACAATGTATGTTTGCCAGCGAATATGGTTTGCTTGACCATCAACCATCAAGGGGCTATCTTTATTTGTTAAGGCCAGAGGGGCATAAGACTCAGAGTTGGACAGTTTTCCTTTTTTGTGCCTGTTATCCCTAGCAGTGATGTGGAGGGGGAGGAAAATTAACTCAATACCCAGTCACTATTATATATTCAGTCCGGTAACCGGTCCAGTCATCTGTAGTTGCATGAAGCTTATTGCCCACTGAATCTTTGAGAGTATTAGATACTCTCTTACAAAAAGTACAATATAAATATGGGTCAGCAACAGCTGAGAAATAGATTCAGTTGGGGACCTGGTACCTTAGTACTGCAATTTCCATGAGTTCCTTAAATCCTGCAGGCCAGCTAGCAGACCAGTAGCACTACTGTTTGTGACACAGAGGACCCATGTTTGGAATCAAGCTTGAGAGTAGGAAGGCTGACAAAGGGAGGAGACTGAGTATCTGAGGGACTGCTCTCCTTCTCGAGGGGGTGGGCAGACATAGGGACAAGTGTCTACCTGGCACCTGGTGGAGATCAGTGGTAGAGAAGGCCAGGGCCATCAAGATGCAATAGAGATGCAGTGCCTGTTGGTGTACATCACGTGGAAGCATGCAACATGTGCCATGACAGCAATACTCATCCACACCTCCTAGAGAAAAAGCAAGGAGAACATGGTACCTGATGAGCAGGATGATGCTGAGCTCTCACAGACCCTGAGTTCAGCTAGCCAGGCACAGTTCATGTGGAACTGATTCCTGTATGATGGTAGGGTTTAAGGGACCTCACAACCCCACCAGGAGGCAAGCTCTGGAAAAAGACACCAAATGAATAAAGTCCTTGTGGATGTGGGGGTGACAGGGCATGGCTGACTGGTGGGTGGAGGTCAGTCAAGGCAGGAGAAAAACAGAACAACAATAAGCAACTAAATAAATAATAAAAACAAAATGCATAAATACATCAATAAAGTACCTTAAATCCTGAGTTGGCCAGAATGAAAATGGGAGCAAGTAAGTGGCGATCATATCTTGAATCGCCTTTATTAATCACTTTGTCTAAGATCTGCTGGCCTTATATTCTTGTGACCATTCAAAAACTCTTTCAGAGAAGTGTGATGGTCTCTCTACTGGCTGATGTCACCAAATTGTTTTGGCTAGTTATTTTTACCTCTACCTTCAGAGGTGGATGATATGGATGATGTGGATGAGGTGGATGATGCGGATGATGTGGATGATGTGGATGAGGTGGATGATGTGGATGATGTTGATGATGTGGATGAGGTGGATGATGTGGATGTGGTGGATGAGGTGGATGATGTGGATGAGGTGGATGATGTGGATGTGGTGGATGAGGTGGATGATGTGGATGATGTGGATGAGATGGATGAGGTGGATGATATGGATGAGGTGGATGATGTGGATAATGTGGATGATGTGGATGAGGTGGATGATGTGGATGATGTGGATGAGGTGGATGATGTGGATGAGGTGGATGAGGTGGATGATGTGGATGATGTGGATGAGATGGATGAGGTGGATGATATGGATGAGGTGGATGATGTGGATAATGTGGATGATGTGGATGAGGTGGATGATGTGGATGATGTGGATGAGGTGGATGATGTGGATGATGTTGTGGTGGATTCAAAGGGGTAATGAACCAAAAAATAGAAAATATTTGCTTTGTTTGGAAGGCAGACATCCATCATCCTCTCTTTCCTCATCAATTACTTCCTCAACTTGCTGAACATCCATGTCCTCTTCCTCCTCATCTGACTGCAGCACTGCAACTTCTTTGTGGACTGCTTTATCCCTTTGATACTGACACATATGAGACTTGTTCGTATGTCTTATCATTGTGAGAAGGCAGTAAGGAGGGCTGGGGGATGCTGGGATGCATAGGGAGAGACATCACCAGTAGAAAAGAGGAAGTTGTTATCTCTCTGTACAGACAGTTGGTGAGACCCCATCTGGAGTATTGTGTGCAGTTCTGGAGACCCCATCTCCACAAAGCCATAGACAGAGTGGAGGCTGTTCAGAGGAGAGAAACCCAAAATGGTGCAGGGTCTGCACCAGAAGACGTACCAGAAGAGACTAAAGCAGCTTAATATGTATACCCTTGAAGAAAGGAGGGAGAGGGGGGCATGATAGAAACTTTCAAGTATCTCAAGGGAATTAACAAAGTACAAGTGGATAGCATCTTTCAGAAGAAGAGATGTGCAAGAACAAGGGGGCACAATTTGAAAATGGGAGGATGTCTCAGAGGTAATGTTAGAAAGTATTTTTTCACAGAGAAGGTTGTGGATGCATGGAACAGCCTTCCTGAGGAGGTTGTGGAGTCAGTAACAATGGGAGAATTCAAGAATGCATGGGACAGGCATAAGGCAATTCTAGTGGGGGGTAGGAGGAAGTAAGCTGTTGATTAACTAGAATCTGCAGCTTATCCATCAGGTAGGGAAATGGGCAGACTAGGTGGGCTGAGCGGTCCTTATCTGCCATCAAATTCTATGTTTCTATGTTTCATTGTAGATCTTTTTTTTGCAATTAACATTTTATTGAACATTTAAATACAAACACTTGCAGAGACAAGGTAGAAATAACAAATAAAACACAGGTGGGGTCACACAAAGGACAATCAGTACAATCTAAAAAATAGAGATACATACAGCCTCGCAAACCCCCACCCCAACCCATCCCACCCCCACCCCTCCACACAAGGCACTGCGATTAGAAACCACATGGGAAAAAAAAAAGAAAAGAGGCATCACTACTATAGGTTCCTTATGAGTAAGCTGTTACTAATGGAGACCAGATTTTCTAAACGGGCAACACATTGTTCAATATGGCAATCATCCTCTCGGTCCTGAGGCTCGAAAGAAATTCTGCCAACCATTCAGAATAAGTGATTAGGCAGGGTCCTTCCAGTGCTTCAACACTATTTTTTAACTATACAAGAGATCATGGTTATATAAAATTTCCTCTGTTTAACCATACAGCCCGACATATCGCCTAATAAACATATTTCCGGGGTAAACAGATCCTCTAATCCAGTAATGGATCTGCTTTACTTTTGATTTCATTCCACAGAGGGCAATGTTGGGACAGTGCCAAAAGATATGGAGAAGTCTCCCCTCCTGCCACATCTATAACACAGAGAACTCTGTGCTAACTTTAGATCCTGTAACTTCTGAGGTGTGTAATAACATTGTGCAATATTTTGAACTGCACCAGTCTGAGATGATCTTGTCGGATCAATTTGTGGCAATTCCAGCCAATCCATGCCCAGTCCCAGGTTGTGTTAGGGAATACTTTGGCCCAGTGTGAACTAGGTGCTAGGCTATCCTTAAAGGCCCAATTGAACAATACTAAATAGATCTTGGAAATAGCCTGTGGGGCACCGACTAATATGCTAAGGTCTTCCCAGAATGAGATGCAGGTGAATAAACCGATTGCTACCAAATCTCTGAATCAGAGCATGACGAATTGATATACTTTGAAAATATCCTCTGAGTCAAATCGACATCGCCAAAATCTGCGCCATGAGATTATACCACCATCCGTGTTTATAAAAAGCTTGTGAGCAAACAGCTAAGAAGGGCAACCAGTTCTGTTTAATAATCCGATATCCTATCCACCATTGTGGATTCCCCCAAACAGGCTGCCCCATGTCCCACATTTGTTCATACTTCAAAAAATTACATAACTGATTATGTATTCTAAGAGAAAGTCCAATAGGAGACTTTTTCAGTAAAGAGGGGAAGCAAACGAATGGGTACATAGGGTAAAGCCTTGGTATTAATATCTACGCTTTTAATAAAACTAAATTCCAAATTAACCCATAATGGAATGTATCCCATATTCGTGGTGGTGTTTTCACAATGCATCCATCTCCCATATTTATTTAGATGCGCTGCCCAAAAATAAAGCGCAAAGTGAGGCATTCTCAGACCACCGAGATTTTTAGGGGCCGCCAACTTAGGATACGACATCCTGGCCTTCCTATATCCCCAGACGAAATCAGCCAATTCACCGTGAAGTTTCTTAAACCAAGAAAGGGGAATCCAAATATTTAACATAGATAAGGGATAGAAAAGCCTGGGGAATATATTCATTTTTACAATATTTATTCTCCCCCCATAAGGACAAAGGCAGTTGTGTCCATCTTTTGAGATCAAGTTTGATTGTGTGGACTAAGGATTCTAAGTTCAGTTGACGCAGTCTATCCTGACTGCTTGCCAAAAAAATGCCTAAGTATCTGAGAGATTTAGAATCCCATCCTAAACCTAGTCTTACGACATCAGGCTTAAATACTCTGTTGTTCAAAGGATAAACAACAGTTTTGTCCTGATTCAATTTATAATTGCTTAGCCCACTGAAATTCTGAATAAGTTTTAATAGATTGGGAATAGACCTATCGGGTTTTGATACATAGATTAATAAATCGTTGGCATAAGCCGTAACCTTAATTGTATGTCCCCTTACGTTAATACCAAGAATCTCAGGGGACAATACTATACTCCTTATAAGGGGCTCCATATATAAATTGAATAATAGGGGTGAAAGGGGACAGCCCTGTCTCGTACCGCCTGTAATTTGAAAGAAGCAGAGATAGCCCCATTGCACACAACCCTAGCCGAGGGGTCGTGTACAATGCCCTAATCCAAGCCACAAATTTCTCTGGGAAACCAAATCTACCTATTACCCTGAAAAGAGGCCTGTGGACCCCATCGGGCTTTCGTGTCCAAGGAGACCAATCTAATTGGTAGCTCGGACCTCGAGGCCGAGAAACATGCGCCAGAGTTCTAAAATGATCCAAGAGGATCTACCCTCATAAAGCCTATTTGTTCTGGTCCAATCAGCCTTGGAATTACCTGGTAGATACGATCGCCAATATCTTGGCCAGAATCTTAATGTCGCAATTCAACAGTGAAATTGGTCTGTAACTGGCCGGTCTTTCAGGCAGTTTGTTAGGTTTGGGGATGAGCACAATGAGTGCTTCAGTAAGGAGTGCTCTACTTTTTACCAGATAAAATATATTGGTAAAGATTGAGTAATATCGGGACAACTGGGTGGCAAATGTTTTATAAAAATTGGGTGAGAACCCATCTGGCCCGGGTGTTTTATCAGGTGAAAGGCCCTTAATGGCCAATTCAACATCCCCTTGTGTAATCTCTGCATTGAGCACTGATCGATCCGATTCGCAGAGGGTAGGGAGGGGTAGCTTGTCCAGGAATGAGGAGATGTCCGCCTCGGCCGGGGGTGACTGCATTCCTGCATAAAGAGATTTAAAGTAATTTTGAAAAATCTGGGCCATATCTTCGGGAGTAGTTTTGATAGTACCCTTCCCTGTTTCATTGTAGATCTTAACATTCAAGTACCTGCTTTTCTTCCACTTAATTTTGTTTTGCATAATTTGTAAACTACATGACTGTGAGATTATTTATCTTGTGTGAAGAAACCCACACCATGGATTTCACAGGTTTTGTTGCAATGCATATGGGAAGAGGATATGCAATACCACCACTTCAACCACCACAGCCATCAACACTGCCATTATCTCCTTGATGTGTATTCCACCTCCATGCCTTCTTGATGCACAACTTCTCTGACTGGCTTTATTGGTACTACTTCTACTCTCTGGCATCCTACACTTCTTCTGTCCTCTTTTTTCAACTGCATTGTGGGTACCTTCTTATGTTTTACTATAATTTTTTTACCACCATCCTTCCTACTAGGTGTTTTTGTCTTTTCCTGGCACTGGATTCTACCTCTTCACATTCTCCCAGACTGCTGCTACTTGAAAGGCTGACTGCTGCTTTATGTAACATAAACTCAGGATCTGTTCTTCTTATTTCATCCTCTGCCTCATTCTCCACATCTGCCTCCACTTCCTCCTTCTTCCCCTACTCCTAATCTATCACTCTGCTCAGTTAAATTGTCCATCACACCATGATGGCCCTTGTGCCCATCCTCTGAGTTCAACAATTTGTTACTCCTGTATATCTGGAATTTTTGGATCTGTTGTTACTGTATCCTGATTTTCCTCAGAACCGCCAATTCTCTTTTTCTCACTGCACATGGGTTTACCTAAAGGCTCTGAAACATTTTCCTTTTGCCTTTTTATTGTGGCAATGATAATTGTTACAAATTACATTTGATAATATATCATGTGCTTTTTCAATATACATAGTACAGTAAGTAAGTTAAGTGTTACATGAATAAATAACATACTTTTGTGTCTTGGTTGTATCATTGATGATCCTCTGAGTTTCCTATTTTTTGTGAATGATGTATTTATTATCAATCAACAAAGACGTTGAGGGACAGTTTTTTCTTTTCGGGTAGATGCTAAAATTAATTTACTATTTCAGGACACTGGGGGTGGGCTCACGAGTGTCCCATGCTGCTGGGGTGCATGTAAATGCCGACACGGGGATTGGGCCCCCCAATGTCAGCAGTGGTAAATTTTTATATTAGGAATAAAAAACCTTTCCTGTATTTGGGTAATGCTTCTCTGGACTAAAATTCCTAGTTAGTTGTGAACTAGTTATACTTTTTTTGACATATATGACTGATGGTTTGTTTTTGAGTTTACTGGGACCACTTCTTATGTACAGAAGTTGGATTACATGAGTTTCTGCATTAGGTAATGTCTCGCCTTGGTGGGTCACCAATTGTATTAAAATACATTAGTTTCCTACAAAGATATTTGTATTTTATTTCCCAGCTGGCCCATCTTTCATAAGATTAGTTATTATCATCTTTGTTCTATCTATCTATCTATCTATCTATCTATCTATCTATCTATCTATCTATCTATCTATCTATCAATCTATCTATCTATCTATCTATCTATCTATCTAGGAGGAGGCAGGGAACTACAGACCAGTCAGTCTTACCTCAGTAGTGGGCAAGATTATGGAGGCACTCCTTAAGGAAAGGATAGTGCAACACCTGGAATCCATAGGGGCACAGGATCCAAGACAGCATGGGTTTACAAAAGGAAGGTCCTGTCAAACTAATCTCATAGATTTCTTTGACTGGGTAACCAGAGTGGTGGACCAAGGGGGAGCAGTTGATGTCACCTACCTTGACTTCAGCAAAGCTTTTGACACTGTTCCACATAGAAGATTGATAAATAAGCTGGGTAGGCTTGGGGTGGGTCAGAAGTTGGTCAACTGGGTGGCAGACTGGTTGACAGGCAGAAAACAGAGAGTGGTGGTAAATGGTATACAGTCAGAAGAGATGCAAGTCACAAGTGGGGTACCTCAGGGATCAGTCCTGGGGCCAGTCCTCTTCAACATCTTCATTAGTGACATTGCAGATGGACTAGAGGGTAAGGCTTGTCTGTTTGCAGATGACACCAAGATCTGCAACAGAGTAGATGATCCAGATGGGGTGGGCAGAATGAGAAGAGATCTGGATAAACTAGCAAATGGTCAGAAGAGTGGCAACTGGGATTTAATGCAAAGAAGTGCAAGATCATGCACATAGGGAAGAGAAATCCTGAAGCCACCTATAGGCTGGGAGGGGAGTTGCTAGCAGTCACAAAGGAAGAAAGAGACTTGGGCATCATCATCACTAATGACCTGAAATAATCCAAGCAGACCTCTAAATCAGTAGGTAAGGCTAGGGGGGTGTTAGGGTGTATTAGTAGGGGTATCACAAGTCACAAGAGGGAGGTAATAATCCCTCTTTACAAGACACTGGTTAGGTCCCATCTGGAGTACTGTGTGCAGTATTGGAGGCCACACCTTCACAAGGACATTAACCAAATTGAGGCAGTCCAGAGAAGGGCAACCAAAATGGTGCAGGGACTGCATCAGAAGACATATGAGGACAGATTAACAGAGCTCAATATGTATACCCTTGAGCAAAGGAGGGAGAGAGGTGATATGATCGAGGCATTCAAACACCTTAAGGGCATTAACAAGGTGAAAGAGTATAACATGTTTAAATAAAAGAAAAATAGCAGGACAAGAGGACACAGCATGAGATTAGAGGGGGGCTGATTAAGGGGGAATGTGAGGAAATTCTTTTTCTCAGAAAGGGTGGTGGATGCATGGAATGGCCTACCGCAAGAAGTGGTGGCTTTGAATACAGTGCAGGGCTTCAATCAGGCATGGGATAGGCATAAGGGAGCAATACAAATGCATATGAATAGATAGGCCACTGACAGAGCAAAGGCTGATGGCACATTTATAAGGTAGAAAAAGAAATGGGCAGACTGGATGGGCCATGCGATCCTTATCTGCCATCAACTTCTATGTTTCTATGTTTCTATCTATCTATCTATCTATCTATCTATCTATCTATCTATCTATCTATCTATATTGTATATGTTATACAGGCGTGGGCATGCCTGTTTATTCAGGTTGCGTAAGCACTTCTATGTTAAACCCAAGTTTTTACACCTTAATAAATTTGCCCTGGTTCAACTGATTTACATGAAGATTGGTTCAGGAGAGGCAAAGTTACAGAGGTGAAAATAACTGCAAAAGTCTCTGTTTTTGAAAATGTTAAGACTTTTTAGCTACCCAATAACTGAAGAAATAAGAGACTTTGAGATATACAGTAGGTCAGTCCAAGGTGTGTGCTTTTGTGGTTTTTAGGTCCCACAGTTAAGTAGTTTTTAAAATATTTAACAAAAATATCCTGTTTCCAATCATGCAAAGTTCTAAAAATGAACGTTGTATTCATAATTGAATTTTGACAAACACAGCAGCTTGCACTATATGACACATCATTCTTTAATAAATGACAGCTGTGTCATATAGTACTTGCACTATACAACTCAGCTGTCATTTATTGAAGACAGCTGTGTCATATAGTGTAGGCTGGTGCTGTCGCCACTTGTAGGTCTGGGATGGGGCTACTGTTATTGTAGCCCTGCCAGCCTGACTACGGCTTACTTAAACTGTTACTGTTACAGTATCTGCACACTGGGGGCACCTATCCCCGGTGGCAGTGTATTTAATTTATTTTTATTTGTTATTGTTATCTGACACTGGGATGTCCATCCCCGGTGTCAGATGCTTCCTCCCCTGTGCAGCCCCTTGTTTTATTTCCACTGCTGGCATGGGGCCCCAATCCCTGTGTCAGCATTTACATGCCCCCCAGCAGCATGGGACACTAATGAGCCAACCCCCAGTGTCTGAAATAGTGTTATTCATTTTAGCATCTACCTGAAAAGAAAAAACTGTCCCTCGTAATGAGTGCTGTCTCCATACCCCAAACCCTCACCTCCCACTGAGCATACACCATCCCACCCCCCCCACACCTTTACCCTATACTTACTTTTGGAGGTTGAAGTTATCTTCTGTGGACTGAGACATGGAGGACACAGCTGTCTTTAATAAATGACAGCTGTGTCGTACAGTGCAAGTACTATAAGACACAGCTGTCTTTAATAAATGACACCTGTGTTGTAAACTACTTGAACAATATGACACAGCTGTCATTTATTAAAGACAGCTGTGTCATATAGTGCAGACTGGGGTTGTCATGACTCATACGTCAGGGATGTGGCTACTGTAATTGTAGCCCTGCCATCCTGACTGTGGCTTACTTAAAATGTTAGCTGCACACCAGGGGCCCCAATCCCCAGTGGCAGTGTATGTATTTAGTGAATTCATTAATATTTTTTTTTATTTTGTCTTATTGTTATGCCCACCCTCCAGTGTTGGATGCCCCCCCCATGCAGCTCCTTGTTTTAGCATCACTGCTGACATCTGGGGGCCCAATCCACATGTCAGCATTTATACACCTCCCTGCAGTGTGGGACACTGGCAAGCCCACCCCCAGTGTCCAGAAATAGTGATATGTACTGTAATATTTCCCTGAAAAAAAAAAAAAACTAAGTCCAACAATGTCTTATTTTTAACCTGAAAAAAGGAAAATGGTCCCTCATCATTGCTGCTGTCTCCCTACCCCAACCTGACCCTCCCACTGAGCACCCACCACCCCACTTCCCCCTTACCCTATTCTTACTTATGGAATTCAGCTGATGTCATCTTCTATGGACCAGGACATTTCTGCACTCTTCAAAGCCAAACCACAAACGGAAGAATCAAGAAAAGTGCCGTATAATGTATTTTAATGGTGTTTTCAACTTAAGTTGATATCTTTGCCGTTTTTTAGTATTTTTTCACCAGAGTTTAAACATAGCCTTTTTGGGACCCCACCACATGAACACTGTGACTGTCATTTAATTACTTGGGCTTGGAAGTTGATTTTGCAATCACTGCACAAAATCACCTTTTGGGACCAATTAGCAAAATGACAGTGCCAGTGTTCATGAGGTGGGGTCCCAAAAAGTCAATTTGAAAATTTGGTGAAACAGTTCCTACAAATGGCTGAGTTACAAGCATGTGTTGTGCAGTTTCTATGCATGCACATAACTTTGGTCATTTACAATATTTTGACTCCTACTTATGTTGATATCTTTGCCATTTTTGCTATTTTTTCACCAAATTTTCAAGATACCCATTTTTTCACACCACCTCATGAACAGTACTGTTGTCATTTTTCACATACTATCCAAAATGTGTTTTTGCACCTGTGCAGCAAAAATGCATTTCAGCACAGATTTGAAAATTTTCATCTATAACGTTTATGAGGTGGGGTCATAGGAAGAATATGTTTAAAATTTGGGGTCAAAATATTAAAAGACAAAGAATTTATTAAGTAACGTTGTTTCCAGAGATGTCCGTTGCACCCCTGGGGAACATGCTACCTTACCGTGCTAGTGAACTGAGTTCAGGTGCGAACTCAGTGAACTGCTTTACTGGGACAAAGCTATGGGGAAGAGCACCAGTCATGGCCTGGGTAGGGATGGAGCACTGTTTTGGTGCAGATGCCACACCCTGTGGTGGATCAGGGGACCTCACCGGCAAGGTATCGAAATGTGTGCCGGGGTCTGCTAGACCCATGCACTGCATCATGACTGACTCCAATATTGTATTTAGCTCATTTTGCACGTGTCCCAAAGGGACCTGCACAAATAAGGATACAATTCCAGGACTGTCTCCAATATCATATTTAGGAACCTGCACAAATGAAGATACAGTTCAACTATTAGAAAAAGAAGGGACATTCTTTGCAAAAAACTACATTAATGCAGACATTAGGGTTGCAGAGCAAGAAACACACAAAGAAGGGAAATGAAAAACATTAGGGATTTGGCTATCTAGCTAATTAGTGAATCAGTGGTGGGGTCTTACTTGGGGTTGTCAACCTAATGCCCACCCCAGCTCTTGATCAGACAAGGTCAAATGTGATGTCTTCATGCAGGGCCCTAAGGAGGCCCTGCATAAAAGCTGTGACAGATTATGCTGGCCATACTGTATCACTATGAGACACTAGGTTGGAACTGTATCTTGTGCTTTGGACAGGAGGCTATGGGCTGGGGGAGTGGGCATTAGGTTTGCAACCCTGAGTAAGACCCCACAATGATTTGCCAATACTCTGGAGACCCAAATCTCTAATGTTTCTTTATTTCCCATCTTTGTATGCTTTGTATTTTTACAACCCTAATGTGTACATTAACATCATTTATTTTTGCAAAGAATATATATACAGAAATATATATAGACACAAATTGCACATAACCTAATAATGCAAACCATCATGGGAAGGCTTTGCAAATGCCCATGAATTAATTAGGACTGGCTATATATATATCAGTTTGGTGTCAGTGGCTCAGTAGGTAGCACACTCGCTTCTAAGGCCGGGAGATCAGAAAGCTGCGGGTTCAATTCCCACATCTGGCACTTGGGTTAATATCCCAATACTGACACTGTAGTGCAGCATGAGAGGAGTGCTGCACTTCTGAGGTGCCGTCTTTCATATGAGATGTTAAACTGAGGTCCCTTCTGCTTGGATTGGTGGTAGTTCAGGTGAATGTTAAAGATCCCATGGCACTTATCAAAAAGAGTAGGGGAATTTTTTTTTATTTTATTCAAATGAAACCATACAAAGCAATATTACAACATACAAAACTCCTGAAATTAGGAAAATCAAAAGTTAACTGGAAGAAAACTTAGCATCCTAACAAAAAACATTTAATATTCCAAACTCTTCCCCCCTCATAGCTACATCCCTTCCTTTTTTTTCTCTTTTTACATGTCTCTCCTTACATGTTAATTACTTTCTAACCTATGGAAACATTAAACAAACCATTTTCCCAAATGTGAATCTTGACACAAACACCACAAAATTGAGTTATCTTGATACATTTTTTCAAATAAAGTCCGCAGCATGCCATCATGTGACCCAATTTATCATTATCACTTTTATATCGCTCTTCTATTTTCCAGTTTTTTAAATCCATACAAAGCATATGAATAAGTTCATTTGTTGAAATTCGCTGTTGTTGTAAGACCAGATGACATCTTCCAATCCATAACCAATATAAAATATGTGTCATAATAATTCTTAATGTACTGTCACGTAGCTTTATCGCTGAGATAAAATTTATCCCAAAATATAATAATTGGGGATGGGGGGAACCATCATTTTCCTTTCCAACGATTCTTTAATATATCGCAGAATTCAACTGCATGAGGATAATTGTAATATAGACAGTCCATTGTCTCCACTTGGAGAATACAACACTCTCAAGGACAATAGCTTTCTTGAAGGGATTTATGTTTTTGGTTATTTTTCATGTTTATTCTTTGGTGCATTCCTAACCACACCGTATCCCATAATTTCTCTGGCAGCTGTTTATCGGTAATATAATGAACAATTTTAGCTTGCTGCTGTTGTGTAAATTTTACAAATGGTTGCTCATAAAAATGTACAGCTAAAATTTCAAAATACAATTGCTTTCTTGTATATTGTAACACCTTCTCAATTGTGATTTCCCATTTAATTATTCTGTCTTCTACCCCTTCCCATCTTTTTATTAACCTTGGTTTTTGTTTATTTTTGTGAAGAAACTTGCCTGTCCTCCATTCCATTACTACCCCTTGTATTATTGAATAACCCCATTTATCCCAAAGCTGAATGTTCTCATTAACTATAGGAAGAAAATTATTTTACAAAAATACTGTATAAAAACAGAATTGGATTTATCATATCTACTCCATCATTTTTAACAGATTGATAAAGCATGTTCCTTTTAACTGGGTTTAATCTACTTCCCCAAAAGCAAGAAAAAAAAAAACTCCTAAAAGGGATGTATCTAAACTCTTGGGGACCAAAAAAACCATACTAATGTATGAAAAAATCAAGATTAAGAAGGTTTTTATCAAATATATCCTCTTTTTTTTTTACACTTTCCACCGATTCCAAAGGCCTGCCATCCCCTTTCCTATATTAAGTACTTTATCCCAATTTTCTGTAGCCATATCTTCTCCACCATAATAAATTCTTAATATTTTTATTGGTTCTTTTGCAACTGGACAACCCCCAAACAAACAGGATTCTTCTGGGAACCCTTTAAGGTCTAAACACTGTGTTTTTTCTATAGTTAGACAGGCTCCAGTAGTCTTTCCTGTCACCTGTATAAGGTGGTCTTTGGCAATCCTAAATGATTCTTCTTCCTACAGTAAAAGGCAGAGATCATCTGCATATGCTATCACTTTACAATTTTTAATTCCTCCTCCTGATAAATCTTGCATGTCTGGAGAATTTTGTAATGTAGGTAATAAAGGGTCAATCATAAAAACGTATAATGGGGGCTTAATGGACATCCTTGACGTACCCCCCTGTCTTATCATACATTTTGTCCCCTGATATCCATTTTCATAGGGTCTCACATATGCATACATGTGATATCTCCCTCTTTGCGCAGGAGACTCCTGTTTTTTTGACTGAACTCCCTCTCTCCCTCCCAGAAACAAAATCTCCTGCTTAAGTAAAATTATGTCCAAAATATCCATTTATTTTGTTTTTGGTAGATAAAGACACATAAAAAGTAAATTAGTGATGAACAGTGTAAGTAATGACATTGTACAACTAGTTGTTGATTCATTTTAGTGCTTATTCTTGACAAAATTAAATATATTAAATGCTTTTATTCTTATTTTTTGATGCCATATAAGGACAAACTCATGACGTTATGGTATCTCCCTACTAGTAGGCCAATCTCCCTACTAATTTGACCCAAATCTCCCTCTTAAGCAAGTTGGACATATCACATGTATGCATATGCCAAGGCATAGCATAAACGTATCCATTCTATAAACTATACTGGGATTCCATATGATTGCAAACATTGCCATAAGAAATCATGTGATACCCTATCAAATGCTTTTGATTGATCTAAACTTACCAAATATCCAGTGTATGTATTTTGCCCATACCCCCGTTCCCCTTCTACTATTTCTCTCAGCAAAAGTAATGCTTTGGTGATCCGTCTCTCCGGGACTGAACAAAACTGCACTGGACTGATCACTTTTCCCATTACTTCTGCCAACCAATTTCCTAATAATTTCGCAAATATTTTAAAATTGGTATTTAATAGAGTTATTGGCTGCCAATTCCCTAAACTGGTAGGATCCTGTCTTAAATAAAAATGTCATTAATCCCTCATATATTCTAGTTGGCAAATAGAGGTCTGTTAGAAAAAAAATGTAAAGTGCTATCATTTCTACAGGTATAATGCTCCATAAAACTTTATATAACTCTCCTGGAAGTCCGTCTGACCTTGGTACTATACCTTTCTTTAAAGTTTCCATTACCTTGGTCAATTCTAAAATCATAATTAAGGTGATCATATTTTCCCCTTCCCTTTGTCCTATCCTGGGGGGGCTGCCATTTGCAAAATCTGTGTGGTGAAATCTGAGTCTACCACTGGATCTCCAAATGTTTCCTTAACATATTGTTGCAATATTCCCATTATTCCTTTATTCCCCATTTTTTGAATACCTTGTTTCATTTTTAAACTTTTTATATGTGTTTTTTCATTCCTCTGATAACATGCAAAAAAAGGTTAACATCAGCGGTTTTCCCTTGTGTGCCAAAACATTGTTCTTTCCTCAAATAAGTAATTCTGGAATACTGATATTCTTTCATTTCTGTGGTAAGCCTTTGTATCTCTTCTCTCAAATCCACCTTCTCGTATGCCTGTCTGGTCAATAGTACTCCAATTTTTTTCAGTAATTCTAGGTGATGCTGTTGCTTCATGGCAACCTGCTGTTTACTAACATATTTAAAAAAGGCTATCAATAATTGCTTTAAATCCACCCACCTTAAACTGATATTGTCATATAAAAAAAGTGTAGTACTTTTTTTCTTTTACTAGATGTTTTAAATCTTTTACAACTCATACCTTAATGATAAAAAGAGTTCCAGGTAAAGTGGCCCTTTAATGATTAAAAATTCTATTTTATCTCAGGATATTTATATATATTGCCAATTCCTTTCAAAATTACTTCTGTTCAGTATTTACCCCCAAGGTCACTTCATCCTCAATTCCCAATATTGCAGTTAATAACTTGGATTATATTATTTCCTTAGACGATACATTGATAGCACTTAAATCGATTAATAAAACGTCAAGTCCTGGTCCAGATAAAATTAATCCTAGGTTCTTAAATGCAGCATCTACAGCTTTAGTGCTTCCTATAACTAGTATATTCAATAAATCACTGAAAGAGGGTCTGATTCCAAATGACTGACATAAGGCTACTGTGGTCCCTATCTTTAAGAAGGGAAATCGATCTAATTCGGAAAACTACAGACCTATTAGTTTAACATCTGTTTTATCAAAAGTCATGGTAAAAATCATTAAGGCATTTCTTGAAAAAGAAATGGAATTATTAAGACTGAATGATATGACACACCATGGCTTCAAAAAAGGCCTGTCGTGCACTACAAACTTAATTACCTTTTACAAATATATTAGCCAGAGTCTTGACTTTACTATTCCCCAAGACATAATTCTTCTGGACTATAGTAAGGCTTTTGATAAAGTCTTTCACAATAAACTTGTTACTAAATTACAACTAATAGGATTTTCTACCATTTTAGTAAACTGGATAAACAACTGGTTGACTAATAGAAGCCAACAGGTTAAAATTCGAAGTACTCTATCAGTAGAAAGGCATGTTACAAGTGGGGTCCCTCAGGGATCTGTACTTGGACCCACATTATTTAACATCTTTATTTCAGATATGCAGACTAAATCTGCTAATTTCTTGTCAAAATTTGCAGATGACACTAAATTGGGAGGGATGGTTGATTCACTTCCAAATAGACTCTCACTCATTTATGATTTGAAACACATTGAAGCATTGGCACTGGATAATGATATGCACTTTAACAGTAACAAGTGCACAGTTTTACATTTTGGTTTATCAAATCCTTTACAGACTTATAACAGCAACAATATTCCTCTGAAAGTATCTGTTTGTGAAAGGGATTTAGGCATATTAATTAATAATAAATTGACTTGTAGAGACCACTGTCTCAAAACAGTAAAAACTTCTAATCAATTACTTACATGCTTAAAATGTACTTTTGTTACAAAAACTAAAGAATGTATTATTCCCCTGTATAGAAGTTATGTAAGACCTTATATGGATTATGGTTCTCCGTTTTGGAGCCCATACTTATTGTAGGAGATTCAGGTTCTGGAGAGAGTCCAGAGAAGAGCAACTAGAATGATTCCCCATTTAGCTTCTAAAGACTATGCCTCAATATTGCAAATCACAGGCCTACATTCACTACAGAAAAGGAAAATTAGAGGGGATCTTTTACTACTATACAAAGTTCAACAGTCTCAAGAACTAATGCAACAATTTGGACTACAATTTAGCAATAGACATATTGTTCCCAGATTGCATAATAAACAAATTAAAGTAGCTAAAGCTAATACAAATAAACAATTAAATTTTTACACTTTAAGGACCCCAGATTATGGAATTCTCTGTCCCAAGAACTTGTGGATGCCCCCTCTTCTGATATATATTTATCTATATATTGCAGCCGGGCATCAGATCGCTTGAGATGAGGTGTTCGTTAGCTAGAAGCCAGCCTGGTGTTAGTGCTTCATTTTATTCAAGTTTTTGAATAAAATGAAGCACTTTTAGCACCCAGAGTTTGAGCTTCCCTGTGTCTGATTCGAACCTCATCTGGAGCGGTCTGTATTTACCGGTGCCGGCTTTTTGATTCTGTGCATACTTTTATTTGTTTAGCCTGAGCACGGTTCCCAGGTGCAGACTTGTGGTTTTTGCCTTAAATATTTAAATCTATGCTTGATGAATGTCTCCTAAACACTATGTTATGAACTAATGTGTCACATATATTGTGGGGGGCAATCTCAATGGGCCTTCGCTTTCTTTTGTCCCAAATACACAGAGTAAACTGAGTAAACCAAGTAAACCAAGTAAACTGAAGGATCCTCCAATAGGGTAACATTCATACGCCAATATCCTTTTCCTTTTTTTATTTCAGGCGGTATAGCTACATGAAACCCTGTCAGTACATGACCTGAGGTTTCTACCGGAAAATTTATTATTTGAAATACTGGCAGAAATTCTTTCAGGAACAAAAAATCGATCCTAGAGAATAAACTACATTTAAAAAATGTAGGTCGTCCCTTTTGTTTTCCCCCTTTTAAAGTGTCCTTCAAACCTGCATGTTTTAACACTTGTTGCAAGAATGCTTTATCACAATACTGTTTGGTTGTACTTGCACCTTTCTACATATTTATGTTAAAATCACCTCCCCAAAACAGCTGTCTACTTGTGAATAAAGAATGCTGAATGTTTTTTAATAATTCAATTCGTAATGCTTTAGTTTGTGGCCCATAAATTGTAATTAATCTACAAAAAAAATTCTTTATAACCACATGTCATAACCAAGCCCTCCCAGGATTAATATCTACCAATCTTAATATTGAAACCTTGGAGGTTAAAAAAACCAAATCCAACCCCACTACAAGTTTCTTCCCTTATTGACCATCTTGATACACCCCATATCCAATCCTTTGTTGCCTGTTCCACCTCTGCCAGTGTATGCAACCTAGTATCATGTAACATATAAACATCATATTTGGTTTGTTGTAAGATACCAAATGTCGTTCTCCATTTTATATCTAATTTAATACTATTTACATTTATACTTGCAATACTTAAACTTATTTGCTCAGGGAGGAGGTTTCATTATTTTCTTACTTGATCTTGTCACTCATTTCAGTAGTAATTCTGAACCTGTTTTTTTCCCTCTATATGTAAATCATCCATTCTCTGGGAGGATGGGGGTATGACCTCCATAGGACTCTCAGTGTCCACTTGTTCTCCCCAAGAGGTAAGAAAAGCATACCTATTTTGCAAAGGCAAAGGTGATATTGCCACTCTGAAAGCAACCTCTTCCAAAGCTGCAGAGGAAATTTAGATGGGTAAGGGGGTAACTTCATCTATCTGTTGCTCTGCAAGCATTATCGGCAAATAACTCTCAAAGACCTGGATAATTATTTCCTGTGTTGGGATAGGTGCTGGTTCTGACAGCTTTTTTGGCAACCCTTGTGGTATCACAAAGGGTGTATCATTTATACTTGTCAGTTCTTCCTCTCTATCCCCTTTTCCCATACTTCTTTTGCTACAGCAGTTATGGCTTGTGTATCTTTCCTCTGCCTTCCTTCAGTAGCCCTATATTCTGTTCTATTTCCTCTATTATCTCATCTCCCTCTTCCTCTACGTCTACCCTGAGGGGCAAAATCACCTGCTTCTGACAGCTGAATGTTTGAAAGTTTATGGTCCTGTAATAATATTAAATCCTGATCTGAGGCCTCTTCTGTATTATGTTCTGCCCAGGGACACTCTTGAAAAGAGTGTTCCTTGTCTCTGCAAAGATTGCAAACAGGGGAGGCAGTGCACTGAGCAGCTGAGTGACCTAAAATTCCACAAAGAAAACATTTAATTGTATCACAGTCTGAGTTCAAATGCTGTAATGGCCCACATTTATAGCAGCTCCAAGGTTGCCCAGCATAAAACACTATTTCTCAGTCTCTTCTTAAGTAAAAAGAACTAGGTAGATGTTGAATACCTGATTCCATGTGTTTCAGCTGTACTCAGAAATGCCATTCCCCAGTCCAAAACCCATTATCATCTAATATAGGTTTTGGATGTTCAGAAATTATACGTCTCTTTTCTAACCAGAAAATAATATTGTTAACATCCACACCTTCATTCCTAAACAAAATTGTCACTGTTTTAATCATTGGTTTAGTCATTGGAATAGCAATAAAATCCCACCAAATTTCTATATCTTTCACTTCATAGTACAGTTTCCAAAATTTGTCCAAGAGGGGCATTGTACAAAAGCTAATATCATAACTATGGTCCCTGGGTGCATGAATAAATGCATAAACCTCTGATGGTGAAAATCCTAATGATTCCTTTATTAATGTAGTCCCCACCCAAAGTCTATCCGGGGGAAGGGGGGCCGCTCCTCTATACCAGAGATGGACTAGAAAGCATCTTCTTGCCGCTTCTACCAGTTTTCTAAACAATCCTGCATATGACTGTGGCCCACGCCCTGGATTTGTACTTGAGTCAAAATGTTCCCTTTGTTTATTTCCCTTTCTTTTTGTTTGTGCTGAACCTGTCCATTCCTCTTCTGCTCTTACCTGCTGTTGTTCCATAATAGTTAAATTTCCAATCATTGTTTTAGGTAAATTTTCTTTCATTTGTTGTAATTCCAGTTCTTCTTGGTAGTTTTCTGCAGTGTTCTCACTAACAACCTTTGACACTGCTTCACTTCCATTCCGCACAGCCGCACAAAGTAAATTCACAGACTTAAGTGTTTGAAGCACATCGTTTTCATACTCAGTTCTTTGTAAATTTGTTTTTTCTCTAGAACGCATTGCTAGGCTTTCAGGAGAACCAGGGATGGGTAATGAAACATCTGGAACCCATTGTGTCCCTCATTGTTCCCAACCAGCCTTTTGTAGTGCAGTTGCAGGTGTCCATTCCTCTGAGTCTTCTTGTTTGTCTTCTTCTTGTTCGTCTGAATAACTATCAACATTATCTTTTTCTGGTGATATATAAGATGAATCTGAGTCCAAATGGGTATCCAAAGGTAATCGTTTACATGCGCCTTGTAAAGGGCTTGCAGTAGAATTTTTCTTTTCTTTTTTGTCTCTTCTAGTTTTGTTCTACTAATTTGGAATTCATTTTCTGCTACTGTTATCATTGTCAACAACTGCTGTTTTTTTTCTTCCAATTCTTTCAATAATTTCCTTTCTTCGTCATCAATTTCTTCAGTCATGCTAGTTTTTAAGGGCAAAGGATCTGTTTGTAATAAAGTCTCCTGTTCCTGAACTATTGCATCAAGATGAACCTCCGCTGATAATGTCCTGGATATTTCAGGAGCTCTCACAACCTGTCCTTCCCCTTCCACTGACTGATCCTGCCTGAATCCATCCATCTCTCCTACAGCTTCAACGCCCTCTGCAGCAAGAGTAGGGGTATTTTATTGAAAAAATGGACTTCAATACAGAATAAAACATGAAACATCAAAACAAGAACCACACTGAGCAAATACAAACACAAAGAGAAGAAAAAGAAAATATATCAATCAGTCCATGCAATGCAGTTAATTCAGAGAAGTGTAGATTGTTCATATGAAACATGGTCAAGATCATATTGCATCAGTCTCTTAATAGCCTTACATGCATTAGTAAGCAATTCAACCTGTGAAATAAATTTCTGCTGCAAAATCCAGAGACACCTAAATTGCCAAATATGAAAACGTATGATACATAAAATAACATAAATGGTGTCACTGTTGTACCTAACAAATGTATTTTGTAATGGATCAAACATTATGGTAGGGTAATCAATATCCCTGAAACCAGTCTCATTCCAATGGTCTGCCAGTAAGGACCAAAATGGTCTTATATAGGAACAATCTGAAAATAAGTGACATTGGGTTTCCAGAAGTTGGTCACAAGTAGGTCGAGGACAATACCTCTCTGATAATTGTTTATGTTTACTATTCCTCTTAACCCCCAATCTCCCATAATTACTCAACCATAAACAATCCCAGGTATATGATGGGATCCTTTTATTCATAAGGTGTCTTAAAACATCTAACTTTCTATCCGCTGGACAGTCAGGAAAAACAACTTCTGTAGTACGTTTGACAGACAGAATATGCTTATACACCTTTCTATCCAAGGTCTGAAGATGACTTGGGTAATGTCCCACCTAATAACCTGTTTCATACATTCCAGCATGTAAGAAGGAACATAAGGAAGTCTAGATAATAGCCTCGGCTTCTTTTCCTGCCAACTGGGCCTACGTAAGTATAGCCAATGATCTACCAAAGGCCTCCATAAAACATTCCCAGGTTTCAGAACCATCCCCAAATTATAAACTAAAAAAATACTAAAAAATAAAGCAACAGGGAGAATCATAGAAACCCCACCTTCAGTAAGCAGGAGATAGGTCAGTTCTCTCTTAAAAGGGTTTAAGCGAGACCCCCAGAATGCTTGAAAAAATACTAAATAACTGAGTCCAAATGCAGAATGGTGGAGGGAAAATATAACTGATATACAAAAATATAGGAGTAAGTATAGTCTTAATTAACATAACCCTTTTTTTCTTAGAAAGTTGCTGTTCTTTCCAGTCCCAAACCAAATGAGTCCCCCTAGCCAGGGCTACTTCCCAGTTACGTCCTGCCATATCTCCAGGAGCAAACTGTACCCCCAGAATCTTAATAGGTTCCTGGGAAACAGGGATCCCTGCTATGACACCAGAAGGTGGCACAGGAGTAAACCCAATGACTACCCCTGTACTCTTATTATAATTAATCCTGGAGCCAGAAATACTCAAAAAAAAAGATTAATAGAGTCTTGTAAAGCAGGAACAGAAAGCAGGGGGAAGGGGGGCTAAAATCAACACCAAGTCATCTGCATAAACCAGTACGTTTTGCTGCGGCAGGATTGGAGAAACATCAATACCAGTCAGAGCAGTGTTGGATTATAACATCCTAATAAAAATGTCTATTATGAAAGCATAAAAACTAGGGCTCAACGGGCATCCCTGACATACTCCCTTACCAATAGAAAGTTTCTATCTATACCAGCCATTTACATTAGGGATAATGACAGCCCCCTGATACATGGCAGATATCCAGGAAACAAACTTATCCAGAATCCCAAAGGCTTTTAAAACTAAAAATAAAAATCTGTGTGCAACCCAATCAAAGGCCTTCTCTTGGTCTAATCCAAAAACAAACCCCTGTAAGTGTTCGAAGTCTCCCCTATAAAAAATCTCCCTTAGCCAAATAAGATTATCCTGCTGTTTCCTACCTTGAACAGCACAAGTTTGTACAGGATGAAAGAGCTGTGGAGTGACCTTAGAAAGACTGGCCAACAAAATTTTGCTTAAGATTTTCAAATCAGAATTCAAAAGACTAAGGGAGCGCCAATTCCCTAAGTCAGCTTTGTCACCCTTTTTATACAATAAAATTAAAATGGCCTCATCCATAAAAGGGGCATAACTACCAGATTGCAAAATGTAGTTTAACAGGACAACTAATACTGGACCGAGATCATGTAGGACGGTTTTATAAAACCCTGCACCAAGGCCGTCAGTACCCAGAGCAGACTGAGAGGATAAACCATTAATAGCAGCAGTAACTTTGTCTAGAGCTATGTCAGCTTCTAGAGCAAGCCTATTGTCAGCAGATAAGCTAGGCAAATGTAGGTCAGTCAAAATTTGGTGTATGGCACTATCTTCTAAAATAGGGTCAACAATCTGCCCTGAAGTCATATAAGTCTCCACCACTTGCAAAAGCTGATGTGGGTCACTAACAGTGTGGCCATTTACGTCTGTCAGATTAGAAATAAGTCGAGAGTCAACTCTATTCTTATTTTCCTTAAAAGGGTCCAAAGACTGCTTCGACATATGAGTTCCAAATCGTAATTCCTGATTTAAAGATCCTCCCCATTATACTGTAAATCAATCATTTGTTTCTTTATCGTGGCAATTAAATGGCTATAACCATGAGTAGTCATTTCAGTAAGTGAAATTAGGTGCTGCAGTTTATGTCGAAGTTTTAAATACCCCATATATTCCTTATTGGATTTAACATGGGCCTGCTGTTGAAAAAATTGTCTCCATCCCACCTTTGTATCATCCCACCATTCCAAAATGGAGTCATAAAAGTCTAAAACTGAAATTCTTACAGCCCAGTCCTCAGCCATAAATGTTTAATAGTTGGATCATCCAACAATGACTCATTCAATCTCCATTTATTTTTCTTACATCTGGGAGCCCCAGCCCAAGAAATAGAGTCTATAAGGATACCGTGTTCAGAAAATTCTATTTGTCTAGTAAAAACTTGTATGACAAGTAAAACAGTAGACAAAAAAATGAAGTCATTCTAGTCTTAAGGACACCGCTAAAAAGGTATAACCCCCTGTAGGATGTAATACCCTGTAGGCATCTAGCAAGTGAGCTGTTGAAATAATGTGTTTTAAAGCAACAGAATTCAAGAAAGCTTATTGGTCTGAAGGCCTCTGTCAGTGGTGGATAGGCCACAATTAAAGTCTCCCAGCCATACCACCAAACAAGAGGTATGCAAGAAGGGTTGTACTTCCTTAAATAGGGCTATACATTGTGCTTTAGTTTGAGGAGCATAAATAGCAATGATCCTAAACCTTTCTGAACAAAAAGAAACGTCCAAGCACAAAGCCCTCTCAGGGTGAATATCCACCAATCTTGAAACCTTAAATGCCGAACTAGAAAATAGAATACCTATCCCGTCACAGAGGTCTTCCCTAACAGACCAAAAGGAAGGTTCCAAAGGCCAACAGTGAGTAGCATGCTGAAGTTCCTGATGTGTCTTTAAGCAGGTATCTTGTAAACAAATGATGTCTGAGTTTAAAGTTTTAAGAAGAGAAAAAAACCTATACGCTTCTTCTCACCCTTAATCCCATTAACATTTAAAGTAGAAATCTTTAAGGAATGCATAACAGGAAGAGAGAAGTAAGGAAACTACAAAGGACAAAAAGGAAAACAAAACAACCTCAGGTGGGTTTACCCACTTGTCTATGTCTAGTCCGTTTAGCGATAGAATCTTCTGGCCTGCATTCAGTGTCAGTGGTGGAAACAATGGAGAAGGTATCAGTGTCATCCCCTGAGTCCCCCCCCGTGCCATCTTCCAATGGGGCAAACACATTCCCTACCTTAGCAGGATCTCTAGGAGGCAGTGTTTTAGGGATGGACTTGGTCCCAGTCATTGCCTTTCCATGTCTATTGCAGTTTCTAGGTTGTACAACCTTAAAGGGGGCTTCAGGTGGAGGAGATGGGGGGGCATGTGCTCCTTAGTACCAACTATAGTATCCCCATCCGTATGATCTAATATTAGTGTATCTAGGCCCACATCAGGGTTTGCAGGTTGCACAACAATAGCAGTGGACACAAGAGGGTCAGCAGCAAGTGGTGTTACAGGGTCCTTAACTTGCTCAGATTCCGGAAGCATACAGAAAGTGGCAGCCACCTTTTTCACCAGGGCATGCTGAGCTTGATTATTAAGTCCCTCATGGGAGGGGCAATCATCACGATTGTGAGAAGCCCAAGGACAGCATCCATAGGCATGTCCTGTTTGCTCACAAAGATTGCATTTAAACAAGTTAAAGCATGCCGAATCCAAATTCCCATACTCCAAACAATGACTGCATCTAGTTGTATCACAAGCTGAGCTAAGGTGTAAACGAGACCCACACTTAAAGCATGATCTGGGTTGTCCAATATAAAAGATAGACCCCCTATCTTGTCCCAAAAAAACACACTAGGCAAATGTACAGGGCCTGAATTCGTAGAAAAAAGTTTCACCTTCACCTTCCAACCCCCGTCCCAAATCTGCTCACTATCCAAGGTGGGTGTAAGCCTCCCTAAGATTTCACAACGCTGACATAACCAGAAGAGAATGTCTTCAACATTTACACCCTCATTTTTAAATAAAACAGTAATAGTTTTAATCAATGGTTTGGTAAGAGGAATTGCCTGGAAAGGTATCTACAATGGGTCATTTTTAAGTGAGTTATACTGGGCCCAAAACCTTTCAAGATTGGATACATTTTTCAAAGTGATATCAAAATTACCATTACCCAAAGAAATCAGTGCAAATATTTCCAAAGAAAAAAATGTTGTTAACTTTTTTAGGAGGGATTGCGCTGGACAGCAGTAAGGGAACCTTCCTCCAGGCCAGACGGGATGGTAGGAAGGGAACCTCCCCCATCCAGGGAGCACCAGAGCCACCACCACTACCTCAGAGGTTGCAAAGAAAGCACAGCAGTTGGACCACAGTGGGCTCAGGGAGGGTGAGGATGGTGGAACAGAGGCACACTCAGTCAGTTGTTCCACTCCACAATCCATACACCATTCTGGGGAGCACAGCTCCCCTATGGATGCACCCACAGAGGAGATTAAGGAGGCTGAGGACACCTGTCACAAGGGAGGCCCACAGGAAGGAGGCAGAGGACACCACAAGGAAAGAAAGCAGCTCCTGGTGGGGGACTCAGTTATTAGGGGGATAGAACTGGGGGGAGCAGGGAAAACTGAAGTAAGGTGCCTGCCTGGTGCCATGGCTTGGAGGGACAGGAAGCACATCCTCAGGATCATGAGAACAGCTGCATGGGAATCTGAGCTGGACGTCATTGTCCACCTAGGGGCAAATGACTTGGCTCAACATGAGATTAGAGCAGTGCAGAAGGACTTTGTAGAACTGGGGAGGGGCCTAAGACAAGTAGCACACACAGTATCCTTCTCAGAGGTGCTGCCTGTCAATGGCATGAGTGATGCAAGGGTACTTTGCACCATACAGTTTAATGAATGGTTGAAAAAATGGTGTGGAGCACAGGGGTTTGGCTTCATTGGAGACTGGGGTTCCACCTGAGGACACCAGCCTATACTGGCAGGATGGTCTGCATCTGTCCAGGAAGGAACAAGTCTTTGAGCAATCGGTTTAAATGCTTCATTGACAAGCTTTTAAACTAGTCAAGGGGGGAGGCACTGATAAGCAGCAGGAAAATCCCAGCCTCTCCCTATAAAACAGGGTACTAAATGAGAAAAAGACTGAGGTAGAAAGGTCAGTGGGGGATGCTGCAACAGAAGGTAAAGCCATCAAAAAATGGAGAGCAATGAGTACCAATGCCCGTAGTCTGAGTAACAAGCTTCCTGAAATAGTGGCCTTGATGGAGAAGGACCATCTGGATATCGTGGCAGTCACAGAAACATAGTTCACACAAAACCATGACTGGGACATAAACATACCAGGATACTCTATCTGTAGGAGGGACAGAGAGGGTAAAAGAGGAGGAGGAGTAGCTCTTTACATAAGGGAAGGAATCAAAGCAACAGAACAAAAGGGAAAACAGGGAGGAGAAGAAGCACTGTGGGTAAATTTGGAGACCAGCAATGGCACCACAATCTGCACAGGGGTTGTATACAGACCCCCTTCTCAGGGGGAGGAAATGGACAAGGAAATGATAGAAAGTATACTTAGTATGGCAGAAAAAGGGGAGATATTGCTGATGGGTGATCTGAATATGCCAGATATTAACTGGAGTGCAGTTGCAGCAGCCACTTCGAAGAGTGGGGTTATTCTAGATGCCCTATAGGAGGCATGCCTTAGACAATTAGTATTGGAGCCCACTCGAGAGGGAGCAATCTTAGACCTGGTTCTCTCAAATGGAGATGAAGAGAGGATCACAGATGTAGAAATGGGTAGCCAACTGGGAACTAACGACCATCGAACAGTATGGTTCACAATAAACACAGCAATAGAGTCAAGCCATACAAAGGCAAAGGTACTGGACTTTAGGAGGGCTGACTTTGCCAAAATGGGTGAGTGCCTAAGGAATGCACTAGCAAATGGGCAGGAAGGAGGGGTGGAAGAACAATGGGGAATAATAAAAACTGCCATCACAGAGGTAACAAGCCTTTGTGTGAAGCAAATAAACAAAACTAAACAATGTAAGAAACCACTATGGTTCTCAAAGGAAGTGGCAGTGAAGGTTCAAGAGAAAAAGAAAGCTTTCAGGAAGTACAAGGAATCACAGAAGGAGCAGGACAGAGAACTGTATCAGTTAAAGCAAAAGGAAGCTGGGAAGGCAGTCAGAACAGCAAAGGCCCAAACCGAGGAAAAGATAGCCAACTCAGTTAAGAAGGGGATAAAACCTTTATAGGTACATCAGGAGTGATGGAAAACCAAGGAGGGATAGTGAGGCTTAATAAGGAGGGGTGGGGGTGGGAGAGGGTGACTGTGAAAAGGCAGAGATACTAAACAAATATTTTTGCTCAGTATTTACAAAGGAAGAGGGGAGGTACCTAAAACAAACAGTAGAAACACTCTGGATACAGAAGTTTATACCAGCCCATTTACAGAAGAAAGGGTTCTGAAAGAACTCTTAAAACTGAAGGTGGACAAAGCAATGGGGCCTGATGGGATTCATCCCAGAATTCTAAAAGAACTAAGGGTAGAATTAGTGACACCACTGACTACCCTGTTTAACAAATCTTGGGAGGATGGGGTGGTACCTGAGGACTGGAGGAGGGCAGATGTGATTCCCCTTCACAAAAGTGGGAGCAAGGCAGAAGCAGGAAACTACAGACCTGTTAGTTTAACCTCAGTGGTAGGGAAAATGATGGAATCACTTGAAGGAAAGAATTGTCAAGTATCTAGAGGCCAGAGGGCACAGGACCAAGGCAGCATGGATTCACAGCAGGAAGGTCATGCCAGACAATCTGATAGATTTCTTTGACTGGGTGACCAAATAGTAGATCAGGGAGGGGCTGTGACATGGCCTACCTAGACTTTAGCAAGGCATTTGACACAGTCCCACACAAAAGATTATATACAAGCTAGCCTGGGAGTGGGTCCCAAGATGACAGCCTGGTAAAAATTGGCTGGAGAATAGGACACAGAGAGTAATAGTAAATGGAGTCCACTCTGAAGAAAGAGGGGTTACTAGTGGGTACCGTGAGGTTCAGTATTGACTCGGTCCTCTTCAATGTCTTTATAAGCGACATTGCAGAGGGACTGGAAGGAAAAGTGTCTCTTTGCAGATGACACAAAGATCTGCAACAGAGTTGATGCACAAGGTGGAGTGGAAAGGATGAAAAGGGACTTGGCAAGGTTAGAGGAATGGTCAAATGTATGGCAGCTTAGATTCAATGCTAAGAAGTAAGGTAATGCACCTGGGAAACAAAACCCAGGGAAGAGTACACACTGGGGGTGAGATACTAACAACAACAAAATGGAAAGGGACCTGGGGGTAGTCATATCAGATGACCTAAAGGTGGGCAAGCAATGGAAGAGGCAGCAAGGAGGGCTGGGGGGATAGTGGGATGCATAGGGAGAGGCATCACCAGTAGAAAACAGGAAGTTATTATCCCTCTGTACAGACAGCTGTTCAGACCCCATCTGGAGTACTGCATGCAGTTCTGGAGACCCAGTCTTCGCAAAGACATAGACAGGATGGAAGCTGTCCAGAGGAGGGCAACTAAAATGGTGCAGGGTCTGCACCAGAAGACATATGAAGAGAGACTTAAGGAGCTTAATATGTATAGCCTCGAGGAAAGGAGGGAGAGGGGGGACATGATAGAAACTTTCAAGTACCTCAAGGGAATCAACAAAGTCCAAGAGGGTAGCATCTTTCAAAAAAAGAGGTGTGCAAGAACAAGGGGGCACAATTTGAAGATAGAGAGGGGCAGCTCAGAGGTAATTTAAGGAAGCATTTTTTCACAGAGAGGGTTGTGGATGCATGGAACGGCCTTCTGGAGGAGGTCGTGGAGTCAAAAACAGTGGTGGAATTCAAGCATGCATGGGACAGTCATAAGGCAATTCTTTTTTTTTTTAAATTCGAACTTTTATTGCGAAAATCCACACATCAAACACAGTGTACAAAGCAAGAAAACATTTTGCTCCCTCCACCCCAACCCATCTCCCTCCCCCCCAAGCCTACCTAACCCCCCCTTAAAGAACTGAAACCCTAAACCCCTAAAGGAAGATCTGCTCACCCATAATCCACTCTAATACTACCTTACTAAATTCGATCTTGACTGGGGAAGGTATAACGTCTGAAAACGACTCCATATCTTTTCATATAAATGAAGCCGATTTTCCCTTCCCACACCTAATTTTTCCATGTTCAAATTGAATAACATCTCCTGCAACCACTCCACATAAGTGATTGAGGTATCTGTCATCCAGTATCGCAATACTACCTTTTTAAGTGAGCATGAAATCAGGGCCATATAATATCTTCGGTCCTTAAACTTGATGCCAGAATAATCCCCAATCAGGCAGATTTCAGGGGTAAAATACTGATCAATGCCCAACAATGGATCCACTTTCTGCTTGATTTGCATCCACAACTGATTTATCGATGGGCACTCCCAAAAAATGTGAAACAAGTCCCCGACTGCCTGACGGCACCAGAAGCAATTTTGGTCAGGCCTGCGACCAACTTTATATAGCTTGGAGGGAGTCCAAAATAAATTGTTCAGGAAATGAAACTGCATCACCCTCAGCCTATCCTGTTTAACATATCTATACATATGACTCCAAATGCGATCCCAATCCCTTTCTTGCTCCCCCATGCAACTAATCCAATATCTAGGCTTATGATCAGTGTCCGCTAGGACTTGGTCAAGAAGTGACTTGTATATTCTGGAAATCGCATGTGGTTCCCATACTACCTGATCCAATGATTGAACCATCTTCCATTTTCGCCCTTCTCTGAGTTTGATCCTCACCTCGCCAATAAATGAGTTATTTGACATAACTTGAAAACCTGCTTATGCTCTATATTATACCTTTCCAAAATCTCTTTTATTGTCAGGACACGATCATCCCCCATAAAATCCTCTATCCGTAATCCTTTAAGCTGGGGAAGCCAGCAAGCAGAGATCATTTTCCCCCCAATCCTCAAATTGGAATTATGGCAGACCGGTTGATGCTTGTCCCTATTCAGGATATAACCCAACTTAACACTTAACTGCCTGTGAATACACAGGAACTTTACTATTGGGGTGGCGACCAGCTTAGGGGGCAATATCTTGGGAGTAGAATAAAGCAACGCTATCAGTTCTATTCCTACCTTTTTTATTGCCTCTATTTCCAGTCTAACCCAAGAGGGAACATAGGGCAGGGACTCTAGTTTACTAGTGGGTACTAGCCATCTCAAATACTTACAGAGATTGCTTGCCCAGTAATGTAAGCTGAAATGTGGAAGTCTCAGCCCCGCTCTCTCCCTAGGGGCTGCCAATTTACAATAGGCCCTACGGGGCATTCTCCCCTTCCAAATAAAGTCTGAGATAGATGAATGTAATTCTTTGAACCATTTTAGGGGCAACATTACATTTAGCATGTTAAGTGGGTAAAAAATCCTAGGTAGAATGTTCATTTTAACTATGTTAATCCGCCCCCAGAGTGAGAGCGGCAATCCGGTCCACCTATTTAGGTCCTGCTTAATAATATTTCTAATGGCGTCCAGATTTAGTTTAACTAGTTTCGAATCAGTTCTAGCCAAGTAAATACCCAAGTACTTCAAAATATGCGGGGTCCACTGCATGCCCATTCCCAACACCTCCGACCTATGTATTTGCAAATTAAGCGGAAAAATTTGGGTTTTCTCCACGTTAATCTTGTAATTTGATAATCTACTATACTCTTCAATAATGCCCATCACTGCCGGAATTGAGCTGCATGGTTGGGTAACATATAACAAGATGTCATCAGCATATGCTGAAATTTTCAGCTCCTGCGACCCAACTCTAATACCCGCAACCCTAGGCTCTAATCTAATTTTAGTAAGGAGAGGCTCTAAATATAAATTAAATAAGAGGGATGATAGGGGACAACCCTGCCTAGTACCAGAATGGGGGGAAAAACTGGTAGAAAAAACACAGTTACAATATATTTTAGCTTTTGGGTCCTTATATAAAGCAAACACATGGTTAATGAATTGAGACGGGAAACCAAATTTCTCCATAGTGACAGATAGGAACCTCCAGTCCACTCTATCAAAAGCCTTCTCTGCATCCACCGACATCAAACCACATGGAGATTTACAGTCCCTGGATACAGAGAAGATATAAGATAATTTACGCAGGTGATCTGAAGCCAACCTGCCACTCATAAACCCAACCTGATCATGATGGATTAAACTGGGGATAACCTTGGACAGCCGAGTCGCTAAAATCTTCGCCAGGATCTTAATATCGTAATTAATCAGGGAGATAGGCCTGTAACTTGTAACTTTATCTAGCTCCTTCCCTTCTTTCGGGATAAGCACTATCAGGGCTTCAAATAAATAGCCATCTACTGTGTCCAAGGTCAATATACTCTGAAATAATCTTTGTAAACCAGAACATAACAGGGTCGTGAAACATTTATAGAAATTCGGCGAAAAACCATCTGGGCCAGGAGCCTTATCATTTGAGAGCATTTGAATTGCCTCCAAGATCTCCCATCAGAAATGGGAAGTGAGAGCTCCCTCTTCTGATCCTCCGTTACCTGAGGCAGATTACAAGTAGATAGATATTCCTCCACCGCTTCCGTACTAGGTCTAGGGGTCATGGGACTATATAAAGCCTTATAATAATCTTCAAATTCCCTAACAATGTCAGTTGGTGAAATTTTAACGGACCCATCTACTCGAGGCGTAATATTCTGGAACTATTCTGGATGCCTCAAGCCCTCAACCGCATTGCAAAGAGTCTACCTGCCTTCGCCTTGACCCAAATACAACGCCTTTGTCTTATTAAGTGCATATTCTGCTTTCTATCCCATTATCCCTTCATACTCATGGCGTAATTTTATCAACAACTCCTGGTCTCCTCAGGAGTATTCCTTGATAGAGCCTTCTCTATATCTCTAATTTGTGCCAGCAAGTGCCTAGCCCTATCCTCCCTCTTCTTCTTCCTTGCACAACGTCAACTGTATAAACTCCCCTTAACACACACTTTAGAGTGCTCCACATTATATCACCTCTAATAGATAGATGCCTATTCTCCACCTCATACTGTTTAATCCGACGGCCGATATACTCCCTTATTTCCATAGAGCGAAGTAATTGATTATTTAACTTCCAGATAGTCTGTCTGGGAGTATTAGGGGCCAAATTAAAGGAACAGTGAACCATAGAATGGTCCGAAAAGATCCTCGGAATGATACTACTATGTACCAGTCCGGAAAGCAGCTCTCGACTCACCAAAAAATAGTCAATCCGGGATCTGGATTTATGAACTTCTGATAAAAATGTATACTCCCTACATGAAGGGTACAAGACTCTCCATGGATCACATAACCCCAGGTTATCGGACAGGTCCCTGATAGCTCTCTGAGCTGGAGAAAGACCCTTATTTCGCTTACTATCCTTATCTAAATCTGGAGTGAATGGTAAATTCCAATCACCCCCCAACAATATAGGAAGGTGATGAAATGGGCCCAGAACTTTTAATAAGTCTATGAAAAACCCCGGAGTGTCTGCGTTAGGTCCATATATACTGCCTAGTACTAATCTTGTCTGGTTTAAAAGCCCTATCACAATTATGTAGCGGCCTGCCGGATCCACTATTTTATTCTCACAAACAAAAGCAATGCTCCTGTGAATTAGGAGCACCACCCCCCCCCACCAGCCGTACTATTTCCAGCCCCGTATACCTGCCCGACAAACTGACATCTAAGCATATTCAGAAATGTGTTTCTTGTAAACATATTATCTGTCCCCTTTGTGATTTCAGATGCTTTAATATTTTGTATCTCTTTATTTTTTGCCTGACCCCTTTAACATTCCACGTGAAAAAGTCAAAAAAACTCCCCATTCTCAAAATAATCATCATAAAACCATCGAGCCGCTTTCTCAATCATTTCAATCCCAGGCCCATCCAGGTCTATTGGGTGAGCAGATCTACCCAAACCTTTCCCTTCTAACCCACTACTACCACCCCCCCTCAAATCCCCACCTATCCTTAAAAATACCCACCCCAACCATCCGACTCCAAACATCCATACCTAGAAAAACCCTTAACCACCCCCCCTGTATCCCACCCCTCCGGTACCCCCTGCCTCCCCCACCCTCACCACAACCATTTGGCCCATGATATCCATAGCTCCGTAAACTCAGTCTCCTCCTCCAGCCTCCCCCACAAAACCATTTAAGTACCTAACCTGCTCTAAACTACCTCCTAATAACCCTCTATATATCTACTTAATCACCCACAGAAGGAAGATCAAATAAGAAGGAGCGTGAAGGCATAGTCAATATTAACAAACCGCTCCCGATTAGTCCATTCATACCTTTACCCCAGCATCCGCCCGAGTTGATCCCTACCAAATCCCAACAAACCAATGATTTGAAGGAAAACCATAACAATTACACTTAAATACATTCAGCACTGTAAAATAAACAGATATTAAGTGTAAAGAGGGCTCCCTCTAGTAGCGAGAGTCCAAAATACGTATAGTCCCAGTATAACCCTCTGAGCGTGAATCATTCAGGCAGAGGATTCAAGAAAAATAAAGTAATTGAAACTAGAGCCAGTCAATAGTCCGAGGACCATTTAATGCACGCTCACCGTGATTCCAGTAATCACCAGTTGAATTTTTAGGTTGCCCGGCCCCGACTACTGTGTTCCAGATCTTCTACACGATTTGCCAACCAAGTGTACTATTTTAATTACAGCTTGCCAAGTATCACCAAACAGACCCCCATGCAACTGAGATCCAAAAAAGAAAAAGTGCCACCTACAGATCGAGAATTGGGTGCCTCAGAAACAGAAAACAGTCCGCGGGGGCATTACTGATGACACCGTAGTGAAGACCATTCTGATTCAGACCCGCTACACTTTACAAAATGGAATTCTCCTTCCCAGCTTAAATTAAACCTTTTACCCCATCTCAGGGGCTTACTTGTATGCCCATCCTGCATGCTCTCCCCAGGGTCCAAACTCCATAGAGCTCCTCCATAGTAAGCCTTCGCTGCAGCATTAGTTACGAGACCACAAAACATTCTACCACCTTACTTCTGTCACCTGGAAGAAGAAAAAAAAAAAATTGTATCGGTGACGATTATTTAAAGGGAGATCACGAGTCCCCTATAGAGATGGCAGACAAAACTGAAGAACGTTATCCAACCACAGTCCACCCATAACCCTTTGAAGTTCCAGGCACTATCTAAAAAGATCTGGGAGGGCTGTCGATAGCCCCTTTCTCGCTGCTGGAGCATCCTCGAAAGTAGACCACTGACCCGAAAGAGAAACTTGCAGCTTGGCGGGTAAATCATTTTAAACCGAATGCCGCGGTATTAACTTGGAACAATTGGGTGGTACTCAGCTCTTCTTTGCGGACCGTCAGAGGTAGATCTCTGCGTGATCCTTATCGGGACCCCTTCCATTTTACCTCCTTAAGCTCCTTTGCTTAATCAAGACGAATTGTCGCCTTGAAAATTCAGAAAGCGCATCTGGCTAAAGCACGTGGGGATCCAGACGGCGAACCGGGACGCAGTGCTCTTATGCGCCTGCTCTATTGTAATTTATTCTCGGGGGCGTAGGGCCTATGATTTCTTTGAAGAAGTTCTGGACAAACAGGATCGAATCCGTTCCCTCTTCTCGTTCAGGAAGACCGATAATGACGAGGTTATTCCTCCTGCTCCGTCCCTCTAAGTCTTCGATCTTTGTCTCCATTTTGCTTAACCTTTGTCTTAAGTTTATGATCTCCGGTTCACTCTTGGCCATCCTTTTTTCCAGCGAGGAAACTTTCACCTCTGTGTCTCCAGTACAATGGGACAGATCCTCTAAAGCCACAGTCACGGCTTTTAGTTCATCAGTCACTTTACACAGCTCAGTGCGGAAGGGCTTAAATTCGCGAGGAATTGTGCCAGAGTCAAAGGCTCGTTGTCTTGATTCACACTATCACCCTCGGGGCCTCCAGAGCCCATGGACACCCTCGCTTTTTTCAGTAGGGCCTTTACTGGAGAGACAGGCGGAGTGTGTCTGGGTGTATTTTTCTTCATGTCAATCTCCATTTACACCCGATGCCGCACCAGTGCTTTCTGGAAACCTTAATAAAGCCCTCTGAGATGATCTGAAGTCACTGGTGTAATAAATTTTAAATAAATGTGGCTTTTAATGAGGTAGGAGGCTGGAGCCGGTGGATCAGGCTGCACTCACAGAGCTTGCATCACGTGACTCCGTCATAAGGCAATTCTAGGGGGTGGGGGTAGGAAGAAGTAGGCTGCTGGTTAACTAGGATCTGCAGCTTATCCAGTAGGCAGGGAAATGGGCAGACTGGGTGGGCCAAGTGGTCTTTATCTGCCATCATATTCTATGTTTCTATGTTTCTGTGTTTCTATTTAGCCATGAACAACCTGTCAGGAGTATGTTCTAAGCCCCCCTTGTACAACAATCTGACTGCATTCCTCCTAGGAACTGGTTCTCCACTGGAGTGAAAGTGATCAGCTATCCTGAACAAGGGGGCCAGAGAAGACCTCTCCTGGTGTTCTGACAAAGCCTCAGGACTAGGACCAATCCTGAAGTCTGCAGACAAGGAAGGGTCAACAGTTAACACAAGTGTGGTACCTACACCATTTACAGGACCAGAAACATTACATAATAAAGAAGAGTCATTACCCCGGGGTTTGAAGGAGCTCTCTGGTAATCCAGCATTGGTGGCCACAATAGTTGTAGATAAACATATCCTCTGATACGAGGGATCTTTGGGTCAGGAGTCCAATGACCCGAAGTTTCAGCAATCCAGCCCACCATTGTTAGGGCTCTTTCAGGGGACCATGATGAATCCTGTAGTGGCAGAGCAGCAGCAGTACACTCAGGGGCTAACTCACTCCAAGCCCTGGTCTTCCGTCTGTCAGCAAAAGGAAAAGTCTGTTCTGACTCCACCTGAGTTGCTGCCGAGTGACCAAGTCCATCCAGAGCCTGTCGTCCCATGCCTAGTCTGGCTTTCCCTGTTTTGGGAGCTTGCACAGCAGCGTGAATATTCAAAACAGTGGTCAGCTTTTGGCATACAGCAGAAGCGCCATTCTGACTGCAAGCCATACAGACATCTGGTTGCACTGTTACAGGAAGAGGAACAACAACAGGAGCCACACCATCGTCCAGTCATCTATCCTGCCCTATCCAGGCTAGAGTCACACTAGCCAGAGGAGACTCTGTCAGCAATGAAAGAAGCTCAGAGTCAATATCCTCCACTTTCTTCAGCCATTCCTGTTTCTGTAAGAGGAGCGTCTGACGGCGGCTGATAACTGCAGGTGAGAGCTGTTCAGAAGAGGTAACACCAGCTGTAGCTACAGCCACATCCAAGTCAGGTAGGTCCATAGAAATGGACGCAATCTCCATATCATCCAAAACACTCACATCCTGAGAAAAGTCAGCCATAGCCATCGCCATGTCCACAGCCTCTTGCGTCAAAAGAACAGGAGCAGAGGCCAGAGCTCCCATCCCAGCAACATCCTCTGTCTCTGCACTCCCCAGTGAAGTGGCCATCTCGGGAAGACAGACAGAAAGTCCCCCAGTGGAGAGTAGGGGAATTTCCCGGGTGTTCTGGCCAGATTTCCCTCATTCACTAAAAATACCACCAACAGTTAAATCTGGTTCAAGGTCAGTTGGTATACATCTGTATCCCCCTTCCCCAGGTCGTGCCTGAAAATAGGCAGACATTGTGTAGTGCACTTACCTGGTCAACAAAAATGAACTAACTAAATAAATATAGATAGATAGATAGATAGATAGATAGATAGATAGATAGATAGATAGATAGATAGATAGATATACACATTACAAATATATCCCTCCATTCAGTTTGAAGGTATTCTGGCTAACATAAACAGTCTATGAACTGCATCTGTGTGTGTATATATATATATATATATATATAGATAGATAGATATATATATATATATATATGCAGTATATATATATATTTATATTATAGTGGAGTGGTTGTGCCACTATATTTAGGGTTGAGATGCCACTTCTATGTTAAAGTCAAAATTTTGCGCGGTAATAACTTTGGACCTGTGCAACAGATTTGCCTGAAATTTGGTATGCGTGGTGGAGCATGGTAGATCTCATGATTTGTTCTGTTTAGTTTTGGTCAGACTTACGGTCTTTGTTGTGTACGAAAATGCTGAACAATGCAAAATTATCCCGTTTTGGAGGCAGTTTTTGGGATATTGTCCATGGTGCTGCGCGACCCTTGTGTGGTGTGCTGCTCTGCAACATGGCTTGTTTGAAAGAGCTTCACTGGTCGAACATGCCGCTTTTTGTTTGGTGAAAAAATATTGAGGCAGTCAACAGTTACAGCACTTTTAAGTTCCCATTATAAGTCAATGGGAACATTTATATCATTATTTTGTGAACAAAGAGTGGGGTTTTGGCCAACTGGGCCCTTCTCATGCTCAAAGAATTTGCAAGCTCACAATCAAAGATTCTTTGATCCTGAGGGAGGGACTAGATGGCCAGATTTGGAGGGACCAGATAGCCCAATTTAACAACTTTTAAAATTAAATATCTCAGAAATGGTTTGGTCATTTAACTTGAAATTTGGAGGGTGTTGATGGGACATCTTGTAGATGTGAATTATGGTACTTAGGTGTCAGAAAATGCATTTGTTGCAGAGATATGGTGTGGCACAGTTTACGTTTTGTGGACAGCATTTTGCATTGTGGTAGTGGCTTGAAATTTATAGGGTAGCTAACCTTGCTGCCATGAACATGCTTTTCAGTTGTTAGGTGTGTAAAATGTAAACAGGTGTGAAATTCTGCCACTCTGACCAAAGAAAATCTCAAACTTTGAAATGTTATATCTCGGACACGGTTGGGTCTTTTAAATTGAAATTTGCAGGATGTTGAGGGGATGTCCTGTACATGTGAATTGTGGTATTTAGGTGTTGGAAAATTAAGTTGCTGCAGAGATATTGTGTGATGCACTTTACATTTTGCATATAGCGTTTTGCATTGTGGTAGGCACTTTTAATGTTAAACCTCACATTTTGCATATTATTAACTTTGCAACCATTCAATGGATTTGCACAAAATTTGGAATACACAGTCAGGTATGGTAGATCTCTTGATTTACTAAATTGTGTTTCAGTTGGACATATGTTTTTTTCACAGCAAAGTGCCAAAAATGCACTTTTCGCCACTTTTGTGCATTTTTTGTCCATGGTGCTGTGTGGACACTGTGTGGGCTATTGGTCAGAATCATGGGACATAGAAAGAGCTTGGGCCAAGGAAAATGCTGCTTTTTGTTTGGTTAACAAATATTAATCTGTTCAAAAGTTATAACAATTTGAAATTCCCATTATATCCTATGGGAAAATGTATATGTATTTTTGGAATGTTAATGAGAAAGATCAGATGGCCCAAATTGGGATGCCCATAGCTCAAAAACAGTTTGGTCTTTTTACTTAAAATTTGCAGGGTGTTGAGGGGATGTCATAGAGATGTGAACTATGCTGTTTAGGTGTTGGGGGAAATAATTTGTTGCAGAGATATTCAATGATGTAATTGACATTTTTCCCATAGGATTACACTGCAGTCTGTGTCGTGACTTTCGGCACAGTTATCTCGGACAAGAGGCGAGATACAGACTTTTCACTACAGATGGCTTAGATCACGTTCTGGTGATCTAGCCACTGGAAAAAGATTTGACATTGTAGAGTACGCCTGCAGTGGAATTTTGTTTGTACATTGCTCGGTTCATGAGATAAAGTCACAAGGGTTGAAAGAGTGCCTGTCCAGTACTTTTTGGTGCCCATAGCTGGAAACGATGTGAGATATGGGTATGGTCTTTCCGATGCTGCATGAAGTACCTACTGTCATGATTACAATGATGCTAGAATTTTTTTTCTAGCTCTTACTGTTCCCAAGATATGTGCAAATTACTGTTACAAGTGTTTGGTGCCCCATAGTGCTGCTGCATTGCTCTGTAGCTTTGCATAAGTGGTAGTGTGGGCCCAGATGCATATTGTTATGCAAAAATTAGCAACTTGGTGGGAGCTGGGCTCCACAATCTCAGCAATATGTGTGTTTTTAACCTACTTATATTACATTTTTTTAAAAAGTCAGGAAATTCTATGCAAGAACTGTGTTAAATGCTTCATTTAGGGATAAAGCAAAAAAAGTCAGGAAATGAGACATTAGGGTTGAACCCCTAACCCCTCTCACACACACACACACCACCCCACTCCTCCACAGTCTGACAGATGCCTTAGTGTGTCATTGGGGTCGTGAGGCCTAAATCTCCCCCCATTCTCCTTTACTGTAGCATGTCAGCATGCTCAGTCATGGAATATATTATAAGGGCACAGTCGTGCCCCTATATTTAAGGTTATGAAGCTTCTTCCACATTAAGCTCAAAATGTTGCTTGTTTAATAACTTTGGACCCTTTCAAAGGATTTGCATGAAATTTTGTATGTGTGGTGGGGCATGGTAGCTCTCTTGATTTGCCAAATTTCATTTCCATTGGACTTACGTTATTTGCGCACCAAAATGCTGAAAATGCACTTTCGCCAGTTATGTGGGCAGCTTTTTTGATTTTGTCTGTGGTGCTGTGCAGCTGTCTTGTGGTGTGCTGCTCTGTAACCTTGCTCAGCTGAAAGAGTTTGGGTCAAGGAACATGCCACTTTTCATTTGGTGAAAAAGTATTAATCCATTCAAAAGTTATTAAAGTTTTAATTTCCCATTATAAGTCAATGGCGAAATTTATATGGTTATTTTGTGAAAGAAAAGTGGGGATTTGGCCATCTAGTCCCACCTCACAATCAAAGAATTTCCAGGCTCATGATCAAAGAATCTTAGATCATGAAGAATTCTTTGATCGCAATGGCCGCCATCTTGTTTTTAGTTTGCGGTCAGAAAAATTAAAATATCTCTGCCCAGGGGGGGACTTCTGAGGTGAAACTATGGTGGGTTTTGCTCAGGGGTCTTGCCTCTATTGGGCCATGCCTGTGGTTTCTTTCAAAATGTCAAAAAATAGAGTTTTTAACTTTTTTATTCTTTGATCGTGGGTTCGCTAACGATCCAATCTCGAGCCTGCAAAATCTTTGATCTTGAGATTCTTTGACCACGATCTTTGATTGCAAGGGTGTGACTAGATGGCCACTTGAAAAAATCTATTTTCTCATATTAAGGTTGGCTTATTAAGCCAAATGAGGGTGGGTTTTGCTGAGGGGGCTTTGTTCTATTGAGGCATGGCTGTGGTTTCATGCATTTCTGCCTAAGAATTGTCTTTTAAAATTTTTTTATTGTTTGATCATGACCATGCAAATTCTTTGACTACAAGACTGCAAATTCTTTGCTCTTGAGATTCTTTGATCATGAGGGTGTGACTAGATGGCCACATGAAAAATTAAATTTTCTCAGGACAAGGGTCACCTCTAAAGGCAAATTAGGGTGGGATCTGTGCAGGGGCCTTTGTTCTGTCGAGTCATGGCTGTGGTTCGATGTATTTTTCTCTAAAAATTGTTTTAAAATGTTTTATTCTTTGATCAGGAGCCTGCAAATTCTTTGATTGTGAGATTCTTTGATTGCGATCTTTGATCGTGAGGGAGGGACTAGATGGCCAGATTGGGAGGGACCAGATAGCACAATTTTAACAATTTTTCAAATTAAATATCTCGGAAACGGTTTGGTCTTTTAACTTGAAATTTGGAGGGTGTTGACAGCATGTCCTGTAGATGTGAATTATAGTACCTAGGTGTCAGACAATAAATTTTTTGTGGAAATATTGCATGAAGCAGTTTACTCTTTGTGGACAGCATTTTCCATGGTGGTAGTGGCTTTAAATTACTAGGGTAGCTAGCCTTACTGCCATACATGTACTTTTCAGTTGTTTGGTGTGTAAAATGTTAATAGCTGTAGAATTCTGCCAGTGTGTTGAATGAAAACCTGAAACTTGCACATTTTATATCTAGGAAACAGTTTGGTCTTTTACATTGAAATTTGGAGCTTGTTGAGGGAATGTGCTGTCCATGTGATTTATGGTGTTCAGGTGTTGGAAAATTCATTTGATGCACCCATATTGCGTGACACACTTTATGTTTTGCATATGGCATTTTGCATTATGGTACTGGCTTCACATTTATAGGGTGTCTAGCGTTACTGCCATAGAAGTAATTTGTAGTGGTTAGGTATCTGAGATGTAAACAGGTGTTGAATTATGCCACTCTGATGACTGACACTTTGCTTTCTTTCAAGGTGGTGGGCCCCACACTCTCAACCTTATGTACTGCCAGCAATACATATGATATTCAGTACTTGAACTCTTACCTTAGGCAGGAATTTACAAGTTGGTGGGAGCACGGGTCCCAAAGGGCTGTGCTCCCACTAACTTGTACAACTTTATGCTTTTCTATTCTTTCTCAAAAAGTAAGCAAATTCTATGCAAAAAACTACATTAATGCATCATTTAGGGTTAAAACACAAAAGTCAGGAAATGAGACCTTTAGGGTTGCCCCCCGCTCGGATCACTTATCATCCCAAGATGATGACGTGGTCATGTGTGGAGGCTCAAATGTCACCCCATTCTTCTTTACTGTGGCTTGTGAATATGATTACAGATGGAATGAGGTGACATCACTAACCCCAATGACACACACCATCAGCTGTCATTCTTGGGATGATGGGCAGTCCATGGGGATAGGGCAGCCCTAAAGGTCTCATTTCCTGACATTTTGTGTTTTAATCCTAAATGATGCATTAACAAAGTTTTTTGCATAGACTATATATATGTGTGTATATAGGTATAGATATATATATATATATCTGTGTGTGTGTGTGTGTGTGTGTGTATATATGTGTGTATTTATATATATATATATATATATATAGATATATATGTGTATATATATATATATATATATATATATATAGTGTGTGTACATATATATATATATATATATTGTATATATATTACAAATATATCCCTAAATTTAGTTTGAAGGTATTCTGGCTGACATAAACGGTCTATGATGTGTCGACACCTGCGTATTATATTATTAATGCTATGGATCTTGGAAGATATTATATTGTAGGGGATTTTATAAGATGTTATATTGTAGGTTTATCTGTTTGGAATTTTTATATGTATTGTATTTTGTGTTATTATGTATATTTTAAGCTGTGATTGCATATTGCTGATCAGTAAAGCTTTTCTGACTGACTGACATTTGATAATAGCAATTAAATCCACTAGCAGGCAATAGGGATCTTAATGGGTGTGTCAAGTGGTAACACAGAAGAATAATCTCAAGTAGGGCAATGAATAAGAAAAAAGCCTTAATTGGGCATTATGGATGCAAACAGAGGGAGATTTATTAATAAGCAGGGCAATAAAGCACTTAGCAGTAATAGCAGGAAACTACCGACCTGTTAGTTTAACCTCAGTGGTAGGGAAAATGATGGAATCACTTCTGAAGGAAAGAATTGTCGAGTATCTAGAGGCCAGAGGGGCACAGAACCCAAGGCAGCATGGATTCACAGCAGGAAGGTCATGCCAGACAAATCTGATAGATTTCTTTGACTGGGTGACCAAAGTAGTAGATCAGGAGGGCTTGGACATGGCTTACCTAGACTTTAGCAAGGCATTTGACACAGTCCCACACAAAGATTAATATACAAGTTAGTCAGCCAGGAGTGGGTCCCAAGATGGCAGCCTGGGTAAAGAATTGGCTGGAGAAGAGGACACAGAGGGTAATAGTAAATGGAGTCCACTCTGAAGAAAGGGGTTACTAGTGGGTACTGCAGGGTTCAGTAGTTAGGACTAGTCCTCTCAATGTCTTTATAAGCGACATTGCAGAGGGACTGGAGGAAAAGTATGTCTCTTTGCAGATGACACAAAGATCCGCAACAGAGTTGATGCACAAGGGGTGGAAAGTATGAAAGGGACTTGGAAGGTTAGAGGAATGGTCAAATGTATGGCAGCTTAGATTCAATGCTAAGAAGTGCAAGGTAATGCACCTGGGAAACAAAACCCAGGGAAGAGTACACAATGGGGTGAGATACTAACAACAACAAAAATGGAAAGGGACCTGGGGTAGTCATATCAGATGACCTAAGGTGGGCAAGCAATGAGAGGGCAGCAAGGAGGGCTGGGGGATGCTGGGATGCATAGGGAGAGGCATTACCAGTAGAAAACAGGAAGTTATTAGCCCTCTGTACAGACAGCTGGTCAGACCCCATCTGGAGTACTGCGTGAAGTTCTGGAGACCCAATCTTCGCAAAGACATAGACAGGATGGAAGCTGTCCAGAGGAGAGCAACTAAAATGGTGCAGGGTCTGCACCAGAAGACATATGAAGAGAGACTTAAAGAGCTTAATATGTATAGCCTCAAGGAAAGGAGGGAGAGGGGGGACATGATAGAAACTTTCAAGTACCTCAAGGGAATCAACAAAGTCCAAGAGGGTAGCATCTTTCAAAAAAAGAGGTGTGCAAGAACAAGGGGGCACAATTTGAAGATAGAGGGGTGGTGGCTCAGAGGTAATTTAAGGAAGTATTTTTTCACAGAGAGGGTTGTGCATGCATGTAATGGCCTTCCAGGGGAGGTTGTGGAGTCAAAACAGTGGTGGAATTCAAGCATGCATGGGACTAGCATAAGGAAATTCTAGGGGCTGGGGGTAGGAAGACGTAGGCTGCTGGTTAACTAGGATCTGCAGCTTATCCATTAGGTAGGGAAATGGGCAGACTGGGTGGGCTAAGTGGTCCTTATCTGCCATCAAATTCTACGTTTATATGTTTCTATGTAGGTGCTTCTTTCTACCAAGGCTTTAGGTGTAGTGCTCCACTCACTTTTTCTGGGTTTATGAGCTGTGATACTAAGACTGGTATGCTGACAATTTCTCTGGGCCATGTGCATCCATAACAACATACATGTAGACATCAATGCAAGGATGAAAGTTCAGGGCACTCCATACACTTCACCTATGTAGCCATGAATGCAGAGCTCTTTGGGCTTGTGCTTCTGCACCTATGTGAATGTCTTTGGAATATATGTAGGCATCTAAGGAGGGATACTATCTTAAAAAGTAAGGAAATTATTTGCAAAAATGTCATTAATGCAGTAGTTAGGGTTGGAGTGACAAAAGTAGAAAAATGTAGGGCCAGCCTGCTGGTGCACCCCCATCCCTTTCTTGACTATGCTATAGTGTCCTCTTTAATTTTCCTTTTCCCTCTCAGGTCCTCGTACAGGGAGGTTATTGTTGTGACCTCCGAGCTGATGCAAAACAATAGGCACTGTTCCTCATTGTTGGATTTAGTATGCAATGGCACTATGTCATAAAATACATTGATGTATATACCTTATGTGTATGAAACCTGTAAATGTTGAAAATACCATGGCACTAGGTGTTTTTCGATAAAGGTAACAATTTACTTGGGGAATGTATTATAAAAATTTAATTAGTTGTGCTATTTAAAATGCATGTAAATTGCTGCAAGTTGAACAAGTCTGGATTGTCATGGTGATTTTCATATATCCCATGATGCATTGCATTATGTAAGTATGTGTGATGTTGTGTTTCTTTGAAACTTGGCTTACTGTCAATGCCCTTTGGGGTAACCCTAGTTTCAGTGCTTCTGCACTGAGTTTCAATATCTTTAGTTTTTTTTTATTGGCGCCCCCACCACCCAAGCAAACAAGGCTAAATCTCAACAGATAAGTAAGATCATAGATCAGTGAGTCAGTAGGTGCTGGCTAAGTGTAGAGGAAATATTTGCATAGTCTGTTGCTGCAAACTGATGTACTGAGGAAGGGATATGCCATTTCTGAAGGTTATCTGCTGCATTTTGAAATAATATATATCACACAGAGATTGTGTGTTGAACCTGAAGTTCGGTGTCTGGTCTATCTGTTATCCCACAACCCCTACACAGGTTTTTCCTGTTACTGTCTGGTGGGTGGAGGTGGGGAGTTAGGGTTGAAAATCCTAACACCCATTTCCCAATTTTTGTCACTTCAACCCTAACTAGTGCATTAATGAAGTTTTTGCAAAGAATATATTGGTTAGAGTAGTGTGTTTAATGTTAAACCTCAAATGTTGCACTTTAATAACTTTGCAGCCAGTCAATGGATTTGTTTAAAATGTGGTATGCACAGTCCTGGGGGGTAGATCTCTTGATGTGGCAAGTTTTGTTTCAGTTGGATGGGTGGATTCTGAGATCTGGACAGTGCAAAAAGTCATAATGTTACCACTTATTGCAGTTTTTTTCTTCATCACCCTGTGTCCAGACAGTGTGGAATTTTGATGTAATTTTTTAAATGGAAGAACCAGCTTGGTTAACAGATTAGGCATGTTTAGTTTTGTGTGAAAATGCTAATCTGCTGCAAAGTTATGATGTTTTTCATTTCTCATTGTTTACAATAGGAAGATCACTTTTCAGGATAGAGGGAGAAAAATCAATGAATGATTTGTTCTTGAGAAAAAAGATTCACTCTAGCGAGACCCGTTCCTTTTTCGTGAGAGCGAAATCCTTTTTTGTGAGAAAAAAAATCCTTTTTTGCCAGCTTCCATCTTGTTTAACATTTCTTTTCACACAACAAATTGTCATAACACTGTCCAGAGATGTCTTTAAGGATATCCAAACATGTATATTCACTTTGTATTGTTTTATCGTTCCCATGACTTCTGAACATTTTTTTTACTATTTAAATTCTTTTTCATCATTCGCCAAGATTCTTTTCTGTGAATCCTTTTTGTTGAAATGAAAAAGGATCACGAGTGACAAAAAAGGATTTGTGACACAGAAAAAAGCATTTTCTGCAGCCTTTGGATTTCTATTTCCATAGTGTGGTGGCCTCTCCCCAGAAACCAATCCCATATTAAATATTACATTTCCATAGTGTAGTGGTCCCTCCCCCTCCCCAGTCACCGATCCCATATATTTTGTTTAAGATAGTGTAGCAGTTCCTCCCCCCTTCCCGATCCCATATGTCATATTGATTTTCCATTTTGTAGTGGTCCCTTCCCCCTCCCTGGTCACCAACCCCATATGTGTTTCATTTTCCATAGTGTAGTGGTTTCTCCCCCCCTCCCCAGTCACTGATCCCATATGTTACACTTTTCAATAGTGCTGTGGTCCCTCCTCCCACCCACAGATCGATGTTACACGTTTCCCTGGTGTCTAGTGACACTTCCACCCGTCAATCACTGTTCCATTGGGAGGATGGGGTACAAACGTATTCCATGCCAGAGATCACCTTGGAACCTTAAAGGAGAGAGGAATTTCTATGCAACTTAGGCAATCTGTATCAGCTGCCCTGCATAAACCAAAGAGTAACTGTCTAGAAACCAGCTCTGAGAGAATGGAAGATCTATCGCTGCCTAGACAATGTTGGAGATTAAAGCTCTACTTCAGACTTTGCCAAGTTGGAAAACTGTTTCTAAGAACCCAAGACTGGACACTTGAAAGAGAGCCATAAGTACATTTATCTGTGGGTTTCTATACACTTTTTACTTTTTGTTTTGCCACAGGCTTCTGGTAAGCAATATAGCTGCTAGGCTCTATACCGAACATTAACGGCAACTAGGACAGAATTGTATTTTTATTGTCAGAGACCAGGGTTTAAATCCCACAGCTTCCACTTGCATACTGTGTGACCCTGAGCAAGTCACTTAACTTCCCTGTGCTCCCAGGTCACACATGTAAAAAAGCTTTCAGCTTAGTGTGCTACTGCTGGTTAAACAACTAAAAAAAAGAGTCCTTGCTCAGCTACTTTGGATACACTCACTTGTTGCTGCCTGAACATAATTACACTTGTTCCTGCCATGCCTACTTGCTCTGTGTCTTAGTTCGTATAGTAGACATGCCATACTTTATGTCATCTGACTGATTTCTTAATCTGTTGTTGACTGGGGATAATTCCCAAGCTGCTTCCCTTAGTGTACGGCTGGCTCAGTCCCCCCTGAGGAGATCCCAGCACTCTAGATAGCAAAGTATCTGCATTATTTGAGCTTTTGTTGTGCTGTTTACACTCTGTTCTTGTTAGCTGCCCATAATCAGATTTGTTCCTGCCTGCATGCTGTTCTCACTGTATGGTGGTTTGAACTGGCAAGCAGCACTCTTGGTAACAGTAACAACCGTCTTTTCTTTCCTGGTTTCTAAATAGGCAGAGGCATGGGGATACAATTTTTAAGTTGCCTTTTCTTGCCTATTGTATCATTGGTTGAATTTATTGTGCAGATCCCCCTGCAGTTCGGCTATAACAGTACTTGTATTATTTGGAATTTAGATTCAGTAGTTACCGTATTGGTCCTTGCAAGAATAGATCCAGAAGCAAATGATTTGATACCTTTTAATGAACCAACATAGATTTAACAACAAGAACAAAGTGCTCTAGCTTTCGGACCAACCAGTCTTCTTCAGAAGCTAATGGCAGTTGTTTAGAAAAAACAACACTTTTAACAGCTAGATCACACAGAAAAAACAGAAAAAATCCCCATTGGTTTAAAATACTCATTTAAAAAATACAGAAGATGATGTCAGAGAAGTTTAACGGTACCATACTATCTTCAGCCAGGAGGGTGCATGGTGGAACACATGTACAAAGAATCCTACTGCACATAAATTTAATTGACATAAGATAACACTGCTGGAGCAGATGACTCTTAAATCAAGCTATGAGTGTTACAGTTTGTATAAGGATGTGATTACTGAAAAGCAACCCCCACCCAGATAAAAGACATGATAAGATTGTCTTAGGTCTCCAAGAAGTTTCAATGCATGCATTATAGACAATAAATTACCAGTAAAGTTGTCTTAAAAACATCAGTGCACATTGTATGATGAATGATATACAGTATATATATATATATATATATATATATATATATATATATATATACACACACACACATATGCATACACAATCTGAGCAGGTATGGCCCAGCTATCATCGAATAAGTAATCTCACTGTCATTTCACTTGTATTACTAGTATTAACCTTTGATGTTTCAGAGGTTACCAGATATTGAGACTATATAAATTAAAAGCTTAAGAAATTTCCTTTTTACTCTTGGGGGCACTCGTTTTTTTCTTCCCTCTACTATTTCCCTTGTCTTCATTCTTTCCTTCCTCTGCTGCTAATCCATCCTGTTTTTACCTTTCCATTCCCCTTCAGTCTGTCTGCCACAAACACCATTCATCATCTTTTCCCTCATTCAGATCATTGACTCTGGACTAAAATGATTTGACTAGAGCCTGTTCACCACAACCATTTTCATAGAGCTTGCAAAGGCCTTCAATACTGTGCCACCCATTCTCCTGGTTAGAGTAAGTTAGGTAAAAACAAAAAAGGAGCACACCCACCAGGCACACACCAGGATCTTGCTATATAATGCAATTATTTCATTGCACTGCTTAGCAAGAGTTTGATGTGTGCACTGATTTTTTTTCTAGTTCTATGTCTCTTGGCAAAGAGCACCTTTCAGGGTGTGCAGTTTGCACTCCATTTATCGAGTTGGTCAACTGTAAGTTAGGTGCTGTGGGCTTGTTGGTGATGCCCTATCTACCCCCTGCACATTTAAATTGGGGTCCCTCAGGCTTGTGTCCTTGGCCAAATCCTTTGCTCTATCTTCTTAAATGACCTCGCCTAAACCTCTGTTTCCTCATGCATCCACATGTATGCAGATGACAATTCTATTTGTTTCTTGCACTGTACATTGGTCTCTGAGTTATAATTGTCACTCCAGCAAAACTGACAACATCCAGTACTGGTTCCATTAAAACCATCTCTCTCTAAATACCAAACAGGTGGGTACTGGTATAGGAAGGCAGTATTTTTCAGATGAATAGGTGCTCAAAAACAAGATGGAGGGGGTCGATTCAGGAGAGATGTGAGGAAGTACTTCTTTACAGAAAGAGTGGTGGATTCCTGCAACAGCCTTTCAGCAGAGGTGGTGGGGGTGAAAACAGTGGTGGTGGTGTTCAAGAATACATGGGATAGGCACAAGGGAATCATAGTGGAAAGGAAGGGGGAGAGAAAGAACTGTAAATCAAGTAGTGTCTGTGGTGAGAAAGTAGGTTGGAAAAATGTGCAGACAGAGTGTGTCAAGTGGTCCTTATCTGCTGTCATATTCTATATTTCTGCATTTCCATCCTATTTTCTAGTATTTTAAATGACCTCCCGTCCATCTTTTCCAATTCACATATTCACATGTATGAGAATCACACTGTTATCTTGGCCTCAGGTGCCTTGGTTTCAGCTTTCAAAGAACTGCTTTAGTACAACTTCAGCAATGTCTTACTCTGGTTCCAATCCAACCAACTGTGGATCATCACTAAGAAAATCATATTCATGGCCTTTGGTAGCAGCCTGAAATTGGACATGCCTTCCTCCATTGTATTTTCTATCCTGGATAGCGCTCTCCTCAAAGCAGTTCCTTCCTTCAAATACCACAAAGTGCAGATGGATTAAGCAATAAACCATGACAGGGTGATGGTGATGCTGGTTTTACCCATGCCTGGCGTGGTTTGGTCAAGAGGTCGCAGGCCGAGTGAGTAAACCTCACCAGGCGTGGGTAAAAACCAGCATCACCAACACCCTGGAGTGGGTTATTGCTATTATACAAATTTTTTTTTTTTATGTGAGAAAAAAACAAAAGAAAAAGTTGATTTTTTCATGCATTTTAAATTATTTTTGTTGTATTTATTGCTCCGCTAAAAAAAATAGTCCTAGGTTGCTAAGGAGGTTCTGTGTTAGTAGGGAGAGCTTTACGTTTAATAATATGAATGGAGTACCTTGAAACAGTAAAATGCTGTGATTGTTTTTTTTTTAATAAAGAGAGTGCTGTAGTATTGATTTATTTAGAGGTTATGAAGGGAGTTGATTTTTGGTTTGTTAAGAGTGGTAACGGTCTGCAATGCTTGATTGAGCATATGCTTCCGGTTTTATGTTGCGGTGAGCAGGAAGTACCAGTGGTACTCGGGGGAATATCGTTTTTTTAATTTTTCAGGAAACTGTTGATTTTCTGGATATTATCAGTTGTTTTTTTACAAACTAGAGGACTGGTGAGTTCTGACATTATAAGAAGGGGGTTTGAGCGATGGAGTTAGGAAACAGAAAGTGTAGTTGTGCTGCAGTGACTGCGATTGATTGAGGAGGGAGTGAGTGCTAAAAAAGGTTTGTCATCTTGGTTTTCGGGCTGCGGTTAGTTGTTTATTTTTAAATGTTGGGGCTGTGGAATTTTCTTTTGAAGAATAATGGAGTGCTCAATTATGTTAGACAGTCTTGAGGGTTTCGGTTGGCAGAGTAACGTTTAGAGAGGAAAATAATATGGCAGGTCGGAATGATTTAAAAAAAAAATTTTTGGAGTTACTGAAATGCGCTGACTGGCACCTTTTGGGTTGGTAATGCTGAATTTTACAACGCTGTAAAGGTGCCAGTCCACCAATCAGACATTTTGATTTTGAAGCACCATTGGATAATGGTAGATTTGCCATCCACTCTAAAGTCTGTCCTAATCTTGATGCTCAATACCACAGCAAAGACTGCCTCCCTTCCAAGGTCTGCTGGAAGCTGATCACTGTTATGGTGCTTCCAATGTTTGACTATATGGATGTGGTCTACGGCCTCTTCCCTTCTCCTCCCCTACCAGACTAGACACCTTCTGCAATAAAAGTTTACTGCTTTGCTACCAATGTCCCCTTTATACTCATCACTGCTGACTACACCTCTCTCTATTCTTCCTCTCCCCTCATGGCACCTATCTCACTGTGCTTCCTTCATCTCTAAATACTGGTTTGGGTCTTTACCTTCTTACTTATCCTTCCTCCTCTCTCTCATTCCCCCTGCCTCATATGCTCTTCACTCTTGAAACTAATGCACCTTCTCCCTTCCTCACTTCCACTCCACTGCTGGACAGTCTGCTTTCACCTATCATCTCCCCTTCATTTGAAACAATCTCACTTCTGTTCCCTGCCTTTCTTGCTCCCACCAATACCAACTCAAACTCCTTTGTGCCCCCGACCTGCTCCTGTCATGCTACCACCTGACTCCTGCTCATTCCCTCTCTCTTCCCTCTCTCTTCCCTCTCTCTTCTCTCTCTCTCTCACTCTCTTTCTCCTCCTGTCAGATGGTCTGATTGATCTTGCATTTTGATTTTGGTTTCGTGTATTTTGTACTTTTTTTATACAAACTACAGTATGTTTTATTCTTTTTGCCTGCCCTTTATTGTACCAGTGCCACTGCATTTTATCACCTATATTCTTGAGCACTGCCTACACTTTGCATTGTACCATTATGTTGTTTGCTGTCTTGTACCTTGTCTTCTCTCCCACCCACCCCCAAGTCACACCTGGAAATGAGCCTTGGTTCAGCTTGTCTTTCCCCGTCACCATTTTTCAAATAAACAAACATAAATAAAAAGTGTTTCTTGGTCTCAGACCTGTTATGAATACACACAACATAAACTTCCAGGGGAATTTTCAAAGGTACAGCTGCATACAAAAATGTGTGTTTTGCCTGCTTCTGTATCTTTCTAATTGCATCAAAACATTGGAGTTTTTTTGTTTTAAAAGGGGCCCACATTTCTGTAACAGTTTATACAATTTGCAGCAGCTTGTTTCATTAATGATGCAGACATCAAAAAAGGAAGCATTCTACAACAAAATGGAGTATGCATCATTTTTTATGCAAGCTGCATATTTTGAATCCAAATTGCTAGCTCATCTAATAAGGGATATAACAACACAGATGAAAGTCCTCATTAAAATATAAAGTTGGATGGATCTGGCTTAAAAATCTTGTCCCCTACTGTATGGAACAACAATATTATTTTGCAGTTCCCTCTCCTTAACAATAGGCACGTGCCTTGACTTCAGTCCAAAATAATTGGAATAACCATAACATGATGATAGTAAGAATAATCTTAATGTGCACTGTGACTGCAGCGTAAGGCACATAGAAAATCTCTAATTGAACCATACACCAAGAGAAATCTTAGCAGTTGCTAAACATGTGAAAATCTTTATTTAAACATCTTAGAGGTTTTTGGATACCTTTCTAAAATCACAATCTACTTACACCCTTCACAGAGATTGAGCTTGGAGAGGATTCTCCCATTCAGTCCATCAAGAGATTCTTCAATGACTGACCCAGTTTCCATTTCCTCACATGCATGCTGACATCTGGTTTTTCCATCCATTATTCACCTGAAAAGTACAAAAGTTGAGGTCACTATCTGGAATGTATTGTACAAGATTTTGATTCATATACCATTTCAAACAATTTAGCAATGAAAAAAATGGTTGAAGTTCTGGGGCTCTATTTCCAAAGCCTAAAACTGATGTAAAGTGCAATTATGCATTGAACTGGTGAGTTGTTTTCTAAGCCAGATATCTAATGATTTCAGAATACTGTCCCACAAGTCAAACTGATGCAAAAATTGTGCTTCTGTATGAAGATTGCAGACATAGTATAATCACATTTACAGTAACTTACTATATATTTCTGGCAATATTTTGTTACTAGTCAGGTGTTATTAATTTTATTCCTTAAGGAATAAAATACCATTGGGAACATCATTACTCATTTATAGTGGTGTCTAAGTGCATTAACCTACAGTTTTAATACATAGCAAAATATACATTTTTAACTATTATATACTCTTTATCCTATTATCCATATAATGCAGTACTTACACAGTGTTAGTACAAAATTAATTTCATATGAATAGTACAGCTGTTACTGGACAATATGTGAACAGACTGTGAGCAAGATATTTAAAAAATGTTGTAGTTATTTATTTCAAATGTTTGACTAGGAAGGCACACTGAGCTGGTATAGCTTATTTCCAGGGGCATCCAAAAGGGTGGGGTGAGGTAGATCTGTTATATTGGTGTGGAAACGCTGGCCATACCACTGATGACACTCTTGTACTAGTCTTCAATACATACCATGGAATCTTTAACTTTAACCTACACAGTGAGCAGAGATTACAGAAGGGAATCTTGTTTATCATCTCATTTGAAAAAGAACACCTCAGCTGTTCAGCACACAACTTTTTTTGTCACTAGTGTCAGTTATGAGTGTTGCCATAAGTGCTTGGGGCCTGGCATGATCTAGGTCACATTGCTTAACTCACTGGTGTGGGAACAAATCTTTGCTTTGTTGAAAATATTATTTTCAGTATATTGTGTGCGTGGGTAACATATTCTTTTTTATGTATAGGCATACTATCTTTTTTGCATACAAGTTGTTGGAAAATGTGGAAGAAGTAGCAAAAAGGTGACATTTTTGAAACTTGCATGCGTGAAGAGAAAAATGCAGTTGTGCAAGTGTACCCTCCCTTACACAACCTTTTTGCTCCATGTGTACAATTGTTCCCATTTAGAAAATCCAGCCACTAGTCTTGGGCTTGAACCCCATGACATACTCATATTCTGACCCAAGTGGTGAGCATGCTCCTTACTGGCCACTGACCCTGACATCAATATAACTCTTAATTAAGTTTGCTACATATCAGAGTTGCCATGATATGTCTACACTGGGCTCTGTCCTACAGCACTTCTTTTCAAAGATTAGATATAGTGTCAGTCTTTCAACCAGCTTTATGGTAAAGTTTGATCCAGTTTTGGATAGAAATTATTAAAACTATATGGTAATATAAAGGTAAATGTTAGATAAGAATAATCTTGCTAAGGCTAAGGTGGACATGGAAGCAGCACTGTAAACAAAGTCATCTTAGTAAAACATGGGGAGTATCTTCTTCTAGAGGATCTCTCTGCAGGAAGGAAGCACACTGTCCCATCTTGCTCAAATGTCTTGTTTTCCATTTCAGTTGTGTACCATATCCCTTAATCTTTAGAGTGTATAATCCTGCGCCATATCTAAATATCACAGAGTATTAAATATGCAAGCAAATAAGACACGATGAGGTGTAGGTTATGGCCTGAAAACAGCATGCCCCAGGCACATTATGAGGCATGAGGTGCTTGCACCGAGTGCCTGTAGCACCTGGGAAGCGCTCTTATCAAACCATAGCCACACATCTTGGAGTGTCCTATTGTGCTTATAAAACGGGCCCCCAAGTAATTAGTTAAAAACCAAAAAGTACCAAAAAGGCTAAGATATATACATAAAACAAGGTTTTAGTAGCTGAAATAGTAAAAAAATAGTCCCTTTCATAAATGTTTCAGCCCCCTTCCCCCACCACCACCAACAGCGAGGGCAGAGATAGGCTATTTTATTCAGTATCACTTTCTTTTTTTTTAATTTAGATAGTATTTTGTGGTTTTAGAAAAGACTGACAGCATCTTGTGTGATTATGTGCATGCTGGCAGTTTTTCAAGGAGTGAGCATGTCCCTCAGTAGCTACCATAGCGAGTGGTTTGCATTTTTGTGCATAGTATGAAGGGTTTCATTTTCATCGGCTGTTGCCAGTTTGAACTAACATTCTATTGGCAGGAGTGTATTGGGTTATCTGTTTTTGAGATAATAATGTTACTGAGAACAGTGGAACAGTGGTGGCACAGTAGGGAGGGAAGCAGATGGACTGTAGAGAAGGCAGAAATGGTGAACACTGGAAATGACAGCTGGACCTGGGAGGAAAAAAGCGGCAGTGAGTAAAACAAAGAATATGAAAAGTTTAGGACTGCTGTACAATTTAATTTTAAAGTTGCTGTCTCAAGGCGTCCTCCTTCATCAGCTGCACTGCTTTTTCCCTTTTATGTGCCCTCTTGCTGATGCATGGCATGCAATGATGTCTACGATGGAGTCACGCATGCTCCAATGTGTGCCCATTTCAAGTGTCTGCTGTGCTTCCACATACATGGCTGCGGCTCTGAGACACCAAGCTCCAGCCTCTGCTACAGGTCAGGCATTCACTGGCCGCAGATTTCCCCCTCCCCAGTGATGGAGAACAGTCCATCAGATGCTCAGTCCATCTCCTCCCCTACCAACCCATGGTAGCTCATGCTCTTTCCTGAAAATGGGTCGCTGGCGTGAGGTGTTGCGTTCAGCACCTCAACCCTCAGCGCCATCGGGACCGGCCTTTTTTTACATACTTTAAGGATAAATGGGCAATAAGTGCTACAAAACCTGAAAGAAATACTATATGTAAAACTTTAGTAGGTGTTCTCTACTGAATTGTAATAGCTGCAGAGAGTAGTTTTATGAAGCTATATACTGTGCTAAAGTAGATATGTACCTGTATTTTCAGAGGCACACATCCCAAATGTGTCTGGCACAATTTTCAAATGCATCCAAATATAGACATATTGGAAAACCCTGTTGAGACTAATTTTCAGCATTTATAGATGTAGGTTGGGGTGTGGTTTTACTTCAAACCAAGATGGCACCTTGAACCTGACTAGCTAATCCCCGACGATTTTTATCCGGCACTTTCCTAAAATTGAGGCGCCTTACATTCTAGCAGCTAACACACATGGATTAAGCTAAACATTAGCTACAGAGTGAACTAATTGGGTCCTGCTGTTATCGGAATGGATCTGGCTGATAGCTGACAGATGAGCCTGGCTGGGGAAGCCTCATGAAGAAATAGCATGGAAGAGGCCACTGAGCAATGTTATTATTCGGCAGCAATAGAAGGGATGTTCACCAGGTTGATGCTGCAGATAGCAGATGTTATGGCAGCATTGAACCAAATGACACAGGCCATACAGAAAATGGAGGTCCAACTTTCCCATACAGAGTGGCAGATCATGGCACATGGAGTGGCAATGGCAGATATGCAGATTACCATGCGTGCACAAAAATGCTCCATACAGGCCCTGCAACAGAAGGTAGACAACCTGCAGAATCTCAGCTGAAGGAACAATCTCCAGTTGCTCAGCATTCTGGAGGAGGTAGAACTCCATGACACAGCTGCCTTCCTTCACCATGTGCTTCCAACCGTACTAAAATTAAAGAGATACTGTAGGCTGGATATCCATAGGGCTCATTGGACACTAACACCAATGCCATGCAGAGGAGAAAAGGCCCGACCCATATTGGTAACATTTTTAAGTTATAATACTAGGCAACATATAATGGCAAGGTTCTGGGAGTTGGGGTGGTTACAATGGCAAGGACATGCAATTCAGATGCATCATGATTTCTCTAAAGAGTTGTCAGCCCACTGCAAGGACTACACAGAAGCAAAACATTTATGCAAAAAAATGGGCCTGCAATACCTCAGATACCCCCACATGATACGCCACACACGCGATGGAGTAACATGGAGTTCTTGCCTTACCTAAGGCACTGGGATTTTTGAGCAAAAACTGGCACAAGGACATGAAAAAGTGCAGCCTTTCACAGGAAAGCAGGGACACTTCACCAGAAATGGCACCCAGAGGGGGCTACCAGCATGTCCACACTTCCAAAATGGAGATTGGGGACAGCACTACAGCAGAAAGTAACTGGGCTCTACCATGCAGCAACATAAAGTGCCAGCTGAGAAGCCGGCATGATAGAAGGAATCTCCCTCAACCCAGATACAGCCTGAGGAGTCACAGTGAGTTGGGGGATCAACAGAATGATTCTAACCTCCTGGAGAAGTTTGCCACAACAAACATGTTTACTACTTTTAGGTCCCAATCCCCAGACTTTCCTGATGAACTGCACAGAACTAATACACTGCAGTCTGAAGCAACTTAGGCCTGCAGACATACATCAAAAGCAGCAACCTGGACATCAAGAGTGGTGACCACCACAGCAGCTTCCAAGTGACCAGAGGAGAAGGAGTCTCAACAGATGGAAACCGGATGGCCGGCCCAGTGGCACTGAGGGTTGAGGCACTGGACACCACACCTCGAGCTACACTGGCGACCTGAGTTTGAGAGTAAACTTGGGTGCCAGGGGTTGGCAGGGATGATGTGAGTTTCAAGCACCTGATGGACTGCTCTCCTTCCCCAGGGGGAGGGCTGGGGCTTGTCTGGCACATCAGCGGCTCCCAGTGGAGATTGGGGGTGCTGCAGTACATCGCCTGCACATCTATATGGCTGACTCAGGCAGGGTTGCCATGCACCTTGCATCAGAGTGCACCATTTATTTATTTATTTAGTTTTTGTTGACCGGGTAAGTGCACTAGACAAATCCTGCCTATTTTCAGGCACGACTCAGGGGAAGGGGATACAGACGAATGCCAACAGACCTTGAACCACATTAAGCTATTGGTGGTATTTTTTTAGTGAATGCAGGGAGAGGGAGGGGGAAGGGCACCATGGGAAAAGCCTGGCTCTGCAGGGTAGGCAACAGCACCTGATCCCATGCCCACCACTGGATCCACCTCACCTGGCCTTCCAATTCCTCCACCTGGGCCCTTACCTACAGCCAAAGTCTAATCGTTAAGAGTGCCCAAAGAGGAGGGGCAGCCCCCCCCAGAGGTATTAAGATGGGGTACTGGATGTGGGGAGAGGGGGAGAGAGGAGGCTCAGGATTGAGGGGACCTCAGGCAGGCAGGAAAAGTCAGGATGCCTGAGAAAGGCTCCACGGGCTATGACCGGAGTGAAAGAGAGTTGGGAAAAAAAACAGATGAAAACTGCTCAGAAAGCAGAACACATCCCAGAGATGGACAACTCAACTGATTCCACAACTCTGGGTTGATCTTACTGGCCTCTTATTCTTTTTTGGGGGGGAGATGGGATTTTGGCAGGAGGGAGGGGACAGGATAGAGACCCTGGAGTTGCAAAGTTTTTTTTACCTCAAATGGTATGAGCAGGGTACTCCCCCCAGTAAATAGCAAGGATTAATACAGTAGCCCCTCAGTACACTCTCCCCCTCCATCTTTCCCCAGTCAGGGATGCAAGGCACAACTTTCACACCTGGGTTTTTCTTTTGAATTACTGATGGACTTGGGGACAACAAATAACAAGTGCTGTAAGCAAGCAATAATACCCAACAGCGTGGGTGGTATTGGGCAATACTGGATGGCCCAGGGGTGTAATGAGGCCCGACAGGCCTTATAGCCCCTGGAATGTCCAGTATTGCCCCATACCACCCACCCTGGAGGGTATTGTTGCATTTAGAAAATGGGCTATATATATATATAACAATTTTTGTGTAATATTTAATAAATGAAACAAATTCTATAAAAATTACTAAAACGTAGCTTAAAGTTGCTCTCCTAATAAGGTAATCCCTGTACTGGTGTACTTAGCAAAGTTTATCAATAGAGATCAGTGCAGGACTGCTCACTTGTTTGCAGTTTTCTTACTGCTGTGAACAGCTTCCCCTTGGTCGTTGAACCATTACCCCTCCTCCTGCCAACTTAATTTCATTCCTCTTTTATTTTGGGGGCTGTTTTGTGAGATCATCGTCTGAACATGTTGTCATTGAGACATTTTTTCTGCTTTAGGAGTCTGTCGGCTACAGTGGCAGCGCTACTGGCTGATCAGGAAAACATACTTCTTTGGCTGATCAGGAAAACATATTTGTCAAGTTGCAGGTAATCGGATCTTGAAGTGGGCAGAAGTGGATTTGTTTTTTTCAAATAAAAACAGAAATATGAATGTTTTGCTTCGGAGGGAGTGGAGCGGAGGTGAGTCAGGGACAGAGAGAGGTTCTGTCTGCCAGTAGCACTGACCACACATTGTGCTAGCATTACTAATTTAAAAATAAAAATTTTTTACTGTGGGAAATATTTAGCAGAAGTGGGAGAATGTGTGGCATGTCAGTATGTAGGATATCCTTACACATTAAAGTACGTTGCAGCCTGTAAAAAAAAAACTTGTGTCAGGTGTGCCAACTCTGTCACTGTAACTCTCCTGCTAAGCGAGTGGTAAATAATGGGGTTACTCACTTTGAAATGTCATGATGCTCAATGATGACCTGAGTAATGGGGTACCCCCAACTGGTACTTGTTTTTACCGGGCGTGCATCGAAAGTTAATATATCCCCTCTGCTATGGCTATCAGTCAATTAGAGAGTTCATGCTGTCTAGCCCATTTTCTAAATATGAATAGACTGTACAGGAGAAATAGCAACTTAACCACTGATGTCAGGGCCCCTCATAATAATAATATCCTGTGTGCAGGCCAGCAAGCTCACAGGCACTTTTCCCATAGGTAGCTTTACTGGAAAGGGACCCCAGGTTAACATTCATTGGAGGGCTAAGTGGCAGTTTCTGCACATTGGAAGGCCTCCTAAAGACATACTATGGCAAATGCAGCTGCCCTGACTATGTGTTGGATGCAGGTCCCTGTATTAGTAGGCATGGCCCCTCAGGTCTACGATGTCCACACAGAAATGTACAATTTACCCTTATGCACTAACTCTCCCTTCTGTGGCTGTGCTCCAAACATCTTAAGAGGACAAAGGAGGGGTAAGATGTTATAATACCCAAGGTATCACGATACTAATTAACAGGTGGCAACTTACAGCTCTAACTAATGGTAGGGAACACAACTAGCCCTATTATAGAGGTCAGCTCCTTCCACTATTTAGGTCAAAGACTGCCTTGAATAATAGCACAGACGAGCACCTCCACAAGGAGTTATGCTCCATGCCACTGAGCTGATCACCCGTACATTCCTCCCCCAAATATATGGTAAGCTGTCTCTCACACTGGCATAACTGTCCAGAATTACACCACATGCATTGCCTTAAACTCCTGTGACAGGGGATGGTGGGACAGATTTCAGTTTTGCTGTGGCCTAGATGGTAATCTCAGAGATAGTGTAATGCCCCCCCCCAGCCTGTGAGGGGAAGACCATGCCTCAGGAGGGTCAAGAGAAGATCTTGCTAGGCTTACATGAACTGCTGACCTTTCTAACTTTTGACCTCCCAAGATGCAGTTCTGAATGTTTTGTACATAGCTGGGTTTTAGTTTTGAATCTACGTTTAGACTGTAATCGCAGGTCTTATAAGAATCTGATTGTTGTAATTACTACAAAAAGGTGCAAGCAAGGGATATATTAGTGGATAACCCTTAGTACCATATGAGTACAAGACTTTTTGCCTCCCACCCTTTTTGGTTTTTACTATGGTTACCACCCTCAAACAGCCCTTCCTCTCTGCTCAGCTTCAGCTCCAGAACTACAGGTGCACTCTCTTTGGGGGATGGGGCAATGCTCAAAAAGGATACCACTCTCTAGTGTAGGTTCTACTCACAGGTATTCTCCCCTTTCTGAGTGGTAGCCCTCTGTTCCCTTATGGTTCCTCCGGCTCCCGGTTCAAAGAATCAAAATCTTATATTCATGGTTTCTCCTTCTGTTACATTATTGATGATCTTGTATGTGTTATGTGGAACATCAGAGGATGAAACACACATAAATTGAAAGAAAGTGCTGACTATTTTAAAAACACATAAATCGCAATTAGTCTTTTTACAAGAAACCAAACTTAACAGTACAGACCATGTCTTTCTGTGCAAAAAATGGGTAGGGCAGGTGTTTTCTGCCTCTGCACCTTCGAGAAAGAGAGGGGTGGCTATTTTGGTACACAGACAATTACAATGGACACATATTAGCACCAAGTCAGACCCTCTGGGACAATGGGTTTATGTTTTATTTAAAACACCAGAGGGATGCCTGCTGCTGGGCAATATATATGTGCCCAATGAGGATGACTCAGACTTTTTCCATAAAGCAGCCCAGACTCTGAATGCCACATCACAAGGAGGTGTTTCAATTATTTTAGGAGAGGACTTTAACCTGGTATTAGAGCCATCGATCAACAAAAGTTCCCAAGTGACAGATACCCACCCCAAGGGACACCTAGCACTCCAACAACTCATGTTAGACTTAGAGCCTACGGACATTTGGGGAACTTTCCACCCCATATCTAGGGATTAATCCTACTTCTTGACTGTCTATGGGTCACACAGTAGGATAGATTACTGGCTGACCCCCACTGGTATTTTCCAAGCCATTGAGGATTCTTCTATTTTACTCATGGTACTCTCCAACCACACCCTGGAGCAATTAGTAATAACTTGGGGAACACCTAACCTCTCTTCTGCCACATGGAGATTGGATCCACTGCTTGCTAAGGAGTCAAAATTCCTTACTTGGGCTTGGCATGAAGCCAAAATGTTTTTTATGGAAAACCCTATCCAAGATACCTCAGCAGGGAACACCTGGGAGGCTTTCAAAGTCTGTATGGGAGGCAAAATTATAGGCTACACAGTAGTCAAGAGACACCAGCAGGAGCAAAAACTGCAACAGCTGAAGCAAGATCTTGGGGCAACAGAATGCTCCTTTAAAGACCCAAACCATCCCTCTTCACACTCTCTCCTAGGCCAGAGAATATTGGGACTGAGACTGGAGTTCAATTCAATACTCTTCACATGCACAAATATCCATCCTCAGACTCAAGCATCAATATTGGAAGGGGGGAGAAAGGAAGATCTTGACGTACAGTCTATGGAAGCAACAAATGGAACGACTCATAACGGGTCTTAAGGACTCCACTGGTGGCATACAAACCTCACCTGACCAAATTAATAAAATTATGGAATCATATTATACCTAGCTATATACCACATCTAGAGAGGTAGTCCCCCACAATATTCAAAAATTCTTAAATTCACTCCACCTGTCAACCCCTTCCCAACAACAAGCCGATCAATATGATACCTCCCAATGGCAGAAGAAATAAAAAAAGCCCTCATGTCCCTCAGCCCTGGGAAAGCTCCAGGGAATGACGGCTTCCCAGTGGAATTCTGGCAAGCTCTAGCCACAACAATTACCCCAGTCTTGCTACAGGTATACTCTGAGGCAGAGAAGGCACACAAGTTTCCCGACACTCTCCATAAGGCCATCATTATGGTCCTCCCAAAGAAGGGGAAAGAACCTAACTTCCCAGTCAGCTTCCGGCCAATATCACTGATCAATGTCAACAGCAAGATTAATGCAAAAACATTGGCTCACTGGCTCAACCCTCTTCTCTCTCAGATCATACACCCATACCCAGGTAGGATTTGTCCTCAGTAGGTACAGTGCCAACCATATTAGAATGCAAGTTAATTTAGCCCATGTAGTGAAACCCATCGCAATCCAGGTGACAGCAGTAGATATCAACTTTGAGAAGGCATATGATTTGTTAGAATAGGACTATCTTCATCTAGTCTTAGGCCATATGGGAGTTGATCCCAAATTTAGGTCCTGGATTCACTCCTTACACATCCTTCCTGCTGCACGAGTATTGACAAACACACTCCTATCAAAGACATTTAACTTGGAATGTGGCACCAGACAGGGCTGCCTACTCTGCCTTCTCATCTTTGTTCTTGCTGTTGAACCCCTGGCTGTGGCTCTCAGACAAAACATGGAGATAAAAGGGACTTTGGGGGAAGGGGAGTACAATACACAACTCTGATGTATGCAGATGAGTTACTGGTCCCTCTCTCTAACCTCAGTGGGGCTATAAACCCACTGATTCACCTATTATAAAGATTCTCAGAGTACTCAAGCTATAGCATCAACCAAAACAAAACAGAGGTATTGCCACTTAACTCCCAATGTAAGCCCAGTATGTTAAAGAAGTCAGGCTTCAGATGGGCAGAAGATAGCATTACATACCTGGGTATAAAAATTATGACAAAATCTGAGATGGTTTCCCCATTGTTCCCTTATAAAATTATAAACGAGAACTGAAGAAGTGTGAACTATGGGGAGAGTCAAAATATTGGTGAAAAACTTAGGATCTGTAGAAAAAAGAAAACTCTTAACCCAAAATGAATTTCTTATTTATTGTTCTTTACTTGACCTTCTTTGTTGTTCACTTTATGCTTATTTCTTCTGTATATAGACAATTATATCATTCAATTGCAGTTGAATCAATAAATACATGTGCCAGAAGACATCTTTATCCTCAGATTGTAATGCACTTTAGTGTACAGCCTCATACAATGTGGTATCTTTTTCTGTTTGTGTCCCACAAAGTAATGTTTCAAGACAATCCTGTCTCTTCCTCAGACTTTTTAGTACACTGGCTGTAAAAAAATAATAAAGTATAAGTGAATGTCTTTCAGTTCTCTAATAAATTTTTACAAAAAATTTACTTTGTGTTTTCTTATTTATATTTCCATTCATTACAGGAGGAACCAACCTGTTTAAATACCAGAGCTAAATCTGTTTACTCTTATGTTCATGGCATTTTAATCCTGCTGGACATCCCAAATTAGCCCTCAATTGAATGTGAAGAACACAACTGATATTTTATCTAACTTCAAATGTGTGTTGCTATCCACTATATTTATACTTAGATGAAGTCACATTTATGCATTCAAATTACATTAATAAACTTTTTCACTTGCGATATTATGATTCTTTTAATTAAACCTCTCTGGTCCTAAAAAAGAAGCCTTTATCTATTTTTAGATTACATTGAGCTCTTGTTCTGCTTTAGTTTCTTAAATAAAAAAATTTCGTATTTAAGAAGGAAATATTTGCCTCCATTCATGTGAATGGGTTTTTAAGCACATGATCTTTCAGCTAATGTTCAATAGGCTGATATTTTTTCCTGCCAATAGTAAGATATGGGCATATTTTTAATGCATTTACTTGATATGCTTATAGACAAAAAGTCATTCCTATTTTAGTATAGTGAAATGAATTTATTTTACCATACGCTTTCTTAAAAAGAAGGGGTTTTCTGTAATTTCCAGACTACTCAAAACCAGGCTCCTCACAGCTTGTTTAGGATGCCAACTTAGCCTCTTCACATGAGGATGGGAAAGTGAGGGGCTGGGGTCACCTTAAATCACCTATCTAACCACCTCTTCATCTCCACCCTCCCATTTTATAGTAGTCTTGATATTACACATAAGATATAATGTCAACCCTCCAAAAAATCAGGTCTTACACATACAGCTTTTCCCACCACACAGAACAGCTGACTTCCATATCAGAATAGCTGACCCAAACTGACATTTTTATTACATAATTAATTCAGCCCTTGTAAAGACTTTGAGCCAAGCAAGCTGTAGTGGGAACTATGAGTGGGACCAACCAGAAATTTTCAGCATTGGTTTCCTTAGTGACTGGGCCGTCAAGTGCATCATGAGAGAGACGCAGTCACACTCAAGAGAGTAGTGTGATGACAGATGGCCCAGACCCTCAGTTCCCCAACCTCATGTGAGGAGGCTAAGTTGGCATCCTAGACAATGGTGGCAGTTACAAGTTTGAAAGTTTAATAACAAGTTTAAAAAAGCTACGGGGAGCCTGGTTTTGAGTAGTTTGGAAATTACAGAAAATCCCCCTTTTTTAAGAAAGTATATTTTAAGACAAATTCATTGCACTATGCTAAAATAGGAAATACTTTTTGTATATAAACCAACCACAAAGTAAATGCATTCCAAATATGCTCATATCTTACTATTAGCAGGAAAATACATTAGCCTAGTGAACAAGAGCTAAAAGATTGTGTGCTTAAAAATCTGCTCATATGAATGGAAGTAAATATTTCCTTCTTAAATATGACAATTTTGTATTTAAGTAACTAAGGCAGAATGAGAGATCATTGTAATCTAAAAATAAATAAAGACTTTTTTTTTAGGACCAGAGAGGTTCAGTTTAAAATAATCATAACATCTTAATTAAAGGAGTTTATTAAGGTAATCTGAATGCATAAATTTGACTTTTACTAAGTATAAATATAATGAATAGCAACACACTTTTGAAGTTAGATAAAATATCAATTTTGTTCTTCACATTCAATCTAGGGCTAATTTGGGACATCCAGCAGGAATAAAGTGCCATGAACATAAGATCAAACAGATTTAGCTCTGGTATTTAAACAGATTGCCCCCCCCCCCATAATGAATGGAAATATAAATAAGAAAACACAAAGCAAATTTTTGTAAAATTTTTTTTTGAAATTCAAAGTTTTATTGATTTACAAAGAAAACGTGGATAAGATACAAATACTGCAGTGTAACAACTTGACCATCCATTTGTGAACAAGCAGTGAAGAAACCATGACAATATACTCCCAACCCCCACCCACCCCGGAAGGTGCCACCTCCAGTTCCAGATGAACCTGGAGAGCTCTCCCTTGGCTCCGTGGAACTGTACCCCACAAAGAACTTAAGGTCACCCTGAGATAACTCACACTGAAGCCGCCAGGGGTATAAAGTGTAAATTCAATGAAGATATAAAGCGTATAGCTTGCCCCATTTTTTCTGGAATGTAGGCATGGCATGTCGAGAGTTAGCAATTAATCTTTCCATCTTAAAACATATGGAGATTTCCTCTAACCAATCTTTGTAAGAAATTACTACTTGGTCTAGCCAGTGTCTAAGCACTAGCCTCTTAACTGCCATTGAAATTATGGCTATATGGTATTTCCGTTCTGCACACCTGATATTCGAGTACACACTAAAGATACAAATTTCAGCTGTGAATAAATCATCCAAACCAAGAATCGGATCCAGACCTCTGCGAATTGCCTGCCACAATAGGGCAACTTTGGCGCATGACCAAAAAATATGTAATAAATCTCCCACTTCTAAGCCGCATCTCACACAACTGTCAGATTTGGAACTATCAAATTTGGTGAGCTTCAATGGAGTGTAATACATATTGTTTAGAATATAAAACTGGATTAGTCTGTTTCTATCTAGGGTAAGATATCTATATACATCCCGCCAAACTTGGGCCCAAGAAAGGGAAAGACCAGAGAATTGAGAGACCCATGACCTGGAACCACACAAGGAATCAGGAAACTTTTCAGTTATTAGGTGTATATAAATTTTAGCTATGCAGTGGGGCTTAGCAGCGTGATTCCTAAGTTGTTCCAAGAAGGGCCTAACCTGAGAGGGCACGCTTCACCAACCCAAAGTTACTACCTAAGAGATGCCTTAGTTGATAAACCTTGAATATATTTTGAGAGGGTAGACCCAATTTAGTGAGGATGTCCTTGGAGGAACCAAGGGCCCCCTGAAAGTACAGATCTTCTACCAAACGGTCCTGTATTTGTGGAAGCCAGGCCAATGACAATATGTGTCCGCCCATTCTAATATTGGGGTTAAGAAGTAGAGGCTGGGCATGATCTTTAGTATATGGGATTTTAAGGAAATTCCAGATTTGTGACAAGACTTTAGTGGATACCCCATCACTGATTTGCGAAGAGCCTCCGGGAGTGCGGAAAACTATAGAAAAGATGTGAGCAGGCGAATATTGTGCTTCCTCAACAGGCTAGCTCTAACTCTAACCAGGCAGGCATATAGAGGCTCATTCGGGGCCCGATCCACCTGGCCAGTTTGGCTAGTGGCTGGCCCAGTAATACCATCAAAGTTGGGCAGGCGAAGGCCTCCCTTATCTTTAGGTAGACAGAGCTTAACGAAGGATCTTCTAGGTTTTTGCCGGCCCAGATGAATTTGGATATTATTGAGTGCAACTTCTGGAAGTAAGATTTAGGGAGCCAGATATTAAGAAGATTTAAGGGGTTAAAAAGTCACGGAAGAACGTTCATTTTAATTATATTGACACGTCCCCCAAATGAAATGGGCAGGCTGTCCCATCTAATGAGATCTTTTTGGATGGTGTCTAACAGGTCTTCCAGGTTAAGTTTCTTGACCGACTCTTCATCATGGGCCAAATAAATACCTAAATATTTGAGATGGTTTGGGGTCCACTTCATACCGAATTGGGAAACATTAGCATGGTGTAAGAGTGAATTGAGTGGGAATATCACAGATTTAGACAGATTAAGCTTATAGTTAGCCACCTTACCAAACAGGCTAACTAGTCGCAATACCTCCCCCAAGGAAACTTCGGGGTTTGAGAGATGCAAGAGTATGTCATCTGCGAAAACTGAGAGGGTCAAGGCCGTTGAGCTATTACACAGCCAGAAATTTTGGGTGAACTTTTGATGTGAAGCAGCAAAGGTTCAAGGTATAAATTGAATAGATATGGGGACAAGGGGCACCCCTGGCGAGTGCCAGATTGCAAAATAAAATGGGACGAGAACACCCCGTTGCAGTAGACCCTCGCAGAGGGTGAGGTATATATTGCCCTTAACCAGCCGATGAACTTCCCTGGAAATCCCATTTTATTAAGGGTAGCCCACAGGAAATCCAAGCTGACCTGGTCAAAGGCCTTTTCCACATCCAGAGCCACTAAAGCCATAGGGATCTGGGTCTCCTGGGCCGCCTAAAGATGTGAGTGAGTGTGCGTATATGATCTGTGGCTGATCTGCCCTGGACAAAGCCTACCTGCTCCTGACTCAGCAGTACCTGCCAGACCTGTTTGATTCTTAAGGAAAGAATTTTGGTTAAGATTTTAACGTCATAGTTAAGTAGTGATATCGGCCTATAACTGGCTGGGTCCAGCTTAGGCTTGTCCGGCTTTGGGATTAGGACAATAGTAGCTTCCAGCAAAGAGGGGTCCAGTGGAGCCAAAGAGAGAATATAGTTAAATAACTTAAGGAGAGCGGGAGCAACTTCTTACTGAACACTTTGTAGAAATTGGATGAAGGCCATCGGGACCTGGGGACTTGTCAGTGGGTAGGCCTTGGATGACTTCCTCAATCTCCTCCAGGGTAATAGGTGAGGATAGCACTTTGCATTGACTGGGGAGCAGTAGAGAGAGATACCCCTGCCAAGAAAGAATCCGGGTTCAAACTTGGGGTTGAGGAGAAGTTATTGCTACATAAGTCTTTGTAGAAGTCCTCAAAGATTTTGGCTATATCCTTGGTGCTGTTTTAATTGAACCGTCAGCCCTTTTAAAGCAGGAATTAGTCTTGAACTTTCTACCTCCTTAACCTGAGAGCTAGTAACCTCCGGGTTTTCACCCTGGTCAAGATATCGAGCTTTAGATTTTAAGATGGCATATTCGGTTTTTTTCCTTAATCAGATCCTCATACTCATTCTTGATCCTGAGCAGGTTTTCTAAGTCAGTTTGAGAGTTTGAGGAGGAGAGGACACTTTTAGCCGATTTGATTCAGTTAGCCAGAAGGGTAATTCTCTCTTCTCTCACCCATTTCCTTTTAGTGGCTATTTTAATAAACTCACCTCTGAGAAAACATTTTAACGCACACCAGACTAAATCATCTCTGGAGATTGAACCTGATTGATTTCAGAAAGGACGTATATCAAGATTTGATATGAACAGTGATCTGTTCAGCCTTTAGGAGTTGTGTGTTGAGTTTCCAAGAGGTGTCTCTCTGGCCCAAGGGACAGGAGGTGAGTTTTATCCATGCCATGGCATGGTCCGAAATGACAATCGGCTCTATACCGGAAAGGGATATATTAGCCAAGAACCCAGTGCTCACCAAAAGGAAATCCAGTCTAGACCAGGACTTGTGTATTGAGGAATAATACGTGTAGCAATGGCTGGAGGGATTCAAAATTCTCCAAGGATCGCTTAAGCCCAGCAGGTTACAAAAATCCTGAAGGGCTAGTTGGGCGGATGTGGAAGATCCTATGGGCCTGTAAGTTCGGTCAAGAGCCTGCGAGAGGCAATATTCCAATCCCCAAAATGAAAACAGTTGGTAGAAGCTCACATAAACTAGTGGTTAACTGCATAAGAAAATTGGAATTCCCTCCAACTGGGCAGTATATGGCCCCAGAACCACTCCCAAGTTGTTAAGCGTGCCTTTGACCAACACATACCTGCCATCTGAGTCTGTAGTACAACTCTCTAGAACAAATGGTATATTACGTTTCAGCATGATAGCCACTCCCCTACTGTTTGTAGACCCCTCTGAGACAAAAACCTGGGAGAAACCTTGACACCTTAGCAGATTAACTTCAGAGGCTAAAATATGAGTTTCCTGTAAAAATAGAATATCAACACCAGTAAGCGAACAATTCTGCAGGATTTTCCTTCTCTTGGTTACTTCTCTAATACCCCTGACATTCCAAGTAGCAAATTTAATGTGACCTAAAGCCATTTAACAATCTTGGTAGGAAACAGCATGTGTAACTGTCAACCATGGTCTTATAAGTCAAACCCCTGCAAAGTGGCACCTTCCACCCACCCCCATGCCCTCCCCCCCAAACATTCCAAACATAACCTGAAGGTATTGTCAGCCACATAATTGAGACTACGTAATCCTTAGGAAAAACCAGAGACAAAAAAAGGATTAATCCGAGAAAATTAATGAGAATCTTGAAAAATGTGGTCCCCTTCCCACCCCCATACTTTGTAAACCCTCCCCTCCCCACTACCCCGAAACTATTTACAAATAGTCCCCCAAGTATCCAGAAGCAGAAAAACACTCAATTCTGCCATACGAGCAGGGACCCCTCCCCCAGGATACCTTGGTCTGCCACAAACCACCTTAGAAATAGAACCATGGCCGAGCCATGAAACCCTGCTTGAGTTGAAGCTGGACCACTGGAGAACAAACCTAGCATTTTTACCGTGATGCGACCAAGGTACCCCCGTTACCCAATTACGGACACGAGACAGACTATCCGGAGCTACGCTCCTACCCGAGCCCCCCACCCCCCAACCCAACAGTAAAATTGTGCTGTAATCGCATCGAGCAATTCAATTTAACTAAACTCTGGACCCAAAAGTTAACGGGGAATTGGCTACCTGTGTGGCTCTATCACAGTATTCCTTCGAACCCTCATGGTCCTGGTACACTAAAAAAGGATAAATACCTGGATTACTCCAGTCCCGACTTCCGAAAACAGCCCAGAGATTTTTTGAGGGTCAATTGGAAAGACCCAGGCATCCTCGAACCGGAAAAACAATGTGAGGGGAAGTTCTGGTCGGAAGACGTGCAGATGGACCAAAATGGTCCGACCGCAAAAGGGAACTACCGGAAACCGCTACCCCTCTCACTAGTACCTAAACTACCAGTGGAGACGCTCGTTCATGGCACTACGAGTCTGCTAGGCCGTATAGGCCTCAAGGCCTACCAACTCGCCACGCACTGCCATCCTGACTCTACGCCCTCTCCCCCCAAGGAAACCAGGTAAGCCAGCACAAGTAGCTGCCCAAAAGAGATATCCTATTCGAAAACGATCCAATTTAAACTGAATGAAGCATTGCAAACATCTACAACCAACTCAATGAAACTTTTAGTGAGAAGTCCCTTGAAAAGTCAGTCTCCTTTGAAGAGGTTCGGGAGCCTCGTATGAGGTCGGATAAAGCTTGCTCAGGTTATCATAAGCATGCCAGGTGCCATCCAGAGAAACCAGTAGTTTTGCGGGTAGTTCATTTTGAATTTCATGCCTGCTGCAATTAGCTTCTTTACAATCAGGTGGAAGGCTGCTCTCTTTTGCTGGATTTCGTATGGGAGGTCCTGGGTGATTCTGATTTTAGTGTGGCCCCATTGGATTGACTCTAATTCCTTGACCTTCACCAGAACGTGTTGCTTCTCTACAGTGGCGTGAAAAAGTATTTGCCCCCTTCCTGATTTTCTCTATTATTGCATATTTGTCGCACTGGATGTTTTCAGGTCTTTAGAGAAAATGTAATATTAGATAAAGGGAACCTGAGTGAACAAATAACACTTGTTTTTTTTTTTATTTCACTTATTTAATGAAAAAAATTTAACCAACACCAACTGGCACTGTGTGAAAAAGTAATTGCCCCCTTACACTTAATAACTGGTTATGCCATATTTAGCTGCAATGACTGCAACCAAACACTTCCTATAATTCAATATCAGTCTTTCACATCACTGTGGAGGAATTTTAACCCACTCTTCCTCGCAGAACTGCTTTAATTCAGTAACATTTGGTAGGTTTTCAAGCATGAACTGCTCGTTTCAGGTCCTGCCACAGCATCTCTATTTGGTTTAAGTCTGGACTTTGACTAGGCCACTCCAAAACTTTAATTTTACTTCTTTTTAGCCATTCTGATGTGGACTTGCTTTTGTGCTTTGGATCATTGTCTTGCTGCATGACCCAACTACGCTTCAGCTTCAGCTAGCGGAAGGATGACTGGACATTCTCCTTAAGAATTTTCTGGTACAGAGCAGAATTCTGGTTCCTTTGATTATGGCAAGTCATCCAGGTCCTTAGGCAGCAAGTATCCCCACACCATCACACTACCACCACCATGTTTGACTGTTGATATGGTGTTCTTACTGTGGAATGCTGTGTTTGCTTTATGCGAGACATTATGGGATCCATGTTGTCCAAAAAGTTCCACTTTGGACTCATCTGTCCATAGAACATTTTCCCAAAAGGCTTGTCGATCATCCAGGTGCTTCTTGGCAAATGAGAGACGAGCATTTATGTTGTTCTTGGTTAGCAGTGGTTTCCGCCTTGCTACTCTCACATGAAGCCCATTTTTGCCCAGTCTCTTTCTGATTGTGGAGTCATGAACACTGACCTTAGCTGAGGCAAGAGAAGCCTGCAGTTCTTTGGATGTTGTTTTAGGATCCTTTGAGACTTCTTGGATGATTTTACGCTGCACCCTTGGAGTAATTTTGGCAGCGCCTACTCCTGGGAAGATTCATTACTGTTCCAAGTGTTCTCCATTTGGAGATTATGGTCTCACTGTGGTTCTATGGAGTTCCAGAGCCTTAGAAATAGCTTTGTAACCCTTTCCAGACTGATAGAGGGCAACAATTTTTTTTCATCTTTTCAGGAACTTCTTTGATCATGGCACAATGTGCTTGTTGAATCTTTGTGCTGGCTAATGGACTCTGATGGTAAGGGTCAAAATAAGTGAGGTTTATATTAGTAGGGCTGGCTGTAATCAAGCCTGGCTGTGTTCAGTCAACTGACTCTAATTATCCCTTTAATTGGGTTGATTTAACTAGGGGCAATTACTTTTCACACAGTGCCGTTATGTTAGTTAACTTTTATCATTAAGTAAATGAAATAAGTAAAAAAAAAAGTGTTATTTGTTCACTCAGGTTCCCTTTATACTTTATATTATATTTTGTCTAAAGACCTGAAAACATCCAGTGTGACAAATATGCAATAATAGAGAAAATCAGGAAGGGGGCCAATACTTTTTCACGCCACTGTATGTAGCTGAGGAACCTGATGATAATCGGTCTGGGGGGGGCACCAGGCGAAGGCTTAGGTCTTAAGGATCTATGTGCCCTCTCGATATGGTACTGTTGATTAATGGGTGAAGGGCCAATGATTTTATTTAAAAGTTGTTGAACAAATCTTATGGTGTCCCCCCCCTTCCTCTGACTCAGGCAAGCCCAGGATTAAAATGTTGTTCCTCCTGCTTCTGCCCTCTAGGTCTTCAGTCTTGGTCTGTAGTTTCTGGACTTGCTGCCTTAGTTTGGCAATTTCTGGATCCGTCTTGTTTCTCCAATGCTCTAAAGAAGATGCTCTTGCCTCCATATCTCCCACACATCTCGATAAGGCGGTGAAGTCACTTCTTATTGATTTAATCTCGCTTGAGATTTCTTGAAGCGTTTCCCTGAAGGGCAGGAGCTCTTGAAGGAATCGATCTTCCGTTAACAAGTTGCTTTGTGAAGCAGGGGGCGATTGTTTTGTTAACTGCCCCGAGTTAGCATTTCTGGCTTTTTTGGATGATTTCTCTGGAGATGTGGGTGGAGTATGCCTCACCCCGGCTGCTTCATCTCCGAATCCATTGCCCCAAACGGCCTATGAAACGAACGTTCCACTGCAAGGTTTTGTTCAGGAGTATCCCAAATGATCAATGTCACTTCAGCAAACAAAATCTTTGTGAAGGAGTGCTGTAGATCAGTAAAAATAAGCGATTTAATAGGGTGGAGGGTGGGAGCTCAGGAGAAAGCCACTACCAGTCGCTCTGCATCACGTGACTCCCGTAAAAATTTATTAGAGAACTAAAAGACAGTCATTTGCATTTTATTATTTTTTTACAGCCAATGTAATAAAATATCTGAGGAAGAAACAGGATTGTCTTGAAACATTACTTAGTGGGACACAAACAGAAAATGATACCACATTGCAGGAGGCTGTATACTAAAGTGCATTACAATCTGAGGATAAAGATGTTTTCTGGCATATGTATTTATTGATTCAACTGTAATAGAAAGGTAGAATTGCCTATATACAGATGAAATAAGCATAAAGTGAACAACAAAGAAGTTCAAGTAAAGAGCAAGAAATAAGAAATTCATTTGAGTTGCGAGTCTTCTTTTTTCTACAAAGTGTAAAAATGATGACAGCACAGTCAAAGTGCTGGGATACCAACCTACAATCACTCTTTTATGACCTCTCCACAGAAATGGATAAGTAGAAGAAACACCATTTAAGATTAGCTGGGAAGATAGTCGTTGTTAAAATGTTCACTGTGCCTAAGATTTTTTTACCTCTTTTCACACATTCTATTGAAACTCCCTCTTGGATGGTATTCTAGGCTGGACAAAGCTATAGGTAAGTTCCTCTGGGAGGGTAAACCACCATGCTACAGCAGGAATAAACTTTAGGCCCATTGGAAGCTGGGGGATAGAATTTATCATGGTTTGAGGGTTATATGTGGGCTTTCCAACTGGTTCAACCCCTTCACTGGTTCCACCCCCAGGGGAGCAATACATCACAATGGGTAGCCTTGTAGAACACTATTAGTCAAGTACATCCCCTACCATTGCTAATTTAGAATCCATCCCCCCGTGCTCCAAAACTCACCCTATCATAGGCTATTTGCTTATAGGCTGGAACAAGGGGCAGCATAGACTAGGAGGTACACTCACCCCTCCAAACCCTGTGCTTATATTGGACAACCCAAAGCTTCTAAGAGGGGGCCATATACTGGCCGCAATGGCAGGTTAAGGCATACAAACACTCCAGGACCTCCTTATCCTGGGGATCCAGTCACATCAACTCCTTCCAGAGTCTGCAGACACACTGGGATTTATCACCTACAGATAATTTGGAGATACCTGCAGGTCAGGAATGCACTGCAGGTCTATGTTAAGAATATCCCTTCCCAGGGCATATCTACTCCGCTTCCATCCTGGCTTGCATGCACCAAGAGTATAGTTAGCCATATTTACTTGGCTTTTAGAGACACTATCCCCAGCCAATCTTACATGTCTAGATTGAAATGGGAAAAAGCTCTTAACTAGGGGTAGTACACTTATGGGGAAAAGTATCACTAAAATCATAAATCATTGTTTAAACTAAAAACAATGGGGGAGAATGGGTCTATTCCAAAGTCTCTGAGTACTTACCAAAATATTATTACAACCAAATGTAAATTCCTAGCTTTGAATGCAAGATCTTTAAACCAACTCAAATTAGCAGAACTTGAAGTCAAATGTAAAACTTTAAATATTGGTGTAGTGGGAGTAACTGAAACTTGGAGGGACACATCCTCAATTTGGTCCAGAGAAATTCCAGGTTATAAGTTATGTCATAAAAACAGATTAGATAAGCAAGGCGATGGAGTTTGTATGTACATACGGAATGATATTTCTTCTTTTGAAGTGTTTTCTCCCTTTCCTTTGGAAAGTATATGGGTTAAAATCTTATTGAAAGAGCAGTCCTATATAACTATTGGAAACATCTATCGACCTCCAACTGCAAATTCAGATTACACAACTGATATGTTTAAAGAAATTGCACATTTTTCAGAATCTCAAGATACTGTAATATTTGGTGACTTTAACCTCCCTCATACTAACTGGAACTTATTCTCAGGACAGTCCTATGCTGAGAAATGACTAATAGATGTGGTAGTTAGTACTAGATTACAACAACTTGTTACTGAACCCACTTGAGGTCCTAATATTTAGAATCTATTATTTACTAACATAGAGCAACAAATCAGCAATTTACAAATTTGGTATCCACTTGGGACCAGTGATCATTCATCTATTCTTTTTGAAACTCAACAGTTTAAAACTACACAAAGAAAGTTACTGTACAAAAAATTATAATAAAGCAAATTTTTCTAAAATCAATGAATACTTACAAAACATAAACTGGGAATCTAATCTTCTTAATTGTACAACACAACAAGCTTGGGACTTTTTTCAAAAACATTGTCCATTATTTGGAAAATACCTTTATTCCATCTAAGAGGAAATTTAATAATAAAGGAAAATTTCTCGCTTGGTTCAACAAAACAATTAAAAATCAGATTAAAATAAAAATTTAACTTTTTAGGAAACTTAAGAATAGTTATGTTCCATTTAAAACTACTCTATTACATAAATACAGACTATCTGTGAAAAACTTAAAAATTCTATTAAATTAGAAAAATCAATCAATCAATCAAGCCTTTATTTAACCAGGCGTTCATCATTGAGCAGAAGCTCATTTGCAAGATGGACCTGGGTGGAGCATGAACAATTGTATATACAGGTCAACACAGGTATTTACAAGGCAATACAGATAATACTGTTTACAGAGAGGAAGAAAAAGAAGTTCATATGTACATAGAATTATACAGATATTGTACAGGTTACAGGGTATTTACATACATAGAAGTGTCTATGGGAAGATAAAGCAGGTTATCTAAGGTTGCAGGAGGAAGTAACAGAAGAAAAAAAATAAAATAAAAATATACACCAGGTAGAGGAGAAGGTAGGGAGGGAAGGGAGGGAGGTAGGGGGAGAAAGGCTAGGAGGGCACGGTGCACAGAAAGGAGTTGGTAAAACTGGATGTAGAGAAGGTGAATGGAGAAAAGAAGTATGTGTGAGCCCCGGGATTGAATGCTATAAAGTACGGGGCATGGTAGGATGTCACAACCCAGGGGTAGTGAGCTCCTATCCGAGGTTGAGAAAGGAAGGATAAGGGGATGGATGGGCCTAGTATTGATAAGACAGGGGGACAAGAGAGAGAACAATTAGGCTTGTGAAAAGCAAGCTGGGGGGTCAGTACTCCTGGTCAGCTCCCGGGACATCTCAACTATAAACTCCCACCTGAATAACAACTTTGAATGCATCCAGACTTGGCTGGGGGACCACAGGCTCACCCTCAATCTCAAAAAAACCCAATCCATGCTGTTTGGATCCCTGAACAAAATAAAATATTGCCTTGCCCCCCTGCTGATCCTTGGGACAGACAGCTCACCCCTTGAGATGGTAACTTCTGCCAAGTACCTGGGCGTCACCTTGGACCCACAATTGGACCTTACCTCGCACATTCACAATGTCTGCAAGGCCACAAATTGTAAGCTTGGCCTAGCTTACCTAGCCAATAATTGCCTCACCACCGCTGCTGGCTTGGCCCTAGCTAGGTGGGGTTCTCCCCCCCTCACTCTGCTACAGACTCATAGCATTTGCCCCAGCTCCCAAATCCATCCTATCAAAATGGGACATGGCCTACAATAATGTCTGCTGCTTCACACTTTCCACCCCATCCTCACCCACAGTTGCGACTTATATAGCCGCCTGCAATGGCTCCCCCCCCGAAAAGCACTGCTCCTTTGTTCTAGGTAATTTCATTGACAATATCATCCACTCTGGCACCCCTCCTGCTTTAGCCCTTCCCCTTAAACCAGGCACCCCATCCTACCACCTAAGATCTGGGGCAAACCAGGAACGCCTGGTTCCTAGAACCCGCACCCTCGAGGGGGATCGGACCCCTCTACACATATGCCCCCATACTCTGGAACTCGCTCCCTGAGTCCACTCGGTCCTCCTCCTCCCATCCTAGCTTTAAAACCTCCCTCTGGAACTTCCTGAAACCTCCCTCCCCCGTTCCTGCTCCTTGTAGCCCTACTCCTCTGCCTCTCTCCTCCCTTCAATCTGGTAGGGTGGAGGCCTCAGCGCTACTTGCACTTCTTCTTGGTAACTGGCCAGGAATCCTGCACTAGGCCTCCTGCCTAGGGTTCCTCCCCTTCCCCCACAGGCACTTCCCACTGTTCTGCTTCTGTTTTACTCCACAGTCCACCTCCCATTTCATTCCATCTACCCCTCTCTATTGCAATGCACTGTGCCAACCTTGTCCTAGTGCCAGCCTTCAAATGCCTGTTATTTCTAGTATTTTTACAGACTCCTCTAATGTCCTTGTATGAACATGGTGCCAACCTCACTCTAGAGTCAGCCTTTAAATTCCCGTTTACTCCCTATGTAACTTACTCCATCCCTCAGCTGTCCATGAATGTACTCTGTGCCTACTGTCCTCTAGAGCCAGTCTTGAATTGCCTGTTGTTCTTAGAGCCTGTCTTGAATTGCCTGTTGTTATGCTATGTATTTCTTTTAATTCCTCAATTGTTTATGTATGAAGTTGTCCTCTGTAACTCTCCCGGGTCGCAACTGAAAATAGGCACTTGGCTGTCTAGTGTGTTTACTCGGTTAACAAAAGCAAATAAATAAATAAATAATTGGGTCTAGGTGCTAATAAGCTAGAATTTAAACTAGCTTACACAAAAGACTGTCACAAATCTCTTTTCTCCTATATAAATAGTAATAAAGGTGCATCAAGGACCATTGGTCCCATTATAACCAATGGCTCTTCTCTATCTGATATAGAAACCTCAAATTTCTTTAATAAGTACTTTTGTTCTGTCTTCTCTCAAAAATCACCTATTAGTACATTTAAAGTTTACCACGTAGATTATCATAGATTCTATCCAACTGACATTATACAGGCTATCAAAAAACTAAAAAAAAATACTAGTCTGGGCCTAGACGGTATTCATCCATGGTTTCTGATCGAAACCTCTATAAATATTTCTATACCTTTGTCAATTATCTTCAACAAATCCTTACAAGAAAGCATTGTACCAAATGATTGGCTTTCAGCAATAGTTACTCCCATATTTAAAAAAAGGCAATAGAGGTTCTGTGCAAAATTATAGTCCAATTAACCTGACCTTAGTGGCTGGTAAATTAGTGGAACGAGTAATGAAGTCTCTGAAAGATCAAGATTGTAAAAAATTAGGAATTTATGATTCAAATCAGCATGGGTTTACTCCCAAGTATTTCTGCACCACCAATCTGATATCTTTTTACAATAATATAAGTACTCTACTAGATGTGGGTATCCCTACTGATGTAATTCTTTTGGACTTTAGTAGAGCTTTCGATAAAGTTTCACATGAAAAACTCATTACTAAAATGCAAAGTCTAGGTTTGTCACCTGATATTGTCAACTGGACTTTAAACTGGTTGACAAATCATTCTCAGAGAGTCAGAATTAATTATATCTTGTCTGATTCAGGTAGTGTGACAAGTGGTGTACCACAGGGGTTGGTCTTGGGACCAACATTGTTTAATCTCTTTAAAAGTGATTTTCAAACAGGGCCAAATAACTTCATGGTTAAATCTGCAGATGATACTAAATTGGGGGGCAAGGTTAATAATCAAAAAAATGTTTCTGTATTAAAGAAGGATTTGGAAAAATTAACACTTTGGACAAATGAAAATCATATGCAGTTTAATCAAGACAAATGTTTAGCAGTGCATTTAAGTGTAAATAATCTAAAAACAATATATTATATAAATGGACTACCACTTCACTCATCAAATTGTGAAAAAGATTTAGGGATACATGTTAATAATAAACTTACATCAAATGATCACTGTATTAAAACTGCTTGCACGACCAACAGAATTTTGAGGCAAATAAAACACACTTTTGTTAATCTCACTGAACAATGCCTTATTCCATTGCATTGCATTGTATACATTAGACCGTATCTAGACTATGGCTCCCCTTTCTGAAATCCAAACCAAAAAAAAGAAATAGCAATTTAACAGGTTCAAAGGAGAGTAACTAGAATGATTCCAAGATTAACAAACTTGGATTATCAAAACAGATTAAAAGCTACTGGTCTCTTCTCTTCTCTCTTCAAACTAGAAGATTAAGAGGTGGTATGCTTATGGTTTTTAATTTAATAAATTCACCAGATCTAATGGAAAAATGTGGTCTAACACTCTCCAAAAGGAGACATGTTCCGAAACTGCATAATAAACACCTTGAAGTAAAAACTTATAAAACCAGCAAAAGGGGAAACTTTTGTCCAATAAGAGCATCCATTATATGGAACACCTTGCCACAAGAATTGGTAGAGGCAACTAGTGCCACTGTCTTTAAAAACAAATTAGATGTTTGGTTGAGGGATAATAGATAATGTCCCACATAATGTGGGAAACAGTCTCAATGGGCTCTGGCCTTCATCTGTTTTCATACCAAGTAATACCAAGTAACCAGCATATTGCTGAAGACCAATGGAATGAATGCTGGTGATCTGGCTGCAAGCCATTTAAAGATGCCAAAAGTACCATGATACAAAATAAAATATTACACGCCTGGCACAGGACCCCAGTAGTACTCCATGCTGCTATTATAATTCCCATGAGCACTTGCTAGAGATGTGACCGGCAACCCACTTACCTGTACCACATTCTGTGGGCATGCCAGAAGGTACAGCCAATCTGGTATCAGGTCTGCACATTGGAATCCCATGCGTTAAACAAATAAATCTCTTTCTCGTCTTCTGCTAATCCTAGGCATGAAATCTACAACCCCTTATCTAACTGAACCTGAGCATAGATGACAGGTACTTCTGGCCATGCAGGCCAAGAGACTTATTCTTTGTAAGTGGCAGACAACAGAGGTTCCCTCCACACAAGAACTATTGTCCTCACTGGTACAGATAGCCTCCCTTGATAGTCTCTCTCATGTGGCTAATCATACTATGTCTAAATATGAAATTTGTTCAACTCTATTTCTTAAATATGCTGTTCCCAAAACAGGGTCGGCTGAGTAATCATGGAAAAAGAACATATCACACCCACCAGCATTTGGGTATACAGTATATCAGGATCTAGTTTAACAATGTTATGTACCCTAAAGAGACCTGCATGTATATAGTTTTGTTTCCCCTTTTTCTCTTACCGTTAGTTGTTTCATGTTTCTTTGTGTGTCTTTATGTTTTTATGGGGTACAAGATGCCTTAACGCTCACCAAGATCAATAGAAGTGACCCACGTAACAGACACAGAGGTGAGTCCTCACTTAAAGGTTTATCCTGCAATGCACTTAAAGACACAGTGAATTGTTGCTACTGGATTACATCCTGTGATAAGTTAAATTGAATATATTATGCCTTTTGGAAAAGTTAATAAACAATTTCACTGAAAAAAAATAGATGTGGGTTAATCTACAAATTACAAAGCAGAAAAAATGTTTTCAGGATCCTATCCCCTCCCTGTAGTTAAGTTCCCTGTCCGCATTACTACCCATTGTATTAGAGTATTTAAAAAACACAGTCAGTCATGGCACTCACCATTTTTATGTTTGCTCTCATGCATATGCAAGAAACATAGTGCTACCATGCGAGAATTCGTAGATGTGCCTCCCTACTTCCAATGTTCTGCTGCCTTTTGCAGGCATGGCCGCACTGCATCAATTAATGTAAGAGCTGTCTATGACAGTGTTTGCAAATGCAGCAGTGTATGGTTGAAAGAATGAACCGCAGCATGTAAGCAATTTACATACAGCCACCGTTGACAGTATGCAAAGTTCCTCCATGTCAGCACTGCAGTGCAAGAGCTGTAATAGATAGCTCCTCCCCCCAACAAGTAGCACACAGGGAGCCTACCCCAGCTTGCTCACACGCTCCCCCCCACACCCAGTATGGCCAATGGGGGTGCCCAATCCCCATTGGCCCAGTGCCCCCAAACAGTTTCTCATGTGCCATGCTGGGAGCCCACCCCAGCGTGGCAAAGCTCTCTATGGCCAACGGGGTGCCCAATCCCCATCAGCTCCACTGGCCCCCCCAAAAAAACTTCCAGCTGCCATGCTGAGAGCCCACCCCAGCATGGCAAACATCCTGCATCTTCTTCCTACAAGATAAAAGAAACCTAGAAAGAAAGAACAGTCCCACACTGACTGTCTTGACCCCCTTCTCCCACCTGTACCCACCCTCTGTGCACCCTGCCTCCCCACATCCCTCCTCAACCCATACTTACCTCTGGAGTCTGGCGTGATGATCTTCAGTGGACCGGGAACATGTCTGCACTCTTCAAAGCTGACCGCGAACTGAGGAAATACCGGTAAGCTGTATAATGGAATAAATAGGTTTTTTCAACTTTGATGCATATCTCAGGTATTTTTTGGAAATTTTTTCACCAAATTTTCAACATGGGGTTTTTGGGACCCCACCTCATGAATTCTGTCACTGTCATTTTGTTACTCAAACCTGAAAGGTGATTTTGTGGTCACTGAGCAAAACCACCTTTTGGGACTGATGTACAAAATGACAGTGTCACAGTTAATGAGGTAGGCCCCCAAAAACCCTATGTTGAAAATTTGGGGAAAAAGATTCCCAAAAATGACTGTTTTACGAGAGTACATTGCGCAGTTCCTACGCATGCTCGTAAGTTCACAGATTTTTAATATTTGGACTCCAGATTTTCAACATTGTCATTTTGCCACACCTCCTTATGAGCAGTAGAGCTGTCATTTTTCACAACTCCCCAAAATGTGTTTTCATGCATGTAATGCACAATGGCAAAGTTGGTGTGTGAAATCAATGTTTGGGACAGATTAAGAAAATCACAGTGACACTGTTCATGAGCAGAGGTCTTAAAATGGCTAGGATGAAAATTTGGTGACAAAAGTCCATAAAACGACTGTGATATGAGTGAACACTGTGCTGTTTCCATGCACCCTCGTAAGTTCAGGAATTTGTAAGATTTTCAGTCCAGATTTTCACCACTGGCATTTTCCACACTTCCTTATGTACAGTACAGCTGTAATTTTTCACAACATGGCCGAACTGTGTTTTCACACTTTCTGCACAGAAATGTGTGGTCACTGTGGGAAATCACTGTTCAGGAGAGATTAAGAAAATCACAGTGACACTGTTCATGAGTGGAGGTTCCAAAATGCCTGTGTTGACTATCTGCTGTAGAAAATCCCCAAACTAATTACATTAAGGGTGTGCATTGTGCAGTTTCTATGCACGCTCATGACTTCACCACTTTTTTTTTACTATTTTCACTGCAGATTTTCAACACTGCCATTTTTTACACCTCCCCATGAACAGTACCGCTGTCATTTTTCACATCCTGTTCAAAATGTGTTTTCGCAGCTGTGGTGCCAAATGCCATAGTCTCTTTGCAAAATCAGCTTTTGGCTAACAAACTGATATTGCCACTGTTCTTAAGGTGGGGGTCACAAAAAACCCATGTTGAAAATTTGGAATGAAAATACCGACGAATGCCTGAGGTGTTAGGGTTTCTGACCATAACGCCCCACCCTGTAGAGACTGTCAGGCATCAGGGGTGTGATTTGGGATTGTCGCCTGTAATGCTGATACTATTCCACACCCACCCACACCCTGCAGACAGTGAGAGGCATAGAGGTGTGCCTTGGACTTTTCTGCTCCAAAGTTCACCCCATTCTCCTATACTGCACCCATCTCACCATATTTACTGATGGAATGGGGTGAGCATAAGGGCCAAACAGCCCGAGGCACACCATGACACTTGTCAGTGTCTGCAGGATAGGGTGTGGTGAAATGGCGTGGCCATTATGCCTGATGACCCAAAGGCACACCCCACCAATGCCAATGCCAGCAAGCAAACATTTGGCATTGACAAATGCTTATTTATGTTTGCTTGAGCATACAAAAAACAAACAGTTTGGCAGTGTGCCAGCACTGTATGTGCTTTGAAGGGGTGAATGTTTTGTGGCCAATGGGGTTGAGGTTTGTGGAGAATGGGCTGTGAGCAGCATATTGGAAGCAGGCTGGTGATGATGCTGTTCTGCTTACTAATGGATGGAAACTTCTTACATATGAAAAGACAAAGTCGCTCCTTTTGTGAGACATTTTCACCCCATTAACATACCACATGGTGTGATCATCCGATCCTGCCTCCAGCTGGTGGTTCTACTACTACGACACCACCCCCCTGCTCAATCCAACATTTACTATCTAACCAGCAGTAGGTGCTCATTCAACCCCATAAACTCCACCTCTTGCCTGATTACCCTTTTACAACATTGCTGGTGGTAGATATTCATTTAGTCCCTCCACTGATATTCACTCTCCTGCCCAACCAACTCTTTAAATATCACTGGCACTGGATGATCACCCCACTGCCAGTATCCTCCCTCCCACCCAAATGATTCGAGCAAACTGAGCATGGAATAGATAAAGGTAGACTTCTGTACTCTGAGAAAGGTAGCAAAGGAGAGAGCTGGACCATTCACCTTTTCCAAGGTACTGCCCCAGCCATACCTGAACCAAATTGAACAGTTTTATACATTCCAGTATGATGCATGGCTAAGGGGTTAGTGCAGGGAGTATGGATTTGGGTTCATGCAGGGAGTAGAGGTTTTGGTTCCTCAGTGACAGGGGCCCAAGATGGCGGGGTTGGAGATTCTTTAAAAGTGATTACTTGCCCCCCCAATGAGGAGGGCAGAAGAACTTTGGAAGAAAAGTGGGCACAACACATAGCTAGTTTAAACTACTTGGGGGAACCAGAGTTGCAATGCACACATAACATGTCACAGGCATGGGGGCTTTGCTGGCCTCCTACTGTACTCAACATGATCAAGTAAACTTGTGGGGGACTGGCAGGGGAGGAAAGGTAATGCCATATGTTTAGCAGGGGATTAAAGCATTGAAAATGGGCAGTCTAGAGGAATCAGTGGAAATGGACACCCGGTGGGTACTAGCAGGAACAAGAATGGGGAAACAAATCCAGACTGGGGTGGCCTACACCAGACCAGGATCAAGGGAGAGACATGGAACTGGGGGGGGGATTTGAGAGACCAGCAAATCTAGGGGAACTAGTAACAGTTGAGGATTTCAGCATGTCAGATATGGACTGGATAGTTCCAATAAAATATATTAAGATATATACTTGAGTGTGTTTCTTACAATAAAAGAACATTACCTCATGCTGTTTTGGCAAGATGACTGTCAACCCAAATAGCACAAGATAATGCTCTTATGCTGTAAGAAACACAGTAAGTACAGATATTAATGTATTATGAATTACTAAAAGACTTTTATGTATGGAAAAAACATACTTCTGTACTGCAGTGAGGATGTGTTGGCCATTGGAGATCTAAAGACTCAGCTCCGGGCAGCATGAGCAGAGATTGAACATTTCAAATTGCATATTCAAGAGGAAATATATTATAAGAACCACCCGCCATTTCCCCAACATCCAACAGAAGCACCTTGACTGTAGAGGGTAATTGGTCTGGGAAGTTGGCAGGTGGTTAGGAGAGGCAAATCGGGTGCCCCATAACTCAGTGCTCTCCAACATATTACCTCCACAAACCATATAAAAGCTACAAACAGGTATCTACCTCTATCTCTGAAATCATACAAAGGGGCAGAGGACACTGCAGAGCAGGACACTGTGGCACAAAAGCTAGTACAACAAAACTCACCCAAAACAGGGACCAAAACAAGAAAAGCAAAAAGGAAATCCAAAAAACTTCTGATCATAGGAGACTCCATGATTCAGGGAGTTGATACTTATCTCCAGCCAGGAGAAATGGTCAGATGTCTCCCAGGTACATCAGCATGGAGAGACACTGATCGCATTGCTAAAATTGTTCAGGAAGCAGGAGAAAACATTGAACATCTTGGTACACATACAGACTAATGATCTCACCAGCCAGTCAGTTGTGGAGACCAAGGAACACCTGACCAGGCTGGGTGACAAACTATCATCCATTTCATCTGGCATCTCCTTCTCTGAGATCCTGCCAGTCTGGGAGAGTGGGGCAGATAAACGAAAGGTCAGAGAAGGGGAGATAGGGGAGCTAAACATGTGGCTCAAGGGCTGGTGCCAGGAAAAAGGACACAAATTTGTAGGGAACTGGCAACAATTTTGGGAGCCAAAGTTCTTTAAATTTGATGGACTGCATCTGACTAAGGAGGGAGTCAGTGCATTGGGGCAGAAGTTTGACATCTTTGCAGAATATTTAAACTAGCAAATGGGGAGAGGGGTGCATCACCCCATAACTCAAATGGGAAGAACACCCCTCCCCCCTCAGCTAGTGGTCAAACAGGAGTTCAGCATGTTTGCAGTTCATTTGCATCACCTGGTAAGGAAAAAGGTCCGGCTCCCCATACCACGCACAGGGAAAATGCCAGACCTCACTCAACAACTAACACACTGAAATCTGGCCAATGGAAAATCATGTGCACAAATGCTTGCAGTTTGGGAAATAAGATCTCAGACCTGCAGGCAATAATGACAGAGGCTAAACTGGACATAGTAGCAATTAGCAAGATGTGGTTTACCAGTAGCCATACTTGGGAGACTTCAGTACCTGGCTATGTACTATTCAGAAGAGACCAAGGTGCAAAAAGAAGGGGGTGGAGTGGCCTTGTATGTCAATGAAAATATCACAGCTACAGAAATTCAGAATACACATAAAGAGCCAGAAGAACTGTGGGTCACCCTGGAAACAGAAAATGGGACAGCCATACGAACTGGGGTTGTCTGCAGGCTCGCAGATCAGGAGGAGGACATTACTGTTAGAAGCTATACAAAACATGACAGTTAAAGGGGAGGTTCTGATAATGAGAGACTTCAACATGCCAGATACAGATTGATCAATACCAGCAGGAACATCTGCCAGAACTAGACACATGGTGGATTCCCTGCAGGGGGAGAGCCTCAAACAACTGCTACAACAACCCACAAAAGACAGGGCTATCCTAGATCTAGTACTGACTAACACAGAAAGGATCACAGATCTCCAGGTAGAAGGTCACCTGGGGGCCAGTGACCATCACATGGTATGGTTCAATTTGGCCACTAGAACTAAATCATCCCATTCCAAGGCAAAAATATAGGACTTCATAGGAGCTGACTTTGATAAGATGGCCAACAAAGTTAAACTAGCCCTGGCAAAAAGAAATACAGGTGAGGGAGTACAGGCAAAGTGGGCAAGTATTAAAGATGCAATATTTGAAGCAACAACCCATTGTGTTAGAGAGAAAAGGAAGTGCAGGAGAAGAAGGAAACCACTTTGGTTCTCAAAAACAGTAGCAGAAAAGGTCAGAGCCAAAATGCTGACATTCAGGAAATATAAGGGAACACAAAAGGATGAGATAGGGAGGCATACCCAACTTCTCTAAGGGAAGCAGGGAAGGCTATAAGGCAGGGAAAGGCCCAAACTGAGGAAACACTGGCACACACAGTAAAAGTGACAAGACTTTCTACAGATACTGTACATTAGTGAAAGGAGAAAGTCCAGAGGGCGTATTGTTAAGATCAAAGGAGATAAGGGGGCATGTGAGGAGGAGGACCATGTAAAAGCATCTATCCTAAATAGATACTTCTGCTCAGTATTTACTGAAGAGAAGGTAGGGCAGGGCCCACATCTCAGTACCATGGACACAGGGGGGAGGGAGGTGTGCACTAGTCCCTTCACAAAAGAAAGGGTCCTACAAGAGCTTGATAAGCTCAGGGTGGACAAGGCAATGGAACCTGATGGCATACATCCCAGGGCACTAAAGAAGCTAAGGGTGGAAGTAGCAGAGCCATTATCAGAAGTGTTTAGTGAGCTTCTGAGCACAGAAGAGGTCCCAGAAGACTGGAGAAGGGCTCATGGGATCCTGCTTCACAAGAGTGGTAGCAGGGAGGAGGCAGGGATCTACAGATCAGTCAGTCTTACCTCAGTAGTGGATAAGATTATGGAGGCATTCCTTAAGGAAGGGATAGTGCAACACCTGGAATAGATAGGAGCACAGGATCCAAGACAGCATAGGTTTACAAAAGGAAGGTCCTGTCAAACTAATCTCATAGATTTCTTCAACTGGGTAACCAGAGTGGTGGACCAAGGGGCAGCAGTTGGTGTCACCTACCTTGACTCCAGCAAAGCTTTCGATACTGTTCCACACAGAAGATTGATTAATAAGCTAGGTAGGCTCAGGGTGGGTCAGAATTTGGTCAACTGGGTGGCAAACTGGTTGACAGGCAGAAAACAGAGAGTGGTGGTAAACAGTATACAGTCAGAAGAGATGCAAGTCACAAGTGGGGTACCTCAGGGATCAGTCCTGGGGCCAGTCCTCTTCAATATCTTCATCAGTGACATTGTAGATGGACTGGAGGGTAACGTTTGTCTGTTTGCAGATGACATGAAGATCTACAACAGAGTAGATGATCCAGATGGAGTGGGCAGAATGAGAAGATATCTGGATAAACTGGCAAAATAGTCTGAAGAGTGGCAACTTGGGTTTAATGCAAAGAAGTGCAATATCATGCACATAGAGAAGAGAAGAGAAACCCTGAAGCCACCTATAGACTAGAAGGAGAGTTGCTGGCAGTCACAAGGGAAGAAAGAGCCTGGGGCATCATCATCATCACCGATGACCTGAAATCATCCACGCAGACCACTAAAGCAGTAGGTAAGGCTAGAGGGATGTTGAGGGCCTATAAGTAGGGGTATCAGAAGTTGGAAGCGGGAGGTAATAATCCCTCTTTACAAGACATTGGTTAGGTCCCATCTGGAGTACTGTGTGCAGTACTGGAGGCCACACCTTCACAAGGACATCAACCAAATTGAAGCAGTCCAGAGAAGGGCAACTAAAATGGTGCAGGGACTGCAACAGAAAACATATGAGGACAGATTAACGGAGCTCAATATGTATACCCTAGAGCAAAGGAAGGAGAGAGGTGATATGATCAAAACATTCAAACACCTTAAAGGCATTAACAAGGTGAAAGAGTCTAACATGTTTCAATATAAAAAAAATAGCTGGACAAGAGGACACAGCATGAGATTAGAGGGAGGCCAATTAAGGGGTAATGTGAGGAAGTTCTTTTTCACAGAAAGGGTGGTGGATGCATGGAATGGCCTACCTCAGGAAGTGGTGATATGAATACAGTGCAGGGCTTCAAACAGGCATTGGACAGGCATAAGGGAGAAATAAAAATGAGTATGAATAGATAGGCCATTGACAGAGCAAAGGCCGATGGCACATTTATAAGGTAGAAAAAGAAATGAACAGACTGGATGGGTCTTGTGGTCCTGATCTGCCATCAACTTTTATGTTTCTATTTTTAAAATAAATTTGAATTTGTTTATGCTTTTGTTAACCTCTTTAGTTTGAAAAGTAATGGTGCAGTCCTGTTAGGTGAAGGCATGTTGTGGTAGTAGTACCAGCTTCATATTGGTGGATGTTGTTTTGTTAACATTTTATTTTTGGGATCATTTTAAATTATTTTTTTAAGAGCCAGTGAATTCAGAGCAAAACACCAAAGTTAGCAGTAGAGTGGTAGGCTGACAGAAGTGCTAGTGACTGACAGCCATGAGTGTACTGGGGAAACAGTTTTATTTATTTATTTATTTATTTATTTTAGTCTTTCTTAACAGGGTAAGAACCACTAGGCAGAAATTTCTTGTTTTCAGGGGTGACCTGGGAGAACTGAGTGGTTAAGTGACTTGCTCAGAGTCACACAGTATGCAAGTGGAGGTTGTCAGAATCGAATTTGGGTCTGGTCTGCTGGCTGTATCAAGCTCATTCACACCTCGTTCCTCTAATCTTTAGGTTATACTGCCAGCTGTTGACCAGTGTGCATGAGACACCATCTGTAGGCAGAATAAGAGGTACTGCATGTCAGCCTCCTGACTGGTCAAAAATCTTGTAGTGCTTTATAATGGCTAGCACTAGGAATCAGATTCTGCTGGATGCCTACCAGGAGGCATTTCTAGAGCAAATAAGTTCAGGGCCCAACAAGGGAGGAGGCACTGCTGGATCTTGTCCTCACCAAAAGTGAGAGGATTCAGAACATAGCAGTACTGTAGCCAGAAACACTATGGAGTTAGCACTAGGACATGGTACTACCATACTATGACTGAAAATCATAAAAAACACAAATGTAGAGCACACACACCTCATTCAATGCAAGGGCACAGGTCTATTAAAAATGGACTTTATTAACAAATGCTACCAACCTGACACATTTTGGATGTTAAACACATCCTTTCTCAAAGGTATAACACCAACAGTAAAGTATCCCTTAAATACTGTACTCTCTCCAATAAAATTTAACCAGTGTCATTAATTTAAATTCCACAGTGATTGGTTAAAACCAAATACATATAATTAACTTTAATAGACCTAATTACAACAATAAGTTAATACAGCTAAAAAACAAATCTATATTATACTTATAGTAGCTAAATATTTTACAGATATACATTTATTATAGACTAATCCTCAAATAGAAATAGGGACGGGAGAGAAAAGAAAAAATAAAATGTAATTTAATTAAGAAAAAATTGGGAAAGATGGGGGGAAGAAGATATCTCAGAACTATTATTGAAAAACAAGCACAAAGACTTATAGGAGCATAAACATTTCATTTCCATCTAACAGCTATCACAAAATGCATAAAATCAATCTACCTTAATGCTAAATAGCTTATAAAAATAAACCCATAGATACATTGGCCCAGATATTCAAAAGGGTTGCGCCATGCGCACCAGGGCGTGATGCTCAAGTCCAAATGCGCCCATTCTGCGATATTCAGCAGAGGCAGTTGCTCCACTGGCAACAGGTTGCACAAAGAGCAATGCAAATGAATGCATGCTCAACAGGAGGAGGAACCATGCATAACCTGTGCAACCCGATATTCAATCGGGTTGTGCAGAGTTGTGCATCGCCAACCCCAACCTGCGCCTGCACAACCTTGAGCCAAAAGGATCAAGTTGAGCCACCCCACAGGTGAGCTGCTGTATTGCAGGCGCAACACAGCAGCTGCCACCCTGGCTGGCCCCAACTAGTCCCTGTGCCCCCCCACCAGCCCGATCGCGGGCAGGTACAGGTACATGAACACCCCACACACATCTCCCACAGCCCGATCACGGGCAGAACCTGTATGAACCCCCACACATCTCCCACAGCCCGATCGCGGGCAGTACAGACACATGAACCCCCACACACACATCTCCCACAGCCCGATCGCTGGCAGAACCTGTAGAACCCCCACATCTCCCACAGCCCGATCAGCAGGGCGGTACAGGAACATGAACCACCCCACACACATCTCCCACAGCCCGATCGCGGGCAGTACACGTCACATGAACTCCCGCCCCGCACATCTCCCACAGCCCGATCGCGGGCAGAACCTGTATAAACACCGTGCCCGATCGCGGGCAGAACCATCTATAGACCCCAGTGCCCGATCGTGGGCAGAATGAACCCTCCCCCAACCGAGATAACTCCCTGGTGGTCAGTGGACCGTAAGCCCGATTGTCCACTGCCAATGCCAGCGACAACAATCGGCATTGACAAATGCTTATTACTATCTGCTACAGTAAACACAATCTCAGTGTCATATACAACATAAAGGGAGACATAGGTTATAATATATAGAATAGTGGATGGGTGACCATCCACAGCCAGGCTGTGTTTCCATCGAGATTGTTGATGACATCATAGAGACCTCGAGAGTGAAGCTTGAAAGGTCTCCATAATGTCTTCAACAACCAAGATGAAAATACAGCCATAGTTGTGGATGGTTAACCATCCACTATTTTACATAGTATATGGTTACTGGCTTGTCTTTTTTTTTCATTTTTTTACCTTAGTTATGTCCTGCTGCTCCCGCTCTGACTCAGTTTGGCTTCACCCCATCCCGCTAGCTCGTCGCCCATTTAGTTTAAAAAAATAAACAAAAAACTAAATGACTGTGATTCACGATTGTGACATGGAGTCTTGTAAGGCTGTCCATGTCAAAATGAGGAGGGTCCCCCGACCAGCGCTCGCTAAGTCATGCCGCCATGTTGTATGATTTTTTTTTTCCTCACAGCGTTGTTCAATGAGCCAATCAGGTGGCAGGGCAAAGCAAAAAAGTTGTTGTACTATCGATGTGACATCAGAGCGATAGTATAACAACTTTTCTGACCTTTGAACTGTCCTACAACAAGATTTTGAAAGCCACAGTTTTCTAGTCACAATAAGCCCTTACCATATACTATAACATGTTTTCTTATAGCATGTTGCAGGTATCAGCATCTAGGTAGTGCCTCTGCCATTGTATGGATATCTACTCTACTTTGGTGTACAATGTTTTAAATTAGTTCTAGTTAATAGATTCTTCTTTTTTTAAATTATTATTTAGTTTTTTCTTCTTTCTTCTGTATAGACTAGGATAGCTAACAATTAACCACTTATTTGCAGGAAAATGTTTTGCTTATTCTTCAACAGATACACATACTCGGTTATCTGTTCCTTAGTTACTCTTGTTCTATGTGGCTTCCTTATTTTGGTGCTCAGTGAGAGGTGTTCTAACTTAGTAATTGTCAAGGATGCTGAGTACCAATGCTTTCCCTTCAATTCTATGTTAACTTTCAATCCTTTCTCTCAAAATAATGCTTCTCTCAATATTTTAATGAAATCAGTTCTCACTTGAGTCTGATGTAGTGAGTAGCTAACATCCTGAAATCTGTATCCTAGACTATTAATGGGTGCCATGATCCTGTTAAATGCAATAAAGTGCTGACCTATTTAAAATCTCTTAAAATGGATGTGGCCTTTCTATAGCAGATACATCTTGCAGAGGAAGAAATTCTGAAACTTAAGAGATCCTGAGTGGCGACAGTTATGGGTAACTCATACAATTAAAAAAAAGAAGGGGTTTGTGCATTCTTCTGCATAAGCATCTAGCTATAAAAATTGAACTCATTGACAATGACTTGGAGTTGATACTGTATGTCATCATTAAAACATACATAGAGGGGCAAACTATTTTGCTAATCAGTGTATATGCACCAGAGGGGCAAGTAGAATTCTTTGCTCACCTAGCTAGTACAATAGCATTGTTAGGGGTTTCAAATTTAATACTGGGTGGAGATCAGAATGCCATACTAGACAATTACATTGACACTAGTGGAGGTTTTCAGCCTAGTTATTTTGAGTTCACAGAGGCACTGAAAAAGTTCTCTAAAGAATTTAGTTTAGCAGACGTACGCGGGCCTGTTAATCCTAAAGATAAGGGTCACAATTCACAATGCGTAATGCAGAGCTTGCACTGAGCCCTGTATCAAACCCAATAGTCGGCACAGCTGTGCTGAACTCTTCACCACAAACTGCACCTAATTCAAGAAGATCAAGTGCATGCGCGATACTTTTCCCAATTTATGGCACTTTGCACAATATGTTTGGTGCAATCCCCATAAAAGGGTACCCGAGTGGGTCACAAGATAGACGAGAAAAAGCTGGTCTACCTTGCAGCAAATGGCGCAATGGATCAAGAATCCCAATTGCCAGCTGGGGAATCGCCAAGTCCAACATGCCATATGTTCAGCCCACCCGGGACTTACGGCATTCTTGGACCACTTGTGAATTGCACCCAAAGAGTTTACTTTTATGTCTAAAAGGCATATTAGCTTTAGTCTTCTGGATTATATATTGGTACCAAGGCCTGTTTACCCAGGAGTAGCCTCTTCCAATACAGGCAATATTGTCATTTCTGATCATTCCTCAGTTTTGGTGGGAATTCAACTAAAACATCTACTACAACTGAAAAACAAAACATGGAAAAGTAATTGCTCCCTTCTTAAAGACCAGATTTTCCCCAGATGTCTTGATAAAGAAATTAACAACTACTTTGAACTAAATGATACCTGCTCTACCTTGGATAATATAGTATGGGATGCTTTTAAGGCCTTCCTGAGAGTACACCCAATTTCCTACTCTAGATTTAAACAGAAGGCTAGAACTGGACACTAGTCTGAAAAATAAGGAAATGCTATTCACTGAAACAAAATATAAAATTCAAAATTTATATCATAAAGTGATAGGCCTTAAATAATAAAATTAACTCTATTCACAGTCAGAAAGCAGAATATCCTCTGTTCCTGTTTAAAGCAAGTATATCGTGAGTTACGAGAAGCCTAACACAAGTTACTTGCACTTAAACTTTTAAAAATCTCAGAATATGCTAAAGTGCCATATATTTGTAAAAATAATGGAGGCATACTGTTATCCTTTGCAGACATAGCCAGGGCATTTGAAAATTTATATTCTCAACAATATCAACCAGAGGCTCGTATAATCAGATTATCCTCTTTCCTATCTAATATTAAGATTCCTTCCATTAGTGAAGAAGATAATTTCCTGAAATGCCTTTCACTAAGGAAGAAATTACCAAGTTGATTCTTTCCATGCCCTCTGGGAAGGCCCCAGGTACAGATGGGTTCACGGCAGAGTTTTACAAAGCATCTATACAAAATATCTTGCTAAGATTAAAGAAGATGTTTACATACACCCATGGCACAGGCATGCTCCCTAAATCCATGAGAGTGGTTACTATGTCGGCTTTATTAAAAAAAGACAGGGATCTTACCTAAATGTGAACACTATAGGCCAGTTTAGTTGATCAACGTTGACTGTAAAATCCTAGCCAAGATGCTGGATACCATAGTTAATATAGAGAATAATGTTTGGGCAGCTATATGCAACAAGGATGTGTTTCCATCGGGGTTGAGATGACAACATATGGACCTCGCGAGCAAACCTTGAGAGGTCCATGCTGTTGTCTCAATAAGAAAGATGGGAACACATGCCAGCTTTCTGTGTGGTTGCCCATATTTTATTTTTTGTCGTTTTTTATGCGGAGTGACAGGCCCCCTCCCCACACACACACACTGAAGCAAAAACAAAAAATCTTGCCATTTCCTTGTTCTGTTCTATGATCAAAATTAGTTTTACAGACTTTTGAAAGTTAAGAGGTACAGAGGATAAGCTGGGAGAAATGGGGGTGGGGAACCAGATGATCAGATGAATAGACAATTGGCTCCAGGACCGGACCCAGAGGGTCGTAGTTGGCGGGATAGTCTCATCCCCAAGGAGGGTCATTAGTGGGGTCCCACAGGGATCAGTCCTTGGGCCCCTCCTGTTCAACGCCTACGTCTCTGACATAAGGAAAGGTATCAGGAGTGAGATGGTCTCTTTTGCAGATGACTCGAAACTGGGGGCGGTGGTGGATGGGGAGGAGGGAGGTGTGGCTACGGGGACCTGGAGGCTCTGGAAAGATGGTCTAGAAAGTGGAAGCTGAGGTTCAATGCAGGGAAATGCAAGGTACTGCACCTGGGGGCCAGAAACCCGTGCCAAGTGTACACCCGGGAAGGGGAAATGCTACAAGTCTCAATGGCTGAGAGGAACCTGGGGGTGGTGGTGGATGTCAAGATGAACAACTCTGAGACTTGTAGGAGGGCAGCAGCCAAGGCCAACAGGATGCTGGGATGCATCACTAGGGGGATCACTTCCAGAAGGAGGAGGATACTCCCTCTGTATACACTGCTTGGTAAGGCCACACCTCGAGTACTGCATGCAGTTTTGGAGGCCACACTTAAAGAGGACATTAAACTCCTGGTTAGGGTCCAGAGGAGGGCAGCCAAAATGGTTTGGGGCTTGGGGGACAGGACCTATGGGGAGAGGCTCGAAGAGCTAAATATGTACACATTGGAAGAGAGAAGGGACCGGGGGGACATGATAGAGGTCTTCAGGTACATGAAGGGGGTAAATAGGGGAGAGCCAGTTAGGGTGCTTCTAAGGAAGGAGGAGGGGGCAACTAGAGGTCATGGGTGGAAGCTGGAGGGGAGAAGATTCAGGGGAGAAAGGAGGAGGTGCTACTTCACTGAGAAGGCGGTGGAGCCATGGAATGTGCTGCCCAGGGGGCTGGTGGAGGCAGAGAAGGTGGAGGGGTTCAAGAGGGGGTGGAACAGGTACAGGGGAAGGGTTCTGTAAGCAAAATCCAGTGCAGCGAGAATATCCAGAACTGGGAAGGGAGAAGCCAGAGAAGGCGGGGGGGGGGGCAGCAAGGTCAGCTCCCAGGGTGGGGGCTCACCAAACAAGCAGACACGAAAGACCGTTAGGCCTATTCTGCTGGCATTTTAGTATGTTAGTATGTTAGCTTTGGGCACTGGGTGGTTAGTAAGTATCTAAGCGTGGAACAAATGAGAAATTTAAAATTGTATGATCATTGAACTGTGCAGAAGAACCATTTGGAATGTACACGACAACACTTTGGAATGTTCACTACAGATTAGAATGTGCACAACAAGGTTTTTGAGCAGGCTGATTTTTTATACAGAACAAAAGCTAACCATATACTATTAAGTTACTGCATCACTAATCCGCTCTGATCAAGTTGGGTTTGTACTACTTGCACACAGCACAGACCATGTTAAAAGACTGGTTCTTATTATTACACCTTAGGGAAGCAAAAAGACAAATCTATTCTATTATCCTTAGATGCTGAAAGAATTAATAAGTAAGTAATTTTTTATTTCTTGAGCGCCCAATCCTGGAGGCTCTGGGGGCTTCACAAAGAGGTGTAACAAAATTAAAAATATAGTTGACCACAGTTAAAATAAGTCAGATAACTAATACAAAATACATAAATAATAAAACTGTAAACCCTTAAAATCAGTGGACATCAAATGATTGTCTGAATAGATGTTCCTTAAGGCCTTGCTTAAAAATCTCCACTGAAGGAGCCTCCCTTAATGACCATGGGAATGAGTTCCTAATGGCTGGCCCTGCCATCTTGAAGGCATGGTTGCCTGATGTTTTAAGCCTCACCACTGAAACTATCAGGAGGCCCTCCATGGAGGAGCAGAGTGAATATACAGGATGGACAGGGGGTCAGGAGGTCAGTCAGATAGCCTGGACCTGAGCCATACAGGGCCTTATAGGTGTTGCAAGCCCACCTTGAAGGCAATCCTCCATCTGACAGGCAGCCAGTGCAGTTTATAAAGGACCGGGACTATATGACAGGACCTAGGAAGGCCCATCAACAACCTGGCCACTACTTTCTGCACCAGTTGCAGTTAATGGAAATTACCTCCACTGACCCCAAAGTACAGTGCATTACAGTAATTGAGCCTTGATGTGACATTGGCATGCACCAGTGAGGGCAGGTCACCAGGCAAGATTAAGGGTTTAATCTGGGTGACATCAAAGCAAAGTTATGCATATTGGAGCCAAGAATCCTAGGACAGAGTACTACCTGGGTGGAGTCCAAGTATGTGCATCAGAGGAGGAAAAGGACCTGGGAGTGATGATCACTATTGACTTGAAGCACACCAAGTAGTGCAAGAAAACAGCAGCAAAGGCAAACAAGATGCTGGGATGCATATCTAGGGGGATCAGTAGTAGGAGAGAGGAAGTTATACTGACCTTGTACAGGTCACTGATAACACCCCATCTAGAGTATGGAGTTCAGTACTGGTGCCTGCACCTCAAAAAGGACATTAACCTGCTGGAGAAGGTCCAGAGGAGGGCTACAAAGATGATAGTGGGTCAGTAGGGTAGAGCATATGAGGAGAAGTTGAGGGCACTGAACATGTACTCCCTGGACGACAGTAGAGAGGGGACATGATTGGGACCTTCAAATACTTGAAAGGGACGAATAAGGTTGATAAGGAGAGTCTCTTTAAGCTGAGTGGAACCAACACTAGGGGGAACAGTCTTAAGCTGGTGGGTGGGAGGTTTAGGAGGGAGGTCAGGAAGCACCACTTTACTGAGGTGTGGTGGACACTTGGAATGCACTGCGGAAGAGGTCATCTCATTGAAGACTGTGGGCAGCTTTAAGAGGCTGGGATAAGCATGGGGAAAGTAAGGATCATGGGTAGGAAGAATGGAAGGATTGGGAGGGAGAGCAGGGCATTAGCTCCACAGTCCAGCCTCCATCCCTGCTAATGACTCCACCACTACCAACCCTCCCAACCCCCAAGATCTGAACCCCCAAGGTGGAACTGCCACTGCTACCAGCATTTTATTTATAATCTAGTGGGGCAGCTGGAGTGGAGGCTGGCTGGAGCAGAACCAACGATGAGCATGGGGATGACTGCTGGACCCGCCTTCATCTTCTTGGGTTCCAAGGCCTTTTCCTTGTTCTGTGGTCCTGGGGTGAAGACATGCATGTCCAATGGGGACAGACACAGTCATGTTCCTGCCTGCAGGACATCTGTCATCACCCCATACCCCTGTAGCGTGCCTGTGACAGCTGCTGTATTTCCAGACTTCACTGGGAGCTGCTAGTGCTGCACGATGTGCAGCCACACCCCAGGAATAGGAGAGCAGTCTATCAGATGCTCAATCCTCTCCTCCTCAGCTGATCCCTGGTGACCCAAGTCCATTTCCGAACATGGGTCACCGGTGTGTCCTGAAGTAAGGTTTGATGCCTCAACCCTGGCTTTGCTACCCCAAGTTATAAGAAAAAATTGTTTTGTTATTACAACATATAAATATAGTATAAAGCCAGTAAAATGGAAATATGTTTTGTGTAGTACTTATGGTCCATCTGGTTTAACATCTCTTTACACTTCAGAAGCAATACTATTCTTAACACATAACTTTGAAATCGAGCAAAAAAGGTGTATGCAATGTATGGACTTGAGTGTCTTTGTTGTACTATTTGAAGTGGCATAGCTATGTACCTTTATAGTTATTGAAATGAATTAATTTAAAATAATGTTAATAGAGCTTGAAGAATGGAACTTGAGGCTGTTATGAAAGATAATTTTTGTGAGTTAACATTTTATTTTATAAAAGATTATATTTCACTGTGTAACCTGTAGAATATTACTTTGGTAACTGAGGAAGACTGAGGACTAATATAGTGGGACTACCAGGTTGGCCAATATCATGCAATTTGTTGTTTAAATTTGCTGTAATATAAAAATACTTATACAATGGCAAGAAAAATGCTGACCTCTGATTGGTCAGTCTGAGGATTGGACCCATGATGTTGTCAGTACAACATCATGGGTCTAGTCCCAAAAAAAAAGATTACACCAAAATGTAAAAGGAATTACTCCACGACTGTGATGGGCTCACCTGCCTTCCTCGCTGTACAACAGGATCAGCTTCACCAGTGTTTCCTGCTCCACCCCCTCCCCACAACTGTTCATTGCAGGACAGTTTTCTGTCACATCCCTAATAAATGCAAACTGAAAATCAGTCCGCAACCTGACATTTTTTTTATCACTGCTTACGAGTGGATCTTCACATGCCACCAACAATAAAGGAGTGATTGCACTGCCATGTGCACAACCATTGCACTCCCCTACTCCACTGTAAACAACTTCTAAGGCTTTTTCCCTGGCTAACCAGCAGGACTGAGTGACTTACTGATGGTATCTATTAGTAGAAGTCTCTCGGTCCTCCAATTCTATTGCCTCACCAGCTCAGTTTCCATACCACGGATCCAAACCCCTCACAGTGGCTTCCATGAACCTCCATGACAGTAATTGGGCATTTCATGGAACCAGCTCAAATGGCAACTCACTCTGCTCTGCAAAATACTGTCACTGGTCCTCCAGTACAGATGCAGTGGTTCACACACACAACAAAAAGAAACTACTAGAAATACATACCAATTCAAGGAACAAACGGGGGCAGATGTCAACAATGGAAAGCCATGATAACTTAATCATTCATGTTCCAGCCCCACCTACTGATTGAAAAAGATACAGGACTTTTTTTTTTAAACTTATACTTCCACACACAAAAAATGGGTGGGGGTCAAAAAAATTTTTTTTTTATCTTTTTTTTTTTTTGCTTATTAAAAAATGAGTCATTGTATAATAGCAATAATACATTCCAGGGTGTATGTTGTGCTGGGATAACGTCACGCCTGAATTGTTGGACACACTTGGCCTGCGGCCTTGTGCCCAACCACCCCAGGCGAGATGTTATCCCAGCACAACACACACCCTGTCATGCATTATTGCTTAAATCAATTATACTAATGTGGTAAGGCCATGTAGCAGTAGAATCATAGATTCTTGCAAGAAATGTCTATGGAACACAATGTTGTTGATGAAATACAGGATTTTGGTTTTAAATATATGAAAAAACTGCACTCAAATTACAAAATGCTCTAATTTGTGCATAATTAATTTTAACTGTTTGCTCAGAGGAAGAAAGTTTTCATTTTGAAATGTTAGCAACCTATGACAGTATTGCCTTGAACTGAGGCGTAATAACATTTTATAAAAGCTGACTACATTGTTTGGTGAGTGAGTCACTATCTCCAGATGTGGTTTGGGTATACTGATGTTTCCACCAGAATATCATTATTGCCAACAGATGACATGGTGTCTAACAAATACTGCTGCTTTAAAACTATCAATAACAATATAGCATACATACAAATGTTTTGTGATTTTCATAATTCATAAAATGTCAAAAATTCAGTTCTTCATTGATAGTCCTGTTTTCTGTGCATATAACCAAGACTTCCAGGTATCACATCGCATTTTTCTTCATTGGATGAACTATCATATTACAGTTTTGACTTTTTATACCTGGTGGCCAATATGTGTCTCGAATTGTGTACTATCCTATAATTTTTGAATTTTGAGAGCAAACAAATTGACTGGCCCTGATAGTATGCACCTCAGGGTTTTTAAAGAAACAAGGCTGAAGTTACCTGCTCCACTGTTCTCTAAGAGCAGGGTTATGCTGGCAGACAAGATGCTGACCAGCGTGGTTCAGTTGACATGGGTGAAGCATAGGAATGCCCCAGAAATTACAGATCATTCAGTCTAACCTCCATTATGGACAAATTCCTGGAGACCATTTTTAAATAAAAGATAATGGAGTTACTAGAATAACAGGGGTTACAGAACAAAATGCAGCACAGATTCTTTAGAGGCAGTTCACATCAGACTAATCTGAAAGACTTCTATGATACCATAAAGGCAGCAGATAGTGGTTAGGCAGATGATAGTTGATACTTGGTTTTAAGGTCCCTGACTCTATGCAAACCAAGAATTGATTGTGAAGGTGGTGGATCTGGAAATGGGTGAACCTGAGCAGTTGGCTAGGTGTTGACTACCAGGGACGACCAGAGAACACTACTAAATGGCAAATTCTCTTAACTCTGCGAGGTCACTGGTGGGGTCCCTTAGACAGTATTTATATCTGTAATACTGAGGAGCAAATAAGGAGGAAGGTATGGCTCTTTGTGGGCATTCTGAACATTTACATGAGGGTGAATAATATGAAAGGGATTGCAATTATGAAAAAGAATGTGACAAACTTGGACAAATGTTTTTACCATCTGGCAGTTCATGTTCATTGCCAAGACTTTGACACTGTAGGTATCTCTAATAATGAGATCCAATTGGAAGATTACATTAGGTTTAGGCATAATCAGAAAATGCATGGAATAATCAGAAAATCCATGGACAAGGGGTCTTGTTATGCACTATTCATGAATGGTTTGAAAGTGCATAAAGGTGCATACCATCTCATGCAGACCTGCACCTGTGGACAGGCATGTACCAGCCAGTATTCACTATTGCCAGCAGCCTGTCCTCAGACTCACCCCCCCCCACATCATATAAGAATGTAGGGGTGGATGGGTGTGGAGTTGTGTACATAGGCAGGCATCTAATCGGTGCCTGTCCAGGGTCCCAGAATGGATCCCTTGCTCCTCGGAGCAGAAAAGTGTGGAGGTGCAGATCGGATATTAATCTTAGTATGGGCACTTGCTCAAACAGCTGCCCCAGCCCTATTCATCTGCTCAGTAAGCTGTGGCTCCATCGGGGTGACCACAGGTCCTACCTTGACCGGCGTCTGCTATCCGTTGGTGGCACACAATGGATACACTATGTAATCCCCAGTGTATGTGGTCCCCCCATGCCCAGCACTCCATGGCCCAGATATTCAAAAGGGTTGTGCATTGCACCATGCACAACCTACTGGTGCACCAGTTGTGATATTTAAAAGGAAAAGTGTGCCGAGACAAATCCCAATGCGCCAGGGCTGCATCAGTAATGTGGCGCAGGCACAGGTGGGGCGTGCCCATGCATAACCTGCACAGTCCGACATTCAGCCCGGGCCATGCAGAGTACGCATGCGAACCCCTACCTGTGCCTGCACAAAGTTACGCTAAAAAAAGTAACAAGTGATGGCCACCCACTGGTGAGCTGCCGCATTGCAGGGTGCAACACAACAGCTGCCACCTGTTGGTGGCCATCACCTGTTCCTGCCGCACCTGGTGGTGCCACCCCATGCCCCGATCGCAGGCATCACTGTATTTCCCCCCCAAGTCCGTTATCCCTTGGTGGTCCAGTGGACGCATGAAGTCGATTATGGGCAGCATTCATCACCCCCAAAGTCCGATATCCCTGATGATCTAGTGGACCCCACCCCACCCGCCCACTGAAGCCCCACCACCCGCTCCCCATCAGCTGGCGGGCGGCACACCCACCACCTGCTGCCCCACACGCCCGCTGACTGACAGCTCGGTAGGGCTGCACATCCATTGGTTCAGAGCATGAGCCAATGGGTGCAGCCCATACCGCATTTGTAGCCAGTCCAGATATGTGAATGAAACGGATTGGCTGATGGGGGAGCGGGGTGGTGGGTCTCAGTGGGCGGGTAGGGTGGGGGTCCATTAGATCACCAGGGATATCGGACTTGGGGGGTGATGAATGCTGCTCAAGTATCGGGTTCGTGGTGGTCCACTGGACCACCAGGGATATTGGACTTGGGGAGGAACAGAATGCCTGTGATCGGGCTCATCGCGGTCCACTGAACCACCAGGGATAGCGGACTTGGGGGGATGACTGATGCCCGCGATCAGGCTCCGTGCAGTCCACTGGACCACCAGGGCTAATGGACATTCTTTGTCCCTTATGGGACGTCCCGCGATTGGGCTGCAGGGGCATTGGTCCCCGAAGGCTGCTGCCTCGCAGGGTGCCAGGCGCAAGTCGTCAGGGATCGGCGCACCTGCATGCTAATGGCATGCAAATGGGGCTATAATCAAATGCAAATGGCTCCCTGTGCACCTTGCATAAATTATGGCCCTGTTTGCATGTCCCCTTGAATATCGTGAGGTGCGTGCATGGCGCAATGGCACTGCGCCACCGCATCTCAATGCTCCACTCTGACCACTTGCGCTGGTGCAGTGCCACTGCACCATGCACAGTGGGGGTGGCCAGGCTGCGATATTCAAAGCAGATGTGCCATAGCGCAGCTCCATTGAATATCATCCTGGCCACACCAACGCGCAACAAAGTTGAGCTGTGCCCAGGCTTGCGCCACAGCCTGGTGCAGTTTGAATATCCGGGCCCATGTCTTCATGAATGTCATAGAGTGCAGGCATGCCAACCGGCAACCCTCAACCCACCCTGGCAGTGGGCCAAGGGGCTGCCAGGGGATCTAGCACACAAGGCGCTAACGCACCTGTGGTGAATGCCATGGGGATCCACTGGAACCCCGCTATATGGCTTTCCTATGTAAGGTTGTCTATGTGCCTCTTTTACATGGTGCGTAGGCACCCTTTAGTGAATCACCCCCAATGGTTGTAATGGAATTGGACATCTAGAAATTGAATTTTGAGGAACAATAGAGGGAAGAGTTTGTTTAATAATCTTGGTTAAATCTTTAAACATGAGCATTGCAGTCGTTTAGTCACCAGCTAAAATTAAACCATCTCTATTTGATAAAACTGCTCAGACAGTATTAGCTCATACCTTAGACAAAGACATTATTCTGACGGGTGACTTTATTGCTGCATGGGATAATCTAGGGGGAAAAATCTAGCAATTACCTTTCAAACACTGGAGCTAAACTAAATTGGCAATCCCCCAGCTAGAAAGGGCTCATTTCAGAACCCAGGAGATGTTCTTCACTTCTTTCCTTTTTTTTATATCTCCAAAACTCTATTGGATCCACAAATTAGAAATGGCACCAAATGTAGTTGGCCATAACCCAACTGTATGTGATTTAAGTCAGAGTTAGACTGTGTGTATAAAGCAGTCCCTGCAAATAAAATATATTTCACTACTTTTATTTTTGCTGCATGCAATAATATTTTTTGCAAGAATGTTTGGTTGGTTAACACTAATTTATGAGCTAAACTTAGCTGTTTCTGACTTTTTGAATATCTTTTTGAATATCTAATCAGCATACACCCTTAAAAGCATGCATATCAGAAAAGGCCTTCTTTATTTAATGGTGCTTGGTAACTGGGTAGGCCCACTGGAAACAAAGAGTCCCATACTCAGAGGCCACCCAGAATTAGTTACATATAGAAATCACATTGGTAGGAAGTAAGCAATAATTCCCAATGGGGTGTGCATTAGACAGTTCTAACACATGGCCAAGGGCGTTATAAGGCATGAGATAGCAGGCCAAGTGCCTTCAGCTGCTGGCCGTGTGTTAGAACAGTCTAATACACATCCTTGGAATGTTGAATTGCACTTATAAAATGGGACCTTTTTTTTATATAGAGCTAAAAATGTAAATGTATATGTTAAAACAGTAACAAAATCTAATCAGTACTGTACTTTAATATAAACTACTTCCTCTGCCTGCATTTGCTTTGCATTTTGATATTAACATTCTTGCTCTACTGTGGCCACCATAGCTTTGTCTGGTTGTCTTGGAGTTGTACCTTAAGTTGGTTGCATTAACTTGCCAGCCCCCCCCCCCCACAAGCAGCTGCATTGTGTGTTACACTTTAAATTTTTATTTATTTATGAGAGTTTTATTTTGAGCATGTTTTTGTTGGCAGTTTTTTACTCTCCTGATAGACAGGTCAGTGAACATGTGATAGACTGGGCAGCAGGAAAACTGCAGCAGCTTCAACAAAGATCATGGTTCCAACTGTGCGAGGTGTGTCGGAGAGACAACAACTTAGTGGGGGATTTTTATGTAACTTTGAAATTCTAGAAGGTGAGTGAGTGAGGCGTGGGGGGGGGGGGAGTATGTAAGAGCAGTGACAGTAATTTGAGATGCCAGTGAGTAGGCAGACAGCTTATATCTAAGTGAGAGCGAGCAGATGATTGGATGGTCGGGTGGCCAAGGGAAAAAAGAAAGACATTTCTGGTGATTCTTTTCTGAATACCTGATTTTTATGCAGGCATTTATTTGTTTACATTTAATTGACATCAGTAGGAATGTGAGTGAGCAAGTGGGTAGCCAAGCCAGTGGACTGGAGTGAGTGATCGAGCAGAGTGGTGGATGATAACACAAAGCATTCATGGTACTGGGAAAGTGGAATAAAAAAAAAAAAACACATCTCCCTGATGTTGTGAACAGCCACATCAGTTTTTGGTCAGAATTTTATTGTGTAAGATGATGTTACAGGGGTATGTCAAACAACTGCATTAAAGAATGTCAAAATGCGGAAGTGTGGGGGTAGGGACTTAATGAATGACATATCGGTGAGAAGGAGCAAGCAAGAACAAGAGAGGGTGGAAAGCACATAAAAAAAAGATGAAATTAAAAAAACAAACCGGAGAGTTCTGATTAGTCCAGCATATTCTGTTACACAAAGATGCTACTATGGTAGAAATGCATTTGAAGCAATCTAATGATGCCGAGGGGGTATATGGTAGGGAGAATCCTGAATCCATAGTTAGCAGGGGAAAAATGGCGGCAATTTAAAAATGAAGATTCTGTTTGGCTGCTTAATATCCTAATTTTTACATCTGGGTTGTAGTTACTATGAACTTGTTGCTAGCCATGCGTTAGATATTTCTAATGTACTGCTAGCAACCAATCAATACAGGATTTTTTCTACCCATTTTTGTAATATAGTACAACACATTTGTGCATACAAAAAGGTAGGACAGTGATGTGCTCATGACCATTAATTGATTAAGGGCTAGTTTACTGCCAACTTTAAAGCAGTACAGCACTGATTTTAAGTATTATCCAGTAATCCTTAATAAAGGACACATCTGCATATGGCAAATACCTGAGTGAATTTGAACGTATTATTCTGTAAAAAAACAGCTAGAATCTTCACTAATTATAGCACTGATGACGGGGTGATTTGTGTGTTTTCTTTTTTATGGCTGTGTATAGTTTGACGAAATGAAAAGCTTTTATAAAAACAAAATATTTACTCCTGCTGGCTAGACTTATGCACATAAATAGAAAACAAAACAATTGGGTTAGAAAGAGTTATTTAGCTGTGGCCAGAATATTAGGCTCCTAACAGCAGACTGCTTCTGCAACAGCTATCACTCACTGAATCAATGGTCACAACATCATTATTCCATGGGGCAGAAGGCTATATAGGAAAAAGAAGAACAATACATTTAAAATGTGAGGACCTCAGGGGCCATAAAACTAGTAGACAAATTTAGAAAAAAATTCCCAACAGCAATCAAAGGGAAAGATACACTAGGACTACACCCACAAATCACTCTTCACAACATATCTTTTTGCAAATTTTGACTGAAGATCTCCTTTAAGATCATAATGTCTAAAGACTGCTGCAAAGAAATTAGAAAACTAAATGCAAAAAGATCTCCTGGGCTGGATCAAAATGAAACCTAATCAGTTAAGGGATTTGCAGATGTAATAGCCTCTATCTTGACACAGTTATTCAATATGAGTATTGTCAAAGATAATTTCCCTGGCACCTGGAGGTTTGTAAAGTTTGTTCTGATTTGTAAGGGGAAGGGGGATAATCCATTGAATTATAGACCTGCTGCCCTGCTGTCTGTACATTCAAAACTATTTTATATGATGGTACGTGGACAACTATACTCATACTTGGAATACCATTCTTTGGTAGTAAGGGGTTTCAGTCATATTGGTCCTTGGAAAGAGGAGTTGCTGGATAGTTTGATACCTTTTACTGGACCAATATATGTCTTGAACAAAGATAGACTACTACACAAGCTTTTGGAGCCCCACAGGTCCTTTCTTTAGATGAACAGCAAACTATGCAAAAGGAGATGATGTTATACACTGTGATTCATTGTTTTAAAATAATTTATGACAGGATAGGGACAAGCCTTACAATGAAGGGTGAGAAGAACTTAATATGAAGGGCGAGTTGGCAGTGAATAGTAACAGGTCCATTGCTGTGAGGGGAACCCTGTATTAGTAGAAAATATGAAGCTACTCATAAGAAAGGCTGAATGGATGTCTTGTAGTGTTCATTTGAAAGGTATTCTGACAGGAATACAGATAAGTACAGACTTGAGATACGCAAACTTTTCTTTGGGTTGGGGTGGTGCGGTGCAAAAAAGAATAGTCATATTTGTATAAAAAAAATATGGTATTAGAGTTTTCCAGTGTGTCATAAATCCGATGTCCCAATTGAGCCCATTACGGTGTGCATTAAATTGTTTGATATATTTTAATGTCGTGTCCTCCTCTCCTGTGTGTTTTTGAAGTTGTCTCTGAGTATTAGGACAGACAGGTTTGAGGGGGAATGGTCTGGTTGAGAAAAATATTGTCCTACCAGTGTGTTGATAATCTTCTTCTATTGTGTGTTGGTGGTGATTCTTCTTGGTTTGCAGTGGTTACCTCATTTACCCTACACTGCATCCATTTGTGCACTTTTTACACTGAACTAGATAAACCCCATTGCTTGATTGGCATGTGCAGGACCCATTTATTTTTATTGTGCTGTTCTGGCCTGTTTCAGTGGTGATCTGTGTACATATGTTGGTACAGGTTTACATCTTATATTCTTGCATGATGTTGTTCCTCACATTTTATGGTTAGTTTGATCTGAATGGGCTGGGTAGGGAGTGGGGTCTGCCATTCAATTGGGGATGGGGGAACCACTAAGTCAGGGACATTATCAATAGCATACAGATACTAAGCAGGTGATCGGGGTGAAGAGACCACTAGAGACAGGGAAATTGTTAAATGCATACTGAAAGGGTGATTAGGGGGTGGACAGAACCATTGGATGCCAGGGCAGCATACTGGCAGCCTGGATGGGCACTGAAGAGAAAAGCACAAACCAATTTTCCTCTAGGCCTGTAATTAGGCCTTAATGGAATTCCAGTGACCCAGAACATCTTGCTAGTGCTAGGGGGTCACTTGCATAGGGAGGTACATAAATGGCAGATAGCTACACAGGAGCATCACCATTTATGAACACCAGCAGCCCATGCACTCCTGTAAGCCCCATAGCTCACTACTGACTACAGTCCTTCTGTGGCCAGTAGGGGGGTGATGGTTTGTATGTGCAATCTTGATAGTGTCTGGCTTGGTTGTGCTGATACATTGTAACTTGCCACTGGTGCACACTTTGTCTCTCTGGCATGTCCCAATATACCAGTAGTTTGCCCCAGGCATTAAGGTGCACCTGAAACCATACTTTTTATGTGTGCAAATGTGACCCTACAGATATGCAGCACCACATCTCCCTGAGATCCATCTGTATGTGTTGCACAGTATGCACTGCAGACATATGAAACTGGCATTGACTGTTGTGCCCTTTGAGATATTTTCTTCATTATTGTTTTACCCTATATAACCCAAGAGAGACGGCACATCTTGCTTTTACTGGGGTCTTGCTTCTAGATGATTTTTGACCTGGGAGGATTAAACCCCAGGGAGGTCAAACCCCCTTTCACAAGGCCCTACAGAGAGCCAGTTATTCTTCTGGGACTTGAGCCGTGATCACATGCTTCACTTTTAGTGCTGTAATCCCTAGACCCCATTAACCTATTTATGCCATCCACTGACCAAATGGAATAAATAAACAGCAGCAATATGAAGTCCTGAACTAGTCCCATCTGGATCTAGATGCCTCTACTCCTCGAGTATTACAAGTAGGAGAGTGTACAGGTACTTTATTTTACCTGTCCCATTACATGTAGTGGTGCAACTGGACAGAAGCCCACAAAAACTGAGTTCCATCATCTTTTACAAAATTGTGAGAGAGTTCCAATCCTGCACCTCTGACATCCACTATAGGAGAGTCCCTCCACCTAAAATTTTAGATGTGAGAGTTCCCCAACTGAAACATTTCTAATTTAATCACAAATTATAATCAACTTTTTAATCTGACCAACTGATCCCCTGCTGCTTTGGGAATGAAAGGAGACAGGGTCTGAGCCATGATTAATCACCACCAGTGGTCCATAAGTACCTTCCGGAATCCATTCAATAACAAGCAGACATGACTAGTGGAATAACCCATGATGCTACACTCAGTTGTACACACAGACATCCGATTAATTGCTTTTTCTTAAAGGTTTCTAGAACAACTGTGCACTGCAGTTCTGAGTTTATATTCTGCTTGGCACATACTGTTCTCCATTGCTATTTCCCATCGGCCAATATGTTAAAAAGCTTGCTTTCATGGATTGATACCAGCTGATTTTCTTCTGATGACTACAAGCTGATTTTAATTAGTATAGATGGTTGAATAATTCAACTGATGCTTAGAACTGAGTTTTGACAGTAATGGAAGGAATACACACAAATGTCTCCTGTTGTCTGCTGTATGCCTAGTGATGAATTATTCCTTATAAACAACTTCCTTCTAGCTAAGCTACTGTATTATTAGCACTCATGCTAATTTTCTGCAGCACTTTTCGTAAAAATCTACAGAAAATATTTTAACATTTTGCACTATGCATTCCAAAATTTGGCAGAATGCTTTTATGCTTACTGCTTAATGTTATATTTTTGGCACCAACAATTTTTGTTGCCTTGTCAAATGTTTATTACATAACAAAATGGATGAAGTAAAACAGCTTGTGAGTAGCTCTAAACAACATGAGAGCACTATGCACTGTGCTATTCTCACCATATTGCCTTTCTGTGCCTTTTCCATGCTGTACTTGATTTCCCTGCCAATTTTCATCATTTTGTAACCTTCAAGCTTACTTTTGAAGGGCTCTGCATCATTCTGCAGTAGTACAAATATGTTTTTTCTGTATGTTTTCTACACCATACAACCTGCTCTGAAACCTGACATGCACCCCCCCAAGAAAGCTGGCATGCATGAGTGAGTGGGAGAATGAAAAAGACCACAAGTAACTCAGGCTAACAAATAAGTCTCATAGCTGACATGATAAAGCACTGGAATAATACTTCAGGGGCTTGGGTTCAATTCCCAGTTGGGTAATATATGTTCTTTTTTACTACTATTTGTATGCTTTGTCTGTTAATGCTCCCTCAGGCTCCTCATCTGGCCACTTCTTCAGGCTGCCTAGGACCACCTTGAAAACAAGCTTGCTCAATGGTATCCATGCCTGGTTAAATAAAATTTGATTGATTGATTGAAACCCACCGAGACATCCCCTCATCACCATTCTCACTATCCCCCTCTTCTGCCAAGACCTATACAGCCTGACATATCCCTTCATCGGGGAGAACCCGCAGACAAAAGAGGAAAGGCTGTTGGGGAATGAGATTGCCACCAGGGGGAATGGTTATGACCTTGGTCTTTCTTATGACTTTTCCCCAAGGACTTGTCTCTGGCCTTAGAGTCCTGGGAGCTTGATGACCCTGCCTGTGATTGAGATCCATTAAGAAATTTTTTAAAGCCTTTTTGCATCACCTGAGGGTTGTTTGATTAAACTTCTGACAGAGCTCACAGTCATAAACTTCATGGTCAGGCCCAAGACAGCAGACACAGAGAGAATATTCATCTGTGGAGGCAATCTTCTTTCCACAGCGATGGAAAAGAGAGGTTGAAGGATTAACTCTCGACTTAAAAAAAATAAATGACTTTCTTAAAAAAGAGATTCTAAAGGTAATAGGTAAGAAAAAAGTGTTAGGCAAAATGGTGCAAAACTGCACTGGAGCTTCCACAGAGACCCTTGCAAACAAGTCGACGGTGGGAAAGAACTGAGGAGGGAGCAAGGCCACTCGTGCCTTTATAGGGTTGATGACGTCGATGGACGTCGATGACCTGGGTGGCCCCAGTGGTACTACTGAAAGTCTTCCATGTGGATCCTGCTTCACCAATGGGGAATTTCCTACAGTATGATCTGATGATTGAGATATCCCCAACGAAGATCATATATCATCATCATCATCATTATCATCATCATCATTAATGGATGGGTCCTCGAGTGGCATGTTGAGCAGAGAACAAGATTTAAAGTAATTCTTTTTTTTTTATAGACTTTATTTATTCTCCTGACTTACTGGGTGCTCTCTTCGGTGTGGAGACTTGGCACGACTTTCTGCCACCCGCCTGAATCCTCCAGCTCCCCATCTCTTCATCTGGTTCCTTCTCCACTCTGCCTCTTGTGGCCACACAACCCCCTTGGCTCTGAGTCCCCCAGGGCAGGACCGCTCAACTCCTCCTTGAGCTCTATCTACAATCTGGTAGAGCGACCAGGGACTTGGAGGGAGAACTGGAAGTGGGGACTGGGAAGCCCGGCATTGGACATGGGGCTGACCACTGGTTCTGCCTTTGCCTACAGGCAGTCAGGGGTTTTTGCTTGGGTTTCTCTGCCTCTGGCACGGTCATGCAATGGTGACAGCATGTGGAGGATGTGCTCCCACCCCCTCCTGCAGTCACCCGCTGCCACCATCCCCATTGGCTGCCCTAGTATGTTGTATGGTGCCCCCAGTCACCACTAGGAGCTGCAACCATACAGAGAATTCCCCAAACCCACCACAGCAGAGGAGCACAGTCCTCTGGATGCTCAATCCTCTCCTCCCCCTGCCAACCCCCAGCTGCCCAAGTCCGTTTCCGAACCAGGCTTGCCAGCGTGGCAAGAGGTGTGACATCCAGTGCCTCAACCCTCAATTACACCGGGCTGGCTTTAAAGTCATTCTTGACCATCTCTGCATAAACTGAAGAAAAGATAGCCAATTCAGTTAAGAAGGGGGATAAAACCTTTTATAGGTATATCAGGGAGCGTAGAAAGACAAAGAGAGGGATAGTGAGGCTGAATAGAATGGATGGTGGGTGGGCAGAGAGTGACAGTGAAAAAGCAGGGATACTGAATGAATACTTCTGTTCAGTATTCACAAACATGGAAGTGGGGGAGGTGCATAATCCAATTAACAGAAGCACTCTGGAATGGGGGGTCAATTCCAGTCCTTTCACAGAAGAAAGGGTTCTAAAAGAACTCCTAAAACTGAAGGTGGACAAAGCAATGGGGCCAGATGGAATTCACCCCAGAATTCTAAAAGAATTAAGCAGAGAACTAGTGACACCACTGGCTACCTTTATAACAAATCATGGGAGGATGGTGTGGTACCTGAGGACTGGAAGAAGGCTGATGTGATTCCGTTCACAAAAGTGGGAGCAAGACAGAAAGGAAACTACAGACCTGTCAGTTTGACCTCTGTGGTAGGGAAAGTGATGGAATCACTTCTGAAGGAAAGAATTGTTAAGTACCTAGAGGCCAGTGGGGCACAGGACCCAAGACAGCATGGGTTCCATGGCGGAAGGTCATGTCAGACGAATCTAATTGATTTCTTTGACTGGGTGACCAAAGTAGTAGATCAGAGAGGGGCTGTGGACATGCCTACCTAGACTTTAGCATGGCATTTGACACAGTCCCACACAAAAGATTAGTAGTCAAATTAACCAGCCTTGGAGTGGGTCCCAGGGTGGTAGCCCGGGTAAAACATTGGCTGAACAACAGGACACAGAAGGTAATTGTAAATGGAGTCCACTCTGAAGAAAGAGAGGTTACTAGTGGGGTACCGCAGGGTTCAGTACTGGGTCCAGTCCTTTTTAATGTCTTTATAAGTGACATTGCAGAGGGACTGGAAGGAAAAGTATGCCTCTTTGCAGATGACACAAAGATCTGCAACAGGGTTGATACACAAGGAGGTGTGGAAAGGTTGAGAAGGGACTTGGCAAGGTTGGAGGAATGGTCAGAGGTATGGCAGCTTGGATTCAATGCAAAGAAGTGCAAAATAATGCACCTGGGAAACAAAAACCCAGAGGAAGATTACACAGTGGGAGGTAGTAATAACAACAAAAATGGAAAGGGACCTGGGGGTAATCATATCAGATGACCTTAAGGTTGGCAAGCAATGTGAAAAGGCGGTAGGGAGGGCTGGGGGATACTGGGATATATAGGGAGAGGCAACACCAGCAGAAAACAGGAAGTTGTTATCCCCCTGTACAGACAGTTGGTGAGACCCCATCTGGAGTACTGTATCCAGTTCTGGAGACCCCATCTCGCAAGGACATAGACAGGATGAAGGCAGTTCAGAGGAGGGCAACTAAAATGGTGCAGGGTCTGCAAGAGAAGCCATACGAGGAGAGGCTAAAGGAGCTTAATATGTATACCCTTGAGGAAAGGAGGGAGAGGGGGGACATGATAGAAACATTTAAGTACCTCAGTGGAATCAACAAAGTCCAAGAGGGTAGCATCTTTCAGAAAAAGAGATGTGCAAGAACAAGGGGACACAATTTGAAGATAGAGGGGGGATGGATCCGGGGCAATGTGAGGAAGTATTTTTTCACAGAGAGGGTGGTGGACACATGGAATAGCCTTCCTGAGGAGGTTGTGTGGTCTAAAACTGTGGGAGAATTCAAGAATGCATGGGACAGGCATAAGGCAATTTTTGTGGGGGGTAGGAAGAAATAGGCTGTTAGTTAAATAGGATCTGCAGCTTATCCTCTAGGTAGGGAAATGGGCAGACTAGGTGGGCCAAGCGGTCCTTATCTGTCATCACAGTCTATGTTTCTATGTTTCTATGTGAAGTGGGGATCATATCTCATGTGAACAAACCAGTGGCAGGTAGTGACTACCACCAGGTAACTGCTTACCTGGTGACAGGGAAGAGTAGCCATGTCTCAAGTCACCAGGACTCAGAAGATCAGAAAGGTGGGCTTTGCCAAGATGAAGCACGTGAAGTCCAAGGGTCTGGAGTAGGTAGCAGTATGATGCTAGTAATGCAGAGCTTATGTGGAATTGGTTGAAGGGGGTATTTGAACCAGCTGCAGAGGTCTGCTTGCCTTTAAGCAGCAATAGGAAAAGTCCAAAAAGTGGCCTCTTGGCTTAAAGGGCACCTAAGGCAACTGATCCTGAACAAACACAATTCTATCTATGGCTGCTAGAAGGAGACATGGGGCCTCTGGGCTTCACAGGAATACAAAGCAGTACTGAGGGATTGCAAGACTACTGATGAGGGGCTGGAAGCCAGGATAACAGTAGGAACTGCAGACATCATCAAAGCCTAGTGGTCTTGGTGGCTGAGGTGGACCTGGACATTGTTGCTGTTGCTGAGACATGGTTCACGGGGAACCATGACTGGGATATGACAATACCAGATCACACTCTATTCAGGAGGGACAGGGTGAGTAAAAAGGGAGGATGAGTGGCTATTTATGTCAGGGAAGGAATTCAGGCAATTGAGGCACAGGGAATGTAGGGAGAGGCGGAGGCACTGTGGATCACCCTGAAGATGAGAAATGGCACTGCCATTTGCACTGGTGTGATCTAAAGACCTACTGTACAAGGGGAAGAGCTGGACAGGGTACTTGTAGAAGTCATCCACAGAATAAAAGTTAAAGAAGAGTTGCTGCTGGTAGGAGACTTTGGCTATTGGATGTGGATTGGAGCAACAAGGCTGCACCCAGCCAGGAAAGGAGACATCCTAGAAACCCTGCAGAGGGTGTACATAAGATAGCTAGTGATAGAGCCCATTTGAGAGGGAGCAACTTTGGACATGGTACTCACAATCGAGGACAGAATTACAGACGTGAAAGTGAGAGCCATCTGGGATTAAGCAATCACAGTACAGTGTGGTTCAATGTCAGAACAGCAGAAGAGTCAAACCACATGAAAGCAGGGGTCCTGGATTTCAGGCGGGCCAACTTTGCAATGATTGGGGAATGTCTTAGGAAACCACTGGCAGAGAAGGAGAAAAGAGGGGGTGGAGGAAAAATGGGAGAATCATAAGGGAGCCATAGCAGAGGCAACAAGCCATTGCATTAGGCAAGTAAGCAAAACAAAGAGAAAGAGAAAAACACTATGGTTCTCAAAGGATGTGGCCGAGAATGTAGGGGTGAAAAAGGTGGCATTGAGGAGGTACAAGGAAATACAGAGGGAAGAAGTATCTGTAAAAGTAGAGGGAGGCGGGGAAAGCAATCTGAAGTGTAAAGGCACAAACAGAAGAAAAAACAGTCCAGGCAATAACAAAAGTGGACAAGAACTTTTTCTGGTATGATAGTGAAAGAAAAAAGACTAAGAGTGGGATTGTGAGACTGAAAAGAGAAGGAGGGAAGTGTGCAGAGGGGGACCAAGAAAAAGCAGAAATCCTGAACAAGAATTTTTGTTCAGTATTCACAGAAGAATGGGAAGGGGAGGGGAGGAACCAAAGTTAGGCAGTGGAAGCACCACTGGGAGGGAGGTGTACCAGTCCATTTAAGGAGGAGAAGGACTTAAAGGAACTTGCTAATCTGAAAATGGACCAGGCAACTGGGCCAGATGGGATACATCCCAGATTATTAAGAGAACTCCAGGAGGTGCTGCCAGCACCACTGACAGCCCTGTTCAATAGTTCACTGGAAACAGGTGTGGTACCAAAGGACTGGAGGAGGGCGAATGTAATTCCTCTCCACAAAAGTGAGAGCAGAGAGGAGGCTGGCCACTACAGGCCAGTCAGCCTGACCTCAGTGGTGGGGAAACTAATGGAATCACTACTAAAAGGAAGGTTTGTGATATATCTTGTATTCAATGGATCACAGAATCCAAGGCAGCATGGATTCATAGTGGGAAGATCTTGTCAAACAAATCTGATAGATTTCTTTGACTGGGTGACAAGGGAGCTGAATCAGGAAGGGGAGGATCAGAGAGGGGAGGTGGATTAGAGAGGGGCGGTGGATATGGCCTACCTGGATTTCAGCAAGGCCTTTGACACCTTCCCACATAGGGGGCTAGTAAACAAGCTGGGCAGCCTGGGAGTGGGTCCCATGGTGGTAAACTGGGTCAAACATTGGCTGAGTGATAGGACACAGAAGGTGATGGTGAATTTGAGTTCAAGTCAAAGAGAGGAGGGTGACCAGCGGGGTTCCACAGGGATCAATACTTGGACTAGTCCTCTTTAATGTCTTCATAAGCAACTTTGCAGAGGATCTGGAAGGGAAGGTGTGTCACTTTGAAGATGACACGAAGATCTGTAACATGGTTGACACTTCAGGAGGGGTAGGGAAAATGAGAAGGGACCTAAGCAAGCCTGAGGCATGGTCAAGGGTGTGGTAGCTAACATTCAATGCAAATAAGTACAAGATCATGCACTTGGGGCACAGAAATGCAGGGTAGGAGTACATGATGGGGGGAGGTATTGATGACCACAAAACAGGAAAGAGACCTGGGAGTAATCATATCTGATGATCTAAAGGTTACCAAACAATGTGAGAAGGCTGTGAGGAGAGCCAGTGGAATGCTGGGGTGCATAAGGAGATGTATCTCCAGCAGAAGGAAGGAGGTGGTGATACTACTGTATAGCACATTGGTGAGATCTCATCTAGAGTACTGTGTCCAGTTCTGGAGGCTGCATCTCCAGAAGGACATAGACAGAATAGAAGCAGTTTAGAGAAGGGTGGCAAAAATGGTGCAGGGGCTACACCAAAAGTCATATGAGGGGAGACTAGAGAAGCTCAATATGTATGCCCTGGAGGAGAGAACAGATAGGCATATATGATAAAGACTTTCAAATACATCAAGGGTGTAAGTAAGGTACAAGAGGGTAGCATCTTTAAAAAAAAAAAAAAGATATTCAAGAACACGGGGCCATGATATGAAGATAAAGGGGGTAGACTTAGGAGTAATGTAGGAAAGTATTTTTTCATGGAAAGGTGGTGGCTCCATGGAACAGCCTTCCGGCAGAGGTTGTGGGGTTAAAAATGGTAGGGGAATTCAAAGACCCATGGGACAGACATAAAGGAACTCTAGGGATAGGAAGGAGAGGGTAAGCTGCAGATCATTTAGGATCTGTGGTACATGAAACGGGTGAGAAAATGGGCAGACTAGGTGGGCCAAGCAGTCCTTATCTGCCATCAAATTCTATGTTTCTATGTATGTTTCTAAAGTCTTCTTGCATTACGTAAATAAAAGGTGGAAGGCAAAGAAGTTGATTTGGCTTTTAAAAACAGTGGAACGGGGGAGGGACCAGTGAGAGAGCCAGGGGTGATGGCTGAGATGCTGTATGAATAGTTTGCTTCTGTGTTTACCATAGTGCCCCCAGGTGAGGCACGGTGCTCACTTGGAGGACCCATGGCATCATGAGCAGCCAAATGAGATGCTACATCTCAGTTGAGCTCTCCCTGGTAAACAAGTTGTAACATAGGCACAATGACAAACCCAAAAAAGATGGACCTCTTTGTGGTATGATCAACTGTTTAATATATTCAACAGAAAAGTGCCTGAGATGTTATATACTGGAACACAAAATCAGTTACAATGGTATGACACATTTATCTCCACTAGTGAATGGTAATACCTATAACTCACAAGAGGTGAAAGCATGAGTTAGTTTTAAAAGTCTTACCACACATGTGCTGAGAAAAAATGTGTTACTGCACTGCAACCTATTATGTATTTCATACATACCATACCATTTTTGATGTTTTTATCGGTGTTTTACATTTTTTTAACGAAAAACATCCTCTTTTCACATTGTAATCGCTTTCTCTGATCCTTTGTTCCAGGTATCCTATTTCCAGATTCTTTGTGGAAATAACATGTTTCAAGTATAATAACTTGCTTTCTAAGTGTATTAACATGTGCTCCAAGTGAAGGTAAGTATCTCACAATAACATGATTTTTGGCATGGTTTAGCCACCGAGAATATGGCTGCTTAATTTCGAGCGCTCCTCCGAGTCTGGAGACAATCCCTGCTTGGCGACTCTAATCTGGACAGAATCCCTTATTTGCGCTTGTAGTCTTTAGGCAAAACACCTAGACTGCCCAGCGTTACTATTGGCAGTCACTGGCACAGTATTCAGTTGTTTTTTGTGTCAATTACCTGTGAGTCATGGCAGCAAGTTAGGCCATGCAGGTCTCTACCTCTCTGACTGGACTACTCCCCACGCAATCACCTTACTCTTAGCCAGCCCGCAGCTCAACCCACTGGGGCACACTTCCTTTACCCTCTGCTATGATGGCTTCCTGGGGATCCCCCCTCCACCTGCCTCTAAACAATCTGGCACTCAGCAGCAACCTTTATCTGTGGGGGACTCCTTAAGTTATATTACTCGCATGCTGGAAGCTCTGTTATCCAGGGTGGATGATATTAATACCACCCTCACTGGCACCATGGCAGACATATAGCAGCTTCAAGATAGGGTCAGTGTTGTGGAGCAGAGGGTCAAAACCCTGGAGCAGCAGCAGGCCAGGCTCTGGCACAAATTTCAGGCCCTCGAGGAGAAGCTGGTTACCCTGCATGAACGAACAGAGGATCAGGAGAACAGGGGACATCGCAATAATCTTTGAATCATTGGCATCCCCGAGGGCATGGAAGGTAACTCCATGGAGAGATTCCTGAATGAGTCCATCCCCATTATGTTGGGAGAATGCTGGTGGGGCCCCATAGAAGTGGAGAGGGCCCACCGCATCATGGTGAGAAAAGAGAATCCTAATCAGCCCCCAAGGCCTATTGTGGCATACCTGCTCCGATATTCTATTAAAGAGAAAATCTTAAGAGTGGCAAGGGATCTAGGAGAGATTCGGTGGCAAGGGGCAATTATATTTTTTACAGAGGCTTTGCTTAGGAAACCTTGGCAAGACATCACGCCTTTATTCCCTTCAAAAAGTTCCTAGTGGCTCACAACTTTCACTACAGATTTAAAGGACTCACCAGGCTTCTTGTGTCCAAAGAAGGGAGAGAGAGCTCCTGGCGGACTGTCCAGCTGATGTTGAACATTGGATTGCTAGATTTTAGCCTAATCTCCCCCTCATGCCTACATCTCCCAGAAGGCTCTGGGAACCTAATGCTCTGATGTCCTCAGCTTGGAACCATGAATCAAGGGAGCAGATTCTGGAGAGATGCTATTCTGGTACATACGACCCTTCACTATATGGTTCCCTCAGTCAGAGGCCTGCCAACCGCCCAGCACCTGTTGCCAGTTCTACTCCTCCCACTGGTCATGCAGAGCAGCCTTCTCTACCTCCTAGGACTTCAGGGCCCAGTCATAGACAGAGGCAGCATCCCAGAAGTGGGCAGCACCTCTCCATGGAATACCGCGAAGTAGCACCACCAGCAAAGATCTCCAGGGACGACTCATCT